>OU342608.1:5166213-6525713 GCA_910589645.1 Tinea semifulvella | reverse complement strand
GGTGGAACAAAAGTAATGGAATTTAATGTCGGGGCGTTTCGTCTAAGATAAGGGCTTTTTAAAATACGTTAATGTTCGAAGATTCTACATTTCTGTCCTTGCAGGAGAGATATGTCTGGTAGAATTAATCCCCCCTGGACCGATTTTGTGGAAAGGACATCATTCATCTTGAACGGGCATTTAGATATGCATTTTTAGTATTTAACATATCATAGATATTAGTATGTATTTTAGTAATATAATTGTATTTATATGTATATAGACTTATTATTTACAATAAGTTTGTATTCATTATTGGCAACTACCTTACATTTTCAAATGGTCAACATTATCCCTAAGGTTGGCTGTCAGATAATGTCTAGCGGCATTAAGTCCGCCCCTTGCAATTAAGTTTTAATCCTAACAATCACAAATAAATATTTCATTTCATTACTACTCATCCTATTTTATTAAAATAAGGGGGTATATTCCTAGGAACCCGGAGATAAGGGGTAGGTACGTTGGCCATCAGCTAAAGCTAACGTACTGTTTACCAACAGGTCAGCTTGAAGTCACGCCATGCTAAAAAAAAAATTTTACATAAAAGTATAATTAGAAAAAAAAAAATTTTTTTAGCGATAGTTTTGAGTACGAGTAAAGACAGGCAGAGTGCACTAGAGAGGAATATCTAAATTTATTGGGAATGCGATTTCTCTGATCCGAGACAGGCACGATGGATGAACCGTCTCCCGAGAAGAGAACACAGACATAAAAAAGGACTGACCAATTTTTACAAAAAAATACCTTTAATCGCTGGCCCTAATTTATACTTAAAACCTAATACACGTTTCGCTAAAATTTCCTTAGCCTAAACCTGAAAATAAATGTGATCTTTCACTCTTGCTCTAGCAATTTTAGCGAAACGTGTATTAGGTTTTAAGTATAAACATAGATGTCAATTTTGCATTATGATACTCGTAATTAGTAGGCATTAATCTTCTCCTTATTGTTTTTATATACTATACGACATGTGACTACCTGACAGTAAGTGACGCGCAAGCTCCATGAATGTTAGCAACTGGAATCAGACACTTATGACTGACATCAGTCCCTAACACTATGCTGGCATGACTAGGCATGACGGTGATCCAAGTCTGATCCCGAAACGTGTGGATACACTTTAAAGGTGGATAACGTGGGCCCCGGCAGACTGAGCAAATTACCACCATCAGTCCGCCTACCTTTGTTGTTCTCGTTAAAAGTATATGCCAATGATGTCAAATGCCAATTTTTACTTTCAAGGAGAACTAATATAGTAAGATTACCACTGTGATATTTATATAAAAATAACACAGCTTAAAACAAAACTTACCTAAAATAGAAATAGTTTTAAAAGTATGTTTTATGTTTATTTAGTTTATAAGTATGTTGTTTTACATACGTAGTTATTTATAGGGCAAGCAAGAGTTAAAGTGGTGTCAAAAGAAAATTAAATACAAAAGAGAGGAAAAGAGATATTATGTGGTCAAAAATTTACATAATAGGTATATTTCCAATTTATATTTTCAACTTAATGTGTAGATAAGTTTTGTTAATTTAATTAAAACTACTTAAAAGTAAAAATTAAAATAAATATAAACTAAACCTAATACAGAATATAAGTAAAAATGACCTCTAGAGACGACCCTTGAGAAATAGTCCCAAGAAGACTGGCAATATTTCCCCTCGTGTGTAACCTGTACCGAGGTTGGCGTATTTACGCAGCTTGAGGTTCTCGGCAGAAACCGCCGCACTTCCCGCGCTTGACGAGGTCGCTGAATGTGTGATGTGTAGATAGATAAATATTATTATTGGGGTGTCCGTTTTACGTGTATCTCTCACATTAGGGCGATCAAAATAGATATAATTTATGTCGCATTAGGGCCACCGCGTTGTTGCTTTAAATAATGTTTGCCTGGATATTTGTCTGTGGCAGAACTCAATCGATAATGCCATTCCGATGCTAAATAACATTTCCAGGTATAATTGGATTAACGCTGCACTCGCCCGGAAATTGCTTATAATTTGGGAAAGCTTCCTTTTAATTCTTGTTTGTTATTCCCTCCATTATTTTACTTGCTGTTTTCCGAGATTTGTGATAGAAAGAAAAAATATATCAACAGTAACTAATAAATAATAAAATATCATTCGTTACCAAAAATATTACATTACCATTCGCGTTGAATGGTGACAAAAACGCTTTCTCCATTTCGCCGCTGAATTGCAAAAGTGATTCTTTAGGCGAAGAATAAGCCAGCTCTCTTGCCACCATTGATTCTCTTTTCTATCATCATGGATCACTCCAGCAGGATCCAGAAGAGCTGGAACATCGATTGTATCAAAAGTCCTTTTAATGGTACCGTTAAGGGAGCCAAAGCCGGAAAATCTGCACATTTGGAACAGGATAGCCCATGAATTCCAAGATGGGGTCAACCTATTTATATATTTTATATATTATTATTTTTTTTATATAAAAAGTTTTTTTGAATCCATATTCAACCTATTATCTACGAGTATTTCTCATCGTCTTATTTATTTTACACCGTGTTAGCCATTTTTTCTTAAGTTAAACTGATGATGGATGGCGTTTATTTATAAGTATTGTTATAATTATATTTAGACTTGGAGATACCGGGTTCGATTCCTGGTCGGGACACAAAAATATTTATTATTGTAAATAAAAATACATTTAATTAATATTTAATTTTAATTCATTAGCGTATTTTCTGACCACCCCGAAAGGGAAACAGTCGTGATGATACTTTACTATGTGTAATTTATGTAACAGTGTAAGTATCTATTAGTATGTAGTGTGTGTAGTATATTAGATGCACTACCCTTAATCTCACACTCTCCCAAAGGTTAGATGTTAGAAAATGCCTTAATCTTAATCTTTAGAAGAAAAGGGATTAATCTTCGCCTTTGTGCACTAATTTCGTGCAATAAAGATTTTAATAATAATGGAATAAATACTTTGCTTAATCCCTTTTCTGTGATTTTTTTAGTAAATATTAAACTATAAAAGAATTATCATCTCGACTCCAAATACATAAACTATATTAATTTATTTATTATTTAAATGATTGTTTATTCAATTAGTGAATACTTTGAATCAATACAGAAAAACTAGATACAAATAAAATTATTCGTTCCCCCGTTCAACCAATATCTTAAAACGTTTTTTGTTACAAATGAACGCGCCTGCCTTAAAGCCCTATAAAAGAAGGCATATATAATATTAGACAGGTCCAAAATACAATATTCTTGCCAACCAACGTTAAATACAAAATTTAGCTTTATTTTAGTGTAGGTAAATAAGACAATGCCCCTTTACAGCTGCTATCCACTATTAGAATTAAGTTTGTTATTCTTCTCTTGCAATCGTTTCATGAGAATCTTGCTCGCCAAACTGATTAAACTAATCGCTCGATAGTTAGCATAGTCCAATCTAGATCCTTTACTTTAAATAATTATATCATTTAATTTATTTGTATCTAACTACATTTTTAATTAGTTTATACATTCCTTAAAAAAAAATTAATTACGTAAGAGACAGCAAGAGGATCCAAAAAATAACAATCTACATTAACAGTTTATTAATCTATAGAAAGAAAAAGAAAGAAAGAAAACTATTTTATTTGCCACATATCAATAAACACAACTTAAACAAATGAAGCCTGATGTGCAAACAAGATGTGTGGTGACAAATAGGCCCAGAACTAATTTTCGGCTAATCCCTTGTTAGGAGAGGTATTATATATATAGTATGGTTTATGTATGTATGCATAAAAGATTAACCTAATTACATGAAACAAATGTAAATCAAAATTGTAGCAAAAACAAATTAAAATCAATTTAATCTATGTATCCAACAGAGGTGTGACAATTTTTAATGTGAGAAATGAAGTGAGGAGCAATGTTAATTATTCCATTAAATATGAAACCAAAGTAGTGCCGAATGCAAAATACGTGCTAACTTACTTTACACAGGGTATGTGATATATTAGTGACGAACAATGTTGATACCGAATATGCACTACGTAATATCTTTATTGTCCTGTGTACGTAACATAGCAGTGATAAATAATATAAATAAAACTATGAGTATACTAAATGCACAATAGCTTTAGTTTAGTTTATTTATCTTGTAAGTAGGCATAGGACAATAAATATAATGTATTCTGCGCTTTTACATGTCAAAATATTAATTAATATAACGAAAAGCTTATTTTCTAGGAAATAGCTTGTATTTGGAACAGCACATTACAGCCCAAATATACATAATTATAATCTTAAAATTGTAGCTGCTGTAAATAGGCATTGTCATATTATAAACTAAGACATACACAATTATAAAATAAATACACCAAGGATTATACCTGCTGTAATGAGGCATTGTCATACTACAAGCTAAAACATAATAAATGTCACATAAATTATGGCATATTTTTCATGGCAGGTCCGTAAATATTACGTCTCTGTTACGTCTCTGGGTCTCAGGTGGTATTTGAACCTTGTAACGTTATTTCTTGCACAATATTTATCTCTCGTCTCGAGGTTCGATTTACATTGTTATACAAATAATGTATACCTATAGGATTGGCGGCTCTAGAGCCCCGACCTGAGAGTTTTCTATGGAGATATGTCACTTTTTATTCGAATATATCGAACCGACACGTAAGTTGTAACTCGAACATGATTGTTCGAATTAAGAATAAAGGGATGGTTCCCATAATAGTACAAGATACGTAGAAGAGCGCCCCTTATCAATTGGTTATTTAATTAAAATAAAAAAAAACAATATAAAATACTTATAACTGATTTTAAAAAAATAATGTATTAACATAAAAATTATGATTATAAGTACCAAGAACACTGCTATAGTTTTATTTTTGTCTTGAATTAATTAATAAATGAATTATATTCAAGTATATATAGAGTAATTTATTTTAATGGCCGTGGATTGCAAAATTAGATATTTTTATTTATTATTTTTTTTAAACTATGTTGCTAGCCGGATAGGGTTTGATTTCTGTCATTTCCTTAACACATAACAAAAGTGAGTATATTATCATTTATTACACTAGGTGACTCTATATGGCCTTGCATTAGACTAATAAGTGTAAAGTAGTATCATCACGACCGATTCCCTTTCGGGGTAGTCAGAAACCACGCTTATAAAGCGGATTCACATTTAGCCCACTTTACTATAGGCCAATCATGACAAGTGGCAAGCTCGTCGATATCTCCAGCGTACCAAACTCGAGAAATATCACAAATAAATTAAATATTAATATTTTTTTTTGTGTCCCGACCAGGAATCGAACCCGGTACCTCCGAGTCTAAATCCACGGACTTAACCGTTAGACCACGGAGGCAGTTCACTAATAAGTGATTCTATTGATAGAAACAAACAAGTTTTTCTAAGAAACCATATGTCGGAAATTACTTTTTTTGGCTTCTCCATACAAATTGGCTATTTTAAAATTAACAGTTTGAAGATGCCATTTTTTTCTCATTTCCGACATATGGTTTCTAAGAAAAAGTTGTTTGTTTCTATCAATAGAATAACATTTTATACTAACGCAAAATTATCCAGTGTATGAAGTTTATTTCTTTCTTTTGCCACTATCTTTGGGTTATCTGTCTTGGACCTTGGTCGTCCCACTTTGCGTTGCCCTGTACATGGCCTGCACTAAACGTTTTATTAAAAAATATAAAGTAAAGTATCATCACGACCGTTTCCCTTTCGGGTGGTCAGAAACCACGCTTATAAATAAGCAGATTCACAATTATCCAACTTTACTATAGGCCAATCATGACAAGTGGCAAGCTCGTCGATGTCTCCAGCATACCAGACTCGTGAAATATCCTAATTAATTAAATATTATTTAAATGTATTTGTTTACATTAAAAAATATTTTTGTGTCCCGACCAGGAATCGATCCCGGTACCTCCGAGTCTAAATTAACGGACTTAACCTTTAGATCACGGAAGCAGTTGTTAAAAATTACCCAGTGCATGTAGTTTATTTCTTTTGCTATCTTTTGGTTATCCGTCTTATTTATTTATTTAATTAAGCAAGTCAACAACATGTTTACAAAATCTTATACAATATACAATCTAGAAGGTATCTTAATAGTTTAGTATACATGTTACTTACAGACCAGCATTGCATTACGAAATACAAGCGGTCGGGTAATTTAAGGATTATCAATTATGTAAAACAGTTTAAACTTCCAGGGGCAAATAATGTTTATGGTACAAGAATGCTGAATTATGTAACCTCAGCATATCTTAATGATATGCCCGCCGAGCTCCAAAGATATACATTGATAATAACAAATATAAATATAAGTTTAAAAAGTTTTACATGAGTCAATAGCAGAATTATTTCTCATACAGATTGTGAGTGACTCGCCGTACCCAGATAAACCTTAAAGGTTTTTGTGGACGGCTATATAATATTGTTGATGTATTTTTGTGTATCTTGAAAACAATAAATTAAAAAAAATAATTCAAAAGGTAGGTAACATCGTTTACTAAAACACAAAAACTAAGTAGTACAATTTAAAAATATAGGCATGACAAAAACAGTAAGCTACAGAAAACAACAAAAAATGGACCTTGGTCGTCCCACTTTGCGTTGTCCTGTACAAACGTTTTATATAAAAAAAAGAATTGTTCATAAACTCATTATAAGCCTGTGTATCTTCACTATCGGATATAGGCCTCTACAAAGGCTTGCCACTGCACCATCATCTTTTGCCACCATCTTGGTTGTCCCACTTTGCGTTGCGTTGTCCTCTACTCGGGAACCCGTTTGGTCCATCGTTTGTCGGTTCTAGTGCAGATGTTGGACACATTTGCCACATTAGCTCACAAAATATATACCTAATAACTAAAATATTAATTTATTTTAAAATAATATTTACAAAAAATAAAATTAATATTAATACTACGGATAGGGATTTAGGTCCCATCCGCGTGGAATGGTGGCAAGAACGCTGGCTGCATTTCCCGCTCTGAATTGCAATACTGATTCTTTGAGCGAAGAAAGAGCCAGCCCTCTTGTCACCGGAGGAGACGACAAGACGTCGAGACTTGAAACTGAACCTTATCCAGTGTTATAGTTATTTATTTTGGTCCAAAAACAATTAACGTGTCTCGAGGAAAAGAACCCGAAACCTCCGCGTCTAAATTCACGGTCATAACCGCTAGACCACAGAGGCCATTCATATTCTGAATAGAGAATCCGTATTTACGTTAACAATGTATTTTTGACTTTATTCTCTAGTTAACCAAATACCGTGGTACTTAGCTTGGTTCAGATATTATAATATGGCATATACATTAAAAGACTCGAGATCTTTTGATCTAAACCATGCATTAAACTGCAAAAAAGGCGGACTGGTGAAGCAGGGCCACGACCATCATCGTGACGATTGCAAGGGTTGGGCGGATATTGCTTGGGGAACTGGAACAATTGAGCCAATTATGCGAGATGCAACTTTTAGTCAGCCCGCACTTGTGGGAGACTTAATGCTTCACGGAGTATGGGAACCAGCGAGGAAAGCGTTTTTTGATGTTCGCATTGTTAATGCTGACGCAACCTCATACGGAACCCGTACCTGGGGAAGCATCTCCCAAACCCATTCACACGAGAAACACCGTAAATACGACAGGGCAGCAGAAGATCTCAGAGCTTCATTTACGCCGTTGGTTATATCATGTGATGGCTCATTAGGTGCTGAGTACGCGGCTTTTGTCAAAAAGACCGCTTCACGGCTTTCTGAAAAATGGCAGAAGCCATTCTCACAAGTTGCAGGCTGGCTAAAATCAAAAATATATTTTTTTTGTAATAAGGGCTATAAGCTTAAGGATCAGAGGAACAAGAAAGCGAGTGAGATGGATAGGATGTGAGGATGGAGCAGGTATGTTTGAAGGAACGAATGAATGATTAAATGTGAATAAATGTTAGATGATTTTATATATTTAGTTTTCTGTATTTTTAAGTTATTATTGTTATTTTGTTGAAATAAATTTATGCTAAATAAAAAAAAAAATTAAAAGACTCGAGTCAATTTAGAAGAAATTTATAAAAATTCTAAACTTTACATATTACAATAGTTTCGATAATTATTTGTCGGCTTGCCATCACTACCGGTTATCTACACTCGAAAATCGGCGCCGATTGCAAGATACATTGTTCCTGCATGCGCTGCTCTCAGGGTGCCTCGACTGTCCAGATCTGCTAGCTAAGATTCGATTCTGTGTGCCCCCTCGACGTTCAAGACACACATCGTTATTTGTTGTGCCTTTCGCGAAGAAGAACTATGCATATCACTCTGTACTGTATAGAGCCGCACGTACATATAACTTGGAGTACTCGGAAATTGACATTTTTAATATATCTAAATATAAGTTAAAGAAGGAGATAATTGCAAATAAACTTTTAAAAAACCTACTAAAACACACACACTCATTTAAACAAACACATGCACTCACTCTCATACTTACACAAACATGTATGCACCATAATTAAAAATAATAATATTACGTAATAGTAATTATAACATTATATTATTATAACTGTTCAACTGAAATTTAGGATTTAGTTTTTATAAATTTCAAATTTTATGCAATCAATTTTACACTTTAAATTCTTAAATATGTATTTTTAACTTTATAATTTTTACTTCTTTTATTTTGTATCACTTATCACAATTTTTAATATTATATGTGGAATCCTGTTAGTGGCCTAAAATTGTTAACTTGTAAGTACTCAATTTATTAAAGGATTCTCTGTTGGATTCTCAATATATAAATAAATATTTTTCCATGGTGACATACACTGCAACCTTTTCCAGCATCTTCGTACTTGCATACGGCTATCTCTAGCTATGACAAAAATAAATATTTACGATTAATAAATAAAATAAATAAATAAATATTTCCAGACAGGTCACACAGCGCCATCTAATTTCCGTGGTAAGCTACGAGGCTTGTGTTACGGAAACTAGATGGTTGATAAACTACATATTATACTTTTTTTTTTTGTAAATATTATACATATAAACACCCAGACCGAGACAAATTATACATTGTACAACTTGCCCCCGGTTGGAATCGAACCCATGACCTCCCCAGTTCACGGCAACGTTTGTTATCACTAGACCACGGAGGCGGTTATTATTAATGGAACGAGCTTTTAATAAAAATAAAAAAAAGTAGTTAGTTTTTGATCAGTTGTAGTTGCTACTGTGCTACGTATCTAAGCACGCGTAGGCTACGGCGTCTCGTAGCTTGATATATTTTTTCCAAAGCCTGGCATTTCAGTTGAGCTTTAGCAGCGGTCGGCGACGCACGTGTGTCGAACGCTCTCATGAAATCACCACGCGGATATAAACAAATACCATTTTTTATATCAGTCGCTTCGAAGTTATGAAAAGTGTTATCTATGAAATAATCTACTGTCACGGGATAAAAGGTAAATTTGATTTTTTTTGTATATTTTTATGCGTCACTTTATGGTGATTTATGATTATAACATTTTCGTAATAAAAATCATCTACGGGTACATAAAGTTACTTCGTCATTACATTACTAAGTTATGTATTCAGCAATATTTAGTACGACCACGGTAAAAATATTAATTTAAAAAGAATTACTTAAAAATTTTCGTTGTTTTTTTTTTAAATCAGCAACTGTATTTATAATATTACCAAATATCGATACCTACGTAAAGGTATGTGATTACATAATATTAAACTAACTAAATCAGATACCACGCTTTTTTTAAAAAAAGCTTGTCGATGTCTCCAGCGTACCAAACTCGATAAATATCACAAATAGATTTAATCATAATAATTATATAGTTTTTTTTATAAAAGTTTAATATAAAATCGTCAAAGATTTTTAATATTATTAAATAAATAAAATATTAATAAAAATCGTTTTTTGACCCCTGTCGTAGATATTTCTGAATGACAGGAATGGTCAGTTCACTCCCAGGTGACACAAAAACAAGCTTATACAATTTATTTAAACATTGTAAAGCTTAACCAACTACAAACAAATTAATAATAATAATAAAATATTACTAACTTTTTCGTAGTAGTTGCTACTAATTTATGGAACGATCTTTCTGTCATCATACGGCAAGCAACTACCAGGTCATCTTTTAAAAAACTGGTGTATTCACACTTCTTAAATAACTCCTGACAGCGTAAGTAAATAGTATATATTATGTATGTTTATGTATAATAATGTGTATTATTAGTATTTAGTATATTGATATATTTGAAGATTTATGATGTAAGTATATATTAATCCTATTAAATTTTTATTCGAAGTTATATACAAACAATATAAAAGAATTACAATATTAAATAAACTATATTGCAACAAAATCTAACCTAAAAAAATAATAATAATACATAGAAAATAAAAATTAAATAATTACAAAAAAAATAGCTCCTCCAAATCGCTGTCTTGTGGCATAGTGCCCAATACACTAGCAGCATTTCCCCTTTAAATGATCAGACTTAATTTTTGGGAGAAAAAACTGCCAGACCTATTTGTCACGTCAATGAGCCTTGGAACAATTTCCTTATATCCTTTAAGTTCCGATCCCCACGGGCCCATCGTGGGATATAATATAATCCATCCTATTAAAGAAACTATGATATAAATTAATAATGATTGCACCTATAATTGTTCAAATTTGTCCCTAAGGTTTGGCTGTCAGAGAATGTTTTTGGGCATTAAGTCCGCCTTTGTACTTTGTGCAATAAAGTTTTTTAAATAAAAAATAAAATAAAAATATAAAAAAGAGTACTATAGGGCTGTTGGTGGGTATTTTAGGAATTTCGTGTAACATCTCTGTGTGCTATGTGAATGTGTATGAGTGTGTGTGAGAAGAAATAAATGAAAAGAATAAATGCATTGATCAAGTTACATATCGCCAATCATATATTAGTATTATTATTATTATTACAGCCCCTAGAACACAGCGTCCTAGAACTCCACTGCTGGAGATGGGCCTTCCAAAACATATATCTGGAGAATTTGGCATATACTCGCCACGCTGGCCAGACGGCTTGGCGAGGATGTGATGTCAATTTTTATGACAATTTATTAACGATTCCACAAGTTGGTATTAGTGGAACCGGGACTGACAGCTTAACGTGCTCTCCGAGGCACGGGAACGGTGGTGTTATAAATCTATGACAAATGTACGTAAGAAAAGTGTATTTCTCATTGGTACATGCCGGGTGTGGTGGGAGTGTAGGCCAAATTCTCCAGATATATGTTCTGGAAGGCCCATCTCCAGCAGTGGAGGTCTAGGACGCTGTGTTTATTTATTTTTATTTATTTATTTTAAAACTTTATTGTAATTTACAATCGGCGAACATAATGCCGTAAGGCATTCTCTGACCGTTGACCGTTGGGACGAATGATATTTCTTCATTAGATCGAGGATAGTGAAATAATAGTGTTTTAGGGGCAGTAATGATGATGATGAAAAAATAAAACATTTTTTTTGTGATTTCATATTATATTTAAAAACGCTTAAGTACTGAAAAAATAATATTTATTTATATAATTTATACTTAATATTTAAATTAAACAAAGGGTTATTTTATATAAATAAATAAATAAAATAAATATTTCCAGACAGGTCACACAGCGCCATCTAGTTTCCGTGGTAAGCTAAGAGGCTTGTGTTACGGAAACTAGATGGTTGATAAACTACATATTATACTCTTTTTTTTTGTAAATATATACATATTATACATATAAACACCCAGACCGAGACAAATTATACAATGTACAACTTGCCCCCGGTGGGAATCGAACCCACGACCTCCCGAGTTCACGGTAACGTTTGTTACTACTAGACCACGGAGGCGGTCTTATACGTATACGTTACCCACCGAGATCTGGCCGGGGAAATTGGGGAGATCTCATCTTTAACCAAGGCCTATTGAACATCCGGGTCACTGCTGTCTGTCTGACTTCTTAACTACTTGGAATAGCGATATGTTATTCTTTGGCATCGTAAATTAAACATGACGTTAATTTGTAAACTGACATGTAACCCTACAGCCACTTAAAAGCCGCTGGTCAAACAGTTACTTTAAAATAATTCTAAAAGCAAACTTTACTAAAAAACGATTCCACAAGTTGGTATTAGTGGAACCGGGACTGACAGCTTAACGTGCTCTCCGAGGCACGGGAACGGTGGTGTTATAAATCTATGACAAATGTACGT
Source organism: Tinea semifulvella (assembly GCA_910589645.1). Classification (NCBI taxonomy): domain Eukaryota; kingdom Metazoa; phylum Arthropoda; class Insecta; order Lepidoptera; family Tineidae; genus Tinea; species Tinea semifulvella. The sequence continues at coordinate 6,513,418 of OU342608.1, read as the reverse complement.
AAGAAAAGTGTATTTCTCATTGGTACATGCCGGGTGTGGTGGGAGTGTAGGCCAAATTCTCCAGATATATGTTCTGGAAGGCCCATCTCCAGCAGTGGAGGTCTAGGACGCTGTGTTTATTTATTTTTATTTATTTATTTTAAAACTTTATTGTAATTTACAATCGGCGAACATAATGCCGTAAGGCATTCTCTGACCGTTGACCGTTGGGACGAATGATATTTCTTCATTAGATCGAGGATAGTGAAATAATAGTGTTTTAGGGGCAGTAATGATGATGATGAAAAAATAAAACATTTTTTTTGTGATTTCATATTATATTTAAAAACGCTTAAGTACTGAAAAAATAATATTTATTTATATAATTTATACTTAATATTTAAATTAAACAAAGGGTTATTTTATATAAATAAATAAATAAAATAAATATTTCCAGACAGGTCACACAGCGCCATCTAGTTTCCGTGGTAAGCTAAGAGGCTTGTGTTACGGAAACTAGATGGTTGATAAACTACATATTATACTCTTTTTTTTTGTAAATATATACATATTATACATATAAACACCCAGACCGAGACAAATTATACAATGTACAACTTGCCCCCGGTGGGAATCGAACCCACGACCTCCCGAGTTCACGGTAACGTTTGTTACCACTAGACCACGGAGGCGGTCTTATACGTATACGTTACCCACCGAGATCTGGCCGGGGAAATTGGGGAGATCTCATCTTTAACCAAGGCCTATTGAACATCCGGGTCACTGCTGTCTGTCTGACTTCTTAACTACTTGGAATAGCGATATGTTATTCTTTGGCATCGTAAATTAAACATGACGTTAATTTGTAAACTGACATGTAACCCTACAGCCACTTAAAAGCCGCTGGTCAAACAGTTACTTTAAAATAATTCTAAAAGCAAACTTTACTAAAAATCCAATCTATCGATCTAAAGAACCTAAATTAATTGACTTTCTTTCCAAGGTTAAAGAACTAATAAGAGACGCAGGTGGTATATAGTCTTTGTTATGCTAATCACTTCCATTCTTTGGGTAACTCTGTCATATTATGTCCCCAAAAACCCGCCTCATTTTCCTTACCACCCATAGACATAAAATATATGCACAAGCTACATCATGAAAATCCCTAGAATAAACCTAGGCCTCTTTTTTTGTAGACTCTATGACTTGTCTCTTTCTACCAAACGTCAAATCAGAAAAGAAATTAAAAGGTCGACATTACTTTAGTGAATATCGGATCTTGAGATAGATTTATTAAAAACAAACCTAGGGCCCATATAAACGTACTTAAAGTCTAATATTTGCTTAAGTATGTCTTGTCTCTTTCTATCACATGTGAAATCATAAAAGAATGAAAGAGGTCGATACTACTATTATGACAAGCTATACTTAAGTGAATCTTGCGATTGTTTATATGGGACATAGGTTTGTGATTAATATACATATCTATTTCAAGATCCAATGTTCACTAAAGTGATGTCAGCCTTTCTCTTGTTTCTTGATTTGACATTTGGTAGAAAAAAAACAAGTGATACTTTCGGAATACGAATATCAGAACTAGAGATCGTTTAAAGGCTTGTTAATAATATAGTTTAGTGTATATCCACAAACACCAAATGTTCAAGAAACAAAGAGAGAGCCTGACATTACTTTAGTGTTTATCATCCAATACCAAATGTCCAATCAAGAAAAAAAGAGAGTCTTTATTACTACTTTTTTATTATTACTTTAGTGTTTATCCACCAATACCAAATGTTAAATCAAGAAACAAAGAGCGAGCCTGACATTACTTTGGTGTATATCCACCAATACCAAATGGCAAATCAAGAAACAAATAGAGAGCCTGACATTACTTTAGTGTATATCCACCAATACCAAATGTCAAATCAAGCAAGAAAGATGCTAATATTACTTCAGTGAATATTGGATCTTTAAATAGATTTATTAAAAACAAACCTAGGGCCCATATAAACGATCTCAAGATCCGATAGTAACTTAAGAATAGTCAAATAATAGTGTAATCGGCCTATTTCTGTCTTTCATGTATTTATAAATTAGACTATTTCATTGTTGCACTCTGCCCATAAACTCTCACCATCCCAAAGGTTAATTTAGGCATTAAACTCGCCTATGTACCTAATTTAAAGTTTTGGTGCAATAAAGAATTTAAATAAATACAATTTTGGGGCCAACTTTTTTAATTCAAAACGTTGCTTGGAGTCTTTAGTAAAATATACGTCTGCAATGTTCTCACCTCATTTGCCTTCGACAACTTTTTTGTGCACCTGATTGTCATTTAAAACGAGCCTTAAACATCAAATGGGTATGATACTAGATTGACGAAGGGATTTGAGAAAAATAAGCTCCTAAAATGGTACCGACATGATAAAGTCCTTAGGCTAAAGCTGTTAACCGTGAAGTGAAGTCTTCAAAGACTATAGTAACTAATTAGGAAAAAAGTGGCAACTCTCGCAAAAAAAAATCGTTCTTCTGAACACTACCGTGGCCAGGTGGATAGTAGAATACCTTAAGTGCCATACATACCTATTAGCTTCTATGTAAAGGATATTATATCCGAAATTCGATTTTTAACTGCGCGCGAAACTGTAATAATATTTACGATACATAGGCAGGTAATAAAAGTTACACAATACATTTAAATTATTTTTTTCTAACGTTGTATTTCGCTTGTTAGACAACAATGGCCGACATATTGAACGCATTAATAAATTAATGAACATTAAATTTAGTACCGTCTACTAGGGGCTATTAGAACCGAAATTTGTCATTTGCTTGTTCTTAAGTTTCCACCTCCTGGAAGTCTTTCTATTGCAAGAGCCAGAGACTGACTACAAATAAATTTTTCATAATATTTGTAAAGAAACGGTAAAGTACGAAAACTTAATGCAAGCCCATCTCGATCCTTGGCGCCGCAGCAGTCTGGAAGATTTTCATGGATACATTTAAACATCATTATAGAATCCCAGATGAATTAGCTTTATCAGCCTATAGGCCAAACATAAAAAGTGAAGTATCATCACGATTGTTTCCCTTTCGGGGTGGTCAGAAACCACGCTTATAAATAAGCAGATTCACATTTAGCCAACTTTACTATAGGCCAATCATGACAAGTGGCAAGCTCGTCAATGTCTCCAACGTACCAAACTCCAGAAATATCACAAATAAATTAAATGTATTTATTTATATTATTATAAATTATTATTTATAATAATATATTATATTATTTATTATATTATTTATATTATATTATTTTTATTTTTCTAAATTATTGTGGTTTAAAATTATCATTTATATGTTTCTTCTATTTATAAGTTTTTTAGTTGTATAAGATATTTGTGGAAACTTGTAATTGGCATCTAGTTTTTTATATAAGTAATCATTTGTTAGAAGTTGTAAGTTTTCCTAAAAAATAAATAAATAAATAAAATAAATACTTATGTAAATATTTTTGTGTCCCAACCAGGAATCGAACCCGGTCTAAGTCCACGGACTTAACTGCTAGACTATGGCAGTTATAAGTATGGAATAATAATAATATGGAAAAAACTGAGAATCTATAGCTGCGAAAACACGCCAAAGAACAGGTTATGAGTTTGCGCCGTTTGGGGTCGACACGATTGGACTAAGGGGACCCTCAGCCAAGCGTCTGGCCAAGGAGTTGTCCGAACGGCTGACGGAGAAATCTGGAGACAGGAAGGCTGGCAATTATTTCTGCTGCCTCGCTATATAAGGGGGAAATGTCGCAAAACTTCTTGGGACTATCTCTGATGAGACGTCTGTTGAGAACATTTTTTAATTACACTTTTTTTTTATTAGGTTAGTTTTTTGAGTTGTATAAATATTACAACTGCCTCCGTGGTCTAGCGGTTAAGTCCGTGGATTAGACTCGGAGGTACCGGGTTCGATTCCTGGTCGGGACACAAAAATATTTATTAATGTACCTAAATGTATTTATTTACATATTATTTAATTTATTTGTGACATTTCTCGAGTTTGGTACGCTGGAGACATCGACGAGCTTGCCACTTGTCATGATTGGCCAATAGTAAAGTTGGCTAAATGTTATAAGCGTTGTTTCTGGCCACCCCGAAAGGGAAACGGTCGTGATGATACTATAAATATTACAACAATAGAAACTTAACTAACCCATTAATATCGTGAATATAATATGTCATTAAACGTTGACATTGATATAGATGAATTAATATATTTATACCCCGTTGACGGATTCGGTTCGCCTATTAATAATTTGATATCAAATATAAATTAATATCTCTTAAATATTCCAATGATTATAAATTACAGGACCTTAAGGTGGCGACTGACCCCTTAACAAAAAAAACTTCAAATTTTTACTTTTACAAATAAAATATATAAAAAATGTACGATTAGTAAAGTTATTATTAATTATTAAATCGTATTTTTTTTATTTATTTTTTCAAATTAGCGAATAGTACACTCTTTTTTAACCGACTGCGCGACGCAAAGAAGGGTTATGAATTTATGATAGATATGGTGTCGCCAGCGGCAATGATTTTTGAGGTCGTAGTGTGTGGTGAATTTATATAAATTAAAATAAGTACATATTATTATTATTATTATTATTGCTGTATGTTTTTAACGTTTTAATTAATGTGTAAACCTACTAACATAGTTCTAATTTAAATTTTTTTAAAATTTATTATTATTATCAGCCATTTTTGACATCACAGTTCCTTGAACACAGAGTCCTAGACCTCCACTGTTAGAGATGGGCCTTCCAGAATATATATCTGGAAAATTCGGCCTACACTCGCCACGCTAGTCAGACGGGTTATTAACGACTTTACAAGTTGGTATTAGTGAAACCGGGAGTCAACGTGCGTTAACTTTATGTACGTAACATAAGTAATTATCGTTGCTACATGCTTATTTTTGGAATGAAAAATGTTCTTACGCCACCACCGCTGTTCATTCACGATTAACCAGCTACAACGTTAATATATCATAGGGCAGAAAAACTGATAAGTTTGTGAAAATCTGTAGACGTTTTCTAGTTTAGCCTTTGGTGCGCCGGAAGTGCCCGCGAGTTCGTATCCGTCGTATGCCGAGAATTATGTCGGCAGAGAGAAGAATTTGGAGGGATTAACATTTATATTTAAACTGGCCTAGTTAGAGAGCACGTTAAGCCGTCGGTCCCGGTTCTACAAATACTTATATGTGGAATCATTAATAAATTGTCATTAAAATTTATATCAGACTCTCGCCAACACGGCTGGATAGCGCGGCGAGTGTAGGCAGAATTCTCCAGATAACGCACAGTCGCCGGTCTCCGCGTACCAGTACGCCGAATGTGCGAGACGTACAACAGTCGGTTATTAGACGTCGATATATTTAGCAATTCTCGCGCCGCATTTAAGGCCAAAATAAAGAAGCTGTTGTTGTCGGTTTAGCTCGCTGGGTGGGGTTTGCTTCGGAGTTCATTGATAGTTCCATAAATTCGAACACTGCAATTGTATTATCCATTATACCTGGCCAAGGTATACATATGTAGTACTAAGGTATCTAAAAATATAATTGGTGCACTATTGTCCACAGTGGGAAATATTTTGGTGGCGGGAATAACTCTAATGGCTCCTACTGTATCGTTTCTTAATTGTTCTTATACTGCCTGTCTCTGTTCTTTCTCTTCGAATAAATAGATAAGTAAATAAACATCCACAGTGGAGATCTAGGACTCAACGTTCTAGGGACTGTGACAGACAGACAGACAGTGGGGTCGTCCAGGCCCGGATGCCTAATGGGCGTGGGTTGGGGATGGGGACAGTCCCCCGTTTTCCCCGGCAGGATCTCAGCGGGTAACCACCCGCAGGTAATTCATGCACGTTTAGTGCTGGGCGCGTTACTAGTATAACAGCGCCCGTGTGGCTCACGAACCCAGGGGGCTAAGTTCGACTGCTTCAGCTCTCCTTCAAGCAGGAGTACTTCTCTAGGAAGTGGTCTCCCGTTGGGGGGCCGTGCACAAGACGGAGCGATGTTCTGGAGATGCTTGAAGTGTCCGTTGTCGGCCCGAGAGAACATACGTCTAGTCAGGCCAACGACAAACTCCTCAATAGTAGGCATCTCCAAATCTCGAGCTAAGACGGAATTACGCACGAACCATGGCGCTCGGAAAACCACTCTGAGCGATATGTTCTGCTGACTTTGGATCTTGTCCCTGTAGGGACTGTGATGTGATATGGAGATGTCTAGCAAAGCATACGAAGATTTGATATTTGCAAGATACTTCTAGAGCATGATAAAGTTAACCTGGAGCAATTTGAAGGTAGTGACAACAAAACTACTAGTGACTGCCTCGTGGTCTAGCAGTTATGTAATTATTATTTAATTTATTTTGATATTTCTCGAGTTTGTTACGCTGGAGACATCGACGAGCTAGCCACTTGTCATGATTGGTCTATAGTAAAGTTGGCTAAATGTGAATCCGCTTCTTTATAAGCGTGGTTTCTGACCACCCTGAAAGGGAAACGGTCGTGATGATACTTTTTACCTTTGTCTACAAAACTGTTTATACTGTATGGGGACGTACTTGTGAAAATCTATTCTTACAAAAGACTAGATAAAATGAGTACCGGTAACAACTAGTTTGGTAAAAGAACTATAAAATTCCTATCTCCTATTTATTTATTTATTTATTTAAATTTTTATTGCACTATGTACAAGGGGCGGGCTTAATGCCGCTAGACATTCTCTGACAGCCAACCTTTAGGATAATGTAGTAAGTTCAAGGTGTGAGGTAGGTGCAACATGTAATATAGATATGATAAATATGGAAATAATTAGGCTCTAGATAAAAGGATATACTTACATACTAAACTACATCCAAGAATACATATACTACATACAATATACATATATATAAATACACACTACATATAATACATACACATACTACATACATATTTATTATTATTAAATATATTAAATGATTATTATTATTATATTTATTAATATTATACCTATTGATGACTATATAAAAATGTCTATATTCTAGGGGCTGTGATGTGCTGATTTTATAATATTTATTTTTCTTAACAAATTTCTTTGAAGTCAGTTTAAAATGATAAAGTTTATCGCCACCTTAAAATATAATTACTTCGGGTCAGAGAATATTGTCATTTGCAAAACTTTCTCAGATATTTTATAACTGACCGAATAGCCAAAAATTTTCCGTCCAAAAAAGTTTTGCAATTAGAAATACTACCAGTTTCTTTTTGTTAGTCATTTATGATAGCGTGATTACAGAAATTTTCACTTTATCCCTTCGTTCCGATACGCGATAATAGTAACCTAAGCACGCTTAAAGGTGTTCCGATACGCGCTTAAACTGTTTTGCCAAAGCTGTGTGACGTCACAAATGACATCATTTCTCGCGCTTAGACTGCTCACGATATGGAGGTAGATCGCTCTGAGCGTTGTCAGTTGTTTGTCATTATGTCGCGCGCCATTTTCAAGTTAATTTAATATTAGGTTTTCTTTTAAATTATTTAATATTGTAATTCGTTTATACTGTTTGTATATTACTTCTAAAACAAATCTATAATTAATATTTAAGTAGGAAGTGAAAAAAAAATGTCTGTAACACGGCAAGTTATTTTAAAAGACCAAAATAATTTAATAATATTAAACTTTACACATATAAAGATGAATAAACCGAGAGATGTATATTTGTTAGTATTCATACTCAAAGATGTGGAATACGCATTTTATCTTCCATACATTTTAAAAAAAGCTATCATTTTATAAATGAAAATGTGATTTAGACCGATCCGAATTAATATCACGCTCTGAGCATCCAAATCGCGATATTTGATTCGGAACGACGGTCAGTGTCATATTCGTTCTAAGCGCTCTGAGCGCGATTCGGAATGAGGAGTATGTATCTACTCATCCCTATGCATAGCAAAACTACTTGACCGATCGGGATGAAACTTTGGGAATATGCTGTGTGAAGATCGGGGAAGGTTTGTGACATATAAGATTGCATAATAAGTAAATCTTAATGTTTGTTACAACACTCATAACTCGAGAATGGCTGGACATATTTCTATGGTTTTCGATTTGTTGGATATGTCTCCGTCCCGATTAACATAATAACGAGTTAATAAGTTTATTCAGGGCCAAGTACAAAATTAAAAAATAAAATAAATTAAGAACTAAATTATAAAAACTAATTAAAAACTAAAAATTAATAAATAAAATTACGACTATTCGATGGGCGTAGTGTGCCGAGGAGACTCGCTGCGTTCCCCCGTTGAACAGCGAGGCTGACCCTTTGACCAAGATATTCTCTACTCAAAGGGTCACCCGTCGCCAAGTGGAGTTTCTCACCAAGCTCGCGGGAGAGCACAAGAGCCTCCTCGGACCACGGGCCCATCGTTACATAATAACTGTTAATAATATTGGAAAATTAACGAAAAAATAAAATAAATAAAATCATTTTCCTATACAAAATGTTCGTGGGTTTCGTACCTGTCAAACATTGTTGGTTGTCAAATATTTATGCGTGCGTTCAAAAATTTATATTTAGCTTATTTATATAATATAGAATAAATGACAAATAACCAAATGTATTAAATAAATTTTCTTTTTTTTTATTTGATAGTCTCACTTTTACGTTGCGAAATCGTTGTGATTTGTTTAGACAATTGTTTTGTAGGGGTATTATTGTTATTAATAATGACATTCATTGACTGTCGGGCGGTACGAAGTTCGCCGGGTCAGCTAGTAGTTAATATATATATATATATATTGTGGGTGTTTCCCACAGCTCGTGGACTCAGGTACCGCCCATGGGCCGTGCTGTCGCCTGCATAGTAATGAATGTTTCCTAGGATCAGCATGTCATTGATATGCAGAAGAAACAGTGTCCGGGACAACACGGAGCCCTGGGGCACACAGGCATTCACTGATATAACCCCAGACACATTGCCATCCACAAGGATTGTAACAAAAATCGTTACATTGGTATGATAATATGGGTCAATGATTGATTGTGGAAGTAGGCGAGAATGCTAACATAAATCATCCCTTATCAATGGGGGAGGCACTATATTACCTATTGCAATATTCAACGAGCATCGTTGGCCAAAATATGAAATATACAACAAGATGGTGCAAAAAGCCTAACGGTATGAGAATTAAAGCTAAGACTTTTTGCTAGCTATATTTAACAGTAGTTGCAAGGCTATTAGTTTAGCTAGCAGCGACACATTTGTCTAATATTACTAGTTTAGATATGATTTGTAAAAGTGCCTACCTACATCTTTTGTAGGATTATTTTATCGTGAAACCCTAGTAATAAGTATTTTTGGTTAATAAAAACGTTTTTACATAAAAATATATAAAAAAGCATTTTGGTCTATAAAAAAGTATTGCCGGTAAATTTCATCAGATATAACAAATTTAGATTTTTATTAATATAATACTTAATTTAAAGGCATTTTAATAAAAACAAGTTTTTATGATCTTAATGATGCAATGAAAAATTGCATTGTTACTTGGCTTAAAATCTTAATTCATGTATTAACCTAATAATTAAAATAACTATAAAATACTTTATACTATAGTAAACTTCGTACATTTACTTAATACATAATTAGTTTATTCGAAGTAATATACAAACATTATAAAATAATTTAATAATAATAAATAAATAAATAAATAAAAATAAATAAATATTTCCAGACATTCACACAGCGCCATCTAATTTCCGTGGTAAGCTGCGAGGCTTGTGTTACGGAAACTAGATGGTTGATAAACTACATATTATACTTTTATTTATTATTATATATATTATACTTTTATTTATTATTTATTTAAATATTAAATAATTAAAAATAAAACCTAACATAAAATAAAATACACTACACTACAAATAAAATTAATTTATATTTTATTTATAAACTCTTAATTGCACAAAGTAATGTACAAGGGCAAACTTAATGCCTTTCGGCATTTTATAACAGCTAATCTTTGGGAGTGGGAGTTTATATATACGATATATATATATATATGTATATAAACTCCCACTTCCTAAGGTTAGCTGTTATAATATATTATATGTATATATATTTAAGTAAAATATGTAACGATTACTATGTATTGTATGTTATTGTATATATATACAATTGGCCTATAGTAAAGTTGGCTAAATTTGAATACGCTTTAAAGCGTGGTTTCTGACCACCCCGAAAGCGAAATGGTCGTGATGATGATGTTATATATATATATATATATATATATATACATACGAAAATAGGTAAGTATATAATAATGTTTACACACAATAAAATTAGTATGATAGATATACATACAAGAGCTCTATTTAACGCGGCTACTTTCATTATTCATCATTACAACACAGCGTCCTAGACCTCCACTGCTGGAGATGGGCCTTCCAGAACATATATCTGGAGAATTTGGCCTATACTCGCCACGCTGGCCAGACGGCTTGGCTGCTTTAGTATTGCATTAATCCGAATCTGGCGTAAACTTATTCCACTTTGGTCGTGATAAAGATACTAGGTGATATCAAATTGAGAGCAACTCGTTATCACTTCATCAATTTTATAATTGAATAATCTGGTAGTACTACTGTAATAGTAATACTGAGAAAATGTCCTAACATAGACATATATATATATATATATAGTATGTAGTATATGTAGTATTGTGTACATATTAGTATGTATCTGTCTATATAGATATAATACTTAGATTTAATTTGAATTACCTTTTAATCTATTTAATGGTTGCACCTACCTCACAACACAAATCGTTTCATTGTCCCAAAGGTTGGTTGCTAGAGAATGCCTAGCGGCATTAAGCCCGCCTCTTGTACATAGTGCAATAAAGTTTTTAAATAAATAAATAAATATATTTGCACAAGTCAGACAATTTTTTTTTTTTTTTTTTAATTTAAATTTTATATTTTACAAATAAAACTAATTGAAATTAAAAAAAAAAAAATTTAACGGTAACTTGATTTAGTGAAATGTTGAAAGGCTTAAACGTTACTTCTCATGATAGTCATGTTAAATGACCATGTCAAACCAAAGCCAATCAATTTTTATGTTATATTTTGTAAATTTGTTAAATTTATTTTTTTGTTTTAACAGTAATAAGTTTCTAATTTCTTCTTCTTTTTATATGCTGTGACACCTAATTGGTACATATATTAGATAAGTTATAATTATACTATGTTATGTGTGTGATAATATATGTACTGCTGTATGTACCATATAAATAAATAAATCTAAGTGTTAAATGGCACACTTAAAGTTGTGCAGGAATACGAGTACCTTAGACAGACTATTCAACTAGGCAGTGCAAACTTCAGCAAAAAAATCGACAGACACATTCAGCTAGGATGAGCAACATACCACAATGTTTGAAGACAAAAAACTTCAACCTCCTGTAATGAGACGTCGGAAGTCGCGTCGCAAGCTAAGAGCTATGCTTAGTATTTCTCTGATGGATAGAATTTGAAACGTTGATGTTACTGAAACCAAACCACGGAGGTAGTTCCTTTGGCCAGTACTTGAATATTCAGCACGGAATTTGCTATATTTTAACGATTTTTAAAAATATAGCAAATTCCGTGCTGAATATTAAGTACTGGCCAAAGGAACTACCTCCGTGGGCTAGGTAGTATTGTTTCGAAACGTATATCGTGTAATTTTCAGTCGCCATCATGCGTACTCAGTAGAGCAATGTATGTTTGTGTTCAACACTTTCATTTAAAATAGCAATTGCGTGACAGCCACACAGTGGACATTACGCACGCAGCAGTTTGTCGTCGTCTTGATATTATAAATAATAACGAAAAAAGTTTTCATATTAAATAAAATCATATTCTTTTAGTACAATATATAACCCTGACTCTTGCGATTAAATAACTTAACTACAGCTGCAGGAACATAGACTTTAATTAGTGTATTATTATTACACGTTAAGCACTATTAAACTAAAATAAAAACTTACGTAATACTCGTATGCCATGCAGCGAACGAGTGCCTTCACTTGTAGCCACGATTTAGACTTAGCTGTAAAGGCACACAGTAAAGGCCTATCTCTCGTCACTTCATAACAGGTCATCCATCTCATCACTCTAGCTTCAAGTCAAACTCTTTCGCAGTGGTGCACCTCATAATTAAAATTCTCTGTATTGTCCCAAAGGTTGGCTGCTAGAGAATGCCTAGCGGCATTTAGCCCCCCACTTGTACATAGTGCAATAAAGTTTTAAATAAAATAAAGTAAAACGGTTATAGGGTTTCAGTTTTTAGGCGGTGAGTCCGGCATGCGAACCACAACCCGGATTGGACCCTTCAGGCCGTGGTCGTATCATTGATGAGTTCTCGATTCCGTCTATAAGCAAAAATAAATAAATACATATTATGGGTACGTCCGTAGACGTGTATGTCTTTGAACTTCATAAGGACGGGGCGAAGTCGTAAAACTAACTTCTAATGAAACTTTCCCTCGTTTCTTTGTATTACTTTGTTTATAATTGACTCTAGGTTAGTGGGTTTCTAATGTACACTCGTTGCCAAATCATTATTTCAAGATCCTTGTTTTATCAAAAAATATTATTATTCACATTTAGCCAACTGTTTGATAGTTATTTGTTTTGTGTTCTCTTCTTCCGATGGATGATGAATGAGGTGATAGGAAAGACAAAGGGTTTAGCCCATACAGCCAAGTCTGACGTAATATATCTTCCTTTCTTATGAACTTAATGAGGTTATCATCAATCGTTTTCGTTTATCACATTAAAAAAAGTATCATCACGACCGTTTCCCTTTCGGGGTGGTCAGAAACCACGCTTATAAATAAGCGGATTCACATTTAGCCAACTTTACTAACTAGCAGTGAAGTCCGTGGATTTGGACTCAGAAGTATCGGGTTCAATTCCTGGTCGGAATACAATAAATTATTTAATTTATTTGTGATATTTCTAGAGTTGAGTACGCTAGAGACTTGGACGAGCTTGCCACTTGTCGAGATGGGCCTGTAGTAAAGTTGGCTAAATGTGAATCCGCTTCGTAAAAAAATCGTGGTTTATGACTTTGGCATATAAATGGCTGTAAGTTTACGTGAATAAAGATATTTTGACTTTGACTTTGTATTATCTAATACCCACTTTACTTTTGCCTCCAACATATGATTAACATCTATATATATATATAACTACATAGTTAATTTTATTTTCAGATGAAGGCGTGGACGGCTCACGATCAGGACACCACGCTTCAATGCTGTCGTACTCTGCACCTCAAGCATGCAGCCTATGCCAGCGCTCTTTATACATTGGTAGGTATCTGTAGGTGTTATTTATAATACAGCAGTTACTCGCATTTCCACTAGAAATACAGGATGTGAAGCTGAAAATTGGAATACTATATTTTTTTTTGTTTGTATTCTTCCGATGGATGATGACAGGGAAGGCAAAGGGGTAATGATGTTGTAGAATTTGATGCTTTTCTTGGAGTCACTCAAGGTATTATAGCCCAAACACGTCGGGTATAATATCGTAGTTTACATGTTTACAATTTGCGAAAAAACCGCAAAAAATTAACTGCAAGATTTGTCCCTTACGTAAAGTCCAATATATCGTTTTCCATAATTATTTACTTTGTGGCACATAATTAAAAAAAACAACACCACTTTTGATGAACAATATCCACAGAAAAGTAATTTAGAAAACAAAAACTTGCACTTGACATGTCACGATGGCACGAAGACTTAATTTGCTTTGTTTAAACGAATTATTAATAAGAAATAGAGGAAGACAAATTTCTAAGCATTCCATGGATTCACCGCGCGGGCGCCGGGTCCATCGTGTGTGAGTAAGAGATGAGAAGAGTGGTGTCTCGGGTTTGCGACCGACAATAGGCTGGTTTAAGAAAGGGAGACCTCCTTTCCCTACCCAACCAAATACTGTATGATTCCGTTAATGCCGTCTTGGAAGCTGGTTCTATAAATGTATTGACGGTAGACCTGCTTAGGCCCAATTCTTTCAGTAAGTGATGCAAAGATTTTGTTGGAACTCCTCTCGCACCAACTACCACTTTTAAATAAAAAATATTAGCCGTAAATAATATCATCATCATCATCATCATCAGCCTGTGTCTCTCCACTGCTGGATATAGGCCTTCCCCAAGACTCGCCACTGCACGCGGTCTTTTGCAACCGTCATCCAACCCCCGCGGGGGGTCGTCCCACTCTGCGTCGTCCCGTACGTGGTCTTCACTCCAGAACCCGTTTGCCCCATCGGTCGTCGGTTCTGCGGCATATGTGTCCGGCCCATTACCACTTTAGCTTGCTAAATTTGAATGCTATGTTCTCTTTGGTTCTCCGACGAATTTCAACGTTTCGAATTCTATTCATCAGAGAAATACCAAGCATAGTATTAGCATAATAGTAAATAATATAAACACGCAAAAAGTTTGACAGTTATTTTCGTCGAGCGCAGTGACATGCCGAGGCGTCCCTTCTTTTAACAACTGGAAGGAATAATTAAGTGTAGGAGCCGTTGAGGAAACGTCTGAGTATACGAGTGTTAGACTATAAGTATTTAAGGCTATAAGGTAGGTAAGTAAAAAAGTCGCGTTCACAGTGATAGGAAATCCGTATCTGTCATTGAAATTCAAGTCGGACGCGGTACCCTTTGCTTTTATGCGAGTATCTCGAACCATTTAGCCACGACCGCTCTAATATTAACATTAAATAAAATAGAATATCGTGCTCAGAATAAATAACAGTTTCCCTAGCATTGAAAGGCAAAAAATACTTTACACAAGCACGCGTGTTTGACATAAATTTTGCTGTTTGTGACGTTTAAATTACTCCGCAGAGTTATTGAAAAATCGTGTGCAGTTCATTCCATACTTTAAAGAACATGGCAATTGTTAAAATAACATCATTCTACTAATATTTTGCGGGCTCAATTGTAATGCATTTAGATTTTTTAATGACCCAACTTAACAGAATATGAAGTGACAGCAACATATCCAGAAAGACAAAAATTCACATCGTGAGAACATTTGTCTTCTCCATATTTCTGTACGGTTCGGAGACATGGACCATAAAAGCCGCGGATAGAGCGAGGATTGATGCGTTTGAGATGTGGTGCTGGCGTCGTTTGCTCAGAATCCCTTGGACCGCACGACGTACTAACATTTCTGTGCTCGAAGAGTTTAAGCTGACCAGGGAGCAAAGACTCTCTACCGTCTGCTTTGCCCGAATTCTGCAATACTTTCGCCACATTGCAAGAAGAGAAGACGATAATCTAGAAAAACTTCTAATCACGGGCAAGGTAGACGGTAAAAGAACAAGAGGAAGTAGCCCCAAGCGATGGTCCAGTCCGGTGACTGACCACCTGAACATCCCTGTACACCAGGCCATACACTACGCCGAGGACCGAAACCGTTGGAGACGGCTGGTGGATGAGCTGCGACTGCGACGGAGTCACGATCCCCATCAGTGGGGTACCGACTAAGGAGGAGGATTTTTTAATAAATTATTCTAACAAGATTAAAATTAAATTATAAAAATATTTTGTCTTATATAGTTTAGGTGTTCAAAATATTAAAATATCACCATGACAGCTCTATTACTAAAAAACTTGATTGATATGAAAACTACATAGTTTATTTTCCATATGAGATATAATTTCTGAGAAATTATAGGCAGGGTACAACAATCTAATAGTCGAGTATAATGTTTTTTTTTTTTTTTTCATATAAGTGTATAACAGCCTAAACTTCTCTATAATATATTCAAGAACACATCAGAATAGATATATATAAAGCACATAACATTAAATTCGATGCGAATACACCCCGTTTACAATTGCTTGCTTAATTTCCATATGACTGAATATTGAATAGGTAGCGATTTTCGTGAACCATTTCGGCGATATGATAAATTAGGTCTATTGTATCTAGTTTGGTATAAAGTGGTGAAGGGTAGTCATTAATGGTTTAATTATAGACATACTGTATACCACGGATTTTCAATAGATAATTAACGACGTAAAAATAAATTATTTATTTATTTACGCTGGAGACATCGACGAGCTTGCCACTTGTCATGATTGGCATATAGTAAAGTTGGCTAAATATGAATCCGCTTATTTATAAGCATGGTTTCTGACCACCCCGAAAGGGAAACGGTCGTGATGATACTTACTTTACTTTTATTTAATTATATTTTTGGAAAATGTACAGCCTTTACACAACAATCAATTGGCTTTACCGCGTGTAATTTTCTAAAGAGC
The DNA here is from genome assembly GCA_910589645.1 of Tinea semifulvella. NCBI lineage: Eukaryota > Metazoa > Arthropoda > Insecta > Lepidoptera > Tineidae > Tinea > Tinea semifulvella. Next base: position 6,497,058 of record OU342608.1, on the reverse strand, counting down.
ACATGTTTTTTTAAGGTTGCATGTGGAGTTATTGGAAGAACCCCTTATTGAAATAATAAGGCTGGGGATACGGCCGGTTGCAGAAAGGATGATTATCTTTTGACATGTTTAACGTATGACTATGAAGCACATTGCATTAAATACTCAAAGTGCATACTAACTACCAATCACGTAGACATAGACAGAGAAAGAATTACTTAAGTCAACGATCGTCGATCTTTCGCTACCTCCTTGATTAGGCTCAGTATGAGTGGCGATATTTTTAGAAAAACTTTTCTGCACCGTAACTTAAGATTTTATTACGAAATAATCAAAATAAAAAATACGTTATTATCTTTATTCTAGATTATAATATGAAAATATTTACTCTTTAATTGCTCAGTCCAGTATAAAGACCTCACACCACCGTTTTGCGGATAACATAGTCATAATAGCTAGCTTGCTGGTGGATCTTAGCGGAATGCTAAACGGCTTAAACGTGGCGTCTCAGCAGGTTGGCCTCGGTTCATACCTTGGACAAGACAAAAGTCATGTGTAACGACCGAGATCAATCTGCGTTGGTAATGCCACTCTAGAAGTTGTGCAAAAATACGTCTACCTTGGACAGACTATGCAATTAGGCGTAGCCAACTTCAGCAAAGAAGCCGACAGACGCATTTAGCTAGGATGGGCGGCATTCGGGAAGCAGCGCCACATCTTCCTATCAAACATACCCCAGTGTTTTAAGACGAGAGTTTTCAACCAGTGCGTTCTTCCTGTGCTGTCGTACGAAGCAGAAACGTGGACACCAGCAGTGGGTCTGGTCTACAAATTTATGGTCGCTCAGCGAGCTATGGAAAAAGCTAAGCTCGGTATTTCTCTGATGGATAAAGTCGAGGAAATCCGTCGGAGAATTATTTACCGATATAGCCTTCAAAATTAGTAAACTGAAATGGCAATGGGCTGGACATGTCTATCGAAGAACTGATAAACGATGGAGTAGACGGGTTCTAGAGTGGAGACCACGTACGGGAAGACGCAGAGTGGGTCGACCCCCCGCTAGATGGACGGATGACCTGAGGAAGGTCGCTGGTGGGGGTTGGATGAGGGTGGCAGGAGATCGTGTGAAGTGGCGAGCCTTGGGGGAGGCTTATATCAGCAGTGGAGAGACACAGACTAATGATGATGATGATGAGTATAAACAATTGAAGCTATTAAAAAAAATTCACATATGAATATACAAACTTGTAGATACAGGTTAAAATAAAAAAGTAATGGAATTAAATAATAAATTTAACAAGGTATACAGTAACTAATACTAATAAAATTAAAAAAAAAGTACGCTTGATCATCCCTAAATCACCACTTCATCCCATTTGCAGTCGAAACGATGGGTCCGTGGTCCGAGGAGGCTCGTGCGTAAAACAAAACCTTTTTTGCTGATAAGAACCTGTGACATTTTCTCACAGTCAGCCCCTCATTGTATCGTGATAGTAATGACTTAACATAGGCATTGTCGGTAGAAATTCGACAAGCGCCCAATAGATCACTCTTTAAGAAAATGGTATATTCACATTACCTAAACAGCTCCCAACAGCGTATGTAAGATATATTGTATCGACGAGCTTGCCACTTGTCATGATTGTCCTATAGTAAACTTGGCTAAATGTGAATCCGCTTATTTATAAGCGTGGTTTCTGACCACCCCGAAAGGGAAACGGTCGTGATGATACTTTACTTTACTTTTATATATATATAGTGTGTAGTATATGTATTATTGCTTACATATTTATATGTATTGGTGTGTATATTAATATGCATTGTTTTATCTTAGATTAAGTTTATTTAATACTTTTATTAAGTTTCATATTTAAGCCCTTTGCACCTACCTCCTCCTCCATGCGTCGTGTTTCCTCATTGATGAGGGTCGTGACCTCCCGATGAATTGGTGTGCGTCTTGATGATAGCACGCCACCCGTTCCTGTCTTCGGCGGCATGCACAGCATCATGGACGCTAGTGTTGGTGGTGGAGCGGATTTGGTCGGACCAGCGTATCGGACTACGGCCTCTCGGTCTCTTTCCTTCCACCTTGCCAGTAACAAAAAGTTTCTCCAGGTTATCCCCTCCTTTTCTGGCAATGTGTCCGAAGTACTGGAGTATCCGACGAAGGCATATGGTGGATAGCCTAGTCGATATGGCTAGTTGGTTTAAAATCGATACGTTAGTACGATGCTCAGTCCACGAGATCCTCAGCATTTTTCTCCAACACCACATCTCAAAAGCATCGATACGCTTTCGGTCAGCGCATTTTATAGTCCATGTCTCAGCGCCATATAGGAATATGGAGAAAACCAGCAATAAAGATTTAAATAGTAAAATAAAAAAATAAAGTAGGTGGTCAGAAACTTCACTTTTTAGGAAGCGGATTCACATTTAGTCAATTTTATGTCAACATCTCATCAAATATTAATCAAATTTATTTATTTATCATCATCATCATCACGACCGTTTCCCTTTCGGGGTGGTCATAAACTACGCTTATATAGAAGCGGATTCACATTTAGCCAAACTTTACTATAGGCCAATCATGACAATGGGGTGTATCACTAACTTTTTATCACCGTAGATGGCGCATTATAGATGGTACCTAATAGAACTGTCAGTTGCATAGAAAACTTATATTTTTATTACGAAATTTATTATTTTCTGAAAATATTGCGGAAGTGAGCAGCTTTTAAGTGTACAAATCGAGATTTTCAAGCGAAATCAAAGATATGGTGATATCAAAATTGCCGATCTATTAATTAAACCTTTTTTGTTTTTAAAGACGGTTTTCGTTTTCCTAATTAGTCTTTTAAAGTAGGTAACGTAAAGTTAAAATTATTTTTTCTGTTATAAAAATAAAAACTACAAAAATATTTAAAAAATGATCCGTCATAGGTGTAAACAAGGTACCAGTGCCACTAGCGACATCTACAAAAAGCTTTGCCTGATACACTCCATTGGCAAGCTCGTCGATATCTCTACCGTACCATACTTTAGAAATATCTAAATAAATTATTGTGTCTCAAAATCGAACCTTTTAAATCCACGAATTAAACCGCTAGACCACGAAGCATTCATTTTAAATTGTTAAAGGTAATCTTTAATGATTAATCAATGAAAGGCTAAAGGTCTGCAGTAATAAAATATTTAAGTAAAATGCGATTAAAATTTCAGTTGAAAATTTGTTTTCGGATTTGTTCGTTCATTTCCTTTAGAAAATTCGTGTAGCAGCTCTGAATAGAGAATATTTTGAATGTAACATCAAATTATTTTACCCGTTGTGTGGTGTTGAATTCAAACTTTTTGAATTAAAGCTTTAATATTTTTTTATGTATATACAATTTTTATTTATTTATTTATTTATTTACTATAGGTACACAAACAGATCACAATCACAATCAGTTCACATTTTCCAGCAATTTCTTAAGTTCTAGATTGCAATCCAAAAGCAGTGTACACAGCATGCTTATTGTGATTTAGCCATGACATTGTCATTTCAATTAAATTATTTCATTTCAGTGAAATATGTCAAAAGGAAATTACTAATAATAAAAAAAAATGGTATGTCAAAGAATAAGGTAGTAAATCAATAATAATAATTTAAAAAAAAGCAATGAAAATTTAAAATAGAAATAATAATAAAATAATATAACAATCATAAATATATAAAAAATAAAATCCAGAACATTTTCGTAAACTTAGGCCACAATCGCCTAACTTACTTCTTAAATCAAATCAACGGTCTTACACCATCTAAAGGAGTCTGCCCACTACACCGTATCATACCATGACCGTAATAGGAACGTGACAGACAAAAAAATATTCATTGTATAGAAAAGCATGACACTACGTCCACTAGACCGTTCCGTCACCGACCCGTACCGTCGCGTACCATGCACGGAGCGTTAATAATTGTCGGCGAGAATATTTTGCCGGTGTCGATACGCTCCACGCATGGTGTTTCTTCTGAAAATGTAATTTTCAATTTTTTGCAGCAACATATTAAATTGGTATGTAGACATTCGGAAATACTGAAAAAACTTTTCTTCATTTTCAACCAAGTGCCTGTACAACGTCCAATATTCTCCTTCAGTTTTTCGTTCTTTTAGAGTATCGTGAATCCAGTAGCTTCGAGTGGTTTTTTGGTTGCCTCAATCATTGCCAGATGTCTAACAGTTAATCTTTTAATAGCCATACCTATTTTATTATTTTTAAACTTGATAGCACTCCCCAGACGTCCAGGCATTACCGATACACATGCGAGAATGACACGACTTCCTATCAATTTTACGTCATACAAATTACGGGTGGGCAACATACGGGTTGCATACGGACACCATACCGGCATCATGTGGGCATTAAACGCCGTCGATTCGTTTCAGTGGGCGTATCGTATTGCCTTCAGTGCTTGATACGTTCATAGCACGATCATGGTATGATACGGTGTAGTGGGCAGCAATTTATTTTTTTCGATTCACTTTTTCCATATAAAACATCAATTTTATATTCATTACAGCCCCTAGAACACAGCGTCCTAGACCTCCATTGTTGGAGATGGGCCTTCCAGAACATATATCTGAAGAATTTGGCCTACACTCGCCACGCTGGCCAGACGGCTTGGTGAGGATATGATGTCAACGTTTAGAGTAAAAAAAAAAGTATCATCACGACCGTTTCCCTTTCGGGGTGGTCAGAAACCACCCCTATAAATAAGCGGATTCACATTTGATCAACTTTACTATAAGCCAATGCTCGTCGATGTCTCCAGCGTACCAAACTCGAGAAATATCACAAATAAATTAAATATTAATTAAATGTATTTATGTACCGCCTCCGTGGTCTAGTGGTAACAAACGTTGCCGTGAACTCGGGAGGTCGTGGGTTCGATTCCCACCGGGGGCAAGTTGTACATTGTATAATTTGTCTCGGTCTGGGTGTTTATATGTATAATATGTATATATTTACAGTATAATATGTAGTTTATCAACCATCTAGTTTCCGTAACACAAGCCTCGTAGCTTACCACGGAAATTAGATAGCGCTGTGTGACCTGTCTGGAAATATTTATTTATTTATATTATTTACATCAATAAATATTTTGTGTCCCGACCAGGAATCGAACCTGGTACCTGCGAGTCTAAATCCACGGACTTAACCGCTAGACCACGAAGGCAGTTAACGTTTAATGACAATTTATTAACAATTCCACAAGTTGGTATTAGTGGAACCGGAACCGACGGCTAAACGTGCTCACCGAGGCACGGGAACGATGGTGTTGTAAATCTAAGACAATTGTACTTAAGAAAAGTGTATTTCTCATTGGTACATGCCGGGTGGGTTTGAACCGACCTTTGTAGGATTTACGGAACGCGTTCTTACAACCGAGCCACCACCGCTCCAAGAAAGAAATACGTATGAATTATTGGTTCGGACGCCTAGTCGTTTTTCTGACACTTTGCCAGAAATTTCATATAAGGACCTAATATTAATAGGAATCAATATAATGTAAATTTGATGAATCCAAGGGTTCCCGATGCGAATAAATAAACAATATTGAATCCTCTTGTCGCCGGCACGGACTGGTAAAGCTAAAAGACAGGCGTATTCTGATGGAAATGTCCCTCTTGCATGACGTGTGAGCGGGGCTCTTGATAACTCAAAGCTGGTGGCCGATATCTTACGTATCAGAGTGCCAAGGTTCAATACTAGACATCGCGATCTTTTTGTCCCCGCTAGCATCCGAACTAATTACGCATATAATTCTGTTGTGAGCAGAATAACAAGAAGATACAATACATTGTTTACAGATATCGACCCCTTCTGTCTGTCTGAACACCAATTCAGAGGAAGGATTCTGAGCAGGATGGAGGTGTAGTTCTATGTAAATAATACATTAGATATGCACAATGCAATGAAACCTACACATGTTCACTCATTCACACTTACAATTTACACCTTTACACACCTACACCGATAATATACATTCACATATACATACATTTACATAATGGTGCGTAGATGGATTTTTTAAATAGGTCTTTATTTTTATTCTTATGTTTATTTTTAATAGTTTAAATTGTTAATAATCCGTTCATGCTATATGTTTAGTGAAAATAATGTTATTGCGTAATTGGCTAGGTGTTCGGTAATCATTTCAATGTAAATATTTATTTGTAAAATACAGCTGTGGAATAAGTAAATAATAAATAAATAAATAAATATTAATATGTTTTTATCTTTATAGAATATATCAATATTGGTGGTCCTGCTCTACAGCTGGAGGATCGGTGTCAACGCGAAGAGATATAAAGAGTTAGACGACGTATATTATGGTAAGTAAAATATACATATATGAGTGAGTACTCGTTATATCTTACAATTCCAAACGATCTATTTGCGTTCTGTCTGTGAATAAAATCTAAAGACATCTAACTTATTAATTATTAGCCTCCGTGGTCTAGCGGTTAAGTCCGTGGATTTAGACTCGGAGGTACGAGGTTCGATTCCTGGTCGGTACACAATCATCATCATCATCAGCCTGTGTCTCTCCAATGCTGGATATAGGCCTCCCCCAAGGCTCGCCACTACACGCGGTCTTTTGCAACCCTCATCCATCCCCCACCAGCGACCCTCCTTAGGTCATCCGTCCATCTGGCGGGGGGTCGTCCCACTCTGCGTCGTCCCGTACGTGGTCTCCACTCCAGAACCCGTTTGCCCCATCGGTCATCGGCTCTGCGGCAGATGTGTCCGGCCCATTGCCACTTCAGCTTGCTAATTTTGAATGCTATGTCAGTAACTTTGGTTCTCTGACGAATTTTAACGTTTCGAATTCTATCCATCAGAGAAATACCAAGCATAGCTCTCTCCATATCTCGCTGAGCGACCTTGAATTTGTGAACCAGACCCACTGTCAGTGTCCACGTCTCTGCTCCGTACGACATTACGGGGAGGACGCACTGGTTGAAGACTTTTGTCTTCACACGGTACACAATAATATTTATTAATTTAAATAAATAAATTAAACTAAACTATAAATAAAAAATGTCCTCTAGAGACGTCCCATCCGAGATAGTCCCAAGGAGACTGGCAACATTTCCCCTCTGTATAGCGAGGCTAATACGTTGGCAGAAATAATTGCCAGCCTTCCTGTCTCCAGACCTTTCTGTCAGCCGCTTTGACAACTCCTTGGCCAAGCGCCTCGCTGACGGTCCCCATGGGCCCATCGTCTCAATAAATAAATTTGATTAATATTTATTTGTGATATTTCTCGAGTTTGGTACGCTGGAGACATCGACGAGCTTGCCACTTGTCATGATTGGCCTATAGTAAAGTTGGCTAAATGTGAATCCGCTTATTTATAAGAGTAGTTTCTGACCACCCCGAAAGGGAAACGGTCGTGATGATACTTTACTTTACTTTTAATGTTTGGCCTATAGGCTGATAAAGCTAGTTCATCTGGGATCCTATAATGATGTTTAAATGTATCCAAGAGGATCTTCCAGACTGCTGCGGCGCCAAGGATCGAGATGGGCTTGCATTGAGTTTTCGTACTTTACCATTTCTTTACAAATGTGATGAAAATTTTATTTGTAGTCAGTCTTTGGCTCTTGCAATAGAAATACGAACTTACGAACAAGCAATGGACAAATTGAGAACGGTTCTAAATTTAATGTTCATTCATTCATTAATTCGTTCAATAAGTCGGCTATTGTTGTCAACAAACGAACTATACAACCTTAGTAAAAAAATGAAATTTAAATATTTTCTGTAACTTTATTTACTTGCCTATGTATCGTATGGTAAACTAGTAAAAAAATACACAATTATATATAATATGCTTATATAGAAGCTATATGTATGGCTTTAAGTAGTGTTAATTGTTGTTTATTTATTTAAATACTTTATTGCACAAAACTTAAAATTAGTGTACATAGGCGAGTTAAATGCCGGTTAGGCATTTTCTAACAACTGACCTTTGGGAAAGTGAGAAATCATGGGCAGGGTGCAAATAAATATAATACACAATACTTACTTAATTTGGTACATACATACACTACATATAAAACGAACTATTATACTACACACTTTAAATATTATATACTACATACACAAAATATAATTATGCCAAAATATCTATATTATCATCTTGATGAGGTTATTTCCTGTTTATTTAAAAATAATGTCGTTACTTGACTTTTAAAAACATTGGCAGAAGGTGCTTGTCTGATAGCCAGCGGTAACGTGTTCCACTGGCGGGCCGCCGACACAGTGAAGGAATCTGAATGTATAATTCGGACTTTTTATGAAAAGAAGAGAGTAAAGGCTGTCGTCCTCATACTTAAGAGTCAAGGCGACGTAGATTTTAAACATTTAAAATAGTAACATTTATGCCGTTCTAGGTTTGGAGAATTTACAATTAATAATACCCATTTCGAGGGTCCATTAAGGGAACCCGTTTGACAGCTGAAAGGAATTTATTTTATTTTATTTATTAACAATAAAACGTTACATGGCTTAACAATAAAGCCTAATTTACCATGCAGTCAATCTTATAGTTAATACTCGTACATACATTTTTATTAAAAATGGATTGTCAATATACCTATATATTTTTTAATTTTCTATAAAAAATTGTAATCATTGTATAATATATATTTATTTATTATAAAAGGTATATGTATGTATCTAAATATACTATATTTATCTATCTAAATCTATCTCCGGGGTGATTTATCTATCTATTTATTATTCCACACAAACACTTAGTCTCTAAAACAGTTTCAATATAAATTGTAATAATTTGTTTTTATTTTCTATACAAATAATAATATTTATAAAGCTTTCAAGTTAACAATAGTTATATACAGTATAAAATTAATATAAAAAGAAAGAAAAGACAAAGAAATAATAATAATAAAATCAAAATTCAACACTAATAAATTCAATGAAATAATAGAGTTAATACAAAACAATAAAAATTTGAATACAAAGTGAGTAAGTATATAAATAAATAAATCAACTCGATATCATGATAAAAATAATACAAATAATAACAATAATAATTCAATCCAAATATTTAAACTTATAAATATTAAATTATTCACAAAATAATAAATAAATAAAATATAATAAATATTTCCAGACAGATCACACAGCGCCATCTAGTTTCCGTGGTAAGCTACGAGGCTTGTGTTACGGAAACTAGATGGTTGATAAACTACATATTATACTTTTTTTTTTTTGTAAATATATACATATTATACATATAAACACCCAGACCGAGACAAATTATACAATGTACAACTTGCCTCCGGTGCCTGTTAGTCTTCTGCTAACAGCTTACTCCTTGGACCGCTTCGCTGCTTAGTCTTCCACTAACAGGAGTAGAATCATTCTAAATAATTTAAATAATGATGCACAAATGCCTGAATCTTTACGTGAATAAAGATATTTTGTCTTTAACTTTGATATATATACAATACCTCGCCAATAGTGGAGTTCTAGGACTTTGTGTTCTAGAGGCTGTGATGATGTAATAATAATAATTAATATTAATAGGGATATAAGTTTCTTTCGCGTGAAATTGTGGCAAGAACGCTGGCTGCATTTTCCGGCTGAATTGCAATACTGATTCATTGGGCGAAGATAGTGAATATTAATATACTAAAAATTTATACATGCACAAAATTATATATATACTTATTAACATTGTTGGGAGCTATTTTGAAGGTGTTGACAGATAGGCGAGTTTTTTGAACGAAGATCTGGTAGACCATTCTTGCTAATAAAAAGTTGTAATACAATGTCGTGGACACTGACAGTAGGTCTGGTTCACAAATGCAAGGTCGTTTAGCGAGCTATGGAGAGAGCTATGCTTGGTATTTCTCTGATGGATAGAATTCGAAACGTTGAAATTCGTCGGAGAACCAAAGTTGAAGTGGCAATGGGCCGGACACATCTGCCGCAGATCCGACGACCGATGGGGCAAACGGGTTCTGGACGCAGAGTGGGACGACCCCCCGCCAGATGGACGGATGACCTAAGGAGGGTCGCCGGTGGGGGTTGAATGAGAGTTGCAAAAGACCGCGTGCAGTGGCGAGCCTTGGGGGATGCCTATATCCAGCAGTGGAGAGACAGGCTGATGATGATGATGAATGCAATTTATATATTTTAATATATAATATTCCGTCACTGTCAGCACCTTGTTGTATCGTAATAGTAATGACATGAGTTAGTTGTATTGGTAAATATCTTATTGACGTAAAACTAATATAATATTGATTTACCGACAATTTAATATCACTTCTTTTGGCTGCTTCACCGCTTGTTCGGAGCCGTCAGCTCCACCAATGCTCTTTACCTCAACCTGTTTCTTCTTTAGTAGGGTTCTACATTTCTAAATCGCCACCAATCTCATCGCCGACTTCGCCTCCGGATCGCCGCCTACATCAACGTCCCACCGTAACTATTCTTCGTGCTCACCTAACTTCAAAGCCTCGCATCTCCACTTCATTCATCCCTCCACTATTCTACACTTCCTTATATATTTAATTTTTAATTAGTTTATTTTTAGTTTATTTTTTATTAGGTTTTGTTTATATTTATTTTAATTTTTACTTTTAAGTAGTTTTAATTTATATTGTAATTATTATATAATATCTCCTATTTTTAATACTACTCTTTATTTGTAAATAAACCTACACACATCAAAAAAGTCTAGGGATCAAGCATGTTTATGCGGATTTCTTGTGATTGAGATGTGGCTTTGTAATAAATTTATGATTTTATAAATTTATATGGATCCTTTTTGGTGCATTTCATAATTTAAAACAGGAACTGTCAATTAAATTCGAGTAAAAGATGAAAATCAGCTGTCAATATTTTCCCTATAAAAACATAAGACGCATTGAAGACATTATTAGTGCTACTGTTTCCCTACTACTGATTAAAACCAACGTTATTATGGAGCGGCGACGTCATTTAAGCAGGGAAGAAATGATCAGAGCCGTGGGAATGATAGAAGCTGGTTCCCGGCAACGTACTGTGGCTTTAGCTCTGAATACAAGTCAGAGTGTTATCAGTCGACTTTGGGCACGTTACCGAACCACTGGTACCGTGGCTGAGCGCCATGGAGGACGGTATCGCTGCACCACACGGAGACAAGACCGATACATTCAAATCACAGCTCGAAGAACTCCAACAATAACCGCCATGATGTTAGCCGTGAGCCTTCATCGCTCTTCAGGGAACTTAATTAGCGACCAAACAGTCAGAAACCGCTTGCATGAAGTGAACCTTCATTCCCGAAAACCGCTACGGGTACCACCTATAGCAATGCACAATCGTAGGACTCGATATCAATGGGCTCTTGAACACAGAAATTGGACAGAAGAACAATGGCGTTTCGTGTGCTTTTCTGATGAGTCTCGTTTTGGTATGAGGCCGGATACAAGACGTATACGACACTGGAGAACCCCTGGACGCCAACAGCGATTAAAATCCTGCCAGGAAGTCCATCCTTATAGTGGTGGAACCATCATGGTATGGGCGGGTATTTCGATCGGCGGAAGAACTGAGTTGATTTGGATCAGAGGCAACCTCAACGCTCAAATTTATGCTGAGACGGTTGTATCAGACGTCATCGTTCCTCTACAAGTGCATATCGGTCCCTTATTTCAGTTAATGCATGATAATGCACGACCGCACACCGCAAGAGTTGTAAGACAGACTCTCGCCGCAGCTAACATCAATGTCCTGCCCTGGCCTGCTCAGTCGCCAGACTTGAACCCGATTGAGCATGCATGGGATATTCTTCAGAGAAGAGCTCTGCCGAATATGGAGGGTATCCAGTCGCAAGAAGACCTTTTTTTGTTGTTGCAACGAACATGGGCGGCCATTCCACAGCGTGATTTGGATGAACTCATTTTGAGTATGTCAAACCGATGTTCTTGTGTTGTTAGTGTTCGCGGTAGAAACACGGATTATTAATTGTTTAAGTTACCCAATAAAATTAAAAAAAAAACTGTTATTTCAGTCTTTTTTTCGAACTTTAATGTTAGTGGTTCAAATGTCAAAAATCCCTTTATTAGGAAAATGGCAATTTTTTTTACTAATGCACAGGTGACTTGGTTTATCGTTACTGTAGACAAACGAAAACATTTTATTTGATCAATCCTTAAAGAAAATTTTAATGAATATCAATCAGGAGAAAAGTTATTGCAAAAATATATGTTGATCCCTAGACACTTTTGATGTGTGTATTTAAGTATTATCACGACCGTTTCCCATTCGGGGTGATCAGAAACCACGCTTATAAATAAGCGTTAACATTTAGCCAACTTTACTATAGGCCAATCATGACAAGTGGCAAGCTCGTCGATGTGTCCAGCGTACCAAACTCGAGAAATATCATAAATAAATTAAATATTAATTAAATGTATTTATTTACATTAATTTTTTTTTTTGTGGCCCGACCAGGAATCGAACCCGGTACCTCCGAGTATAGCAAATGAGCCTACCCAATGCCAATTGGTAAGGTCAAAGCGAATCCAACATATAGCCATTTATATAACCGTGAGGACACATGTTATATATATTGCATCCTTTCCTAGGTCCAATGAAAGAACAATCAGCCAAATTCTATTAAAATCAGTTCAGTAGGCATTGATACATCGAAATTGCGTAGTAAATTTTAAAAATGTGAAACTTGAAATCGTAGACCCAAGATCAAATATCTTCATTCAAACAATAAATGTTTAATAAAACCTTCCACCCACATTATTATTCAAATGACGTCATCAATAAAAACTCACATTACTTATGTAAGTATAACAATAACCTTTCCCTAAAGGTAGGATTTTATTGTACGTTTACGAATGGGAAGTTCTTACCCTTCTAAACAAAAAAGGTACAATATTAAGTTGATAAAGTTATGAGCGATTTAAGGCTTTTTCCTCATCGTTATCATCATCGCAAGCCAGTGTCTCTCCACTCCTTAGCTCCCCCACCAGCGATTTTCCTCAGTTCATCTGGCGGATAGTCGTCCCACTATGTGTCTTGAAACACGTCTATTCCATCGTTCATCGGTTTTGCGACAGACGTGTTCGGCCTATTACTACTTCAGTTTACCAACTTTAAAATATATTTCAGTAACTTTGTTCTCTGACGGACCTCACGACGCACTAACGTTTCGGTGCTCGAAGAGCTCAAACTTGCCAATGGACAGAGACTTTCTACTATCTCATCATCATCAGCCTGTGTCTCTCCACTGCTGGATGTAGGCCTCCCCCAAGGCTCGCACTTCACACGATCTTCTGCCACCCTCATCCATCCCCCATCAGCGACCTTCCTCAGGCCATCTGTCCATCTGGTGGGTGGTCGTCCCACTCTGCGTCTTCCAGTACGTGGTCTCCGCTGCAGAACCCGTCTACTCCATCGTTAATCGGTTCTGCGGCATATGTGTCCAGCCCATTGCCACTTCAGTTTGCTAATTTTAAAAGCTATATTAGTAACTTTGGTTCTACTGTCTGCTTTACCCTAATTCTGCAATATTTTGGCCATATTGCCAGAAGAGGCGCCGACAATCTGGAAACACTCTTAGTAACGGGAAAAGTAGACGGTAAAAGAACAAAAGGAAGAAGCCCCAAACGATGGTCTAGCTCCACTGCGCCGAGGACCGCAGCCACTGGAAAAGGCTAGTGGATGGACTGCGACGGAGTCACGATCCCCAACAGTGGGGTACCGACTAAGGAGGAGGCTTTTTGACGGATGTCTACTTTGGACCTTATCCTTCAGAGAAATACCAAACTCTGTATTACCTTGAACTTGTGGATCAGACCTATTGTCAGTTTCCACGTTTCTGCTCCATATGACATTACTGGAGGAAGGCACTAATTGAAATGTTTTCTCTTCAAACACTGTAGTATGTTCGTTATAAGATGTGATGTAACTTTTCGAATGCTGCCCATCCTAGCTGGATGCCTCTGTCGGCTTCTTTGCTGAACTAGACTACCCATTGGATGATCTGCTGAAGGTAGACGTATTTTTGCACAACTTCAAGAGTAGCATGCAGATAATTTTTATTACTATAACACCTAATTGCACTTTACTTAAAAGTATGTACAAAGGCGAACTAAAACCCATTTCAGCTTTATCTACCAGCTAACCTTTGGGAGAATAGGAATAGGTGGCCAGATGTATCTTCTCTTTGCTGTACGTTAGCCAACATCGTCATGAACAATTTATGTTCGTAAATTCCTTTATTCTCCAGATCTAAGTGGGCCATTCTCTTTAAATTACACGTGCAATAAAATACAGTGGAAATATAAACGGAACATTCCGAGATGGAATAAATTGCATCGAGTTGCTGGTCGCTGATGTTGAGGCAATTTCCTCTCCTCGGAGAATGGCTCTCTCCCATAGACATACCTATAGTACTGGACAAACAATGCTAATTCTTTTTTTTTTACTATACTAACGTAATTGCTATACGCTCCTAGCGACCAATGCTTTCATTTATTAAAACAGATAAAACCTCTATGTGGCCATAAGATTCTATGTCACATTCATTCATGACATTGACATTACCGTCAGGATCATATTTGCCAATTTTAATCAAAATTTGTCAAATATACGACAGATCAGACATATAACACAACGTTCAAATGATGACGTTATTACCCTAAGGCTGTCTCAGGGTTCCAAGGCACAATTATGCCAATAAACTGCCTCCTGTCTTGTGTTTAAATATACCACCAATGTTGAGGTAGGAGCACTGTTACTTGTTGAGTGTTTATTAAAAGAAGACTGGAGTTTTCAGTTTCAATAGAGTTTAGGTCTTGCTCGCTTAAGCATTGACGCAGTTCTATAAGCTATGTTGAATGTCAAGAATACTTATAAAATCATTTGCAGATACCACGGGGCAATCAAACGGGTGGCTCGCGCTGGTACGTGCTTGAGTAGAGGGCGTATCATCCAACAACAAATAGAACTAAACTTAAGCAACAGAGTGTCATTTATAAGTTTACACCTAATAGAATTAGATTAACAGTAAATAAAAAGAAAACGTCAGCCTATGCCATGACAAAGATTAAAAACAAACTTAAACATACAGACTAACATATAAACACAACACAATAAACTACACTACAAAGAAATACAATTAAACAATAATAAGTAGTTGAGAATCAATCAAAATAATTTTCAGTAAAAAACGATTGCTTGGCACATGCCTCACCATCTTAACATAGTAAAAGAAAATATCTGTGTCATACTTAATTATATTTATTAATGTATGTGTTGCATGCTCTGATCAGGTATGAACTACGTCTGTATAGGGTGCTGGACGCTGGATTAATGAACGAGGGTTTGAACCTAGACACGCGCGCAGGGATTGCAAGCGTTTGGACAGTAATTTAGGACAGTCAATTCGATTGTTTATCTCATGTTTATAATGAAGTAAAGATGCTATTTACGTCGACTACCTAGAGGAGGCAGGTGGTTAGGTGTCTTCATAAACGTGATGCATCCTAATTAATGTCGGCAGAGATTCTAGGTGGTGGATAGACGTTCGATCGAACAGGCTCACAAGATCGTACCTAGAAGAGGTACGAGGGGCGTTCAAAATATTCTCGGTATGTGGATAAAAACAAACAAGTACGAAAAGTTTGATATTTTTATTTTTCAATATACTCCCCCCCTATGTTCATACACTTATAAGATCGATCAATTATTTTTTTTAATCCCTCATAAAAATATTTTTTATCTTTGGTGTAAAAATGCTCCTCCACGGCCGTCTTCAACGCTTCATCGTCAGAAAATTTATTTCCACGCAGATCCTTTTTAAGATTGGGAAACAAAAAGAAGTCGCTTGGGGCTAAGTCCGGACTATAGGGTGGATGAGTAACAGTTTCAAACCCACATTCAACAATAGCTGCCTTGGCAATATGAGCAGTATGGACAGGGGCGTTGTCATGCAGAAGCAGAACACCTTTGGTTAACTTTCCACGCCTCTTTTCTTTGATCGCATCTCTTAATTGACGTATAACGTTAGCGTAGTACTGCCCTGTGATATTTACACCTTTTTCTTTATAATCGATAAGCAAAACTCCTTCACAATCCCAAAATATTGTGGCCATGACCTTGCCAGCTGACGGGATTACCTTGAACTTCTTGGGATGAGCTGAACCCTTAATGTGCCACTGCATGGACTCCTGTTTGCTCTCTGGGTCATAATGATGAACCCAGGTTTCATCTCCAGTAACTATTTTTTGCAGCACCTCATCGGGATTTTCACCACACAGGTCGATAAAATCTGAACAGCAAGCCACACGCATATCCTTTTGAAGAAGCGTCAGCATTCGCGGAACCCATCTTGCACTTACTTTTGACATATTAAGATGGTCATGTATAATGTCATGTACGGTACCAATAGAGAGATTGGTTACTTGAGCTATAGATTTTACCTTCACTCGGCCGTCTTCCAATATAAGTTTTTCCACTTTATCAATATTTTCTTGTGAGGTAGCCACTACAGGCCGGCCAGGTCTAGGGTCATCTTCAATACTCTCCCTTCCACGCTTAAATTCGCTTGACCATTTTTGAATAGTAGATAAAGAAGGAGCAGACTCACGGTAAACACAATCCATTTCCTCTTTTATGGTTTTTTGATTTTTACCCTGTTTTACATATTAGGTATATAACTGTGTACAAGAACTCTTAGCGTACAAGTTGTCTATTCATGACATTAAAGGCAAATACTAGTTAGACTGACCCTAATATTTGTCCACGCTCCCTCTATTTTCCGAGATATTTTTAAAATCTAATAAAATTTGCTCTCTTGGATCGGCGAGTGAGTTTTCTGAACTTGCTTACTGTATTACTGTAATCTAGACAAACTTCTGTTGATATTTTAAAAAAACTTTTTTGTTATTTGACAAAGAAATTTTTTTTTTTTCGTTTCACTTCTCCCGATAGATGACGAATGAGGTGATTGGGAAGGCAAAGGGTCTAGCCCATACAGCCAAGTCTGACGTAATATATCTTTGTTTTTCATGAATTAATGAGGTCATCATCAAATTCCAGATGCTGCAGAATTTGATGCTTTTCTTGGAGTCTCTCGCGGAACCATCCACTGCTCAAACACGTCGGGTAAAATATGGGAGTTGACAGCGCGGGAAAACCGCAAAAAATAAACTGCAACTTGTGCCCCATATTTAAAGTCCAATTTATCGTTTTCCATAATTATTCACATTGTAGCACATTATTAAACAAAACAACACCACTTTTGACCAATAATATCCACAGCAAATTAATTTACAAAACAAAAGCTTGCACTTGACATGTCCACGCAAAATGTCGCGAAGATCTCCTTTGACAAAGAAAATTATGTACATTTTTATAAGTTTGCTAGAGAACAGCTTACTAGAGTAGGTAGGTACGTGTTTTGACATTCGTTGCATATAAGTCAAGTCAAAATTTACCCCAGTAAGCAAAATATATTGTAAATTGCATTTGCAGATCGCGCGGGTTAATCTCGAAGGTGACTCGCGCTGGTCCACTTTTCTTTACACGATGTATATTACACGTTGTTAGCAAAATGTATACCCATTTCAGTACTTTATAAATTTGCTAGCTAATATAATTGTGAAGGCTTAAGGCTCGAAGCGAGAAGGCAAGCCGTGTTGACGTCTCTGGTGACAATAGGACTGGCAGTTTTTTCTCCCAAAAATTAGGTATCCTAATTCAAAGGGATAATGCTGCTAGTGTGTGGGCACCATGCCACAAGACAGCGATTTGGAGAAGCAATTTTTTTTGGATGTATTTTTATTTTCTATGTATTATTATTATTATTATATTTAGGTTAAATTTAACGTCGAAATACGGAAAATGGTGGGTATAAAAGAAAGCATAGGGACAAAAATAAGGAAAGGCATGCTACGATGGTTCGGGCATGTTGAAAGGATGAGCGATGAAAGATTGACGAACCAGATATATAATGCGAAAGTTGTAGGTGAAAGAGGCCCTGGCAGACCGAGACTCACATATCACGATCAAATAAATAAAACACTGGCTGAAGGTACATTAAAAAGCTTTCGTAACAAAAGGGCATGTATGAAGAGGATGATGAATGTCGACGAAGCGAAAGAGGTATGTCGTGATCGTGTCAAGTGGCGCTCAATTGTCTCTGCCTACCCCGCAAGGGATCTGGCGTGAAGATATGTATGTATGTATGTAGGTTAAATTTAGATTTTGTTTTAATATAGTTTATTTAATATTGCAATTCTTTTATATTCTTTATCAATGATCTTTTTTGTTAGACTGCTCCTAATATTTGTCTACGTTCTCTTTATTTTCCAAGATATTTTTAAAATCTAATAAAATTCGCTCTCTTGGATCGGCGAGTGAGTTTTCTGAACTTTCTTACTGTATTACTTTAATCTAGACAAACTTCTGAAGACATCTAGAAAAATGTACATATTTTTGTTGTTATTTGACAAACAAAGTTATTAAAACTGATTGACTTTAAGCGTTCCACTTTAGACAGAGTGATCGTAATAATTTGAGCGTTGTCATGTCTTGGCTAGGGCTGTTACTTTCGGGTTAGCTCGCAAAGTGTAGACGATTTACTTTAGAGTTCACCCAACAGATTTAATGCATTCATACATATTACATACGCACATTGCACTGGTTTTCTTAATAATGATAACATGTTTGATTAATGATTCTTAGGTACTAGAGCTGTCATGATAATATTACCGTTTTGCACACCTAAAATATTTAATTAAAATAAAGGGTTTTTCTATTTAAGTTGTAATCTTGTTAAAACAAATTTATCTAAAAATGCATATATAATTGTGAATAGAATTTAGCCCAAATCCCCTTATAAGATAAATGATGTCCTTTATAAGTTAATATTCCTCATGTACCGGTCAGAAATCACACATATCTTGAAGCAACTGGTTTACATTTAACGACTTTACTTGTCGATATGTCTGTTGTACCAGACGAGAGATTTTTATTTTGTTGTCGAGACCAGGAATCAACAGTCCAAGTCGACAGTTGTAACCGTTAGGCTATGAAGACAGTAAATATGCCAGTGGTCCAACTAAAATACAGTCCATCATCGAAGAGGATATGTTAGTTTAGTTGTGTATATAGTTTTGTATATAGTATATTAGGTTTAGCATTTCAGTTTTGTTTATTTCTATTTTCAAAGACTTAGATGCTTAGGATATGCGTCAAAGTTTACGCTACTTTGACAAAAGCATAAGAACCAAAATAAGGAAAGGCATGCTTCGATGGTTCGGGCATGTTAAAAGGATGAGTGAAAAGAGATTGACAAACCTGATATATAATGCGAAAGTTGTGGGTAAAACAGGCCCTCGCACACCAAGACTTATCATGATCAAGTAAATAAAACAATAGCTAATGCATTAAAAAGCCATAGAAACAAAAGGGCATGTATGAAGAGGTTGATGATTGTCGAAGAAGCGAAAGAGGTCTGTCGTGATTGTGATTAGTGGCGCTGAATTATCTCTACCTACTTGCAAGAAATTTGGCGTGAAAATATATGTGTATGTATGTAAATGCTTCTATTATATTTTGCAACTATCTCACAAAACAAATCCTCTAAATTGTCCCAAGGTTGACTAGTAACAATGCCTGGCAGCCTATGATTACGTTAGAGCTTGCATCATAATTACAAAATATTATTCAATTTACAACTCTATAAGCGCTCGACCTTGATTTGACCTCGACAGCGGCCGTGCAAATGTCAACTTTAATCGCGTGGTTAACGGATTCCATTATATAACGTTTGCGCTTAAGTGACAGAATAGGGCTGCTGGCAGCTTTAAGTCCGCCTTTAATACTTTGTGCATTAAAGTTTTGATATGAATTAATAACAATTTTCACAGTAACTCCTCGTCAAGCCGTCTGGACAGCGTGAAGAGTGTAGGTCAAATTCTCCAGATATATGTTTTGGAAGGCTCATCTCCAACAGTGGAAGTTTAGGACGCTATGTTCTAGGGGCTGTAATAATAATAATATAATAAATTACAGTAACGATAATCGATTTCTTCAGTGTCTTCCAACTTGTCTAGATCTTTATTAGTATAATGCACGTATTTAAACAAAGTAAAACTTGTCGAGTAAAATACCAGTCATTGACTCTTGAAGGATTATGGAAACCGTTTTGTTTAAAATGATAAATAAGAGCACCTGAAAATTATGCGATATAATAATTGCGCAGGCAATGTTCTGTTGAAGAGTTTAACGGAGATAGCTCCGCGCCGATGCCTCCAGGGATTACAGAGTTCACCAGAGACCAATATATAATGGACTGGCCATCAAGTACATTTTTTATATACCTAGTAGGCGACGTGTGACCTACCTCGCCCCGTCTGAGTCAAAGCGCAGCGCGTAGCCGAGAATATTAGTAACTAAAATCAGACACTGACGACTGAGTTCAGTCATTACCACTATATGCCGGCTTGACGATATGCTATTTAACTAACATAAACTATTAAAATCAATTTTTTTTATATACTATCATGACATGTGATCTTGTTCCCACCAGATGGGTAAATGGCGCACATATAAATGTTAGCAAATGGAATCAGACCCTAATACTATGCCAGCTTGACTGGGCATAACAACAATTCTAGCCTGATCCCGAAACGTGTGGATACACTTAACTGGGTTTATCGGTGCGAACGATGGATACTTCGCCGCCTTGGCAGACTGGGCAAATAACCATCATCAGATCGCCTACTACCTATATTAGAGCCGAAACGTATTAGCATAGATTATGCCAGTGCAATTTTTTTATTGACAACAGTTTAAAAAAGTTACTGAGCAATGTATGAAGCTAATGTCAACCTTATAGCTGATTTTACGATTATAATTGTGTGCAACCATAATAGCGCCTTAGATCGACTAGATTAACTTTTTTATCTAATGGTCAACTGAGCAATAATGTCAATCTTATGATTAGTATTTTTTTTTTATGATTAGGCTATAATTGTGTGCATCTGTAATAGCACTATCTATCATTGAGTAGCGGAACTATTTCTTAATGACAGCTTTTAGAATACTCCGTGTCTTTTAATTTTAAAACTTAAAAAAATAACTTAACTGCCTTCGTGGTCTAGCGGTTAAGTCCGCGGATTTAGACTCGATTCCTGGTCGGGACACAAAAATATTTATTAATGTAAATAAATACATTTAATTAATATTAAATTTATTTGTGATATTTCTCGAGTTTGGTACGCTGGAGACATCGACGAGCTTGCCACTTGTCATGATTGCCCTATAGTAAAGTTTGGCTAAATGTGAATCCGCTTTATAAGCGTGGTTTCTGACTGGAAACGGTTGTGATGATACTTTACTTTTTACTTTTACTTTAAAAAAAAAAGCACTCAAGTCCGTATATTGTTCCTGAAACAACAAAATAATCAATTTAAAAGTGCATGTCGAATACGACCTTAACCGGCAATGACTGTCCCGCACTAATTCATTATTTACCGATTGATCTAGGTTTGGTTTCTTGCCTGGTCTTGTTATATATTTAAAGTCTCTGGTGTGAATAAATATGATGAATTTTAGGGCCACTATTTTTGCAAAGTATCGGTTCGGCCGTCTTTATATGTCGATGGTGTAGGCATTTTCCGTTTTACACCGGTGTAAAAGTTTTACATGGGTTTCACTGATACTAAACTTAATAGCTCCGGGGTTTAAAATTTTCAATAATCTTCACCCAAAGGGTTATTCCACATTTACTGGGTGAATAAAATTACAGCTTTTACCAGTGCATCGCCGGTTATCGTGTCCGACGTGAACTTTCAAAATTATTTTGTAGTTTTATTGACAATATGCTAAGAATGGTGGTAGATCGCTTGTAAGAATGCTTTCCTTAACATCCTAAAACGATGAGTTCAATATGTCATAGATTTACAACACCACCTTTCCCGTATCTCGGAGAGCACGTTAAGTCGTCGGTCCCGGTTCCACTAATACTAACTAGTGGAATCGTTAATAAATTTTCATTCAAAATTTACATGAGACCCTCACCAACCCGTCTGGACAGCACGTGGCGAGTGTAGGCAGATTTCTCCCGGAATTTCTGGTAGGCCCAACATTGATGGGGGGGATTAGAACCGACCTTTGTATGATGTCAAAATGGCAATTTTGGCTTTAGGTGTCATTGGTGGAAACCCTTTTTAAAATAAAAATGGTAACTTTTATAAAAGATAAAAATCATTATCCGGAAAACAAAACACTACTGTATGGTAAATAAGACCGCGTCTGAATATACACGACATTTATCGTGATAAATACCAAAAGGCTAGGAAGTGTGACAGGTCTTTTTGTGTAGGTAAAGTAAAAAGTAAAGTATCATCACGGCCGTTTCCCTTTCGGGGTGGTCAGAAACCACGTTTATAAATAAACGAATTTACGTTTAGCTAACTTTACTATAGGCCAATCATGACAAGTGGCAAGCTCGTCGATGTCTCCAGCGTACCAAACTCGAGAAATTTCACATATAAATTAAATATTAATTTAAAGTATTTATTTACCGAGTCTAAATCCACGAACTTTACCGCTAGACTACGGAGGCAATTTTTTTTGTAGGTGTTATTATTAAATGATTTAGTCACACCCACAGGGACTACCCACGAAATAGAGAGAGGAAGAATTACGTAAGTCAACGTATGATTAGGCTCGGTATGAGTGGAGTTGTTTTCAGGATAACTTCTCTGCACCGTAACTTAATATTTTAGTACTTAGTAATTAAAATAAAAAATACGTAGTTATTTAATTTTATTCTAGATTGTAATTTAAAAATATTTGCTCTTTGATAAATTCCACGTGGTATATCTTTGACCTGTAGGTTAAATATGAAACAAAACTTTTGATAAGACCTTTTGCGGATTCTTTCGAAACTCCGAAAACTTTAACTTTATCTTGTTAAGCCCAGTCTATCGTAAAACAACTAAAATGTTCTCAATTCTATAAGTCAGTTCTTCTTTCTTAAGTTTGTACATACTAATAGTACTACATACATACATATATACATAACTATACTACATACAATATTCACTTATACACGCTGTAGGGAGCTGTTTAAGTAATGTGAGTATACCAATCTTTTAAATATTATTCTGTTAGATGCATGCCGAATATTGACCAGCAAAGTGTTCCAAAGATTTACTGCAAAGAGTCAGATATGAAACTAGAATGATGTGAAGGAATGGAGAGGACAGAGACATATACATATGTTCTGGAAGGCCAATCTACTACAATGAAGCTCTAGGACGCTGTGTTCTAGTGTCTTGTCCGAGGCACGTGAACGTTGGTGTTGTAAATTTATGATAAATGTACGTAAGAAAAGTGTATTTCTCATTGGTACATGCCGGACCTTGTACGATTTAAAGAAAGCGTTCTCACAACCGAGTAGACAAATACAAGACATTATTATAATTCGCTAATATTTTAAATCAATCATTACGTAAAATTATCCTTTAACGAAATTTAAGAGGAACATATATTAACAAAAAAATATTTCGGATAATGGTTTGTTTATATAAGCAATTACTCACATTTTTATCGCAAAATTTCTCAACAATTTTCCAACAATAATTATATTTTTCTTTTTGTTTCACAAAAAACAGAGTTATTGCTCTTTCCAAAAAGTTTTATTCTGCGTTGTTTATTTGGCAACAAATGTTTGCTGAAACTAATATTTTTGCCGGTTTAAAACTGCTTTCGTGGTCTAGCGGTTAACTCCGTCTATAAGTACCGGCTTTGATTTCTGATTTATTCAATTTAATTGTGATATTTCTCGAGTTTGGTGCGCCAGACACATCTGC
Organism: Tinea semifulvella; assembly: GCA_910589645.1. NCBI lineage: Eukaryota > Metazoa > Arthropoda > Insecta > Lepidoptera > Tineidae > Tinea > Tinea semifulvella. The sequence continues at coordinate 6,473,164 of OU342608.1, read as the reverse complement.
CGCAGAACCGACGACCGATCGCCAATGGGGTGAAAATTCAATAGTTTAAACCATGTATGGGACGACTCCCAACGGATGTTATTTACATATGGTTCACATGTAACACTCGGATATTGTCAATTTTTACAAATTATTTACAATATTATTAAAATTTTAAAAAAATACAAGCAACAAATAATAAATTAAAGACTGCCTCCGTGGTCTAGCGGTTAAGTCCGTATATTTAGACAAAATAATATTTATTAATTTAAATTAATAAAAGTAAATTAATATTTAATTCATTTGTAATATTTCTCGAGTTTGGTACTCTAGAGACATCGACGAACTTGCCATTTGTCATGATTGGCCTATAGTAAAGTTGGTTAATGATGAATCCGCTTCTATATCATAGTAGGAGTTCCGAACTAACAAATCCGTATTAGAGGGATTGGGGATTAGACAACGCCTTTCCTTGACTGAACGATAACGTATCCTCACTTTATTCAGACATGTGTCACGGCGTGGAGAAACATCCATTGAGTGCCTGGTAGTCCAGGGGAAAGTGGACTGATTAGGTGAGGTTGCAATGGATCATCCATACATGACGGCACCAGGAAAGCTACGATCTGAAAGGAGTGACGATGGATTGTTAAGCGTGCCACTAGAAATCCAATGGCGACCACGAACAAGACTGTAGCGACTAAAAAGTAGAAAACAAATAACTATGTACCGTAATTGTATAAAGCTTTTAAGTACACCGAGTTAAAATAATTTAATTACGCTGTTTAAAAACATTTCAGCACATGTGTTGTGGCTGGCTTATTTATAATGGCAGCATTAAGCTCGGTGTAAACATTTTACGTCCATTTTTACTGCTTGGATTAAACCCTGCATTGGACATTGTGTAAGTTTTTAAATAATACAGCTAACTGTAAGACTAGAAAACTCATCATAGTGACGACAGGTTGGCGAGGGTCTGATGATATTAATCAATAAAATGATTTAATAACGACTGCCTTGAATTATTTAATTTATTTGTGATATTTCTCAGGTTTGGTCCGCTAAAGACATCGATAAGCTTGCCATTTGACATGATGGCCCAATATTAAAGTTGGCTAAATTTGAATCCGATTCATTAAAAAAAAAATCGTGGTTTCTGCCTACGCCTTTAACATTAAAATGGGCTGGACACGTCTGTCGCAGAACTGACAACCGATGGATCTGGTTGTCGGTTGCGTCGTCATATGCCAGAGAGCCCCGACACTTTCACTGGGAAATGACTGTCGGGGGAGATAGGAACACCGTCGGCCTGCCCCAGCCCACCTTGGGGGGCCCTGAACTGGCTACTGGGACCTAGCTGTCAGGGAGCAGAGGGGCCGACAACCGCTCCCAACGTTACCGCTCTTGCGGGCGTCGGGTCAGGCGGCAAGTGGTGGTCGGCCGTAGAACGACAAGTCACGAACTCCTACCGTAAACTTGTTTACGCGATAGCGAGGGGTGACCTCCTCTTAAGACATTGCGCCACTCAGGCCCAGAGGAGGAACGCTGTCGGGTTATAGTCATTGCGAGACCGACAATACCTCTTCCTCTACCTCCACAGCGGGAATTCGTATTCGTACTGACGCCTGATAGAAACCAGATGGACGGTTAACCTAAAAAGATTACTAGTGGTGGCTGGATAAGCAGAAAATCGTGTGAAATGGCAAGCTTTGTGATGACGATGATGAAGTGCTTACGTTTAAAGATCTAAAATCAATTAAATATTAAATACTTACCTATTTTAATTAGTAATTCCTTTTAAGTCTTCCCATCGCCTTCATCGATATTCTCGTTGTGAATTTCCATTATAGAATCAGTCGGGATAGGAATTTTAGGCATTATTTGTTTTAATGAGAATTGGTTTCCGATATCAAGCGTTCGAGAAATTGAAGCAAGTCCATTTCTTACAATTATATACGAAATATACTAGAGTGAAGTGTATTTGCATGTCATTATTTTTAAGAAGTATTGCTATGGCAAATTGAAAAAAAAATAACGAATTGATGTTATTGAAATGTAGTGTTGACGGAGAATATTGGGCATATCGCCGTCGGAGGTTCAAGGTATAAATATAGCATAAATAAACGAAGTGTAAAAAGCCATTTTGTTGGGCTGGCATATTGGTAGAGACTGGTATCGGTCGTAAGTTGCTGCTGTCAGTTGTTCCCATAACTTCCTCTTACCTCGCGTCCAGCTTACCATCAGGTGGAAACGAAGTTGAAAATCGTGTTCTGTATATAAAAAAGCAACGCAACTCAACTGTATATAATTACTCATTCTTCGGACACGCGTCGCGACGTGCAGTCTGCTCAACTTATGCATCCGTTTTGTGTTCGGCTTGCGTAAGTATGACCATGTTTCCCAATATCGTATTCAATTAAAGTGGCTCAATATCCGCTTCCGCAGATCTGCACATCTCTTGACTTCACTTTACGGCATTCTTTACAATCCCCAAACTCCTTTATACCTTAAGACTCTTTTCCAGTTCCTTGGAGACAGTCATAATCTTCATCTTCGCTCTGCTAATAACAATCAGCTCAAAATCCCTACCCATTCTTCCAGCAGATATTCAGATTCTTTTACAGTTTCCGCTGCTCGAGAGTGGAACAAACTTCCTTTGGTTATCAGACGGGCGCCGTCTATTTATATATTTAAAAATCTACTTATCGTTCACTTTCTAAACAAACAACATAGATATTCTTAGTACCTATATCTGTTATAATATTTTTATTGTGTGTAAACAGTACATATACTTACCTAGTTTCGTATTTGTATATATATATTTATGTATTTAACCCTTAATAAGGCACGAGTTAATAGGGTTTTAAATGCAGAAGTTGAAGTGGTTTTAGGGTACTACCGTACCGAATTCAAAAATTACAAGCAATGGAAATAAACATAAAACAGACGCAAAATAAATCAACAAACACGTGATGAAGCTAAATTCTACTTTTTCCCAAACAAAAACTTTCTCTCAAAACTTTCTCTCTCAAACTCTTTCTCTGTCTTGATCGAAAAACGACTGTTTCTGTCACTCAAAAATCGACTAATGACACTTTGAGATCAAAAAATTACTTCAAGTGTTGCCATAAAACAAGCAGTGTTGCCAGGTGACAAATTTAAATACTACTATAAATCTATGGTTTACGGTTTCGTTCATTCTAGAATTGAATTTTAATAGAAAAAAACATTTTTACAGATTGTGGTGGGAAATAATCTCCCTTTGCCTTATTAAAGGTAACTATTATTATCCTTTAAAAATAAACAATAAAAAATCACCCTATGTTATGTAGGTTTATTTTTAATGTATGTTTTTCTATTGTTTCAGGTGTGCAGATAGCATACTTCGCCATTATAGGAACACAAATGTTCATGATAATGCTGAGCATATTTCTCTTTTATGGTATTTACAAAGTGAGTATCAAATATAATATATAATGTTGGGCTAGTTTTGTACCTACTACTTGTGCTGTCTACAATGACAATTTGTATTAGTAAATTTGTAATTTGTTAATAGTAGTTTCGACACTTTTATTTTATTACATACATACATATTTTCACGCCAAATCCCTTGCGGAGACAATTGAGCGTCACTTGACACGATCACGACATCTTTTATCAACCTCTTCATACATCCCTTTTTGTTACGAAGGCTATTTAATTCTCCTTTAGCTAGTGTTTTATTTATTTGATCGTGATATGTGTGTCTTGGTCTGCCAGGGCCTCTTTTACCCACAACTTTCGCATTATATATCTGGATCGTCAATCTTTCTTCGTTCATTCTTTCAACATGCCCGAACCATCGTAGGATGCCTTTCCTAATTTTTGTCCCTATACTTTTTTTTATACCGAACCTTTTCCGTACTTCGACGTTACGTATGCGGTCCGACAAAATGACGCCGCGTGCCCGACGTAACGATCTCATTTCTACTGCATTAACCCCTACTCTCATGCTTATTCTGACATATCCACGTCTCGCTTCCATGCATCAGGGTTGGCACCAACATAAATAAGCGGATTCACATTTAGCGATGACAAGTGGCAGGGTCGTTGATATCTCCAGCGTACCAAACTCGAGAAATATCACAAATAAATCAACTATTAATTAAATATATTTATTTACATTAATAAATAATTTTGTGTCCCGACCAGGAATCCAACCTGGTACCTCCGAATCTAAATCCACGAACTTAACCGCTAGTCCACGGAGGCAAGTTTATATTATATATCGTTAATAAATTGTCATTAAAAAATGACATCAGATCCTCGCCAACCAGTCTGGCCAGTGCAGCGTGGCCAGTTTAGGCCAAATTCTCCGGAGATATGTTCTGGAAGGCCCATCTCCAACAGTGGATGTTTAGGACGCTGTGTTCTAGGGGCTGTGATAATTGAAAAAAAATTACTGCTACATATATGACTTTTGTTTGCTATTATTCCTGTTTTCAAAACTCAAAACTCCAAAAATAGCAATTGACATAATTGTAATGCTATTATTTAATAATAGGTAATGAAACTCAATTGCCAATATAGATTATTTTATCCGATTTAACTAGTGATTCAATGTGTAAGCCAAAAATAATTTTCGACTAGCTAAACCAAGATTTAGCACGTGCTAGCCAACGATTGTTGATTCGGGACATAGATAATAAGTGATGAATAAAAAATCTATTTCATAATGAGGGAACAAAAAAAGAAAATTACAACCTGATAACAGAATTGACTCGGGATAATTTAAAAGCAATCGCAAAATCTCAGACAGTTACAACTTATTTCCCAAGCAATTAGGGCCCCGCGTGTAAAGTGCTTTTTCCGTAGACATACAATAATGGTGGTCCAGAAGACAATTTTCTAAGCACTCCATGAATTCACCAATGGTGTCTCCGGTTTGCGACCGACTATAGCCTATATACATATGTGTATATAGCGCAACAACCTACAAATTCGGTATGATTCCGGTAATGCCATCTTTGAAGCTCGTTCCATAAATGTACTGACGGCAGATCTGCTTAGGCCCAATTCTATCAGAAAAGTGGTGCTAAGAATTTGCTGGAATTCCTCTCGCACCAACTTCCACTGCGTAAAGCTGAGTCTTGAATCCGTTCCTGATCATTTATTCTGTGAGATTATAATTATTGTTCAACTTCATCAGGCCCAGATGGCATTCCGTACATTGTTTATAAAAAAAATCCTTTAAAAAAGGCATTTGGCGAGGCAGTCTTCGTTCTCATACCAAATAAAACTGAGGTGAATGATCGAAAAGATGCCAGACCTATCGCTTTGACGAAGACAATGTCCAAAATCCCAGCACAAGCAAGAACATCCCGATGTTTGATCAAGAACGTGTACTCCTCACGCCAGCACAAGAAAGGTTTTTTGCCAGGAGTTTCTGGTTGCTTAGAACACAACACCATACAAGCTGAGTTAAAAAGATACCAGAAAACAGGAGTGGCAATTAAGCGTCTGTTAGATCGACTTGGAAAACGCATTTGGTTCGGTGCAACATGACTTTCTGCAAACTGCACTGAAATGGTATAAACTTCCAATAATAATCAGAGATATAATTGCCAATTATTACAAGAACTTGAGATTTGTCGTAACAAATAATGACGGCTACACAAACACACTAAAATACAATGTGGGCACAGGCCCTTGGAACAGCAACCTTGGAACAGTCTAAGGTTGCTGCCTATCACCTGAAGCTTTTAATATAATTATCAACATTCTAGTCCAACACGAACTGATGGTGGCAATTTTCCTAGTCTGCCGAGGCGGAAAAGTATCCACCGTTCGTGTCGATAAACCCAGTCATTTGCATCCACACGTTTCGGGATCAGGCTCAAATTGCCGTCATGCCCAGTCAAGCCAGCACAGTGTTGGAGACTGATGTCAGTCATGGGTGTCTGATTACAGTTGCTAACTTTCATGGATCTGGCGCGCCACTTACCATGAAGTGGGCGCAAGAGCTAGTATAAAAAAGTGCCCTAAAATACCCTTGATATAAATTTACTCTGAGCCCAGTCCTTTATTAGCATTTTCGTGATTTTCGACAGACAAACAGTGTCTAACGCCAAAACGTTTTCAGATTCTACTAATGGTTATTTTAAAGCGTACTTTTGCAGCGGGAATAAATAAAAAGAACAGGCTTATTTTTGTGGAAAACGGAAGTGTTTTTCGATGTACAGTTTTAGTAACAACGGTGCCCCTTTTTTATGCTAATACTTGTAGGTATGTATTCTGCATGTATGGCGATACACCGGCTGTCTTTTGTCTGTTAATTTGCCTTTACATTTATAATAATAATTTAAAAAATCATTTTTTTTACAAAAGTATTGTAGAAGCTTGTACTCCCTCCCTGGTCTAGCTGTTAAGCCAGTGGATTTAGACTTGGAGGTATCGGTTTCAATTCTGGGTCGGAACACAATAATATTTATTAATTTAAATAAATAAATAACTGCCTCCGTGGTCTAGCGGTTAAGTGGATTTAGACTCGGAGGTACCGGGTTCAATTCCTGGTCGGGACACAAATATATTGATTGATGTAAATAAATACATTTAATTAAGTGATATTTCTCGAATTTGGTACGCTAGAGACATCGACGAGCTTGCCACTTGTCATGATTGGCCTATAGTTAAGTTAGCTAAATGTGGATCCGATTTATAAGCGTGGTTTCTAAAAGGAAAACAGTCGTGTTTAAAATTAAGTGGTTAACTTAAAATTAAGTGGTTGGTGACAAATAGGGAATTGGCTTAGTATCAAACTGCGACGCTCTAAGCCTGGGTTGCACCAAAATTAAGTCTCCATCATTAAGAAACGATTAAAGTTAAAAAAAAAAAAATAGCCTTAAATATATCAATTAGCGCCAGTTTTGTTACAGAGACTTACTTTAGTTACAACCAAGGCATAGACGCGTAAGTGTCGAGTTCTACTTCTGTTCGATCATTAATTTATTTCATTTATTTGTGATACTCGTATTTCTCATATTTGGTTCGTCAGATACATCGACGAAATATCGACTTGTCATGATAGGCCTATAGTAAAGTTAGCTAAGTGTGAAATAGCTTCTTTAAATAGTTTTTATAATTTACGCGATTTACCTTATATACATATGTACTTGTATATCTTCCGACGTTTCAGCCAAGTTGCATTGGCCGTGGTCACGGGTCGACTGGAGCTGCGCGGTGTAGCCTCATACATACTGGGCGGTAGATGTAAACCTACCCACTTACAATATCCTTGGCGACACCGACTTATTTAAATCCTGTTTTCTGACCACCCCGCATGGGATTACTTACTGTTCTCTTCTCCTGATGGATGATGAATGAGGTGATAAGAATGGTCTAGCCCAAGTATGACGTCTTTTTTTTATGTGGTAATGAGGTTATCATTAAATTCCAGATGTTGCAGAATTTTATGCTTTTCTTGGAGTCACTCGCGACATTATAGCCCAAACACGTCGGGTAAAATATGAGAGTTCATAGCGCGGGAATACCGCAAAAAATAAAATGCAACTTGTGCCCCATATTTAAAGTCCAATTTATCGTTTTCCATTATGATTCACATTGTAGCACATTAATAAACAAAACAACACCACTATTGACCAATAATATCAACAGTAAATTAATTAACAAAACAAAAACTGACATGTCTACGCAAAATGGCGCGAAGGACTCCATTTTTACTTTTATAAAAATGTAGAATACGGTTGTTTTTCAAGTGAGCTTGTATTGTGTAAGAGCTTAAATTTTTCAGCGAGATTTATTTGTGTTCCGCAAACAACGAATGAGTTAAAACATTGGTATGCTATTTTATTTTATACCTTTGAAATGTACCTAACACTGTACCTATTATTTACACTTGTATGACTATTTCTTATTTATTTAAAAACACATTTTTGAACAAATAATTTGTCACACTCATTCAAATCATTTATTATAACTCTTAGAGCACAGCGACTTCCAGAACATATATCTGGATAATTTGGCCTACACTCGCCACGCTGGCTAGACGGGTTGGAGAGGATCTAATGTCAAAATCAAATTTTAAAATAACGATTCCACAATGTAGTATTAGTGGAACCGGTACCGACAGCTTAACGTGCTCTTCAAGGCACAGGAAGGGTGTAGTTGTAATTCTATGACAAATGTACGTAAGAAAAATGTATTTTCCATCGATACATGCTTTGTAGGACACCACCGTTCAAACCAGATGTCGTTTCAAAAATAAAAATAATTTACGTGACAAATGAAAGAGATAGACTGATTTTAATGAGCCTGACAATTTATTTGTTTATGATTTCTTGGCCTATATAAGAGTAAGACTTTTTTCTATTTGTTCGCAGGAAAACATTGCCTTCTTAGTGCCGTGGATAGTAGGATGTCTAACCTTCATGGCCCTTGAAGCGATGGCCATGGTCTATTCAAATATCCTCAGAGACCATGTCAATAAGGTAAAATGAGATAAAATTAGCAAAATATAGGTGTCTCGGACTTGTGACCGAAACCGCTTGGTTTTGGTACCTCTTTTTTACATACGACGTATATACATACCAACCAAATACTGTACTCTTTCGTTGATGCCGTAAGCAACTGAAATTGCTTGCTAGTTAAGGTGGATTTAGACTGAACGAGCGAATGCTTATTATACCTGCTTTTTATCAGATTCTGTTTGAGTAAACAGAGATAGAGCATTTGTTATATTAAATAACTAGGTCGACATGTGACCTTGCTCCCACCTGATGGTAAATGGCCGCGAGGTCCATAAATGTTAGCAACTGGAATAAGACACTCATGATTGACATCAGTCCCTAACACTATGCCGCCGGCTTGACTGGGCATGACGGCTATTCGAGCCTAATCTGTGGATTACACTTCACTAGGTTTATCGGTACGAATCGGCAGCAGACTGGGAAAATTACCACCAACAGTCCGCCTAGCACCTACTTTATTTATTTATTTTATTTAAAAACTTTATTGCACCATGTACAAAGGCGGACTTAATGCCGCTAGGCATTCTCTGACAGCCAAACCTTTAGGACATTTGGACAGTATAGATGGTAGGTGCAATATTAAGTCTTCTTCTTAGTCGCTACACTCTTGGCAGAGTGGTCGTGGTCGTCACTTGAGTGTCAGTGGCACGGTTAATAAGCCGTCGCCACTTGTCTCGAACTGCAGCCTTCCTGGAGCACTCATGTAGGGGGTAATCCATTGCTGCTTTAACCTGGTCAGTCCATCTCATCGGAGACCTACCAAGCATTCTCTTGCCATCGACTTTTCCCTGAACTACAAGGCGCTCAATGGATGTATCTCCACGCCGCGACACGTGTCCAAAGAAAGTGAGAATGCGTGATTGCACGATTAAGGAAAGGCGTTGTCCTATCTCTAGTTATAAAGTAAGTCCATATATATTAATATATCATTACAGCCCCTAGAACACAGCGTCCTAGACCTCCACTGCTGGAGATAGGTCTTCCAGAACATATATCTGGAGAATTTAGTCTACACTCGCCACGCTAGCCAAACGGCTTGGCGAGGATATTATGTCTATCTTGAAGGACAATTTATTAACGATTCCACAAGATGGTATTAGTAGAACCGGGACCGACGGCTTAACGTGCTCTCCGAGGCACGGGAACGGTGTTGTTGTGGTGTTGTAAATCTATGACAAAAGTACGTAAGAAAAGTATATTTCTCATTGGTACATGCCGCGTGGGTTTGAACCGACCTTTGTAGGATTTAAGGAACGCGTTCTTACAACCGAGCTACCACCACGCCATTATTTACTTACTATTACATAACACGTAAATAAATAAATAAAAAAGATATATACTATATATAAATATACAAATAAACTACCTAAACGATGAGGGAAGTAATATAGATATAATGATGTTATTGCTGCAAATGAAAAACGGGAAAAAAATATTTAAAAAAATAGAGAAGTAGAAACAGTTAGGTTGACAAGAAATACCTATATACTAAATTTTTGAAGAAAGCTCGATTTGAAGCTTGTCTTATATTTAATGGTATGTCGTTCCAGAGATTTGCATCAACAACAGCAAACGAATGGGAGACGAAAGAGGTGTGATGAGAAGGAGTTTGTTAATTACTAATTAACGATTGCACTTTAGTTAGCGTCCCAGCCACTGCACCAAAGTGATGTGTCGCAGCGGTCGGTGGAAAAGCTAGCTATGATTTTATGGAATATTCTAAAAATAAATTATATCTCGCTCGCTTAATGTAAACGGGGCGTAACAGCGCGCGAACAGTTGCTTACTTCTTATGCTTGCTTGCTACTTGAGGCGGTTTCTTTAAAACAAAGTCAAAGTCAAAGTTAAAATATCTTTATTCACGTAAACCTATTACAGGCATTTATGAAACGTCATTATTTTAATTATTTTGAATGATTTTACTCCTGCTAGTAGAAGACTAAGCAGTAAAGTGGTCCAATAAATAAGCTGTTAACAGAAGACCAGCAGCTAGCAGATTCCAATGACCTGTTAATGTTAAATCTGACTGAGAAAGGAATCTGCAAGGAAAGCTCAGCACTATTAGATTTACGAAATAAAACCTATACAGAACTGATTAATTAATAACCTTTTAAATTTAGTTATCAGTACCTATGAGATTACAATACCTGGTACATGTCTATGCGTACTATTTAAATTTACCATAAGCTTAATACACTCTCTGTTGTATTTATTTCTCGCATTATAGTCATCATATAGTAGGTATATTATATTTATGTATATTCATATGTATGTAGTTTTATTTGTATGTAATTGTGTATGTAAATAAGTATTTATTCACTAGTATATATTGAAGTCTAATATTTTTCTATCAGTTTTGATAGCACCTGCCTTATCTTGCCGTAACTGCTTTAGTTGTCCCAAAGGTTTGACCAGTATAGAATGTCTAGCGGCATTAGGTCCGCCTTGTACTTTGTGCAATAAAGTTTATAATAAACAAATAAATAAAATACAGCAGTAACCCACCAGGCAAGTCAGAATTAAGATAGACTACATGCCCATGTGCAACCCGAAGGTCGACAATGTTTTAGTTATCTAGTTGACAAATCCTAATTCTTGTTGTTCTTGCTAGCTAATATTCATTTGGTGTTAATATTAAAAACGAGTTGTAGTTTAAACATAATAATAAATGACTTTGGTTCTGGCTCCACCTATTTGTTCGTTTGGTCTAAACTCACCTTAAAGAGTAATGACGGGTTTGTTTATGACACCTTTCTGTTCTAAATTACAATACTTTATTAATATTGTTAGAAATTTAATCCGCTATTCTTGGAAGTGTTAAAACTTTCTAATCAAATCAAATCCTTTGTTATAAATCTACAAAATATTATTTTCATCTATTAATAATGAATTCTATATAAACGCCGAAATAAGTGTCATTAAATAGGTACACTACGAAGCAATAAACACGGGTCAAACAAAAACCTTATGTGAAATGTAAGTAAACATAAAATATACGCGGGTGTAAAGGTAAGATAGAATGGGCGTCATTCGGGAAACTTCAGCACATCCTCTTATCAATACCAAAATGATTAAAGACTAGCAGAGACGTGGATACTGACAGCGGATTTGGTCCACAAATTCAAGGTCGCTTAGTTAGCTATACTTTCTATTTCTCTGATGGACGGTATTCTAAACGTATTCGTCAGAGAACCGACGTTACTGACATAGCTTTCAAAAATTAACTCAAGTAGCAATAGGCTATCGTTTGCCGATGAATGATATTTTCAGACAGACAGATGACTAAGCAGAGTTGGATGACTTTGTAGCGGCGTAATATCGTACGAGTGTATTTTATTGTTTTTTTTTTTAAATATATTTAAAATAATCATTGCACTACATATGTGAATGTGTTGTTCTGATGCAAGCCAAGACCAGGACTTAGCCTTGCTTTGGGCAACACTACTTCCAGTAGGAGTATGGATGGCTCCAATGACAGAGTAAATGTCACGTACAAAGGTCTAATGGAGACTAAGTGCGGAGAAGCATCGGTCGTCACAATCCTACGTCTATATGTGCGCTGTGTATATTTTATCGGTGACCTGATTTGATTGCTTCCTAGTGTATGGAGACATTTTCCCGCCATCATTGTCATTGTATTTCTCTTCGCCCACGCGGTTTTCACCTCATTAATAATTTTAAAGGGCACAGATTATAATTAGTATTATTGCTACAATCAGGTGATTAAGTAAACTTTTCATCTCTCTCGCTTGCACAATACATTAAAAAAAATTAAAATATTAAGCGGTTCTGGCTCGGTAGCAAAAAATAACCATTTAATTTTCTCCTCTTTTTTTATAAAAAAATATTTAGGCAACATTCAGTCAACATACACAAACAATATCACAGATTAGCAAAATTGCCACTGTGATTTGTAAGATACTAAATTGAAAACTAATAAATAATATGAACCACTAAAACCCCCTTTGAAGGCTTTGCCGGCACGTGACAAGTTTGAACATCTGTGTAATAAATTAATAACAATAAGAAGACATTGAGAATCAAAAATATTTTTATACATAATAGAAGTTAAACACTAATACTTTGGAAAGAAAAAAAAATTGAATGAAAATGCTGGGGAGTTATATTATCACATTATTAGCCGGTTGCAGAAATGATGATTATCTTTTGACATATTTAATGCCTTAATTACCTAAAGTGACAAACTAACTACCAATCACGTGGAATATATCAAAATATTGATATTGAGAATATTTATTATTTTAATAATGCTTTCTGCAACCGGCCGCAAGTGTTATTATTAATTGAACTCGCTCACAGACGAGAGACGAAATAGAGAGAGAAACAATTACGTAATTCAACGTTCGCGCGAACGTTGACCTTTCGCTACCTACTTGTTTAGGCTCAGTATGAGTGGCGATATTTTTAGTAAAATAAAATTATTCTAGATTATAGTATAGTATCATCACGACCGTTTCCCTTTCGGGGTGGTCAGAAACCACGCTTATAAATAAGCGGATTCACATTTAGCCAACTTTACTATAGGCCAATCATGACAAGTGGCAAGCTCGTCGATGTCTCCAGCGCTAGCGTACCAAACTCGAGAAAAATTTATTAAATGTATTTAATTTCATTAATAAATTTTTGTGTCCCGACCAGGAATCGAACCTGGTACCTCCGAGTCTAAATCCACGGATTTAACCGCTAGACCACAGAGGCAGTTTTATTATAATCTATATATATATATATGTCATGCAAGCGTTGTAATGAATAATTTAAGAATATATTAAGGTCGGTATCAAATTTACGTTAAAGCTGGTTTTAATGCTTTTGTTTCCCTCTCTCTCGCACAATCCAATATTAGAAGCAGTAAAATATGTAGATTATAGTATAACAATATTTGCTCTTTAATAAATTACACGCAGTATTATATACAGTATATTCCAATTATAATTATTGTAATATACGTGTAATATACTATGTGCAAAATGTCTACAAAGCTGGATTGTTTCACTAATGACTTAGACAGACACTACAAACAGATGCATGCGACGCATTTGCCAAAACAAATAACTTAGCAATTCCATTGTACATATATTCGCGAGATATTCTAACTCTACAAATAAAGGGTTACTATAGAAAACTATGTGTTATATGGTTTGGCGGAGAATGTTGGGTATCATAGACGGAATTCTGAACCAACAAATCCAAACTGGAGGAACTGGGGAACAGCGGGCTATTCGATATATTTATAATTTGACCGCTCGCACTTCGCTAAGAGATAAGTTTAAGGAGTATGATATTCTTACAGTGGCATCTCAGTATATTCTAGAGAATATTATGTATGTCCACAAGAATATAAAGGAATTAGCTTTGGTGTTCGTTTTTATAACACACTCCCAAAGGAACTAACTAGCTTGTGTATAGATAAACAAAAAATTCATGTCATGACAAAAATGCCTGGTAGATGTGCAAATGTATATTATTAATATATTTTGGACACCTTTTACTGTTGGTGTATGTTTATATTTAGGTCAATTCAATTGTATTGTAATAAATTTAATATAATTTATTTAAATAATTATAACAATGTAATGTGACAATACAAAAGAGCCCGAGAAGGCCTAATTGTAATAAATGATGTGACTTTGAAAAAAGACTACGCATTCTCACTTTCGTCGGACACGTGTCACGGCTTGGAAACCATCGACCGCCTGGTAGTCCAGAGAAAAGTCGATGGCAAGAGGATGCCCGGGTAGGTGTGATGTGTGGGGAAGGAGAGCGTGGAGCTAGTTAAATAATGTTTAGGTCTTCGATGAGTTGGATTAATCAGATAAAGGCTGCAATGGATAGAGTGCTCCAGGAAAGCTGCGGTCCGAGAGGAGTGGCGACGTCTTGTTAAGCGTGCCACTAGCACTCAAATGGCGACCACGACCACTCTGCCAAGAGTGTAGCGATTAAGAATAGGAACAGAAAAAGTACATATTATTAGGGACAATGCTTAAAAATATGCTATGCTATAACAAAAAAAAAATTAAGACTAAACTTTTATTCAATTATATTTATTCGAAGTACTTAAATAATAAACTGCCTCCGTGGGCTAGCGGTTAAGTCCGTGGATTTAGACTCGGAGGTACTGGGTTTGATTCCTGGTCTGGGCACAAAAATATTTATTAATGTAAATAAATACATTTAATTAATATTTAATTTATTTGTGATATTTCTCGAGTTTGGTACGCTGGAGACATCGACGAGCTTGCCACTTGTCATGATTGGCCTATAGTAAAGTTGGCTAAATGTGAATCCGCTTATTTATAAGCGTGGTTTCTGACCACCCCGAAAGGGAAACGGTCGTGATGATACTACTTAAATAAAAAAATATTAAAATAAAATTCATTAAAAAACTAATTATAAATAAAACTAAAACTAAAAATACCTATGAAATTAAAACTATTCTACAAAATAAACTACCTAAAACTAAACTATATACGAGTATATAAATATTCACTCATGACTTGATCATATGGTAGTGTGCCAAGAACACTTGCAGCATTCCGCGCTGCACAGCGATGCTGATTTGCTGCGCGAAAAAACTGCCAGCCCCCTTGTCACATATAGCATTAACTACTGCACTCGAATTGCCGTCATGCCCAGTTAAGCCGGCATAGTCTTAGGGACTGATATCAGTCATGAGTGTCTCATTCAAGTTGATAACATTCATGGACTTCGCGCGCCACTTAGCATCAAGTGGACACAACAACATGTGCTAGTATAAAATGAAAATAAAAAAACTACTGCTTAAACATTATTTAACTAACTCCACGCTCTCCTTCCCCACACATCACACCGCATTCGTTTCCAAGTCGTTTGCGGTGGTGGCTGTGCATCTTTGGAACCAGTTACCGGTGGACATCCGTCAAGCTCCAAATAGAACACTAAATAGTAATAATAACTAATAAAAATAACTAAATAAAACTGGTCTATGCGCACTATTTAAATTTACCATAAGCTTAATACACTCTCTGCTATATTTATTTCTCTCATTATAGTCATCATATAGTAGGTATATTATATTTATGTATATTCATAGAACGTATGTATGTAGTTTTATTTGTATGTAAATAAGTATTTATTCACTAGTATATATTGAAGTCTAATATTTTTCTATTAGTTTTGATAGCACCTGCCTTATCTTGTCGTAACTGCTTTAGTTGTCCCAAAGGTTTGACCAGTATAGAATGTCTAGCGGCATTAGGTCCGCCTTTGTATTTTGTGCAATAAAGTTTATAATAAATAAATATATAAAGAACTTCTTAGCACTTGTTTATTTATTTATTCATTCATTTCCACAGCACATTACAGAACATAAAGGTTAGTATATAATTGAGTTTATACATTGGCCAAATTAGGAAACATACTTTATTACTTAGGTGTCAAAGAAAAGGACAAAAAACAGAAGAAATACAACCAAAAGATATAGAAATTCAATTTAACAAAAAACAATAAAACAAATAAAATTAGAGATATCCAATATTAAATTAAAGTAAAAATTAAAATAAAAATAAAACAAATTAAAAAGAGTTCTAAATTAATTAATTCTTGGGATTAGTTCCCTGTCCCCATGGTCCCATTGTCTCAAGACCAAAGACCAACACGTAGTCATTACCAACAAACCAGTATTTGTGACATTTGGCCTTTTCATCCGAGTCCGCAGCAGCCCCAGCCGTGACAAAAAACTTGGAGCCAACACCCGCACGGGAAATCCATGGAATGCTTAGAAATTTGTCTTCTTGGTATAAACACAGCAAAACTCGTGCTTTTCTAATGATTAAACTCACATGAATAAAATAATACTATCTAACGTTGTCGCCTAAACAATCTGACTAGGGTCACTGGCCTTTATGCTACATTTTCGTGCCGTAGTACCGTGTACAGAATAAAGGAGTCAGCCCACTACACCGTATCATACCATGACTGTAATAGGAACGTGTCAGGCAAAAAAATTTTCTTTGTATAGAAAAGCATGACATTACGCCCACTACACCGTTCCGTCACCGACACGTACCGTCGCGTGCCATGCATGGAGCGTTAATAATTATCGGCGAGAATATTTTGCCGGTGCCGATACGCTCCGCGCATGGCACGTACATACGAGATATATTATACACAACGTCCAATATTCTACTTCAGTTTTTCGTTCTTTTAGAGTATCGTGAATCCAGTAGCGTCAAGTGGTTTTTTGGTTCTCTTCTTCTTCCTCATCCAATATTTTGGCAATCATTGCCAGTTGTCAAACAGTTAATCTTTTAATAGACATACCTATTTTATTATTTTAAAACTTGATAGCACTCCCCAGACGTCCAGGCATTACCGTAACACACACATGCGAGAATGAAACGGCTTCCTATCAATTTTATGTCATACAAGTTACGGGTGGGCAACATACGGGTTGCATACGGACACCATACCGGCATCATACGGGCATTAAACGCTGTCGATTCGTTTAAGTGTATTTAAAAGCCAGGTATACAAACACTTTTTAACTAACTAAGTAACCTAACCTAAACCTTTCTTTTCAATCTTATTTTCTCCTAATATCAGCATAATACCAGCAGCATCAACACATTGTTAATTTTGTCACACTCTCCTCATCATGTAAGTAGTTTTATTTATGTTATATTAGTATATCTATAGTATGACTTATTTATGTATTAGTATGTAAATTGTATGTAGATATTAGTATGTATATATTTATATTACAATTATATTTCTGTTTTATTAAAATTTTATCTAATTTTTAATTGCACCTACCACCTAAATGTCCTAAAGGTTTGGCTGTCAGAGAATGCCGGGCATTAAGTCCGCCTTTGTACATAGTGCAATAAAGTTTTAAAATAAATAAATAAGTGGGCAACGCAAGCCGTATCGTATTGCCTTCCGTACTTGATACGTTCATAGCACGGTCATGGTATGATACGGTGTAGTGGGCAGACTCCTTAAACGGTCGCCTGTTTTAATTGCGGTGCATAACTAGATAAGAATCAAAGTGGGACGGACGCCCACGTCCGAATGGCGAACTACGGCTGTTATACAACTCAAGGCGTAACCTACTTTGTTTACGGATAATTCCTAGCAAGTACAAAGACGAAAAACTCAGTAGAGTCAGCTCGGTCATTTTCACGTTTTTCCAGTATCTCAGTCGGCAACCACCTGTCGGTAATTGAACATGAACCCAGAGGGTCTAGGTTCGACTATTTTTTTATTTTTTTTATACGGAGCACGACATGTGACACCGCGCCCACCTGGTGGTAAGCGGTACGCGAGGTCCAAGAATGGGAGCAACTGACGCCAGCCTCAGACGACCGACATCAGTCCCTACCACTATGCCGGCCTATAAAGATGTTTTTTCACACTTCGTTTGAAGGACTCTAGGTTATAGGAGTGGGGAAACACACTGGCTGGGAGAGCATTCCACATCTTCAGCGTGCGACAGATGTAAGAGTCTCCAAATTTGTATGTACGCGTAGGGATAGTGGCTACGGTATGTGGATGCATATTTTGGCCTGTGCGAGTAGTTCGGTTGCGGAATAGAGAAGAAGGGATAAGGTTGTGGAGCTCTTCAGAATATTCACCGTAGTATAGCTTGTAAAACACGCTCAGGGAGGCCACATCTCGGCGAAGCTGCAGCGATTCGAGAGTTTTGGACACTGTAGTATCGTCCACTATTCGAATAGCCCGCCTCTATAGGACATTGAGAGCATCTGTAAGCGGAACCATCCCAGAGGTGAGAACAGTATTACACGCATGACCTTATTTGCGCTTTATAAACCATAAACTATTTAGAAAGTGTAAACAATAAACTCCTCAATAGTAGGCATCTCCAGATCTCGAGTTATAACGGAATTCGGCACTAACCACGGTGCTCGGAAGACTACTCTGAGCGATATGCTCTGTTGGACAAAACTGCCCAAGTAGTTTAGATATGAAGGCAAATTTCATCTACATTACAGTACAGTAAAATAGGCGACACAAACGTACATACAGTTTAAAGATACACATTGATTATTTATTTAACTCTTTAATGTACAAAGACAAAGGCGGGCTTTAATGCCGCGAGACATTCTATCATAGCCAACCATTGGGACAACTTTAAACACTTAAATGAAAAATAGGTGTACACATATTAAAATAGAAATTATGAGTTATATTTTATAACTACATATAAATTTATACATAAATAATAATTATATATACATAGATATATACTAATAATATACTTACAACCGTTGAGATAAGAAATAAGAATAAACCATTCTTATTTCATATTAATAATATTATTACGTGAACCTATGGATATGTATTATTGTAACTTATATATTTTTTTTTACACACTTTACTATACAACATACAAAAGGCGAAGCTTGATGACGTTAGGCATTCTGTGACAGTCGACTTATGGGACAAGAGAGAGATTAAAAAGTATTTTTTTGAAAAATATAACACTTTCGTATACCTATTCACAGAAATAAATACAATTAAATAGGAATCAATATTAAAAATAACAATTAAAAAAACAACTGCCTCCGTGGTCTAGCGGTTAAGTACCTGGATTTAGACTCGGAGGTACCGGGTTCGATTCCTGGTCGGGACACAAAAATATTTATTAATGTAAATAAATACATTTAATTAATATATAATTTATTTGTGATATTTCTCGAGTTTGGTACGCTGGAGACATCGACGAGCTTGCCACTTTTACTAATATTAAAAATAACATTAATATAAACTAAAATAAAAAAATAAATTGTAACAAACAACTTACATAACCTTTTTGAAATATACTCGTGGCGCGGTATGGTGGTAAGAACGCTGGCCGTATTTCTGCCTACCTATACTATCTTACATAACTCAAGAATAGATTTCTTCTACATATGTATATAATAATATACATACATATATATTTACTGACAGACATATTTAAAATAAACCACCTACAGATAACTATAAAACAAACAAAAATTATTGTCAATATGGCAGATTTATTTTTCCTAAGAGACCGATTGTGTCTGACAGGTGACCAAATCGACAAAATCAGGAATGAATAAATTATTTAATGATGCCTTGACCACAAATTCGGGTTGACGAAGTGATAATGAATTATATTAGCAAGGTCAATGCGGTTTATCTGAGGAGAGTATACAATAATAGCACAGAATACAAGTAGGGATAGCAATTGCTGAATGCTATTTCAGATCATACAGGGGTTTTTTTCATCAACTCTGAAAATTCTAGTGATAGATAGATAGAAACAACTTTAGTAAGAGACCAACCCTGTAATTAGGAAGAAAAATCAACAGGAAAGAAAACCTAACTAATAATAAATATTATAACTTTGAAGGTTTTTTTTATATATTTATTCATTTAAAACTTTCTTGCACTATGTACAAAGGCGGACTAAATGCCGCTAGTACATACACTCAAACCCTAAGTACATGAATAGAAGATTTACTCCGCAAAATCATTTCAATAATTTATTTGTAGCACATCATCATCATCAGCCTGTGTCTCTCCACTGCTGGATATAGGCCTCCCCCAAGGCTCGCCACTTCACACGATCTCCTGCCACTCTCATCCAACCCCCACCAGCGACCTTCCTTAGGTCATCTGTCCATCTAGCAGAGGGTCGACCCACTCTACGTCTTCCCGTACGTGGTCTCCACTCTAGAATTTGTGGCACAATTAAGTGTAATTCAGCTAGATATATATTCAGAGGGTATATTCACCTGAAGTTATCTTTCTATCGTGTCTTTGCATTACTTTCTGAAAGAATTGGGTCTAAGCCGCCGTCAATAAATAGATCGAGCTTCCAAGACGGCATTATCGGAATTATATTATATATAGTATTAATTTATTTGCAAAATCCTTTGTACATAATAGATTTACATCCAAATAATATATGACAAGTTATGGATCAACTATATTGGCTCTAAGTTTAAGACAACGTGCTTGCTTTCTGCATCTGATAATGCGAAAACGTCCTCATTAGTCTGGATGATCTTTTTCAATTAAACTATTGCACGGGGGACGGGGGCACGCTGGAGTAAGTGCGTACGAGCACTCTCCTCTGCGAATAGTCGATGGTCGCTAGCGTAGGTACTTGTCAGGTACAAATAGGGAGATTGTTGTCAGGTACAGATTTGGGTTGGAAAAAGTAAATTTATCAATTTAAAAGAAACTAACAATAAAAGCAACAGAGTTAAAAACGAATGCAGCAATTTGATTGCTTCAAATGGTTTCAAACGTTGATCCGTGAAAGGCGATAAAAACCAAAGCGAAACTTTTAAAACACAAAAATACCCATAGACATATACCATTATAAGAACTGACCAAAGATAGTAGTAAAATTAAAAAATTAAATTATTAAACTAGTTTTTTATTATGAACAGATAGACAGTCGCGGCGAAGGAATGTGTTTTATAATATGTAGTGAACTGATTTAAATTGTAAGTAAGTAAGTATTGGGTTCATGGTAATCTATACGAATACGGATTCGTCTCAACTGCGCCACCAAATTAAACCAGCTTGTAATCGGCGGACTGGCTTCCCTTGAGACCCGCGGACCCCGGACATAATATTTTCATTTATTTATCTGCTGACCGTACACTACTACAAACGAACAAACATCTTCAAACTGACTTTTCTGTACTTCCTTACAGTTACCCAGTTACAGAGTTAATTAAGACCACAAATTTGGGCCAATATTAACATTTTACCTTATTCCATATTTGTTTAGATATCAAAGTATGATAGACAGACATAGTATTATTATAAATTTAAGGACCGACTTAATAATATACTGCTCACACATCATTATCACGACACGGAGTGGTCAGAAACCACATATCTTCACGCCAGATCCCTTGCGGGGTAGGCAGAGACATTTGAGCGCTATTTGACACGGTCACGACAAACCTCTTTCGCTTTGTCGACATTCCTCAATCTTTATACATGCCCTTTTGTTTGAGTCTCAGTCTGCCACTTTTACCCACAACTTTCGCATTATATATCTGATTCGTCAATCTTTCTTCGCTCATCATTTCAACATAATCCGAACCATCGTAGCATGCCTTTCCTTATGTTTATCCCTATCCTTTCTTTTATACCAACCCTTTTCCGTATTTCGACGTTACGTATGCAGTCCGCCAAAGTGACGCCGCATATCCAAATCTCGCTTCCATACATCAGTGTTGGTACCGGCATGGCATTGTGTATGGCGAACCGAGCTTTGTCACTGACATCTCTGTAAATATAACGATAACACTTTTATTTTGGCCATAGGACTTGAGTGGTGGTCCTGACTCTATGTATATTTCTATGCTTCGCATTCATATTAGTAGGTATCTATATATTTCTACATAACATACATATATGTCATAATATATAGGTACGGTATCTCTGCTATCATTTTACTGAACAAATATTGATTAACGTTTTGTCAGTTCCAAGCTTAATATTAATGACAACTCTGTTGTTCTATTTTAAAACCCACTAAAAGACAGAAATATTAAATAATCTAAATATTAAAAAAGAGAGGAGAAGACAAATTTCTAAGCAATGGATTCATCGTGCCGGTGCCGGGTCTATCGTGTGTGGGTAAGAGATGAGAAGAATGGTGTCTTTTCATTTTATTGCACGATAATACGCTCACCATTCATTATTCTAATCCTCTCCCTACCCAACCAAATACTGTATGATTCCGTTGTGGCAAAGTTGTGGCATTGTTCTTAATTATTCTATTATTGCCTGTATTTGTTCTTTCTCTTCTAATAAATAAATTTTACGTCAAATGTTCATTTCTCATAGCGTAACTGAAATTATTATTTATGCTTCTTTAGTAATTTTTTCAAGGTTTCGAAATAAGGCAACAGAGTAATCGATAAAAGCTGGTTATTACCTGTCTTCAAAAAAGAGGATAATTTGCGTTCGTTATTGGAAAATTACTGTTATTAACTTTTGGTTAGTTGTTACACACTTTATCGACATTTTTATTGTTCAGTAGTCTATATTTTAGCTATGACAAGCTAAAGAAATATATTTGGGAGCAAAATGAAGAGTTTATTTTTTTATGGATCAAAAGACAATAAAACTAATATACCGCGTGTGTCATTGCTAGAACTTCTTTTTAAAATAATAATAATAATAATAATATACGTTTATTTAAAGCAACTAGGCTCATTTGTTAGTTACAAAATCCTTACAACTAATGTTAATATAAAAATGAAAATAAAAGTAAAAGAAAATAAAATATGGCAATATTAAAACAATATGACCGTGCAGTAACGACTCCGCCCCCCACCAGTCTGACATAAAAACGATATTTTTTACAAGTAAAATTCATTATCCGAAAAACAAAACATTAATAATTAATCTCCGATTAATTGATTGAGCCGAAACACGAAATAAGAGAAACAATTACGTAGTCAACGTTCGCGCGATCGTCGACCTCTCGCTACCTACTTGATTAGGCTCAGTATGAGTGGCGATATTTTTAGGAAAACTTCTCTGCGCCGTAACTTAAGATTTTATTGCTAAGTAATTAAAATAAATCATTACTATTGACATCAGACCCTCGCCAACCCGTCTGGACACGTCTCGAGTGTAGGCCAAATTCTTCAGAAAATTTGGAAGGCCCATCTTCAACATAATAATAATATCTTTATTCAGTAAAAGTTACAAGATATGAAAACAATAACATAATTTATTATTTATTTATTTATTTAATACTTTATTGCACAAAGACAAAGGCGGGCTTTAATGCCGCAAGACATTTTATCATAGCCAACCATTGGGATAACTTTAAACACTTTACTGAAAAGGGGGTGCAAAAATAAAGGATAATAAAAAAAAAATTAATAACTTACTAGATGTAAAAATATATAATATACTACGTACTAATACATACTTATATACTCGTATAAACCTACATACATACATAATAATATACTAGCATTTTGCATTATAGTACAGAAAAACAGACATTTGCAGCCAAACTAAGCCTATATGTATAGGTCTATCCGTCGGCAGTCAACGCCCAGACACAATTTTAAATATATTATTACTTTTTATTACAAAATAAAAAAAGAAACAAAATGTACACAAAAAAAAAAAAAAAAAATGTGGTTGAGATCCTCTTTTTGTGTATGATGTAAGTGTGTGAGTGTGTAAACTTTACATACTTTGTTATTATCGCATTCCTATTTTACTATTGACAGTAATTCCTCCATTATATTATAGTCAAGAGACTGTAGCCATTGTGTGACATTCTTTCTACATATCACTTTAGTGCATTGATATATAGCTACCTCTTTATTAATTTTATTATATAAATATGGACCCAGAAAACAGAAAAATCTGCTAGTAAAGACTTTTCGAAAAGCTGAAAACAGTGGCACAGCCCGAAGAACACAATTGTGGACGATGCCACTATATCTGGAACTCACGAATCCCTGCAGCTTCGCCGAGATGTAGCTTCTCTGAGCGTGTTTTACCGGCTATACTATGGTAAGTGCTCTGAAGAGCTCTATAACCTAATTCCTTCCTCTCCATTCCGCAACCGAACCACACGTACAGGTCAGAATATGCACCCACATACCGTAGTCACTATCCCTTCGCGTATCTATAAATTTGGTGACTCGTACATCTGTCGCACAATAAAGATGTGGAATGCTCTTCCAGCCTCTGTGTTTCTACTTTCCTATAACCTGGAGTCCTTCAAGCGAAGTGTGAAAAGGCATCTAGTCAAGCCGGCATAGTGTTAGGGACTGATGTCAGACATAAGGGTCTGATTCCAGTTGCTAACATTCATGTTCATGGACCCTGCGCGCCACTTACCATCAGGTGGCCGCAGGGTCACATGTCGTGCTAGTATTAAAAAAAAAAAAAAAAAAAAAAAAAAAAAAAAAAAAAAAAAAAAAAACAAAGTCCTAGATCTCCACTGTTGAAGATAAAGACAAGTTAGGAGAAGGTCTTTTATACATACATTAAAAGAGATTTATAGTAGATAAAACTTGATAAAAAATAGGCAATTGCGTTGCTTCGTTAGCCGTCATAATTATAATTTAAGTACAATACTATAATTAAAAAAAATATCCCACAAGCGAGAATGTAATTAAAATAATTTACCCAAATGAAAATTAATTGTCAATTTTGTTTCAGCAATTCGACGCAATGTGTAAAGCAGAGATATCGTTTTTAATACCGAGGATATTTTTAAATGTAAGTAAGACGTCATTTAAACGAGGTTATGCAGTGCCTCGGGTATGTTTGCTGATTCGAGGACTGACAGTTTTCAAACAATTATGCGCAAAAGATCTGCGTCTATGCTGTGACGCATGAGAGCCAGTACCAACAGGCTCCTAAACGTATTGGCAGATCGGTGGGACTCTCCGCTGTTGGAGCACTGGATACAGCTGCATACAGTCAAGTAGACAGCCTCCAGTAGCGGATAGTTTAAAATAAATTATTAGTTATACTAAATATAGATTAAGTAAAATTGTTACTAACAATTTATGGATGTAAAGTCCGAAATAAAAGTTATTTATTATTATTATTTATTGTATTACTGATGTCTGGAGTTAACGGAATGTTTTCCAGGTTTAAGGATGTTTAAACTAAATTTTAGAACCACACGCCATGGGAAACCTCAGCCAAGCGTTTGTCCAAGGAGTTGTCCAAGCGTCTGACGGCGAAATCTGGAGACAGGAAGACTGGCAATTATTTCTGCCTATCATATTAGCGACGCTATACAGAGGGTTAATGTTGCCAGCCTTCTTGGGTTTTTTTCTGATGGGGTATCTAGAGGACATTAATTTTTAGTTTTCTTTTTTAATTAGATTTATTTATTGGTAAAAAAAAGTAAAGTATCATCACGACCGTTTCCCTTTCAAGGTGGTCAGAAACCACGCTTATAAATAAGCGGATTCACATTTAGCCAACTTTACTATAGGCCAATCATGACAAGTGGCAAGCTCGTCGATGTCTCCAGCGTACCAAACTCGAGAAATATCACAAATAAATTAAATATTAATTAAATGTATTTATTTACATTAATAAATATTTTTGTGTGTCGACCAGGAATCGAACCTGATACCTCCGAGTCTAAATCCTAGACTTAACCGCTAGACCACGGAGGCAGTTTATTCGTATTTAATTTTATTTCAATAGTTTGTAATTATTATTTAAATAAAATAACGCTGAAATTAAAGTTAACTTAACTTTGATTTCACAGTTATTGTCACATCAGATTTTAATATGAAAATTCGATTTGGTATGTAATATTTGCTACTGTTTGGTATGGTCCAGGACTCAGCTTAAACTATTCCTTATAACCTTTTAAATAGTAAAAATGTATTTTCATTTTCATTTAATATACGGTTCAAAAAACAAAAAACATTAATTCATTTTTTTCAATATAACTTAGCCCACTAAATCAAAACATACTCGTGATAAACATGACCGCCTCCGTGGTCTAGTGGTAATAAACGTTGCCGTGAACTCGGGAGGTCGTGGGTTCGATTTCCACCGGGGGCAAATTGTACATTGTATAATTTGTCTCGGTCTGGGTGTTTATATGTATAATATGTACATATTTACAAAAAAAAAGTATAATATGTAGTTTATCAACCATCTAGTTTCCGTAACACAAGCCTCGTAGCTTACCACGGAAACTAGATGGCGCTGTGTGACCTGTCTGGAAATATTTATTTATTTATTATTTATATGCCAAATAATAATAGGTAATATAATTTACTGAAATTAATCGAACCTAGTACCTCTTCGTCGTAACCACTAGACCACGGAGTCTTTTTATGTTTTTTTTTTAAGCTATATATTTGTTCAACAGTGCGTGTGTATATGGTGCATTCTTCGCTTTTACCATTTGCTACGAGCTGGAGTTACGTGGAAAGGCTCTGCTGCCATCGAGCTGTGACTGTTGCCACCCGCGCGATCTACACGGAAATCATCTCTCAATAGCTCCAGGTATAAAGTTTTCAATCATTGTCAAGTATTCAATCAAGAGTTACATGGCTCTTGCGTAATTCAACGACGACCTGAAGATGGGACCATCGTGCAGGACTTCAAACGAAACCTTCAAACGTGTAAAAAAGCACTGTAATAGGCCGGCATAGTGGTAGGGACTGACGTCGGTCGTCTGAGGCTGGCGTCAGTTACTCCCATTCTTGGACCTCGCGTACCACTTACCATCAGGTGAGTGCGATGTCACATGTCGTGCTCAGTATTCAATATATATATATTATACACTATAACCAGCCTTCGTCTATGAGCACCTTGCACTATTCCACATCGCTGCTAATGTGGAGGCCTTAGGAGAATTAGAACCCAGTGGCATGGCCCAAGACGATGGCAAGCGGGCCGATGGAATGACGCTGGTTCCATTGAGAATAGGTTTGTCTTTATTTATTTATTTTATTTAAATACTTTATTGCACAAAACTTAAAATTAGTGTACATAGGCGAGTTTAATGCCGGTTAGGCATTTTCTAACAACTGACCTTTGGGAAAGTGAGAAATCATGGGCAGGGTGCAAATAAATATAATACACAAAAATATAATACATGTAAATATAATACATAAATAGTGTGGGATGCCACCTGTGTGGATACCCTGGCGCTTTCCCACCTCTCCTTGACCTGCGATTGCGCTGCATTAAAACCTGAGAACGTCAAACGGCGGAAATACACCCAGCTTATTGGGAGATGTGTTTTTGCGCCGTTTGGAGTTGAAACTGTAGGGCCGTGGGGACCAAGTGCACAGGATTTTTTTAAGGCGTTGTCAAAACAGCTCGTCAACACCTCGGGAGAAAAAGAGGGCTGGGCAATATTTGGGCCAAAGGATCAGCATTGTAATGCTGCCAGTATCCTTAGCACTTTGCCCATTGGTAGATTTGGATCAAATATTTGATATTTTATTTTTCCTTTATTTTAATTTTTGTTTTAATTTTTTGTTGTTTTTTGTTTTTATTAAGTTTTTTTTTATTCTTAGTTATTAATATTTTAAATAATGAATTGACAAAACCCTTACTAGCCCTTTAATGCCGCGAGACATTCTATCATAGCCAACCATTGGGACAACTTTAAACACTTAACTAAAGAGTTATTACCACATATTAAAATAAAAAATAATATTTTATAAAAAAAAAGAAAAAAAAAAGTATCATCACAACCGTTTCCCTTTCGGGGTGATCAGAAACCACGCTTATATATAAGCGGATTCACATTTAGCTAATTAAATGTATTTATTTACATTAATAAATATTTTTGTGTCCCGACCAGGAATCGAACCCGGTCAAACCGATCTGTTATCCGAATGAAATCTACTTTTAAAAAAATAAAATTGTGAGTTATTTACAGTAATTTATGTGTGACATTTCTCGTGCTTGTCGCCTGTTATAATAGCCTTATTGTAAAGTTGGCCAAATGTCAATCCGATTCTTTAAAGACGTGGTTTTTGACCACCCTTTTTTTTTATTCTTAGTTATTAATGTTTTAAAAGTTTAGTTTTTAATAATCATTGTAAACAGATAATAGGTAAATAAAGAAACTTCTTTCACAATAGTATAAAAAAATATACTGAACCGCGAAACACTGCCAAGCGGAGCACGAATCTCCTATCTACTTTGAGGTTTGACGATTTAGTTGCGGTCGAAAGAGAACACAGGAGTCGTCATCAGGCCAAAAAAATTTATTTGGCATAATATATATATATGTATATACGTTTATTTATAGGTATATGTGTAATTTATGTTACAGTGTAAATATCTATTAGTATGTAGTGTGTGTAGTATATTCTATATTGTTAAACTTGATATCGGCACTACCCTTAATCTCACTCTCTCCCAAAGGTTAGATGTTAGAAAATGCCTTGTAGGCATTAATCTTCGCCTTTGTACACTTATTTTGTGCAATAAAGAATTTAATAATAATAATAACACAAAGTCACACGGTAAATATAGTATATATAATGTACATAATACAAATCCTCACTTGCAGGTATCAAGAAGAATACACGTTAGCAAGGAACTCTATAACCTCGCGCCATTCTTCTGTGCCTTGCGAGACAGCTTTACTCCTAGGGAACGTGGAGAGCGACACAGATGGCAGTCTGCATTCTCTCTGACGTACAATAGTCAAATCTTCCATGTAAATAAATAGATTTAGCGATTATATAAGGCTATTTTTGTATTGTATTTGGCGCGGGAAGATAAATAGTACAAAAAATATTATTTGTATTTAGTTTAGTCAATTTTTCAGCATATTTCCTATATGTTTTATTTATATTAATTAGTGATTACAGTATGTTTTGTTATAAGACGGTTTACGCTCTCGCACGACACAAACGAATGATTCCAAAAAAAAAAAAAAAATCAACTTTTTTTTTTTTAAAATAAATCATCAATGATACGATCGCAGCCTGAAGGGCAACCGCGGGAGGTCACATGCCCGACTCACCGTGAGGCCTTCTAAGGAGACCCCAAGGCGCCTACGGACTAAAACCCTATAAACCGTCTCTCTTTCACTGTTGGCCCTGCGTGCCTTAACAGCTAAGTCTGAGTCGTGGCTACGGAGTGAAGAATCGCCGCGTATAGGAAATATAATTACGGACTTTTTGTACTCACTTTCACATACCTAATTTATAGCAGCGGTGAGAATTTCAACAAATTAAAAATAAATCTTATTCCTAAAATATTATTCGTAATTTATCACAATATGTCCATCTACTTACCGTATCGAAGCCTGTGATATCGATTCCATTAAAACAACCGCCATCTAGATAGCTGAGTAAACTTCGTCGTGTTTGTTGACCTTCCCTGATAAAACGAAAGTACAAAATAGGTCGTTCGTCTGAGTCGATAATGAATTGACAAAACCCTTACTAGTACCGTTTGTAATGATTTAACAATTGGTTTTATGGAGCTCCCTAGCCGTTACTATTTATTTATTTATTTATCACTTCAATAAACAAAGACAAAGGCGGGCTTTAATTCCACGAGACATTCTATCATAGCCAACCATTGGGACAACTTTAAACACTTAACTAAATAGTTCATCATCATCATCAGCCTGTGTCTCTCCACTGCTGGATGTAGGCCTCCCCCAAGGCTCGCCACTTCACACGATCTTCTGCCACCCTCATCGATCCCCCACCAGCGACCTTCCTCAGGTCATCTGTCCATCTGGCGGGGGTTCGTCCCACTCTGCGTCTTCCAGTACGTGGTCTCCACTCCAGAACCCGTCTACTCCATCGTTCATCGGTTCTCTCTCTGTCCAGCCCATTGCCATTTCAGCTTGCTAATTTTAAAAGCTATATCGGTAACTTTGGTTCTTTGACGGATGTCAACGTTTCTGAACTAAAGAGTTATTACCACATATTAAAATAAAAAATAATATTTTATAAAAAAAAAGAAAAAAAAAGTATTATCACGACCGTTTCCCTTTCGGGGTGGTCAGAAACCACGCTTATAAATAAGCGGATTTACATTTAGCTAATTAAATGTATTTATTTACATTAATAAATATTTTTGTGTCCCGACCAGGAATCGAACCCGGTCAAATCTGTTATCCGAATGAAATATACTTAAAAAAAAAAAAATGTGGGTTATTTACAGTAATTTATTGGTGACATTTCTCGTGCTTGTCGCCTGTTATAATAGCCTAATAGTATAGTTGGCCAAATGTCAATCCGATTCTTTAAAAACGTGGTTTTTGACCACCCTAGAATAGTAATACGGTCGTGATAAAACTATACTATATATATTACTTTACTGTATAATTCAATAATCAATTTACATATTAATTCGGCTGCAAATTCGTAAAAGGGCTGGGTAAACAAATTTTTAACTTTGTGGTATTTGGGGTTGAAACAATGGGGGTATATTCTCCTGATACCAACAAATTCGTAAAATATCTGAGTAAACAAATTTATAACTATGTGGCATTTGGGGTTCATACAATGGGACTATATTCTCCTGATACCCACAAATTCGTAAAAGAGCTGGGTAAACGAGTTTATCAAGAGTGTGGCGACCCCAAATGCCATAACTACCTAAAACAAAGTATTTTCATTATTATTCAACGAGGAATAATATATAGGTATTTTAGTTTAGTTTTATTTATAACTAGTTTTTATTTATTATAGCAAATTGGTTAACTTATTATTATTTTTTTAATTTTAGGAATTAGGCTGCATTGCAAGAAGTTATATACGCTGTAGAATGCTTTGTAAATGTTGTTGATTCATATGTAAATATTTTTTTAAAGAGTAAATTTTTATTTTTATTTATTTAGTTTTATGATTGTGATATTTTGGTATAGTAACTTTTAATATAACTGTAAAATTGATAAATATTAAAAAGAAATTATGAATAATAAAAAAATATATGTACTTATCTACCACTAGTTCTTGTTTCCTTAAATATTTTTTTACATGCTTTGGTACCTTATAAAAGTTAATAATATATCGTAGATATATAAAATATAGTAAATACATATAATATATGCATAATTGTTTAATATATTTATAGTAGAAGCGCGGGTAGCTTCCATAATAATAACGCTGCTTGTACATGATATATATATTATATATAAATTGTACTATAGTAAAATTGTAATTAAAAAAATATGTTATTAAATGATAATAAACGTATAATTGGATGTTATAAATTGTTTTATTTCTAAAAGATTATGCTGATTAATGTTTCCGGTAATTAAGTTACTTCTGTTAGATAAATATTTGTATTACTGCTCGCTCTAGCACTTTTGTCATAAGTCTATCCCATTCTTGCCAGTGATTATTTATCTATTAGAATTAACATTTTAATTATCTGAACCAAAAATAATATGTATACATTTTCGTTTCCTTTACAGCCTCCGTAGTCAAGTGGGGAAAAGTGTAGACATAGAGTTGGATTGGGTTTGATTTCTGGTCAAAAACATTTTATACCGATATTTTAAATCTGAAAAATTAATTAATGAAATCTACCTACTCGTACCTAAGTAGTCTGTTCGCCGAAATTTGATATTATGATACGTCTCGAAATAGCGACTATCGCTTAATTATCGCAATCTGTATGGCGGGCGTAGCGTATTGCCTCGCGTACGGAGGTAAGGTAAGAGGCACGCAGTTGATGTCAAGTGCGGGGCCGGGCGGTATGCGCAGCATCGCTAAATATCGGGCCGTAATTTGAAATGTGTTTAGAAACACACGTAAACCTATTACAGGCATTTGTGACACGTCATTATTTAAATTATTTTGAATGATTCTACTCCTGGTAGTGGAAGACTAAGCAGCGAAGTGGTCCAAAGAGCTAGCAGCTTAGCAGATTCCAAGGTGATTCAAGTCCGATAGCCGAGTGGTGGTTCCGATTCTATGTAGATACTATTGGGCCAGTGCCAACATACCATTTATTTTAATCTACGGTTCCTAAATGTTAGTCACTGTAGGTAAGTAATATATCTTGTAAACTAGGTGATCATTAGACGTAACCACATAATGGAGATACGGTGTCGGCGTATGTACTACTAATGTACACAAATGTATCTATGCACTGGAAATTCAGGTATAAAGGAGAATGTTTAGTGTGTTTAATAAATTAAAGGTTAGCTCAGCCGAGGCTCACAACAAGTGTATGGAAAATTGGATTAAGCGTTGGCATTGGCTCAAAAGGAGCCGATAATAAAGATTTGTATTAGAATATGTAAAACTGTTGTTTTTTTGGACAGTCCGGATCAAATTTGATAAGTTTGTAATTAATAATAAATGTTATTACATAATTAAAAGTAAAGTAAAATATCATCACGACCTTTTTTCTTTCAAAATGGTCAGAAACCACACTTATAAAGCGGATTCACATTTAGACAACTTTACTATAGGCAAAGTCACAACGTCGATGTCTCCAGCGTACCAAACTCGAGAAATATTACAAATAAATTAAATATTAATTTAATGTATTTATTTACATATCTAAATCCACGGACTTAACCGCTAGACCACGGTCCACGAAGGCAGTAAATTAATCCTGTTGTTTTACTATTGAGTTAAAGAAAATTCTTATTGACAACTGTTTTTACTTAATAATGGAATTTTTAGCATGCAAATTTTGACATTAACATTGTATTCCAATAAATTGACAAGAACAATATTAAATATAAACTATATACAAATAAATATTGTAAATAAATATCTATTGACATAAGCATATTGTATGCCGTAATATGGGCAGATTGCATCATCATGACATGTACATACAACTGTAATTAGAATAAGCAATTTTATACAGTTAGGAAAACTTACAGCTAAACAATACTTAAATATAAAGAAAAAAGATAAAGTAAGAAAGGGCTAATAACAAGTTTTCACAGAAATAGATATTGAATCATAGATAAAACTAAACACTGAGTAGACTATTACAAAAAGAATGAGATGATATGAGGCAGAATAAGACAAAAAAAACACTTATACAGATCGGCTTAAGGCATTTGTAAAGTAGTCCTGAGTCAAGCCACGCCGGGCAGCGACTGGGGTAGTACATGATA
Organism: Tinea semifulvella; assembly: GCA_910589645.1. Classification (NCBI taxonomy): domain Eukaryota; kingdom Metazoa; phylum Arthropoda; class Insecta; order Lepidoptera; family Tineidae; genus Tinea; species Tinea semifulvella. The sequence goes on along the minus strand of OU342608.1, from coordinate 6,440,050 downwards.
TTGATTATTATTATTACTATTAATTATTGGATACAAAATTCTAAACCAATCTATACAATAAATAATTTTGAATTTGAATATAACAAAATATATATATAACAAAACACCTTGACATTTTAATTTATAGTTTAAAACTATTCGTGATTGTAATTAAGGTCAAACGGTTTTCCAGATTCATCCAGAAAGCTGCAGTTCAACTTTCTTTGTCGTAAATTAATTTTGTATAATTAAAGTTTTTGAGTCATTGACTTAAATCCATGTAACAGGAATTTTTTGCAATTTTTTAATTGCTGGTATTTCTTAGGTACTGGTTAAGCTTCTAGGAGTGGACTGTATATTTTTAATCAAGAAGAATTATAATAGCTCGGTGGTTTTATTGCATCTAATTCTGCATTGCCTACGTTTAGGGCTATCCCTGATTCACATCTAAGCTAGGAGATGATGAACGTGCTGAAATAAGTAGACAAAGGCAGACGACTTGGGGGAAAAAAGATAGATACTCACAGATCTCGAAGCACACTATTTCCAGCTTGGCCAAGCACTGCACTTTACACAAAACTTCAATTATTATTATTATCTAGTCTTTTGGTTGGATTCACGTATTTTCGCCATGCAAGCTCGGGCATGCGAAACGTCAGTTTATCACAGCTAGACACGACTAGCTCGCATCGCGGTCGCGCAGATACAACAGTGACGTTAGTAGATGTCACTTTTTGGTGTAGGAAAAGAATAAGCAACTTGAGGAATGTGGATAGGATACCAAGCCGTAACAGGTACATATATAATATGGAATGTATTAAAGATCAAATATTGTATTAATCTATAGGAGATCATCATTAATCACTTCTTCATCCCATTTGCAGTCGAAACGATTGGTCTGTGGTCCAAGGAGGCTCTGGCGTTCTCTCGAGTGGAAAAATCCGCTTGGCGACGGGTGACCGTTATATAGAATATTTTGCTCAAAGGGTCAGCCTTGCCGTTTAATGCGGGAACGCAGCGAGTGACCTCGGCACACTACGCCCAACGGTTATAATTTCAGTTTTATTTGTAGTGTAGTTTTTTTTTATGTTTATTTAATGTTAGATTTTCTTTTTTATTATTATATATTTTAATTATTTTATACTGTTTGTATATTACTTCGAATAAAACGAATATATTTGAAAGCATGTATAAAAATTGCAAGCTAAACACAGGAGAAATCCAAGGCCGCGAACTAGCATCCGATTTTTCGATGTTATATAGCGGATAATGAACGCCCAATCCATTTATATTAGGTTAATGTTTTTAGTCAATTAAAAAACGACACAACTTTGCTATTCGCCTCCTTTGATCACAGTGTAAATTGGCGGGTAAAACGTAACAAGAGAAACCTTTCTCAGCTTGTTCAATAGAAAACGTACATTTTAATGTTTGTCGCACAATTTGTCTCTTTTGTTTTCACCTTTTTAATGACAATGTACCTTTGTATTTCGACACGTATAACTTTTGATAATAGAGACCGTCAGTCTTAGGTTCAGTCTTAAAATCTGTCAAGATCTGCTATGGACAAACTAAAGAAGATATGGAGGAACCGAAACGTTACCAAAGCCTCTTAAATTCGGCTGGATTGAGCTCTTGTGTTCCCTATTTTTCTGTATGATGCGGAGATGTGGACCCTACGCGAAACAGTAAAAAACGAATTAATTCTCTAGAGATGTGGTGTTGGGCATATCATGGATGGAGTTCCAAACCAACCAATTTAAACTGGAGGAACTAGGGATCAGACAACGCCTTTCCTCAATCACACATTCTCACTTTCTTCGGACACTGAGTGCTCTGAAGAGCTCTATAACCTAATTCCTTCCTCCCCATTCCGCAACCGAACCACACGCACAGGTCAGAATATGCACCCACATACCGTAGTCACTATCCCTTCGCGTACCTATAAATTTGGTGACTCATACATCTGTCGCACAATAAAGATGTGGAATGCTCTTCCAGCCTCTGTGTTTCCACTTTCCTATAACCTGGAGTCCTTCAAGCGAAGTGTGAAAAGGCATCTAGTCAAGCCGGCATAGTGTTAGGGACTGATGTCGGATATAAGGGTCTGATTCCAGTTGCTAACATTCATGGACCCTGCGCGCCACTTACCATCAGGTGGGCGCAGGGTCACATGTCGTGCTAGTATAAAAAAAAAAAAACACGTGTCACGGCTTGTCAATTAGCCATAGAGCGCCTGGTAGTCTAGGGTATAGTCGATGGTAAGAGGATACGTGGTAGGTATCCGATGGCATGGACTGATCAGGTGAAGGCTGCAATGGACCATACTCTATATGAGTGCACCAGGAAAGCTGCGGTCCGAGAGGAGTGGTTACGGCTTATTAAGCATACCACTAGCACTGAAATGACCACCACGAGCACTCTGCCAAGAGTGTAGTGACTAAGGATAAGAAGATTTTTTGCTGAGATTTTTTGTAGATCAATAGCATTTAAAGACTTTATGAAGGTCGCTGGTAAGAAATCGCTTAACTATTAATAAATGATTCACTTCCAGCAAATTTCTCTACTTATTTCATGCACCGTAGGCTCGCTAATGGAACCAGGTCCGACTGACCATCAGACAAGCTCTCTCCGTTCACATCTTTAATTAAATACTGACAACCTTTTTTTTTTTAAATAAGTTATAGTACAGTATAGTATAGTATGCGCGGTGGTGGCTCGGTTGTAAGAACGCGTACCTTAAATCCTACAAAGGTCGGTTCAAACCCACCTGGTATGTACCAATGACCACAATGTGGTTTACATCCACAGTTTTATGCCAACTATATTTCCGCACTCACTGGCGTCAAACCGGCTCTTCAGTTTTCGTACGTCCGTGTCGAGAAAAAAACTAGGCGGGAAGTTTTAACTTCTTATTGGCGAGACATATATTTTTTACTTTTTACTAATTAGACGATTTTTAATAATTTATTAATTTCGATAGTAACTATGAAAACAATCCATTATAGCGGGCGCTGCGACGAACTAACGCTAATGGATTGCAGATCAAACACTCACGGTCAGTTTGGATGTAGGTTTGGTTGGATGTGGGTGGGGAGTAATACCGTAAGGTAGTCACGGAAAAATTCGTGGCGCGTCGTCAGTTAAAACAGAGTTGGGTTTCGACACTCACAATAAAATTTTGGATGTAATCCACACTTTCACGTCTGGTTTGACGTCTAAACTGACCGTCAATGTCCTACTTAATAAACAAATAATTTATTTGAAGTTTTATATTTCGTAAGTTCACAGTTGACCCTTACGTAACGTATTTGAATCATTTTTCAGATAGCTTACCCGGTTCATGGAGAACCAGATTATTGTCATTATTTATTCAAACCATACCCTCTGTCGGTCGAAATCAAATCAAGACTGATTGATGAGATTATTTGGCTCTTTTTTGTATTCCGAGCGAGTTTTACATTTTGATATAAAATGCCTATTTATTTAACACGCCTGACTCTTCATACATATATAATTCTTTGTCTGCTTTTTTCTGTATTAAATGAACCTGCGACACCGAAATACCTCAAGAACAAATTCTCCTTCCTCTCTTCTCTCCACGACAGGTCGTTGCGGTCATCGCATAACGCTGTACTTGCTATACCATCTCACCACTCTAGTTTTATGTCCGACTCATTTGCAGTTGTTGCCGCAAATCTGTGGAACAACCTGCCCTTAGATATCCGACAAGCGCCCAACAGAATGCTGTTTAAAAGAATGGTTTTCACACACTTCTTGAATAGTTCCTAACAACTGTAAGTAATAATGTATGTATGTATGTATTATTATTTATTTGAATTTAATATTATTATATATATTTATGTTTTATATTAGTATTAGATTTAGTAGAATTTTAATTATATATTTTCCTGTTTAAATATTTGCACCTACCTCCCACATACCATGTTCGTAATGTCCCTAAGGTTGACCGAGTAAGAATGTCTAGCGGCATTAGGTCCGCCTTTGTACATAGTGCAAAAAGTTTTAAATAAAAAAAAATATATATTAAGAACAATTCACATATTCGGTTGCGGGTTGTAACCGGGTATATTAAACATAATTTATTTATTTATTTAAGGAAAACTATTGACAATATCCAACAACAAATAGAACTAAACGTTAGCAACAGAGTGTCATTTATAAGTTTACACAAATAAAAATATATTAACAATGTAAAAAAAAAACACTAAAAACAAAAAAGCCTATGCGATGACAAAGATTAAAAAAAAACATACTAAAACACACAGAGTAACATATAAACACTACACAACAAACTACTAATGAATACTTGTATCCACAAACAAATACAATTTAACAATAATAAGAGAGTTCTTCGCGCCATTTTGCGTGAACGGGTCAAGTGCAGGTTTTTGTTTTGTAAATTAATTTACTGTGGATATTATTGGTCAAAAGTGGTGTTTTTTTGTTTAATAATGTGCTACAATGTGAATAATTATGGAAAACTATAAATTGGACTTTAAATATGGGGCACAAGTTGCAGTTTATTTTTTGCAGTTTTCCCGCGCTGTCAACTCCCATATTTTACCCGATGTGTTTGAGCAGTGGATGGTTCCGCGAGTGATTCCAAGAAAAGCATCAAATTCTGCAGCATCTGGAATTTGATGATGACCTCATTAACTCATGAAAAATAAAGATATATTACGTCAGACTTGGCTGTATGGGCTAGACCCTTTGCCTTCCCTATCATCTCATTCATCATCCATCGGGAGAGAAGAGAACAAAAAAAAAAAAAACCATAATAAATAGTTAAGATAAATAGATGCTGATGGATAGAATTCGAAACGTTGAAATTCGTCAGAGAACCAAAGTTACTGACATAGCATTCAAAATTAGCAAGCTGAAGTGGCAATGGGCCGGACACATCTGCCGCAGAACCGATGACCGATGGGGCAAACGGGTTCTGGAGTGGAGACCACGTACGGGACGACGCAGAGTGGGACGACCCCCCGCCAGATGGACGGATGACCTAAGGAGGGTCGCTGGTGGAGGCTGGATAAGGGTTGCAAAAGACCGCGTGCAGTGGCGAGCCTTGGGGGAGGCCTATATCCAGCAGTGGAGAGACATAGGCTGATGATGATGATGATGAAGTAGTTGAGAATTAATCAAAATCATTTTCAGCAAAATAACGATTGCTTGGCACATGCCTCACCATCTTAACACTTGAAAAGAAAATATCGGTGTCATACTTAATTATAAGCTCATTGAATGTGTTGCATGCTCTGATTAGGTAGGTATGAATTACGTCTGTATAGGGTGCTGTAATGATAACGTTCAATATCGTTGTCTATGTGACCTTGAATGGGCATGACGACAATTCGATCCTGATCTCGATACTTGTGGATACACTTTACTGAGTTTATCAGCACGAAGGGTTGATACTTTCCCGCCTCAACAGACTGGGCAAATTACCACCACCAGTACGCCTACCACCTATTTGCTGTTCTCGTTAAAAGTATGTGCCATTTGCAATGATATCCAATGCCAATTTTGACTTTCTCAAAAGTACCTACCTCCACACAGAATTATATAAATAATAATAATAATAAAAAACTTTATTAACACAATTTTCTTTTACCTATATAATTTAAAAATCTTTAAATATATATAATTGTGCGAGCGAGAGAGGATCACAATCGTTAAACCTTAAAGTTTAATAAGCTTATTAGCTTAAAAATTGACGTAACTTAGTCATTATTTAGGTTGGTTTCCCTAATTAATTTGTTTTGGCACTTCACTCAACTTGGTCGCCGCTAATGGCACAAACATCTTGTACGTAAAACATAGACTTATACGCAAATCTGCGGCGTCACTTTGGTGGACGGCATACGTTACGATGAAATCGCAAAAAGAAAGGTACGAATGTGAATACATTATTCGAAAAAAAAATTACAACATATAAAATAAAATTATTATTAATATTATGGATAGGGATATAAGTCCCGTCAGCGTGAAATGGTGGCAAGGACGCTGGCTGCATTTCCCCGCTGAATTGCAATACTGATTCTCTATGCGAAGAAAGAGTCACCGGAGGAGACGACAAGACGCGGTGTTGTCTTTTAAAAAGAGTTTCTACAGCAAACGGCACAAATATGTAATCTTTTAATATCCTTACATACTTGTACCGCCTGAGGTTTCATTCAAATTATTTATTTCCATACTAGCTGACCCGGCGAACTTCGTACCGCATGACAGTCCTTGAATATCGTGTTACTTATTAGCTGAACTAAATTTATGATTTTATGGTAGTAATTAACCAACATTCTGTCAAGTAGTTTTGCAATGCATAGCGAATACGCACGCAGACATTCATCTTTATATATATATATATATATAAATAAATAATTAAATATTTCAGACAGGTCACACAGCGCCATCTAGTTTCCGTGGTAAGCTACGAGGCTTGTGTTACGGAAATTAGATGGTTGATAAACTACATATTATACTTTTTTTTGTAAATATATACATATTATATATATAAACACCCAGACCGAGACAAATTATACAATGTACAACTTGCCCCCGGTGGGAATCGAACCCACGACCTCCCGAGTTCACGGCAACGTTTGTTACCACTAGACTACGGAGGCGGTCAAATATATATATATATATATAGGTGATTCACATTACATTCACTTAAAGACAGACAGACCAGTGTAATTTTAATAAATTTGGCCGGTCCTTCATATATTGGTCTTTGACGCTGACTGACAAATACTCCTAATATAATTGCAGTTAAGTGGATCTTAAAAGGACAGCTCTCAAGGTCGTTTATTTATGTATTAATAGGTCAATTGCATTACATCACTTTGGCAGGTCGTATAGAAAATTGTGATGTCCAGTGAGCGAAAACTACTTTGGACCATCTAAAATGTTTGAAGTTACCTATCGATATTCCATGAGAATATTTCACCATCAGATCCCCTAGAACACAGAGTCCTAGGCCTCCATTGTTGCATATAGGCCTTCCAGAAATTTCTGGAGTAAAGTGTATCTACACGTTTCGGGATCAGGCCCAGTCAAACCGGCATAGTGTTAGGGACTGATGTCAGACAGGAGTGCCTGATTCCAGTTGCGAATATTCATAGACAACGCGTGCAACTCAGGTGGGCGCGAAGTCACATGTCGTGCTAGTTTAATAAAAATAAACCCACTATCTTATATTTGATCTCTTTGATTTTTTAATAGTTGGAAGACTATTAAACTACTATTTAATAGTGTCTAAAGCTTAACCGAGACGTGGCTTCCCTGAGCGTGTTATACAAGCTGTACTACGGTGGTGTTCTGAAAACCTCCACAGCCTTATGCCTTCTTTTCTATACCTTAACCGAACAACACTCACATGCGAAAAAATGCAATCCCCATACGGTAGCAACTATCCCTAAGTATATAAATTTGGAGCCTCTTACATCTATCGCACGCTGAAGATGAAAAATTTTCTCCCAGCCAATGGGTTTCCTTATAGGACCTGGATTTTAAAGAATAACCTTTCGTATCCATGACGCGCCAGAAGTAATTACAGTCGTGTGTCAACAAATTAATTAACCAATTGAAAGAGTCTTTTTTTTTACCGTAGCCATAATCATCGAATGTTCGAGAATTGTGTGCCATAAAATTAGGCCTAAACTCTTAAATAATATAACAGAAAAGACAAGTCTACGAATTTAAAAAGTCAATTTGGTTTGCACACGGATCCACGTTTAGACACAAAAAGCAGTGATATTACGAACGTGGTTCTGCGCCTTAAACACACGAGAGGTATAAAAAGCATCATGTTAGGCCGGCATACTGGTGGGGACTGATGTCGGACGTCATTGGCTGGCGCCAGTTGCTCCTATTACTAAATCTTGCGTACCATCAAGTGTGCGGGAAGATAAATGTCTGATAGAAATAAAACATTAATTATTGCATTCACATAAAAAAGCTGCCACCGTGGTCTAGCGGTTAAGTCCGTGGATTTAGACACGGAGGTACCGGATTCGATTTCTGGTCGGGACACAAAAATATTTAATAATGTAAATAAATACATTTAATTTATTTGTGATATTTTTCGAGTTTGGTACGCTGGAGTAAAGTTGGCTAAATGTCAATCCGCTTATTTATAAGCGTGGTTTCTGACCACCACGAAAGGGAAACGGTCGTGATGATACCCTTTTACTTACATAAAAAGCGAATAACTATTTAGATTTAACTTCGATAACAGGTGTCAATGACTGGTTCTAAAGTGGAGACCACGTAGGGGAAGACACAGAGTTGGACGACCAGATGGATGAATGACCTGAAGAAGGTCGCCGGTTGGGGCTGGATGAGGGTGGCTGGGGATGGCGTGAAGTGGCGAGCCTTGGGGGAGGACCTATATCCTACATTAGAGAGACACAGGCTGATGATAATGACGATGAAGATCTTACAAATAAAGAATGTTAGATTCTGTTACTTCGTATAATTTAAGATGTAGCTACGAAGCAAACAAAAATTAATATATGTAGGTATTGATTTTTCGGTTGAGTGATCAAGAATCTCATAAGTCCAGCACATTTGAGTTTGCCTCACTGATTTTTATCAGCTTTTGTTTGTGACCGGACCAACTTTCAAAAGGTTTCATACATTAGTGCACTAATTTCACACCGAAATAAAAAAAGTTAAAAGTGTTTTATCTTGTTTGTATTTACAGTATTTAAAGAAGTAGGTATTTAGAGCCTAATTTAAATTTAAAAAAATATTAATTGGTTTAAAAAAAAAGTGTGCATAGTGAAGCATTTTCTAACAACCTAGTTGTCGGAGTGTGAAGAGGTAACAACGAAGGGTGCAATTTACTCGTATAATAATCGTTTATACAAATATTAAATAATAATATACTAAATAAATATACATAAATACCTATAATATAATTAAGTGAAAATAAGTACGCACATGGTTAAAGAAACAGAAGATTAAAATAATGATAAGCATAAAATACATGAGATAAGTGATTAATAAATTGAACTACGGGAACACTATTCTGCTTATTTAGAAAAAAAGTGGTAAGTAATTCTTTGAAGATGTGAACGGAGGGATCTTGTCTGATGGTCAGTTGGAGCTTGTTTGAAGTTGATTGTTATGAGAAGAACTGACACCGAATGAGCGGGTCGCATAGAAATTCAAATTGTGTTTTTAAATACAACGGTGTTTTTAAGTTATGAAGGAAGTATATTTTTATTTTATTGTTCTTTATTAGGGTCAACAAACAGCATTGCACAGGTTTACCATTTAACAATAATAAGATACATTAAATCATGCAATACCCACCACGTTAACCACATATTTATAATTGCATAAACTTTACAGCTAATAATAATAAACAAATGGTGATAAATGAAAGGAAAAAAACGAACAAAAACCTTAATAAAACAAGTAAAAACAAAGAAGAAAAAAAAATAAACAATTAAAAAAAAAAAAAAAAGAACTATAAGCTATTCCTTTAAAGCAAAACACTTGTTCTGAAGGTCCCAGCAGTGGAGGCGATGATGTCAATGTGATTAAACTTTTTATTTAGAAAGATGAAGAGCATGAATACAGAGTACACGCGAAGACTCTAAAAGTTCAAAATGACTGGCTAAATTTGGGTGAATTCTGCATCCCTCCAGCCCTGAAATGGCGAATACTAATGGACGATTGGTTTCCGGCGTTCTACCTAATTCTACCTAAACGCCTTTCAAATGCTCTACCCGAACCAGAGTAATCTGTTAAGGTGGGGAAAAGCTAAGGAAAAGAACTGTATATTATGCGGTGCTGACATAGGAACTGCTAGACACACACTTGTAGGGTGCGTTACTCTTACTCCTATATAAAAGGGCTATTACTCACGCCGATATCATAAAGTCCTTGATGTTACCCGTGAAGCAAAAAGTGATTGACTGCATAAAAAAATTGACCACATTTGTAAGTGAAGGGCGAATCACGAAAACTCAATGCAAGCCCACCTCGATCCTTGGCGCCGCATAATACTGCAAAACTTTTATGGATACATTTGAACATTATTATATGATCCCAGATGAACTAGTTGTATCAGCTTGGAACTTGAAAAAAAAATATCGTTATTAAACTTACCGTTCCGTGGGAATTAAATATTCCAAAAGACCACAACATATCGAACACATATTATGATTTCACAGAAGAAATGATCAGGAACGGATTTAAGACTCAGCTTTACACAGTGGATGTAGGTGCGAGAGGAATTCTAGCAAAATCTTTACACCACTTAAAGAATTGAGCATAAGCAATAATACAATCATGGAACCAGTATCGAATTCATGGAATCTTACAATATTTAAATCGGTAGGGAGAGGACCAGAATGGTGGATGGTAAGCGTCACATACGATGGACCCGGTACCCGCACGGTGAACCCAAGGAGTCTGTGTTCTAGGGGCTGTAATTAAAAAACCTCAAAAGCCCAGTCATTATGTAGAGTTAATGTAAATATCAAACAGTGAAACTGAAGGAAAGTGGAGGATATCTGGACAAATATTGACTGGAGCGGTGAAAGGAAATGTCTTCACTAATGGCCCGGGGGCTTCAGGGTGTCTCATTAAACTGTCGTCTAATGGCAAAAAAACATTATCGGCCAGTATCAGGAATATTTTTTTTATTTTATTTTAAATTATTTAATTCACAAAAACAAAAAATTTGGTATATGTACGCATTGTATGCCATATGTAGGCATTATCTGACAACTAACCTTTGGGATGGTGAGAGATTATGAGCAAGGTACAACAATGTAATGGTCTTATTTATAAAACACTACATACCAAGCAGTTAAATAAACTACATGGAAGTATTATAAACATATATACATACATATATATGTATACAAACAAATAAACATACATAAATATTATGTGTGTCAAATATTTAATGAGTACTGGATGCTCCTGCTTAACAAGAAAAAAAGAAAAAAAAAATTAATCAACATGTGGTTGGTAGTTTGTCACTTTGTTAATTTTCGCCTATGAGGTAATATGTTAAACAATAATATCTGTCATTTAATTGATGTTAAAATGTAATGTTATAGAGAGAGCTCTGTGTTTAATTAAAATATAGTATTCTTATATTAAGTTTTATTAAGAAACATGTTTTTTTTTTTCATAATTCAATCCGGAGGCACAAGATGATATCCGATTGTCTTAGGATTTTGTGAGTTAGATCTTATAACAATAAGACACACTTTTATTTCTATTACAAGTCATAGGTTAACTTTTTTTCTTCTCCATACTATAGTGACCTACCCTAGTATATGTAGGTGTTTTAAAGCTACAAATATTCGTTAAATCGCATACGGTGTTTTGTCATGTCACAACAATAAGAGATCTTCAAATAAAGACTCTTCTTTGCACTTCAGATTCAAGGGTCTTTAAGGGTTTTTCTATTGTTAGAATTTTAGAAGAGGAAATAAATCCGATACTGCGAGTAGGTGGCGTAAGGTTACCATCACGACCTTGATCGCTTACGGGGTTAAAAACCACGTACTCGTAAAGGTTTTGCCAATTTTACTTCCTATAGTATTTGCCAGCTAACCTCAGCGATCATGAAAGGCGATGGGCAAAAAAAAAAAAAAAAAAACAAATGAAAAAAAACATATGTTTGTTAATAAATTGTGGTTTAAGTATATTATTATACACTATTACACACACATATACATATATATATATATATATATATATAATATATAAAAATAGTGTATAATAATATACTTAAACCATACAATTTTGCACCTACCTTTCAATTAAGTGTTGAAAGTTGTCCCAATGGTTGGCTAGGATAGAATGAAATGTCTAGCGGCATTATAAGCACGCCTTTGTCTTTGTGCAATAGAGGTTTAAATAAATAAATATATATAGCACACAAAAAAAATATACATATTATATAAATAAATAAAAATCAATTTATTGTCACATAACAGTATCACATAGTTTTACAATTTCGAACAATATGTGACAAAAGGAATCCGGTGTCAGTTGTTGTCGTGCAGCAGTACAAGTATTTACATTTGCACGACGCCGTTTTTCAACCTGTTCCTGTTCTCACGTAGTAATATATATTTTTTTTAATTACAGGGTAAACACTCATACATTAAAGGACAAACAAAATTATACTTTAAAGCTAGGTATACATGCACGGAGGAGTAAATAAGGCTTGTTTCGACAGAAATATCAACATTATTATTATCAACATTAATATATTTTTTTTAATAAGATAGACATACGAGATACTATTATAAATAAATTGATACCCAAAATTTCTAAATCATCATCATCATCCGTGTTCGCTCCGATCGCGATAATTCGACCAATTTTGGATGGTTAGGCGTTATTATGATTCGTCGGTGCATAAACAGACTAATTTGTTACCCCTATACCCTTGTCCTGTCTCTTTCTCGCCGCTTCCTTTCTATATTACCCATCCCGCTGAAGCGAGGCAGTGCCTATATAACTGACCGCGCAGCATGCTGGAAGCGGTCGTAATCGTCAATTCTAAGGATAGTCGTCGTCGACGTAGCGCAGTCGTTTTCCTACAGTCGTCATAGAAGACGCTGAAGAAATCGCCGCGATCGTTGTTTTCGCCCGCATCCGCCAAACCCGCTAAATCAGTGTAAGAACAATTTATAAGTGCTGGTGCCGAGGACATCAGGTGAGTTCCTTTATTTCACCGATTATCATAGTATCGTCTATGTATCTAATTTGAAGATTATCGCCAACCCCGCACCTAGATACAGTCCACTAAACCCGCGCCACCAATCCGTGTCTCTCCACAGCTGGATATTGGCCCCCAAGGCTCGCCACTTCACACGATCTGTTGCCACAATCTAATCCCCACCAGCGATCTTTTTAGGTCATCCGTTCTACTCTGCGTCTTCCGGTACGTGGTATCCACCCTCTACCCCATCGTTCATCGGTTCTGCCACAGACGTGTCCAGCCCATTGCCCACTTCAGCTTACTAATTTAGAAAGCTATATCGGTAACTTTGGTTCTCCGACGAATTTCCACTTTATTCATCAGAGAAATACCGAGCATAGCTCTCTCCATAGCTCGCTGAGCGACCTTAAACTTGTGGACCAGACCCACTGTCAGAGTCGACGTTTCTGCTCTGTACGACAGTACTGGATTCTTTATTGATTAGAAGATGAGGAGCAGCTTCCCGAATGCCGCGCATTCTAGCTGTCGGCTTCTTTGGTAGGCGTATTTTTGCACAACTTCGAGAGTGGCATTTCCCACGCATCTCGGTACATTAATTGATCATGGTCATTAAACATGACTTTTTTGTTGTCCAAGTTCATTCCGAGCCCAACCTGCTGGGACGCCACGTTTAAGCCGTTTAGTTTTCCTCTATGATCCTAGATTCGAGCGAACTAGCCATTATGACTATGTCATCCTCAAAACTGAGGTGTCAGTCTTATACTCCGTTGACATTTATGCCGCAATTTTTCCAGTCCAGAATTTTAAGACGTCCTTCAACGCGTTGAAAAACAGTTTCGGCGCTATGACATCACCCTGTCTTACACCTCTGCGCAGTTAGATTGATTTCTAAATATTATTATATATCAGTCTTTAATAACACAGTCTTAAATAATGAAGTTAGCCCACATGTATTTTTTTGTCTTGATAGTATTATTTACATGATATATTAAAGTATTTCTTTACAAAAAAAATGACTTCCTTAATCGGTCAGTTATATTTGGCTGCTAACTTCACACCGATTCTTTAATACACGTTTTAAAGACTAATGACTTACTAAAATACTACCATAGGTAGCCTCCTCAGTAGTCTAGCGGTTAAGTCCGTGGATTTAGACTCGGAGAAATTGGGTTTGATTCCTGGTCGGGTCACAATAATATTTATGAATTTAAAAAAATCAATTTAATTAATTATTTATTTATTTGCTTGCCACTTGTCATGATCGGTCTATAGTAAAGAAATAGTCGTGATATTTACTATATTTTTTATTGGTATCTTTACTTTTAATTAAAAATAATTTTTAACTTGTAAGTACTGTCTCTCAGAATAATATAATTTAAGCAACCCTGTCGCCTGCAAAAGCCTGATAGCTTAGAAATGGCACAATGGGCACAACTTTGTCAACAGCTTTATAGCTTGTTATTACTATTTCAAGTATGTGTGTCACAGAAAGGTGGGTCTAGACCAACAGGGTCAAATATTAGATAGAACAGGCATTAAGCACATTTTTAACTGACTTCAAAAAATGAGGATGTATGTTTTCTTTGTATGTCATATCAAGAGACTTGAAAGAATACATAAGAAGTTTATCAAATCTTTAAATTACAAAGTTGGTAAATATCGACTTCTTATGTAGACTCGTTGTTGTTTTATAGACTGCACTCTCTTGAAATGCGTCGCAATATTTTTGACTCCATGTTCCTTTATAAAATACTAAACAATGTTATAAACTCTTCTACACTCTTACAAAATATATCATTACGTGTCCCCACACGTAGCACTCGCAGCAACAACTTATTTGTTATTTCTAATTCATCTACTAGGTATACTGCTAATAGATACTTTTGTCGCTCTCTCGACTACTACGATAAGGAATTGTCTCATCTTGACTTATTTAACTCTAGTGTTAATAAATTTAAAAGCGACCTTAAACTACATATGTTCTCCAAATTAAAATAATATAACATTTCTAATGAGTAGCTGTTTATATATGTAGTATTAGTAATATTGTTTCTGCTATCATATACTCGTAACTTACTATCTTAATTCAATTTTGATGTTAATAATTTTTTTTTTTGCTTAATTATTAATCTGCTGTGCTTGTTTTTGTTTTCGTTTATTGTATTTTGTGTAAATTCTCGACACTCAAGGTCTTGTTAATGGTAATTATGTTTGTAATATTATGTAAATGACTGTTTGCTGTCAAAATAAAATAAAATAAAAAATAAAGTATGTTTATTAGGAGATTATACCACTAATAATGAATTGATTTTGATTAGTATTTTTTTGTTCGGTAAGTATTTTTATACAGGTTAGGACAGTTTAATCCTGTGGGTGGCCGGAGAAAGGCGATAGCGGGGCGATGTGCCTGAGTTAACTACGCAAACGCGTGCAGACGTGTGAAGGTAGACGACGTTGATGGTTGTGTCTATATGCATTTTATAAAAATGTGCTTTTTTGCAATTATCAGCATTCGTTCGATTTTGCATTCATATATTAATTGAGTAGGTATCTATTAATGTTATTTTTCATTGGCTAGAGCTGACAGCAAAATAAATAACTATTAATATATAAATATCAATAATTTCGTAGATTATGCTTTAAGGCTAGACGCTGTTACTGGTATAACAACGCGCGTCAATTTTTTTTTTTTTTTAAGATGTTGAATCGATAAATCATCAATGATACGCCTCCCGCCTGAAGGGCCAACGCGGGTGGGGGTCGCAGGCCGGACTCACCGTGAGGCCTCCTAAGGAGACCACAAGGCGCCTATCAGTAGATTGAGCCTCGTCGTGAGCATCGGTGTTGTGCAGTACACTTCTGGGGCGACGCCTCTTCTAGAAGGATTTGAGGTCGTAAGAGCAAGCCTCTACTATGAGAGGGTTAGAGTGGGTACTCGCCTTGGAGAAGTAGCGTAGGGACGCTTTCTGCAGCCACTTGGAGATGGGCTCGATGCAAAGATCGTGATGGAGGTTGATGTTCCGCACGAACCAGGGGGCGTTCGCCGCCTGGCGCGGGAACTTGTTCTGGATCACCTGAAGCTTATTAATAAGACACCGATTAGTGTGGGCAAACGCCGGACTGGCGTAGGTGAGGACGGGCCGAACACAAGCTGCGGGGCGACAACCTCGCTCGAATCTCAATGCTCTTTTTTTATGTAAGTCAAAGTCCGCGCGACCTTTCGCTACCTACTTGATTAGGTTCGGTATGAGTGGCGATATTTTTAGGAAAACTTCTCTGCACCGTAACTTTATAATTTAATACTAAATATAATAAAAAAATACATACGTTCTTTATTTTAATTCTAGATTATAATATATTTGATCTTTAATCAATTCCACGTGGTAATATACCACAAATAAGGCAAACCAGGTTGAGAAAAACGTTTAAGCAAGGTCTGCCGTTAAAAATTACATTATACAATAAACTACCTGAGATTATAACTTGACTAAAACCAAGTGAATTTAAAACAAAATTAAAACTCTTTTTCTAAAACAATGCTTTTTATAACCTGTCAGAATTTATTGACATGCCTTTGACGGAAAATTCGTTTAAATAGTTGTATAGTTTTGTGTTCTTATGCCTTCTACTGTATTGTGTTACTAATGCTCCTTTGTCTACAATGCATGGTGTTAATAGCATTATTGTTATTATTTTAAAATTTGTTAACTGACATATCAAAATATAACGATTGTTATATAGGTGAAATATACAAATATAAAAAAAATATAAAATACTATACACTTTTTGGAATCAGGCTCGAATTGCCGTCATTTCCAGTCAAGCCGGCATAGTGTAACGGACTGATGTCAGTCATGAGTGTCTGATTCCAGTTGCTAACACATTCATCACATGTCGTTTTAGTATAAAAAATATATTAAAAAGTGTTATTTTCATTAGTATATGCCGAGGTTTGAACCATTCTTACAACCGAGCTACCAATAAAGATATATAATTTAAGAAAAGAAAAAAAACATTATTTAATTTTATTCATGATGCAATTTTCAGCAAATATTGTTTGGTTATATGAAAATTTTGTGTGGTTATCGAGGAAAATAGGGGAACAAGCCACAATGCCAAATGAAATTGGAGCAGAATTAAGTAAAGTACTCGTATCATCACGACCGTAATCCTATGCCAGGACCACGTTTATTTAAAGAGCGAGTTCACATTTAGTCAACCATACTAAAGCCTTATCAAAACAAGTCGCAAGCTCGTCAACGTCGCAATCTAATAGGTCGAAACATATCACGTATTTTGCGCATGTATTTATTTAAACCTAAATGCATAAAGTATAAAGGCCTAATGCAGCTAGACATTCTATGACGGTCAAACCTTCGGTACAACGAGATCAGTAAGTACATAAGGTAGGTGTAATACTAAATAAACTTGAAGAGTTTTAATGCAAATAATATTTATTTATTTATTTTTATTTAAAACTTTTTGCACTATGTACAAAGGCGGACCTAATGCCGCAAGACATTCTTACTCGGTCAACCTTAGGGACATTACGAACATGGTATGTGGGAGGTAGGTGCAAATATTTAAACAGGAAAATAGGTAATTAAAATTCTACTAAATCTAATACTAATACTATATAATTATAAATAATATATATAATATAATAATAATAATAAGTAAATTCAAATAAATAATAATACATACATACATACAATATTACTTACAGTTGTTAGGAACTATTCAGGAAGTGTGTGAAGACCATTCTTTTAAACAGCATTCTGTTTGGCGCTTGTCGGATATTTAAGGGCAGGTTGTTCCACAGATTTGCGGCAACAACTGCAAATGAGTCGGACATAAAACTAGAGTGGTGAGATGGTATTGCAAGTACAGCGTTATGCGATGACCGCAACGACCTCTCGTGGAGAGAAGAGAGGAAGGAGAATTTGTTCTTGAGGTATTTCGGTGTCGCAGGTTCATTTAATACAGAGAAAAGCAGACAAAGAATTCGAAGGTTTCTGCGACAACGAATTGGTAGCCACTTCAACTTAGCTCGATACTCAGAGATGTGATCGTATTTGCGCAAACCGTAGATAAAACGTATGCACGAGTTAAGCAAGCGATCCATTTTATTGAGCAACACCTCTGAGAGGTCAACGCTACACACGTCGCCATAGTCGAGTAGGGGTAGGAGAAGGCTTTACATATACAAATTTATTAATAATTACATACTAATACATACATATAACCTACATAAATAAAATATTAACAATACAATATAATAATACACAATACTATACCTACTAATGATAAATCACAGCCTGATTAAGACTAAGCTAATACAAAAGGAGGTAAAACAAAATCAATTTATCCGATAATAAAAATTTAGATAAATATAAACTAATAAAAAATAAAAATGGCGGCAAGAACTCTGGCCGCATTTTCTTGCTGAAATGCTGATTCTCTGAGCGAGGTAAGAATCAGTAGTATTGTTACTGGAGCAGACAATTGGATGGTGAATTTTACGATTTTTTTTTAGCGCTTAAATTCCACGGGCCTACAGTCTCTACAGCAAACGGCACAAACACATAGTCTTTAATTATAAAGGTTTGGCAATTCATCATGAATTCGTTTAGCGCCACATGCTTCGAAATTGTGGAAATTTACTTTTAAATATTCATATATATATTCACTAAGTGTCCATTTTACGACGCAGACGCAGAAATGTCGATTCGTCGCAAAGTAGTGAAAAATTAGACTGATCGAATGGTCTATGTAACTCGTAGCCACGACGGACATATGCCAGAAATCATATTTAAGAAACAAATGCACTGATATTATCTACCAGATTATAATAATAAAAAAAAACATTTAACAATATTTATTTTTTGTAACATTACACACATCGTTTAAAATACTTTAATTTATCCTTATTACAAGATCGAAGGCAATTGCTGGATAGTACATACATACATACATATCTTCACGCCAAATCCCTTGCGGGGTAGGCAGAGACAATTGAGCGCCACTTGTCACGATCACGACATACCTCTTTCGCTTCTTCGACATTCATCAACCTCTTCATACATGCCCTCTTGTTTCGATGGCTTTTTAATTCACCTTCAGCTAATGTTTTATTTATTTGATCATGATAGGCAAGTCTTGGTCTGCCAGGGCCTCTTTTACCCACAACTTTCGCATTATATATCTGGTTCGTCAATCTCTCTTCGCTCATCCTTTCGACATGCCCGAACCATCGGAGCATGCCTTTCTTTATTTTTGTACCTATGCTTTCTTTTATACCTACCCTTTTGCGTATTTCGTTATTACGTATACGGTCCATCAAAGTTACGCCGCATATCCGACGTAAAGACCTCATTTCTACTGCATTAACTCTACTCTCATGCGTATTCTGACATATCCACGTCTCGCTTCCATACATAAGTGTTGGTATTAGCATGGCATTGTGTATGGCGAGTCGAGCTTTATCACTGACATTTCGACTGGCGATCAGTGATCCCAGGGCCCCATTAACACTATTTCCCGCGTTCACTCTTCTTTCAACATCCCTATCATACTTCCCATCCGCAGTGAAAACACTGCCCAGATATATAATTTCATTTACCTGTTCTAGCGTTTCATCATCAATCTTTATCGTCAAGGTTGTCATCCTTCTTCTTTCAAACACTAGTACCTTGGTTTTTCTCGAATGTTTCTATATAAATTAATCTACGGTAAAATCGACGCACCCCACCTACTGTCCCGTGTCTCAGTGCCGACCAGGCTGCCAAGGGTTGGCAAATATGATCTATTCATTCTACGACAAACTAAATCCAATTTGGGTTACCACTCATCACTAAACCGTACATGTTGTCAATACAACAAATTTTCACGAATGACAGTCTAGACATATTTGCTAATTCGTTGCATGTTTTTAAGCGTAATGTATTGTCACTGCAGCGGATCCTGGCTGGGACTGTAAACTCAACTGCTGTTTAACCAAATTTGATCCTTGGAATTGTGTTGCTTGATTGTGGTTGCATCATGTTGTATTGTGTTGTAAGTTTTGCTTAGATTTACTTAATTATTGTTGTTATTGTATTGTGTATTTATTTTGGCTACTCAATGGCCCAATTAATGGATACTGTGATAGCATGTAGTGGTTGCCTATAATTGGTGCAGCATCTGTTTTCTGTCTTAGTTGTAAGTAAAAATCAATGTATGTTTTGTTGCTGTCACTGTTGGCGACCCTAATCAACAAATAAATAAATTATTTAAAATTCCTAAAAATACACCCAATAGATACGTATCACTCTGCGCTTTCGGATACAGCTCCCGCTTTTTGCGGTGTGCCAAAACTAAAGTGTCGACACATGTGGCATCCAAAACTCGTCTCCACTCGAAGGTGATCAGCGTTAAACCATCAGGTTTCTTACCAACATATCGGACTATTCCATGGGGTACCTAAATAGCTGAAACCTCATTGAAGGCACATTTAGACAGCTATGGCGTAAAAATATTTATTTATTTATACAATTTCACAGCATTATTAACTTTCTTATATAAGCAGTTAAAAACAAAAGGTAGCTCACTCTTAAAAATGTACTGAGTTGGAATGATGTGTGTAGACGTATGTTGGTGTATGAAAATGAATGTAGGTAGGCGAAATATCAACATGCGAAAACAACCTGTTGTATTTCTTTGGTATCCTCTTCGCCAGACTGTTAGACGCATTATTTGTGCGTGAGTTAGAAATAACGAACAGATCGCGAGAATACAAATAACGAGAGTCGCAGCACGCTAGCAACCAAGGGCGGACTGTCGATAGTTCCACTGCAAATGTCGTGCAAGAACAGCATCTCTGTTAGGGTTCGTCTGCCCTTAAGAGTTTTCATCCTATGTCTGTGCAAAGAGGCGTCGTAGTCGGTTAAAGAGATTCCACTCTTAAAGTTGAGAAATTTGACAAACTTTAATATTGTAATATTTTTAGATTTCTTTTTGTACAGCTATTTTTCTATGCGGGCGAATTCGGACCAGACAGCTTTTTGTGTTCTTTAACAGAAATTGAACTAGGAACCTTTGCGGTCTCAACCGCTAGATCATTGCGGCAACATTGGGTAGAATTTAATGTAAATTGGTTCGAAATGCTCCATTCAGTAAGTATTAGTAGTGCAAATTTGTAGTTCATAAATTATGGAATAAATTTTCATTGCAATTCACTCATTTGACGCCAAAGATCAGATCAAGATTTTAGCCAAGGATACCGCATCAAATACAAGATAAAGGACCTCGGGCTTTTGCTGAGATATGAAAGCCTTCTATAATATACGAGAAGCATTGCATTACACAAGCTATACCATAAAATTAAAAGTTACAATGTCAGGGGCGATAACTAAAACCTTCCTTTTTTAAAAACTTAAATCACTTCATGCACTGAAATAATACAGAAGCGAGCTAAAATGCCAGTAGAATTTTTTAACCATCTAATCTTAGGGATTGGATATGGTAGGCAGGATGGAAAAATAAGAATTTTTAATAATGCAATTAATAAATAACTTTAATAATTATAGTTTTATACACATTATACCTACACACATAAACTATACATACTACCACATCATACACATTATAACTTAAATGAATATACAGTTATTTAAATAGTGTTTTTTATGTTTCTCCAGGAACGATGTGGTTATCATACAGTTAAAGAAGCTGGTACACGTTTAGGTAATTTATTGTATTTTTTATTACATATGTAGTATGGGGTTTGGTTTAACATGTTTATTCTCGACTGCAGCAGTGATAATTTGTCTGTGTTTATAGTATTAATTGGCCAAATTAATATTATTTTGGTGGCGGGTTATTGTAAATGATTCTACCTTACGATTATATTCTTGTTCATATAGTGTATGTCTCTGTTCTTTTTCTTTGAATATCGTTTCCCTTTCGAGGTGATTAAGTTAAAGTCATAGAACAAATAAAAAAAAACTTATATTGTTATTCTTCATGCAAGGCTAGGCATAGAGACTAATTGCGTATTTATTTACTTATTACAATTATGGAAACTCTTTTTGCCCACTACTATAGTACATCTAGTTAATGTCGAGATCATTGGTTGACACAATAGATTTATTTATTAAATGCAACACATTGCACGATGATTTTAATTTGAATAATTCGATTGTATGTTAAGTCAAATACCTAAGCTTTGGGCACACCCAATGCGTACGTATATCATTTGTTATTACAAAAAAAAACACTAAACGCGTCGTTCGCTCAAGTGTTTTTATTTAGCGCGAGGACTTCTGCTTATCGCGGCGAACGAGTGCCTTCACTCCGTAGCCACGACTCAGTAGTAGTAGTCATCTTCGCCCTTGGGGCGGAACGCTCCGGGGTTATCCCCATTAAGCGTGCGTTAATCTCGGTGGGCGACGGCCCGCTGGTTCCTTGTGGGACCACTGTAAGAACTGTGGCACTTATGGGCACTAATGTTGTTAGTAACTGCTGGTTACGCTTCTGCCCCCAGGGTCTCACGGTGTAGGGGACGGCCCTCCGGTGGCTGTGCGTGCAGCGGTGCGATTCCCCGAAGATGGTCGAAGCGGCTGTGGTCGGCTCGATCGAACATGGATTTCGAGAGCCTGGCCACAAACTGCTCGATGGTCTCCATCTTCAGGTCGTCGTGGAGAACGGTGTTGCGCACGAACCTCCTCGCGGTGGCCCTTTAGGCTGGAGTCGTATCGTTAGACGATTTTACGATTTCCGTCTTAATAAAAAAAAACTGCTTGATCAGAACTATTCAGAACGAACATTCAGAAGTGAAAAAGCACCTTCAGCCCGCTTAAGGTAACACAAACCATTTATTTTATTTTATTATATTTTATTTTCAAATAGCAAGCGTCGAAAATATGAAACGATTTGCAATAGTCACTTTTTTTTTACGTTTGCTGTAGGAACGATGGGCCCGTGGGGATCGGAACTGAAAGCAATTTATAAAGAAATTGTTCCAAGGCTCACTGATGTCTCTTATGATAACATTAAAGAAAATTATAACTTTGTGGCATTTTGGGTTGAAACAATGGGGGTATACCCACAAATTCATAAAACGAATTTTTCAAGAGTGAGGTGATCCCAAATGCCATAACTACCTAAAACAGAATATTTCCATTATAATTCAATGAGGAAATGCGGCGAGCGTTTTAGGTGGTAAGCCCTTAGTTTATTTTGTAGAATAGTTTTAATTTCATAGGTACTTTTAGTTTAGTTTTATTTATAGTTAGTTTTTTAATCTATTTTATTTTAATATTTTTGTATATACTTCGAATAAATATTTATTTACTATGTAAATGTATGTATATAGTTTGTAGTATATGTATTTTTATTTAATATTTGAATGTATGTGTATTTGTAGTTATATATATATTGTATATACAAGAACGATTTAATTTATTATGTAAATGTTTCATATAGCCAGTTGCACCTACCTTTCAACGTTAATGCTCTGTATTGTCCCAAAGGTTGGCTGCTAGAGAATGCCTAGCGGCATTAAGCCCGCCTCTTGTACATAGTGTAATAAAGTTTTAAATAAATAAATAAATAAATAAAAAAGAAAAAATAATTTTAATAATTATGTATATGTTATCTGCATTAATACTCTTTAAGGTTATTTAGTATTGCACCTACCTTATGTACTTACTGTCTCGTCATAGAATGTCTAACGGCATTAGGTCCGCCTTTGTACTTTGTGCAATTAAGTTTAAAAAAAAAAATATTGTGCAAGCGAGTGGAATGCAAAAGGCCTAAACCGTCTTAAGATCTGCCTTAGAAACCTATAAAAATGAAATTAAAAGTCTGATATTTTAGGTACAATTTGTGAAATGGATCGTTTTGATATGATAAGAAAGGTTTTCCAATTTCTATAATCCGTCCCTCAATGGCGAACAGATCTTCTAAACGAAACCATAAAGTTAATTGTAAGGTAACTGCACTCATTATCGACTCCCTTCAAATAGACATTTGTTACTGAGCTATTGAAAATAATGTAAATACAGTGTAAACTCCAATGTGACGTCGAAATCAATTGGCTTTGGTTGGTTTAGCTTGTCTTCCGATTCTGATTTTTCTTCTCTCCATTTAACGACAACTCTCTATATCGCCATAAAATGCACAGTCCCTTCAGTGTCGTTATGAGTTTACACTATAAGAATAGTTATAATAAGCCCCAAGACTCACCATTAAAATCTTTTGTCACGTTCTTTCAGGGTGTTGTCCCACTCTGCGTCGTCCTGTACGTGATACCCAGTTTAACAGTAGATGTGTCAAGCTCATTCTCATTTCAGCTTCCTAATTTAGATAGCAAAATCGATCGTATGCTCAACTTATGCATTCGCTATGTGTTTGGCTTGCGTAAGTATGATCATGTCTCTCAATTTCGCGTTCAGTTAAAGTGGCTCAATATCCGCTTTCGTAGGTCTGTCCATGTTCTCACCTTACTTTATAATATTCTTAATAATCCCAATACTTCCGCATATCTTAAATCCCGCTTCGAATTTCTTTGTAATACGCACAACTGTGCCCTTCGCTCCTCTTACAACAACCAACTTAAGATTCCTTCTCATTCCTCAACCAGATACACTGATTCCTTTACAGTATCTGCGGCTCGCCAGTGGAATAAGCTGCCCTTGGCTATTAGACGTGCACCGTCTGTCAGCGTCTTTAAACGTTTAATAACCAAATCGTTCCTGGAAAAACAGAATAAAACACTATTTAAATAACCGTGTATTTATTTAAGTTATAATGTACTTGTATGTATAATTTTATGTATGGTTTATGTATGTTTATGTGTTTAGGTATAATGTGTAGTATATTAGAATTAGTTAAGAAACTTATTAACTGTATCATTAAAATTTCTTATTTTTTTCATACTGCCTATCACCTTACTCGATCCCCAAGGTTAGCTGGTAAAGAATGCCTACTGGCATTATAGCTCGCCTCTGTACTATTTTTAAGTGCATTAAAGAATTTAAATAAATAAATAAATAGCTCCAGTAACTTTCTGTCCCTATTTATTTTTTATTAATGTATTATTTAAGGTACACTAAGAGGTTACAATTAATTCATATCAATTGTTTGCAATAATTTATAAGATCGAAATTGCAACCCAAGGGCAGTGTACACTGCATGCTACACATAGCTACTTGGATGATTGAAGTCAACTTTGTTTTTTAAATTTTAGGTTTCATCCATTTTCATCATTATCAATATATTAATACTATATATACGAGAATAAATATATTATTTAATGTTAATTTATGTTGAAAGTTATATCATAGGTTATATATTAGTATATATAAGTCAAAAAAGTCAATATAAGAATAGTAAAAAGTCACTTTACGTTAGTTTACAATCAATAACACTTGCTTCTTAAATAGACTAACATTTGGGTAGAAAAGGTCTAGATTCACAGTATCGCTGGAAAGGTCATAAAATAGTCGACACATACGGATAATAGGGTAAGAGCTGTTGATTTTATGGGTACCAATAATAATTGTCTATTAATAAATATTTTTGTGTCCCGACCAGGAATCGAACCCGGTACCTCCGAGTCTAAATCCGCGGACTTAACCGCTAGACCACAATGGTAGTCATTAAAAAGTGTAAAAGGGAATAATAATCGTCATGAAATGCTCATCAAGCCAACTAACTTCATTAAAATGATAACATAATGCCATTGCGGACTTTTCTGTAAACCTACATATATAAAATACCATCATACATTATTTTAGATTTTTATAATTTTAAAGGGTCTTTACGCGATTTACCTTAGAGACATATTTCTCCCGACGTTTCAACCAAGTTGCATTGGCCGTGGTCATGGGTCGACTGAAGCTATGCGGTGTAGTCTTGTACATACTGGGCCGTAAGGTAAATCGCGTAAAGACCCGTTAAAATTATAAAAAATTGTTATGACTTTAGGCAGTGTTTTCAATGAAAGCTCCCAGACGGCTTATTTTTTTCCGACGCCTCCAACGAACATTGTTAATGTTTACAAAAACTAAACAAATTAAATACCTAACCCTTTCATGAGAACCACTCTATCTATTGGTGAAAACAGCATAAAAATCGGCAGTGGTTTTTGAGTTTATCGCGAACAGACAGGCAGACAGACGCGGCGGAGGACTTTATTTTATAATATAAAGCGTATAAAAAGTCCATTACCACAGCCCTCCTTATTTTTTATATTTTTTTTTTATATTTCCAGACAGGTCACACAGCGCCATCTAATTTCCGTGGTAAGCTACGAGGCTTGTGTTACGGAAACTACATATTATACTTTATTTTTATAAATATTTGACTAATATTGACGTTTATCTTTTGTTAAATTATTATTATGTTACCTGTATTGTTGTGCATGTATATTTTGTTGAAAATTGTATTTGTGTAAGGAATTATTTAATTGATATTATTGAATTGTAATTATGATTGATTTTAATTTGTGTAATTTGTTTCCTAATTTTAATAATAATTATTATAATTTGCATGTTGTGTGTGCTGCTTGGATTCCAGTCTAGTCCATGTATAAATTAAATGAACTCAAATTTGCAACTGACTGGAATCTGTTTGCACACCTAATAATAAATAAATAAATATTTCCAGACAGCTCACACAGCGCCATCTAGTTTCAGTGGTAAGCTACTAGGCTTGTGTTACGGAAACTAGATGGTTGATAAACTACATATTATACTTTTTTTTTTTTTGTAAATATATACATATTATACATATAAACACCCAGGCCGAGACAAATTATACAATGTACAACTTGCCCCCGGTGGGAATCGAACCCACGACCTCCCGAGTTCACGGCAACGTTTGTTACCACTAGACCACGGAGGCGGTCATATAAATATGTAGTGACAGTGATTATACAAAATCCCTTAGCTTTTACTAAATAAATTTTAGGAAGTCTATTATAGGCGTCGTTACCTTACCACAAGATTTTCTAAGGATTGGTTAAGTTAAATCGACCGCCAAGTTATTGTTAAAAGCAATTTTACTAATGAAAATTAAGCTTTTCCAAATTAACAATTACCTAATTTTACAATTTGATATTAATAATTGTATATTTAGGGTGAAATTCGACGATTCTCAGGAGACAAAGAGTCATGTTATACCTTTTTATTGACTTTAATTTTACTCCAGGACTATAAAAATAATCATTATCTCGTTTGAAGACATTAGATATACATTAATTACTGGATTCCACGATGAAGATAGCTTACTTTATAACGTGTGTTTAAGCAAGGTATTATAGGTTGTAAGAATTGCGTAAATACCATTTAGCAAAAAGCTAGTACATACTTAATAAAAATGTTTCACCCCTAAAAGTTAGCCAGTTGATCGTGATAATTCGTTAAGCGTATTAACTATTAAGTTATACGCTCGGCTGATTTTTGTTAAGCCTTTGCCTTACATTAATAGAAATTGTTTAAGTTCCCAGTAGGGTAAAGCGTTAGTTGGATGCGAGTAAATTGGATTCCTATTTAAAACTACACCTATATTAAAGGACTTGGTCTGTGATTAAATCATTTTTTCATTACAGCCCCTAGAACACAGCGTCCTAGACTTCCACTGCCTTCCAGAACTGGAGAATTTGGCCTACACTCGCCATGTTGGCTAGACGGCTTGGCGAGGATATGATGTCAATTTATTATGACAATTTATAAACGATTCCACAAGTTGGCATTAGTGGAACCGGGACCGACGGCTTAACGTGCTCTCTGAGGCACGGGAATGGTAGTGTTGTATATCTATGACAAATGTACGTAAGAAAAGTGTATTTCTCATTGGTACAATCCGGGTGGGTTTGAACCGACCTTTGTAGGATTTAAGATATGCGTTCTTACAACTGAGCCATCACCGCGCCTATTGATTGAATTGATTAAATCAAATTGGAGGATTTACATGGTCGCTTTTTGCCGTCCGGTTTCGCTGACCAAATTGCTTTATAAAGCAGCATCACAACATCATTTACACAGTAGACGTGAAATAACAAGCGACTATACAGTATTCGTCGGTGTTTAAGATAAAATTTAAATAAATAAACCAGTATTTACAAGTAATGACAAAAAAATGGTACTGCTTAGTTCAGGTTCGCTAATTTTTTAATGAATAAAATAAATAAAGGTCAGATTTTAAGAAAATTGTTAGGAAGTATCGTTTTTACTTCAACAAAATTGAGATTAGGAGAATAACTATCCTCAGGAGGATAGATAGGATTTCATACAAACGAGGCCGTGCACTGGCCACATATGTATGTTGACACACTCTGTATGTTGACACACTATGTCCGTCACATGTGACATCCAGCTATAACAAACCCGTGGCCGCTGCCACTTAAACGTAACAAGAACGCGGAGATCATCGTAAATCACCACTTCATCCTATTTGCAGTCGAAACGATGGGTCCGTGGTCCGTAGAGACTCTGGCGTTCTCTCGTGAGCTTGGGGAAAAACTCCGCTTGGCGATGGGTGACCCTTTGAGTAGAGAATATTTTTGATTTGATTTGATTTGATTGAAAAAAAAATATAATAAAAACAAATAATAATAACAAAGCAAGGAAAAAAACATAATTTCACTTTTTTCGAAATGTTCTACTAATGAATTGGATGATTGATATCTACAGGTATTCTATTTTAATTTACTCACCTTCCGCATTATGACCTTTAATATAATATATTTTTTTTTAAAAGTTTGATCTACGTATGTTTTTCGGAATTAAAATTTTCGGCATTCACATCGAATTAATAATAGTGTAGAGGAAAATTTTAAACTTGTTTTTTTTAATTGCTTACACCCTAGTCGGCTAGAATATTTTGTAGTGATTGCCCAGTCAATAATAATAAATCAATGTATTTAGACGTTTTGGTGGACAAAGCGAATTGAAAAGGTTCGGTCAAAGAGACAAAAGGTACCAAGTTAAATTCAACACATTGACCAAAAAGCTAATCTGATTTACTTCAAGCATTAATTAACTTTATTTTAATGTTAGTGATGCGATGGTGAAAGCGGTCAGAGGCGGACTTGTGGTCTTCAGATCGCGTAGGGAGTGGTGGTCTCGCGGTTACGTGCTCACAGCCGGCCGCGTGGAGACCACTAGGGAAACCAGTCACGCACTCCTACCGTAAGCTTAAGGACGGTCATGTTGGTGACCTTCTCTTTAGGGCTTGAGATGGTGCACGAGGTGTTCCCGTGTGCCATCTCCTCTTACTCACACGAAAGGTATGCTTCGGTGGACAGCGCCGGCGGTTAGCGGATTGTTTATTTTCATAGTTGGCTCCCGCGAATCTGCCACTCAGGCGTAGAGGTCGGTCAGCCGGTGCGAGCCCGACATAATCTCTCCCTTCTGCGTCTACAGCGGGCATTGGTAGCCGGTAGAGATTTCCTGAAGAAAAAAAAATTCTAAAGAAAATAATATGTAAAATCATGTGCTTAGGACATCCGTCAGCGTCTGGCACAATTTTAAAAATGGAATAATATTAATTACTTTTCCCAATTGTTTGTTGATCAAATCTACTTTAACGCTACCGCCTTTCCATTCAGTTTCAAATTTTTTTTTAGATTTTATCCCACCCCTTTTCTCCGAGAAACTGCCACATAATGTGCATTAGAGTATATAATAAAATTCCTAGAGAGGTACAAGAGTTACCTATGAAACATTTTATTATTGAGTTAAAGAAAATTCTTATTGACAACTGTTTTTACTTAATAAAATAATTTTTAGCATGCAAATTTTGACATTAACATTGTATTCCAATAAATTGACAAGAACAATATTAAATGTTAACTATAATTAAATATCTATTGACATAAGCATATTGTAAGCCCATAATATGGGCAAATTGCATCATTATGACATGTACATACAACTGTAATTAGAATAAGCAATCTATACAATAAAGAATTATAAATTTGAATGTTGAATAAAATTCCGTCAATTTTGGGGTGATGAGGTTACCACAGAAACTCAAATACCAAGAGTCATCCAGTTGCTTTTTCCAGACTGAAATTGCGCACCATTGCTTTAACGTATCTGAAAATAAAAAGTATCTGAAGACCTTAAAGACAATCTGGATGTTGAGAGAGAGAGGCGTTCGGTTGCTGTCCGTGCTAACATGATCGCGAGGAGGCTCTTCAAGTGTTCCCGTGCTGTTAAAATATCCCTATTCAAACTTACTGTCGGTCTCTGTACACACCGCAGTTGTGGTACAACTACACTAAAGAGTCGTACGGAAGACTGAAGGTGCAATACAATGATGTCTTCAGAATTCTGTTTCTGCTCCCCAGGTGGTGTAGTGCATCCAGCATGTTTGCCGAGGCACGTCTGCCGGTATTAGACGCGGTAATCCGACATCGTATGGCCTCATTTAGAAAATGCATAATGGACAATAAAAATATAATTTTAAAGAATATCCATAAGCATTGCTTAATGCTCCAAAAATTGTGGACAAATAAATTAGTATGTTCATTTTAGATTAATTACTAACATAATTTGACCGCTTCCGTGGTCTAGTGGTAACAAATTACCGTGAACTCGGGAGGTCGTGGGTTCGATTCCCACCAGGGGCAACTTGTACATTGTATAATTTGTCTCGGTCTGGGTGTTTATATGTATAATATGTATATATTTACGAAAAAAAAAGTATAATATGTAGTTTATCAACCATCTAGTTTCCGTAACACAAGCCTCATAGCTTACCACGGAAACTAGATGGCGCTGTGTGACCTGTCTGGAAATATTTATTATTATTTATTTATTATTTAAGTTATTTTTTAAAGTTAATATTGTTACTAACACGATATGGTTTTTGTACCGAAATTAAGAAATATTATTATTATTATTATGTAATGTGTATTCTTAAAGAATCTCGGTATTTAACCGGTTAACCTAATGATGTTCACGGGTCTCGGCCAAGTGAGCATCATGCTTCTTTAACTCCAAACTTTCTGACTATACGGCAAGTATTAAGGATTGTAGCTTTTTGCAATTGTCGGTATGTGTGCTGGTCTACGTTGATAGTTTTTAGGCTGTCATGTAATGTTTTGAGTATTACTCCGGTCGTAGATACTAATATGGGTACAGTTGTTACTTTTTTTAATTTGAGTTGGGATTTAAGCTCTATTGCAAGGTCTCTGTATTTAGTATTTTTTTCTGTATGTGTAGTTACTAGGTTATGAGTGTTAGGTACGGCTATGTCTATTAAATATGCTGTTTTATTTTCTTTGTTTATCATAGTAATGTCAGGTCGGTTGTAGTGTACTGTTTTGTCAGTTATAATCGTTCTGTCCCAGTAGAGTCGAATACTGTCATTTTGCAGAACGGTGCTTGGCTTGTATTTGTAGTATGGAACAATTTGATTTACTAATTTATATTTGCTTGCTAATATTTGGTGTACTATTGCGGCTACCTGGTCGTGTCTATGTTTATAATCTGATTGCACCAAATATTTGCAAGCTCCCGTAATGTGTTGGATTGTTTCGGAAGCACTATTGCAGAGTCTACATAAGTCTGTGGGTAGGTTAGGTTGTTTAATTATGTATAAATAATAATAAATAATAAATAAATATTTCCAGACAATCACACAGCGCCATCTAATTTCCGTGGTAAGCTGCGAGGCTTGTATTACGGAAACTAGATGGTTGATAAACTACATATTATACTTTTTTTTTTTTTTTGTAAATATATACATATTATACATATAAACACCCAGACCGAGACAAATTATACAATGTACAACTTGCCCCTGGTGGGAATCGAACCCACGACCTCCCGAGTTTACGGCAACGTCTGTTACCACTAGACCACGGAGGCGGTATTTAAGGTAATTGCGGGTTAAAACTACTTGATCTTGTTATTATGATTATTATTATTTAACTAAGATGTTTTGTGACATCCTATATATGAAAGATGCTTAGATACCTCTGTAAGACATTTTCAATTTGCTTCCAGTTTATTAATTCGATTCAATCCCAGATCCTTTCGGGAAAAGCACTTCATTTCCAATTAGGAAAGGGCCGAGATAACCTGTTTATAACACGTCTGGCGCTTTGATTAACTCCTTTTTATGCAATCATTTCTAGTTTATATATATTCCAGCGCTAACTTTCTAATTAACAAGACCCAAAGATTTGTATTAAACATTTATTTATTCGTTTATATAATACACACAGCAGTACATATATTATTACACACATAATGCAATATAATTATAACTTATCCAATATTTATTTATTTAAAGAAAACTATTGACAATATCCAATAACAAATAGAACTAAACGTTAGCAACAGAGTGTCATTTATAAGT
Source organism: Tinea semifulvella (assembly GCA_910589645.1). Classification (NCBI taxonomy): domain Eukaryota; kingdom Metazoa; phylum Arthropoda; class Insecta; order Lepidoptera; family Tineidae; genus Tinea; species Tinea semifulvella. The sequence continues at coordinate 6,407,985 of OU342608.1, read as the reverse complement.
TTTCACAAATATAAATATATTAAAGGAGTTCTTCGCGCCATTTTGCGTGGACATGTCAAGTGCAAGTTTTTGTTTTGTAAATTAATTTACTGTGAATATTATTGGTCAAAAGTGGTGTTGTTTTGTTTAATAATGTGCTACAATGTGAATAATTATGGAAAACGATAAATTGGACTTTAAATATGGGGCACAAGTTGCAGTTTATTTTTTGCGGTTTTCCCGCGCTGTCAACTCCCATATTTTACCCGACGTCTTTGAGCAGTGGATGGTTCCGCGAGTGACTCCAAGAAAAGCATCAAATTCTGCAGCATCTGGAATTTGATGATGACCTCATTAATTCATGAAAAAAGATATATTACGTCAGACTTGGCTGTATGGGCTAGACCCTTTGCCTTCCCTATCATCTCATTCATCATCCATCGGGAGAAGAGAACAAAAAAAAATAATATAAATTTATTAACAATGTAAAAAAACTCAAAAAACTAAAAGGCCTATGCGATGACAAAGATTAAAAAAACATACTGAAACATACAGAATAACATATAAACACTACACAACAAACTACTAATGAATATTTGTATCCACAAACAAATACAATTAAACAATAATAAGTAGTTGAGAATTAATCAAAATCATTTTCAGTAAAAAAAACGATTGCTTAGCACATGCCTCACCATCTTAACACTTGAAAAGAAAATATCGGTGTCATACTTAATTATAAGCTCATTGAATGTGTTGCATGCTCTGATTAGGTATAAATTACGTCTGTATAGGGTGCTGGACGCTGGAATACGGAACGTGGGTTTGAACCAAGAGATGCGCGCTTATTTTGGTCAGTAATTCAAAACAATCAATTTGATTGTTTAGTATTTTAAATAGAAATGTTATATCTGCTATATAGCGACGATGGTTTAGAGATAATAATATATATACTAATTGGGTGTCACAGCATTCACTAATAAAAAAAAAGAGAAATTAAAAACTTATTACATTTAAAACAAAACTAAATTTAACAAAACTTACATAATATAACAAAAATTGTACTTCTAAAATAAAATTAATATATATTTGTTTGTTGTTCACTTCTTCCGATGGATGATGAATAAGGTGATAGGGAAGGCCTATAGCCCATACAGCCAAGTCTGACGTAATATATCTTTCTTTTATATGAGTTAATGCGGTTATCATCAAATTCCAGATGCTGCAGAATTTGATGTTTTTCTTGGAGTCACTCGCGGTATTATAGCTCAAACACGTCGGGTAAAATATGGGAGTTGACAGCGCGGGAAAACCGCAAAAAAATAACTGCAACTTGTGCCCCATATTTAAAGTCCAATTTATCGTTTTCCATAATGTTTCACAAACAAAACAAAATTAATTTATAAAAGAAAAACTTGACATGTGCGCGCAAATTGGCGCGAAGGACTCCTAAAAAATATCTGAAAGTGCGATGTGGGCGTGATACGTGTGCCAGCCGTTTGCGATTTTCCATAGGGGCCCCTTTTGTGGCGAATAGTTTCGTTCAGTTAAAATAAGCAACAGTGTATTTTATTAATTTATATTTGCGCCTGATCCAGAACGCAAACAAAGGGCACAGTGGACTGTATTTGAATTTTTATAATAGCAAAACGGCATTGTTAAACTTGATATCAGCACTATCCTTAATCTCACACTAGTAGTAGGCATTAATATTTGCCTCTGTATACTTATTTTGTGCAATAAAGAATTTAATAAATAAAAATGGGCCAATAGTAAAGTTGGCTAAACGTGATGATAATTATTTATATTATTTAATTTAAAGTAAATACAATTTCGGGTACCTGGTCTATTAATATAAGTCAGTACAATAATAATAATAAATAATAATAATAAAAATCTTTATTGCAAAATAAATATACATTACAATTCAGTTGTTAACCTTTTGCAGGAAATATTTTTCCGGTAATTGATTCAGCTCATACTTTATTATATCGTTAGTGAAATAAGAATTCGAATATCAAAATGAAGATTAAATTCTACAATACAACTTTATTTTTATAAAGGATCTTACTAATAGTCTAAGATACGTAGAAGAGCGACCTTCACCGATCAGTTATCCGAATTAAATCCACTTTTTATATAATAAAATACGCTAACAAAAGCAATTTTGAATAACCATTCTAAAAATAGCCTAAGAAAATATTGTCGCTTTTTTTTTAGTTTTTAGTATTATGTCAATAATAAAGGTCAAATTTTAAGAAGTAATGTCAACAATCAAACTTAAGTGTCTGTCTGATATATTTAAAGAAAAATGATGTGCGTCGGTCAGTTGTCGTAGTCAGAATGCCATGTAGATTTTTTCCTAATCTAGTGTCGGAAACAATGGGACCATATTTGTCTCCTCTATACCCCTTGTCACAATCAAGTCAATATTGTTGGAGCCTATTAGTAATAGTGGTCGTTGTCCGTCATAAGCTGTCATGTCAAAGTCTTAAAATAATAAAATCTGCGCCGCGGCATTAAGGAAACTGCAGAAATCGAACACTATTGTCAAAATCTTCGCGTCTGATTCCCGGCTAAAGATGTTAACGGCCATAGCAGTCTGAATCATTACCTCAATAATACTAAATGTATACAGCGTCAGAACTGTGATAAACGTCGACTGCAATAGACGTTTGTGTCAAATTCAACACTGCTTGTGTCCGTGAACATAATAAGAGTTTTAAAAAAAAGGAGCTGCATTTTTATTCTTTAACAAAATCAACTCTGGTATTTATTTCAGCATTCGATATTCCTCGTAGTTAAGTCGTATCTTCTTAGTCTATCCTCTTAGTCTATTCTATCATGTATGTACTGATTATACTGTTATTATATATTTTAAGTGCTGTATTATCTCGTATATTAAAGTCTTATGATATAAAAAAAAAACTAAAACAAAATAAACCTACTAACAAAACATAATTAAGACGATAAATAGCATTCAATGTCCACTTAAAAAAAAAACATTCTGTGTTAATCTTAACCATATTTTAATTTTATTATGTAAAAAGTAGATTTCATTCGGATAACAGATCGGTGATGGTCGCTCTTCTACGTATCCTGAACAAATAATAGAGTCGGTTATTTTATCTATTGATAATTTAAATTAAAGCTACCAATTATTAATTAGACGAACTGCCTCCGTGGTCTAGCGGCTAAGTCCGTGGATCTACACTCGGAGGTACCGGGTTCGATTCCCGGTCGGGACACAATTTTTTTATTTGTGATATTTCTCGAGTTTGGTACGCTAGAGACATCGACGAGCTTTCCACTAAACGGGCCAATACTAAAGTTAGCAAAATGTGAATCTGCTTATTATTAAAAAAGCGTGTTTTCTGACAACCCCAGAAGGGATAGAGTCGTAATTATACTTTAGTAATTAGGCTAGTCGAACACGAGAATAACAATATGGCCAAAACTAAAAAAAAAAATGTGTCATTTGTAATCATCCTATATCCACTATCGTACTCAAAAGAGCCATCTGGTTTGTGACAACGCGTCGCGGCCAAACCACCCACAGTTTTATATCGACCATGCGACTGATTAGTATTGCAGTGCTATTGCTCGCGACAAGGGCAAAGGGGAAACTAGTCATATGGGGAGAAATAGGAAATTTAACAGCTGAAGATGTATGTGGAGACGAATTGGTATTACCCGAGGCGCTACCCGGGGAAGCGGCAGGAGCTTTATTACTGCCGGCTGAAGTCCCTGCTGAGATTATCCTACCAGCAAACGGATATCTACTACTATCTTCAGAACTACGACCAGCGAAAGCAAGCTGTGGTAAACGTGTGGAATGGGAAGCACCGATCAACGACTGGAACGCAGGAGGAGCGTGGCGATCAGCTTCTTGGTCTCGAGCCACGCCGCATCGAGAACGCATACCTTGCGAGTGGGATACAGCAGAATTCCCAACAGGAGCTTATCTGGTGCGACTGCCAGATCATGTTGTACGCGTAGCAGCACTGCATGTTGCAGGCGAACCATCAGGGCCAGATTCTTTGCGCAACGACGGCCGCTTCATGCTTAACACTTACGGCGATATAGGCGTTGAACTTTCCCGTGGACGATGTGACGACCCAGCCGGATGTCAGTGCCAGCGATTTTCCACTCTATCATGTGCAGGAGTTCATTGCGAGCCAGTGACATGTAGCTCACCTATTCAGCCTGAAGGGCATTGCTGCAAGCTGTGTGGAGGAGAGCTTACGTTTGAGGCTGGGGAAGGTTTTCATATGAGAGAGTTTCGCATGCTTGTGAGGCGAGCCGCTCGTGAGGAAGGTGATGCGGTCTGGCATGTCGGCAGGTTGGAAGGTCGGAGAATTCAGTTAGTCGTTTTGGGGGTGAACGCAGTCGGTGTGCTGGCAAGAATGGGGAAGAGAGTTGGAGGTTCTGCTCGGTTGTCGGGTGGAGATGGAGGCAGCGTTGTAGGTATAGCTTTTCTATTGGTGTTGACTTTACTGACGGGTGTTTATTTGCGTTATTACCCGCCTCAAGTGCTTTGCAGATGGCGCGAAGGCAGTCGGCCGTGGTTGACGCATGTCAGGACGGGTAGTCTACGTAACCCACTCTATGATTCGCGCCGAGAAACTCTATCTGTCATCTCCGCGGATGACGACTGAAATAATACGTTAATGTTAAAATAAGGATTTCGTGTTTTATTTTTTATACGGATCTCCAGAGTTTATGCATAGCTAATTTAAATCAAGAACATGAAGTATGAGATTTTTGAGAACGCCGTGAGTTGCGTCGCTGCTCGGATGTATGAACATTTACTTGCAAGTAAAATGGTTTGTTATATGCGTGATAGAGCTACTGAATCGAACGTCTAATTAGACTATTGCATAAATAAAAATATTTCTTGCTAATCCGTTTTAATTTGTCCTATATGTTGTTCTACAACACCACCGTTCCCGTGCCACAAAGAGCACGTTTAGCTGTCGGTCCTCGTCCCACTAATACCTACTTGTGGATCTTTGGTTTTTTCATATTTTTAATGAAGCATATTCACATTTAGCCAACTTTATTATAGACCCATCATAACAAATGGCAAGCTCGTCGATGTTTCTCGCGACCCAAACTCGAAAAATATTTAATAAATAATTGTGTCCCGAATCGAACCCAAAATTGAACCCGGCAGTGTAGGTACTAATATCGTAAAAATACAACAAGTAAGTAGGAATGTAAAGATAGATACTCTACTTAATGAGGCGTCTTCACAACTAGCCAAGATTAATGACAGAATGACCCTCTAAGTAACTAATAACGCTACCCAATTCTCTAAATTCAACTTTATTACAATGCGACATAAGTATGTAATTTTGTTTGTCAGAGTACGGACCCCTCTTTACTATTATACAAGTACGTAATCCAATATTACTAAAACATTATAAGCTGATATTACTTCATAAATGTATAGTTTATTACGTCGCTCGTTAGGGTAAAGACTTAGATATAGTACCTAAATGTGGTTTGCTAAGATCAACTATGTTTTAGTGACAACTTGTAGTGTCCGTGGATTTAGACTCGGAGGTACCTGGTCGGGACACAAAAATATTTATTAATGTAAATAAATACATTTAATTAATATTAAATTTATTTGTGATATTTCTCGAGTTTGGTACACTGGAGACATCGACGAGCTTGCCAATTATCATGATTGTCCTATAGTAAAGTTGGCTAAATGTGAATCTGCTTATTTATAAGCGTGCTTTCTGACCACCCCGAAAGGGAAACGGTCGTGATGATACTTTATATATAACCGAGACTCGCCACGCTGGCCAGACAGGTTGAAGAAGATCTAATGTCACCTTTTAATAATAATTTATTAACGATTTCACAAGTTGTTATTAGTGGAACCGGGACCGAACCGTAGTGTTGTAAATTTATGACAAATGTACGTAAGAAAAGTGTATTTCTCATTAGTACAATTTCTCAATCAGCTCAAAATCCCTACCCATTCTTCCAGCAGATATTCAGATACTTTTACAATTTCCGCTGCTCGAGAGTGGAACAAACTTCCTCTGGTTATCAGACGGGCTCCGTCTATTTATATATTTGACTGCCTCCGTGGTCTAGTGGTAACAAACGTTGCCGTGAACTCGGGAGGTCGTGGGTTCGATTCCCACCGGGGGCAAGTGGTACATTGTTTAATTTGTCTCGGTCTGGGTGTTTATATGTATAATATGTATATATTTAAAAAAAAAAAAGCATAATATGTAGTTTATCAACCATCTAGTTTCCGTAACACAAGCCTCGTAGCTTACCACGGAAACTAGATGGCGTTGTGTGACCTGTCTGGAAATATTATTATTATTATATATTTAAAAATCTACCTATCGCTCACTTTCTAAACAAACAACATAGATCTTCTTAGTACCTATATCTATCATACTATTTTTATTGTGTGTAAACAGTACTATATACTTACCTAGTTTCGTATTTGTATATATATATATATATGTATTTAAGTAGTAGTATGTAACGAACCAAACTAGACTAGACATATCGACTAGGCTATCCACCATATGCCTTCGTCGGATACTCCAGTACTTCGGACACATTGCCAGAAAAGGAGGGGATAACCTAGAGAAACTCTTTGTCACTGGCAAGGTGGAAGGAATGAGCCCGAGAGGCCGTAGTGCGGTACGCTGGTCCGACCAAATCCGCTCCACCACCAACACTAGCGTCCATGATGCTGTGCATGCCGCCGAAGACAGGAACGGGTGGCGTGCTATCATCAAGACGCACACCAATTCATCGGGAGGTCACGACCCTCATCAATGAGGAAACACGACGCAAGGAGGATGTAACGATTATTATGTATTGTATAATTTATATGCACCCCGAAAATCTTCTACCACACTCCCAAAGATTAGCTGTTTTAAAATGCCGAAAGACATTAAGTTCGTCCTTGTACATTACTTTTAAGATTTTTGTGCAATAAAGAGTTTATAAATAAATAAAAGTAATTGCCGAGATTCGAAGCCACCTTTTTAGGATATTAAAAAAAAATTAAGAAAATATTTTTTACCACCATTTTTATTATAAAATAAATTCATATACGTGTTTAAATACTATAAAAAGCATTGTGTTATTTTGGATGAAATTTATTGGGCACTTAATTAATTGCCAGTAATTGTCTCGTTATTGCGCCGGAGAAGGTATTACGGTATGAAATTACGTTAATTAATTAACTAGTGTTTTTATTAGGGGAGAGAATGGCGGCGTTTATATCACAGAATAACACAAAAAACGAAGCAGCCGAAAAACAAAATTGAAATTTTTTAACAACCATTTTTATGTAAAGGAAAATACTTAAGTGTGGAAGCGAGACAGGGGTATATGAGTATACGCATGAGAGTAGAGTTAATGCAATAGAAATGAGGTCGTTGCGTCGGATATCCGGTGTCACTTTGACGGACCGCTAACGTAATGACGAAATACGCAAAAGGGTAGGTATGAAAGAAAGCATAGTGACAAAAATAATTAAAGGCATGATCCGATGGTTTGGGCATGTTGAAAGGATGACTAAATACACCAGATATATAATGCGAAACTTGTGGGTAAAACTGGCAGAACAAGACTTGAATATCATGATCAAATAAATAAAACAATAGCTGAAGGTACATTAAAAAGCCATCGAAACAAAAGGGCATGTATGAAGAGGTTGATGAATGTCGATGAAGCGAAAGAGGTATGTCGTGATCGAGACAAATGGCGTTCAATTGTCTGCCTACCTCGCAAGGGACCTGTCGTGAAGATATGTATGTATGTATATATGTGGTTGACCTTATTTTAGCGTAACCAAGTTTCAAATCCAGGTACCAATGACAAAAAAAAGAATCCAAGTACTGTTTTCATAGATTTAAAACACCACTATTCTCAATGGTGATAACTGGTCGGTCGTTCGACACAAAGTATCCGTAAGTCTCCATATTTACATATTTTTTTTATATTAGCACGACATGTGACCTTGCACCATCGATGTATATAGATAGGCCTTCACTGATATAAAAACGTTTCCGTAAAACCAATCGAAGTCATGTAGCTGCACCAACAGTCGCGAGATAGCAAGCGTCGAGATCGCCTAATATTAATATTTATATCGAGTAAAACTAGTCTTTTTGTATGCATTGTGATATAATTTCCGATGAATACAGCATGTGGCATTATCCTTGCTTGAGAATTGCCCCCTAAAGTTGGTAGGTACACAAAGCAAGCGGCACGTTTTTAGGTGTGCGTTTTGTATTGAATAGGCTTATCTATATACATCGATGCCTTGCACCCACCTGATGGTAAGTTTTTTTGTTTTTTTTTTATACTGAGCACGATATGTGACCCACCTGATGGTAAGCGGTACGCGAGGTCGAAGAATGGGAACAACTGACGCCAGCCTCAGTGGCGCGCGAGATCCATTAATCCTAGCAACTGGAATCAGAAATGACTGACATCAGTCCAATACTATGCCGGATTGATATCAATGGACCATAATATTTATTATTTTGCATCACTATAAGCCAATGTCAAAATGTCAACCGACTCATGTTAAACTGTATCGATAATATTCGATAACTTTGTGGGCTGTCAAATTCTGTCGCTTAATTTGACAGATAAATTCTATAAGATTCCGACATTTTTATGACTAAAGATAGACCCTTACATTGTAAACTAAAGATGAACGTAGACATAATCCAGGCTGTGACGCGGTTTAACAAACAATATAGGTTTCCGAGAATCATTATCAAATTTTGGAATATAGCCACGTATACTTTGTTATGTTGAAAGGCTTGTCAATGGCCATCTTAAATTCGCAAGTTTTAAGCGACTTATTTAATATTATCAATAAATCTTGACATTTATCTACTGAAGCGTCGCAAATCAATAACAAATCTATAGTTATCTAAATTACTAATTGATAGTATTCATTGTATAGTGTTCATTTCATTACAACCCCTAGAACACAGCGTCCCAGACCTCAACTGTTTAAGATATATCTGGAGCATTTGGCCTACACATGCAACGCTGCTGGCCAGATGAGTTGGCGAGGGTCTGATTACATTTTAATGTCAATATTAATGATTTCAGAAGTTAGTTTAGTGGAACCGGGGCCGACAGCTTAACGTGCTGTCCGAGGCACGCAAACGGTGGTGTTGTAAATGTATGAAAAAATGTATGTACATGTCGGGGGGTTTGAACCAGTCAAGCCGGCATAGTGTTAGAGACTGATGTCAGTCATGAGTGTCTGATTCCAGTTGCTAACATTCATGGAATTCGCGAGCCACTTACCATCAGGTGGGGGCAAGGTCACATGTCGTGCCACTATGAAGAAAAAAAAAACCCATAATATATTCTTATAACCGAGCCACAACCGCTCACCAATACTTGTTGAAATCTATTTATTAATACTGGCCTAATATGGTTGTGTTGATACGGGCAAAGCCGGATTCAACAGCTAGTAATAATTATGAATAAAAGGTGCACAATGCGAAATTACAGAAACGAAATTAGAATTGTAAGTTGCACGCGAAATAGTCATTGCCTAAATTAACTGAAGCGTGGTAATTTTCTTATTATTCTTGCTTATAATGATGGATTTCGAAGGGTCAAGGACTTAATTCAGAATTAAGGTTACAACCGTATTTTTAAACAGTCATTAAAGCCCCTGTAATCTCTACAACAATTTGCCAGTAGAAATTCGTCAGGCGCCTAATAATTCACTCTTTAAGAAAATCGTAATTTCATATAGCGTATGTAAGATTGTTTGTAGTATATATATATACGGCGTTTAATCTTCTAAGAGCATATATTTTTATATAATAATCTAGAATAATAATAAAGAACTACATAGTTTTTGTTTGATTTATCTAGTAATTAAATCTTAAGTTACGGTGCAGAGAAGTTATCCCAAAAATATCGCCATCCATACTGAGCCTATTAAAGATCAACAAATCAACATCAAATCAGAGGTCGACGATCGCGCAAACGATGACTGATGAGGTAATTATTTCTCTCTCTATTTCGCTCAATTAATAATAACACTCCCCAGCCTTTAGGTATTTATCACAATGGAGATTTTCACACGCGGTCTTATTCACCATGTAGTAGTGTTTGTTTTTCGGATAATGATTTTTATGTTTAAAAGAAGTGTCATTTTTTATTTCAAATTGAGTTTCTACCAATGACACCTGAAGCCCAAAAAAATATTTGCTCGTTTGACAATTACACGCGGTATAATATTTATTTATTTAAACATAATTGCACAAAGTACAAAGGCGGACCTAATGCCGCTAGAAATTCTATGACGGTCAAACCTTCGGGACAACGAAAGCAGTAAGTGCATAAGGTAGGTGCAATACCAAATAAACTTGAAGAGTTTTATACAGATAACATATACATACTTATTAATAATTACATACTAATACATACATATAACCTACATAAATAAAATATTAACAATACAATATAATATATACACAATACTAATGATAAATCACAGTCTGATTAAGACTAAGCTAAAACAAAAGGAGGAACATGGAAAATTACGAACCTCGGTCTTGCATGTAGTGAGCATACACTAGTTTTTAAAAAATACATCTATTCATCATCACGACCGTTTCCCTTTCGGGGTGCTCAGAAACCACGCTTATAAATAAGCGGATTCACATTTAGCCAACTTTACTATCTTGATGCCAATATATATATAATGAGCCAATCATGACAAGTGGCAAGCTCGTCGATGTCTCCAGCAAAAATCACAAATAAATTAAATATTAATTAAATGTGGCAATGCTGCCAGTATCCTTGGCACTTTGCCCATTGGCAGCGATTTGGAGCAATTTTTTTATTTATAATAATTTTTATTTTGTTTTTTCTTCATTTTAGTTTTTAGTTATATTTTTATTTATATTAGGTATATTTTTATTAATAGTAATTTATGTTTTAAGATGTAAGTTTTTAGTTTTTTTTTTTTTTTTTTTTAAATCATTGTACCGTCTTTCGAATAAAATTTAACAATTAAATGTATATATATCGTCATGATCGTAGAACAGTGTCGGATTTAAAAAAATACCCATAATTTTGCATATATATTTATATATAGTTTTATATTGTTTGTGGTCTGTAATTTATAGTACAAATATTAGAAAGGGTTCCAAAATGAAATCTAGAAGGTTTGCACTTATTATGAGACTTAAAAAGTGACAAAAAAACAGTCGAAATGACAGTTAAATGGCCGCCATGAAAATTTTAAATATAGCAGATCCGTCACTGTTCTACGATCATGACGATATATATATTATACATTAATAAATATTTTGTGTCCCGACCAGGAATCGAACCCGGTATCTCCAAGTCTAAATCCACGAACTTTGCCGCTAGACTACGGAGGCAGTTATAATATTTATGTTTATAAAATCTGTGACAAACTCGTATGTACTTAAAAAATGTGTATTATAACTCTCATTGGTGGCCATGGTTCAAACCTTTATGTACGCATAGTTTAATTATAACTCTCATTGGTGGCCATGGTTCAAACCTTTATGTACGCATAGTTTAATTATAACTCTCATTGGTGGCCATGGTTCAAACCTTTATGTACGCATAGTTTAATTATAACTCTCATTGGTGGCCATGGTTCAAACCTTTATGTACGCATAGTTTAATTATAACTTTCATTGGTGGCCATGGTTCAAACCTTTATGTACGCATAGTTTAATTATAACTCTCATTGGTGGCCATGGTTCAAACCTTTATGTACGCATAGTTTAATTATAACTCTCATTGGTGGCCATGGTTCAAACCTTTATGTACGCATAGTTTAATTATAACTCTCATTGGTGGCCATGGTTCAAACCTTTATGTACGCATAGTTTAATTATAACTTTCATTGGTGGCCATGGTTCAAACCTTTATGTACGCATAGTTTAATTATAACTCTCATTGGTGGCCATGGTTCAAACCTTTATGTACGCATAGTTTAATTATAACTCTCATTGGTGGCCATGGTTCAAACCTTTATGTACGCATAGTTTAATTATAACTTTCATTGGTGGCCATGGTTCAAACCTTTATGTACGCATAGTTTAATTATAACTCTCATTGGTGGCCATGGTTCAAACCTTTATGTACGCATAGTTTAATTATAACTCTCATTGGTGGCCATGGTTCAAACCTTTATGTACGCATAGTTTAATTATAACTCTCATCTCATTGGTGGCCATGGTTCAAACCTTTATGTACGCATAGTTTAATTATAACTCTCATTGGTGGCCATGGTTCAAACCTTTATGTACGCATAGTTTAATTATAACTCTCATTGGTGGCCATGGTTCAAACCTTTATGTACGCATAGTATAATTATAACTCTCATTGGTGGCCATGGTTTAAACCTTTATGTACGCATAGTTTAATTATAACTCTCATTGGTGGCCATGGTTTAAACCTTTATGTACGCATAGTTTAATTATAACTCTCATTGGTGGCCATGGTTCAAACCTTTATGTACGCATAGTTTAATTATAACTCTCATTGGTGGCCATGGTTCAAACCTTTATGTACGCATAGTATAATTATAACTCTCATTGGTGGCCATGGTTCAAACCTTTATGTACGCATAGTTTAATTATAACTCTCATTGGTGGCCATGGTTCAAACCTTTATGTACGCATAATTTAATTATAACTTTCATTGGTGGCCATGGTTCAAACCTTTATGTACGCATACTTTAATTATAACTCTCATTGGTGGCCATGGTTCAAACCTTTATGTACGCATAGTTTAATTATAACTCTCATCTCATTGGTGGCCATGGTTCAAACCTTTATGTACGCATAGTTTAATTATAACTCTCATTGGTGGCCATGGTTCAAACCTTTATGTACGCATAGTTTAATTATAAATTTCATTGGTGGCCATGGTTCAAACCTTTATGTACGCATAGTTTAATTATAACTCTCATTGGTGGCCATGGTTCAAACCTTTATGTACGCATAGTTTAATTATAAATTTCATTGGTGGTCATGGTTCAAACCTTTATGTACGCATAGTTTAATTATAACTCTCATTGGTGGCCATGGTTCAAACCTTTATGTACGCATAGTTTAATTATAACTTTCATTGGTGGCCATGGTTCAAACCTTTATGTACGCATAGTTTAATTATAACTCTCATTGGTGGCCATGGTTCAAACCTTTATGTACGCATAGTTTAATTATAACTCTCATCTCATTGGTGGCCATGGTTCAAACCTTTATGTACGCATAGTTTAATTATAACTCTCATTGGTGGCCATGGTTCAAACCTTTATGTACGCATAGTTTAATTATAACTCTCATTGGTGGCCATGGTTCAAACCTTTATGTACGCATAGTTTAATTATAACTCTCATTGGTGGCCATGGTTCAAACCTTTATGTACGCATAGTTTAATTATAACTCTCATTGGTGGCCATGGTTCAAACCTTTATGTACGCATAGTTTAATTATAACTCTCATTGGTGGCCATGGTTCAAACCTTTATGTACGCATAGTTTAATTATAACTCTCATTGGTGGCCATGGTTCAAACCTTTATGTACGCATAGTTTAATTATAACTCTCATCTCATTGGTGGCCATGGTTCGAACCTTTATGTACGCATAGTTTAATTATAACTCTCATTGGTGACCATGGTTCAAACCTTTATGTACGCATAGTTTAATTATAACTCTCATTAGTGGCCATGGTTCAAACCTTTATGTACGCATAGTTTAATTATAACTCTCATTGGTGGCCATGGTTCAAACCTTTATGTACGCATAGTATAATTATAACTCTCATTGGTGGCCATGGTTCAAACCTTTATGTACGCATAGTTTAATTATAACTCTCATTGGTGACCATGGTTCAAACCTTTATGTACGCATAGTTTAATTATAACTTTTATTGGTGGCCATGGTTCAAACCTTTATGTACGCATAGTTTAATTATAACTCTCATTGGTGGCCATGGTTCAAACCTTTATGTACGCATAGTTTAATTATAACTTTCATTGGTGGCCATGGTTCAAACCTTTATGTACGCATAGTTTAATTATAACTCTCATTGGTGGCCATGGTTCAAACCTTTATGTACGCATAGTTTAATTATAACTCTCATTGGTGGCCATGGTTCAAACCTTTATGTACGCATAGTTTAATTATAACTCTCATTGGTGGCCATGGTTCAAACCTTTATGTACGCATAGTTTAATTATAACTCTCATCTCATTGGTGGCCATGGTTCAAACCTTTATGTACGCATAGTTTAATTATAACTCTCATTGGTGGCCATGGTTCAAACCTTTATGTACGCATAGTTTAATTATAACTCTCATTGGTGGCCATGGTTCAAACCTTTATGTACGCATAGTTTAATTATAACTCTCATTGGTGGCCATGGTTCAAACCTTTATGTACGCATAGTATAATTATAACTCTCATTGGTGGCCATGGTTCAAACCTTTATGTACGCATAGTTTAATTATAACTCTCATTGGTGGCCATGGTTCAAACCTTTATGTACGCATAGTTTAATTATAACTTTCATTGGTGGCCATGGTTCAAACCTTTATGTACGCATAGTTTAATTATAACTCTCATTGGTGGCCATGGTTCAAACCTTTATGTACGCATAGTATAATTATAACTCTCATTGGTGGCCATGGTTCAAACCTTTATGTACGCATAGTTTAATTATAACTCTCATTGGTGGCCATGGTTCAAACCTTTATGTACGCATAGTTTAATTATAACTCTCATTGGTGGCCATGGTTCAAACCTTTATGTACGCATAGTTTAATTATAACTCTCATTGGTGGCCATGGTTCAAACCTTTATGTACGCATAGTATAATTATAACTCTCATTGGTGGCCATGGTTCAAACCTTTATGTACGCATAGTTTAATTATAACTCTCATTGGTGGCCATGGTTCAAACCTTTATGTACGAATAGTTTAATTATAACTCTCATTGGTGGCCATGGTTCAAACCTTTATGTACGCATAGTTTAATTATAACTCTCATTGGTGGCCATGGTTTATGGCAGTTATGTACGCGTAGATTAATTAAAGTTAATTAAAAAGTAGAAAACCCTGACGTGTGTGCGTTCATATATCACTTCACTAACATCTGTTACGTTCAACGCTAAATATCTGACGGAACCAACGATCTACACCAATAACTGGATAATGTAATTAATATTGACATTAAAATGTAATCAGACCCTTGCCAACCCACCTGGCCATCGTGTAGGCCAAAGTGTAGGCCAAATGTAGTGGTAACAAACGTTGCCGTGAACTCGGGAGGTCGTGGGTTCGATTCCCACCGGGGGCAAGTTGTACATTGTATAATTTGTCTCGGTCTGGGTGTTTATATGTATAATATGTATATATTTACAAAAAAATAAGTATACTATGTAGTTTATCAACCATCTAGTTTCCGTAACACAAGCCTCGTAGCTTACCACGGAAACTAGATGGCGCTGTGTGACCTGTCTGGAAAATAAAATAAAAAATTTCTCAAACAGTTGAGGTATGGGACGCTGTGTTCTAGGGGTTGT
Organism: Tinea semifulvella; assembly: GCA_910589645.1. Taxonomy (NCBI): domain Eukaryota; kingdom Metazoa; phylum Arthropoda; class Insecta; order Lepidoptera; family Tineidae; genus Tinea; species Tinea semifulvella. The sequence goes on along the minus strand of OU342608.1, from coordinate 6,392,395 downwards.
AATGAAATGAACAAAGTTTATACTGTCAATTAGCAATTTAGATAACCATAGATTTGTTATTGATTTGCGACGCTTCAGAAGATAAATGTCAAGATTTATTGATAATATTAAATAACTAATATAAATAACAAATTTTGTCGCTTTAAAACAACTACGTATATTTCGATAAAGTCCGTGGATTTAGAATCGAAGGAACCGGGTTCGATTCCTGGTCGGGACACAAAAATATTTATTAATGTAAATAAATACATTTAATTTATTTGTGATATTTCTCGGGTTTGGTACGCTGGAGACATGAGCTTGCCACTTGTCATGATTGGCCTATAGTAATGTAGGATGAATTAAAACTCGTTTTTTTAAAACTAAAATAATACAATTAAAAAAAAAAAAACATTTTATATTTTCGATACGAATTACGCATTTACTTTTATTACACATTAATTTATTAATTGATAAATGTTTTTATTCGACAAAAGAATAAATACCAAGACACTAAACTCGAAAAAGTCATGTGACTAAATAAATATTTGTATGCTAGAAATAGCGAAGCATGTGATATAATAACAATTTACATCCCCGTACCTACCATGTTTCTGACAAATAAATTATTATTTTTCATTATTAAAACTACTAAATACCTACTGTCCCATTTTTACGCGATTTACTCTAGCTGGTATATTTTGTAATTCTTATAGAGTAAAAAGTAAAGTATCATCACGACCGTTTCCCTTTCGGGGTGGTCAGAAACCACGCTTATAAATAAGCGGTTTCACATTTAGCCAACTTTACTATAGGCCAATCATGAAAGTGGCAAGCTCGTCGATGTCTCCAGAGCGTACCAAACTCGAGAAATATCACAAATAAATTAAATGTATTTATTTACATGAATAAATATTTTTGTGTGCCGACCAGGAATCGAACCCGGTACCTCCGAGTTTTAATCCACGATCTCAACCGCTAGACCACGGAGGCAATTCTAATACTTATAAAAATACTCTCTCTGTCGACCTCTAGGTCCAAACTCTCGATTCTCTCTTTTTTTTAGGAAACTAAATCCCTGGAGAAGGTCACTGGTGGGGATTGGATGAGAGTGCAAAAGTCCGTGTGCAGTGGCGTGCCTTCGGGGAGGCCTACATTCAGAGGTGGAGAGGCCAACTAAAGTTAATATAATAAATAAATATTTCCAGACCGGTCACATAGCGCCATCTAGTTTCAGTGATAAGCTACGAGGCTTGTGTTACGGAAACTAGATCGTGGATAAACTACATATTATACTTTTTTTTTGTAAATCTATACATATGGGTGTTTGTTTGCGAGACAAATTATACAATGTACAACTTGCCCCCGGTGGGAATCGAACCCACGACCTCCCGAGTTCACGGCAACGTTTGTTACCACTAGACCACGGAGGCGGTCTATATATAAGTATATTGTATCCATAAAGTAATCCAGTTATTTTGTAGATCGTAGGGCAATAGTCTCGTGCACGACTCTAAAAGTAATCAGTCACATGTGTCGCAGCCAAAATTAGTTTTACACCAAATCCAGCAATATTTGACTATGCTATCGTCATGTTTACCTTAACGTTTGATATCCTTAAATTAGGCGTTGTGATCGAGTCTGTCATCTAATCTAAAGGTCGCATGTTACAATGAGAAATACAATACCTTTGTCATTTGGGTGAATTGACTTTTTAGGCACACCTTTGAAGAGAATACGCCATTCCAATTATAAAATCTTAATATTTAAAACAAAGTCGGGTTTGTTAGAACACTTATAACTCGAGAACGGCCCCACCGGTTTTCATGGTTTTTGATTTGTTTAATTTGTCTCCGTCCCGAATAACAGAATAACTATTAATAATAATATAAAATAAAAAAAAAAAACGTTTTCCCATACAAATTTATGCGTGCGTTTAGAAATTTATATTGAGCTTATTTATATAATATAGCATTAATGACAAATAACCAAATGAATTAATTAAAACAACAAGGAGTCCTTAGCGCCATTTTGCGCGGACATGTCAAGTTTTAGTGGTGTTGTTTTGTTTAATAATTAAACTTTTTAAACTTTCGCGCACATTCATAATAGATTTTTATAATTTTAACGGGTCTTTACGCGATTTACCTTAGAGACATATTTCTCCCGACGTTTTAGCCAAGTTGCATTGGCCGTGGTCACGGGTCGACTGAAGCTATGCGGTGTAGTCTCGTACATACTGGGCGGCAGATGTAAACCTACCCACTTATCACTTTTAAAAGTTCAGTCGACCCGTGACCACGGCCAATGCAACTTGGCTGAAACGTCGGGAGAAATATGTCTCTAAGGTAAATCGCGTAAAGACCCGTTAAAATGGTTTAATAATGTTCTACAATGTGAATAGTTACGGAAAACGATATATTGGACTTTGAATATGGAGCAGTTTATATTTTGCGATTTTCCCGCGCTGTGTACTCCCATATTTTACCCGACGTGTTTGGGCTATAATTCCGCGAGCGACTCCAAGAAAAGCATCAAATTCTGCAGCATCTGGAAGTTGTTGATGACCTCATTAACTCATAAAAAAGAAAGATATAGTCAGAATTGGCTGTATGGGCTAGACCCTTTGCCTTCCCACCTCATTCATCATCCATCGGGCGAAGAGAACAACAACAACAACAATAAAGGGGTCGTTCGCGCCATTTTGCGTGGACATGTCAAGTGCAAGTTTTTGTTTTGTAAATATATTTACTGTGGATATTATTGGTCAAAAGTGGTGTTGTTTTGTTTAATAATGTGCTACAATGTGAATAATTATGGAAAACGATAAATTGGACTTTAAATATGGGGCACAAGTTGCAGTTTATTTTTTGCGGTTTTCCCGCACTGTCAACTCCCATATTTTACCCGACGTGTTTGAGCTATGATGCCGCGAGTGACTCCAAGAAAAGCATCAAATTCTGCAGCACCTGGAATTTGATGATGACCTCATTAACTCATTAAAAAGAAAGATATATTACGTCAGACTTGGCTGTATGGGCTAGACCCTTTGCCTTCCCTATCATCTCATTCATCATCCATCGGGAGAAGAGAACCAAAGAAAAAAAACAATAAAACAACAACTGTCAAATAAGATTTTATAGCTAATAAAATAATATTAAAAACAGGTTAAAGAGAAAATCGTAAGCCTTCATATGGAAATATTTAGTTTCTAGATTCATGGTAAAAAATGTAGTATTTAAATGTAGCATGCAAGAGTGACATATTGCAGTCATTTGAGTCTTATTATCTGCGACGAGCTCGCCTGTCATTACGAGATGGCAGAGTCGTTAAGCTAAGCCATGCCATCACTTATATTAAAGAGGTCAAATCGTACAGTAAAAGTACAGTAAATACATACTTAATTATTTTCGTTGTGTTCAGTATGAACACGACATGTGACATCACGCCCATCTGGTGGTAAGTAGTACGCGAGGTCAAACATTGGGAGCAACTGCCAGCCACTAACGACACTCTCTACCACTATGCCGGCCTAATAAGATGCTTTTTCATACTTCGTTTGGGAGAGCATTGCAAATCTTCAGCTTGCGACAGATTAATGAGTGTAGTGTTCAGGTTCTCATGTTGTGGCGTGTCTGGTGTTAGTCCCTTCCTTAGAAGGTCATTGCAGTGGTGGCACGTGTGTCAGATCCCGGTCCGCAACCTAAGGGCCTGGTTGAGCGGGGGGATGGCTGGCACATGCGTTATGTCCGTGATCGGGTACTGCTGCCTACGGGGGCCTGGGACATTTACCGAACACGTACAATTTTTTTTTTTAAATTAGCAGAGGTTTTGCGTTTTGTCGGCTTTCGATTTGCACACAGGCAAGTCCTAATTCTAACATACCTGGTGGGGTACTAGTGTATCAGGTATATAATCTCATAGGTACCTACTCAGGTGAATTTGAAAGATATTTATTTATTGTTGTTGTGTAATTCTGTATTTGTTTCATTTGTAAATCTGCTATAGCTGAGTTTTTCTTGCAGATTCCTTTCTCAGTCAGATTAAACATTAACAAGTCACTGGAATTTGCTAAGCTGTTAGTCTTCTGCTAACAGGAGTATAATCATTTTAAATTATTTAAATTATGACGTGTCACAAATTCCTGAATAGGTTTACGTGAATAAAGATATTTTGACTTTGACTTTGACAGACAACCCTTAGAACACAAAATTCCAGACCTGCACTAACATATTTCAGGAGAATTTGGTCTACACTTGCCACGCTGCAGCTGGGTAGATGGTCTTATGTCAATTTTAGTGATAATTCCATTGCGACAAAGAACAATTAAAGAATGACCGTCTTGCATGTCAAAATAAATCTACTGCACGTTTTAGCGCTATCTCATCAAATTGCGACACGTTTAAACAACGGAAATATTACTATTATGAAAAAATTTCCCAAACAATATGTTTTAAAGATTATTATTGATGTATATGATGGGCCTATTCAATACAAAACTCACTCTAAAAACGTGTCGCTTGATACGTGTACCTACCAACTTTGGGGGGCAATTCTCAAGCAATGATAATGTCACATAGGATATTTATCGGAAATTCTGTTACAATGCATACAAAAAGACTAGTTTCACTCGATATAAATATTAATATTAGGCGCTCTTGACGCTTGCTGGCTCCTGGCTGTTGGTGCAGCTACATGACTTCGATCGGTTTTGCGGAGACGTTTTTATATTAGTGAGGGCATATACATCGATACATACATACATACATATCTTTACGCCAAATCCCTTGCGGGGTAGGCAGAGACAATTGAGCGCCACTTGTCACGATCACGACATACTTCTTTCGCTTCTTCGACATTCATCAACCTTTTCATACATGCCCTCTTGTTTCGATAGCTTTTTAATTCACCTTCAGCTAATGTTTTATTTATTTGATCATGATAGGCAAGTCTTGGTCTGCCAGGGCCTCTTTTACCCACAACTTTCGCATTATATATCTGGTTCGTCAATCTCTCTTCGCTCATCCTTTCGACATGCCCAAACCATCGGAGCATGCCTTTCTTTATTTTTGTACCTATGCTTTCTTTTATACCTACCCTTTTGCGTATTTCGTTATTACGTATACGGTCCATCAAAGTTACGCCGCATATCCGACGTAAAGACCTCATTTCTACTGCATTAACTCTACTCTCATGCGTATTCTGACATATCCACGTCTCGCTTCCATACATAAGTGTTGGTATTAGCATGGTATTGTGTATGGCGAGTCGAGCTTTATCACTGACATTTCGACTGGCGATCAGTGACCCCAGGGCCCCATTAACACTATTTCCCGCGTTCACTCTTCTTTCAACATCCCTATCATACTTCCCATCCGCAGTGAAAACACTGCCCAGATATATAATGTCATTTACCTGTTCTAGCGTTTCATCATCAATCTTTATCGTCAAGGTTGTCATCCTTCTTCTTTCAAACACTAGTACCTTGGTTTTTCTCGCATTTAAACGGAGTCCTTTTTCTGCACATCCCTCTTTCATTTCTGTGACTAGTGATTGCAATTGTTGTTCGGACGATGCCATAAGAACAGCATCATCTGCATAAAGCAGGCAGTTCACCACAAGATCACCCATTTTTATCCCACAGTCACTCTCCCTCACTTTTTTTAGGCATTTGTCGAGATATAAAGTGAATAATCTGGCGGACAGCACGCAGCCTTGTTTGACGCCCATTTGGGATTCAAAGCAAGGCGACATACCTCCCTCCACCCGCACACAAGCTTTACAGCCCTTGTACAGGGACTGTATAGCCTGTAGCAGTTTGTCATCCACTTCATACTCCGGCAATATGTCCCAAAGCTTCTTTCTTGCAACTCTATCAAAAGCCTTCTCCAAATCCACAAAAGCACAGAAAACTTTCTGGTTTAAGGCCAAAAACTTATCTGTGATATTGCGGAGCGAGAAGACTTGGTCAGTGCACCCTCTTCCAGGTCTAAAGCCTCCTTGTGCCTCCCATAAAAGACCTTCTGTCTTCTCTTGCAGTCGTTTCGTGAAAATCTTGCCATACATCTTGCTTGCCAAACTGATCAAACTAATCGCTCGGTAGTTGGCACAGTCCAATCTAGATCCTTTACCTTTGTACAAAGGAACGATGACTGATATACATCGATGATTACTATAAATCCTATCAAATTCGCCATGAGGAAGAAAGGTCCATAATTTGTTGCCAGCTTAAGAATAAGTAAGGGTATTCTTAGAAACCATCTCCGTTACGTGTATAAATTACAAATTCATGCCATGAATATCTCACTCAAGCTCTTAATGGAATATATCTATTAGAATATAAGATGACACGGCCCATTTACAGCTATGAATTTATGTTTAATTGACAATTTATATTTAATTGACCGCCTCCGTGGTCTAGTGGTAACAAACGTTGCCGTGAACTCGGGAGGTCGTGGGTTCGATTCCCACCGGGGGCAAGTTGTACAATGTATAATTTGTCTCGGTCTGGGTGTTTATATGTATAATATGTATATATTTACAAAAAAAAAGTATAATATGTAGTTTATCAACCATCTAGTTTCCGTAACACAAGCCTCGTAGCTTACCACGGAAACTAGATGGCGCTGTGTGACCTGTCTGGAAATATTTATTTATTTTATTTATTTATATCATTATTAGTATTTAGATTATAAGATGACGTCTTTTTTATTTTTTATTATTATTATTTTTTGTTCTATACATTTATAAATTATCTGACATATGTATATAATTTCTATACATCATAATTATTAAGTATTTAGAATGTAAACTGACACGGCCTCTTTATAGCCATGATCTTATTTAAGTAGTTTCTAAGTTAGTTAGTTTTACTTGCTTATAGCAATAATGTTGTGCATAGCATACATAAATATGGATTATTGCCTGTTTACGGTCCAACCATTATTACCACTTTGATTAGTACATATGTTGTAAAAAATGTATTGATTTTATTAGTTCTGACTGTATCCAAGTTGTTTCGAGAGAACCAATGGAAATAAATTATTTTGATTTTGATTTTTGATTAATATGGCTACGACGCAAAAATGGCTCCAAGTTGATTTGACTACCTTAAACTAGTTAAATAATAATAAGAAACTATTTGCAATAGTTACTTTTTTTCGACGTTTGCTGTAGAAACGATGGGCCCGTGGGGATCGAAACTTAAAGCCTTTTATAAAGAAATTGTTCCAAGGCTCATTGACGTCTCTGATGATAGGGTTGGCAGTTTTTTCTCCCAAAAATTAAGTATCCTAATTCAAAGGGGAAATGCTGCTAGTGTATTCGGCACCATGCCACAAGACAGCGATTTGGAGGAGCTATTTTTTTTGTAAGTATGTTTTTTATTTTCTATGTATTATTATTATTATTTTTAGGTATATTGTATTTTTTTTAATATTGTTTGTTAAATAAAATGCCGCGTCTCCGGCTTGGTATGCCCTAACAGCAAAGACCCTTGCCGCTTTACCATAGTCAGCACAAAGCCATGTTAGGAACGATGGTAACGAATCATGCTTAGAGCGCTTCGAATGAATATGATACTGAAAGTGAGTTCCGAATCAAATATCGCGATTTGGATGCTCAGAGCGTGATATCAATTCGGAACGGACTAAATTACATTTTTAATAATAATAATAATAAATAATAAATATTTCCAGACAGGTCACACAGCGCCATCTACTTTCCGTGGTAAGCTACGAGGCTTGTGTTACGGAAACTAGATGGTTGATAAACTACATATTATACTTTTTTTTTTTTGTAAATATTTACATATTATACATATAAACACCCAGACCGAGACAAATTATACAATGTACAACTTGCCCCCGGTGATAATCGAACCCACGACCTCCCGAGTTCACGGCAATAAATTGCGGATACTACATCTTTGGGTTTGAATTGTAGAAAGTATTGTTTCAAACTGTGTTATTTTTATATACATATCACCATGGCAAGCTTACAATATTAGTTCTTCTTGAAAGTAAAAATTGGCATTTGACATCATTGCAAATGGCACATACTTTCAACGAGAACAACAAATATGTGGTAGGAGGACTGAAGGTGGTAATTTGCCCAGTCTGCCGGGGCGGGGAAGTCTCGCCGATAAACCCAGTAAACACGTTTCGGGATCAGGCTCGAATTGCCGTCAAGGCATAGTGTTAGGGACTGATGTCAGTCATGAAATGAAATTACCATAAGGTGGGCGCAAGATCACATGTCGTGCAAAAACATAATAATAAAAAAAACTAACAAACACAACACTCTCGGCTTTTACAGCTTCATATGTGTAAGTTGAATATTAAATTATAAAGTATAATAATTATGTTATGATAAAAAAAGGTATATTCATATTATTTAAATAGCTCATAACAACTCATTTAGTTTATTTATTATATTATTATATGTAGTGTATGTATTAATGTTATGTAATGTATGCACCGACGTGGCGCGGTGGTGGCTCGGTTGTAAGAACGCGTGCCTTATATCCTACAAAGGTCGGTTCAAACCCACTCGACATGTACCAATGAGAAATGCACTTTTCTTACGTACATTTGCCATAGATTGTAAATAGCTAGGAGAGCACGTTAAGCCGTCGGTCCGGTTCCACTAATATAATTGGGCCTAAGCAGGTCTGCCGTCAATACATTTATTTATGGAACGAGCTTCCAAGACGGCATTAACGGAATCATACAGTATTTGGTTGGGTAGGGAGAGAAGTAGAATGGTGGATGGTGAGCGTATTATCGCGCAATAGAAAAAAAAGGAGGCCTCCTTTTCTTAAACCAGCCAATTGTCGGTCGCAAGCCCGAGACACCATTCTTCTCATCTCTTACCCACACACGATGGACCCGGCACCCGCACGGTGAATCCATGGAATGCTTAGAAATTTGTCTTCTCTCTCTCTTGTGGAATCGTAAATAAATTGTCAATAAAAATTTACATCATATCCTCGCCAAGCCGTCTGGCCAGCGTGGCGAGTGTAGGCTAAATTCTCCAGATATATGTTCTGGAAGGCCCATCTCCAACAGTGGAGGTCTAGGACGATGTGTTCTAGGGGCTGTAATGAATGTATGTACCTAATGTATTAATAAAACGTTATATGTATCTAATTGCACCTACCTTACGTCTTTAATGTTCTACAATGTCCCTAAGGTTGGCTGTCAGAGAATGTCTAGCGACATTAAGTCCGCCCCTTGTATATATTGTGCAATAAAGTTTTAATAAACAAATAAGTTCAAAAATATATTCTGCACTAAATCTTCCTTTATTCACTTGCAAAATACGTAGAATCTGCACAAAATCCACATTGTATAATAATACACTTGGGAGAAATAAAAACGAATTCTTTTTAATCTTGAAATGTAAATGCAGTTTATTTTAATGTGACATTTTATCGGATACAAGACTTACGAATAAGACTTACGAATATTACGATTAGTTTCAGAAAGGTTGGTTTATCTTTTGAGAGACATATTTCTCCCTACGTTTCAGCCAAGTTGCATTGGCCGTGGTCACGGGTCGACTGGAGCTATGCGGTGTAGTCTCGTACATACTGGGCGGTAGGTTTACACCTACCCACTTATCAATTGTAATTTTTTTTTCGGTGTCTTTAATTTTATTTAAATTTATTAACTAAATATTTAACCCAACAACAATAACTTTTTAAATATCCCAAATCTGCCATAACTTATACTACTATCGTTGAAACCTGTGTGGCAGAAATTAAACGTTCTTAAGTTAGTTCTGTAGCACGATCTGTCCACTCCGCTTTGTACTCAAATTATAAAAAAAAAATATGGGTTAAGGCGTGTGCAATTGGTCACGTTACTGACCGTACTGAACGAGCGCTTTCATTACCCAATGTCTACTGTCCCCTATATGACCGGGCCAACCTTAGTATAGGGGACAGAGGTCTTTTACTAAATTAAGCATGTGTACAATACTGTAAAAATCTAGTTCAATATGCATTTTTTTTTGCTAAAATATTATTATTATTAAGTGAACTTTTAATGTAAATAAAATTAGACCCAAAATGCTTAAACAATAACACAAATTATTGCATTAAAAAAAAATGTGTTTGGATCCACTTTTACTTACACACTTACATTAAGGCTGTCCTTTATATATATTATTAATTTATTTATTTATTAATTGGTTTTAGAAAATCACAGCATTAAATTAATACATATTTGACGATAGAAATTTTGTTATACATTAGCCAGAATGATTTTTATTTTATAGACAGCACTTAAATTAAAATTGAGCGAAGCTAACATCAAATTAAATTAAAATTATTATCAAAACTAAAACAAATTGTCAGTAGCGAGTGCAACTAAATCTATACCGTATTACGAACATAGATCCGCGTCTTCTGGACGTTATAGCATTTCACAAAAAAAAAAACAAATTAAGTTGACTCTTGTTTTCTTTGCTCCCAAGTGTAGTTGTCAGAAAGGTTCTGTATGCTTTGGAGACGACTGCGACGAGCAATCACTTTGTGAGTCATCCATGTGTGAACTGTCTTAGATTCACTAGTATCAGTCCCCTTTGACTCTTATCCGCATCTTCTATGCTAAGTTCTACTTCTGGATTAAATGATTGTGGATTAAAATTACAATAGTCATTGCTAAGGTTTCGTTTTCATAAATTATTTATTTTATTTATTTATAATAACTGCCTCCGTGGTCTAGCGGTTAAGTCCGTGGATTTAGACTCGGAGGTACCGGGTTCGATTCCTAGTCGGGACACAAAAATATTTATAAATGAAAATATATACATTTAATTAATATTGAATTTATTTGTGATATTTCCCGAGTTTGGTATGCTGAACACATCGACGAGCTTGCCACTTGTCATGATTGGCCTATAGTAAAGTTGGCTATATGTGAATCCGCTTATTTATAAGTGTGGTTTCTGACCACCCCGAAAGGGAAACGGTCGTGATGATACTTTACTTTTTTACTTTACAATAATACAAGTAGTAATATACAATAGTAACTTGAAGCCTTATTTTTTACTGATAGTATAGTTTAGGTGGCATTTACTTATTACGTGGACTAAAAAGTATAAATAACTAAATGTGAATAAATGTTGGATGATTTTATATATTTAGTTTTCTGTATTTTTTAGTTATTATTGTTATTTTGTTGAAATAAATTTATGCTAAATTAAAAAAAAAAAAAAAAATTAAAATAAATATAAACTAAACCTAATAAAAAATAAACTATTAGTAAAAAATAAACTCTAGAGACGACCCTTCACTGATAGTCCCAAGAATACTGGCAACATTTCCCCTCTGTATAGCTAAGCTAATACGTTGGCAGAAATAATTGCCAGCTTTCCTGTCTCCAGACTTTTTCGTTAGCCGTTTGGACAACTCCTTTGCCAGACGCTTGGCTAAGTGTCCCCATTGGCCCATCGTCTCGACCCCAAACGGCGCAAATTCGTAACCTGTACTGAGGTTGGCGTAATACTTAGAGTATTAAGTTAGTAGTAAACACAGCAGAAAAAACGTATTGTAAATATATATATATATATATTCAATAATATAAATACTAATATTACTTAATAAGAATCTCCGCCACATCTTTTTGTTGAACATACTACAGTGTTTATAGACGAACCAATAGGAATATATATATATATATGTGTGTGTGTGTATGTCGGCATGGTAAATTAGGCCTTTGGCACATCGTCACAGTAGAACACAGAGGCCTAGACCTCCACTGTTTTGAATTTCTGGAGAATTTCACCTACATTCGCCACGCTGCCTGTTCAGACAGGTTGGTAAGGGTGTGATGTCATTTTTTTTTTTATTATCACGACTGTTGCCTTTCGGGGTAGCCAGAAACCATGCTTATAAATAAGCGAATTCACATTTAGCCAACTTTACTATAGGCCAATCATGACAAGTGGCAAGCTCGTCCAAACTCGAGAAATATCACAAATAAATTAAATAATAATTAAATGTATTTATTCACATTAATAAATATTTTTGTGTCCCGACCAGGAATCGAACCCGGTACCTCCGAGTCTAAATCCACAGACTTAACCGCTAGTCAATTTTTATTAACAATTAATTAAGGATTCCAATGTTGGTATTAGTGGAAACGGAACTGATGACTAAACATGCTTTCTGAGGCACGGGAACGGTGGCGTTGTAAACCTATTACAAAAGTACGTAATAGTGTATTCCTTATTGGTACATGCCGGGGTTTGAACCCACCTTTATAGGATGTTAGGGAAAAAATAAAAACCGTTCATGCTGGCTTACCAAAATGCTTAAAGCCTTAGATCACGTCAAAGTATAGCATCTGTAACAGATTAATTCCACGTTCGCAAGTCATCACGTGTAACATCTTAACATCATCGTAACGTTTACTATTCCCTGTAGTTAAATGGTTAACTCGCAAGATTCAACGAACTGTTTGCTCTAAATGTTCACGAGAATTAAGCCTTTATAGTGACGGGGATTAAAGACTAGAATTGCATGTGAATAAATAAGATGACGCGACTCAAATGTTTGAGGAATGAAACTTATTTGTCATAGAGGTAATATCCGAGACGGTCCTTAAAAATATTATTTTACTTTTATAAATCTTATTTGTCGCCTGGATGTGAGATGGAGCTAATGTATCTACACACGTCGCATCCCACACCAGAGACCTGCCAAGTTTCCACGGCCCAACAGTCATTCCGTCGTGTCTCTTGCCATCGCTCCGCACAATCCCAGATGGTTCTAATATTGCGGGTACCCCAGCAGTGACAAGAGCCCTTCGGATGATGTCGTTGAGAGCCGCGTGACGAGGAATGCGGCCAGCACTTCTAGCACAATAAAGCCTGTGGTGTCCGAATTTAAATTTTGTCATAATACTATATTTAGTTTAGTGATTAGATGGAAGGCTATACTCCAAGACCCAGATGTTTTATTAACAAAATAAAAACGATATTACGACATATTATATAAAAACTAACTGTCAACAATAACATATTTAAAATAATAAATTTGTCATATAACTTTATCTTGATCTTGCAAATACCACGGTATTTTCATATATTTGTTATTATTTAGTAAATTTCCTATTTAGCTGGCATTTGTGGCATGACAGGCAGAATTAAATGCAAAATTACTTGTGGACGAAGCGAGGTACGGGCAGGAACGTGCAGCTTATTATTTCTTATTTATTCATCCCTACTCGATCCCCAAGGTTAGCTTGTAAAGAATGCCTACTGGCATTATAGCTCGCCTATAAATAAATAAAAGAAGCATTTAATCTATATATACATATTGTAAAAACTACAAAGTATTTATTTATTTAAAACTTTATTGCACGTTATACAAGAGACTTAATGCCGCTAGATATTATCTGACAGCCAACCTTAGGGACAATGTGGACCATTTCAAATGTAAGGTAGGTGCAAATATTTCTTGCCAACTTATGGTAAATATTATATGTACATATAAATGCAATTATATTACCAAGATACATCTAATAACTATGATATATTAAATACTAACGATACATATACTACATTACATAACTTATGAACATTTAAATAATGTGATGACACCATTTTTTAAAATATTTTTGGGTTGGATGCTTGTCGGATTTCTACTGGTGGTCCTTTCCACAGGTTTTCGGTACTCCACAAGTACTTACGCGTTAAAGACTCAAGCGATTCGTATTCAAACCTCTGAACAAAGTAACTTTATTAGGAATTGGATTAGTCCATATTAATATAGGTCTATGAAATTCGGTGTATGTTTCACTTGGTTTTGTAATGGCAGTGATAAAGCTCCCAAGTTGTTAGGGATAATTACACGTGTTAATCAAGTTTGCTTTACAACTGCTGTCGAATTCTTGCCGACATAATGGATCGTAAAAGCTGAGAAATTGATTGACTATTGTATAGCTTGGAAGATTTGAGCCGTTCTAGAGTTTTAATGGCTCCCGACTGTTAAAGCATATTTAAATTTATTATTTGTTTTATGGTTAATTATATTATATTTAATAAATATAAAATGAAATAAAAAAATTAAAATCGATTTAATGTCAAATAATTATATCACATAGTATTTTTATTTTCTTCTTCTTAATTATTATTTATTTCTTCTTTATTTTACTCAACATTTTTTAAAATTTGCTCACCAAGCACTTACATGAAAAGCAAAACAAGACCGCATAACATGACAATATGTATGATGTATCTTATATTTTATTTATTTATTTATTTAAAATTAATTGCACAAAGTACAAAGGCGGACATTCTATGACGGTCAAACCTTCGGGACAACGAAAGCAGTAAGTATATATATTGTGTATGTATATTATATAAGTATAAAATATATTATTATTTCTATATGTATTTTATTGTTGTATGATATATATTTATTGTTTATTTAGTTGATAAGTATTTTAGTTAGTAATTTTAAATCATAGTTTCCAAATATTCTTATACACATGCACCCACACTCTCTTCTCACTCTCCCAAAGGTTAGCTGTTAGAAAATGCCTAGATATTAAGCTCGCCTATGTACATTGGAATGTTTTTTTTATTTTTTTGTGCAATAAAGAATTTATCTATCTATCTATTATTGCATGAATTTAATAAGTTCAGTTTCTTTGATTTATAAAAATAATATGTAACTTTTGAAAATGTTGTGCACCAGAAAGAGACCTGCTAGCTATATTTAACAGTAGTTAAAAGGCTATTAGTTTAGCTAGCAGCGACACATTTGTCTAATATTACTAGTTCCGTAGTCTAGTGGTATCAAACGTTGCCGTGAATTCGGGAGGTCGTGGGTTCGATTCCCATCGGGGGCAAGTTGTACATTGTATAATTTGTCTCGGTCTGGGTGTTTATATGTATAATATGTATATATTTACAAAAAAAAAAGTATAATATGTAGTTTATCAACCATCTAGTTTCCGTAACACAAGCCTCGTAGCTTACCACGGAAACTAGATGGCGCTGTGTGACCTGTCTGGAAATATTTATTTTATTTATTTATTATTTGTAAAAGTGCCTACCTACATCTTCTGTAGGATAATTTTATTGTGAAACACTAGTAATAAGTATTTAGAAGAAGACAAAGAAGAAGAAGACAAATTTCTAAGCATTCCATGGATTCACCGTGCGGGTGCCGGGTCCATCGTGTGTGGGTAAGAGATGAGAAGAATGGTGTCTAATGTCATTAATAAACTATTTGAATATGAATTTTGAACAAAATATGACAAAAGAAATCAGCGGGGTGAGGCGGAGTACACAATTGTCCCAAATCACAACGTCTAAGATTAAATACGTCAGTCAGAAATGTCAAAAACTAGGTGGAATGCCCATGATTTTGACATTTCTGACAAACGTAATCGATCTTAGATCTAAGGGATAAGGTTATGGAGCTCTTGAGAACACTTACCGTGGTATAGCGTATAGAAGGAGGAGCTATAAAAGGAAATATTTTCCTAGTTAGTCATAATACTAGCTAACGGCGAAAGAAAACAAAATTATAAAACTAATTTAAAAGACGCCTGCTGTTGAAGCGAGGTGCTTTTGTCGGTATAACATAAGAACAACATCAAATTTTCTAGAAAACTCCAAGTAAACACTAAGTAGAAAATTAAAAGTTTTTATTGTACGAGTAACATTCAACACCTATCTTACAAGTCTCTAAATTTTCCAGGATTTAATAATACCTAGATAAAGTACTCCAAAAAAAAAACGAAACATGTTACTACCTTCTTCTTCTTAGTTGCTACACTCGTGGCAGAGAGGTCGTGGTCGTCTATTGAGTGTCAGTGGTACGCTTAACAACAGTCCATCTCATCGGAGACCTACCATGCATCCTCTTGCCATCGACTTTTCCGTGAACTACAAGGCGCTCAATGGATGTATCTCAACGCCGCGACGTGTGTCCAAAGAAAGTGAGAATGCGTGATTGTACAATTGAGGAAAGGCGCTGTCCTATCTCCAGTTACATCGGTCTTAAGAATAATAATAATAATTGGGGGGAGATTTCCAGCTCCCTCACCCGTGGTAGAGCGGACTGTATATGGTTTGGGGGGTTTGATAACGAGCCAGCTCCGTAAACTCCAAAGAAAGAGGCAAAAGCACTTACATCTTTCAGCAGCAGCTGACAACGTCTCAATGGAATCGATCCCAGGGTTCCAGAAGTATCGAAGTAACAGTTCCGACCAATAAACACACTCGCGTGGCTATTTAGCAGACACTGCTGCAGCATCGAAAATTGAGCACACGCGGCGTGACGTCACTGAAACACAAATTGTTGACGTCCGCCGCCGACCGAGGCGAAGAGGTGCGACTCTCTCCACCGATGGGTCACAGAACTGGCTTTAACAATAATATAGACTAGATATAATCTAATAATTTTATTCGAACTAAATTAATAATAATGATAATAAAAAAAATCTTTATTGCACATAATTTACAAATGTAGTGTACATGGGCGAACTTAATGCCGAAGGCATTCTCTACTAGTTAACCTTTGTGATGGTAAAAAGTAAGGTAATAGGATGATTGAGATTGTTAACATTAAATTAAAATTAAAAGATACCTAAATAACAAAATTCAAAGTGGATACAAAAATATTAAAAATAAATACACCAGATATTACATTAATTGACAAAATTAACAAAACTACACACAAATTTACCTTTACCTACCGTTCCAATTGCTGATCCAGCCGCCGCTGTCTTCGTGCCCCATTTCCCCCATGATGGCTCCACCGCTGACTCCTACCCCTCAGGTTAGGTCTGCTGCCGTCGAGTAGACTTTGCTTTGCATATATGATGCTAATTTAAATTTATTTATTTATTTAAAACTTTATTGCACTATATACAAAGACGGACTTAATACCGCTAGGCATTATATATATATATATATATATATATTAATATTATATATATATAATATTGTTATGTATGTATTAATACTAACAGTATTAAACGGTCGTGAGGATACTTTATCATAAACTTATATATTCAGTTATATTATGCTTAGTTCGAGAATTTTAATAATAATAATAATTGGTCTTAGGACACTAGTCCGTGGATTGCGAGCTTTCGACCCACTAAGTGTACCTCAAGCTCATATCTTGAAAAATATTCTTGAATATTGTTGCTATAAACGATTACTTATATATTAACCCAAGGATATATAAATACATAAATTCGTGGCTGTAAAGATAATATTCATTATGTCATATAATTTTAATCTATAAATATAGATATTAAAAATATATATATATATTTATTTAATTATGTTCAGTTATGTATTCGAAGTAATATACAAACAGTATAAAAGAATTACAATAATAAATAATGAAAAAGAAAACCTTACATTAAATCTTTCTGGTCGTAAATATTTATCCATTTATTTTTCTTAATAAATTGTAATATGTATATCGTGAATTAGATAAGTATACCTGAGTAATAAGGCTTTATTAGGCAAAATTATACATAGTGACAATTATGATATTTTATATTTTTAAAGTAAACTGGCTAAGATCACCACAGTACTTTATGATGATACTTAAATATTCTGCGATATGAATATTCCGTGCTAAAATTAAAGTGCGCTCTTTTGAGCATCACAAAAACTATGTTTTTTAATAAGCGTACTTAACGAACTTTCCTGGGCTAATTAAGCTCTTTCGACATCTCTCTAGATTAATTAATTTCACGTAAGCATAATAATATGCAAAGTCCAAGTACGCTTCTTAATTGTCAGCATTAATACAGGTCGTGCGATGAAAGATGAGCACAAAATGTGTCAAACATGCATAAGGTGATTTAGCGTAAATGCGGATGTGGGGAAAGTGTAAAGATTGGTTATATTATTATTATTATTTTGATTGGTTATATTAAATTTAGATCTTAAATTGGATAGGGCCTTTTTACAGCCACGAATTAACATTCATTCATATTTTTTTTCATCATTACAGCCCCTAGAACACGTCCTAGACCTAGACCTCCACTGCTGGAGATGGGCCTTCCAGAACATATATCTGGAGAATTTGGCCTACACTCGCCACGCTGGCCAGACGGCTTGGCGAGGATATGATGTAATTTTTTTTAATGACAATTTATTAACGATTCCACAGGTTGGTATTAGTGGAACCGGGACTGACGGCTTAACGTGCTCTCCGAGAACGATGGTGTTGCAAATCTAAGACAAATGTACTTAAGAAAAATGTATTTCTTATTGGGGGTATTTGAACCGACCTTTGTAGGATTTAAGGTACGCGTTCTTACAACCGAGCCACCACCGCGAATTAACATTAAGTATTATAGTTTTTGTGATGCTTCAAAGAGCCCACTTTAATTTTAGCACGGAATATTTATATTGCAGAATATTTAAGTATCATCATAAAGTACTGTGGTGGTCTTAGCCAGTTTACTTTAAAAATATAAAATATCATAATTGTCACTATGTATAATTTTGCCTAATAAAGCCTTATTACTCAGGTTTACTTATTTAATTCACGATATATTACAATTTATTAAGAAAAATAAATGGATAAATATTTACGACCAGAAAGATTTAATGTAAGGTTTTCTTTTTCATTATTTATTATTGTAATTCTTTTATACTGTTTGTATATTACTTCGAATAAATAACTGAACATAATTAAATAAATATATATATATTTTTAATATCTATATTTATAGATTAAAATTAAATGACATAATGAATATTATCTTTACAGCCACGAATTTATGTATTTATATATCCTTGGGTTAATATATAAGTAATCATTTATAGCAACAATATTCATGAATATTTTTCAAGATATGAGCTTGAGGTACACTTAGTGGGTCGAAAGCTCGCAATCCACGGACTGGTGTCGTAAGACCAATTATTATTATTATTATTAAAATTCTCGAACTAAGCATAATATAACAGAATATTTAAGTTTATAGTAAAGTATCCTCACGACCGTTTCCCTTTCGGGGTGGTCAGAAACCACGCTTATAAAGAAGCGGATTAACATTTAGCCAACTTTACTATAGGCCAATCATGACAAGTGGCAAGCTCGTCGATGTCTCCAGTGTACCAAACTCGAGACATATCACAAATAAATTAAATATTAATTAAATGTACCTATTTATGACCGCCTCCGTGGTCTAGTGGTAACAAACGTTGCCGTGACCTCAGGAGGTCGTGGGTTCGATTCCCACCAGGGGCAAGTTGTACATTGTATAATTTGTCTCGGTCTGGGTGTTTATATGTATATATTTACAAAAAAAAAGTATAATATAGTTTATCAACCATCTAGTTTCCGTAATACAAGCCTCGTAGCTTACCACGGAAACTAGATGGCGCTGTGTGACCTGTCTGGAAATATTTATTTATTTATTATTATTATTTATTTATATTATTAAATATTTTTGTGTCCCGACCAGGAATCGAACCCGGTACCTCCGAGTCTAAATCCACGGACTTAACCGCTAGACCACGAAGACAGTCTATAAATTTAAATTTTACATGTTAGTGTCTACGTCTATAACTGCTACGCCACACAGGTGCAATTTTAAAGAGTTACAAGATAGGTAGTAAAACTTTCGTAGCACTAAGCTCGTAGTAGCATAGTTAGGAACTACGCTGTGCTACGCGGATTACTACGAGACGTGAAGGTAACCGCATAAAAGAGGTTTAATACGTAGATAGTAACTTTGTACAGTCAACAAAAAGAAAAAACGTTTAATAAAAAAGTGATAGTTGTGTAGATAATCCCAAAAAGTCGCGGTACATACCAATAAGAAAACAGATTTCATACATTTACAACACTGTTATTCCAGTATAATAGTATCCGAGCCAGCATGACCCTTCTTGACCAAGGCGACACTCTGCATCCGTCTCTCTCTCGTACAATCCAATATTTTCAAATATTTTTCAAACCTGTGTTTTTTTTTTTAAGAAATTTGAATGTATATTTATTTTAGGAAATAAAATTACAGTCTTTATAAAAATCAATATCAAAATATTTATTTCCTTGTAACAACTTGGATATTGTCAGCACAAAAATAATATAAAACAAAAACATAAAAAAATACAAACAAACATAAGTTAGGTAATCATGGTTGGACCGTAACAGGTAAACAATCCAGATTTATGTGTGTTATAATAGCATTATTGTCATAAGCAAGGTAATTGTAACTTTATAACTCTTTAATATAAGATCGTGGCTGTAAATAGGCCGTGTCAACTAAATATAAATTCGTGGCTGTAAAAGGTCCGAGTCAGCTTACAATCTAACAATAATAATAAATATCAAATCTTAATACTAAAAATAATTAAATTAATGACGTTTCATAAATGCCTGTAATAGGTTTACGTGAATAAAGATATTTTGACTTTGACTTTGAGACTAATGTCAGTCATGAGTGACTTATTCCAGTTTCAACATTCATTGACTTAGCGCGCCACTTACCATCAGGTGGTCGCAAGTTCACACGTAGTATCAAAAAAGTTTTAATGAAGACAGGAAAACCTGCTTCTCCTTGTTCAGTATCTTGAGTTTTTTTGGATGCTTTTTGGTGATGTTTTCAATGTAGTTTCATTAAGGTCTGAGTTTATTTTCTGCATGATGTTCTGAAGAGTAGGAAGAGGAGAGTTATAATATTGAGGTCTAGTATATTTACTGTGGCACGAGGTCACATGTCGAGCTTGATATTTAAAAGTCTAACTTCCGGCCTTGAAATATCTTGTACTCGCATATTGCAATACAAGCAATTTCCTCAACAACACGCAAACCTTGAGCGGTTAGTTTTAACCAGATGTTACACACTCGTAACAACGAAATTATTACGTGCTTCTTAACCCTAGAAAGATAAATTTATTTTATAGTACTCAAAATTTTACACGCCTGAATAAAGAAAATAGACAAATATATATAAAAGTATTAGTATTAATCTGTACTTCGGATGCAGATCCCGGTTGTTAATGCTGTCCGCGGTGCTGCTGTCAATTCTACAGGGCTACATCACATCTATCTCTCTCATCACATATCTCGCGACTGTTGGTGCAGCTACATGACTTCGATTAGTTTGCGGGAACGTTTTTATATCAGTGAGGGCCTATCTATATACATCGATGATTGTGACTATTTGTTATCATAATAAAAATAATAAATTATTGTTTTAGCGGCAACATAACAAAGGTCTCAAAAGAAGGCACTGTTGCGTTTTCTCCAGAAAATGCGTTAACTCGGGAAGTTACAGCAAAAGCCATGCAAACTGTTGCATTGGACAATATTAATGGATTTCTATTGCTAATTTTCAATGCTGACATGCTGCCGGAACCGAAAGGTTTTAAAGACGCAAAGCACATGGAACGAGCTCTGACACAACCTAATGCTATGTCCAATATACTATGTGGGATTCAGTTCGACACTGTTAGGGTACTCTTTCCTGTGGTTAGGGCAGCCAAGAATAATTTAATTTAGAAACCTTTTTAATTTAATTATTAATTTAATCTTTAGTTTTTTTCTTTTTTAATTTAATTTAATTCAATATTGGATATCTGTAATTTTATTTGTGTTATTGTTTTTTGTCTAATTGAATTTCTATATCTTTTGGTTGTATTTCTTGTTTTTTCTTTGACACCTAAGTATCAGTAATAAAGTATGTTTCCTAATTTGGCCAATGTATAAACTCAATTATATACTAACCTTTATGTTCTGTAATGTGATGTGGAAATGAATGAATAAATAAACACGCACCTGAGAGTCGCACAATTTTACAATCCATTTTTTACAATCTCAAATAATCTTACTCTCCTCTTCATACTCTTCAGAACACCGTGCTGGAACTTCATAATATCTTCAACATACTTAAGGTCAAAATACGATCAGACCTAGAGTAAAGTAAAGTATCATCACGACCGTTTCTCTTTCGGGTTGGTCATAAACCACGCTTATAAATAAGCGGATCCACATTTAGCCAACTTTACTAAAGGCCAATCATGACAAGTGGCAAGCTCGTAGATGTCTCCAGCGTACCAAACTCGAGAAATGTCACAAATAGATTAAATATTAATTAAATGTATTTATTTACACTAATTGTTAATTGGCAATTGTTTGTGTCATGACCAGGAATCGAACCCGGTATTTCCGAGTCTAAATCCACGGACTTCACCGCTAGACCACGGAGGCAGTTAGTTATATATAATGAGTTTATAGAAATGGAACGATTATTAAATTAAAAATTGATATAGTTTACCCTTTCAGGTTTATTGACAATTTTAAGATCATTGAGGTCGACATATAAAGTATCTCATAAAAATGGTAAAAAAATCCTCCCCTTACGTATTCCACAAATGCCCCCCCACCATCATGCGTGGGGTCAGCGTAAAAAAAAACCACTTTTAGTTTTTATTACTAATCCTAACAATTTATTAAAGTACATCAATTTAAGATCAAATTAATCGATAATTGTATCTTTAACCTACGTAACTAATGAGAAGTCAGTTTCTGCAGCCTCGTCAAATAGTTTTTTTATATAAAATATTACACAAGTACTTCTTTATAATCTCTAATGGGGTGTATCAGGCAAAGCTTTTTGTAGATGTCGCTAGCGGCAATGGTACCTTATTTTACACCTATATCGCATCATTTTTTAAAATGTTTTCGTGGTTTTATATGTTTATAACAGAAAAATGTATTTTAAATTAACGTTACCTACCTTAAAAGACGAATTAAAAAGCGCACACCCCGTCTATAAAAAGAAAAAAGGTTTTATTAATAGAACGACAATTTTAAGATCACCATATCTTTGATTTCGATTGGAAATCTCGATTTGTACACTCAAATGCTGCTCACTTCGGCATAATATCCAGAAAATAATAAATTTCGTAATAAAAATACAAGATTTCTATGCAACTGACAGTTCTATTAGGTACCATCTATCGTGATAAAAAAGTTAGTGAAACACCCCATTAGGTAAGTCATTTTTTTTTTTTTATTTAAAAACTTTATTGCACTATGTACAAAGGGCGGGCTTAATGCCGCTAGGCATTCTCTAGCAGCCAACCTTTGGGACAATACAGAGAATTTTGATTAAGAGGTAGGTGCAAAGGGCTCAAATATGAAACTTAATTTAAAGGAAAAATAAAATAAACTTATTCTATGATATCATAATACATATTAATATACATACAAATATGTACACAATAATACATATACTACACATTATACATATTTACACATTAATATACTACATACTATATATCTTACATACGCTGTTGAGAGCTATTTAAGTAATGTGAATATACCATTTTCTTAAAGAGTGATCTATTGGGTGCTTGGCGAATTTCCACTGGCAAATTGTTCCACAAATTGGCGGCCACTACTGCGAAGGAGTTTGACTGAAAGCTGGAGTGATGAGATGGGATAGATAAAACAGAATTGTGTGTGTCATATTATATAAGTAATTAAAAAACACTATCTTAATAAATATTTTGTGATCGGTCCCTGGTAATGTCATAAATAGACACACTTGAGTATGGCGACCTCAGAATTCCCGGCTGCATGCTCATCAATGTTTTATAGACATATATGCTAAAGGACACTCCAAACAAACTTTGGTGAGAATCAAAGTTACTGACTGTTTTCGCAAAGTACGGAAAGAGAGAAGTGGGAGAAAGAGACGCCGAGATGGCTCGCTGGCCAGCTGACTAGCGGATTGCTACTCGATCACCTGCGTAAGTTTGCCGAATACATTTTGTTTAGGATTAGAAAAAAGTAATAGGTCTAGAAAATTATTGTTACAGTAATTAATGAATATAAAATAAACTGCCTCCGTGGTTTAGGCTCGGAGGTACCGGGTTCGATTCCTGGTCGGGACACAATAATATAAATTAAATTATTATTTAATTTATTTGTTATATTTCCCGAGTTTGGTACGCTAGAGAAATCGACGAGCTTGCCAATTATCATGATTGGGCTATAGTAAAGTTGGCTAAATGTGAATCCGCTACATTATAAGCGTGGTTTCTGATAACGCCGGAAGGGAAACGGTCATGATGATACTTATTACAAGATACGTAGAAGAGCGATATATAACAGAAAAACGCTAACAAAAGCAGTTGTGATGGGTTGCCTAACGAAATATGTTTAGTACTTTGTAGATTGTAGGTATATATGCTATACTGGTTTGTTTTTTTTAAGTGGATGTAGATATCTACTATCTAGACTATTGAAAAATACTGATTTTTTCTTGTCAATTAATTGGAATCTATTATAATAAAATATATGTTAATATCAAAATTTGCAAGCTAAAAAATATTTTATTAAGTAAAAACAGTTGTTAATAAGAATTTTCTTTAATTTAATAATAAAACGTTTTATGGGCTACTATCGTATCTCTCTAGTAATTTTATTATTTACTCTATGACACACGGTAGCATTATTTAGGAAAGTGGGAAATTATAATGGTGATCTGGTTCTATTTGTAGGAATTCCCGAACGATTCTGCATGTGTTGTATTGTGGCTTTCTGTCATTACAGAAAAAAATACATTAAATTAATATAGTGATTGATTATTATTATTTAAAATTGACTTTGTATCCAAACAAACGTTCTAGCTTGATTTTATTGAACTCCATGGCCGGTCCGCATAAATACGTCCATCAAGCTATCACTTTCATATTTGCAACTATAGCGTTTATTGGCACGCCATTAAGTGTGTGTTTTGTGTGGTGATTATTTGTGTATAATGGCTCGGAGAATGTCAGCTCAGTGTAGCGGAAATGACTGCAGCCGATAGTGACATTCACGGTCACCGACCAGTGTGACCAGCCGAATAGAAACTGAGGCATAAAATTATAATTTTATACATTTTGCATCTCGTTTGAAGTCAAGAGCTTCGCTGTTCTACGATTAAAATGTAAAATGAATCTTACATTTTACATTATTTTTTAAATATGAAAAAAAAAAAACTTTACGTGATACAAAAGTAAGGTCCGGATTAATAGTCGTAGCTGAGCAACGACTCAAGCTAATGCTAAAATGTGTACAAGATTATTAAATTTGATTGCGTTCATATTATTTTTTATCATTAATAAAGGAACCTATATTTATATATCCCTAGAAATCAAAGTGATATTATCTGACAAATTATTTTAACAGTTCTAAGCAACTATTAATCCGGATCTAAGAGATGTGTTGAATAGTTCCCCTTGAAAGTAAACATTGGCATTTGACATGACTGCAAATGGCATATCAATACTTTCAACGAGAACAACAAATTGGTGGTAGGCGTTAATATGCCCAGTCGTGCCGATAAAGCTAGTAAAGTATATCCACACGTTTCGGGATCAGGCTCGAATTGCCGTCATGCCCAGTCAAGCCGGCATAGTGTCAGCGACTGATGTCAGTCATGAGTGTTTGCTAACATTCATGGATGTTCCACTTACCATCAGGTAGGCGCAAGATCACATGTTGTGCTAGTATATATAAATTTAAAAAAAAAAACAAATCCATATATGCACTTCGTGGGTGTAACAGGGCCGTGTCCGCTGACAATCTAACTAAATAATAATAACTATAATTGTTATGTCAAATTGTGACTATCTAACGTTAGTTGTATGATGACACGGCCTCTTTACAGCTACGAATTTAAATTAAAATTAAAGTTATTTGACATTGTTATTTAAAGAATAAGTTGACACGGCCCCTTTTTAGCCACGAACTTATTTATTTATACATTTTTAGGTTAAGATATAAGTAATTGTTTCTGGCAACAATGTATCATACCTTTACGGTCCACTTATAATTTATGCTATTAATCTAGTTTATTTGTAAACTGAAAAATATATCTGACAATATCCAAGAGTTACAATGTGAACCATATGGAAATAAATTCAATTGAATTGAATTTGCGCTAAAAGTAATAGACTGCCGCCGCAGTTTCAGATGCGAAGTGGCACTTACCTTGAATTAGGTACGAGTATTTAGAGGTCGTTAACAGAAGAGAGGATTATTTGAAGAGCGCAGATTAAGATCTTCTTATGCATAATACATTCTCTTCAATGCTTCAGATTCAATTAAATCGAGTCAAACAAATTGAAATGCTTTAGACATAATAATAAAGTAATGTATGTATCGTCACTTTTATCTTATTTAATTATTAAATAATATTATTTTATTTTATTTTACACATACGGGGTGACTTTGAAATCAAATCCAGTATATCCGCGTCCAAATCTACAGTCTGAACCGCTTCACCGCAAAGGTAGACTAAAAATATAGATACAGCTTTAAGCTAATTTAAAGTCTAGATTTGGATATAGTTCCTTAAAATACTATATTGTTCGAAAATTTAAGTAGTTTTCGTTTTAATTATATACTTCTTTGAAGCACTAAATAGTTAATTTCCTCCCTTCAATGTTAATATTATTCTCAGATGAAGAGAAAATAACGGAATAACACAGGACGAGGTGTTTTTAATGAGGAGGTATTCTCTCTTTGGTCTGGGGAAAAACTGCTTAAATACCACCCGCGCCTTTGGCTTCCGTGCGCCGAAAACGACAGTGTTTATGTCTATCAAATCAAATCAATTTTATTTCTTTTGGTTCGCTTAAAACAACTTGGATACAGTCAGCACTAATAAAATTATTACAATCAATACGATCAATAACAAAATAATTACTAAACAAATTGGTGATAATGGTTGAAGATTACTGCTATAAGCATGTAAAACTAACTAACTTAGAAACTATTAATAAGATCGTGGCCGTAAAAAGGCCGTGTCAGCTTACATTCTAAATGCCTAATAATTATAATTACTGTATGTCAGATAATAAATAAAATTATAGCATTAATTTTGTGGCAGTAAAAAAGCCGTGTCATCTTATATTTTAAGAACATTAATGTTAATTAGTATTCGTGGCTATAAAATGGCCGTGTCACACACATATATCAATATACATATTATTTTATATTATAGGCATACACTACACGTAGTGGCTACGGTATGAGGGTGCATATTTTGGCCTGTGCGTGTGGTTCGATTGCAGAATTGAGAAGAAGGGATAAAGTTGTGGAGCTCTTCAGAACACTCGCCGTAGTATTGCAGTGTGGAATGATGCGTTACAGGCTGAAATAGGCTGTTGATTGTAATTGTCGAAATATTATTTATTTTTTTTATTATTTCATGAGCTAGGTTTAAACTATTGAATATAAAAATAAAGACGCTCAATAAATAATATATTAAATAAATACGTTAACTTAGAAAACAGTTCGAAACAAATAAGTATTCACTTTTGTTCAGGGTTGTTAAGAAAATGAAAATAGACAAGTCAAACTCATGAACGATGAAACAAACAAATAATGTAGGTACAAAATAAAGGCTCTTTCACACAAATCATACAGTTAAGTTAACAGCAGCTAATTGTTGATCCAAATAATTAGTTGGACACGGCCTTTTTACAGCCACTAGTTTGGTTTGGTTAACATTAAGTATGTAATAATAATAATATAAATGTATTCGAAAGAAGTTATGTACAATGATTTAAATAAACTAAATTAAATATTAACCTGAAACTATACTTTTAAAATATATAAATTACTATTATTAGATAAAAACTACTTAATAATTAATAATACAACTGAAATTCAAACATAAATAAAATAAAAGAAAAACAAAATATTAGAAATATATAAATTGCACCAAATCGCTACGAATGGGCAAAGTGCCAAGGATACTCGCAGCATTGTCACGTTAAATTTGGTTTAAATATTTCCTAGTCCTCTCCCATCTCCCGAGGTTCTGACGAGCTGTTTTGACAAACAAACGCCTTGAAAATTTCCTGTGCATTTGGTCCCCACTGCCAGAGTGTTTCAACTCCAAACGGCGCAAAAATACATCTTCCAATAATATTACTAATTCAAATTCAAATGATTTATTAGCAATGTAAGGTTTTACAATATATGTTAACAAACAATCGTGGAACATTATTACAGGATTTGAAAAAGTATTTTGGTGATGAATTATAATTAGGTTTCGATTATAAGCTTACACGGCCCTTTTACAGCCACGAATCTGTTTATTTTGACATAACAATTATAATTATTATTATTTAGATGTAAGCGGACACGGTCCTCTTACAGCCACGAATATTTATTTATGGACATAAATATTATTATTAGAGTGTACGCTGACACGGCCTTTTTACATCCACGAATTAATTACTACCTAGTTGTTAGTAAAAACAAAATCAACGTTAATGGAACAATGTTTTAGTTATATTTATTGTATTGCTGTTAGGTTCAGTCCAGACACAGCTACTGATGTTATTATTTTTATTTTGATTTTGACATTGACAGTGGGTCTGGTCCACATGTTTAAGGTCGCTCAGTGAGCTATGGAGAGAGCTATGCTCGGTATTTCTCTGATGGATAGAGTCCGACACGTAGATATCTGTCAGAAAACCAAAGTTACAGACATAGCTTTGAAAATTAGTAAGTAAGTAGTGGCAACTGGCAGGGCACGTCTGTCGCAGAACCGATGACCGATGAAGTAGACGTGTTCTGGAGTAGGGCCCACGTACAGGAAAACGCAGAGTGGGAAGACGGCCCGCCAGCTGGACGGATGACCTGAAAAAGGTCGCTGTAAAGTCAAATTGTTACCATTCTGTTAATAATAATGTTAAGTGTATGGTTTACCTAATAATATATTTTTTTCATTGTAAGTTGACACGGCCTCTATACAGCCACGAAATTAATTTAAATTTATTATAATTATACATTATGTTATAATTATTTAGATTATAAGTTGACACGGCTATAATGCCTCAAATTTAGGTTAAGCTACAGTACTTGCTTATGGCAGCAATGTCACTTACTTATTTCGGTCTATCCATAATTTACCTTTTTATTTTAATAATATTGTAAAAAATTGACAATATCCGAGTGTTACATGTGAACCATTTGAAAATAAATATTTTGAATTTGAATATAAAATTAAATTGCACCCTACATACTATCGCCTATTATACTATTTCACTCTCTTGATTGATAGATAATTCCGAAATGGATTTAAGTTTGCCCTTGTACATACTTTTACAGTACAATAAAGTATTTTAATAATAATAAATGGCACCATTTTATTTTATAAAGGTTGGTGTAAACTCAACTTTACGACAGGAATGTGTATGACATGTGTGCTGTAGAGCGGGAAGAAAAGTTTCTATTTGCACATAATATGTGGCTTTTATTTTATGGTATGAGTAGGATGTTAAACAACAAACAAGACATTTCAGCATTTTTCTATATTCATCGTAGTTTAGACAGTAATGATCAACGCTCACTTAAAAAATCACTATTTAATTGACGAGCCTTCCAACAGACCAAATCTCTTGGTCACTTTCCAAAATTTGTTCACGATTTCACAACGTCACATCCTTGACCGCCTCCGTGGTCTAGTAGTAACAAACGTTGCCGTGAACTCGGGAGGTCGTGGGTTCGATTCCCACCGGGGGCAAGTTGTACATTGTATAATTTGTCTCGGTCTGGGTGTTTATATTTATAATATGTATATATTTACAAAAAAAAAAAAGTATAATATATAGTTTATCAACCATCTAGTTTCCGTAACACAAGCCTCGTAGCTTACCACGGAAATTAGATGGCGCTGTGTGACCTGAATAAATAAAGATAAAACTGACCCAATCAACTTAAATCTATTACAATTTTATATGCTCAAAGACCTGCACTGGTGGCAACCGTAGCATACCATTTTGTTTTGTCCGGTCAACAGCAAATACATTTTACATTATTTTATTATTAAACAACAACACAAACAAATACCCACCAATTTTTTTCTGTGTGGGTATGTAGGTTTGAGTGTATATGTAGTTGTGTGTGCATATGTGTGTATATCAGTGTGGGTCCGCGAAGAGGCCAGACTACCTAACCTATAATATTGTTGAAAATGGCATCGCGAACAAAACGAAAATCTTTTTTTATTATTAAATATTAATATTTATTCGAAAAAAATTTTTTCAACATATAAAATAGAAAAAGAGTAAAGTAAAGTATTATCACGACCGTTTCCCTTACGGGGTGGTCAGAAACCACGCTTATAAATAAGCGGATTCACATTTAGCCAACTTTACTATAGGCCAATCATGACAAGTGGCAAGCTCATCGATGTCTCCAGCGTACCAAACTCGAGAAATATCACAAAAAAATATTAATTAAATGTATTTATTTACATTATTAAATATTTTTTTTGTGTCTTGACCAGGAATCGAACCCGGTACCTCCTAGTCTAAATCCACGGACTTAACGGCTAGACCACGGAGGCAGCTAACATACTCCCTAAAGCGTCGAAATCAACTGGCCTTAGTTGGTCTAGCTTGTCTTCCAATGATTTTTCTTCTATAACAGAGAGTTAGAGAAGTTAGTTAACGCCATAAACTGCACAGTCCCCTCAGTGTAAATATAAATTAAAAGCTACCTGAATAATAAAATTAAAAATAAACTAAACTATAAATAAAAAATGTCCTCTAGGAATAGAATTATTATTTATACTAAGGATAGGGATATAAGTCCCGTCCGCGTGGAATGGTGGCAAGAACGCTGACTGCATTTCCCCACTGAATTGCAATACTGATTCTTTGGGCGAAGAAAGAGCCAGCCCTCTTGTCACCGGAGGAGACGACAAGACGCGGTGTTATGTATTTTTAAAACTTTTTTGCGCTTGGACTTCATGGACCCAGAGTTTCTACAGCAAACGGCACAAATATGTAATCTCTTAATATACTTACATACTTGCGCCGCTTCCTGAACTCCGCATTTTAATGACGTAACTTTGACTATTGTCTATTATACATACTGCCGCTCATCTTTCGCGCCATTTCTTAACTTACAGGTGCGGAGCAGACAATGTTTGTAAAGATTAACCCTCTCCCAAAACTTTTGTGCTCGGGATAACGAAGTAAATAAATGCCTATCGAAGTTTGTAAGAAAGTTTGACTAACTCCGACAAAATAGAGTTACTAGTTCGACGAAAAAGATCTACTCGTCTTTGGAAAACGAAGGATTTGTAGGGAAAAAAGCGACGTACTCTCCATCCATACGAAAAAATGTCTCCATCCCGCTCTGATATATCAATCAATCAAATAATTTATTTCCTTTGGTTATTTATTTATTTAAAAACTTTATTGCACAAAGCACAAAGGCGGGCTTAATGCCCGTAGACATTCTCTGACAGCCAAACCTTAGGGACAAATTTGAACAAATATAGGTCCTCGCCAAGCCGTCTGGCCAGCGTGGCGAGTGTAGGCCAAATTCTCCAGATATATGTTCTGGAAGGCCCATCTCCAGCAGAGGAGGTCTAGGACGCTGTGTTCTAGGGGCTGTAATGATAGGTGCAATTAAAGTAACAGTAATTTACAATTATAGGATAATTCAACAAATATTATATACCTACTTATATATATATATATTATAATATCAATATACTAAATACTAATACACACACAAATACAACTTACTAACGTGGTTTAGAGCTATTCATAAAGTGTGAATACACCAGTTTTTTTAAAAAACAATCTGTTAGTTGCCTACCTTATGTTTACTGGAAGATCATTCCATAATTTTGTAGCAGCTACTATGAAGGAGTTGGAGACAAATCCAGAATGATGCGAGGGAACAGAAAGAAGAGAGTTGTGAGAAGAACGTAAAGATTTATCGTGGAAAGAAGAGAGATAGGCAAAATTGTCCTTGAGGTATTTCGGAGTAGCAGGCTCGTTTAAAACAGAAAAGGATACAAAGATTATCTTGTAACAACTTGGATATTGTCAGTACTAAAATAATGACAAATTCCAAAATATATAGTTATAAACAAACATAACGTCGATAAACATGGTTGGACCATAAAGGTAAACATAAAAGTTTCGGGGTGGTCAGAAACCATGATACATGTATGTACTCGGGGCGGGTTTAATGCCGCTAGACATTCTCTGACAACAAAACTTTGGGACAATAATTAAAATAAATTAGATGTAGTAGTAGGTGTGAGACGCATTTAAGACTTTTTATTAAATAATCACTAAATTTATCAATACATAATAATAGCACTTGAACGTACATAGTTTACTTTGCAGGCGCGAATAGAATAGAAGGCTAGAAACGGCGTAAGGTGAAGGCGCAGAACAGGCGTGAAACAGCTAAGATACGCGACTTAAATTATATAAAAAGAGGCGGAGACTTATCACAACGATATTATTTATTTGACTATTTAAATAAATAAGTAATGCGCCGATTTTTAATCCTATTTCTGTCCATATTTTATCTTGTACATTTTTAATTCCTGTGCTCCGGCTTAGTATGGCCGTATAGAGCTGAATATTGTTCAATTATCTTGCAGATTAAATTACATACAATTCAATATCGTCACGTATTTTTCTGATCCTATTGTATAAGAAACGACGTGTTGCTTGCGCGCAACTCAAGTCACGACTGCTAGCGACGGGGAACAGGTTACCGGTCGCTTCAGTATAATTCACAACGTGTCGCCTCTGCCTTCATTTGGTATTGAAACGTTTTGAAGCGTCAAGATGCCTGCGCCGCGCCTTCGCCTTAAGCCGTTTCTGTATAATTCGCGCCTTAGGCGGTACCCTAGTGTTGGGGATCTGTCGCAATCCATCCACCAGTCTTTTCCAGTAGTTGCAGTCCTCGGCGCAATGAATGGCTTGGTGAGTACACGCAAAAACCAAAATACACCGTGTTTTTTTTATATCATTGATTATTTATGATGTACTTTATGTTTATATATATGTGAATATATAATATTGTTATAAGAAACGAATAACTTAATTGATGATTGCACCTACCATCTATACTGTCTAAACGTCCTAAAGGTTTTTCTGTCAGAGAATGCCTAGCGGCATTAAGTCCGCCTTTGTACATAGTGCAATTAACTTTTTTAATAAAAAAAAAATATATAATAATTTTAACTCCACAATTTTCTACTTCCCAATAATATATTATCTTCATATATGTAATTCTATTATAAGTATATATTGATGAGTATTTATGTAGTTTATTGTTTATTGGTTAGGATTGCACCCCACATATTTATACTGTCTCGCTCTCCCAAGGGTTAGCTGGTAGAAAAAGCCGAAATGGCTTTAAGTTCGCCTTTCTCATACTTTTAAGTAAAGTGCAATAAAGTATTTAATAATAATAATAAAAATAAATGTATAAAAAAGGTACGAAAAATCTATAACCCTTGTGTGACCCTATCTAAGGATATTGAATCTGAACACCGATTTTGGAGATTTACGTAATATTTGGGGAAAATATTCAACAAAAGATACGAGATTGCGTTGAAGGGCGCTGTGAAGGGTCAATATGGTATTTATGAGAATGTATTGGGAATCTAAAGAATACTTGAATTGTATTTATTTTGTTAGTGAATTCGGATTTTTATGTAGTTAAAGTTTGTGTCAATCTTTTCATTAAGTTTTGTAATATATTGACCCAATTCAGTTCATGAAACTATCTACCAATACGGCATTAACACACTGAGAAAATAGATATGTGATGTAAATACGGTTAATAGTTTTTTTTTGTTTACCGCGATAAGGCTTTTGTCATTCTATCACGATACAACAAGGTGCTGGCTGTGAGAAAAAACACCATTTTTATTAATTAAAAAATTGGTTGCCTGTAAAGTCGGTATACGGGCGAAAGTTTTACGTGACAACAACTTTGAGTGGTAAAATAATTTTAATGTGAATATTCATTCGTATAGTAGGAAGAAGGATGAAATAATAGTAACAATTTAAAACATTTATGTATACAAAGAATTATATTTAAAACATTAATTTATACAAAGAATCTCGCACTGAATTTCATATTAACAAAATTTTATTTTTACCTTTACACATACATACGTATTTATATACAAATATACATACAATAACTTGCAATACATTTGCGTACAATGAAACAGCGTTTACTACAACTTAACTTGTTCCTATCTGAGTGATTTTGTTGAGGATAGGGCGATGATAGGAGAAATATGAAATGAAAGGAAGTGTTTCTGCTGTAATGTGCCTAGAAAATGCAAAGTCAATGTCTTTCACTTTTTATGTCTGTCTTTCTCGCTCTTAGGCGGGCTAACCATGCCCGAGTGGAAGGGACGCGTGCCTCTCACTCGCTCTCATTGTGAGCGCATAACGTGAGCGGAGCGTAACGCAGTTTCTTGAAGTGTCACCCGGCAAACCAATTTATAAGACGTTGTCACGTCAAAATAACCCGACTGCGTAAAAAAAATACTTTAACTAAACACTAAAAGGAAATAAATAATAATTGAAAAGAAAAACTGCCTCCGTGGTCTAGCGGTTAAGTCCGTGGATTTAGACTCGGTGTTACCGGGTTCGATTCCTGGTCGGAACACAAAAATATTTATTAATGTAAATAAAAACATTTAATTAATATTTAATTTATTTGTGATCTTTCTCGAGTTTGGTACGCTGGAGACATCGACGAGCTTGCGACTTGTCATGATTGGCGTATAGTAAAGTTGGCTAAATGTGAATCCGCTTATTTATAAGCGTGGTTTCTTACCACCCCGAATGGGAAACGGTCGTGATGATACTATACTAATAAAAAAAAGCAAGCCTAAAGATACTGGCGTCAAAAAAAATATAACCGCCTAGCTATATTATATTAACTATTACTATTAAAATTCTTTATTGCACATTGAAATATACAAAATAAAATTAAGTACATAGGCGAGCTTAATACCTTGTAGGTATTCTCTAACAGCTAACCTTTGGGAGAAAGCTATTGGGAAGCTAGTATAAAAAAAAAACGACATAAGAAATTGTGGGGTGCAGAGTTAGAAGGAGAGAATAAATATTAAACCAAATAGTTTTATAAACTAAAAGGGTATTAAAAGAAATCCATATAAAAAAATAATGAAAATAAATAAATATATAAATTTAAATGTCAGATACATCAATTATTATCATTTTTCTTTTAATAAACATATTTTATTTATATGACACAAACATACGCTAATAAGAATAATATAGGAAACGACATCACGTTTTAGCAATACACATTTAACAAAACCTTTTCATTCTTCTCGAGATAGTGGAGAAATGCTAGTCTTTGTCTGCTGATACAACTGAAATTTTACAGAATTATCATCCTTATATCAACCAAGAATAAGTAATATATTGGAGTGAAGTAATTTTGTATGATATGAAATGTGGGTATAGATAAAATTGTTGAAAGATCGTGAGATGGCTGGGGATTGTGCTAAATGTTTTCCAATAATAACTATTCCCCTAAAGATTTGAGGCTCAGCAATGACTTTAGTGGCGCATTATCTTCAATACGTACCTAGTCTTCAAAATAAAAATTAAATATATTAGCTCCATCTCACATCCAGGCGACTTCGGGAAAAGCGGCGTCTTCTGCTGAGAACCTCAAGTTGTATAAATACCTTACGAATTTACGCCGTCTGGGGTCGAGTTAATGGGCTCATGGGGACCCTCAGCAAGGCGCCTGGCCAAAGAGTTGTCAAACCGGCTGACGGAAAGATCTCAATTCAATTCAATTCGTTTATTTTGCAAGTAGGCATAGGACAAAAAGATATGTATTCTGCACTTTTACACGTCAATTTTTACAATATTGATATAAAACGATATAATTTTATAGTACATATTGGTGAATCTGGAGCAGTACATGATAACCATCATTTGAAAAGAGAAACAATAAAATAACAAAATTATAAATACAGAATAACGCTTAACATTATAGCTGCTGTAGATAGGCATTGTCACACTATAAGCTAAGACAGACACAATTATAAGAATATAAATGTCAATGTCACTTAAGATAATATCTGCTGTATATAGGCATTGTCATACTATAAGCTAAGACAGACACAATTATAAAAATATAAATATAAATGTAAATGTCAGTTATCTATCTGGAGACAGGAAGGCTGGTAATTATTTCTGCCAACGTATTAGCCTCGCTATACAGAGGGGAATTGTTGCCAGTCTCCAAAGGACTACTCCGGATGTGACGTCTTTAGAGGAAGTTTGTTTATTTATAGTTTGTTATTTTAAAATGTTTGCTATGTAATGAAAAAAAAAAAATCTCGTCGATGTCTCCAGCGTACAAAATTTGGGAAATATCACAAACAAATCAGGTCTTTCGCGCCATTTTGCGCGGAGATGTCAAGTGCAAGTTATTGTTTTGTAAATTAATTTACTGTGGATATTATTGGTCAAAAATGGTGTTGTTTTGTTTAATAATGTGCTACAATGTGAATAATTATGGAAAACGATAAATTCTACTATAAATATGGGGCACAAGTTGCAGTTTATTTTTTGCGGTTTTCCCGCGCTGCCAACTCCCATATATTATCCGACGTGTTTGAGCTATAGTGCCGCGAGTGACTCCAAGAAAAGCATCAAATTCTGCAGCATCTGGAATTTGATGATGACCTCATTAACTCATTAAATAGAAAGATATATTACGTCAGACTTGGCTGTATGGGCTAGACCCTTTGCCTTCCCTATCATCTCATTCATCATCCATCGGGAGAAGAAAACCAAAAAAAAAAAACACAAACAAATCAAATATTAATTTAGTTTATTTAAAACACCAGGAATCGGACCCGGTACCTCAATTAATAAATATTATTGTGAGGACACAATAATATTTATTAATTGAGGTACCGGGTCCGATTCCTGGTGTTTTAAATAAACTAAATTATATAGGCAGGAGCCATATGCCAAAATGTTAGCTGGCTGCTGTCACACGGTAAAACTGTATCAATAATGTTCGATAACTTCGCGGGCTGTCAAATTTCGTTGGTAAATACACACATCAAAAGTGTCTAGGGATCAACATATATTTTTGCAATAACTTTTCTCCTGATTGATATTCATTAAAATTTTCTTTAAGGATTGATCAAATAAAATGTTTTCGTTTGTCTACAGTAACGATAAACCAAGTCACCTTTGCATTAGTAAAAAAAATTGCCATTTTCCTAATAAAGGGATTTTTGACATTTGAACCACTAACATTAAAGTTCGAAAAAAAGACTGAAATAACAGTTTTTTTTTTAATTTTATTGGGTAACTTAAACAATTAATAATCCGTGTTTCTACCGCGAACACTAACAACACAAGAACATCGGTTTGGCATACTCAAAATGAGTTCATCCAAATCACGCTGTGGAATGGCCGCCCATGTTCGTTGCAACAACAAAAAAAGGTCTTCTTGCGACTGGATACCCTCCATATTCGGCAGAGCTCTTCTCTGAAGAATATCCCATGCATGCTCAATCGGGTTCAAGTCTGGCGACTGAGCAGGCCAGGGCAGGACATTGATGTTAGCTGCGGCGAGAGTCTGTCTTACAACTCTTGCGGTGTGCGGTCGTGCATTATCATGCATTAACTGAAATAAGGGACCGATATGCACTTGTAGAGGAACGATGACGTCTGATACAACCGTCTCAGCATAAATTTGAGCGTTGAGGTTGCCTCTGATCCAAATCAACTCAGTTCTTCCGCCGATCGAAATACCCGCCCATACCATGATGGTTCCACCACTATAAGGATGGACTTCCTGGCAGGATTTTAATCGCTGTTGGCGTCCAGGGGTTCTCCAGTGTCGTATACGTCTTGTATCCGGCCTCATACCAAAACGAGACTCATCAGAAAAGCACACGAAACGCCATTGTTCTTCTGTCCAATTTCTGTGTTCAAGAGCCCATTGATATCGAGTCCTACGATTGTGCATTGCTATAGGTGGTACCCGTAGCGGTCTTCGGGAATGAAGGTTCACTTCATGCAAGCGGTTTCTGACTGTTTGGTCGCTAATTAAGTTCCCTGAAGAGCGATGAAGGCTCACGGCTAACATCATGGCGGTTATTGTTGGAGTTCTTCGAGCTGTGATTTGAATGTATCGGTCTTGTCTCCGTGTGGTGCAGCGATACCGTCCTCCATGGCGCTCAGCCACGGTACCAGTGGTTCGGTAACGTGTCCAAAGTCGACTGATAACACTCTGACTTGTATTCAGAGCTAAAGCCACAGTACGTTGCCGGGAACCAGCTTCTATCATTCCCACGGCTCTGATCATTTCTTCCCTGCTTAAATGACGTCGCCGCTCCATAATAACGTTGGTTTTAATCAGTAGTAGGGAAACAGTAGCACTAATAATGTCTTCAATGCGTCTTATGTTTTTATAGGGAAAATATTGACAGCTGATTTTCATCTTTTACTCGAATTTGATTGACAGTTCCTGTTTTAAATTATGAAATGCACCAAAAAGGATCCATATAAATTTATAAAATCATAAATTTATTACAAAGCCACATCTCAATCACAAGAAATCCGCATAAACATGCTTGATCCCTAGACTTTTTTGATGTGTGTAGTTTGCGAAAATGTTAATGTGACAAATAAATTCGATACGATTCCTACATTTTTATGACTTGAGGTAGGCACTCGCTATACATCCAAACAGACGCCGCGCCGCGCCATTTTAATCAAATAGACATGTGTAAATTAGTATTAGGACCTAAATTAATATTTGTACGCCTCTTAAGGTAGATTGTTACATGTAAAAATATATTGTTCACCTTCATTTGTAACCATACAATCACAAATAAATATTTCATTTCATTTCCAATTATATATATTAGCGACGGCGCAACTCAAAATAGACAGAATGGATGTAGACGCAATCCACGGCTATGACGATGTTTAAAAAACAATATACGTTGTCAACAATCGTGAACAAATTTTGGAAAGTGAACAAGCGATTTTTCTGTTGGAAAACTCGTCAATGGCCACCTAAAATCCACTACTAAAAAAAGTTAGACCACTTAGGCAGACTACTGACGCCATCGCTCAAAACTTGCGACGTTTCCGTAATTATTTATACTAAATACAGCTAACTTTAAGTTTGCGATATGAATAATGAAATGTTTAGCCTTAGCAATAACAGCTGTGAAATTGTGGCTAAACTTTCCACGCCCACACTAATGCTCAGCTTTGACTGTTAAATCTGTGTTATATTATTTATAACTTTTAGTTTACAAAACAATTCCACATCTATCATTAGGCATTTAGGTTTGGGTTTAAGGTATAATCATCCTTACTAATATTATAAATGTAAAATATATTTTGTCTAAACAATATGGAATGTATTAAATGAAAATATTTCTTTGTATGAAATATGGTATGAAAATACAGGTGGTTGGTAAGTTTTGGCATACAAAATTTTATTTTAAAAACTAATCTTATATCTAACATAAATGTAACACAAAAAATTATAATGAAGAAATGAGACACAAAAAATAATAATAAAGAAATAGAACACAAAATAACCCAAATAGTATCCAATAAAAAATACCAAGTCTATTTTGCTCTTATATGAGCTTGTCGCAGTCCTTGGTTGTTCCCGCGCGCCTCTCCGAAGGCGAGGGAGGACACTCGCTCTCTCTCTCCCTCCTCGCCATGAAGGCGCCCGCACACTAGCGGACGACGCCGGCGGGCGGTGGTCGTTTGCATATTGCTCCCCGCCGTCCGCCATCAACACAAGGCGTCTCGAGGAACACCATCAGGTTTTAGTCGGTGCGAGCCCGACATAACCTCCCCCCTGTCCCCCGACTCGGGGGGGGGTATCCGGTAGGGATTTCCTGATGTAAAAAAAAAAAAAAGTCCTTGGTTGCGTAAAAACATTTCTGGACCAGTAAATTTTTAACCCTAATTTTAAATAATTTCGTAGGTAGTTCCCTAATATCCAGTGGTAGTTTATTGAACAATTTAATGGAAGTAAGGCAGCAGCTACTTTTACTGACTGGTGGAACTAGCCTACTGGGATACCTGCTATTAAACTTACATGTTTCACTCAATGTCTTAAACAAATTTTTAACAAAAATGCAGCATTCTAACATATAAATACAAGGAACAGTTAACAATTGTAGCTTCCTAAAGATCACATCATCATCAGCCTGCGTCTCTTCACTTCTGGATATAGGCTCGCTATTTTACACGATCTTCTTTCACCCTCATCCTCATCCATCCCCCACCACCGGCCTTTCAGGTCATCCGTCCATCTGGCGGGGGGTCGTCTCACTCTTCATCCTCCAGTGCGTGGTCTCCACTGCCGGACCCGTTTACTCCATCGTTCATCGCTTCTGCGACAGATGTGTCCAGACCATTGCCACTTCAACTTGCTATTTTTTTAAGCTATGTGATTGTGATTCTTTGACGGATGTCAACGTTTCTGACTTTATCCTTCAAAGACCTTGATCTTATGCATCAGACCCACTGTCAGTGTCCACGTCTCTGCTCTATAGGATATTACTGGAAGAACACACTGGTTGAAATTTCCTGAATACTGCTCATCCTAGCTGAAAGCGTCTGTCGGCTTCTGTACTGAAGTTGGCTATTCCTAATTGGATGGTCAGTCCAAGTTGTACTTTTGTACAACTTCGATAGTAGTATATCTCACGTAAATTGGTCTCAGTATGACAGCCGTTGAACATGATTTTTGTCTTGTCCAAGTTCATACCGAGACTTTAGTATACCGCTAAGATCCAGCGAGCTAGCTATTTTGACTATGTCATTCGCAAATCGGAGGTGCGATGAAAGATCAAATATTTTTATATTATAATCTAGAATGAAAATAAAGAACGTACGTATATATTTTTTTAATATTTAGTAATAAAATATAAAGTTACGGTGCAGAGAAGTTTTCCTAAAAATATCGCAACTCATACCGAGCCTAATCAAGTAGGTAGAGAAAGGTCGACTATAGCGCGGACTTTGACTTACATAAAAAGGACCTTATATTCGAGCGAGGTTGCCGCCCCGCGCCGCCCGGCTACGTGTGACCTTCGCCAGCTGTTAGGTATTTATCGCCATAGATATTGTGATTTTCAGACGCGGCCTTTCACCATACAGCAGTGTTTTGTTTTTCGGAAATTTATTTTTATCTTTAAGAAAAAGTTACCTTTTTTATTTCAAAAAGGGGTTCTACCAATGACACCTGAAACCTAAAAAAAATATTTGCTCTTTTTGCAAATACGCGTAGTATACGAGTATGTGTCTGTTTGTTTCGCCTTCATACTGATAAAACTTGACCGAGATTTTTCCAAAAACCTAAAGACGGACATTATGAATAGATTAGTATTGTTTATTACCCATAACATTTCTTCTAAGTGTATTCAAATATCCATACTTCACTATCACTATCAAACAAAGTCCTCTGCCGCGTCTGTCTGTCTGTTCGCGATAAACTCAAAAACTACTGCACCGATTTTCATTCAGTTTTCACCAATGGATAGAGTGGTTCTTAAGAAACGTTTAAGTATATAATTTGTTAAGTTTATCTATACTTGTAGATTTGAGAGTTCCAAATATAGTGGCATCGTCAACAATTCGGACAGCTCGCTTTTGTAGGACATTGAGAGCATACGTGAGGTACTTGGCGGAACCATTCCAAAGGTATTCCACGCATGATCTGATCTGTGCTTTGTACAGTCTGATTTAAGGCGGGAAAAACCAAACCTTGTTCAGTTTTCCGAGCTTTTTTGACGTTGTTGTGATGATGCTCTCAATGGTCTGAGCGAATTTCTACCCCTAGAATGTTGAAATTTACTTGGTGTCAACAGTATCTAAACTCAAAACATCTATTAAATCCTTGACAACCTGAAAATCTAAATACGTCATGTGATACTACGGCCAAGGTGATGTCGCTCACCACTAAACATTTCACGGGCAGGGTCCAAGTCAAACAACTAGTGTTTAATATAAACGAGACCTTTCACCACAAAACAGTTAATGACTACAGAGAAGCGAATAAAAATAGCAAAGTATCTAAATAGGTGGTAGGCGGACTCATGGTGGTAATTTGCCCAGTCTGCCGGGACGGGGAAGTATCCACTGTTCTTGCCGATAATCCCAGTAAAGTGTATCCACACGTTTCGGGATCAGGCTCGAATTGCCGTCATACCCAGTCAAGCCGACATAATGTAAGGGACTGATGTCAGTCATGACTATCTGATTCTAGTTGCTAACATAAAAATACGGTTTATAAAAAAAAAAAAAAAAATGTAGATACCAATTCATTTCAATCGTGAAGCTTCAGTATGCGGCCACTTTTTCATTTGCTAGGAAAATGTAAACAAGAATACTATCTCCGTTTATTAAAATAGCAGACTGTTTCCCGGATCACGTACAAACTAATAAAAGCATTTTATTTCCGCAAAAACACACGCTTTTTCAATGAATCATTTGTTATTATGCGGTGTTATTTATATTAGTAAGTCTTGATTCAATACCTACTATTACCTACTTTATTATTATTTTATTTAAAGGGAGAATTTTAAATATATTGCCTCCGTGGTCTAGCGGTTAAGTCCGTGGATTTAGACTCGGAGGTACCGGGTTCGATTTCTGGTCGGGATACAAAAATATTTAATAATGTAAATAAATACCTTTAATTAATATTTAATTTATTTGTAATATTTCTCGAGTTTTGTACGCTGGAGACATCGACGAGCTTGCCACTTGTCATAATTCGCCTATAGTAAAGTTGGCTAAATGTGAATCCGCTTCTTTATAAGCGTGGTTTCTGACCACCCCGAAAGGGACACGGTCGTGATGATACTTTACTATTAGGTAATTGACGGCGGCCGTCTGATAACCAGACGTTTGTTCCACTATGAATATCAGCTGGAAGAGTGGGTACGGATTTCGAGCTGATTGCTATTAGTAGAGCGAAGTGGAATGTTATATGATAGACGTCTAAATGACCTTCACCGATTGCGTATCTGCATGATGAACAGTGATGGGTTGCTTAAAGAAATTAGTTCAACGATTTTTTTTTTATTAAGTGATGTAAGAACACTTTCTTTAAAATGATATAGAGGGTAGTTTTAAATCTGATGCCGGGCTCAAATGTCGCAAGCACTATTTGTCCCCTCACTTCCCCACACACGATAGACCTGGCAAAGTGAATCCATGAATTGCTGAGAAAATTAATATCTCA
Source organism: Tinea semifulvella (assembly GCA_910589645.1). NCBI lineage: Eukaryota > Metazoa > Arthropoda > Insecta > Lepidoptera > Tineidae > Tinea > Tinea semifulvella. The sequence continues at coordinate 6,349,314 of OU342608.1, read as the reverse complement.
ATTTGTGTTAATTTAGGTTATTTTAGAAGGTATATATATACATATATATTGTATTTGACATTTTCTTTTTATTATTATTATTTATGTTTGTTTTAGTATATAGTATGACAACGCCAATTTACAGCTGCAATATTATATTAATAAATAAAATTCTTTGACATTGTTATTATTATTATTTTATTAATTTTATTTTAAATATTATTATAACTATGCCATTAGAGTTTAGACAGTAGCGTTCTGATTTATATGTATTTTGTAAATACATTAGTATTGAATTGTTCAGTTTATATCATGTTTAATTTTTATATAGCTTCATATAATTTTATAGACTTTTAAATGTATAAATATCTGACGTCTAAAAGTGCTTGTAATATTGCCAATTTCCTGAATAAATGAATTTGAAATTGTGTAATTTTATATATATTATTCACGGTTAAATTTCAACGAGTTTATTGAACTCTACGAATGGTACCTATTTAATTTGCATTTTCAGCTTGACAAAGGAAAACATAAAATCTCTTACAAAGATTTTTCCGATAATACTTTTATTGTTAAAAGGAATCAAATCAAGGAAAATCTTTTAAAACAGTAAAAAAAAATATGTTATTGATTAATGCAAACAATATAAAAAAATACAATATTAATAATAATAAATAATAATAATAAATATTTCAGACAGGTCACACAGCGCCATCTAATTTCCGTGGTAAGCGGTGATCTTGTGTTACGGAAACTAGATGGTTGATAAACTACATATTATACTTTTTTTTTTGTAAATATATACATATTATACATATAAACACCCAGACATTAAATAAACTATATTACAACAAAATAAAGAAAGATAGACAAAAAATAAAAACGATAAAGATTGATGATGAAACTCTAGAACAAGTAAATGAAATTATATATCTGGGCAGTGTTTTCACTGCGGATGGGAAGTACGATAGGGACGTTGAAAGAAGAGTGAACGCGGGAAATAGTGTTAACGGTGCCCTGGGGTCGCTGATCGGCAGTCGAAATGTCAGTGACAAAGCTCGGCTCGCCATACACAATGCCATGTTGGTACCAACACTAATGTATGGAAGCGAAACGTGGATATGTCAGAATACGCATGAGAGTAGGGTTAATGCAGTAGAAATGCGGTCGTTGCGGCGGATATGTGGCGTCACTTTGGCGGACCGCATACGTAACGTCGAAATACGGAAAAGGGATGGTATGAAGGAAAGCATAGGGACAAAAATAAGGAAAAGCATGCTACGATGGTTCGGGCATGTTGAAAGGATGAGCGAAGAAAGATTGACGAACCAGGTATATAATGCGAAAGTTGTGGGTAAAAGAGGCCCTGGCAGACCAAGACACACGTATCACGATCAAATAAATAAAACACTAGCTGAAGGAGAATTAAAAAGCCTTCGTAACAAAAGGGCATGTATGAAGAGGTTGATGAATGTCGATGAAGCGAAAGAGGTATGTCGTGATCGTGTCAAGTGGCGCTCAATTGTCTCTGCCTACCCCGTAAGGGATCTGGCGTGAAGATATGTATGTATGTATGTACAACAAAATCTAAATTTAACCTAAAAATAATAATAATAAAAGTTGCTCCCCCAAATCGCTGTCTTGTGGCTAAAGCATTGATTAAAGCTATTAGATATTAGGTAATTGATTACTTCACCTATGCTCACAACCTTCCACTTCGTTCTTCATATAAGAACCGACTTAAAATCCCATCCCACTTCTTTAGCTGATTCGTATACAGTCTCTGCAGCCCGCCAGTGGAACAAGCTACTACTGTTCCCGTGCCTCGTATGTCCCGGTTCCACTATTACCAACTTCCTCCTCCTTGCGTCGTTCTCCTCACTTCTGAGGGACGTGACCCCCTCCACAAATCACTTTGTCCCAGACGATGTTGCACCATCCGGGTCTGTTTACGGCTGCATGTAGGGCATCTGCATTGGGGTATTTAGGGAGATGCGGATCTGTTCAGACCAGCGTATGGGGCTTCAGCTACGCGGTCTTTTCCCTTCGACTTTTCCTGTGATAACAAGCCACCAGGTTACCAGATATTTTACGGGCTATATCCAAAATAATTTAAGTGGCATATTCTACACAGGTACTTAGGTATTTTATTTATTTTACTTTTTATTTATAAGTAATTTTGCTACTGTTTTTATTTTTTCACCATTAAATGATTTTATATTTCTCTTTGTTACTTATTTTTGTAGTTCCTAGGAAGAGCACTGACTTCTACATAGCCCAACTAGTCTTGGAGTCAGGGTTTTAACTATTTGTAACATAAATGTTCCCTAAGTTAAGTCTATATTTATACGAAAAAAAAATGTAATTGTTTCAATAAACTTATTTATATAAATAATAAAATATTAATTAAACTAAAAACTTACATCTTAAAACATAAATTACTTACTATTAATAAAAATAAACCTAATTAATAAATAAAAATATAACTAAAAACTAAAATGAATAAAACCCAAAATAAAAATTATTATAAATAAAAAATTTGCTCCAAATCGCTGCCAATGAGCAAAGTGCCAAGAATACTGGCAGCATTGCCACGTTGAATGGCAATACTGATCCTTTGGCCCAAATATTGCCCAGCCGTTTTGTCTCCCGAGGTGTTGACGAGCTATTTTGACAACGCCTTGAAAATTTCGTGTGCACTTGGTCCCCACGGCCCGAGAGTTTCAACTCTAAACGGCGCAAAAACACATCTCCCAATAAGCTGAGTGTATTTCCGCCGCTTGAGATTCTCTGCTTGTAATGCAGCAGCGCCTGGGTCCTTAGAGGTCAAGAACAAGTGGGTAGGCGCCAGGGTGTCCACACTTACTTATTATATTATTACTTATATGGCCGAAATACTCAAGGACTAGTTTTAGGCAGATGGAAGACAGCCTAGTAGAGATTTTGAACTCCGTGAGTATTGACACATTAGTTTTTCGCGCTGTACAAGGGATACGCAACATACGCCTCCAGCACCACATCTCAAAGTCATCGATGCGGCCACGATCACCGGCTTTGAGAGTCCAAGTTTCAGCGGCATAAATAAATATGGAGAATATTAAGCTGCGTATTAGTCTTGTGTTGGTGTTTAGGGTGATATGTTGATCCTTCCATATTCCTTTTAACTGACTCATTACCAACCCGTTTGCTATGTGTTCCTTTTTCATCTACTAACTATAGAATTAATTCCTATATCCCTAGAACATGTAGAGGTTTTAATGACTTGTTACAACGTTTGGATGTCGACCTGTTTGAGACATCTCCTTCCACCCTCAGACGTTTATTGACTACAGAGTACTGTGATGAGCATATTGAGTAGATGTCCATTAAAATGTTAAAATATTATATTATTATTATTTTAAATTATTTATTTGATCCTTGTTTTAGTTTATCTTATATATTTTTCTATTACTTATGTTTCATTTATGTTTCTTGTCAAAATTTGTAAAGTGTTGTTTGAGTACCTACTTATTGTTACTAATACTTGTTGTTACACTTAATTAATTTTATTATATTGTATAATTCTTAAGTTGTAAAACAGGATGAGTATACAAATGCAATTGTTATTTCATATCTCATTGTTATTGTACTGATTTTGTTGGTTCTTATTTTTATTATTTTTCATTATAGCTAACAGTGAAAATTTGTAAGGCTTTGAGATTAGATATTTTTTGTATACATAATATTGCAAAGGCTGTAAATTTTCCCACAAATAAATAAATAAATAAAACTTGTGAAATCGTTAATAAGTTGTCATTAAAAAAAATACATGAGACCCTCGTCGACCAGTCTGGCCAACGTGGCGTGTGTAGGCTGAATTATCAAGAAAATTATGGAAGGCCCATCTTCAACAGTGGAGGTCTAGGACTCTGTGATCTGTAATGAACATATTATAAACACAGAGTTGCGGAAATACGCCAATCTCGGTCCGGTTACGAATTTACGCTGTTCGGAGTCTTCAGCAAGGCGCCTGGCCAAGGAGTTGTCAAAGCGGCTGACGGAATGTTTTGCAAAAATAATAAAAAAAATAAAACAGTAAAATATAAGTTTTCTCACAAAGATTGGAGAAATATTCGTAAATTAAAATATGTATGAGTACGCCGAACCCGTAGAAAATACTTTATTTTCGATCAAGCCATAAAAAGATAACAGAATATCCATTACAAAGGCATATGATACAGTTACTTGTGGCATCCCAAATAAAATACTCTATCTATTTTCAAAAGATTCAATCACGAAAATAATTCTATATGAAAATCATTTTTGTTATACGAAAAAACTTTTGTTATATAAAGTTCTCGTAAAATATTATGGGAATTGATAGTAAAAAATATATATATAAAAACTCATTCATCTGTGATTATTTTATTCGAAGTAAATTAACATACATTTGTTGGGACTAATTTGTCAAATTGAACAAGTCTTTAATGTTGTATGATTTATTTCCATTAATATTCAGTTACAACTTTCACTATTTTAAAGGCGCGCAACGACCGACTTGTCTGCTGTTTTCTTGTAATCTGCCGCGATATGATTCGCGCCATTCTTAAAGCGACTCGTAAATATTCGTTATTGAACCAATCAGAAATCAGCACGCGACTACGTTCGTACACAACGCCACCTACTTTACAAAACCATATTGCTAATCATTCCTAACTTATGTCTAAACACTAGGATAATAATGGAATAATAACTATGTTACATTAGAGGATAACACATTAAAAAAAAATCTACCTAAATAATAAAATTAAAAATAAACTAGAGACTCTAGAGACGACCCATCCGAGATAGTCCCAAAAAGACTGGCAACATTTCCCCTCTGTATAGTGTTGGCGACCACTAATGAATAAGCGACCTCTATACTTCAGTGAGGACAACTTGGCTGGTGTTACCATCGAGAACAAGGCGACACGCGCGCCAACGGTCGCGCCAAACGGTTGTGCATGAATGTGATTGGTTCTCAACACGAATGTGATTGGCCGGTGCGCCCCACTACTTTGGGACGGTGCAGGGTCTATAAATATAGCGGCAACGAGTTGCAAAGGATATTCGATGATTTAGAACACTCAAGTGAACAATTAGATCATAAGCACGGTCTATCTATAATAAAGTACTGATTAATTGTACCACTGAGTCTTATTACAATACCTCAGTTAATAATAGCGAGGCTAATACGTTGGCAAAAATAATTGCCAGCCATCCTATCTCCAAATTTTGGACAGCTGTTTGGACAACTCCACGGCCAGACACTTGGCTGAGGGTCCCCGTGGTCCCATCGTCTCGACCCCAAACAGCGCAAATTCGTAACCGGACCAAGGTAGGCATATTTGCACAGCTTAAGGTTGACAGCAGAAACCTTTTCTGTAAAATTAAAATAAAATCCAAAAATTGTATTTATTTTCAGACAAAAACACAACAAATGGAGCAAAAGAAATTTATTCCAGCCGGCAACCAACATATTACGTAGGTATACCCCCAGCACGTCACCAATATTCATGAGTCGGCAATATTTATGAGAGTACACGCTCTTCAGAGCAATCCAGCTAATGGTGCCCAGACACATACAACTACCTATAATATTTTATTTACTTTTATTTTTAAAAAGTACTACCTAAATAAGTTGGTCAAACAAATATATTTATTATGAATGGATGTACCTTATATATTAATAATTTTACATCCATTATTCATTACAGCCCCTAGAACACAGTGTCCTAGACCTCCACTGCTGGATATGGGCCTTCCAGAACATATATCTGGAGAATTTGGTCTACACTCGCCACGCTGGCCAGACGGCTTGGCGAGGATATGACGTCAATTTATTTACGATTCCACAAGCTGGTACTAGTGGAACCGGGAAGAAGAACCGGGCGGCGTTGAAAGCCGTGCATCGTCTAACGTCGTTTCAGTTCGGCAAACTTCGGCACGGTGTTTGTGTGCGTGCGACTAGACGTATACGTGTAGACTAGCTGCTAACTGCTCGTAACTGATTTATATTTATTTATTTAAATACTTTATCGCACTATGTACAAAGGCGGACTTAATGCCGCTAGGCATTCTCTGACAGCCAAACCTTTAGGACATTTAGACAGGATAGGTGGTAGGTGCAATTAAAAACAGAGATTCTATCTCTTTTAGACACAATGCTAGGTGAGACAGCGTGCTTTTTGGCGGCGTAAAAAAAATACTGCATAAATAAAATAAATAAATAATTATAATTGCATAAGTTGATTAAAAATGCTATGCAATAGATTTACCGCGGCAGTCCCCGAGTGCTATTTTTTGAGAGAAAATTCTGCCAGCCCTATTGTCACCATAGACGTCAATGAGCCTTGGAACGATTTATTTATAAAACGCTTTCAGTTCTGATCCCCACGGCCCTATCGTTTGTATATATATAACTTATAACCTTTTCATATATTTTTTTCTTATTTCGCACTCATATTCTTTTGTCAATGTTCTAAAGGTTAGCTGGTAGAGAATAATAATAATAAATAAATAAATATTTCCAGACAGGTCACACAGCGCCATCTAGTTTCCGTGGTAAGATACCAGGCTTGTGTTACGGAAACTAGATGGTTGATAAACTACATATTATACTTTTTTTTCTTTCTTCTTTCTTTCTTTCTAAACATATACATATTATACATATAAACACCCAGACCGAGACAAATTATACAATATACAACTAGACCAAGGAGGCGGTCAAATATAATAAAAATGTTTTATTGCACAAAATCTAAAATAATTATAAAATTAATGTGCACAGACTAGCTTTATGCTATGAGAATACCTTCATGTTTGCAATAAATAATTTTATTACATACCCTATGTTCGACATGTTGCTATAAGCGCTTTTTTTTACTTTATTTCGCTTTCAAAGTCGTTCGACTTGCGTTTGTCTATGGTTTTTATACAAAATTCAGCTTTGCTTTATATGCTTTAAAGTCGAACATTTAATAGGCAATCGTAAAGAAGAATGTCTCACAGCAGCGCCCTCTACACTCTAAAGGATGCACTAGGGCGCCGCGCCTCAGCATCGTACACGTTGGGATCCCCTGGGCAGTAGTCTCGACATTTCATAACGATCTTAGCGATTTAAGGTGGCCATTGACGAGCATTTTAACAGACCAAATCGCTTGGTCACTTTCCAAAACATTGTTCACGATTGTCGAAAACGTATATTGTGTTTTAAACGACGCGACGTCACAGCCTTGGAGTACGTCTACGTCCATTCAATTTATTTTGCGTTGCGCCGGCGCCAGTGACGACCTCAACTTCATAATCTTGTTGAAAATGGCATTGGGAAGGCTGAATGCGAGTGTTGGGCTCTGCTAAATAATTGGACGAACATCTATTCGAATAGTTTGATGAAAACGGCGTCCGATCGGATGTATAGTGAGTGCCTACCTTTAGCCATAAAAATGTCGGAATCGTATCGAATTTATCTGTCAAATTAGCTATTTTCGAAAACTATTTAGCGACGAAATTTGACAGCCCGTAGAGTTATCGAATATTACCCATACAGTTTTACCGTGTGACAGCAGCCAGCTGACATTTCTGCTTTTGCATCTAGTGTTGCAAAGGAATAAATATTTTTGTCGATTGATATAATACACATTTCTTTTTTTTTTTTTCTTTCTTTATTCGAGGGAAATAAGGTACGGTACAATGATTTTAAAATAATAATAAAATATTAATTAAACTAAAAACTTACATTTTAAAATATAAAAGACTAATTAATTAATAAAATTAATTATAGGTTTTGTCTAACTTGTTTTGTAAATTTATTAATATCGAACCAACAATGGACATAACATGCTAATGATGTTTTCCATGATGCGCTAGGTGATGATGATATTTTTCTAAAAAATAAATACAAAACTGTATTGTGCATTCATTGCCTTTACCATTGCTAAAAGATATAAAATTATTTTTTCAAAATTTATGACAAAGACCTTCAGTCACTGTCACTGATGACGCCGCTCCAAAGAGAGGCGAAATATTTGGCAATAAAATTTTATAGCTTCAATTTATATATTTTACCAAGTAAAAAACACATCTAACACTATTTGTTGCAGTTAATAAAATTAATAATATTTATTTTATTTGTGACATTTCTCAAGTTTGGTACGCTGATCGACGAGCTTGCCACTTGTCATGATTGGCCTATACTAAAGTTGGCTAAATGTGAATCCGCTTATTCATAGGCGTGGTTTCTGATCACTCCGGAAGGGAAACGGTCGTGATACTTTACTTTACACATATTAAGGCATAAAAATAGTTAATATGGAGCTGTATAAGTTTTAATGACATAAGTTATCATATTAAAATTTAACCGTCCTTTGGCACTAATGATATTCCCAAATTAGCCTTTTGATTTTGTAAGTGGTAATTTTTTTTTATGACTTACGGACCGAAATCGTTATCAAATGTCAAGACTGCCGGCACTGGTGTAAATGATATAAATGACCGTTGATTACACAAAATAAACTACCGACGCGCATGTTCTAATCTGGTACATACATTACATACATACATATCTTCACGCCAGCTCCCTTGCGGGGTAGGCAGAGACAATTGAGCGCCACTTGACACGATCACGACATACCTCTTTCGCTTCGTCGACATTCATCAACCTCTTCATACATGCCCTTTTGTTACGAAGGCTTTTTAATGTACCTTCGGTCAGTGTTTCATTTATTTGATCATGATATGTGAGTCTAGGTCTGCCAGGTCCTCTTTTACCAACAACTTTCGCATTATATACCTGGTTCGTCAATCTTTCTTCGCTCAACCTTTCAACATGCCCGAACCATCGTAGCTTCGTATAATCGTTTATTATTATTATTACAGCCCCTAGAACATAGCACCCTAGACCTCCACTGTTGGAGATGGGCTTTCCAGAACATATATCTGGAGAATTTGGCCTACACTTGCCACGCTGGCCAGACGGCTTGGTGAGGATATGATGTCAATTTTTTATGACAATTTATTAACGATTCCACAAGTTGGTATTAGTCGAACCGGGACCGACGGCTTAACGTGCTCTCCGAGGCATGTGTACGGCGGTGAAGACAAATTTCTAAGCATTCCATGGATTCACCGTGCGGGTGCCGGGTCCATCGTGTGTGGGTAGGAGATGAGATGAATAGTGTCTCGGGCTTGCGACCGACAATAGGCTGGTTTAAGTAAAGGAGGCCTCCTTTTTTTTCATTGCGCGATAATACGCTCACCATCCACCATTCTACTCCTCTCCCTACCCAACCAAATACTGTATGATTCCGTTAATGCCGTCTTGGAAGCTCGTTCCATAAATGTATTGACGGCAGACCTGCTTAGGCCCATAGGTAAATCTATGACAAATGTACGTAAGAAAAGTGTATTTCTCATTGGTACATGCCAGGGTTTGAACCGACCTTTGTAGGATTTAAGGAACGCGTTCTTACAACCGAGCCACCACCGTGTCTTCGTAGCATGCCTTTCCTTATTTTTGTCCCTATGCTTTCTTTTATACATACTTTTTTTATAAATGAAAATATAAAAAAATCTGGTGATTTGGCAATATCACTATCATGTCGCGTGTGTGATATCTAAACACTAGCTAAGGTAAAGCTCGTTAATGTAGTGAAGGTTAAAGGGCAAAATCCATTTGGATGGAAGTCAAGGTTAGTACATTTCTTTCCTATTTGTCCACATTACGATGACATTTACAACTTTATGGCCCTGAGAGTCAAGACCTCCACTGAAACATATAATGGTACATACTGCGTGTAATTTATTAAAGAGCAAACAATTTCATATTAAAATCTAAAATTAAAAAAAAAAAAAAACAAATAAAATCTTAAGTTATGGTGCATAGAAGTTTTCGTAAAAATATCGCCACTCATACTGAGCCTAATTAAGTACGTAGCAAATATAAATATAATAATAATAAATATTTCCAGACAGGTCACACAGCGCCATCTAGTTTCCGTGGTAAGCAACGAGGCTTGTGTTACGGAAACTAGATGGTTGATAAACTACATATTATACTTCTTTTCTAAAGGTAAGAGATGATCGCGCGAACGTTGACTTGCGTAATTGTTTCTCTCTTTATTACATCTCTCGGCTGTGAGCGAGATCAATTAATAATAACACTTACAGCGGGTTACAGAAAGCATGATTAAAATAATCTATGATCAACTTTTTGATATATTTAACGTGATTGGTAGTTAGTTTGTCACTGTTTATTTAAGGCATACGTTAAACATGTTAAAAGATAATCATTATTTCTGCAACCGGCCTTAATACTATAATCCAGCCTTCAGGTATTTATCACGATAGATATCATGATTTTGAGACGCGGCCTTATTTAACATCCAGTAGTGTTTTGTTTTTCGAATAATTATTTTAAACTTTAAAAAAAAAAAATGGTTCTACCAATGACACCTGAAGCTAAAGCTCTTTTGACAATTACACGCGGTGTAATATAATATACTATATATATATTTGATTTTAAATTTAAATAAAACATGTTGTCCAAATTTGTATGGAAACTAACCTCTGTGGTCCAGAAGAATATTATACTTTTTATACAGAGGTTTGGGTTCCAATAATTTGTTAATTGCCTGTAATATATTGTAGATCATATCCTGTTAACAATTAAGATACATTGATGTAACTAGTTATAAGGCATTTTTTGTAAAGAAAATCAATGATTATTATTATTATACAGATGTGGAGTAAACTTTTTTTTAGAAGGTTTTGCATTCCTCTCGCACGCACGTATTCAATATTGTCATATATTTTTTTTAGTCTGAGTGTACTTTTGATAAATCTAGTATATCAACAGTTCTGTTCAACGATGACCACAAAGTATATATTGATTTGTGGTAACGAGAGAACATTGCTAATGTCAGTGGAGAAATGGTTCGTAGTTACTAATAAATGGACCGCAAAGGTCTGCCAATGACAACCTAAATCTAAACAGTTAACAATTTCATTAGGTCTCGTTTCAAGGTTGTTATTTTTATATAAATCTTACCATGGCAAGCTTACAATATTAGTTCTCCTTGAAAGTAAAAATTGGCATTTGACATAATAATAAATATTTATTGCACAAAGTTAAATAACTTAAAACTAAGCACATAGGCGAGCTTTATGCCTTAAGGCATCTTGTGAAATGTAACCAATTACAGGCAGAGTGTCAAAAAATTAAAAATAAATGATGACTATGAGAAGTATTATAAAATATTAATTTATACTAATACTTGTACGGATTATTCAAAGTTAATTAATATATGTACATTAAATATGAATTAAAAGCTACCTAAATAATAAAATTAAAAATAAACTAAACTATAAATAAAAAATGTCCTCTAGAGACGTCCCATCCGAGATAGTCCCAAGGAGACTGGCAACATTTCCCCTCTGTATAGCGAGGCTAATACGTTGGCAGAAATAATTGCCAGCCTTCCTGTCTCCAGACCTTTCTGTCAGCCGCTTTGACAACTCCTTGGCCAAGCGCCTCACTGACGGTCCCCATGGGCCCATCGTCTCGACCCCAAACGGCGCAAACTCGTAACCGGAACCAAGGTTGGCATATTTGCGCAATTTAAGGTTCTCCGCAGAAAAAACCGCTCTCCCCGCACCTGACGAGATGGAGCTAATGTGATGAGATGGACACACGTCGCATCCCACACCAGAGATCTGCCAAGTTTCCACGGCCCAACAGTCATTCCGTCGGGTCTCTTGTCATCGCTCCGCACAATCCCAGATGGTTCTAAGATTGCGGGTACACCAGCAGTGACAAGAGCCCTTCGGATGATGTCGTTGAGAGCCGCGTGACGAGGAATGCGGCCAGCACTTCTAGCACAAGAAAGCCCGTGGTGTCCGAGATGATCGACTGGTTCTCCGCATCGACACTGGTGCGGGTGGACAGTCCGGGCTCCGAGACGAAGGCACACCGCCATGGTCAGTGTATTTCGGTCAAGGAGTAATATACATATAATTAAATTTGTAAAAATAATTTAATGGCAAATGGCACATACTTTCAACGAGAACAACAAATATGTGGTAGGCAGACAGATGGTAGTAATTTGCACAATCTGCTGAGGCGGGGAAGTATCCGTTCGTGCTGATAAACCCAGTAAAGTGTATCCACACGTTTGTGATCAGGCTCGAATTGTGTACCTAAGTGGTTACAAATTGCATTCGAATTATATTTCGAACTTGGAATAATGTCAAATTTCAACACGTCTTGCATTAGGAAAAAACATTTATTAAGCGCCTCGTACATGTGTATTAATGCAATATTTAATAAACTCGCGCTAAAACCACTATTTCAGTATTTTGATTTATTTATCACTTACTATGAAAAGTACTTGTGAGATTAGTAATAATATTATTACTGATATATTATATAATTCAACGAGGAAATACGGCAAGCGTTTTAGGTACCCTCCCTGGTGGTAAGCCCTTAGTTTATTTTGTAGAATATTATTTAAAACGAGGAACCATATTTATTCCAGTAATTCTCGGATCTGGTCGAAACCACAGTTTATCTTTTTAATCGACTTCAAAAAAGTTTTTTTAATGTTTGTTACGCGATGTGTTCGCAAATAATGAATTTATTTTGCTGATTCATTTTTTTTTGTTTTGTGGGTTTTAAATTTTATCTGAATAGATTTAGTTATTTTTCAGAAAATATATACTATATATATACATATACTATACCGGGTTCGATTCCTGGTCGGGACACAAAAATATATATTAATGTAAATGAATACATTTAATTTATTTGTGATATTTCTCGAGTTTGGTACGCTGGAGACATCGACGAGCTTGCCACTTGTCATGATTGGCCTATAGTAAAGTTGGCTAAATGTGAACCCGCTCATTTATAAGCGTGGTTTCTGACCACCCCGAAAGGGAAACGGTCGTGATGATACTTTACTTTTTTTTTTTTTTTTAATTTCTTGGGTATTTGGTGGCGCAAGTTTAGTGGACTGTATCTAGGTGCGGGGTTTGCGATAATCTTCAAATTAGATACATAGACGATACTATGATAATCCGTGCAATAAAGGAACTCACCTGATGTCCTCGGCACCAGCACTTATAAATTGTTCTTACACTAATTTTGCGGATTTAGCGAATGCGGGCGAAAACAATGATCGCGGCGATTTCTTCAGCGCCTTCTATGACGACTGTAGGACAACGACTGCGCGACGACGAAGACTATATTTCGATTCGACGATTGTGAGCAGCATGCTGCGCGGCCAGTTACATAGGCACTGCCTCTCTTCAGTGCGCAAGCACCGGCCTGTGGAATGGGTAATATATAAAGGAAGCGGCGAGAAAGACATAGGACAAGGGTATAGGGGTAACAAATTAGGACGTCTGTTTATGCACCGACGAATCACAATAACCATCCAAAATTGGTCAAATTACCGCGATCGGCGCGAACAGTATTTTTAGATTAGTTTTATTTATAATTAGTTTTTTAATCTATTTTATTTTAATATATTTGTATCTACTTCGAATTAATATAATATTATTATTATTAAAATACTTTATTGCACTTAACTTCAAAGGTGAACTTAAAGCTATTTCGGCTTTTTCTACCAGCTAACCTTTGGGAAAGTGAGACAGTATATTAAGTGGGGTGCAATCTTAACCGTATGTTAAATTTATAATAGTAATTTTATCCTCTTTGTTATCGACAAATAAAACTGAAATATCTTTAGTAGTTTACTTTCAATTGTGGTTTTTCAGAAAACAATGTCTACTACATCTAAAACTAGAAAATTGAAGCAGCTTAGAGTATTACAAACTTAACCCTTTTAGATCTGATTAAATATTTTATCTAGTAGATGTATTTTTGTAATAATAATACATATTACATTAGAAAATGAAAAAAAAAAACTAATTGTTAATTATTTGAGGTTTTTAATTATGTGCACAATTGAGGACATCCGTCATTACGATAATATAGGCAATGTATAAGCTTGTTTTTTGTGAAGATAAAGAAGTGTATATGCATAGATTCGTCATTACAGCCCCTAGAACACAGCGTCCTAGACCTCCACTGCTGGAACATATGTATATCTGGAGAATTTGGCCTACACTCGCCACGCTGGCCAGACGGCTTGGCGAGGATATGATGCCAATTTTTTATGACAATTTATTCACGATTCCACTCTCCAAGGCACGGGAATGGTGGTGTTGTAAATATATGACAAATGTACGTAAGAAATGTGTATTTTTCATTGGTACATGCCGGGGGGTGGTGTGAACTGACCTTTGTAGGATTTAAGGATCGCGTTCTTACAACCGAGCCACCACCGCGCCACACGAATCACAATGCAGTTATAATTCAAGTGCCAACAATTCTTCGGAATTGTTAGGTACTTCACCTTTTGCACGGTACTCTGCGTACAGTATGTACTTGCTTCAGATTATTTTTTCAAACTTTGTGTCCTCAATTGTAGACGCCAGGTCTTAAAGAGTTAAGCTTAAAACATTGTTCATACAAATAGTTACTAGCTACTAAGTCAATACTTATCAATCTCGATAAGTAGCCGTTCGTTGGAATGGAATCATAGACGTAGGTATATATCTAAGGACCAGCCAACAATACAATGTATAGCAAGAGTCAAGGCGTCGCGCCAAGATTGATCAAGTAATTTCCAAACCCTTCAGTTTCCAACAAGGCGTAAGACAGGGCTGCATTCTGTCCCCACTTCTGTTTAACGCGGATGGGGAGTACATTATAAGATGCACGCTAGAGGGTTGGAAAGGGGGATTGAGTGTCAGTGGAAAGAATCTTACAAACTTGCGTTGCGCAGACGATCCAACTCTCTTTAGCTAGAGCTACTTGATCGAATAGCGTATTAGACCTGGGTCTGCCAATCAACAAGCAGAAGACGAAGATAATTTATTATATATATTTACGTTATGTATATAGTATTTAATTATGTGTGTTTATATAAGTAAAACTTACTTTTAAAGTATTTATTGAATTAAAAAAATATTTATATAATTTCACTATCCTCGATCTAACAAAGAAATCACATTTGTCCCAATGGTCAGATACCTTATGGCATTACGTTCGCTGAATATATAGTATAAAGTACAATAAAGTTTTTAAAGAAATTTATATCAAGTTCCTACCTACATTAAATATTTACTAAATTATTATTACAAACAAAAAAAAAAAAAAACAACTTACAAAACCTAATTTAATTTTTCATTTGGTGGCACATGGTGGCATGAACGCTGGCCGCATTTCCTCGCTGAATCGATGCTGATTCTCTGAGCGAGCATTCTGTCACCGGAGCAGACAATAAGACGAGGGGTGATGTGATATAGTTTTTAAATAAATTAAAATTAAAATAATAAACAATGGTTGTAAATGTAAATCGCACTTAGATACTGAAGCTCACAGGCGCGCTTAACCTAGAATACATCACATAGTTCATATACGTGAGCTCCAGTATCTCCAACACCGGCTCTTGTGAGACAGAAGTTCGCAGAGGATTTGGCATGGCTAAAAATAGGCCAGTTAAAATATGGAAGGGTAAAAAAATAACCCTCAGGATAAAAACAAGACTAATCCACAGTGTAATATTCTTTATGACGCTGAAACCTGAACTTCCAGAACCAGTGAACAAAAACTCGTATCCCTTATCGCAAAGAGTCAATGTCTCAATACTCAACGAATTTAAAATCTACTAGGCTGTCTTCCATCTGCCTACAACGAGTCTTTAAGTATTTTGAGCATATAGCAGATCTGGTATCCTACAAAGCCTTGTCATCACACGATGATTATTTTTTTGATGTAAGCCTCGGCTTTCAAACATAAAAATATTAATAACATTTTTTAAAAATCTAATCACAACTGTCATCGTTTAAAATTCGCTGTTTGTGTTTCCTGTAAAGTGCAAAAAGAACTATAAAAATATAAAGTAGTTAACGTGATTTTTAATGATATAGTATTTAAATGATTTATGTATGACTGATTCACTTTTTAGGGCATTCAAAATGACAGTAATCTGATTTCCCAGAAAGTTGATTGACTACATTTCTCAAACACAACATACATACATACACATCTTCACGCCAGATCCCTTGCGGGGTAGGCAGAGACAATTGAGCGCCACTTGAGACGATCACGACATACCTCTTTCGCTTCATCGACGTTCATCAACCTCTTCATACATGCCCTTTTGTTACGAAGGCTTTTTAATGCACCTTCAGTCAGTGTTTTAGTTATTTGATCGTGATATGTGAGTCTCGGTCTGCCAGGGCCTCTTTCACCCACTCAAACACAAGCTTAAATAATATAAAAACGACTACACAAGTCGAAGAGGCATCAAGGTCGGTCGAGCACTTTGAGTTTAAAGTCGTTACCTCGAACTTCGAGC
The DNA here is from genome assembly GCA_910589645.1 of Tinea semifulvella. Lineage (NCBI taxonomy): Eukaryota > Metazoa > Arthropoda > Insecta > Lepidoptera > Tineidae > Tinea > Tinea semifulvella. The sequence goes on along the minus strand of OU342608.1, from coordinate 6,332,890 downwards.
GATCCCTTCGTTTGACAGCTGGAAATAAATTGACCGTTAAGAAAACGTCTATTAATTGACCAGTGTGTCAATGATACCAAATTACATTCAAGTTGGACTTTTCAATAGACACACGTCCACGCATTTCCATTATGTACAATCGGTCACAAATAAGCCTGGAAATTTTGTTAGGAAAATAGTCTATATTTGTATTGTAAAAGAGCGCATTATTGTGTGCTATAATATAACCACTTTCAAGAGCTTATAATAAAACATCGCTTACACTGATGGAAACTAGTTTATAGCCATTATATTCTTACTTTACAACTATGTTACCAAAGTAGAAAAAATCCAGCATTGCCGCTTCTTCAGTAACCGGTAATTGGTGCCAATCACTCAATCAGCTTTACACAATTAAAGGGGGTTGTATAATTTGATTATTTTATGACTCCGTCTATATAAAAAAACAGTAGTCAATTCATTATATTTGTGGTCTAGTGGTAACAAACGTTGCCGTGAACTCGGGAGGTCGTGGGTTCGATTCCCACCGGGGGCAAATTGTACATTGTATAATTTGTCTCGGTCTGGGTGTTTATATGTATATATTTACAAAAAAAAAAGTATAATATGTAGTTTATCAACCATCTAGTTTCCGTAACACAAGCCTCGTAGCTTACCACGGAAATTAGATGGCGCTGTGTGACCTGTCTGGAAATATTTATTTATATTTATTTAAAAATATTTATTTATTATTTATTATTGCTAAATAAGGTGGTGGCTCAGTTGTAAAAATGCTTTCCTTAAAATCCAAAAAAGTGAACATCGGCGTGTACCAATGAGAAATACTTCTCTTACGTACATTTGTCATAGATTTACAGCACCATCGTTTCCGTGTCTCGGTTTCACCAGTACCAAGTTATGGAATCGTTAATAAATTGTCATCAGCGTGGCACTCTGTGTTCTAGGGGCTGTAATGTGATGATGAAAGACTAAAGTATACCCGTTACCGTAGCCTCTATACAAATAAATTCTGAAACTCTTACATCTATCGCATGCTGAAGATATGTACTGCTCTCCAAATCAGTGTGTTCCCTAATCAAGTTATGTTAAGCCGGCATAGTTGTGGAGACTAATGTCTGTCGTTAGTGGCTGGCATCCGTTTGATTCTATTCTTGGACGTCGCGTACAGCTAACCATGTTACATCATCAAGTGGACGCGACATTACATGTAAAGTACTGTATATAAAAAAATTGAATGATTATCAATTTTATTTAATATTCTGGTATGTGGTGGCTCGGTTGTAAGAACGCGTTCCTTAAATCCTACAAAGGTCGGTTCAAACCCATCGGAACACAATGAGAAATACACTTTTCTTACGTACATTCGTTATAGATTTACAACACCACCGTTGCCGTGCCTCGGAGAGCACGTTAAGCCGTCGGTCCCGGTTCCACTAATACCAGCTTGTGGATTCGTAAATAAAGTGTCTTTAAAAATTGACATCATATCCTCGCCAAGCCGTCTGACCAGCGTGGCGAGTGTAGGCAAAATTCTCCAGATATATGTTCTGGAAAGTCCATCTCCAGCAGTGGAGGTCCAGAATGCTGTTCTAGGGGCTGTAATAAATAAAAATAAAAAATCTGGTGGCGGGTATAATTTTAATTGCTTCTACTCTATTGCTTTATTGTTCAGCTGTGTTCAATTTGGTGCTTCGGTACCTTGCAGCGATAAGACTTTAAGCCAATCAAAACAGCTGTTCATCTTACAAAAAGCGAAGTAACGTGAGTCTTATCTTTGTACAGTAATTGTCTTTGCTGCCGAAATGTAGAAAATTTACATACGTCTATTAGCGAAGACTCAAGCTGTTTCGGTTATTTTGTAAATTAAATTATGAAAGTCTGAAGTCGTTGTAATTTCATATTATATTGTTCGCATTGTGTAAAACATAATAAGAATTTTGGGTCTCGAATTATGACTTGAAATTCCATTTATTATACTTAATAAAGTATCACGACGACGACGTCCTCGTTATCCCTTATATAGGGGTAGTCAAAAATCATGGTTTTGAAACGGGTTCTCATTTAGCCACTTATAGGCAAACTGACTAGTTGATGTTTCTGGCTACCAGACTCGAAAAATGTCACAATAAACGAATACATTTCATTGTGTTCTCGACCAGGAATGGAACCCGTTGTCTTAATCTAAGGTCTTAACCGCTATACCACGGAGTATTTATTTATTTAAAAAAAAACACAGCTTATTATATTAAACATATAAACAAAGTAGCAATAGTGGAACACAAGCCAAAGAGATTTTATATTATTTAGACAATACAATTAAAACAGAAATAAGAGTAAAATATAGTAATTAGATTTAAATTAATAGTGCAATTGAACTGTGACTAGCAAAATAAATGAAAAATATTAATAATAATAAGTGAAAACCAATAGGTTAATGATTATTTACTTAGAATAAAATGAATGAAGTAAGTTCTTAGTTATTTGTTTTATATCTTTAATTTGATTTGGTGAATAATACATATTGCAATGTACATATATCCCGGTTTATTTATATGTATATTCGAAGAGAGACATGCTGATAGACAAGTGCTACTATTCAGTGCGGGACTTTCTAGAAGATAAATCGCTTGCTATAACAAATTCTTAAAATTATAATTTCCAAATTTAACATTAATATTATTGTATATGTAAGTTAGTATTTAAAAATGTATGTACATAGATATTAATATAATAATTATTATTATATTGTACCGTATTGATAGACGGTTGTACTTGTTACTTATACGCCCTCCGGCAAAACATAGAGTACAACACCAACTACACTGTATAACATCACAGAAATGTAAAACCTATTGTTTATAAGAAATAAATGAATTATGAATTATGAAGAGAAAGGACAGATGCAAGCAACAAAAAACAAGGTCGTGTTCAACTTGGTGATTCAAGGACAATGTCAACCTTATGAATAGTGTTTTAAGGCTCAGGCAAAGGCGGCCCGAGCCATGTTACGTCCTCTTATGAATTCCAGATTACCGCTTAGGTTGAAGGTCTACAAGATGTTCATCCGTTCCCGTCTTACCTACGCTGCGCCAGCCTGGCACCACCTTCTGGCCAAGACTAATAGAGACAAGATCCAAAGTCAGCAGAACATATCGCTCAGAGTGGTCTCCCGAGCGCCATGGTTCGTGCGTAATTCCGTCATAGCTCGAGATCTGGAGATGCCTACTATTGAAAAGTTTGTATCGTATGTTCTATCGGGCCGACAACGGACACTTCAAGCATCTCCAGAATATAATAAATAATAAATATTTCCAGACAGGTCACACAGCGCCATCTAATTTCCGTGGTAAGCTACGAGGCTTGTGTTACGGAAACTAGATGGTTGATAAACTACATATTATACTTTTTTTTGTAAATAATTATATGTATAAACATATAAACACCCAGACCGAGACAAATTATACAATGTACAACTTGCCCCCGGTGGGAATCGAACCCACGTCCTCCCGAGTTCACGGCAACGTTTGTTACCACTAGACCACGGAGGCGGTCCGTCTTGCGCTCAGCCCCCCAACGAGAGATCTGGAGGAGAACTGAAGTAGCCGAATACGGGCGCTGTTATACCAGTAACGGTGCCCAGCACTAAAGGTGCACGAATTACCAGCGGGTGATAACTCGCTGAGATCCTGCCGGGGAGAACGGGGTAATGTCCCCATCCCCAACCCAGGCCCATTAGACATCCGGGCCTGGACGACCCCACTGTCTATCTGTCTGTTTTAAGGCTATAATTGTGTGCATCTATAATAGCGCCATCTATGATCGATTAGCGAAACTATTTCTTAATTACCACTTCTAGAATGTTCCGTGTATTTTATTTTAAAAGTATTAGTTTTAACAATATTTAATTACGAAAATAAACCGACACAATTTTGTCTTGTCGAAGAAGAACGTGTTTTACTGCCTGTATTCTCCCAAAGGTTGGATGTTAAAAAATGCCGAGCGGCATTAAGCCTCCCTCTTATACTCGTACATAGTGCATGGTGCAACAAAAAAAAGTAAAAGTAAAGTATCATCACGACCGTATCCCCTTTTTTTTCAAATCAAATCAATAAATCATCAATGATACGCCCCCTGCCTGAAGGGCCAACGCGGGTGGGGGTCCGCATGCCCGACTCATCCGTCAAGCTTCCTAGTGAAGCTCCAGGGCGCCTAAGGACTAAAATCCTATAAACCGTCTCTATCTCACTGTTGGCCCTGCGTGCCTTTACAGCTAAGTCTGAGTCGTGGCTACGGAGTGAAGGCACTCGTTCGCCGCGTTTTCCCTTTTTTGTTTTGTTTTTAAGACAAGCTCGTGACGTCACATGAAGGCAAATCTCAAAACATATCAAACTGACACTGGCAAATTGTTATTAGTGCAATTTTCAAATAAAAAAATAAAAAAAAAACAATTCAAACTGCCTCCGTGGTCTAGTGGTTAAGTCCCTGGATTTAAACTTGGGTTCGATTCCTGGTCGGGACACAAAAATATTAATTAATGTAAATAAATACATTTAATTAATATTAAATTTATTTGTGATATTTTTCGAGTTTGGTACGCTGAAGACATCGACGAGCTTGCCACTTGTCATGATTGGCCTATAGTAAAGTTGTCTAAATGTGAATCCGCTTATTTATAAGCGTGGTTTCTGACTACCCCGAAAGGGAAACGGTCGTGAAGATACATTACATCACAATTCCACAGTAAGTTAATTTACAAAACAAAAACTTGCACTTCACATGTCCACGCTAAATGGCGCGAAGGACTCGCATGTCAATAAATTCTGACAGGTTATAAAAAGCATTATTTATAAAAAAAAATATATTTTTTAAATTCATTTGGTTGTAGTCTAGTTAATTTGTCTACCCAAATTCTTTACACGAATAAATTTCATTTCATTTCATTTCATTTCATTTCATTTCATTTCATTTCATTTCATTTCATTTCATTTCATTTCATTTCATTTCATTTCATTTCATTTCATTTCATTTCATTTCATTTCATTTCATTTCATTTCATTTCATTTCATTTCATTTCATTTCATTTCATTTCATTTCATTTCATTTCATTTCATTTCATTTCGTTTCATTTCATTTCATTTCATAATCTCAGGTAGTTTATTGTATAATGTAATTTACAACGGCAAACCTTGCTTAAACATTTTTCTCAACCTGGTTTGCCTTATAAAGATTTCATTCTTGTTTCTTAGGTTATACTTAGTCAAACTAGAGATTTTTCGAAGCTCAACTTTCGCAGCTGCCTTCGTGGTCTAGTCGGTTACGTCCGTGGATTTAGACTCGGAGGTACTGGGTTCGATTCCTGGTCGGGACACAAAAATATTAAATAATGTAAATAAATACATTTAATTTTTATTTAATTTATTTCTCGAGTTTGGTACGCTGAAGACATCGACGAGCTTGCCACTTGTCATGATTGGCCTATAGTAAAGTTGGCTAAATGTGAATCCGCTTATTTATAAGCGTGGTTTCTGACTACCCCGAAAGGGAAACGGTCGTGATGATACTTTACTTATCTTTCGCATAAAGCATAAGTTTTTAAATAAATAAATAAAGCGAACTTAATGCAGTGTGTCACTAACTTTTTATCACGATAGATGGCGCATGATAGATGGTACCTAATATAACTGTCAGTTGCATAGAAAACTTGTATTTTTATTACGAAATTTATTATTTTCTGGATATTGTGCAGAAGTGAGCAGCTTTTAAGTGTACAAATCGAGATTTCCAAGCGAAAGCAAAGATATGGTGATCTCAAAACTGCCGTTCTATTAATTCAACCTTTTTTATTTTAAAGACGGTGTTTGCTTACTTAATTCGTCTTTTATGGTAGGTAACGTTAAGTTAAAATACATTTTTCTGTTATAAAAATATAAAACTACAAATAAATTTAAAAAATGATCAATCTTAGGTGTAAACAAGGTACCAGTGCCGCTAGCGACATCTACATAAAGCTTTGCCTGATACACCCCATTACTTCTCTTTTTTTACGAACGATCATGTCCAGCTTGTAACTTAAAAATATATTTTCAATAAAAATCATTATAATTTTATCGAAGAGGGTCGTAACTAAGATAAATGAGGAAGAAAAAAACAAACACAAGTCAAGTTGTCTGTATTATTTTCTTCGATCATTAAAAACTTGAACTATACATTAAATGCATAAATGCATTTTTTTAAATATATTTATCGCCATAGGATTCTATCGGAACACTCGGTTAAGTCAATATTTTTTTTAATAACAGTTCTAAACAAAATACCTGGCCAGATATGGTGATACAGTATGGTAAGGAACAGCCCCAATTTCCATTATTATTATTCACATTATTACATTAATTACTTTGTAATTAATGTATTTCAACTTACTTCTTTTATTAATTGTATCAACATAATTTAACATTATATAACAATAATAGCAAGATCATGCTAAAAACTACTAACAAAAAAAATACTGCATCAAATAAATAAATGAAAAAAAAAAAAACAAATTGTAATAAAAAATATGCATTTAAGGGTTAAGGATCTTGATTTAAGGTCGTAGCAGTGTAAAAGAGTTTTTTTTTATGAATGGTGGATGGTGGTGAAAAGAAAGGAGACTTACTGCGGGTTCTTCGATAGCTCCAAGGTCACTGCTTGTAAGGCACGACATACCACCATAGCATCAAGAGTTGAAGCAGAGTTTATGAGCACACACAATTCACAATTTAAAGTCTTTTATTTTTAATAAATATGGGTTGAGTAGCGTTCACGGGTTCACCGTTCAAATATTATATTCCAACTGACATTTTAAGGTGCGTTTGCGCATTTCTCCATCTCTTTCACATGTAAGTCTTATGGATAAGGAATAAAAGGGATGGATATACATAAAGTGTGAGATTGTTCTAGAAGCGTTATACTACATAGATAATTACGAGTATGTATATGTATATATATAAAAACGGCGTTAACAGTGGATAATCTATTTTTGATCTTATCATTTTGTTTGGTTTGATGTGCTTAAAACTATTACAAGGGAATACAAATAAAACCTCTTTATTTATTACCGTTTTTATGACAAGCTCGTGACGTCACGGGAAGGCAATTCTCAAAACAAATCAAACTGACACTGGCAAATTGTTATTAGTGACACACAGTTGCCGAGAGGCTGGTTACAATAAAACAATGTTTAATGCGGATAAGAATAATAATAAATAATACATATTTTCAGACAGGTCACACAGCGCCATCTAGTTTCCGTGGTAAGCTACGAGGCTTGTGTTACGGAAACTAGATGGTTGATAAACTACATATTATACTTTTTTTTTTAAATATATACATATAAACAAAACACCCAGACCGAGACAAATTATACAATGTACAACTTGCCCCCGGTGGAAATCGAACTCACGACCTACCGAGTTCCCGGCAACGTTTGTTACCACTAGACCACGGAGGCGGTCAAAGAATGCACTGAATTATTAATTTATGTAAGTACTCGTATAGTTTTACTGTGTCAGAAATAGGGAAACTACCTTCTGGAGCCCAGAATTTCTTTTCCAGAAGGCAGTGGTCACTAACTGAAAGTATTTGATTATGATTCAATAAACGTTTTTTTTTCCAAAAAAAAAAACTGCCTCTGTGTTCTAGCGGTTAAGTCCGTGGAATTTAGACTTGGAGGTACCGAGTTCGATTCCTGGCCGGGACACAAAAATATTTATTAATGTTAAAATGTATTTAATTATTATTTAATTTATTTGTGATATTTCTTGAGTTTGGTACGCTGGAGACATCGACGAGCTTGCCAGTTGTCATGATTGGCCTTTAGTAAAGTTGGCTAAATGTGAATCCGCTTATTTATAAGCGTGGTTTCTGACCACCCCGAAAGGGAAACAGTCGTGATGATACTTTATTGTTTTTCTAGGTAAGATAAGCTTTTTCTGGCAATATCTAAGAATGCGTTCCCTTATTCTAAATATAATGCTTTTGACATCCATAAGTCTATTTCTAATAAATATTAATGTGTCACGAATATTATATATACATATATTGTTTAAAATTTAACTTAAATAATTAATTTAACTAAGAAATAGTAAGGTAAGTCTTTGGTTTGGGATGCGACGTGTACTGACACCCTTTGTGCTAGTCGTGTTGGCGCGACACGAAAACGAGCAGGTGCAGCGGCTGAATTGGCTGCAAACGGCAAACGTAATAAGTACATAGAGTTGGCACATCGTTACTATTTTGTGCCGTTTGCCGTAGAGACGATGGGCCCTTGGACACTAAATCGTTAATACGCGACATAAGCGTTGCCATCCGAGCGTCAACAGGTGATCCTTTGAGTAGGGAATATCTTATTCAGAGGATCAGTGTTGCCATCCAACGAGGCAACGTCGCCGGAGTCCTCGGAACATTGGGTTCATCTTCTCCTGGATTCGATGACATGTAGATTATAATTAAGATATTTGTAAGTATTTAGTTTTTATATTAATTAGGTTTATCTTTTAGTTTATTTAATTTAAGGTTTTGTTTAGTTTATTTTTAATTTTATTGTTTAGGTAGCTTTTAATTTATATTTATTGTTTGTATTTGTGTATCTTACTAAGAAATACAAGTTTAGATTGGAATTAAAACTATTTAAAAACATATTAATAAAATTATCCTAAAAAACTTAATTAAAAATAAAACTATATATATAAATATTCACACATGACTTGATCGTGTGGCAGTGTGCCAAGAACACTCGCAGCATTCCTCCGCTGCACAGCGATGCTGATTTGCTGCGCGAAAAAACTGCCAGCCCTCTTGCACAGCGTTAACCAGCCGCTTAGACGGTTCTTAATACAAATATTAGCCAAAAATATCGGTTTTAAGAATTGCCTCTCTGTAATCAAATCGGGTACTTCCGCGTCTAAATCCAAAAAGTATCTGTAATCTGGACATGTAGTGATCAACAAAGGGTCGTAAAGTCAAGGGCAGTCATTTAACGAGAATCGGGGACACACGCGACCTTCCATTAGCAAAATTAAAAACTTCGCTAAAAGCTGTGTTTTTGATTCAAGACAACATGAAAAATAAGCGCCATTTTGTTGAATGAACCATACAACTCAACAGTTAACTTAAATAGCAAAATATAATAAGCAAAAACAGCAATAAGTTTAAACGTTAAGACTGTCTCCGTGATGTAGTGGTTCGTGTCCGTGGATTTAGACTCGGAGGTACCAGGTTCGATTCCTAGTATAAATTAAATTAAGAATATATTTAGTTGTGATATTTGTAGAGTTTGGTACGCTACAGACATCGACGTTGTGCTGCATATCTTAATATCTTAATTGTGTAAGTTCTATCTGTTTTGCGATGAATAATATTTCTTTCTTTATTTCTTGACCGCCTCCGTGGTCTAGTGGTAACAAACGTTGCCGTGAACTCGGGAGGTCGTGGGTTCGATTCCCACCGGGGGCAAGTTGTACATTGTATAATTTGTCTCGGTCTGGGTGTTTATATGTATAATATGTATATATTTACAAAAAAAAAGTATAATATGTAGTTTATCAACCATCTAGTTTCCGTAACACAAGCCTCGTAGCTTACCACGGAAACTAGATGGTTGATAAACTACATATTATACTTTTTTTTTTGTTGTAAATATATACATATTATACATATAAACACCCAGACCGAGACAAATTATACAATGTACAACTTGCCCCCGGTGGAAATCGAACCCACGACCTCCCGAGTTCACGGCAAAGTTTGTTATCACTAGACCACGGAGGCGGTCTATGATCAAGTCAGGAGTGAATGTTTTTATATATAGTTTGGATTTTAGTTTTATTTTTAATTTCGTTTATTTAGAATATTTATTATTATTAGGTACCTACACACAACAGAAATGAGTACAAAACATTTTTAAATTTCAAATCTTTACAATACAGTTCCAGTACTATCTCCAAAAACAATCCACTATAGAGAGCGAACACCCTATTTGGTTTTTTTTTTTTTTAATTCCTAATATCTTGCACAAGTTTTATTAATTTTCAGTTTTATGTTTTCTGTCTTAATAAAATAATATTGGACTTAAATATTAAAATATTACTCAAATAGAATATGAATAAATTTTACGGCACTAGTAAATTATTAACTTGGTTATTTCGTACCGTAATCAAACATCCATCAAACGCGAACGACACTAAACCGATTACCTAGTGAAAATTTAATTTCTCCACTAGGATTTTGACTTCACCGTCAAATACCAACTATCGAAAATGAAATAAGGCAGGCTAGTATTCGGTACTACTATTTGATATTAGTACGTACAAGATACGTAGAAAAGCGACATTCACAAATCCTTTTTTTATAGAATACTAGCTGATCCGGCGAACTTCGTACCGCCTGACAGTCAATGAATTAACAATAATAATACTTAAAAAATAAATTTTCCAAACAAATCACAGACAATTTCGCGACGTTAAAAGTTTGAGACGATTTGACAATTATTGATTTTTTTTTAATTAAGTTATTTGGTCATTTATCATTTATTCTATATTTCATCATCATCATCACGACCGTTTCCCTTTCGGGTGGTCAGAAACCACGCTTATAAATAAGCGGATTCACATTTAGCCAACTTTACTATAGGCCAATCATGACAAGTGGCAAGCTCGTCGATGTCTCCAGCGTACCAAACTCGAGAAATATCACAAATAAATTTAAATTAAATGTATTTATTTACATTAATAAATATTTTTGTGTCCCGACCAGGAATCCAACCCGGTACCTCCGAGTCTAAATCCACGGACTTAACCGCTAGACCACGGAGGCAGTTCTATATTTAAGGGGCTTGATATAATTTTCTGAACGCACGCATAAATATTTGACAACCAACATTGTTTGACAGGTACGAAACCCACGAACATTTTGTATGGGAAAATGCTTTTTATTTTATTATTTAGTTAATAACTAGTTATTCTGCTATTCGGGACGTAGACAAATCCAACAAATTAAAAACCATGAAAATCGGTCCAGCCGTTCTCAAGTTATAAGTGTTCTAACAAACCCGGCTTATTATGATTTATTTATTAAGACTGTCTCCGTGGTCTAGCGGTTAAGTCCGTGCATTAAGACTCGGAGGTACCGGGTTCGATTCCTGGTCGGGACACAAAAATATTTATTATAAGTAAATAAATACATTTAATTAATATTTAATTTTTTTGTGATATTTCTCGAGTTTGGTACGCTGGAGACATCGACGAGCTTGCCACTTGTCATGTTTGGCCTATAGTAAAGTTAGCTAAATGTGAATCCGCTTATTTATAAGCATGGTTTCTGACCACCCTGGAAGGGAAACGGTCGTGATGATACTTTACTTTATTAAGATTTAAGACGTCCTTACATATGAAATTGACGTTTTGTCGAACTATTTTGATCACAAATATCTAGCGTTTGGCTAGGAATTCCAAATTCAAATTTATTTCAAATTTAGGCTTATGTATTTGTGTTTTAAATTAAGTGATTCATTTGTTTTTATACCATTACATTTTTCTTATAAATCAAAAAATTTAAAATTTCTTGTTATTTTCAAATATAAGTTCCACCGTGCCACCAACTCTAGAGAAACAGCTCGTAGGATTAATGATGTGTATGGTCTTACGTTAATGAAAGCAATGGTGATGATTTGCGTCACGAAATTTTTTTTTTTTTGTTCTCTTCTCCCGATGGATGACGAATGAGGTGATAGGGAAGGCAAAGGGTCTAGCCCATACAGCCAAGTCTGACGTAATATATCTTTCTTATTTATGAGTTAATGAGGTCATCATCAAATTCCAGATGCTGCAGAAGTTGATGCTTTTCTTGGAGTCACTCCCGGCACCATAGCTCAAACACGTCGCCGCGTCGGGTCAAATATGGGAGTTAACAGCGCGGGAAAACCGCAAAAAATAAACTACAACTTGTGCCCCATATTTAAAGTTCAATTTATCGTTTTCCATAATTATTCACATTGTAGCACATTATTAAACCAAACAACACCACTTTTGACCAATAATATCCACAGTAAATTAATTTACAAAACAAAAACTTGCACTTGACATGTCCACGCAAAATGGCGCGAAGTACTCCTTGCGTAACGAAATATCGTCAAAGCTTTTTTTTTTTAATATTATGTAAGAGTGCGGCTGAAAAGTTTTGAGCCTAATCTATTATCCCAATGAAATTCACTTTTTTATCTAACAAAAGCAATAATGATGGGTAGCTAACAAAATATAGCGAAGGGTTTTTTTTAAATTTTGTTTGAATAATAATATGCTGTAATTTTACTTTAACTGATAGTGTCACTTGTAAGTGCTAAATTCCAAACTTTGACAGTGGCGAATTGTTACTAATGCCATATACAAAAAAAAGCATTAAATTGTGGAAAGTAATGTCAAACGTCATACTTAAGGAACAGCAGGAATCGAACCCTATTGTCAAAATCCTGCATAGTTTTTTTTTTTTTAAATGCAGTTTTATTCTTTAACAAAATCACACATTTCAGTGTTTTTGGTTATTCCTCAGACAGACAGACAGTGGGGTCGTCCAGGCCCGGATGGCTAATGGGCCTGGGTTGGGGATGGGGACATTCCCCCGTTTTCCCCGGCAGGATCTCAGCGGGCAACCACCCACCGGTAATTCATGCACTTTTGGTGCTGGGCGCCGTCACTGTATAACAGCGCCCGTGTGGCTCACGAACCCAGGGGGGTATAGGTTCGACTACTTCAACTCTCCTCCAAGAGCACTTCTCTAGGAAGCGGTCTCCCGTTGGGGGGCCGAGCGCAAGACGGAGCGATATTCTGAAGATGCTTCAAGTGTCCGTTGTCGGCCCGATAGAACATACGTCTAGTCAGGCCGACGACAAATTCCTCAATAGTAGGCATCTCCAGATCTCGAGCTATGACGGAATTACGCACGAACCATGGTGCTCGGGAGACCACTCTGAGCGATATGTTATTCCTCATAGTTAAGACAGTAGCCATCAACGCCCACTTGTTTTTTTATTATCTCTATAGCCTGTACTATATCTCGTTAGACAACCCATTATTTCTGTTACGTTAAAAGTGGATTTCATTCGGATAACAGATCGGTGAAGGTCGCTCTTCTACGTATCTTAGACTGTAACGAAAAACTAACTACTTGTCGTTACTACATTTGGTAAACTATACAGAATATTAGCGAAGCTTGACGGTAATCGAATAACGTGGCAGGAGGGGTGTCGTTGACTGATCTTAGCTAACCCATAATTAAGTTACTTACTTCGTTGTTGCCGACACACCAGTACCTTCACCGTACAGTAATTATTAGCATCAAAAAATCCACAGGGAATTTTCAAGGTATTGTTAAAACATAGCGAAGGTATATTAATATTTAAAAAACGACAATGTATTTATTCATCATTTATCAATCAGGAACATTACAAATTATTATTATTGTTATTAAAAACGAATGTAAACTACTTATTGATATTATAATATATGATGAAAATATATATATATATTATTATATATTATATATATATTATTTTGATCGCCTCCGTGGTCTAGTGGTAACAAACGTTGCCGTGAACTCGGGAGGTCGTGGGTTCGATTCCCACCGGGGGCAAGTTGTACATTGTATAATTTGTCTCGGTCTGGGTGTTTATATGTATAATATGTATATATTTACAAAAAAAAAAGTATAATATGTAGTTTATCAACCATCTAGTTTCCGTAACACAAGCCTTACAAGCTTACCACGGAAACTAGACGGCGCTGTGTGACCTGTCTGGATATATTTATTTTTATATTTTTTTATTTATTGAGTCATAATACAACACATGTTTTATTGTTTTTTAAATTTAATTTTCTATTGATAAAATTGTAGGCTGTAAGATGAAAAATATTAAATTGTTGTTTCGATATTTTTTTGAAAATACAAATTGTTGCGGCCTCGCATGTTAGCAGGTTCAATTCCCAGTAAAACGCATCCAAAACGTTTGCGACTGACGTCACGAGCTACGAGCCAATGACGATCAAGTTGCCATGTCAGTTGCAATTTTTCAACCGCACCGACTCATGCCTCGCGAGTGTTTTTATTAATGTATTTATTAATCATAATTCAAATGCTTTTGGTGGGCATGGGGCTTGGCGGATATTAAGGGGCAAGCTGTTCCAAAGCAATACGGCAACTACAGAAAAAGAATCAGAAACAAAGTTAGTGTGGTGTAAAGGAATAGCAAGGATAGTTTTTTTTTATAATAAATATTTCCAGACAGGTCACACAGCGCCATCTAGTTTCCGTGGTAAGCTACGAGGCTTGTGTTACGGAAACTAGATGGTTGATAAAGTACATATTATACTTTTTTTTTTGTCTGTGGTGTCAAGGAAAAAGGAGATGAGTCGAAAAATTTAAAAAATAGATTTTTGCACCTATTGGTTCAAAATATTCATATGCGTCAATGCAATAAGGAGATGAGTCTATACACTGTACAGTTTATTTTACACCCCTACATACATAAAGGGGCTAGTCGTAACATTAAAATGTATAAATAAGTAAAAAGAGTTCAATCGAGTTATTTCAGTATCGCGCTTTTACCGCCAATAATTCAGTTATGCATAGTGAGATGAGTGGACTCGTACCTAAAGTATACGACTAATGAAATTTAACATTTACTAATTATAAAAATGAGTTGTTTTCCTAATTTGCCTCTAGTGAAAAGATCAAGTTTTGTACTTATTTCCTTTTTCCTTGACACCACAGATATATACATATTATACATATAAACACCCAGACCGAGACAAATTATGCAATGTACAACTTGCCCCCGGTGGGAATCGAACCCACGACCTCTCGAGTTCACGGCAACGTTTGTTACCACTAGACCACGGAGGCGGTCAAAGGCGGCAGTTATGAGCAGAACGAAGAATTGTCCCATGAAATACCTAACCCTGAACAAAATTAACTAACTGATCACGTAGTTTTTCGTTTTAAACTGAAATTAATGGTTTTGTGTTCATGATCGCGTTAATGTAGCGTGGAAAATTTATGCTGTTTCTGCGGAGACGTGTATATAATTCGGTATATACTTGTACATTCAGTCAACGTCGAAAAATTAATTTTGTTTTCTGCTGGAATACTATTTGCTTACGACATCATTTAAATCATATTTGTAATAGTTACTGCCTCCGTGGTCTAGCGGTTAATTCCGTGGATTTAGACTCGGTTCGATTCCTAGTCGGGACACAAAAATATTTATTAATGTAAATAATATTTAATTTATTTGTGATATTTCTCGAGTTTGGTACGCTGGAGACATCGACGAGCTTGCCACTTGTCTATAGTAAAGTTGGCAAAATGCGAATCCGCTTATTTATAAGCGTGGTTTCTGACCAGCCCGAAAAGGAAACGGTCGTGATGATACTCTTTGTAATAGTTAAATTGGTTAGTTACGAGTATAAGCGATTCAAAATGATCTATATTTCAAATGACTGTAATGTTGCCACAAGATGGCGCCACGTTACATACAATTTGCATTATGTGTCAAATAAATTCGGATTTACGTCTTGTGAAAAATAGGGAACGTAAGAGCTCTAAGTAACCTTGGTAACGTTTAGTTTTCTGTATATCTTCTTCAGTTTATCCATAGCAGATCTTGTCACTGTCATTCGACGTTTGATTTCATCGTCGCATACATCGTTATATGATGTTAGAGCTCTCAGATAAATGTAAGATTGCTATTCCCCCATTTTTTCATATTTTTTTCTAGTACGACATACGTCTACGCTGGTGAACCAAAACTCCGAGTAAGCTCGCAGAAGTTGTTCAGATGAGTGCAAGCCATTAATCTTGGAAACAAGTTCGCGCACACCTTTGATACAGGCATTTAGTTGGAAAACTTAGATTAGCCTATTGACTGGGCATACTGAGGTATAAATTATACAGCTTAACACGCAAAAATATAGCTTAATCGTTCAGATGATTCTTTCTCCAAATAACTTTTATACCGTAGACACTATCACTATGCGCTATCACAGGCCCCCAGCCTGTATGAGTAATAATAATAATAAAATACTTTATTGCACAAAATTACAAAAATAGTGTACAAGGGGGAACTTTATGCCGTAGGCATTCTCTTACAGCTAACCTTTGTGATAGTGATAAGTGAGGTTATAGGGTGCTTATAAACGATTAGTCAATAGAATTTAATGTGAATATCTATACTTAACAATAACAAATAAATACCTAAAATATATACATAAAAGCAAACAATAAATATTATAACATCCTTATACATACACATATACACAAATAAATATATACATATATTTACCATATCAGAGCGGGATACATTTTGCATTTTTAAAAAGTGAATATACATCATTTTTTAAAGAAGCTGACAGACGGTGCTTGCCTGATCACCAATGGAAGTTTGTTCTACTGGCGAGCAGCCGTAACAGTAAGTGAATCTGGTTATATAATGTGTACCCATTATATAACCTGGAGCTTTAAGCGAAGTGTAAAAAGGCATACATACTGCGATCCACCGGAGAGGTCTGCCTTTGCGGGTATGCCAGTGCAGGTAGTCCGGAGCGAGTGTGGTAATAGACGGCGCAAGATCAAAAATCATTTTTTTCGTGTGACACCGTACGGTACACGCACACGCAAGCCTGCATAGGTAACTTCTCCGGTAGACCGTAGCGTGTATGTAAGCCATTAGGCCGGTATATGTACTGCTAGGGATTAATGTCGGTCATTGGGCGCAAAGTAATGATTCTTTTGTTTTTCCATCCTGTGTGTACGAGTAAGTGTTTTCCAATAATGGTGTGTGCGCACTTTAAGGGCCTGGTAGAGCGGGGGAATGGCTGGCACATGCGTTGAGTGATCGAGGCTTAGCCCTACCGAAAACGTTTAATTTTTTGAACTTTTGCGCACATTCATAATATTTTTTTATATTTTTTAACGAGATTTACCTTAGAGGCATATTTCTCCCGACGTTTCAGCCAAGTTGCATTGGCCGTGGTCACGGGTCGACTGAAGCTATGCGGTGTAGTCTCGTACACTGGGCGGTAGATGTAAACCTACCCACTTATCACTTATAAATTTTTTTAGAAATCACGACACACGACGTCGGGAGAAATAAGTCTCTAAGGTAAATCGCGTAAAGACCCGTTAAAATTATAAAAGTTTAATTTGTGGTTCTTAAATTAGCAGAGATTTTTGCGTTGCACATAGGCAAGTAGTCTTAATTCTGGGCTTGAATTGACTTGCTTGGTAGGGTACCTTTGTACCAGGTTTTTTAATCTAATAACTAAATTTAAAAGGTTATTAATTGATCCTTGTTGTGCAATTCTGTATATATCTTATTTTGTAATTCTTTACTTAGTCAGATTAAACATTAACATGTCATTGAAATCTGCTAAGCTGCTGGTCTTTTGCTAACAGCTTACTACCCTTTGCTGGTTAATATTCCACTAGGAGTAGAATCATTTAAAATAATTTAATTAATGATGTGTCACAAATGCCTGTAATAGGTTTACGTGAATAAAGATATTCTCAATTTGACTTAAGGCATATCTTTTTAAGGCAGGCTACTTTTTATAGTGCCTACGTGGTCTAGCGGTTAAGACCGTGGATTTAGACTTGGAGGTACCGGGCTTGACCCAATAATTTAATTAATTTATTTGTGTTATTTCTAGAGTATGGTACGCTAGAAAAATAGTTGAGCTTAACACTTGTCATGATGGGCTATAGTAAAGTTGGCTAAATATGAATCCGCTTCCTTATATATATATATATATATATTTGTCACACAGCGCCATCCAATTTCCGTGGTAATCTACGAGGCTTGTGTTACGGAAACTAGATGGTTGATATACTACATATTATACTTTTTTTTGTTTGTAAATATATACATATTATACATATAAACACCCAGACCGAGACAAATTATACAATGTACAACTTGCCCCCGGTGGGAATCGAACCCACGACCTCCCGAGTTCACGGCAACGTTTGTTACCGCTAGACCACGGAGGCGGTCGATATACATACAGGAGCTAAAAATTAAACAATTCTAGTTAATTTTATTTACATTTTCATGAATAATTTATATCTCCGTAGAATAGGAACGGCTAATTTGGCAAAACCGCTTTATTAGTGCCCCAGGTTATGGTAGAATGAGTAATGGAGCCGGCGTGCTTGTTCGGAGTTCAAGACTCTCCATCGGCACTTGAGTAGAAGTACTCTAAACTTACGAAATATATGTATTTTCTCTTAACACTTGCTCAGAACGTGGCTAAGGTTGCGCTGGCAAGAACTTAGTCAAAGAGTTATAGTAAAGTATTATCACGACCGTTTCCCTTTCGGGGTAGTCAGAAACCATGCTTATAAATAATTTATTGACATGCCCTTGACGGAAAATTCGTTTATTGTGCTCCTAATGCTCCTTTGTCTCAGATGCATGGTACTAATAGCATTATTGTTATTATTTTTAAATTTGTTAACTAACATACCAAAATATAACGATTGTTATATAGGTGAAATATACAAATATACAAAATATACATATATATTTTGGTTTAGTTAATATTTAAGTAGTTTTTAGTATGTACAAGTATGGTTAGTATTTAGTTTGTAATACAATAAATTAATAATAATAACTGCTTAATATACCTTCGCTAACCCGTCTGGCCAGCTTGGTAAGCCGAATTCTCCAGACATGTTCTGGAAGGTCCATCTTTAACAGTGGTGATGATGATACGCTGATCGAAATAGATATATGATATAATGTCAAATCGTCAGTTAATGGTTTCTCCTTTAAAAATATATAAAATAATAATGAATACTTTGCTGTTAAACTAACTCATGTCGTTACTAACACGATGTCTCACTCTAAATTACAACTTCTCATGTTAATCAAGAACGGAAAACGGATATTTTATTGGTTCGGAAGCCTAGACATTTTTTTTTAAAGAAGTGCTTAGTAACTTACTTTGCTATTATAAGGTAGGTTTCTGTTTCCCTCTCGGGGTGGTCAGAAACCACGCTTATAAATAAGCGGATTCACATTTACCCAACTTTACTATGGGCCAATCATGACAAGTGGCAAGCTCGTCGAATATATATTATAAGATACACTATTATAGTGTTCTCGACCATCGATTATACTAATGATGTGTGGCAAATATGGATTGGAATAAAAAGTTATTTTCCCATCTGACTGAATTTATAAAGTTTGACATTTCAGAGTAGAGAGCCTGATCTACATTACCCGAAATTCGACGCGGAAATTTGACGTTCAAGTTTGGATTTGTGCAAACTTTAGTTCACTGTACACTTAGAGGCGATGCATACTTGTACAGCGCGCAACGAAGCGCGATTTTCACTTATAGGAAATGATCCTCACTACCACATAATATACTTCTAAGTAAAATTTTGAAATAATAATTAAAAATAGGTATTTATTATTATTTAAATAGGTGGTAGGCGGACTGTAGGTGTTTAATTTATCCAGTCTGCCGGGGCGGGGAAATATCCACCGTCCGTGCCGATAAACCAAGTGTGTGGATATACTTCCACACATTTCGCGATCAGGCTTGAATTGCCGTTATGCCCAGTCAATCCAGCATAGTGTTAGGGACTGATGTCAGTCATAAGTGTCTGATTCCAGCTGCTGACATTCATAGACCTCCCGCGCCACTTACTATCAGGTGTGCGCAAGGTCACATGACGAGCTAGGATATAAAAATAAAATTATTAAAAAATTTATAAAAAAAATATATTTTATTTATTTAAAAAGTGACCATTATGTAGAATTTTTAGAGACATTTATTAAAGGCGAAACTTGGAAACTTGTTCCACTCACGAGCAGCGGAAACAGTAATAGAATCTGCTGGTATAAATCTTTCGATTCCAAGAAGAAGTGTAAACGGCGACACGAAATTAACTTCGCTGTGCATAATTTTGATTTAGCTATATCTTCTAAGATGTTCATTTAATTTGCATAGTGTAAAGGGAAAAAATAATCTTTATAAAATACTCGAGCCAACTAACGTATTTAAAATGATAAGGATTAATACCGTGATATCTTTCTAATTACAGCTTTAGAATTGCCTACTTTTTAAATATATATATTTTTTTAATACTAGCACGACATGTGACCTTGCGCCCACCTGATGGTAAGTGGGAGCGAGATCCATGAATGTTAGCAACTGGAATCAGCCACTCATGACTGACATCAATCCCTAACACTATGCCGGCTTGACTGAACATGACGGCAATCCGAGCCTGATCCCGAAATGTGTGGATACACTTTACTGGGTTTATCGGCACGAACGGTGTATACTTCCCCGCCCCGGCAGACTGGGAAAATTACCGCCATCAGTCCGCCTACCGCCTATTAAAATGGATATAGAATATTATCCTTAAGAGATAGATATATGCCATCGCGGACTTTTCTGTAGACATATATAAGATACACAATTCCACCATACATTGTAAAGTAAAGTATCATCACGACGGTTTTCATTTCAGGGTGCCAAAAACCACGCTTATAAATAAGCGGGTTCACATTTAGCCAACTTTACTATAGGCCAATCATGACAAGTGGCAAGCTCGTCGATGTCTCCAGCGTACCAAACTCGAGAAATATCACAAATAAATTAAATGTATTTATTTATATTAATAAATATTTTTGTGTCCCGACCAGGAATCATACCCGGGTTTTTTTTTATTTTTTTTTATAGACGGTGAATCGATAAATCATCAGTGATACGCCCCCTGCCTGAAGGGCCAACGCGGGTGGGGGTCGCATTCCCGACTCATCCGTGAAGCCTCCTAAGGAGGCCCCAAGGCGCCTACGGACTAAAACCCTATAAACCGTCTCTCTCTCACTGATGGCCCTGTGTGCCTTTACAGCTAAGTCTGAGTCTAAATCCACGGACTTAACCGCTAGACCACGGAGGCAGTCCACCATATATTATTTTTTTATATCGCTAAGGGTTTAGGCAGCGTTACCGTTGAAAGCTCCCAGACGGCAATTTTTTTCTGACACCTGCAACAAATATCGTTAATGTATACAAAAATTTAACCTAAAACCTTTCTTAAGAACCACTCTATATATAAGTGAAAACAGCATGAAAATCGGTGCAGTAGTTTTTGATTCATCGCGAACAGACGCGGCGTAGAAATTTGTTTTGTAATATTGTTAAATCTTTCCCTAACAAATGAACCACGGATTATTATATGAAACACTCTTCGTTAATTTATTAATGTATTCAACTCTCTTGTTTATTAAAATTCCGACGTTATAAAAAGAATTCGAAATTAATTCTGGGAGGACATTTCAACAGCTATCCCAAAACAACAAGAATAATGAATAATAACTATTCATAACAACGTTTTAAGTACCTTGTTTTTGTTTACAAATAATATAGAATCATCACCACGACCGTGTCTTTATTCCTTAGCACTCCGTCCAGAAACCACGCTTTTTAAGAAGCTAGTACACACTTAGCCAACTTTACCATAGGCTCATCATTTATTTATTTATTTAAATACTTTATTGCACTTAAAAACCTAGTACATAGGCGAGCCATAACGCCATAAGGCATTTTTCACCAGCTAACCTTGGGGATCATGTAAGGTGATGGGAAGGAGAAAGAAAAATATTAAAATAGCTTAAATTTGTAAATGAACATAATTACGCATTTATAGCACTTAAAAATACATATACGTACACAATATAAAAAAACAATACATATACATACATAAACATACACTATAAATAAATAGATACATATATATAAATAAAATGTCAAACAACTTCGTTAATTCGAGAGACATACATTCTGTTTCTCAAGAAATAATGTGGTTAGAAGGTTTTTAAATACGTTGACGGACGGTGCACGCCTTATAGCCAGGGGTAGCTTGTTCCACTGACGAGCGGCAGCAACAGTGAAGGAATCTGATGATCTGCTAGAGGAATGCGAAGGAATCTTTAGCTGATTATTGTGAGAGGAGCGAACAGTTGTGCGTATTAGAGAGAAATTCAAAGCGGGATTTAAGGTACGAAGGTGTTATAAAGTAAAGAGAGAAGATGGACAGACCGGCGAAAGCGGATATCGAGCCATTTTAACTGAAAGCGAAATTGGGACACATGATCACACTTACGCAAGCCGAAAACGTAGCGAATGCATAAGTTAAGCAGACGGTCGAATTTATTCAGTAGCTCTTCAGTGATGTCGGGATAGCAGGTATCGGCATAGTCTAAAATAGGAAGGAGCAGCGAACTGACTAACGTGGCAACATAGTTACAACTTTACCCACTTTCCATAAAATGTGTGCAGCCACATGTGTACACACCGAAATACCTCAAGGACAAATTTACCTATCTCTCCTCAATTAATGACAGATCTCTTCGTTCGTCACACAATTCTGTTCTATCTATCCTTTCTCATCACTCTAGCTTTCAGTCTAACTCATTCGCAGTAGTGGCCGCAAATCTCTGGAACAGTTTACCTGTTGAAATTCGCCAAGCACCCAGCAAACCGCTGTTTAAAAAGCTGGTTTACTTTCATTACCTAAAAAGCTCCTCACAACGTATATAAGTATGTATTGTATGTAGTATATAGTAGCCAATATAGTGTGTAGTATATTTATTATTGTGTACATATTTGTATCTAGTGTATGTAAGATTAAATTAATTTATTTGGCTACGTTTCTTACAATCGTTTGCACCTAGCCTCATGACTGTAATGTTCTGTATTTGTAACGATTGTATTACATGCGGCCAAGGAATAAATATTGTTGGCTGCAATCGACATCCTTTGCCTTGCGTTTATTTAAGACGTCACCTGTCAGTGTAGACTTTGACATTCCTCACTTTTCAAAACTATCTGCGAGAATGAGCTGCTTTAATTTATAATAAATATTACTAGAATCAAATATTACTTCATAATTATAATACCTTAATAAACCTACTGGATATTGTCGCCCCCGTAGCTTGGGGTTTTTCCAGTAGGACTATAGAGCTGGGGCCCAGCTTAAGAAGATAACCCCGCTGCCCAGGATCCCCGTGACACCTCGTTGTCCGCTTGGGATCGGCAGCGCTCTCCGGGTCCCCACCTTCAGGCTCTACGAGGGAATGTACCCCTACGTACGGTCAACGGATTCATAAAGAGTGATAGGGCTAAGTTTTGGCTTACGACCCTCCTTTATAAAATTGTAGATTCTCTTGCTCTGTTAACTTCATCTTAATATATTAACTTCATTTGCTTAATTTTTTTGTTTTATTTGAATGTCCCGCTAAACGTGACATATTGTCCCAAAGGTTGGCTGCTAGATAATGCCTAGCGGCATTAAGCCCGCCCTTTGTACATAGTGCAATAAAGTTTTAAATAAATAATAAATAAATGTGTTGACACACTCTGTCCGTCACATGTGACATCTAGTCATAAGAAACCCGGGCTGCAGAGAGCGCCTTAAACGCAACAAGTACGCGGAGATCATCGTAAATCACCACTTCATCCCATTTGCACTCGAAATGATGAGTCTGTGGTTCGAGAAGGCTCTGGCGTTCTCTCGTGAGATTAGGGAAAAACTCTGCTTGGCGACGGGTGACCCTTTATGTAAAGAATATTTTTCAAAGTGTCTGACGGTTATAATTTTGGTTTTTAATTTCTTTGTTTTATGGAGTGTAGTTTATTTATTGTTAGCTTTTATTTTTAATATTGTATTTCGTTTATACTGTTATTACTGCATCCGTGGTCTAGCGGTCAAGTCCGTGGATTTAGACTCGGAGGTACCGGGTTCGATTCCTGGTCGGGACACAAAAATATTTATTAATGTTATAGTTTTTATTCGAACTAAGATACACAAATATAAACAATAAATATAAATTAAAAGCTACCTTAATAATAAAATTAAAAATAAACTAAACAAAACCTTAAATTAAATAAACTAAAAGATAAACCTAATTAATATAAAAACTAAATACTTACAAATATCCTGATTATAATCTACATGTCAATGAATCCAGGAGAAGATGAACCCAATGTTCCGAGGACTCCGGCGACGTTACCTCGTTGGATGGCAACACTGATCCTCTGAATAAGCTACTCAAAAGATCACCTGTTGACGCTCGGATTGCTTATGTCGCGTATTTAGTGTCCTCAGACCAAGGGCCCATCGTCTCTACGGCAAACGGCACAAAATGGTAACAATGTAAATAAATACAATTAATTATTATTTAATTTATTTGTGATATTTTTCGAGTTAAGTACGCTGGAGACATCGACGAGCTTGCCACTTGTCATGATAGGCCTATAGGAAAGTTGGCTAAATGTGAATCCGCTTATTTATAAGCGTGGTTTCTGACCACCCGAAAAGGAATCGGTCGTGTTGATATTTTACTTTTTTTTAACTTGTATATTACTTCGAATAAATGACTCACTCACTATCAACATACTTTATTCACCTCGTTTCGGTTTGTTGAACGAACTAAGCGAACTTTTGTTGAAGGGATAGCAAAGAAAATGCCTATCCAAGTTTACCTTTTCTGAAAAAGTTTTTACTAATAAAGCCCGCAAAATACAGTTAGGACTTGTAAGAGGTAAGGCTAACAGTTATGGACTACATCTTAGTAAATACACTTTTAGGGTTTAAGGTTAGTTTATATAAATATCACTGTGGCAAGCATACAATGTTAATTCTTTTTAAAAGTAAAAATTGGCATTGCACATATATACGAATAAATAATAGACTGATGGTGTTAATTTCCGCGGCAGGGAAGTATTTATTTATTTATTAAAAACTTTATTGTTTAATACAAAAGGCGTATGTAATGGCGCTTGACATTCTCTTACCATCAACCTTCGGGACAAGAAATCAAAGTTTAATAAAATATGTTTGTATAAAGTCGATAAATAAAAAAAAAACAAAAAAAAAAAAAAAAAATTAAATCACTTATTAGTACTAGTTAAATTAAATATACGATAAACATCATCAAATTAATAATACTTAAACTACATAAATAATTATATTCTTACATAGACTAGATAACTAATCATATACATACACTACGTAAACGGGAAATATATACTTATATACACAATAATATGCGAACTACAATACACTTATTACAACAAATAATTTAAAATATAACATTATACGAGTAATAAATAAATCGAATAATACTTATTGCAATTTTAAAAAGTAATAATAAATAAATAATAAATATTTCCAGACAGGTCACACAGCGCCATCTAATTTCCGTGCTAAGCTCTAGGCTTGTGTTACGGAAACTAGATGGTTGATAAAATACTTATTATACTTTTTTTTTGTAAATATATACATATTATACATATAAACACCCAGACCGAAACAAATTATACAATGTACAACTTGCCCCCGGTGGGAATCGAACCCACGACCTCCCGAGTTCACGGCAACGTTTGTTACCACTGGACCACGGAGGCGGTCGATCAAAGTATCAACCGTTCGTTCCGATTAACCCAGTAAAGTGTATCCACACGTTTCGGGATCATCCTCGAATTTCCGTCATGCCCAGTCAAACCGGAATGGTGTTAGAGACTGATGATAATAAGTGTCTGATTCCAGATTCTCTTTACATTGAAGGACCTTGTGGGTACTTATCATCAGGGCGCAGGATTACATGTCGTGTTAGTATTTAAAAAATGCTGTAATTTCATCATAATAACGCCAAGTACTCAGCACAGAACAAGGAAAGTGGAGGCCTCGCTTCTGGAGTTGGGCCATCCAGAATTCTGGAAAATATGGCGTTCTCTCACCACGCTGGGTTGGCGAGAGACTAATTTATTTTTTTGACAGTATCTAACATTTACTAAAAAAGGTCATTGGTGGATTTTGGATAAGGTGTTAAAAGATCGCCTGCCTTGAGAAAGAACTTGATCCTGCAGTACCTATAGAGACCTGCAGCCCTATTCTGTTCCATAAACGCAAACGTTATATAATGGAATCCGTTAACTATAGATGTTACGCTAATTAAGTTGATACTTGCACGGCCGCTGTGAAGGTCGAGCGCTTATAGAGTTGAGAATCGAATAATATTTTATAACTATGACGCATACTCTGACGTAAATAACGAAATCCACTAATAACGTTTTCAGAATAGGGCTTCTGATGATGATAATGTTAAGATAATATTTTTTTTTAATTATAGTGGTCATCATAGTGTATTTTACCCTACACATTTTCATGCTAAGAAAAAAGGTATTGTGACAGAAGTTATGACGAAAACTTTGTGTAATAAATTGTACTGCCTTGTTTATGATTTATTTCAAGTCGTTATTCGTTGTTAATATGCCGGTAAAATAAATCTTCTAATTTGATATTTTATTTATTACTAAAGGCCCTCAGTATTAAAAAAAAAGAGTAGCAGAATGGTTGATGTTGTGCGTACTGTTGCACAGTAAAATAACCTCTTTATTCTTCTTTGTAAACCAGCCTATAATCGGTCGCAAGCCCGAGACACAATTCTTCTCATCTCTCTTTCCTACACACGATAGACCCGGTCGGTTTTGTCTTATAGTTCACAATTAAGGTTAACAGCCAGTTGCAGAAAGGTTAATTATATTTTTACATGTTTAACGATTGCACCTTATGGGCTGAAATAATCAAAGTGTTAAGCTAACTGCCAATCATGTATTGATCATAGATTATTTTAATCATCTGTTCTGCAACACATTCTAAATATTAATTTTAATTTGACCACAACCAGAATTAGATACATTTTTTTACTGTGAATTAACATATTTTTTTTCGTGTTTAATGATATAATCATATGTATCTTTACAATATATATATACAATATTTGTACGCCTTATGGCAGAACACTTTTATAAACTAGGTTAATATATTAAATAGATTACCTGTGTTAAAACAAATAAATGATTTGATTTGATTTGAACAGTTGGTGGTAGGCGGACTGATGGTGGTAATGGGGTGTGTCACTAACTTTTTATCACGATAGATGGCGCATGATAGACGGTACCCAATAGAACTGTCAGTTGCATATAAAACTTGTATTTTTATTACGAAATTTATTAATTTCTGGTTATATTGCCGAAGTGAGCAGCTTTTAAGTGTACAAATCGAGATTTCCAAGCGAAATCAAAAATATGGTGATCTCAAAATTGCCTTTCTATTAATTAAACCTTTTTTCTTTTTAAAGACGTGTTCGCTTTCCTAATTCGTCTTTTAAGGTAGGTAACGTTAAGTTAAAATTATTTTTTTTGTTATATTAATAAAAAAAACTACAAAAACATTTAAAAAATGATACGTTATAGCTGTAAACAAGGTACCAGTGCCGCTAGCGACATCTACAAAAAGCTTTGCCTGATACACCCCATTTGCCCAGTCTGTCGGGGCCGTGAAGTATCCACTTATCCACCGTACGTGCCGATAAACCCAGTAAAGTGTATCCACACGTTTCAGGATCAGGCTCGAATTGCCATCATATCAGTCAAGCTGGCAAAGTATTAGAGACTGATGTCAGTCATGAGTGTCTCATGCCCGTTGCTAACATTTATACGCCAATTACCAAAGTCACATGTCGTGCTAGTATTAAAAAAAAACTGGCAGTTAGTCTAATAAAATATAGAATGAGGTATAAAGTAGCAATAGCTAAGCAGAAGTTTAGAAGTTTTTTTTTTTTTTTTTATTTGTATAATATTGGTCGCTATTTTAAATGCACAAAGTTGCCTCATTATCGATTTCTTACACCTTTTAAAAGTTTTCCAGTTTGACATCACTTCAACCTTATTCTTTTGTCTGAGAACAAAATAACAAAATAAGTTATCGGAAGAAAAGATATCTTGTACAAATTATTACTGGGTTGTCGAGGACGTGCTGCCTTCAAATCAAGCCAATAAAACATATCTAATACATTCTGAAGGCCACTTTATACTATATAAGTATCATCACGACCGTTTCCCTATCGGGGTGGTCAGAAACCACGCTTATACATAAGCGGATTCACATTTAGCCAACTTTACTATAGGCCAATCATGACAAGTGGCAAGCTCGTCGATGTCTCCAGCGTACCAAACTCGAGAAATATCACAAATAAATTAAATAATCATTAAATGTCTTTATTTACATTAATAAATATTTTTGTGTCCCGACCAGGAATCGAACCCGGTACCTCCGAGTCTAAGTCCACAAACTTAACCGCTAGCCCACGTTTATTTATTATAATTATTTATTTATAAGATGATACCAATTATTTGAAAGATTATTTTACGTATCTTGGTGCCACACATGAGAAGACTCTTCGATCTTCTTCTAATGATACGCTCTCAATACCCCCTCACCATACTACTTTTGTGTCCAAATCGTTCGCAGTTGTGGCTACTAACCTTTGGAATCAGCTGTCAGTTAAAATTCGCCAAGCTCCGAATAGATGTATTTTTAAAAAACTAGTGTATGCTCACTACATGCAAGACCGAGGTTCGTAATTTTCCATGTTCCTCCTTTTGTTTTAGCTTAGTCTTAATCAGACTGTGATTTATCATTAGTAGGTATAGTATTGTGTATATATTTTATTGTATTGTTAATATTTGATTTATGTAGGTTATATGTATGTATTAGTATGTAATTATTAATAAGTATGTATATGTTATCTGCAATAAAACTTCAAGTTTATTTAGTCTACTACTCTACCTAATGTACTTACTGCTCTCGTTGTCCTGAAGGTTTGACCGTCATAGAATGTCTAGCGGCATTAGGTCTGCCTTTGTACTTTGTGCAATTATGTTTAAATAAATAAATAAATGAAATACGGCCTCTTTACAGATACTGATTTATTTATTAATACATTCTTAGGTTAAGAGATAAGTAATTGTTTGTGGCAACAATGTATCATACCTTTACGGTCCATCCATAGTTCATGTTATGTTATACAGAGGTCTGCAGGAGCGTGACGCTTCTCCTGGCCTTCCTGAAGAAGATAGCTCCAGTAATAGGGCCCAGGTCACCCAAAACGGTGTTTTTTCATTAAATAGGTGGTAGGCTGATGGTGGTAAATTGCACAGTATATCGGGGCGGGGAAATATCTACCGTTCGTGCCGATAAACCCAGAAAAGTGTATCCACACGTTTCGGCATCAGGCTCGAATTGCCGTCATGCTCAGTTAGGGACTGATGAGACTCATAAGTCTGATTCTAGTTCATGGACCTTGCACGATACTTACCATCAGGTGAGTGCTGGGTCGGATGTCGTACTAGTTTTTTTCTTATATGCTACTACCAGGACATTATTTAAAAAATATTCACACTTTCTAAATGGCTCCAAATATCGTTATATGTATGTTTATGTATAATAATGTGTATGTACTACTATTAGTATTTAGTTTATTAATTTTATAATATTTTATATAGTGTATTTATATATAAATTTGTTGTTAATTTGTATTAATTACGATTATATTATTATTATCTTTATGATTGCACCTACTCGTATTAAATTTTTCCTGAAGGTTTGGATGTCAGGGAATGTCTACGGGCATTAAGTCCGCCTTAGTACTTTGTGCAATAAAGTTTTTAAATAAATAAATTGTGGAAAGTACAACCCTTAATACCTACGCTTATAAACGCGAAAGTGTATGCAGATGCATGGATACTTGGATGCTGCGACC
This sequence comes from Tinea semifulvella, assembly GCA_910589645.1. Taxonomy (NCBI): domain Eukaryota; kingdom Metazoa; phylum Arthropoda; class Insecta; order Lepidoptera; family Tineidae; genus Tinea; species Tinea semifulvella. The sequence continues at coordinate 6,303,177 of OU342608.1, read as the reverse complement.
GTGGTGGCGCCATCTGTGTAAAATTATTATCCCTGTATATTTTTTTGGCACGCTTGCATCCTATCCCTTTCTTTTCCTCGCCCTACGCACAGGGCCTTACTGGCCAGTGTGATTTTGACATTCCCGCCGCGCGCACGTGTCATTCTTTGATCGTTCCGCGCATCGCACTCACCCGCATCCGCCGGCCTTCGAGACTACGCTGAAGCCTTGAAGAGCTGCCGTCTTTCCATGAGAGACACCCGCCACACCGTTTGGTTAAAGGTACGTGCGTTTCCCTTTGAGCTGTTTTCATTTCCGCTCCGCACCGGCTCAGAGCTAATCACCTCCTTTTCCAGCAGTGTGCCAAACCCGCATATACAGTCCACTTTTATCACCATCATATTATTCCGCCCGCAACATCCGCGACAGGCGTCCAAAAAGACCGCGCCTCCATTTGGTCACTTCGAGTCCGAATTTTTATTACTTTAGGACGCCCAACAGCCATTGTTTTTTATTTGCACATGTTGCGTTCGCATCTGGCTCTTTTGTTGTAACTTGTTGCAACTTGTTGCGCTCTTTCTCGTATTAGGTACTTATACTTTATTTGTTACGATGTCGGAATCGGCAAAATTAAAACTTTTAGATGCAAAAAAGAATAGTTTATTCGCACGCATGCAAGGCATTGTCCAGCATGCGCGAGATGTCGACAGCACTTCCGTCAAGGATTGTTTCCTTAACGAGATGCAGACGGTCGACTATCTTAAGTCAAATTTTGAGAATATTCTGGACCAGTACAACGAAAAGTATCTTAGCGAAAATCCAGAATATATCCCAAATTACCAGCCGCTGTACGCTTTTGACGATCTGTACGGATTCGCTAAAGGCGTACTTATTTCCATCACAAAAGACAACTCAATTCCTAAAGATACTAAACCTAATACATCTAATTTATTGTCGAGTCAGAATAGACCCAGACTACCACCTATTGAGATACCCACCTTCAATGGGGACCCAAAACAGTGGCCGCTATTCTACTCTATTTTCTCAAATGCCGTACACAATAATAATCAATTGTCTGATTCAGAAAAACTTTATTATTTAATTTCCAAATTAACGGGCAAAGCCCAGTCTGTGAGCACCGGGATAACTCCATGCGCAGAAAATTACTCTGTAATCTTAAACACATTAATAAATAAGTATGAAGACAAACGTCTCCTCGCAACCTCGTATTTAGACCAGATATTTGAGCTGAAGCCTATTGTCACAGCAACGTCTAACAATCTAGACTATTTCATAGACAAAATTTCATCCTCAGTGTCCGCCTTAAAGAACCTTAAACTCGCAGATCTATGTGATTTTATTTTATTATACACCGCTCTTAAAAGGTTAGACAATGATACCGCTCGCGCTTTCGAGATGGAAAGGCGATTTGTACAAGACAAACTTGCTATGCCTACACTGGATAGTTTAGTTTCCTTTGTAAGAGATCACGCAAAATTATTAAATAGAACGTCGACAAAACACGGAGTTACGAAAAGTTTAGAGACTAAAATGAATGCGCCAAACAGGCAAATGTACACACACAACTATTTAAATATTCAACCACCGCAAATAAAGTGTTCATTGTGTAATCAAAATCATGAACATCTTTATCAGTGCTCCGGGTTTATAGACAAAACTCCCCAAGATAGGTACAATTTTGTAAAGGCTAGCCACATTTGCCTTAACTGCCTTAGTAGTAAACATAAGACTCTAAATTGCCAATCTAATTATACATGCAAAAAATGCAAACAAAAGCATCACACTTTATTACATTTTAACAATACCGCATCCAAAGTGTGCACACCTCATACATCTACGTCGCTACCCCACCTCGGCGAAGCCCGCGCAGCTATTGTTCCGGGTTTCCCATCCCCGTCCGCTCCGCCCGCGCCCCGCATCGATGACGTCACAATATGCAACATGTCGAATGTTAACAATATTTCGCGTGCCTTTTCTACCGTTTTACTTGCGACCGCTCGTGTTGTAATCGTCGATGCGTTCGGTAAACAATGTTTGGTTCGCGCGCTATTGGATTGCGCTTCGCAAAGTAACTTTATTACAAATAATTGTTTACAGCGATTAAATCTTAATATTAATAGTAAACCTAGCATTGTAGTTAAAGGAATAGGAGGTTCGAGTAAGTCTATTCAGGGCATGGCTAAAGTAAAGTTCTTCTCTCGTTTCAACCGCAACATTAATTATGACATTGATGTATTTGTCGTTGATAAGGTAACTGAACGTTTACCATCAACGCCAATCGACACCCGCGCCCTTGGTAATTTCAACAATCTTCTATTGGCTGACGATACTTACGCTGTTCCTGGAGACATTGACTTATTGATTGGAGCTTCTCTATTCCCGCATCTCATTTTGCACGAAAAGGTTTGTGGAAATCCTAATGATAACGATAACAATTCCGCTTTCGCTCTAAATACTGTTTTGGGTTACGTTATCATGGGATCCGCACCCGCGAGCTTATTAAGCTCTTCAACCATCTCATGCTGCTCCACTCTGGATTCCATCGTAAATAAGTTTTGGGAATTGGAAGAGGTGCATACTCCACCTACACTTAGCCCTGACGATAAGGAATGCGAGGCATTCTACGTAAAAACGACAACCCGCAACGCAGACGGTAGATACTGCGTCTCGCTGCCCTTTAAGGGAGATATATTCGCATTGGGCGATTCTAAACGTATCGCCGAAAAACGTTTTCAATGCCTAGAGAGGAGATTTTTCGCTTCGCCTGAATTCAAATTAAAATACGACGATGTCATGCGAGACTACTTAAGCAAAGGCTATCTATCGCTAGTACCCCCGCTGGAGACGTCAAATGATGATTCTCCATCCTATTTCATCCCGCATCACGGTGTCGTCCGCAACGATAAAACAACGTCAAAGTTGCGTATAGTACTCGACGCCAGTGCTAAAACAACTACTTCTATTTCACTTAATGATATCCTATACAATGGCCAAAATTTACAAGGCAACTTATTTAATATTATTTTAAACTTTCGCATGTTTTCGGTAGCGCTCTCCGCTGACATACGACAAATGTTTCTTTGTATAGAGGTGCGTGAGTGCGATCGCAAATTTCAGCGTATTTTATATCGTTTTTCTCCCTCCGACCCGCTTCAAGTTTATCAATTTAATTGTGTATGTTTTGGCCTTAAAAGTAGCCCGTTTCACGCCCTACGAACTATCAAACAGTTAGGTTTCGATGAGGCGCGCACTGGAAATTACTCCACGGCTATAAATTCCCTAGAAGGAGGGCTGTACATGGATGATTTTGTTAACAGTGTGGAAAGTGAAGACGAGGCTATAGTCACCGCGCGGGAAATCATTCGACTTATGAGGTCTGGCCAGTTCGACATGGTGAAATGGTCTAGCAATTCGCAACGTGTCCTAGGTTCGATTCCTGACACGCATCGTCTTTCATCTGTAAAGGAATTCGATAACTACGAATCTCATAAGATTCTTGGTTTATGTTGGTGTCCCGCTTCCGACGCATTTTACATGAAGGTTTCTACACCTGTGAAATTTGTCTGCACCAAACGCACCATATTGTCTTGCGTTGCAAAAATATGGGACATAATGGGGTTTGTTGCACCTGTTGTGTTATTCGCCAAATTGCTTCTAAAGGAATTATGGCTTTGTCATTGTGATTGGGATGATGAGCCACCGGTTACAATTGTACAATTATGGAAACAGTTTTGCGTCGAGCTGCCTATGCTCGATAAAATTGTTATCCCGCGCCATGTAGGCATCACTAGCAGTAGTGTTGTTACCATACTTGGCTTCGCTGATGCTAGCGAAAAGGCGTATGGAGGTGTGATTTATTTTCACGTGAATAATAATAATCGCAACTCTATCCATCTCGTTAGCGCCAAGTCGAAAGTATCGCCCACAAGTAAAATTGTGTCTCTAGCTAGACTAGAACTTTGCGCAGCATTGATTCTTTCAAAATTAATGCGTATCGTTATCGATGCAACCAGCAGTCGTCACCACGTTTCAAACATATTCGCCTTTTCGGACTCAACCGTGACGCTCTGCTGGATACATTCTTCACCGCACCGCTGGACTACCTTTGTCGCTAACAGAGTGTCTAAAATTCAATCGAATTTACCACCGCATCATTTTTATCATGTGCCTGGCACTGATAATCCCGCAGACTGTTTGTCGCGTGGCCTTACGCCCTCACAAATTATCAGTCACCCGCTTTGGTTTAGTGGTCCACGATGGGCCATCTTAGACCCCCCGCAATGGCCAATAGAAGAGTTTCATTCAACTATTGTATCGCAACCGCCGGAAGAGAAAACTCAAACCTTTGTCGCAACCTCTTCACAAGTTTATTTAATTCTAGAACTCGCAAAACGTGTGTCCTCTTGGTCTAAATTATTACGTAGTGTTGTCTACGTTCTTCGCTTCGCAAAATTGTCACCGCTTCGCACAAATAATAATATAACCGCATTTGATCTAGAACACGCAGAAACAACAGTACTCCGCGAGCTGCAAAGATTTTATTTCTCGCATGACATAAATAACATTATCGCTAACAAATCGTGTAGACGTGGTTTACAATGTCTTAAACCCTTTATAAAGGATGATTTATTAAGAGTTGGTGGTCGATTGACAAACTCTCAACTCGAATATGGTAGTAAACATCCTATCGTTCTCCCGAGTACTGATCATGTTGTAGATTTAATAATTGATTATTACCATAAATGTAATTGTCACGCTGGTCCAGATTTGTTAATGTCTATCTTACGGCAAAACTATTGGATCTTATCCGCACGAAAATCAATCCGCCGCAGAATACATAAGTGTATTTATTGCTTTCGTCTAAAGCCTAAACCCAACTTTCCCGAGATGGCGGACCACAGATCATGTCGCGTTATTCAGTCGGCCAAACCGTTTGCCCATACCGGCACTGATTTTGCAGGACCATTAAAGGTGGTTGTTTCGCGTGGGCGAGGTATTCGTTCTACTAAGGCATATATTTGCTTATTTGTATGTCTCACAACTCGAGCTGTACACATAGAGCTAGCTGGTGACATGAGTACCGCTACCTTTCTTTTAGCTTTTAAGAGATTTTTATCTCGCCGCGGTCCAGTAAGTTCCATGTATTCCGATAATGGAACAAACTATGTAGGTACGAAACGCAAGCTTTCTGAACTCCACGCTTTTCTTACATCCAAACACTTAAACACCGAATTAGCTCATCACTTATCAGAACATCGCATCACCTGGCATTTAAATACTCCCGCAGCTAGCCATTTTGGTGGAAATTGGGAAGCAAACATCAAATCCCTTAAAACGCATTTATTTCGAGTTATTGGGGAACAAATTCTTTCTTTCGAAGAGCTAAGCACGGTTCTGGCTCAGGTCGAGGCAGTGATGAACACGCGTCCCCTATGCAGGACTCTGTCCAGTGATCCATCAGAACCGCTTGCTTTAACTCCCGCTCACTTTTTGAACACGACTCCGCTTAAATATTTACCCGCCTCGGAGATCGATGACAAGTTAAGTATTAATTCGCGCCATCTCATGTTAAATAAATTAATCCAATCGTTTTGGATTCGTTGGAGATTAGAATATTTACATACAATGCAGTCGCGCCAGAAATGGAATACTCCGACAAATCCAGTTACAGTTGGCACAGTTGTAATCCTTACAACTGAAAACGCGCCTCCGTTACATTGGCCGTTAGGGGTCGTAGAAGAGGTTTTTCCGGCACAAGACGGAATTGTACGTGTCGTACGCGTCAAGACTACAACCGGATCATATCTCAGACCAGTTGTACGTCTCTGTCCACTACCTAATTAATTTAATTTAATATTGTTTAAATTTAGTTAGCTTTAGTTCTTTCTTTATTTCCGCATTCGATATTGTTTAATATTAGTTAGGTTAATTATCTTTCGCTCATTCCGCATTCGATATTTTTTAATATTTGTTAGTTTAGATAATTTTTCTCTTATTCCGCATTGGATATTGTATAATTTTACTTATTGCTTAATATAACTCTCTTATTCTGCATTCTATATTGTTTAATATTACTTGGCTTTGTTATTTTCGCTTAATCCGCATTTGATATTTTTAATATTTGTTAGTTCGGTTAATTATAATTCGCTCATTCCGCATTCGATATGGTTTATATTAGTTAGGTTAATTATCATTCGATTATTCCGCATTCGATATTTTTTAATATTTTTAGTTTAGTTAATTTTTCTCTTATTCCGCATTGGATATTGTATAACTTATTGCTTAATATAGCTCTCTTGTTCCGCATTCGATATTGTTTAATATTACTTATTGCTTAATATAGCTCTCTTATTCCGCATTCGATATTTTAATATTTGTTAGTTCTCGGTTTATTTTCGCATCATTTTTATATTTTCCGCATTATTGGGTTTCGAAGCATACGCTTCAAGCCGGGGGGAAATGGTGGCGCCATCTGTGTAAAATTATTATCCCTGTATATTTTTTTGGCACGCTTGCATCCTATCCCTTTCTTTTCCTCGCCCTACGCACAGGGCCTTACTGGCCAGTGTGATTTTGACATTCCCGCCGCGCGCACGTGTCATTCTTTGATCGTTCCGCGCATCGCACTCACCCGCATCCGCCGGCCTTCGAGACTACGCTGAAGCCTTGAAGAGCTGCCGTCTTTCCATGAGAGACACCCGCCACACCGTTTGGTTAAAGGTACGTGCGTTTCCCTTTGAGCTGTTTTCATTTCCGCTCCGCACCGGCTCAGAGCTAATCACCTCCTTTTCCAGCAGTGTGCCAAACCCGCATATACAGTCCACTTTTATCACCATCATATTATTCCGCCCGCAACATCCGCGACAGGCGTCCAAAAAGACCGCGCCTCCAGACCGTGTGCTGCGGCAAGCCTTGGGGAAGGCCTATATCCAGACACGCTGATGAAGAATAATGTAACCGATGTCTAAATTTAGTATTCAAAGTTTGTATTCAATTCATCCAGATTAGGTACCTATCTAAGGCATGCTTCATATAAAATAACCAAGAGAGTGGAAGCGTGTTTTAGCGATATTTTATTAGAGTTCCTGGCGACTTGACTTAAATTTGCTGCCTCATTTTCTATCATCGCAAAGTGTTTCAGACATTTTTCTTGATAGTGAAAAACATTGGATTTTTCAATATTAGAATTAACCTGGAAATCTTGTTAGGAAATATAACGACTTCGTTTTCTATTTTACAATACATGAGAAAAAAATGATTTTTTGTCGACATATTGGCCTTGCTATCAGAGAGGAAATGTGGCCAGTCTTCTTGGGACTATCCCTGAAGGGTTGTCTCTAGAGGACATTTTTTTTATTTTTAGATTATTTTTTCATACATTCATTACAGCCCCTAGAACACAGCGGCCTAGACCTTCACTGTTGGAGATGGGCCTTCCAGAACATATATCTGGAGAAATTGGCCTACACTCGCCACGCTGGCAAGACTGGTTATTTTTTATTTAGGAATTATTTATTAATAAAATAGTACAAAATTAAATATTTTAGGACATAAAAAAGTACCAAAAACACTGGCTGCATTTATTTTTTACTAAGTTTACATATATCTTTACGCCAAATCCCTAGCGGGGTAGGCAGAGACAATTGAGCGCCAATTGCTAAATGCCTCTTTCGCTTTTTTAACATTCATCAACCTCTTCATACATGCCCTTTTATTTCATCATTCATCATTATAGCCCTAGAACACAGCGTCCTAGAACTCCACTGCTGGAGATGGGCCTTCCAGAACATACATCTGAAGAATTTGGCCTTATCTCACCACAATTTATTAACGATTCCACAAGTTGGTATTAGTGGAACCGGGACCGGAGGCTTAACGTGCTCTCCGAGGCACGGGAACGGTGGTGTTGTAAATCTATGACAAATGTACGTAAGGAAAGTGTATTTCTCATTGGTACATGCCGGGTGGGTTTGAACCGGCCTTTGTAGGATTTAAGGTACGCGTTCTTACAACCGAGCCACCACCGCGCCGCGTTGTTTAACTTACTAAGTCACAATTTAGACATTGACTTATTTTGTGATAGTATTTATTCCGTGAGGAGCAAAATAATTTCCAATTTTGTAACACTAAATGAATAACTATTTTTAGTTTAGATATTTACTACTTTTGGTTTTTCTTTTTTTAGCTTGTATTTTTGTTATGTGTGGTAACTTTTAATTAGCTTGTAGTCATTAACATCTATTGTATTAGCCATAAGTTACCCAAATAAAATAAAATAAAATAATTACTGTATTTAAAATGACAAGGATTAATACCGTATTTGTGTAAATATCTTTTCAATTAGCACTTTATAATTGCTCATTTTACAAAGTATTAAAATGGATATAGTATGTTATCCTTAAGAGATAGACAAATACCATCGTGGACTCTTCTGTAGACTTATATAAGATACACAATTCATCCATACATAACTTTGTTATATCTTAAAGGGTTAAAGCAACGTTATCGTTAAAGACGGCTATTTTTTTTCCAACACCTCCAACAAATATTGTTATTGTACTCGTATACAAAAACTTAATAAATTGTTTATTTATTTATTTATCTGGAAATCCAACAGCATAACCGAAAATACAATATTATCAAATTTTACACAAATAGGCGGGTCCACACGGCAGCCTCGGTATCATCGCGAGGCTGCTGCGCATGGTACAATGAAAATACAGAAATAATATACAAACAATATAAAATAAAAATTAAAACTAAATTAGAAAACTAATTATAAATAAAAATACTCACCCATGATTTGTTCCTGTGGCAGTGTGCCAAGAACACTTTCAGCGTTCCCCCGCTGCACAGCAATGCTGAATTGCTGCGCGAGAAAACTGCCAGCCCTCTTGTCACATACAGCATTAACCAGGCGCTTAGACAACTCTTTAAAGAACTTCTTTGCACTTGGCCCCCACGGACCCATTGTCTCAAGACCAAAAGGCACAAACACGTAGTCGTTGCTAATCGACTCGTATTTGCGACTTTTGGCCTTTTCAGCTAAGTCCGTTGCAGCCCCGACCCTGGCAGAGGTGCCATGGAGATGAGACCTAGCAAGGGTGTCGACGCAAGTAGCGTCCCACACCAATGCTCGTCCCATCGACCAAGGCACTAAGGTCAATCCATCGGGTCTTTTACCCGTGATAAATTGAAGGCCTACTTAAAAAATTCAACCTGTATAGAAGAGAGAGAAGACAAATTTCTAAGCATTCCATGGATTCACCGTGCGGATGCCGGGTCCATCGTGTGTGGGTAGGAGATGAGAAGAATGGTGTCTCGGGCTTGCGACCGACAATAGGCTGGTTTAAGAAAAGGAGGCCTCCTTTTTTTTTTTTATTGCGCGATAATACGCTCACCATTCACCATTCTACTTCTCTCCCTACCCAACCAAATACTGTATGATTCCGTTAATGCCGTCTTGGAAGCTCGTTCCATAAATGTATTGACGGCAGACCTGCTTAGGCCCAATTCTTTCAGTAAGTGATGCAAAGATTTTGCTGGAACTCCTCTTGCACCAACTTCCACTGCGTAAAGCTGAGTCTTGAACCCGTTCCTGATCATTTCTTCTGTGAGATTATTACTAAAACACTGTGAAAGTCGGAATTTGTATTCGTGAGAGTAAAACATTAAAGACAAAGGACTGGGCCGAATTAGCATACTGATTAAATTTCTCCTTTTAAAGTGGAATCTGGGCTCATTTACGATAACTTACTACCGTTCTAAATTCAAGCCCTTCGCTGGGTATCATTTAAAATCTACGCAAACTGTTTTTCCACCAGTCAGCGTGGTACAAAGGTAACATCCCTGTGTTTGACTTGTGTTTAAATCATACATTAAGGAAAAACTGATTTTAAAGGGTAATTATTTATTTTTATTTATTTATTTAAAAACTTTATTGTAAATCTATACAAAAGGCGAACGTAATGCCGCAAGACATTCTCTTCCCGTTAACCTTTGGGACATTGGGACATTTAAATATGAGTACGGTGCAAATAGAGAAATAAAATATTAAAATGTAACATAAATAATATTAAAAATTAACATACTTAGACAACTATAATATATATATACACATACATACTAATACTACATAAATATAATGAGACCCGACGGAATGACTGTTGGGCCGTGGAAACTTGGCAGGTCTCTGGTGTGGGATGCGACGTGTGTAGATACATTAGCTCCATCTCACATACAGGCGACCTCGTCAGGCGCGGGAAGTGCGGCTTTTTCTGCGGAGAACCTCAAATTGCGCAAATACGCTAACCTTGGTATCGGTTACGAATTTGCGCCGTTTGGGGTCGAGACGATGGGCCCATGGGGACCGTCAGCGAGGCGCTTGGCCAAGGAGTTGTCAAAGCGGCTGACAGAAAGGTCTGGAGACAGGAAGGCTGGCAATTATTTCTGCCAACGTATTAGCCTCGCTATACAGAGGGGAAATGTTGCCAGTCTCCTTGGGACTATCTCGGATGGGACGTCTCTAGAGGACATTTTTTATTTATAGTTTAGTTTATTTTTAATTTTATTATTTAGGTAGCTTTTAATTTATATTAAATGTACTATAATTAACTTCGAATAAAAGATATATATGTAGTAAATAACATAAATATAATACAATAAAATTATATAATAATACATAAATACCTTAATGTTAATAATAACTACCTACAATGGATTAAAGTCAGTTAAAAGTTAAGCTAGTGACTTATAAAAATCACTGTACACTCTTTTCTTGAATATTGGTCTGCTGTTGAATTATACCATCAGCGAGCATTTTGATGACAAGCGTGCTTCTTTGTAAATTGACAATGCCTCTTTACAGCAGCTATAATTTAAGTGACACCTTAAACTGTTTTTGTTTTAGCTAATGTATGACAATGCCTTTTTACAGCAGCTATAATTTATGTGACGTTTTATCGGGATGCTTCGACGTGTCCTGGTATTCATGAATTGTTTAATTCACGTGGTGGTGAACCCATACCATGGGATACGAGTATGTGAGGGTAAACTCTATCCGCAGTACTAGTCGAAGGTATTACCAACTGTGCTTCGATCCCTTCATGTGTTTTAAGTGACCTGATCATCAGCCGCCACATCCAGCTTCTTAGGACCATCTTCTTTCTTTCTCTTGCTTAGGACCTAACTGCCTAGACAGTGCTAAATAGAGATATTTTAACAGCATGAGAGCACTTGAAGAGTAATTTATTTATTTATTTATTCAAGGTACAACAAACAGATTACAACCATTGCACGATATATACACACTTTTTGACAGCAGTTCTGGATTGCAATCCACAGCAGTGTACACTACAAGACAATACAATAATAATATAATTCAAATGTTCTTACATAACATGATCAATTTCTAACTTATATATAAACTTATTATAAAAGACAACTTAAATATACAAGTCATAAAAACAGTACAATCTAACTAATAATAATAAAAAATTAAATAAATAAATTAAATAATAATAAAAATCAATACTGCAATAAATAATGATAAAGATAAATATAGTTAAAATAATATCCGTGATAAAATTAGTGTCATACTATAACGCTTCTAGGTTTGTTATATTTAGCACTTGTTTCTTATATTTAAGTCCTCTGTTATTAAATATGTCAACGTCAGGATTGTTTTTGGAAATGTCATTATACAGGCGACACATTCGCACGAGTGGGTTATAGTATGATGTGTTATTTCGGTAAGTGTTCAATACAAAAGTGTCGGTATGATGTCTTAGATTTCGCGATCACGTTAGTTCGAAGCGCCACCGAATTTCCATTTAAATTGTCTACAAGATCTTTGGATAGATACTATATAGCTAAGGTATATTAAACCTAGCGCAGCTAAGTTAAGCACTTAAGTAAAGTTAAGTGATCCAAAATGCATCTTAGAGTGGTCTCGCCGTTAACTAATTCATGAATAGGTAGTAAGTTTGGAGTAGACGATAAAATCTTTAGGTATTTGTGCAAGAGCTCCTACGTGATCTACAAGGGAGAGCTTTAATCAAGATAAAACTGACGTTTAGTCGACGCTTAGTTTTAGTGGAGAGTTCATTTTTGGTATTTTTAGTTAACTAACTGTTTAACATGCACCTAATAATAAAATAGCTTCATTATTTTTTTTCAAAAAAAAAATTCTCTAGCCGGGAATCATTCTATATATTTTTACAATAGGGTTCGATTGCTGCGCCAGCCGATCAAGACCAACAAGGGCAAGATCCAAAGTCAGCAGAACATATAACTCAGAGTGGTCGTCGAATTTGTCGTCGGCCTGACTGGTCGTACTCTTATGTGACCGCCTCCGTGGTCTCGTGGTAACAAACGTTGCCGTGAACTCGGGAGGTCGTGGGTTCGATTCCCACCGGGGGCAAGTTGTACATTGTATAATTTGTCTCGGTCTGGGTGTTTATATGTATAATATGTATATATTTACAAAAAAAAGAAAAAGTATAATAATTAGTTTATCAACCATCTAGTTTCCGTAACACAAGCCTCGTAGCTTACCACGGAAATTAGATGGCGCTGTGTGACCTGTCTGGAAATATTATTATTATTATTGTTATTATTATTATGTTCTATTAGGCCAACAACGGACACTTTAAGCATCTCCAGATTATCGCTCCGTCTTACGCACGGCCCTTCAACGGCCGCTCTCGAGTTGCTATGTCTACCTTAGAGTCGTGACTTCTCACGAAGGTCACTGAAGGTAGACATAGCAACTCGAGAGCGGCCGGGTGCACTCCAGCCTCATGACAGACCGGGTCCAGTTGTGGGCAGAGGTACGATCTTTCTTACTGTTCGTACAAGGACCCAAACACCTCGACATTTTTGACTTATACTTAATTTTTTATTAGATTTTGTTTATATTTACATATTTTTTACTTTTAAGTAGTTTTAATTATATTAAAATAAATCAAAACTCAATTGTAATCAACAATTTAAATATAACATAGAAATAAAACTATTTTCTACTAGTACGAGTGTTATACTCGAACGTATAGATTTTCCGCCCACGGCTACATCACGTTTTAATGTGTTTCTCATGTTACTTTAAAATATGCATCAATTTCTACTAGTTTACAAAATGGAGCACATTTTTGAAATAGCTTTAATACACAATTGTTTCGCAAAACATTTCTCAGCCTAAACCAGCATCCGGATTCCTCAAACAAAACCTTTAAACTAATTAAATTGTCAATGTCAACTGTTATTAGATTTAATATTACTAACCAAACCCAACCAAACCAAACCAAACCAACGAAACGAAACGAAACGAAAACAAACGAAACAAACGGAACGGAACTGAATTGAATCTGGCCAAAACCAACAAGATCCAGAGTCAGCAGAACATATCGCTCAGGGTGGTATCCAGAGCGTGGTATTCAGGATATCGCTCCTACTTTCGCACGGCGAGAAGAACTAAAGTAGACAAATCTAGGAGACAAGATTCGTGAGCCATAAGGGCGGTATTGTAGTAGGAACAGCGCCTAGCACCAAAGATGCGTTGAATCACCGGCGGGTAGTTAGCCGCCGAGATCCTGCCGGGGAAAACGGGAGATTATCTCATCCCCAACCCAGGCCCATTGAACATTCGGGCCTGAATGACTCCGCTGTCTGTCTGAAACTCTACCTAATTATTCCTTATTGCTTTGTGAAACGCAAAATTGTTAACTCATAATACATTTGTGTAAATGACAGTTCTCTTCTTAATTATTTCTTAAGTATTTTTTGCAAAACCGAGTTAATTTTTACTTAAGAACTTCAATAGGTGGTAGGCTGATTAATGGTGGTAATTTTCCCAGTCTGCCGGGGCGGGGAAGTATCCACCGTTCGTACCGATAAACCCAGTAAAGTGTATCCACACGTTTCGAATTCGAATCAGGCTCGAATTGACGTCATGCCCAGTCAAGCCGGCATAGTGTTAGGAACTGATGTCAGTCACGAGTGTCTGATTCCAGTTGATTAACATTCAATTAATCCAGTTGATTAATATTCAATTAATCGCAATGTCGACCTAGTATAAAAATATTATTTTTTTTTAAATACGTGTGGCACCCGGGGACTGCTGCGGTAAAGTTATTGCATAGCATTTTTTATCAACTTATGCAATTATAATTATTTATTTATTTTATTTATGCAGTATTTATTTTTCTTTGATATTAGTTAAAGTTATTAGTCGCGGGCTCGAACTCACTCGTGGACGCGGCCAAAAAGCACGCAGTCTCAAATAGCATTGTGTCTAAAAGAGATAGAATCAGTTATGAGCAGTTAGCAGCTAGTCTACACGCATACGTCTAGTCGCACGCACATAAACACCGTGCCGAACTCTGCCGAACTGAGACGACGTTAGACGATGCACGGCTTTCAACGCCGCACCGCTGTGCCGGTCGGAGTGGGGGGTGTTAGGTTTATTTTCGTTACGGAATTTCTTAATTCGGTCGCCGCGCTCAAAGCACACGATAAAACCTATGAATAGCTTAAAAGTACCTACTAAAAATATTTTCTATGAACTAGCTGTTAGACTACAAGAACAGGGAAATATACTTGGAACATAATGTATTCTGGCTCTGTTCGATATGGAATTACAATATTGCTGCCGCTGTGGCTGACTCCCACCAAGCAGTATTCATTGATTTAATTGTAACCGGTCCTTACTTTTTTTATTTATTTCTCATAGATTTAACTGGCTTTGCCCGTTTAACATAGCTATATCTGTCTGATATATTGTGTAAATGTACTTAAGACAAATGTATTTCTCATTGGTACATGACAGGGTTCAAACCGACCTTTTTAGTTTTTTTTTATTTTCGAACCTAACATAACTTTTTTTAAATTACGATTTATTATTTCCAATCGAATAAATGAACCATATCTTATTCATAATATTTTTTGTACGAAATGTACATATAAACGTTAGTTGACACGGCCTATATAGAGCTACGAAATTGATTCGAAATTGATTATTTTTTTTATATAATTAGGACATTCTATTTTCTTTAGATTCTAAGTTGCCAGGCTTCTAAGGCCTCGAACTCAGGTTAAGCTTGTTTATGACAACAGTTATATATATATATATATATATTTGTTACTTTATTCGGTCCATTTATAATTTAAATTATTACTTTTTTTGTTGTTGTTTGTAATATGTTTTTTTTTATATTATATTTAATTTCTAGTAAAAATTGACAATATCCTAGTGTTACTTGTAAACCATATGGAAATAAATATTTTGAATGTAAATTTTTTTCACGACAATTTGGTTCAGATGCAACTTCAGCCTAACTTCCATAGATTTTTTTGTCTTTCACCTTTTGTCGTAATAAAAATAAGTCGGAAGTGTCAGCCATCCGAGTCAAAAAAATTATACGAATGCCCGTTCATTACTAAATCAATATCAACCTCTGAATGTGACTGCAAACTCCATTTTCTGTTTCCATGGACTGCAGTTTATCCTGAAATAGGTTTCTTGCAAATCTCAAATCTTAATACTATTTTAGTAATAGACATTTTAATGCTTCTATATTGCAGCAAAGAAGCCGATTGACTAATCAGCTAGAATGGGCGTGTTTGGCGTAAGTTTTCAACCAATGCGATCTTCCAGTATTGTCGTACGGAGCAGAGACGTGGACACTGACCCACAAGTTTAAGATCGTTCAGCGAGCTATTGACAGAGTATGTTAGGTATTTCTTTGATGGATAAAATCCGAAATGTGGACATCCGTCAGAGAACCAAAGTTAATATAGCTAATTAGTAAGCTAAAGTGGAAATAGGCGACTCCCGCCAGATAGACGAAGGACTTGAAAAAGTTTGCTGGTTGAGGGTAGGGGAAGATCGTGTGAAGTGGCGTGCTTCGGAATTGACCGATATCCTCAGTGGACAGACACAAGCTGATGATGATGATACTGATTTAACTCTTACGTTCGTTCGTGCATTCGTATTTATAACAAGTTACCAGAGGTTCTCAAACAATTACCCAATAATCAGTTTAAATCTAGAATCAAGAAGCTATTGACAGAGTGTTGCTTTTATTCGTTAATCGAGTTTTATTCTTACAAATTTAGAAATTGTAATAAATTGTATTAATCAACTGACCAAAATCTCGCATACGAGTATTATCTTATGCGAGGTTTCTTAAATTCATGACATTTTATTCATTACATAAATTTTTTTCATTGTATAAATTAGTAATTAATTAAGTTAGTTAGTATAATTTTTGTGCCAGAAATGGCGGAGTATGTGAGCTATTCAAAAAATATGTACCTATTTACCATATTTCATACAAATCAATATTATTTCATTTCATTTCGTTTCGTTTCGTTTCGTTTCATTTCATTTCACATCTTTATTTATTTTTCTCTATTTAAAATAAAAAAATAAAGTCGTCGAACTATATTGAGTGGGATATCATCGAATACAGTCGTCACCCATTGTTGGAAAGATTTGAACCTGTCTATTTTTTTTTTATAGATCCTTACTATTGAAGTCGCTAAGTAATAAAATATATAAATTATTTCAATGGTGTAGTTAAGCGCTTATTAAACTTTTTGGCGACAAAATCCTTGGGCTTGTTTTTTTTCCATTTAGTTTTTATTTATTTCTTTTCAGTTATTAATTCAAGATATGGTTTACACAGGCAGGTTTATTTATTAATTTAATTGAAAGAAAGAAAGAAAAAAGTTTACTTGTCACAAAAAAAAACACAAGCAGTAAAAAATAATAATGATAATACAACAAACAAGATAGTGTGGTGACAAATAGGGAATCAGCTCAGCAATAAGCTGCAGCACTAGGTCACAGCGCTGATTTTCAGCTGATCCCTCATAATTTTGACATTAACATTGTATTCCAAAAAATTGACAAGAACAATATTAAATATAAACTATATACAAATAAATATTGTAAATAAATATCTATTGACATAAGCATATTGTATGCTCATAATATCGGCAGATTGCATCATCATGACATGTACATACAACTGTAATTAGAATAAGCAATCTATACAATAAAGAATAAAATAAAAAACTTGTCCTTCAAATAAATAATATAATATACATAAAATTATGGCTATATAATTTGGCTAATTTTTAAAATAAATAAGTGCAGTGGTGGTGGCAAGTTGTTCCATATCTTTGCAGCAGCATACCTGAAACTCCCGCGGAACGCGGAGGTCTTGCATCGGGGAAGACATAGCAGTCTGAGACTAGATCGCGTGGGATATCGTTTGGGATGTTACGGCCATATCAATTTTTTATTAAGGGTAAGTATAGAAATTAATTAATGTATTGTTGTTATTATTATTATTTTTATTCATTTAGGAAAACCAACAGTTGACAATATTATAATAAATATTATAGAGTGAATTCACTAAGAACTATTAAATGTTTTCACATATAAGTGTTATTTATCTATTAGCTGCCTTCATGGTCTAGCGTTTAAGTCCGCGGATTTAGACATTGAAGAGCTTGTCACTTGTCATGACATGGGCTTATAGCAATGTTGGCTAAATGTGAATCCGATTTTAGCGTGGAATCTGACTACCCCGGTCGTGATGATGTTTTATCTATTATTGTATCAAGTTACCAATAATATGTATTAAATATATATTTGACCGCCTCCGTGGTTTAGTGGTAACAAACGTTGCCGTGAACTCGGGAGGTCGTGGGTTCGATTCCCACCGGGGGCAAGTTGTACATTGTATAATTTGTCTCGGTCTAGGTGTTTATATGTATAATATGTATATATTTACAAAAAAAAAGTATAATTTGTAGTTTATCAACCATCTAGTTTCCGTAACACAAGCCTCGTAGCTTACCACGGAAATTAGATGGCGCTGTGTGACCTGTCTGGAAATATTTATTTATCTATTACTACATAACTAGGTGGTGCTCGCTAAATTTTCTGATTCAATAATTAGTTTTATCGCATATTTCGTAATGCGGAAATTTAAAATATTACAATGTTATAATAAATGGGATTGAGGCAAGAGTTGGCAAATCTTTTACTCTATGAAACGGAGCAGCCTCAGAGCCATTGAGGCAGCAGATCAATTTCCTTAAGCCGATGTTCTTTTAGCGTGAAAGGCAGATTCTCTCGCCTTAGTGAAAAAGAACCAGTCTTAGACATAATATATACGGACTGGTTAGGCCATTTACAAAACAAATATCACTTTTGGATTAAAAGGGTAATTCTTAATTGTTAGGTATTTCGTTATTTGAGTCATTTGATTTGAATATTGGCGGCAACGCCTTTGTGCGCTGGCGCATTCTTGTCGGCGACCTTCCGCCGTCCCGACGCCCCCTTGTACGCAATAGCGACGAACGCTTCTGCCAAACGCAACGCCTTCTGTTGGCAGTAGTGGAAATATCACACCGGTCGCGAAGCACATCGCTGCTCTTGAATTTCGTGCCATTTTTTTTGCTGTAAATGTGATTCTTGTCGACACCGAGCATTTCGCGTCTCGTCGTCTATTAAAACAACAAAATTCCGTCGACATTCGAGATCCGGAACAAAAGGTTAGTTGCAGCTAATTTCATTTCTTTGCCGTAATTTTCGTTTCCCGTTCATTAATATATCGTCTGTTATTATATATAATAATAATAAATAAATAGCTCATAACAACTCATTTAGTTTATTTATTATATTATTATATGTAGTGTATGTATTAATGTTACGTAATGTATGTACCTAATGTATTAATAAAACGTTAGGTGTATGTATTATTAGTATTTAGTTTAGTATTTATTATTGTAGTTTAGATAATATTGCATATTTATTACGTAATCATATTTCTCTAATTGCACCTACCTTACGTCTTTAATGTTCTACAATGTCCCTAAGGTTGGCTGTCAGAGAATGTCTAGCGACACTAAGTCCGCCCCTTGTATATATTGTGCAATAAAGTTTTAATAAATAAATAAATTTAATAATAATAAAATAGAAAGAAAGTAAAGTATCATCACGATCCGTTTCCCTTCCGGGGTGGTCAGAAACCACGCTTATGAATAAGCGGATTCACATTTAGCCAACATTACTATAAGCCCATCTCATAACAAGTGACAAGCTCTAAATCCGCGAACTTAAGCGCTAGACCACGAAGGCAGGTAATAGATAAATAACAACAATACATTAATTAACTATTACTATAGGCCAATCATGACAAGTGGCAAGCTCGTCGATGTCTCCAGCGCGAGCGTACCAAACTCGAGAAATGTCACAAATAAATTAAACAATAATTATATTTATTTATTTAAATTAATAAATATTATTGTGCCTGACCAGGAATCGAACCCGGTACCTCCGAGTCTAAATCCAGAGACTTAACCGCTAGACTACGGAGACAGTTGTAATAATAATAAAAAATTAGTTATTCTTTAGTTCGTATTAAAGAAAAAAATATTTTTTATATTTTGGATCTTCCTTAATATACGTCTAAGTAGATACGGATTTCTTCTTTCACTTAAAATGGCGCATGTTTATCATGTCTTTTATCTCTTAATGCTTCTTGGGATTGTAATATTAGATTAGGTGTTGAATTTCGCATGTCCTAATAAACCGTTGGGATCAGCTCGAATGTAGGTACATACGAGTAGTAGGTATATACTGTGAGATGAAAATTAATGCTAGGCCAATCGTAAATAAAAAAAATAGTCTGTTATAGTGCATTGACGATTATGATCGTGTTCGACGTGCACGTGCGTGCTTTATTTATATATATATTTTTAATAGCGTAAAATGCCAGTCTACCGGGGCGGGGAAGTATCCATAGTTCGTGTCGATAAACTCAGTAAAGTGTATCCACACGTTTTGGTATCCAGGCTCGAATTGCCGTCATGCCCAGTCAAGCCGACGACATACTCTTCGCTTAAAGGTGTTCCGAGACTGCTCACGATATCGAGGTAGATCGCTCTGAGCGCTGTCAGTTGTTTGCCATAATGTCGCGCGCCATTTTCAAGTTAATTTAATATTAGGTTTTCTTTTAAATTGTTCTTCTATTACTATTCTGTAACACGGCAAGTTATTTTAAATTACCAATATAAGTTAATAATATTAAACTTTACACATATAAAGATGAATAAACCGAGAAATGTATATTTGTTAGTATTCATACTCAAAGATGTGGAATCCGAAATTTATCTTCCATACATTTAAAAAAAAAACTAACATTTTATGAATGAAAATGTGATTTAGACCGTTCGACGCGTTCCGAATTGATATCACGCTCTGAGCATCCAAATCGCGATATTTGATTCGGAACGATGCACGGTCAGTGTCATATTCGTTCTAAGCGCTCTGAGCGCGATTCGGAATGAGGGGATGGTGTTAGGGACTGATGTCAGTCATAAGTGTCTGATTGCAGTTGCATGTCGTGCTAGTATTAAAAAAAAAACTCCAGCCAAATAAAAAGTATTAAATATTTTGTCCTTCAGCGGGAAATTATGTAAATCGTCTTAATAAATTAAACACAATCCGAGAAGTAATTTAAACTCAAAACTTCAGGTGCCGAGAAGATAACATCAAGTCGAAACTGGAGCATTAAAATAAATGCCCCGTTGTCTATTCGGTTTGATTGGTATAGGATGGATTCTGAACTCAGCGACACTTTATGACAAAAAAAATTGTTTGGTTTTTTAACTAAATTATATTCTTAGTTATATATGCATTTGTAGTAAGTCTTGTTTCAAGCGGTATTATTTTTAGCTCTTTCAGCACTGAAAAGCACCAAGCGTGCTTGCAGATTGCAACATTACGTTGTTTGTCTCATTTCCACGTTGCCCAAGACACTTTTGCGTGCTAGGTACGATCGTGTGAGCCTGCTCGATCTAACATGTAACCACCGCCTTGAATCCATGCTCGACCTCTGTTAGGATCCATCACGTCGGTCAAGACACCTAACATTAAATCTATATACAGTGCAACGTGGTAATAAAGGCATTGTACATGGTACTTTTATCCAAAAAAAATTCGTTAGTAGATTTTAAATATTTTTTTACATGTTACTAGCTGACCCGGCGAACTTCGTACCGCCTAACAGTCATTGAATGTCGTGTTACTTTATGCAACATAATATTTTATATTCATTGTATTACTTCCCTAAAATCATAAATTTAGTTTAGCTAATAAGTAACATGACATTTAATAACTGTTAGGCCGTACGAAGTTCGCCGGGTCAGCTAGTAATAAGAGCGCTAAAGAGTTTAAGGCTCGGTACCCTCGGTCGGTAGGCCCCACAAATCAGCGCTGATACGCGCCACCTATCGGACAACAGTAGTACTATGTCAGAAACCTTCGCCGATGTTCACACAACATATTCCCAAAGTGTCATCCCCATACATACACACAGACATTCATTTTTATATAATAACAATAATAATAAATATTTCCAGACAGGTCACACAGCGCCATCTAGTTTCCGTGGTAAGCTACGAGGCTTGTGTTACGGAAACTAGATGGTTGATAAACTACTATATATTATATTACGTTACGTCGAACTTCGCGATGAACAATTCGGCTATCGAGAGGGACATAGCACCACACTCCAACTGACCCGGGTGCTGCACCACCTGGCAGTCGAGAAGAACGAGGGCCGTCGCTCTGTCGGCGTCTTCCTAGACATCGAGAAGGCGTTTGACAGAGTCAGGCACGACGGTCTCTTGTACAAACTTCTTGACACGTCACTCCCAGCAATGGTAGTAAAGATCCTAGTGTCGTTCCTGGAGGGACGACGATTCCACGTCGCTGTGGAGGATCTCATCTCTGTGGAAAAGCCCATTCTGGCTGGGGTTCCACAGGGCAGCTGCTTATTTCCCGTACTTTACGCGCTGTACACCAATGACATCCCAACACTCTCTGAAGTCCTGGAGGAGGACGGGGAGGACAGGGAGAAGGATGTCACGCTTGCACTGTTTGCGGACGACAGTGCCTACTTTAGCTCTTCTCCAAGCCAATATGAGGCTGCTAATAAAATGCAAGACCTCCTGGATCTTCTCCCTGCGTGGTTGGACAAGTGGCGTATGTCCATCAATGTCGGCAAAACTGCCGCATTGATGACATCCAGATGTCTACTGCCTCCACCACTGCAGCTTCGAGGACTGAACATCGAATGGACTCCGACCGTCAAATACCTGGGCTGCATCATTAACAGGACGTTAAAAATGGGTGAAATGGCCTGCCACGCCGTCAATCAGGCGAAGGCGGCCCGAGCCATGTTACGCCCTGTTATGAATTCCAGCTTGCCGCTCAGGTTGAAGGTCCGGATCTACAAGATGTTCATCCGTTCCCGACTCACATATGCTGCGCCAGCCTGGCACCACCTTCTGGCCAAGACTAATAGGGAAAAGATCCAAAGTCAGCAGAACATATCGCTCAGAGTGGTCTCCCGAGCACCATGGTTCGTGCGTAATTCCGCCATAGCTCGAGATCTGGAAATGCCTACTATTGAGGAATTTGTCGTCGGCCTGACTAGACGTATGTTCTATCGGGCCGACAACGGACACTTCAAGCACCTTCAGAATATCGCTCCGTCTTGCGCTCGGCCCCCCAACGGGAGACCGCTTCCTAGAGAAGCGCTCTTGGAGGAGAGCTGAAGTAGTTGAACCTAGACCCCCTGGGCTCGTGAGCCACACGGGCGCTTTTATACCAGTAATAGCGCCCAGCACCAAACGTGCATGAATTACCAGCGGGTGGTTACCCGCTGAGATCTTGCCGGGGAAAACGGGGGAATGTCCCCATCCCCAACCCAGGCCCATTAGCCATCCGGACATACCACTAGACCACGAGGCGGTCAATATGTATAAATAAATCTTTTATACTATTTTGTATTATTAAATACATTGTTATTGGTATGAATGTATGTAAGAAAAGTATTTTCTCATTATTTAGTTAGTAGAACCTTTGGACGGCTGGAACAACTGGACCACCACCGTCCACTGTCAATGTTTAATCCGATTAAATTAAAAAGTTTTTCCTTTGTATTTCAAAGGCATTCGAAATGAATCTGTAATAAAATACCATGTTATTTAATTTGAATGAAAATGAACGCTTTGAATTTTTATTCATTTAGTAAAGTATCATCACGACCGTTTCCCTTCAGCCCATCACCTTCCATATCACCCCGGTCAGAAACCACGCTTATAAAGAATCGCATTCACACTTAGCCTACGTCCATTCATTCATTTCATTTCATTACAGCCCCTAGAACACAGCGTCCTAGACCTCCACTACTGGAGATGGGCCTTCCAGAACATATATCTGGAGAATTTGGCCTACGCTCGCCACGCTGGCCAGACCACTTGGAGAGGAAATGATGTCATTTTTTTATGACAATTTATTAACGATTCCACAAGTTGGTATTAGTGGAACCGGGACCGACGGCTTAACGTGCTCTCCGAGGCACGAAAACGGTGATGTTCTAAATCTATGAGAAATGTACGTAAGAAAAGTGTATTTCTCATTGGTACATGCCGGATGGGTTTGAACCGACCCTTTAGAATTTAAGGAACGCGTTCTTACAACCGAGTCAACACCAACTTACTATAGGCCAATCATGACAATTGACAAACTCTGGAAATATCACAAATAAGGTAAATATTAATTTTATTTATTTATTATATTAATAAATAATATTGTGTCCCGACCTGGAATCGAACCCGGTACCTCCGAGTCCTAAATCAACGGACTTAACCGCTAGACCACGGAAGCAGTTATATATTTTTAACTAAACTATCACAGTTTGTAGATGCTTTCATCGTTCATAATATGTATTATTCTAAAACTACTAGTGAAATCTTGTTAATGACTTTCTGTTTCTATTTTTGTCTATCCATACTTGTGAATTAAACGTCAATAGTTTTCCTTAATAAATAAATTTGTTTTCTTGCATTGATCCTTATAAGCAAGACTACGACCTAGTGTAAAAATACATTAATCTTTTTAACTCTAGACAAGTAAATTAAATTATATATCTGGCAGTGTTTTCACTGCGGATGGGAAGTACGATAGGGATGTTGAAAGAAACAACAACTCGGGAAATAGTGTTAACGGTGCTCTGGGGTCACTATTCAGCAATCGAAATGTCAGTGACAAAGCTCGGCTCGCCATACACAATGCCATGCCGGTATCAACACTGGTGTATGGAAGCGAGACATGGATATGTCAGAATACGCATGAGAGTAGGGTTAATGCAGTAGAAATGAGATCGTTGCATCGGATATGCGGCTTCACGTTGGCGGACTGCATACGAACTCTCGATATACAGAAAAGAAAGCTTAGGGACAAAAATAAGGAGACCGAAGAAAGGTTGAACCAAGTATAAAATACGTAAGTTGTGGGTAGAGGGCACCAGGGGCAGACCGAGACTTTTATCACATGATCAAATAAATAAAACACTGGCTGAAGATACGTTATTTATTATTATTATTATTTAAGATACACTAACAAGTTACAATTAATACATATCAAGCACTTATTTACAATAATTTATAAGGTCGGAATTGCAACCCAAGGGCAGTGTACACGGCATGCTACACATA
The DNA here is from genome assembly GCA_910589645.1 of Tinea semifulvella. NCBI lineage: Eukaryota > Metazoa > Arthropoda > Insecta > Lepidoptera > Tineidae > Tinea > Tinea semifulvella. The sequence goes on along the minus strand of OU342608.1, from coordinate 6,278,595 downwards.
GCTACTTGGATGATTAGAGTCAACTGTGTTTTTTCAGTTTTAAAATTTTAGATTTCATCCATTTTTATCATTATCAATATATTAATACTATATAATAATATATACGAGAATAAATATATTATTATTAATGTCAATTTATGTTGAAAGTTATATCATAGGTTATATATTAGTATAAGTCAAAAAAGTCACTTAACGTAAAGTGACTTTACAAATAACACTTGCCTCTTAAATAGACTAACATTTGGGTTGAAAATGTCTATGTCTATCGCTGGAAAGGTTAAAAAGCCATCGAAACAAAAGGGCATGTATGAAGAGGTTGATGGATGTCGAAGAAGCGAAAAAGGTATGTCGTGATCGTGACAAGTGTCACTCAATTGTTTTTGCCTAACCCGCAAGAAATTTATGCATGTATAAATAAATAATTATCGACCCTAACTCAGGGTAATTGCGTCGCCACGTCGATACACAAAAATACGCACAGGCATCTGTTTTTTTTTAAAGTAATAAACGTTTCAAGAAATCCGTATCGTGAATATCTATGAAACAACAAATTCCAACAGATAGTATAGTATAGTATAGTATAGTATAGTATAGTATAGTATAGTATAGTATAGTATAGTATAGTATAGTATAGTATAGTATAGTATAGTATAGTATAGTATAGTATAGTATAGTATAGTATAGTATAGTATAGTATAGTATAGTATAGTATAAATATACATTAAAAGGGACATATACTCGTAACTATAAATATTCTTTATAAAAGAAAACTAATATATACTATATTAATTCGAAGTAAATACAAAAATATTAAAATAGAATAGATTAAAAAACTAATTATAAATAAAACTAAACTAAAAATACATATGAAATTAAAACTATTCTACAAAATAAACTAAGGGCTTACCACCAGGGAGGGTACTCAAAACGCTCGCCGCATTTCCTCATTGAATTATAATGGAAATATTATATTTTAGTTAGTTATGGCATTTGGGTTTGCCACACTCTTGAAAAATTCTATGAATTTACTTTATAAAAGTACCACAGTGTAGCACCTCAAGCAATTCATCATCCATATGGGATCCGGCGTCGACGTATATAACTAAGGACTAGACCACAAAACACTGTTGATTCTTCGATCCTTCTCATTTTACTTATTTGGTACCCCACTTGGGATCATGACTTTGCGACATTCGCAGCCATCTCCAGTGGCTCTGTTTCTCGGCGTAGTCAAAGGCTTGAGATAGTTGAATGGAGATTTCTTGTTCTTTTACTGTTCACTTTGCAGTAATTGGAAGCTCAATTCAATTCATTAATTACCATAAGTATTATTATTATTTAATACTGCACTTTACTTAAAAGTATGTACAAAGGCGAACTTAAAGCCATTTCGTCTTTTTCTACCAGCTAACCTTCGGGAGAGTGACACACTATGCCGGCTTTACTGGGCATGACGGCGATTCGAGCCTGATCCCGAAACGTGTGGATAAATTTTACTGGGTTTATCGGCACGAACGGTGGATATTACTTCCCCGACCTGGCAGACTGTGCAAATTACCACCATCAGTCAGCTAACACCTATTACTATATACCACATATTACAATGTACTTAAGACGCAATGATGAACATTCTTATATATATATATATATATATATTTATTTGTGTATGTAGGACATTTATTTATGTATAAGTACTATATGTTTATAATTAATGTGTGTTTTATATAGTAATAAATAATTTCAATTATCATTTTTCTTCTGCTGGACCCGCTTATTACTTATCTCAGCCACAAAGGTTAGTTAGTAGAAAATGCATTTACGGCATTAAGCTCGCCTATGTACCTGCGCTTGTTTTGGTTTTGTACAATAAATAATTTACTATTATTATTATTATTCCAGTCCTTATATTGTGCGAATATACGTCTATAACGATACACCATCGGGTAACGAAGCTTTGATCTTTCTAAATTGGTTGCAGGAAGCTTGTTTTATCATAACATTTCGCTTCAACAACTTTTATACATTTTCCCTTTTTGAAACACATAAATTGTGATAAAGTTATGGACCTATACTTAGTGGACTGGGAAAATATAAATAACAAATTGGCTGTTGAATGTTACAAAAAATAATAATACAGTAACTATGTCAAAATCAAAATATATTATTGTGGATCATAGTTTTTTAAGTAAGATAATTTATTATTATGGTAGTCGCTATGTCCCGTCATTTACATTATTATTAAATTCAGTATTGCACAAAAAAAATGTACAAAGGCGAAGATTAATGTCTACAGTTATATAAACAACTTTTTTTTTATAATGTTGGTGATTGGTGATTGAATGCTAACCGATCCTCTTATGTTTCGGAAAGATAGTCTGTTATGCAGTAGTAGAATTTATTTTTTATTATACTAGCATGACATGTGACCTTGCCCTAACACTATTCCGGCTTGACTGGGCATGACGGCAATTCGAGCCTGATCCGAAAACGTGTGGATACACTTTACTGGGTTTATCGGCACGAACGGTGAATACTTACCTTACTTGCCTACCACCTATTTGTTGTTCTCGTTGAAAGTTTGAGACATTTTCAATGATGTTAAATGCGAATTTTTACTTTTAAGGTGAACTAATATTGTAAGCTTACCATGGTGATATTTATACAAAAATAACACCTCTTGAAACAAGACTTACAGTAGGCCAAGATCTCCAGAAATATCTGGAAGACCCATCTTCAACAGTGGAGGTTGTGTGTCTGTGTTCTAGGGGATGTGATGATGATGATGACTAGTTGATATTGGGATTTGATCTGCTAACTAATATAAATATAATAACTACTAATAACTGATATAAAAACGTTTCCACGAAACTAATCTAAATTGCAAAATCTATTAGTTTGAAGTTACACCTGATTGGTCGATTCCTACAGCACCTTTAATATTGGACGTGGCAAGCGGTACGTTTTTAAATGCGTTTTATATTTAAATAGAATTTCATTTAAAAAAACTGTATAAAGCCCAGTCCTTGTATGAAAGTCAAGAAGTAAAGTTCAATTTCAAATACCTCAATTTGTTAGAAGTTGATATCGCTAAATCAACAGTTAACTTTGCCAAAAGTCGATCTAAATGTTTATGTTTACGCCCGAATACTTGATATATATTAGATTTCATACAATATATTTTACACAGATCCTAGTCATTGAACTCCACTATTGAAGATTGGCCTTCCAAAGCATATTTCTATAGAATTTAGCCTACTGTCGCCACGCCAGACGGGTTGGTGAGGGTCTTTTAGATATAGCTATTTTAATTTTCGCAGTTAAATATGAAAATACCTACATTTAAGGCGGTCGCTAATACGAGTACGTACTGTTATGTTATATAATACAGAAGTTAGAATAAATCAAAATGGTCAAGGTAACAGCCTACCTCTTAGTATTCGTCAGTATCTCTTTCTATCCCTTCGCATAATTCTAGTTTCATTTCAAAATGTTTGTCATTGTCGCCACTAATGTGTGGAACAATTTGCCTCTTAGCATCAGGCATTTGCTATCCCATTAAAGCTACTAAGTATATTATTATGTATGTATGTAGGTTGATACATACATACATATCTTCACGCTAAATCCCTTGCGGGGTAGGCAGAGACCACTTGTCGCGGTCACGACATACCTCTTTCGCTTCTTCGTGGTACCTCCGTGTCTAAATCCACCGACTTCACCTCTAGATATGCCTCCGTTCTCCGCAAGATAAGGTCATATATTTATAATAAAAAATAAACAATAAATGTATATAAAAAAATGACATCTAAAGACGACTTATCAGGGATAGTCCTAAGAAGGCAGAAATAATTGCCAGCCTTTCTGTCTCCAGACTTTTCCGTTTAAATTGACATTTGACATCATTGTAAATGGCACAACTTTCAATGAGAACAACAAATACTCGAGGTGGTGGGCGGACTGATGGTGGTAATATGCCTAGTCTGCTGGGGCGAGGAAGTATCCACCATCCGTACCGATAAACCCAGTAAAGTGTATCCACACGTTGAATTGCTGTAATGCCCAATCAAGCCGGGCGGCGTAGTGTTAGGGACTGTTGCCAATCATGATTATCTTATTGCAGTTGCTAAAATTCATGGACCTTGCGCACCACTTACCGTCAGGTGGGCACGAGGTAACATGTCGTGCTAGTATAAAAAATACAAAAAAAAAACCATTCGGCAACTACTTGGACAGACCCTTAGGTAGCTGAGGGTCCATACATACGCAAATTTGAGGGCTAACAAGCAAAATCGTATAATAAAAAGTGCTATGTAATTTAATGTTATTGAAACAAAAGCATCACATGTACTTTGTGTGAAATCCGAATTTACCACAAATGACATGTTAGAATGTAATCAAAGTTAGTCAGAAGTTCTATCGGTGTTAGACCCTTCCGTAACTCGTTCTCGAGCCAATATTTCCTAAATTGTTGTTGCTAACAACATGTTGGGGGAAGGAAACGAATTGACAGCTTTACTGATTCTTAATCATAATTTAAATCTATAAGAAAATAAGGAGGTTATTGAAATTTAATAATAAAATAAAATATATTTTATGATAACGGAAAGTATAAGGACAAAAATAAGGAAAGGCATGCTACGATGGTTCGCGCATGTTGAAGAAAGATTGACGAACCAGATATATAATGCGAAAGTTTTGAGTGAAAGAAGCCCTGGCAGACTGAGACTCACATATCACGATCAAATAAATAAAACACTGACTTCTTTCTGACTTCGAAATTAAAGGGCATGTATGAAGAGGTTAATGAATGTCGACGAAGCGAAAGAGGTATGTCGTGATCGTATCGAAGAGGGTCGTAAGCCAAAACTTAGCCCTATCACTCTTTATGCATCCGTTGACCGTACGTAGGGGTACCTTCCCTCGGAGAGCCTGAAGATGGGGACGCGGAGAGCGCTTCCGATCCCAAGCGGACAACGAGGCGTCACGGAGATCCTGGGCAGCGGGGTTATCTTCTCAAGCTGGCTTCTCTTCCCAGCTCTAAAGTCCTTCTGTAAAAACCCCAAGCTAAGGGGGCGACAATATCCAGTAGGTTTATTAAGGTATTTAAAGATAAAGTTTAAAATAAATTTTATAGAACTATTTATTATAAATTTAAAAACAGCGCATTGCTGAAGTCTGTTTCGAAAAAGGAAAAATCTCAAAATCTCCCTGACAGGTGGCGTCCTAAATATGTGCAAGGCAAAGGATGTCGATTGCAGCCAACAATATTTATTCCTTGGCCGCATGTAATACGATCGGTACAAGAATAGGGGCGTAGATTTTAAATCGATGTGAAAGTTTTACAAAACTTTGGCGTTATCAAAGTCTTCATCCCAACTTTAATCGATATTTGAAAGGGTGAAGAGCTTTCAAATGACTACCTTTTTAAACTTTACTATTTAATAATTTATGTTTTTTCATAAAATAAATATTTCGTCACATTTTTATAAATACTACCAAGATAATCCAATGTGTGTGATTCTATATAAGTAGATAAACCTATCCCAACAGAACACGTTGTTGCATTTTTCTAATAATTATATTCCTTTCTTCTAATAGTTAATTTTAATTATGTTTTTATCCAGAGCCAATATACATACATACATATCTTCACGCCAAATCCCTTGCGAGGTAGGCAGAGACAATTGAGCGCCACTTGTCACGATCACGCATACCTCTTTCGCTTCTTCGACATTCATCAACCTCTCCATACATGCCCTTTTGTTTCAATTACTTTTTAATGCATCTTGAGCTATTGTTTTATTTATTTGATCGTAATAATAAGTCTTGGTCTGCCAGGGTCTCCTTTACCTACAACTTTCGCATTATATATCTGGTTCGTCATTCTCTCTTCGCTCATCCTTTCAACATGCCCGAACCATTGGAGCATACCTTTCCTTATTTTTGTCCCTATGCTTTCTTTTATACCTATCCTTTTGCCTCCGACGCAAAGACCTCATTCCTACTGCATTAACTCTACTCTCATGCCTATTCTGACATATCCACGTCACGCTTTTATAGATAAGTGTTGGTTCCAGCATGGCATTATCTATGGCAAGTCGAGCTTTGTCACTGACATTTTGACTGGGGATCATACTTCCCATCCGCAGTCAAAACACTGCCCAGATATATCATTTTATTTATTGTTCTAGAGTTTCATCATCATTCTTTATCGTCACGGTTACCATCTTTCTTCTTTCAAACACTTGGTTTTTCTCGCATTCAATCCCAATATAACTGCCAATATAATATTTATTTGTCTGGAACTCCAACAGCATAACCGAAAATACAATATTATCAAATTTTACACAATACATAAGGCCATGAATGGGTTCACAAATTATACACAAAAATATAAATCCACTGTGAAATTATCAAGAAATCAATCAAAAAAATAATTTAAAAAAAAAAGTGCATAAAAATAAGAAAATTTACAAAACCAAGACAATAATTACAAGAACATAAACAAAACAATAACATACAATAAGACGTAAGAAAATACGTATTCATTCCTACCCATCAGCCACGGATACCAAAGCTATATATCGTAAACTGCATTAAAAACATAAATAATGATAATAAATTAAAAATACAAATAGGTAAATTGGTTGAAGGACTGTAAATTAACTGTGTGTTAGCGTGTATGTCTAAGCACGTGAGTGTGTATGCTTGTGTTTGTAGTGTGTATATATTATTACAAAAAAACCTAGTGGAAGTTACTCGTAAATGCTCTATTAGCGCGTTTAATATACCTAACGAGAATATTAAAAACAATTTTATGCTTCAAAAGGAGAGTAAAATCTAACCACTCTCGTATTTTAATTAACTTCTAACCGCATTGTTTTTCAGTGGAATGTTACGGACACCCTACAGCGACAGTTTCACATCATATACACGGTCAATAAGAGACATAATACAATTAGACAAACCGAATTTAAATCAGACAGACAGACAGTGGAGTCGTCCAGGCCCGGATGGCTTCCAATTGCCTTCCAAGGCCTATTGCCTGGATTGAAATGGGGACATTTCCCAGTTTTTCCTGACAGGAACTCAGCAGGTAACCACCCGCTGGTAATTCATGTACTTTTGGTGCTATGCGCCGTTACGTGCTGCACCCAGGGGGTCTAGGTTCACTACTTGAGCTCTCCTCCAGGGGCACTTCTCTAGGAAGTGTTCTCCTGTTGGGGGGCTGAGCGCAAGACGGAGCGATATTCTGGAGATGCTTAAAGTGTCCGTTGTCGGCCTCCCCAATAATAGGCATTTCCAGATCTCGAGCTATGACGGAATTACGCACGAACCACGGCGTTTGGAAGACCTATCTTAGCGATATGTTCTGCTGACTTTGGATCTTGTCCTTGTTGGTCTTCGCCAGAATGGAACTTGAATACAAATTGAATGAAAATTTTGAATGCGCAGATTTGGAATGACATCGCGACATTTTTGACGAGTCTGTCAAAGGTCGAAGATATAAGGTTGCCATGTTCGCAAAACAAATCCGCCTGGGAAATTCCACTATCGTAGTTGTACAAAAATACGTCTACATTGGATAGACCATCCAATTAGGAATAGCCAAATTCAGCAATGAAGCCGACAAGCATTCAGCTAGGATGAGCAACATTCGAGAAGTTACGACATATCTGCCTATCGAACATACCACTTTGAAAACAAACACCAGTGCGTTTTTGCAGTAAAGTCGTATGAAGCAGAGACACACTGGCAGTGGGTCTAATGCACAAGTTCAAGGTCGCTCAGTTTTACCTCAGTTGGACCGCCTTGTCTAATAGTTTATGTCCTAGTAAATGCGGCGGCGGTTGTTATTTAAATAATTATATCTACAGAGGGAAAGATAAGGGGACGCCATTGGAGCTTTTAATTACCATACATGTATACGCTTTTGTTTAAGAATATATCGACAAAGTCTGCTTGGTTTTGTTGCCGTGTTTCATGTTTTATTAACGTAATAATTGCTATATTGTTTGTGAGATAGCTCCCGTTGTGTTGTGATTTGCATTTAAAAAGTTCTCTTTCTTAACAACAATAAACATTTTTTTTTGTTGTGTTCTCTTCTTCCGATAGGTAGATGATGAATAAGTTGATAGGGAAGGCAAAGGGTCTAGCCCATAAAGCCAAGTCTGACGTAATATATCTTTATTTTTTAATAGTTAATGAGGTTATCATCATATCTCAGATGTTGCAGAATTTGATGCTCTTCTTGGAGTCACTCGCGGCATTATACCCCAAACACGTCCGGTATAATATGGGAGTTTACAGCGCGGGAAAAGCGCTTGTTCCCCATAAAAGTCAAATTTATCGTTTTCCATAATTATTCACATCGTAGCACATTATTAAACAAAACAACACCACTTTTGACTATCCACAGTAAATTAGTTTACAAAAAAAAAAACTTGCACTTGTCATGCACTTCTGCCCCATAGATAAAGTCAAATTTAAACAAAATAATACCACTTTTGTCTAACAATAACCACAGATTTACTTTATAATAATAATAATAAAACTTTATTTCAGAATAAATTCCATATGTCTTAGTAACAATTTTTAAAGAAATCTTATAATATCTAGTGTTAGTAAAAATACAAAATTATAATACTTTTTTTTTTTCCTTATGGGGCCCAGGTCACCTGCTGAAATGCAGGCGTATCCAGTGCCCCAAGAACGGAGAGTCCCACCTATCAGCCCACACGGCCAGGATGCTGCTGGGGCTGCCCCTCACGCGGGCGAGGATTGAGGCACAGCGCTTCCTCATAATAGCATGGAATCAATCCACCCGCGCCTCTGCTAGCATCCCAGAGGCACTGCAACGACGGGGCTATACTAATTTACAAAACAAAAAACTTAAATTTGAGATGTTCGTGCAAAAGGCGGGAATTCACTCTCATTAATTTTAACATTAAAAAGGTATTTTAGTGTATTGCAGTGCCCTAGACTGTTAGTTAAATTATTCAATCAATCTTATAATAATATTTATTGAAAGACAAACAAAAAGTTTAATTTGATTATTCAAGAAAAACTTACTAAATGAAAATATGACTGGAGGCTGTCTACTTGACTGTATGCAGCTGTACCCAGTGCTCCAGCAGCGGAGAGTCCCACCGATCTGCCAATACGTTTAGGAGCCTGTTGGTACTGGTTCTCATGCGGCACAGCATAGACGCAGATCTTTTGCGCATAATTGTTTGAAAACTGTCAGTCCTCGAATCAGCAAACATACCCGAGGCACTGCAGAACCTCGGCAGCCCCATCAGGATCCTAAACGCATTATTATACTGGACGCGCAGGTCGCTGTACGCTCTCCGAGTATAGTCCACCCATAGGCTGCACATGTAAAAGGACTGGCAGTATGCCCTAAAAAAAGTCACTTTTACCTGGGCGGTGCAGCGCGCAAACCTACGGGCTAACATATTACATCGGACAGCCAACGACCTGCGCTCCCGCTCAATATCTACATTGTCTTTAAGGTCCTCGGTGACCCAGTGGCCCAGATATTGAAATATGTAGACGGTCTTTTAATCCAAATTAATATGTATAAGAAGCGCATCAAAATGATATCCGGTTTCAAAGTTATAATACGCCTAACTAACGCAAACTGTTGAGTTAACCAAATCGGATAGTTCCCAACTCTAGCCGGGTAATATGCAAATTATATGAAACCTCAAAGCTATTAAACCGACTTAGGATAGGCTTAGTCCTTCATTGGTTATGTCATCTCTAGGTATACCTACAGTTAATAGCTTCTGTAAATTGATATTAATTATAATAGGTTACTAACTGTACTACTTATACGGTTTTCAAAGGTAATAATTTTTTTTAAATTTTAATTCAAATTTATTGAACGAGCTTCCAAGACGGCATTAACGGAATCGTACAGTATTTGGTTGGGTAGGGAGAGAAGTAGAATGGTGGATGGTGAGAGTATTATAGCGCAACAAAAAAAAGGAGGCCTTCTTTTCTTAAACCAGCCTATTGTCGCTCGCAAGCCCGAGACACCATTCTTCTCATCCCTTACCCACACACGATGGACCCGGCACCCGCACGGGGAATCCATGGAATGCTTAGAAATTTGTCTTTTTCTAAAATCCAAAAAAGTTATTTATAATGTCATACGTCATATCTAACGAGCTCAAATATAATATAGAACCTGCATTGGTGCTATTTTCGTTCAAAATGTATGTAACATTATTTCTTAAAAAGAAAAAATAAGTTTATTTGTCACAAAACAACACAATCAGTAAAACATTAATAATATAACAAATAAGATAATGTGGTGACAAATAGGGAATCAGCTCAGCAATAAGCTGCAACACTCGGTCACAGCGCTGATTTTGAGCTAAACCTAAATATAAATAACATAATAAATATAAATATAATAATGATTATTGTATCTAAAAAAACTAATTACATGAAACAAGAAGCAATAATCAAAAAAAACTTGATCTTAAAATAATTAATTAATATACATAACAATATGGTTAACTGATATTGATCGTCGTGAATTGGCGTCAATGTCAACCTTATGATTAGTATTTTTAAAGCTATATTGTGCGCTATAATAGCGCCATCTATGATCGAATAGCAAAACTATTTCTTAATGTTCCGTGTATTTAAATTTAAACCAAAATATATATTAGTTTAATTAACATTTACTTCATCATCATCATCGTCAGCCTATGTCTCTTCACTGCTGGATCCAAGATTCGCCATTTCACATGTTTTTTCACCCTCATCCAGCCCCTACCAGCGACCTAAGCTATCAAAAGGTAAACAAAATATAATTCTGACATTGGCAGAATTGTTGTCAATACGACATCTGACGCCATTAAATAAAGAATGAAGAAGAAAATATAATTCTATAGATATTCAAATTAAATACCTTTAAGACTAGAAAATATGTCGCCAACAGAATCTGTCTTTTGTTTAGTAAAAAGGATAGAACTGTAATTAAATAGGTACGCCCCTGGGTGTCATTTACATTCTAACCTGAGTCCGGAATAATTAAATTATACTTCTAGTTTGTATGACTACATTTCGTTAGATTAGACAAATTTAGAACCTTTTAAGCGAAGGGCATACAAATTAACTGCATATTTTTATTATAGTGTAAATGGGTCCGTCGTAACAAATGAAATCAAAATAATTTATTTCCATCAAAACAACTTGGATACAGTCAGAACAATTTTTTTTTTTTTTTTTGTTCTCTTCTCCCGTAATGGATGATGAATGAGGTGATAGGGAAGGCAAAGGGTCTAGCCCATACAGCCAAGTCTGACGTAATAAATCTTTCTTTTTAATGAGGTAATGAGTTCATCATCAAATTCCAGATGCTGCGGAATTTGATGCTTTTCTTGGAGTCACTCGCGGCACCATAACTCAAACACGTCGGGTAAAATATGGGAGTTGACAGCGCGGGAAAACCGCAAAAAATAAACTGCAATTTGTGCCCATATTTAAAGTCCAATTTATCGTTTTCCATAATTATTCACATTGTAGCACATTATTAAACAAAACAACACCACTTTTGACCAATAATAACTACAGTAAATTAATTTACAAAACAAAACTTGCACTTGACATGTTCATGCAAATGGCGCGAAGAGCTCCCTCCAGTCAGAACTAATAAAATCAATACAATTATCAAAACATATGTACTAATCAAAGTGGTAATAATGGTTGGACCGTAAACAGGCAATAATCCATATTTATGTATGTTATCCACAACATTATTGCTACAAGCAACTGTAACTTAGAAACTACTTAAATAAGATCGTGGCTGTAAAGAGGCCGTATCAGTTAACATTCTAAATACTTAATAATTATGATGTACAGAAATTATATAGTACATATATCAGATAATTTATAAATTTATATAACATAAAATAATATAAAAAATAAACGTGTCATCTTATAACCTAAATAATACTAATGATATGTCAATTAAACATAAATTCATAACTATAAATGGGCCGTGTCATCTTATATTCTAATAGCATTAATGTTAATTAATATTCGTAGCTGTAAAATGGCCATGTTCACCTTACAATCTAAATAAAATTAGAATGTCAAGTAAATAAAATTCGTGGCTGTATGTGAGGAAGAGAAGAGAACAGTGCCTCGGACTTGTACTTACATAGGCAAAGCTGACTAATTGGTGGTCCACTTATTAGAACCTTCAGTCCAAACAGAGCGATTAAGTAAAGTATCATCACGACCGTTTCCCTTTCGGGGTGGTCAGAAACCACGCTTAAATAAACGGATTCACATTTAGCCAACTTCACTATAAGTCATGATTGGACAATCATGACATTAAATATAAAAATAACTAATATAATGAAATAGGTATGATAATGAAAGCGGTACAGAATAAATTTATTTATTTATTCAAAACTTTATTGCACAAAGTACAAAGGCGGACTTAATGCACGTAGACATTTTCTGAAAGCCAAACCTTGGGGACAAATTAGAACATTTATAGGTGCAATGAAATAAATATTAATAGTAGGATAAATTAAACATAATTATATATACTTACATAATATACTGTAATATCAATATACTAAATACTAATACATACACAAAAATATACATATATACACTTATTAACATTGTTGGAAGCTATTTAGAAAGTGTAGATAGACGAGATTTTTGAACGAAGATCTGGTAGACGCTTGCCTTATGTTTATGCCTTACGTTCATGACAGTCATTGCCGGTTAGGGCTAAGTGTAAAACACGTTCTTCTTTAACAATAGAACCTTGTGTCACTTTATTTTTGTAACTAAATATAAGAGTAAAGAAAAAGTTTTGAATTAAAATACATAGATCATTCTAAAAGTTCACTTTCTTTAAATAACAAGCCATTAGAAAAAAAAACCTTTACTCAATCATAGATGGCGCTAGTTGCATACAATTATAATCTTAAAATGCTTGCCGCTCAGGTTGAAGGTTCGGATCTACAAGATGTTCATCCGTTCTCATCTCAGTTAGCAGAACACATCGCTTAGAGTGGTATCCCGTGGCTCGTGCATAATTCCGTCATAGTTCGAAATTTGAAGATGCCTACTATTGAGGAGTTTGTTGTTGGCCTGACAACGGACACTTCAAGCATCTCCAGAATATCGCTCCGATAATATGATATCGCTTGCGCACGGCCTCCCAACTGGATACCACTTCCTAGAGAAGTACTTCTGGAGGAGAGCTGAAGCAGTCGAACCTGAAAAAGCTGTTATACTAGTAACGACGCCCAGCGCTAAAAGTACATGAGTTACTGGCGGGTGGTTACCCCGTACGTACCCATGTACATAGATTCACAACACCACCGTTCCTGTACCTTAGATAGGACCTTAAACCGTTGGTCCCGGTTGCACTAATACTAACTTGTGAAGTCATTAAGGAATAGCCAAAATAAATTACATGCGATCCTTATCAACTCGTCTGGCCAATTAATATTTTTTAAAACCCCGTCTCCAGCAGTGGAGGTATAGAACTCTATGATTTTCAATTGACAATTTAAAAAGTTATATTAATTTTTCCCATGAAAAGCATCTTTTATCAGGACGACGGCGCGTCATTTAATACACAAAATGAAATTCAAGCCACTCGGCAATAATCGTAAACACGGAGCTTTTTAATTAGGGCTGCCATCCGTCTTTAATAGTTGCAATTTAATGTTTAATTATAAGGTATTGATATCAAAAGTCAGCGTGTCCTTAAAATCCTTAAACGGTCGGTTCGAACTGATTAAGAATTTAATGATAAATACACTTTACAACACCATTATAGGCACGGGCCTCGGAGTGCACGTTAAGCCATCAGTCCCGATTCAACTTAAACTAATTTGTTGTTATGACATATTATCTCCATCTCACCTCCAGGCGACTTCGTCAGGTGCGGCGTTTTCTGCAGAGAACCTCAAGCAAATCGGTTATGACGGCGCTTCTCTTTGACCAGTAGCAACATTATCCTGGGCATAATTGCATCTCGCTATGACTTTACGATCCAAAATCATTGAATTAAAATTATGTGGGGTGGGTTACATAGGTTAATTAGTTAGTTTTGAAATATTTGTTTTCTGTACTGAATTGCAATTCATTCAAAAAAAACATTCAAAATATTTCATTATTTCGCGCCTTACATTCGTGAAAATTTCTGATGAACGACGGAGGAATGTATAAAAGTTGTTCGTGGGCACTATTCTAGCTAGCTTAGGTATGGTGACCGCAGCGCTGTTTGGGGTCTGCATAGCTGTCATGAAGAGTGATACTTGTTTCGCCAATACCTAATTATGTTTAGTTCTTAAAGAGTTCTTTGTATACAACTTGAATTCAATGACGATGATTAAAATTCGAATAATTAAAATTAAAATACAAGTGTTTATGAATGGCAGCTCTTTTATGAGTCAACAGAGCAAATAGAGCCAGTGAATCGGAAGTTATGACGGTCAGATACATTAATTAAACTTTCGCTAAACAGACTTTAGTAAACGGAGTCACTGCAGTTTGTAATGGTTCCTAAATTAGGCCGCGCTATACTTGGGCGTATTACTTGCAAGTTAATGTTAGTATTTACTACACACTTTTTTTGTGTTCTCTTCTCCCGATGGATGATGAATAAGGTGATAGGGAAGGCAAAGGCTAGCCCATACAGCCAAGTCTGTACGTAATATATCTTTAATTTTTATGAGTTAATGAGGTCATCATCAAATTCCTGATGCTGCAGAATTTGATGCTTTTCTTGGAGTCACTCGCCGCATTATAGCTCAAACATGTCGGGTAAAATATGGGAGTTGACAGCGCGGGAAAACCGCAAAAAATAAACTGCAACTTGTGTCCCGTATTTAAAGTCAAATTTATCGTTTTCCACAATTATTCACATTGTAGCACATTATTAAACAAAATAACACCACTTTTGACCAATAATATCCACAGTAAATTAATTTAGAAAACAAAAATTTGCACTTGATTTTTTTTTTTTTTTTAATTGTCTTTAAAGGACATTGTACAGAATACATCAGTCCTAAACACGTAATTTATTTGCATAATATATGTTCATAACAGAGTTCATAACCGAGTTGGGGATCATCAAATTCCAGATGCTGCAGAATTTGATGCTTTTTTGGAGTCACTCACGGCATTATAGCCCAAACACGTCGGGTAAAATATGGGAGTCCACAGCGCGGGAAAACCGCAAAAAATAAACTTCAACTTGTGCCCTATATTTAAAGTCCAAATTATGGTTTTCCATAATTATTCACATTGTAGCACATTATTAAACAAAATAACACCACTTTTGACCAATAATATCCACAGTAAATTAATTTACAAAACAATAACTTGCACTTGACATCTCCGCGCAAAATGGCGCGAAAGACTGATTTGCACTTGACATATCCACGCACAATGGCGCGAAGAACTCTACACCTTTTTTTTGTGAATGATATGATAGGGAAGGCAAAGGGATTTTGCCCATACAGCCATGTCTGTCATAATCTATCCTTTCTTTTTTAAGAGTTAATGAGGTTATTATCAAATTCCAGATTTTGCAGAATTAGATGGTTTTTTGGCGGCATTGTCGCCCAAACACGTCGGGTATAATATGGGAGTTCACAGCGCGGAAAAATCACAAATGAAGAAGATAATCACAGCTAAACAATACATACCAATATACAGAGTATATTTTTGATACCGGACAGTAAGGCTTAACCGTTATAGTTATAGGAAAACATTCTTAGTAGCCTATCCATAACTTTTTGAGATATGCTGAACTGCATTCACAAAAATACACTCTGTATAAAAAATTTAAAAAAAAAAACAATTTTATTGTAGCTACGTGTACAAAAGTTGTAAGCAATATCGGATGGTATTTAAATATTATCCAATATAGTGATACGTATTAATAGTTGCCTACTGTTTTATATTTTTATACTGGCAACACTTATTATAACGTGACATTACATTGGCGATGAGTTGAGCCTTCTCACGTTTACAATTCATTCCCGCGCCGACTTTAGTTGACATTGGTTAATATTCTATATTATAATAGATAATTTGGTTGGTATGGTAATGGTTAAACTTGCAAGTGGAAACCTGGTTGTATCTGTATAGTGTGTACTTAAGCCATAATTATTACTAAGCTGTTAGTCTTTTTCTGCTAACAGCTTACTTCTTGGACCACTTCGCTGCTTAGTCTTCCACTAACAGGAGTAGAATCATTCTAAATAATTTAAATAATGACGTGTCACAAATGCCTGTAATAGGTTTACGTGAATAAAGATATTTCGACTTCGATTAAATGTTTGTAAATGTTAAAATCGTGGTTTGATTTCTTCTGTTACAACATAGGTAATAATATTTAATTAAAAATATATTGTAATAAAATTAAATTAAAGTCAGGGTATATAATATGTTTTTTAAAAACTCATCTTCCGCATTGGAGATTATAGTATTATTTATTCTAGGGGATTTAATGCTAATACTAAAAAAATATATATACATATTGGATGTTAAAATCCCATTTAAAATTCATACATACTCATTTATCGTGCACGCGTTTCATTTGAAATGAATATCTTCAGACAGAACGCATACATTTCACATCGTTGTTTTCATTCATAGAGGTAAGCACGGTTTCGTCCGTTAATGCAGCGTGTCGAAACCGTTTAGTATAGATTTCATAGTATTGCATTTCCCGGGATTTAAAGCTAAACAATATTTATTAATATTATTTTCTTTCAACCTTCCAGTCTCGCTATACAGAGGGAAAATGTTTGCCAGCTTCCTTGGGCCTTTTCCTGAAGCTTCGTTTTTAGAGGACATTTTTTTCTTATAGTTTATTTTTTATTAGGTTTAGTTTATATTATTTTTTTACTCTTTTAGTAGATTTTAATTATACTAAAAAATACATTTCGAATGTTTAAAGAATGTCTTTACCATTCATTTTTATCTTATAGGTATGAGCATGTCAAATAAAATTTATATTTTTTTTATAAAAATAAAACGATGAAATATGTCATTAAATAACACTTTTAGTTCCAGTTCTAGATCTATTTAAAAAATAAAAAAAATTCAGAAGCATATTTTAAAAAAAAATATATAGATGCCAAATATTAATTGACGTTTTTGTTTTGTAAATTAATTTACTGTGGTTATTGTTAGACAAAAGTGATGTTATTTTGTTTAATAATATGCTACAATCTAAATAATTGCGGTAAACGATAAATACGAATATATATATACCCAACGTGTTTGGGCGATATTGACGCGAATTACTCCTTTAAAAACATCAAATTCTGCAACACTTGAAATTTGACGTTCCCCAAATATTATAAATAAATTACGTGTTTAGGACTGATGTCCTATAAAGAAACTTAAAAATCAATTCAAAACAGACAGAGTCCTTCGCGCCATTTTGCGCGGACATGTCAAATACAAGTTTTTGTTTTGTAAATTAATTTAGTGTGAATATTGTTGGTCAAAAGTGGTATTGTTTTGTTTATAAATGTTCTACAATATGAATAGTTATGGAAAACTATAAATTGGACTTTGAATATGGGGCACAAGTTGCAGTTTATATTTTGCGGTTTTCCCATACTGTTAACTTCCATATTTTACCCGACGTGTTTAATAATGTATATATAATATATTATATAATGCCGCGAGTGATTCCAAGAAAAGCATTAAATATTGCAACATCTGGAATTTCATGATACCTTCATTAACTCATAAAAAAGAAAAGAAGATCAGACTTGGCTGTATGGGCTAAGACTCTTTGTCTTTCCTATCACCTCATTTATCATCCATCGGGAGAAGATTGCACAATAAAGCAAAACAATAATAAAGATCAATGCCCAACGAAGACTAGAGTCGTGTATTATTTTAACTGATTAAGCCGTGCTCGAACTACAAAAATTAAGAATTTGAATATAAATGGAGGAGAATTCATCCAGCAGCGCGCAGTATGTGATCTCGTGAAGCATTTGCATTAAATTTATAAGAGAAATACTTTATTTGCGAAATGGAATGAAATAGGCTGAAAAATATGTCCATTTATCTTTTTGCGGCGGCTTTCAGTTTTACGTAATGCATGAACATTATTATTTTTTGTATAATGTTAAAGCTTTATTGCTGTTTTGGCTTCTTCATTCTTTGACCTTTGATTTTATTTATTGACGACTATTTTATCTGTACTTTACTTCAACTTAAAATGGAGGTCGTGAACTGCGTAGTATGTGTGAGACGTTCGATGACTTATTGTGCGATGCTGATTTATTCTTCGGCTCAAAGGAAGTTTTTAAGTCAAGCGTGTGCTCCATACTTCAACAACTCTGATAGTTTTTCGAGCATTGCAGTTAAACTTATATTTTCTTATTGTTGTTTGTCATTTAGACCAGGCCACTGTGACCATATGTTAACTTGAAGCTTTTAGTTTTAGTTTTTTTTAATTTAATCTTTGAATTGTTTGTTAATTTTTTAGGTTTAAATTTTGCTAACTCACCCCAATCAATGTACAAATTGATATGTTCTTGGTGAATACTTTTTATGGAATCTGGCTCACATATTGTTAATATCTGTTGTTAAATGCTTACTTTAGCCATGATCTTCGTTTGTATTCCAAATGTTAAATAAATAAATATCTTTGCACTTAAAAACCTAGTACATAGGCAAGCTATAACGCCATAAGCCATTCTTCACCAGCTAACCTTGGGGATCACAAAAGGTGAAGGGCAGGATGTATAAAAAAGAAAAAAAATATTTATTGACAAAAAAACTAATTTACAAGCAAAACATATTATTACAATGATCTCCACACTCCGTACACATAAAAATATTAAAATAACTTAAATTACTAAAATAAACATAATTACGTATTTATAGCACTTATAAAATGCATACACGTACACAATATAAAAAAACAATACACATACATCCATATAATACATAACATACATACATCCCTGGTGTGGGATACAACATGTGTGGACACATTAGCCCAATCACACATCCAGGCAAGCTTGTCAAGCGCGGGAATTGCGGCGGTTTCTGCTCAGAACCTCAAGCTGCGCAAATACGCCAACCTCAGTACGGGTTACGAATGTGCGCCGTTTGGGGTCGAGACGGTGGGCCCATGGGGACACTCAGCCAAGCGTCTGGCCAAGGAGTTGTCCAAACGGCTTACGGAAAGGTCTGGAGACAGGAAAGCTGGTAATTATTTCTGCCAACGTATTAGCCTAGCTATACAGAGGGGAAATGTTGCCAGTCTTCTTGGGACTATCCCTGAAGGGTCGTTTCTAGAGGTCATTTTTTACTTATAGTTAATTTTTTATTAGGTTTAGTTTATATTTATTTTAATTTTTACTTTTAAGTAGTTTTAATTATTTTTTATTAATTATTTCTTTTTAGTACAATAAATACCCAATATGTTCCCAAAAAAAATATAATAAAAAGTAAAAGTATCATCACGACCGTTTCCCTTTCAGGGTGGTCAAAAACCACGCTTATAAAATAAGTGGATTCACATTTAGCCAACTTTACTATAGGCCAATCATGACAAGTGGCAAGCTCGTCGATGTCTCCAGCGTACCAAACTCGAGAAATATGACAAATAAAATAAATAATTCTCACCAGGAATTGAACCTGGTACCTCCGAGTCTAAAGGCAGGACTTATCCGCTAGAAAGTTTATTTGCTTGTAAAATACATCAATTGTGTGCAAATTTGTTTACAACAACTACAAAATAATGGATTATATTATTGAAGAAATAAACAGCAATACAAACAATAACAGAAAATGTTACAGTTAGTAACATAGAAAACAAAACATCAACAATAAAAAAACAAGACGACACTAAATTGAAAAAGATACCTACTTATAAATAAAATACCAAATGACATTGTGTATCTATCCTGTCGTAGTACTCTTTTAAATTATAAAAGGGTCTTACCAGACGAAAAGATTTTAGTGAATGTGAAAAAGTATTGACATTAACACTGCTTTTAATATCAGTACCAAGCAGTTAAACACCTTTATTGTACTATTATTTAAGCCCATGTGATACTTTCGCTTTGGGGCTTTTTGACTACGATTACGTGAATACAATAACCCATTTTAGCTGCCTCCGTGGTCTAGCGGTTACGTCCGTGGATTTAGACTTGGAGGTACCGGGTTCGATTTCTGATCAGGACACAAAAATATTTATTAATGTAAATAAATACATTTAATTAATAGGTACATATTTAATTTATTTGTGATATTTCTCGAGTTTGGTACGCTGGAGACATCGACGAGCTTGCCACTTGTAATGATTGGCCTTATAGTAAAGTTGTCTAAATGTGAATCCGCTTATTTATAAGCGTGGTTGCTGACCACCCCGAAAGGGAAACGGTCGTGATGATACTTTACTTTACTTTTTTACAATTAGCCCAAATCCCCTTTCAAGATGAATGATGTCATCTATCGCTAAGCTCAAGATGTGGAATGCTCTCCCAGCCAGTGTGTTTGCGCATTCCAATAAAGTATAACCTGAAAGTCATTTAAGCGAAGAGTGAATAAGCATAGTGGTAGAGACCAGTGACTGATGTCGGTCGTTTGTGGCTAGCGTCAGTTGTCTTGGACCTCACGTTTAATCTTCTATAAAAAAAATATACATGAGTTCTTCACGCCATTTCATTTTTCAAGGACATATCAGGTGCAAGTGTTTGTTTTGTAAATTACAGTTAAAAGTGTTGTTTTGTTTAATAATGTGCTACAATGTGAATAATTATGGAAAACGATAAATTGGACTTTATATATGGGGTAAAAGTTGCAGTTTAATTTTTGCGGTTTTCCCGCGCTGTGAACTCCCATATTATACCCTACGTGTTTGAGCTGTAATGCAGCGAGTGACTCCAAGAAAAGCATCAAATTCTACAACATCTGAAAATCTATGATAACCTCATTAACTCCTAAGAAAGAAAGATATATTACGTCAGACACTATCACCTCATTCATCATCCATTGGGAGAAGAGAACATAAACAAATAAAAAATCTTTAAACATCTAATCTTGGTGCAACTTTACTTCTTGTAACTATTCTATGAGACAGTAAACTATACAATAAATTAAAGTTGACATATTTTGGCGCCAAACCGCCCGGAAAACGAGTTTTCGGCCTGAATACGAAATCCGTTGAAATTTGTTGTCTTAATTAACACGAAAACGGGGCCTATCTCCTTAAATTTATGTTTGACCGACAACATTTATTAAATCTTCACCCTCTCAAAAGGATCATCACGGCCATTTTAGTTTGCTATAGACCTGTGTCGTGGCAAATGGCAAGTTCGTCGATGTTTCTAGCGAGCAGACTCAAGAATAATGACAAATAAATTATATGTTCTTAACATGAAATCGAACCCAATACCTCCCCAGTCATAACCGCGAGACTAGTGTGGCAGTCGTCCGGTTGTAAGAGCGCTTTCCTTAAATTATAATAAAAAGAGTGAATTTAAAAAATATAAAACCCGAAAGCGTAAATAAATATTGTATATTATAAACTGAACTGTATATTATAAGCTGACACGGCCCCCTTACAGCCACAAATTTTCATTTATTGACATAAATATTGTAGTTTAATACAATTTTTATGTATATTTAGATTGTAAGCTGACACAGCCTCTTTAGAGCTACGAATTAATTTATTACGCTGACATGTGTAATTTATTTTAGTCTATAAGCTGACACGGCCTTTTTACAGCCACGAATTAATATTAACTACCTAGTTTTAAGCAAAAACTTATTTATGGCAACAGTGTTTTAGTCAAAGATGATGGTATAGCTGATATGATGGGTCCACCCATAGTAGCTGCTGGTTATTTTATATTCTACATGATAATAAACTATGGTGAAAAAATGTATTGACAATATCCAAGTGTTGTTTGGGACAACCAAAGGAAATAAATGATTTGATTTGATTTGAAAAACGAAATAAAAATGAACTAAAAAAAAAATACCTATAGATATATAGACATATATATCTCGTCACCAAAAAGTTTGATATCCGCTTAACTACACTATTGAAGTAAATCAATAGTGTAGTTAGTCTCTAGCGTACCAAACTCGAGAAATATCACAAATAAATTAAATAATATGTAAATAAATACATTTACATTAATAAATACTTTTGTGTCCCGACCAGGAATCGAACCCGGTACCTCCGAGTCTAATCCACGGACTTAACCGCTAGACCACGGAGGCAGCTATTGAAATAATTATATATGTATACTTTATTACACAACGACTGTGACAGTCAGGACCCATTAAAAACCGTGACAGTTTCAAATCTTGCCAATAATGGATTTCGATTTTCGAGGTTTTCAGCAGAAATCGCCGCACTCACCGCGCTGGACCAGGTTTCCTGGATGTTTAATGGGGCTAAAGTCTACACGCATCGCATTCCATACCAAAGACTGTATTATATACACATTCTACTATTTTACATTTATTATACTGTAATAATATAGAATGCCAAGCCGTCTGGCCAGCAGCGTGACGAGTAAAGGCCAAATTCTCCAGGTATATGTTCTGGTTGGCCAAATTCTCCAGTTCTGGAAGGCCCATCTCAGTGGAGGTCTAAGACGCTGTGTTCTAGGGGCTGTAATGATGATGATGAATGAATACATGAGGGTCAAATTCTGGGAAGTAACGTCAAACTTAATAAAACTGCAGAAATCGAACCTAGGTTCTTATTCTATTTTATTACAACGATAAATGCTGTCAAAACATGTTTTGGTATTCACCTTTCATTGCAGACCCTAGAACACAGCGTCCTAGACCTCCACTGCTGGATATGGGCCTTCCAGAACTGCAGAATTTCGCCTACACTCGCCACGCTGGCCAGGCTTGGCTATGATGTCATTTTTTATGACAGTTTATTATTATACCACCATTCCCGTGCCTCGGAAAGCACGTTAAGCCGTCGGTTGTGAACAAAAAACATACGTTTAAGGGTTGGGGTGTGTCAGTTAGTTTTACATGTTAATTAGGCCGTTTCATTGTTTATTAAAATGATAGTCTTTGTAGTCCATAGACAATGAATTCATAGAGGCGGTACAAAGACGCTTGTAGGTTGGCCCCAACCTGTCTGGACTGACAAGGGTCCCAAAACACCGAAAATGAACACCTCAGCTGTCTCATTATAAAACCTAGTATGTATATGCTATGTATTAATTTAGAAATTACAATAATAAAATTATGGATCAAAAAAGATACATATTAGCATCCAGTTTGTTCATCGAATTATATTTATTGTTTAGCCATAATATTTACAAGTACGCGGAGATCATCGTAAATCACCACTTCATCCCACTTGCAGTCAAAACGATGGGTCCGTGGTCCGAAAAGGCTCTGGCGTTCTCTCGTGAACTTGGGGAAAAATCCGTTTGACAACGGGTGGCCCTTTAAGTGGATAATATTTTGCTGAAAGGGTTCAGCCTCGCCGTTCAACGAGGGAACCCAGCGAGTGTCTTCGGCACACTACGCCCATCGGACGGTTATAATTTTTGTTTAATTTTTTTAGTGTAGTTTTTTATTTTTTTTTTGTTTATTTATTGTTAGGTTTCATTTTTAATTCTTTAACATTGTAATTCTTTTATAATGTTTGTATATAACTTCGAAAAAAAATATTTTGTTACTACACTCGTATATATAAAATAGTCTAATCACTTTTTAATTAAATTTTATCAATATAGTATAATATATAGTTAAATCCTAAAACGGGCATAGGCTATTAATACGACGTCTTCTTTGCTTATTCTTTTTTTAATTTAAATAATAAACCTATTTTTAATGTACGTATTATCCGTATATTTGAAAATTTTAACTTTTTTATTATTATTCTTGCTTTGTATAGATTCTTACATTTTTCCAACTATTTAATGCCAATGGATTATCTTTTTTTAAAAACTCTAATATATTAAAACTCTTGGAATATTTGTAATTTCATATAATTTAGGTGACATCTATGGCCATATTGTTTTATTACAAAGAATTGGTGTACATATTGTTGGAGATATAATAAATGGCCGTGGAGTTACATGTCGTAGTTATACGATATGTTTCAAGAAAATTCTTTAAAATTAATTAATATTGGTTTAGTTTTATAGGCGTAAAGGCGAGACAAACATACCAATTATACATACATACACACAGACAAAGATTCTTTCACATTTATAATATTAATATGGATTTTTAGTTAAAACTGACGCTAAAAAAATGTATAGATGAAGTTAAGGACTATGTTGTTATTTCAAAGTAAATTTATTATAAATAGATACTAGGTATTAAAATTTGACAGCCTACCGTAGACAGTTTATCTGCTCATCTTATTTTAACGAGGTTTTCAGAGGTAATTAATATAATCTGTTTTTTTTTTATTATTAACGTTTTTACCCTTTCAGCACGGACAATGCCAAGCGTGCGTTATTACAAAAAAAATTAAACAATCTCGAAATATCATGCACTCATCTAGACCTACAAAGTGGAACTAAGGTTGCAGCCCAGACAATAGCCATATGTAACAAATTATTTTAAAGCCTAAACCATTTAATATATATAATAATAAATCTAATACATCTATTTAATTAAAACTTACCTATGAAAATTATTAAATTGAAATTCACAATCATTTATTTGTTTTAAAAATGTACATATCTATTTTATAAATATTAAAAAAACAATTGACGTTTCGACAACTATACTTCCACTAGTTTTACATACTTACATACGTATCTTCACGCCAAATCACTTGCGGGGTTAGCAGATACAATTGAGCGCCATCACAACATACCTCTTTCGCTTCTTCGACATTCATCAACCTCTTTATACATGCCCTTTTGTTTCGATGGCTTTTTAATGCACCTTCAGCTATTGTTTTATTTATTTGAGTTGTTTTATTTATAGGTAAGTCTTGGTCTGACAGAGCCTCTTTTACCCACTACTATTGCATTATATATCTGGTTTGTCAAACTTTCTTCACTCATCTTTTCAACATGCCCGAATCATCGACCATTAACCGACCTTGTAGGATTTAAGGAAAGCGATCTTACAATCCACCACCGCCCAAATTATACATGTTTGTGTAATATGGAAAATAATATGGATAAATATGTAAATTTTCATACACAAGCCCAAAGTAATGTACCATAACAGAAAGGGTGACCCTATAAGTTTAAGCATAGTCCTAATATCATATATCGGGATAAAATATAACCAGCTATAGTCTATTTTACTAACATATTATAAAATGGTAAACATTTTTTTAAGTGAAACGCGGTGGTCGCTCGGTTGTACATCCTAAAGAGATGGGTTCGAACCTCGGCATGTACCAATGAGAAATACACTTTTATTAACTATATTTGTCATAGATTTACAACACTATCGCTGGAGTTCCACTAATATCAACTTATAGAATCGTAAATAAATTGTCATAAAAAAAAAAATACATTAGATTCTCGAAAACCCGTCTGGCCAGCGTGGCGAGTGTAGGGTGTAGTGTTGTAACTGGGTACGTGTAAACCTGTATAGCATTTGCGTAGTATAAATCACTACACAACAGTGTGTCGCCGGCGACCAATGTTATTGAGGTCGTAGGCACGGCTGTGTGGTGAAAAATATTTGTTTAATTTAAAACTCATTCTTTTTATTTTACGTTATTTTTCTTCTTATTTAATGTGTATTCCTACTAACATACGAGTAGTTCTTAGTTAAGGTGTTATTAACAAATATGGATACAATCTAAAATAAATGAATTATTATTATTAATATTTAAACGCCATTATAATAGCTTCTCATACATAACTTCTGTCATTAAATATGGTTTTATTTTATAATTATTATTATAGTTTATATATATATACATATATCGTATATACTGTTAATTATAATATATATAAATCAAAATTAAATACAAGACAAACATTTGTAGACAAACTTTTAATTAATCGTTAGATAAATTGTTTTTTCTTCATGCTTTTATTGGTCGTTAGTAAGTATATAATAAATTGAAAAAAAAAAAGTGCCAACCGTGATTTCATCATCAGTTAAGACATCAGTAACTGTCTAAAACGTTACATAAAATATAATTGCTATGGTAACGATTTGTATTTGATTTACTTCATTCATCATCATACACCTCCACTACTGAAGATGGATTCATAATCCCATAAGCCCAGACATAATATTTCATGTTTACTTTTTTTGTGTGGCTCATTCGAATGAAGTGTAGCAAATAAGGCATACACATAAAAGTTAACTGTCACCAGTAAATGAGGGTAGCTGTGTTTATTAAGAGTTTACCCACACGTTGTACGCATACTAAATATAGTAAGCACGATGTAACAGAGGCACAGTCCATATTAACCAAATATACAGTAAAGATAAACAAATTATAGTGCTGATTATTAGGAATCAGAGAGTTGAAGAATAAGAAGCAATTTAAAAAGTTATAATTTTATTGTAACAAAATTTATGTACAATTACAAGTTTATTCTAGTCTTCGTAGGAGAGGCAAAAGGTCACTTTCTATCAATGCAACATATTTAATAATAATAATAATAATAAATTATTTATTTCAGAATTAATTCCATAATTGTTAGTAAAATTTTAACTTAGAACTATGTTAGTAGGTATACACATTAGTTAAAAACAAACAGCAAAAATAATAATAATAATAATACGTACCTAATTTAATTTATATAAATTCACCACACACTATGACCTCAAAAATCATGGCCGCTCATAGACTCTGTTACCTCACTATAAAGTGTCAGCCAAACAGCGATAATATGAGACTATTTCTTAGAGTGATTATTTATCTGACAAGGAAACAGTTTTTAATTTTATAATCGACCTTCCTCCTCCTTAGTCGGTACCCCACTGTTGGGGATCGTGACTCCGTCGCAGTCCATCCACTAGCCGTTTCCAGTGGCTGCGGTCCTCGGCGCAGTGGATGGTGTACTGGGATGTTTATGTGGTCAGACACCTGACTAGACCAATGAATAAACCGCAATACTCGTAAATTATTGTATACCTATTTATTTAAAAGATTTACCAAGCATCATTCATAAAATAGTACTTTTGCTTAAAATTATTACATTATAATGTATTTATTTATATAAATACTTTATTGCACAAAAACTTAAAATTAGTGTACATAGGCGAGTTTAATGCCAGTTAGGCATTTTCTAACAACTGACCTTTGGGAAAGTGAGAAATCGACCATAGTTCGATAGGCAACCCATTACCCACCATTGCTTATGTTAGCGTATTTTGTTATATCAAAAGTTAATTTTATTCAGATCGATGAAGTAACAGATCGTAGAAGAAAAAATATACGAAACAACTTGAACAGATTTTGCTATTATAAATTTGAACATTTGGTCTTTTTTTATTTTTATGATATATTTTCTTTAGATTACCAAAGTAAATTAACCTACCATCAAGCTCGTCGATGTCTCTTGTGTACCAATCTCGAGAAATATCATAAATACAATAATTCAATTATTGTGTTCCGACTTGGAATCAAACCCTGTACATTCGAGTCGAAATCTAAATGGTAGATCTTAACGGCTAGACCACGGATGCAGTTACAGCTTAAATTTGCTATTTATTGTATTTTAATTGTTATTCCAATGGGGTGTATCAGGAAAAGCTTTTTGTAGATGTCGCTAGCGGCAATGGTGCCTTGTTTTACACCTACATCGCATCATTTTTAAAATGTTTTGTAGTTTTTTATTTTTAAAACATAATAATGTATTTTAAATTAACGTTACCTATCTTAAACGACTAATTAAGAAAGCGCACTCCGTCTTTAAAAAGAAAAAAGGTTTTATTAATAGAACGGCAATTTTGAGATCACCATCTTTGATTTCGCTTAGAAATCTCGATTTGTACACTTAAAAGCTGCTCACTTCGGCATAATATCCAGAAAATAATAAATTTCGTAATAAAAATACAAGTTTTCTATGCAACTGACAGTTATAATAATAATAATCTTTATTTTCAGGCAACAAAATGAATATACAAAAATGAAAATACAAAAGGCCCATAGATATATACCTTAAAAACTAAAATATATATAATATAAATATACACTACACTACAGCTTCCGCATCTTCATCTTATTGTGGTCAAAGTAGTACCTATTGGGTACGGCGACCACCTTCTGACGAAGGCTGACTGCTGCAGTGGGGGTCGGCGCCGGTGTCCTCTTAGGTGGTTCACGAGGGTTCGGTGCTGCGGTAGGCCTTGTCGCATCTTCCGTGGTGCATTTCGTAGACCCAAATGAACCTATGTATCGACGAAACACAACGCCCTGCGGCCAGAAATCTTTCTTCAAGATTTTTTTTACTTTATCCGACCGCACAAGAATGCGATAGGCCTTAAAATTTGTGTCTCGCCATTCCGATTGTTATTAGGTACCATCTATAATGCGCTATCTATCGTGATAAAAAGTTAGTGATACACCCCATTCCTTACTTTATTAAAACATTTATGTAGAACCTGTATCACTAGTGCATTTATATTATCTTCTAATTGGATTGTTTTATATTAATAATAAAAATATATATTGCAAAAATAAATGAACATTACAATTTAGTTGTTACATAAGTTAGGGCATATAATAAATCGTACATAGTGACAAATATAGTTCAGCTGTGACATCTGAAATAGTCGGTGGACGGTGTTTCAGATGTCACTGTATTTTTTAGTACTTACAGCATTTTATATAACAATATATATTTATTTATATAAATAAAGGCAACGGCAAGACTTAAATAATTGTTTGTATATATGTATATGTGTATGGTTGGTATATATGGTTGTGTTTGTGTGTTGGTATACGAGTATAGGGGTTTGAGTTCATGTAATCATATATGACTAAAGTTTTCATGTGTTAGCGACAACCTATTTTTTATTATATTATTTTATGATTTTAAACAGGTTTTCAGTAATTCCTTGTCATGTTAGCTCTTTTGATTTGATTTATGTATTTATATTATTTGAATATTCAATTGGAATGTACTATAGCTAGTTTGTGATAATTCGCCATGACACCTGGCATTTCTGAACGCGTGAACGACTCGAGAGTATTTTCATTTTGTGTGGTAACAAGGAAAGGGAATGTGGGTTTCAGTAATATCCCCTTGCTCAATATTTCCTCTGAATTTCGTCGTCTGTCTTCATCAAACAATGTTGAATTTATATTTTACTTTTTTTTATCTTATTTTTATCAGGGCTTTGGACATAGTAATGTCCATGCCAGCCCTATTACAAGATTCCGACAGCTTACAACTCACGGCACCGCGCGCCTCCTCCGTCCACATAGACAAACCTGTAGAGACAGAAGGGCAGCGCGAATCCGAACACAGTCGCAAACTTCAAAACCTAAACCTACTTTTAAATACAAATACACGACTAATATATAATTAATTATTTCTACAAGCTAAATAACCGCCTCCGTGGTCTAGTGGTAACAAACGTTGCCGTGAACTCGGGAGATCGTGGGTTCGATTCCCACCGGGGGCAAGTTGTACATTGTATAATTTGTCTCGGTCTGGGTGTTTTATGTATAATGTATATATTTACAAAAAAAAAAAAGTATAAGTAATATGTAGTTTATCAACCATCTAGTTTCCGTAACACAAGCCTCCTAGCTTACCACGGAAACTAGATGGCGCTGTGTGACCTGTCTGGAAATATTTATATTTAAATAAATATTTACAAAATTAAATAGCATTCTAGCTGAAGCAGACGTTGGTTTATGGTAAAAATTTGCCATGAACTCGGGAGGTATATTATTATTATATTATATTTAGGCATCTACTAACTGTATTTAAAAAGCAAAATGAGATTTAATTTCTAAACTTAACATGAATTATTATTTATGTAAGTATTGTATATAAGTATATTCATACATTTTAATTGTATCTTTGCATCCCACCACCTCCTCCGTTCCAGTTGCCGCCGATCCGATGTCTTCGTCCTCCTCCATTTCCCCCTCGATGGCTCCCCCGCAGACCCCTACCCCTCAGGTTGGGTCTGCTGCCGTCGAGTAGACTTTTTGCTTCGCATGCTTGCATGACGCGGCGAACAAGTGCCTTCACTCCGTAGCCACGACTCAGAATTAGCTGTAAAGGCACGCAGGGCCAACAGTGAGAGAGAGACGGTTTATAGGGTTTTAGTCCGTAGGCGCCTTGGGGCTTCCTTAGGAAGCTTCACGGATGAGTCGGGCATGCGACCCCCACCCGCGTTGGCCCTTCAGGCAGGGGGCGTATCATTGATGATTTATCGATTCACCGTCTATAAAAATAAAAAAAAATATCTGGATCCCACAATATCTTTTGTCGTTCTCCCAAAGGTTAGCTGTTAGAGAATACCTTTGAGGTATTAAGCTCGCCTATGTACTTTTTTTTTTTTTTTTTTTGGGCAATAAAGTTTTTTTAATTTTACTTAAATGTAAACTTTACCTCGAACTCGAACTATGACTCTTATCCTAACTAACTCAAACTCTAACTTTGATTCTGACTGTAACTCTGACCTTAGAGTCAGAGTTGGAGTTAAAGCCAGAGTTAGAGTCAGTTTAAATACTAATTTATTTATTTAAATGAATAAATATTATAGTGTCTCAACCAGGAATCAAATCCGGTACCTACAGGTCTAAATCCACAGACCTAACCACTAGACCACGGAAGCAGTTGAAGAAGACAAATTTCTAAGCATTCCATGGACACACCGTGCGGGTGCCGGGTCCATCGTGTGTGGGTAAGAGATGGGAAGAACGATGTCTTGAGTTTGCGACCGACAATAGGCTGGTTTAAAAAAGAAGGCCACCCTTTTTTATTTTCTGCGTGATAATACGCTTACTACTTATCCACCATTCTACTCCTCTCCCTACCTATAGGTAGATATATATACGCATAAAAATAAATCTATACGTATATATATTACGGGTTTTATTACAGTTTACCCGAGATTTATAATGACCAAATTACTTATCACCAACCGCCAATATTTTCCATGTAACAACTCCGTGACTGGAGAGGAAATTAGTTGTGGAAGTGTCAGTTTCTGACGAGGGCCGAACAACTTTGATTAGCTCCCAGCGTGTCGCTACTTTAGACGAATATTCTTGACGTCCGGCTCCGAGACTAAATTAAACACAGTTTGAAATTCGAATTAGAAATACATCTTTAAAGAATTATTTTGTTGGTACGACTGGCAGCAATCCCCGTCACTAGCACTACCAAGTGTATAGGGAAATAATGAAGCACCTACCTTACCTAAAACAAAGTTAATTAAAATTATTTATAGCACATAATAAATGTACATACGCTCAGAGAGGCAACGTCACGGCGAAGCTGCAGTGATTCGAGAGTTTTATCGTAATCTGCATAAAATCACGACTCCAGTACATTTAAATTACAACTTGTTACAATAAGTGGACATCATTTAAAGTTTATCTCTCGCATTTATACGCCAAACTTACCACAACTCACCGTAGTTGATTTACAATTTAAAATTGGTATGAAAAGATACAAGAATCAGGCTTACTAACCCTCAACATGTGACGAAGCTGAGATTGAAACTGATCTTCTCGGTATATCAATATTGATACATCACGGCTCTAAAATAATATTTAATGTAAAGTATCATCACGAACGTTTCCCATTTGGGGTGGCTTATAATCATGACAAGTGGCAAGCTCTTCGATGTCTCTAGCGTACCAAACTCGAAAAAAATTACGAATAAATTTGAAATTCATTTTGTCAACACAACGTCCTAGATCTCCACTGTTGTAGATGGGCCTTCCAGAACATATATCTGGAGAATTTGGCCTACACTAGCCACGCTCGCCAGACGGTTTGGCGAGGATCTGATGTTTTAAACTGAATTTTAATGAAAGTTATGGTAGAGCTTGCTCAGGGATGAATGATAGACGATAAAGTTCAATACCAAACTATTTTAATTAGATTCACAACTTCACAATTACAACAAAAAATACAAAATTAAATTAAATGTTAAGATTGGCGCGCGCGCGTGCTGTCGTCGGCGATGTAGCCGTGGTGCGTCTCAAATAGGCTACTCTTGGCGGCATCGCCTACTGCGGTGAGAGCGAGAGCAACAACACGCATGCACATCTCACAAGTCGTCAATGAACCGCGTTTGAAGTCGACCACTCGCAACTCTTGGCGGCAATATACGATTTACTACAAAATTAATTAACAATTCAACAAGTTGGTATTAGGCACTGGGACCGACGGCATAACGTGCACGAATTGTATATCTATGACAAATGTACGTACATTTGTAGAAAAGTGTATTTCTCATTGGTACATGCCGTTTAATTTTTCCTTGCAGATTCCTTTCTCAGTCATTAAACATTAACAGGTCACTGGAATCTGCTAAGCTACTGCTCTTCTGCTAACAGCTTACTTATTGGACCACTTTGCTGCTCAGTCTTCCACTGGCAGGAGTAGAATCATTGAAAATAATTAAATTAATGACGTTTCATAAATGCCTGTTTACGTGAATAAAGATATGTTGACTTTGACTTTGACTTTGAACCGACCTTTGTAGGATTTAAGGAAAGCGTTCTTACAACCGACCCACCACCGCGCTTTTAAGGATTATTATTGCTAAATTTTATCAAAATCAATTCAGTAATATAGACGTGAAGGTGAATTAAATATACAGATAGGTGAGTCTGGCTGTGGAGTCATATGCCGTAGTAAATCAGTCCTTTGCTTCCAAGGAACGTTTTAACGAAGGAAGGAAAATTGGTATAGTATTATTGGCGCGAAAGACGGACAAACATATAATATATAATAATATTATTGCAAATTAACTAACTTTAACAAAAGTTCCTATCAAAATGCCTATACTGTCTGTCCCTTGTCAGGCAAATATGAAAATTTTGTTCAAACTTTTCTTCCTTCATTACCATAACAACAGTCAAATGTACTTTGTAGAAGGTCTGTAAAGACGCCTCGACGATTGACAAACTTTTCCCGATTCGTGTTGCACGGATGTTTATGACGTCACGTTTAAAAATGATTGGCAGATTTGGGGTTTTATTAAACTTTTACGACAGTTCTTGGGTGGAGTGCCGAAGACGGCGACCGACAAATAGAACAAATAAGTAGTATCATCACGACCGTTTTCCTTCCGGGGTGGTCGTGAACCACTCTAATAAAGAAGCGGATTTAGCCTTTCTATAAGCTAATTAACAACATACGGATTTATAAAACATGAGAGCAGTTACATTTTGCTTTTAGAGAAGGTGCAAAAAGCATTCCAATAAATATTTGGCAAATATATACTTTTATAATACGTATTTATTAGGATTTAGTGTATGTATTTATTAGTATATAGTGTATGCATGTCTTAGTATGTAGTGTATGTATTTCTTAGTATGTAGTATATTGTTTGTTATCTTATTATTTTATATCAGCACTACACTCTGCTACATCTCATACTCTCCCAAAGGTTAGATCGTCGCCCCTCGCTATATCATAAACCACCCACGGGTGAAACTAAACATCTATAAGACGTTCGTCCGCTCGCGCCTCACCTACGCCGGCCCGGCATGGCACCACCTGGTGGCGCCATCCATAGCTGCTGCGATCCAAGCGCAACAAAATATTTCATTGCGCGCGACAGTCAGAGCTCCATGGTTCGTGCGCAACACCGTCCTCCACGACGACCTGAAGATAGAGACCATCGAGCAGTTTGTGGCCAGGCTCTCGAAATCCATGTTCGATCGAGCCGACCACAGCCGCTTCGACCATCTTCGGGGAATCGCACCGCTGCACGCACGGCCACCGGAGGGCCGTCCCCTGCCCCGTGAGATCCTGGGGGCAGAAGCGTAACCAGCAGTTACTTACAATATTAGTGCCCATAGGTGCCACAAATCCTACAGTGGTCCCTTCCCCGGCGGCTCAAGCCGCCGAGGTAAAACAAGGAACCGGCGGGCCGTCGCCCACCGTGAATAACGCGCTTAATGGGGATAACCCCGGAGCGTTCCGCCCCAGGGCGAAGATGACTAAATACCTATATGTAGTGCTAAATATTGTATGTACTTATCTTAAGAATGTGTTTTTTTATAAAGACTTAGATCGATAAATCATGATACGACCCCAGCCTGAAGGGCCACCGCGGGAGGTCGCATGCCCGACTCACCGTGAGGAGAACCCAAGGCGCCTACGGACTAAACCCCTATAAGCCGTCTCTCTTTCACTGTTGGTCCTGCGTGCCTTAACAGCTAAGTCTGAGTCGTGGCTACGGAGTGAAGGCACTCGTTCGCAAATAATAAACATAATACGTAAAGTTCAACAAGATAGACTTGCCGGCCGAATCTACACTATTAAAATACTTGTAAGATTGAAAACAAAAAACATGGGGCGCATTTTTTTTATTGTCTATGTTGCCGAGTTCGGAATTGTGCTCCGACATTTTATATCACGGATTTATGAACTCATATTTTAGGTGTAATTATTACAAAGCGGGAAGTCGTAACGTTAAAAGTTTTTTTAATACATTCTTAGTTCGTGGGACATAAAATACATTTGGTAAGATTGTGTCAATAATAGTCGCAATAAAAAAATATATAATAAAGACAATTTGAATTATTATATTACCCAATAGAGTAGGGTTAGGAATGTTTAATGCTTTGCATCCCACTCGCTCGCACAATCCTTCATTTTAAAACAATATATTTGTTACATAATTGATTACACCGTCCACTGACAAAACACCTAATTCTAATAGATATCAGTTCTCAAAAACACATGTCTACTGAGACATGGATAAAATAAAATAACGTTTATCGGATCATAATCAAATAATTTCAGTTAGTGAACACTGGAAAAGAAATTCTGGGCTCCGGAAGGCAATTTCCCTATTTTGACACAATAAAACTATACGAGTACATACATAGATTAATAATACAGTGCATTCCCATCCTCATCAAACATTGTTCTACTGTAACCAGCCTTTCGGCAACTGTGTGCTGAAGCTAATATCAACCTTTTGATGGTGCTTTTACGATCAGACAGTGGGGTCGTCCAGGGCCGGATGGCTAATAAATAATAACTAATAAATAAACCCAGAGGTTGAGGATGGGGACGTTCCCCCGTTCTTCCCGGCAGGATCTCAGCAGGTAACCACCCGCTGGTAATTCGTCCGTGTGGCTTAAGAACCCAGGGGGTCTAGGTTCGACAAATTCAGTTCTCCTCCAGCACCTCTCTGGGAAGTGGTCTACCGTAGTGAGCCCCCGACAGCTGTCTATCTGCCCTGAAGAAGTTCGCTGGCGGAGGTTGGATAAGAGTTACTAAAGACCGCGTGCAGTGGCGAGCCTTGGGTCTATATCCAGCAGTGAACAGACACAGACTGATGATGATGATGAGAAAAATTGGAACCAATATCAGTCTCATAATCATTGTTTTTAAGGCTATTAGTGTATGCATCTTTAATATCGCTATCTATGATCGTGTAGCTGAACTATTTCTTGATGAAGATAAGAATTGATTGTAAACTTAAATAATATTAGTTTAAAGAACATTTACATACTGAAATAAAACCTAGACGAGGTCCTCTTGTCAATTAAATAAAAATAATCAATTTTAAAGTGTACCGGTAATGACTGTCATTCACTAATTAATTATGTATGTACCGATTGATCTAGCTTTGATTCTCATACCGTTTGGTTTCTTGCCCTGTCTTGTAATATTTTTACTGTCTCTGGGTATACCATACATACATATATTCACGGCAAATCCCTTGCGGGGTAGGCAGAGATTGTGTGCCACTTGTCACGATCACGACATACCTCTTTCGCTTCTTCGACATGCCGTTTTGTTTCAAAGTTTTTTTTAATGC
Source organism: Tinea semifulvella (assembly GCA_910589645.1). Lineage (NCBI taxonomy): Eukaryota > Metazoa > Arthropoda > Insecta > Lepidoptera > Tineidae > Tinea > Tinea semifulvella. Next base: position 6,242,640 of record OU342608.1, on the reverse strand, counting down.
ATCTTCAACTATTGTTTTATTTATTTGATCGTGAACTTGGTGTGCCAGGGCCTCTTTTATCCTCGACTTTCGCATTATATATCTGGTTCAATCTCACATTACTCATCCTTTCAAAATGTTCAAACCATCGAAGCATGCCTTTCCTTATTTTTGTTCCTACTTTTATTTTTTATTTCTACTGCATTAACTCCACTCTCATGCGTATTCTGACATATTCACGTCTCGCTTCCATACATAAGTCGAGCTTTATCACTGACATTTCGACTGGCGATCACTGACCCTAGGGCACCGTTAACACTATTTCTCGCGTTCATTCTTCTTTTAAATTGTTAAACAACTGTCTCCGTGGTCTAGCGGTTAGCCCCGTGGATTTAGACTCGGAGGTACTGGGTTCGATTTCTGGTCGGAACACAATAATATGTATTAATTTAAATAAACAAAATTATAATATATTAAATATTTTTGATATTTCTCGAGTTTGGTACGCTAGAGACTTCGACGAGCTTGCCACTTGTCATGATTGGCTAAATGTGAATCCGCGTGGTTTCTGTCCACACTGAAAGGGTAACGGTCGTGATGATGATGATTCTTCTTTTAATATTCCTATCATACTTAATATAAAACAGCCTCTTGTCACCTTTGAGGTTCCAGCTATTCTGGAACCCACTGGATTAGTCCGCGATGATAGCAAGAGACTTGATGGTATTACGCTGATTCCATTGGAGCGGGGACGGGCCTTAGTGTGAGATGCCACTTGTGTCGACACTTTGGATTTGTCACACATTAGGGGAACAGCGCTAAAAGCGGGAGCCGCAGCCGAAAGCGCAGAGTCTGGCAAGCGGCGCAAATACGTAACTATAATCAAAGACTACGTGTTTGTGCCGTTTGCTGTAGAGACTTTAGGCCCGTGGGGTCCAAGCGCTAAAACATTTTTAAAAAACATCACCCGTTTTCTAATTGCTCTGGAGACAAGAGGGCTGGTTCTTTCCTCGCCCAGAGAATCAGCATAGCGATTCAGCGAGGAAATGCGGCCAGCGTTCTTGCCACCATGCAGCGCGGATACGATTTATAAATAAAAATAAAATAAAATAAATGAAGTTTTATTTCAGGTAAACACCCATATCAAATAAAATTTACAGTGGAAGTATTACAATTATAAAAATTTATATTTCAATTAGATTATGTAAGTAGGTTTTTTTTTGTTGTTTTAGTTTTTTTTAATATTATAATTATTTATTTTTAATGTTTAGTGGATTACATGTCATTAATATACTGTTCAGGTATGTCATTTAATTGACTTGTTCTAGAGTTTCATTATCAATCTTTATCGTTACGGTCGTCATCCTTTTTCTTTCAAACACTTTTAGTACCTTGATTTTTCTCGCATTCAAACAGATGTCACTAGGTATAAGTACTAGATCATTATGAGAATATAAATGAACTCCACATTTCATGTCGACTATTCCATTTTTAAGCATCATAATTAGCATTCCGTAAAATTGCTTTTGTGACGCATAGTTTTCCAGCTTATGAGCGTCGTTTAAGCCTCTAAAAGCTAAAAGCCCTGAAATCCTTGCAGTAAAAAGCTTTGAGTGACATTAAGCCAGTACAGAAGCTGCCGAGTATAAAATTATCTCCGTATTCAAAAAGTACAAGATCCGTTAAAGAACGACCTTCAACGATCTGTTATCCAAATGAAATCCATTTTTCCAAGTCCAAGTAATCGTTTACTATACTTAATTAATAAATAAAGGAACACCACTTTTGACTATCAATATCACAGTAAAGTAATTTACGAAATCCACGTGTGTCCATGCAAAAAGGCGAGAAGAACTCTTTTTTGTGTTTTCTTCTACTGATGGATGATGAATGAGGTGAGAAGGTTATTTGCGCCATTTTGCACGGACTTGTCAATTCCAAGTTTTTCGTTTTGTAAATTAGTTTACTGTGGTGTTATTTTGTTTAATAATGTGCTACGTTGTAAATAATTATGGAAAACGATAAATTTGACTGTATACGAGTATATGGGGCAGAAGTTACACTTTAGTTTTTGCGGTTTTCCCGCGCTGTAAACTCCCGTATACCCTTCGTGTTTGAGCGATATTGACGTGAATTACTCCATGAAAAGCATCAAATTCTGCAACACTTGTAATTTGATTATCTCATCTCGGTTATGAACATACATATATATTAATAAAATAAATTACGTGTTTAGGCTGATGTGTTCTTCTGTACAATGTCCTTTAAAGACACTTAAAAAAAAAGGGAGTTCTTCGCTCCATTTTGCGTGGACATGTCAAGTGCAAGTTTTTGTTTTGTAAATTAATTTACTGTGGATATTATTGGTCAAAAGTGGTATTGTTTTGTTTAATAATGTGCTACAATGTGAATAATTATGGAAAACGATAAATTGGACTTTAAATAGGGGCACAAATTGCAGTTTATTTTTTGCGGTTTTCCCGCAAACTGTAAACTGCCATATTATACCCGACGTGTTTGAGCTACCATCCAAGAAAACCATCAAATTCTGCATCATCTAGAATTTAATTATTTCATCTTTCGAGGTGGTCAGAAAGAAACCACGCTTATTGCTTATGCGGATTCACATTTAGCCAACTTTACTATAGGCCAAGTGGCAAGCTCGTCGATGTCTCCAGCGTACCAAACTCGAGAAAATAAATTTAATATTCTTTAAATGTATTTATTTACATTAATAAATATTTACATAATCATTTACGTCATCTTATATTCTAAATAGCATTAACATTAATATGTATTCGTAGATGCAAAAAGGCCGTGTCACCTTACAAGCTAAGTAAAATTAAAAAGTCAAATAAATTGACTTTAATTTAAATTCGTGACTAATTTAAAATCAGTTCAGTAAGAGAGGTGAATGTGAAACAGACATATAGAGACAAAGCTTCTTTCCAATTTATATATAATGCAAGTATGAATCTGTAATTTAATAACATATTCTTCATTCCTCTTTCTCTCTTCATTTTAAAATACCATCTCTTGAATAGTTCAAGATATTACGAACAGCGCCGGCTATAGATTTCTTATGATGAAACATATTTTTTTCTTTATTTTTTTTTTATTATTTTTTTATTTCACCTATATAACAATCGTTATATTTTGGTATGTCAGTTAACAAATTTTAAAATAATAACATTAATGCTATTAGTACCATGCATCGTAGACAAAGGAGCATTAGGAACACAATACAGTAGAAGGCATAGGTAAGACCACAAATCTATACAACTATTGAAACGAATTTTCCGTCAATTCTGACAGGTTATAAAAACCATTATTTTGGAAAAAGAGTTTCAATTTTGTTTTAAATTCACTTGTATTTTATATTGTACAAAAATGTATTGACAATATCCAAGTGTTGTTAGGGACAACCAAAGGAAATAAATGATTTGATTTGATTTGACTTGGTTATAGTCTAGTTATAATCTCAGGTAGTCAACGGCAAACCTTGTTTAAACGTTTTTCTCAACCTGATTTGCCTTATATAGATTTCATTCTTGTTTCTTAGGTTATACTTAGTCAAACTAGATATTTTTGGAAGTTCATTAGCTTTTGACCTCCTGTAAGCAATTAAATATATACATATGTAGTATAGTAATTTATTTCCATAGGGAAATCTCGGGTCTGACTGATCAATCGGAATATGGCAGCACCCGAATTGACAATTATTGTATTACATGAGAGACGTTTTAATATCCATTAATATGGAACTTTTTTATTTAGTGCCAAATATCAAAATAAAAATGTTATTGTATTGTATATTATAGAGATGTTACAACCACCCTAAGAAAGAGAGAGCACGTAAAATACGAACTTATCCGATAAAATACGATGAAAAATAATTATGCACTACATCTGTAAGACATGTGAAGGCGAAACAGACATTTATTTATTTTTATTTATTTATTTATTACAAAAACCACAGCTCATTACAGAAATAAATACATAGGTTTACCTTATAAGTAATACATTGGCCATACATGACTTTACTTTATATAAATAATACTTATTTGTGGAAATAAAACTAAACTAAACTAAAACTAAAAACTATAAATAATAATATAAAGAATACAAACAAAAATATAACATATTTTGCGTCCTGATGGTAAGTGTCGCGCAAGGTCTATGAATGTTGGCAACTGGAATCAGACACTTATGACTCACATCAGTCTCTAACACTATGCCGGCTTGACTGGGCATGACGGCAATTCGAGCCTGATCCCGAAACGTGTGGATACACTTGACTGGATTTATCGGAACGAATAGTGGATACTTCTCCGCCCCGGCAGACTGGGCATAACCACCATCAGTCAGCCCACCATTTATTTGTTTTTCAGTAGGTACCTATATGTAATTGGATCATGAAGTTCTTACATTCAATTTAAAAAAAACGTTTTGTCAGTCCCCTGTTATGAGAGAACTCGAGAGAGGTGTATGCTAAAAAAAAATCATTTCATTTTGATATTTAACAGAAATTTTACTTGAAAACCTGGAACAGACAGGCTATAAGTAGGACTTGTCAGGTTGACCACGACATATGATCTCTAGGAAATGGGGAGGCAACCTTAAGTCGGAAGACTCGAAAATTACAATTTCCAAATTAATTCCAATGACGACGTATAACGAGTATAAGTGGCTGAGAGAGAGAAATGGTGCCTTATCCACTTTAATCGATTCAGAACGAATTTTAAATGTTTTTTTTTTTTAATTATAAAATAATTAATATTTACGTATGGAACTAAAGAGCAGCTTCACGTTCAAAGAGCCGCATGTGGCTCGTGAGCCGCAGGTTGCCGACCCCTGCCCTAGGACATTTATCTGTCTGTAAGTTAATTAAGTTAATCTTCAAGAAATAGCTTTTAGTTCTTTTTGTTTTTTTTTTATTATTTATATTATGTTTATCTCCTTTGTTTTGTTTGTTTTTTTTTTTCTTTCATTTATCAACATTTGTTTATTATTATTAGCTGTAAGTTTATGCAATTATAAATATGTGGTTAACGTGGTGGGTATTACTTATTACAGCCCCTAGAACACAGCGTCCTAGACCTCCACTGCTGGAGATGGGCCTTCCAGAACATATATCTGGAGAATTTCGCCTTCACTCGCCACGCTGGCCTGGCCTGGCTTCTTAATTCTTAATGACATTTTATTAACGATTCCACAAGTTGGTATTAGTGGAACCGGGACCGACGGCTTTACGTGCTCTCCAAGGCACGGGAACGGTGGTGTTGTAAATCTATGACAAATGTACTTAAGAAAAGTGTATTTCTCATTGGTACATGCCAGGGGGTTTTGAACCAACCTTTGTAGGATTTAAGGAACGCATTCTTTCAACCGAGCCACCACCGCGCCGTATGTATCTTAATATTTTATGTAATGTATCTTATTATTGTTAAATGGTAAAACCTGTGCAATGCTGATCGTTGACCCTAAAAAAGAAAATAAATAAAAAAATTAAAGCATCACCATCTTCAAAAAGCTGGTTTACACTCACCTTTTGAAATCCCAATAAAGTCCTTGTCTGTATCGTCCAAAGATGTTGTAATATAGTGTAGTACTTATATGTATGTATGTTGTATATGTAGTTTATATAGTAATTTAAATATGTATGTACATGTACGTCGTATATGTATTGTATATACCCACTTATATATGTAATTTAATACTTTAGTTGTAAGTATATTGTATTTATTTTTTCCTTAATATTTGTTGTTTATTTATCATAAACTTACCTCTTATGTTTCAATGTCCCGAAGGTTGATTAGAAGAGAGTGCCTATAGGCATTATATCCGCCTTTTGTTTATTTAACAATAAAGTTTTAAAATAAAATAATAAAATAAAGTTTGATTCGCTTCTGTTCAACAACCTGAAGCCGGCACTGGTTGCGAATTGCGATAGAAACGCAAACTTCACAGCAACTTATTCCCATCTTTCGTATCTAAAACTCTACATTAGTTTTCTTTCATCGTGATTTGAAACTTTAACCACTCACCCGACAAGCTGACATCAAAGCTATTTAATTAAAGAAACTATTCAATAATAAAAGATGCGAAATAAGGCGAGATAACGTTTAAAAACCCCATCGCCAAATAGTTTATTAAACGCTAAACTACACCATTAAAATAATCTTATATTTTATTTTATATTGACCGCCTCCGTGGTAACAAACGTTGCCGAGAACTCGGGACTACTCGGGAGGTCGTGGGTTCGATTCCCACCAGGGGCAAGTTGTACATTGTATAATTTGTCTCGGTCTGGGTGTTTATATGTATATTTACAAAAAAAAGTATAATATGTAGTTTATCAACCATCTAGTTTCCGTAACACAAGCCTCGTAGCTTACCACGGAAAATAGATGGCGCTGTGTGACCTGTCTGGAAATATTTATTATTATTATATATCTTACTAACTGCCTCCGTGGTGTATCGGTTAAGTCCGTGGATTTAGACTCGGAAGTACCGGGTTCGATTCCTGGTCGGGACACAATAAATTATATTAATGCAAATAAATATGTACATTAATTTATTTGTGATATTTCTCGAGTTTGGTACGCTGGAGACATCGACGAGATTGCCACTTGTCATGATTGGCCTATAGTAAAGTTGGCTAAATGTGAATCCGCTTATTTATAAGCGTGGTTTCTGACCACCCCGAAAGAGAAACGGTCATCATGATACTTTACTTTTACTACCTGTTTTTGTTCATGTAATTTGCATGATGTAAAGAAAAATAAATTTCTTCATGAAATGCTCAGGTCAACTAACGTATTAACGTTTGCGTTAAAAATCTAAGACGGCTTATTTTTTTCCGACACAGTAAAGTAAAGTATCATCACGACCGTTTCCCTTCCGGGGTGATCAGAAACCACGCTTATAAATAAGCGGATTCACATTTTGCTAACTTTACTATACCTAGGCCAATCATGATAAGTCGTCGATGTCTCCAGCGCGCAGCGTACCAAACTCGAGAAATATCACAAATAAATTAAATATTAATTTAAAATATTTTTGTGTCCCGACCAGTAATCGAACCCGGTGCCTCCGAGTCTAAATCCACGGACTTAGCCGCTAGACCACGGAGGCAGTTTTTTTCCGAAAATACTTAACAAATTATATACTAAAACCTTCCTCGAGAACCACTCTATCCATTGAGGAAAACAGCATGAAAATCGGTGCATTAGTTTTCGAGTTTATCGCGAACAGGCAGTGAAGTGAAGTGATGATAATAGTGATAGCAATGAAGTGATGATTACATAGCAACTTTAATAGTCGGGACCCATTGTTGGAAAGATCTGAACCTGTCTCAGTTTTAATGGGTCCTCCTGACTGTTAAAGTCCTATAGCGTAGTTAAGCGGTTATCAAACTTTTTGGCGACAGAAATGGCATGATTTTTTCTTTTTAGATTTTATTTACTTCTTTTCAGTGTTTAATTTATGATCATTTTTACACAGTCGGGTTGTTTTTTTTTTTATACAAAATATTTATTACACATATTTTTAATGTCAACTAACTAGTAAAACTTATATCTTATAAATAAAAACATGTCTACTGAGCACTTCATGGAAAGTCGACCTTATGGCTAGTGTTTTTAAGATTATAATTGTGTACAACTATAATAGCGCCATCTACGATTGACTAGAGTAACTTTTCTGTCACGTGGTCAACTAAGAAATAATTTGGAGCCAATGTCAACCTTATGACTAGTGTTTTAATGCTATAATGATGGGTATTTAAAATAGCTGATTCGCTTCCGGTTGCTGAAATAATAAAATAATCTACGAGTATGATAAACATTTTAATATACACCAAGTGATTTAACTTCGTACTCTAAGCGCATTTTTTTTACTGAATTTTGCTTCGACAGGCGTTCAAGTAGGTAGCATAAAGTAGTAAAAATTAAAAAAAAAAAAACAAGAAACAAATAATTTGAAAATAAAAATCAAGAAGAAAAAAACAAGCCCAAGGGTTTCGTCGTCAAAAAGTTTGATAACCGCTTAACTACACCATTGAAATAATAATTTTATATATTTAAGCTTATAAACAGGTTATAAACGTGATCCTAACTACCAGCTCTTAAAACTAGATCCGGAGATAAAGATAAACTTTAGTGTTACCATGCATTCCATAAAATAAACATAAAACGCTCGAATAACTGCAGCTGAGCAAGATACTCAGGGCCGGTTGCATCATCTGATTTGTTGAAATTGGGATTATAATTGTTACCTAAAAAAAAACGTTTGCTCTTAAAAAACAATAGGGTTAATAATGCTGTGTTCGACTTGAAAGCAAAGCAAAAATCTCTTTTTCCTGAATTTTGCTTAAAGAGAATGAAAACGCAAGTCGAATGACCTTACGAAATAAAGTAAAAAAAAAGCGCTTACAGCAACAAGTCGAACATGAGGCTAATAGTCTATCTACAAGCAGGCCCCTCTTTCCCAATGGGCATTCTGGGCAAGTGCAACCTATAGGCCTCTGCTTCCTGCTAGATCACCAATTGATAATTAATGTTGTCTTTAAAAAAACCCTTGATTAAATGAAAAAAAAAATATTTAGTCCTCTGTCAAAGTTATATCAAGAGACACTAAAATATAATAAGACAGGGCAAGAAACCAAACGTTATGAGAATCAAAGTTATATCAATCGGTACATAATGAATTAGTGTATGACAGTCATTGCCGTGTATGACGTGCACGATAAAATGAATATATTTTTTGTTGTGTTCTCTTCTCCCGATGGATGATGAATGTGGTGATAGGGAAGGCATAGGATCTAGCCAATACAGCCAAGTCTGACGTAATATACTCGTACTTTCTTTTTTATGAGGTGAAGGTTGTCATCAAATTCCAGATGTTGCAGAATTTGATGCTTTTTTTGGAGTCACTCGCGGCATTATAGCCTAAACACGTCTGGTAAAATATGTATCAGCGCTTTAAAGTACTAAATTTCCAAGTCGAACACGAGCAAAGATTGGGCCAAATAGTACATCTTACTGTATATAACCTGTCGGCCAAAATAATTAAACCACAGAAAATGTCGTAGCGAACTAAATATTCATATCAGGTGTAGGTAGGTAATTCTCATAAATTTAAATAAGAGTCACTAACAGTGCCTACACGCATCTTGTGGCTTTCACCCGTGGCTTTAATTTATTCAACGTCGAGATAAATTCATGAAGAAAACGTATGAGAAGGGAAGCCTTCATTTACCTACGCTTACGTCTCGCCTTAGTAACTACAAAATTTTAATGCATAATAATTATGTAGGAATATGTTTTAAACCTACAATAGTATTATCTACATATATATAATTATTTTTTTCAAGATGGTGATACGCAAAATCGCCTAACGATACGACCCCAGCCTGAAGGGCCACCGCGGGAGGTCGCATGCCCGAATCACCATGAGGCCTCCCAAGGAGACCCCAAGGCGCCTACGGACTAAAACCCTATAAACTGTCTCTCTTTCACTGTTGGCCCTGTGTGCCTTAATAACGCGTTACATACATTATTCTTATACTATTTATTATTCTTGTCATAATTGTAACGATTAAATTTAAAAATAGCGTCATTGTACCTACATTAAAAGAAATAGATACCTACATACTCGTACGCCATTCTTTAAAGTTTATGTAAGACATGCATGAAGCCAAACGGTATGAGAATCAAAACAGAATACAGGTACAGAATTAATTAGTGTATGACAGACAGTAATTGCCGCCTGATGTTACGGTATTGTAAAACACTTTATAAAAAGTAATAGTTTGTAGAATAGTTTTAATTTCATAGGTATTTTTAGTTTAGTCTTATTTATAATTACTTTATTAATCTATTTTATTTTAACATTTTAGTATCTACTAGTAAATACGTATATCCAAGAGATATATACGTTAAACATACGTAAAAAGATAAAAAAATAAAAAAGGGGTTCTTCGCGCCATTTTGCGTGGACATGTCAAGTGAAAGTTTTTGTTTTGTAAATTAATTTACTGTGAATATTGTTGGTCAGAAGTGGTGTTGCTTTGTTTAATAATGTTCTACAATGTGAATAGTTATGGAAAACGATAAATTCGACTTTGAATTTGGGGCACAAGTTGCAGGTTATTTTTTGCGGTTTTCCCGCGCTGTGGACTTCCATATTTTACACGACGTGTTTGGGCTATAATGCCGCGAGTGACTCCAAGAAAAACATCAAATTTTGTAGCATCTGGAATTTGATAATGACCTCATTAACTCATAAAAAAGAAAGATATATTACGTCAGACTTGGCTGTATGGGCTAGACCCTTTGCTTTCCCTATCATCTCATTCATCATCCATCGGCAGAAGAGAACAAACAAGATTAAAAAGCAAACTGTCAAAAACACGACTGACTGCGAGCGAGTTGTTTTTAATTATTATAATTTTATTATTATAGTAAATAATCTTTTACACACGCCATAATGCCAATATCAGAAGTGAGTGCTGAATTAGAAGTGATTGAAATGTTTAACCTAAAAATCGAAAAGTAAAGAATATTTTAATCATGTTACTCTTTTATTTCAGTTACCTGGAGATGATGATGAAGGGGTAACATGCCGCACATACGTTTTCCAAGACGAAAGCCATACTTTTGGAAATGCTTTAAAATGTATCATCACCCGATAGTGAGTATCAATAATATAAATCGGAATTAATTTCTACCAAGTCTAGGAATAGGTATGTATAATCCGATTAAATGCTATTAGTACTAAAACTTCGCAATTTATTCTTACTCACTAGACAGCCTGGAATGGGAAAACCATTACATACCTCACTTTGATAATTCAATACACTATTAGTGCTAATTGCTCTTACGAATACATAACTGCCCGCTTACCTAAGCTCTATATAGGAATAAGGAGCTTTGTTTAGGAATTGGCCTTCTGCAGAGCAGTGTTCGTAAACTAACACCGTGTAAGGTTGTTAACACCAAACACACTGGCCCTTCGAAAATGTTGTTATGTTATGTTTGTTCTCTTCTCCTGATGGATGATGAATGAGGTGAAAGGGAAGGCAAAGGGTCTAGCCCTTACAGCCAAGTCTGACATAATATATCTTTGTTTTTCATGAATTAATGAGGTCATCATCAGATTCCAGATGCTGCAGAATTTGATGCTTTTCTCGGAGTCACTCGCGGAACCATCCACTGCTCAAACACGTCGGGTAAAATATGGGAGTTAATAGCGCGGGAAAACCGGAAAAAAAAAAACTGCAACTTGTGCCCCATATTTAAAGTCCAATTAATATTAATAATAAAAGATAATAATTATCGTTTTCCATAATTATTTACATTGTAGCACAGTATTAAACCAAACAACACCACTTTTGACCAATAATATACACAGTAGCGCGAAGTACTTCATTCGAAAATGTTTTGGGTCCCAACACTGATGGCTCCTGTCAAAGTCAAAGTGTCAAGTACGTTAAATTAATAATAATAAAAGGAGGCCTCCTTTTCTTAAACCAGCCTATTGTCGGTCGCAAGCCCGAGACACCATTCTTCTCATCTCTTACCCACACACGATGGACCCGGCACCCGCATGGTGAATCCATGGAATGCTTAGAAATTTGTCTTCTCTCTTCTATAGGTACTAATAAGTTTTTAGTGGAGATAATATTTTAAAGAGACAATTTTGACAGTAACATTTTGTTTGTAAATCGTTTGTGAATGTCTGTGTCGAGTAGCTACACTGATGAAGTCAGAACCATATGCGGGGTTACAAAAACGAACACAGCTCTGTGGGGCTATACATAAAACTGAGTATGTTGTTCTATATTTAAACAGTATCTCTACTTTAAATAAATTGACAAGCTTACCATTTGTCATGATAAACTAAAGTTGTGTAAACTGGCTACTTAAAAATAGTAAGGGATAACAGTTGTGTTTAAATTCTCAGAAATTGATTTAAGATTCAGCTTTTAGCAGTGGAAGTTAATGCAAAATTAATTCCAGCATAATCTTTGCACCAAGTAATGAATACAATCTAAGCTGGTCTGCCGTCAAATATTTTGGAATAAGATTCTAAGACAGCATTAGTGGATTAGTTCCTCGCCAACCCGTCTGGCCAGTGGAGGTCTAGGACGCTGTCTTTTAGGGGCTGTAACAATGTAACAATTAGTGGAGTCAAACAGTGTTTGGTTGGGCAGGGAGAGGAGCAGAATGGTGGATGTCTTTTGTCCTTTTTAAACCGGCCTATAGTCTGTTGCAAGCTCGAGTCACCATTATCCTCTCTCCTACACAATAGACCCAGCTCAGAGAATTCTTGGTATACTAAAAAAATGTTCTTCTTTCAGCCCAGATGTAAGATTTTGTGGATACACAGTACCTCATCCAGCTGAATCTAAACTGCACTTTAGGATACAAACAGCAGAAACACCGGCTTTAGAAATATTGAAAAGAGGTCTCGGTGATCTAGAGAAGCTGTGCTCATACACTATGGAATTATTTGAAACCGAAGTGAATAATTTTAATGTAAATAAAAAATAAATTAGTTAATTATTCTTTTATTTTCTCCCTTATCATCCACACACATCCCTTAGACGCCTAGACCACTAGATAAGCCCTCAAGTGTCACTTGCCACACTAGTTGGTTGATAAGTCATCCGTCAACCCTATATGAATATCGTAGGATGGACACAAGCATCTTTCTCCTATTGCTTGCAGCAGTGTGTAACTTTGTAGCCGTCCTAATACATAATGTACCTAGTAAAAACAGATATTGCAAGAATCCATTTAAAGATATTGACCTGGTAAAATTCCTCAAAAAACGAAACTTCGAGCAAAGAATACTGGCAGCTGGGTGTTTCACAACTACATTCGTGGATTGCAGCACCAACTACCCTGGGCACCGCATAGAACCTATTCTCTCTGCACCATCCCCACCAAGGAACCCGGCGCCCCGTCCACTTAAGCTTTCAGTACTCCTCGGAAGTTAGTCACGTGTACCTGATGGGTACATCTAAGAATTTTGTTAGATGTATCATATCAAGAAAGAATGGGTTCGACTCCTGGTCGGAACACAATATTTATTATTAATTTAATTTATTTGTGATATTTCTCGGGTTTGGTACGCTAGACATCGACGAGCTTGCTACTCACTTCGTCATGATTGGCCTATACTAAAGTTGGCTAAATGTGAATCGCTTCTTTACAAGCTTCCCTCGGAAGGAAAACAGTCGTGATGACACTTTATTTTTTTTCTGCTATTCATCATTATTACAGCCTCTATAAAAGAGTCCTAAACCTTCTCTGTTGGTGATGGGCCTTCCAGAACATTCATTTTTACAATTTGGCCTACACTTGCCACGCTAGCCAGACTAGAGATTGCAAACCGGGCCCGGTGCCCTTTTAGACATCCACTGGACCCGGCCATTCATACCGGGCCCGGTAGGTACCAAAACTGCGGCACGGAAGCCCCAACTTGTAGAAAACTATTAATACAATTTGTTTTTTGCTTTATGCAAGCTAAAATATGCTTTTTGTTATATAGTTATTGCTCTTAAGAATTTGTTTTGTTTTTACTAAAGCTACCAAAGTTGATAAGACAAGTTTAGTACATTAGGCTGCGTTATTAGTTTATTATTCTAATACTATGTTTTCAAATAGTTACATTAGTATCAGTAATTAACTTTCAGCAAGCAGGTCTTTCTCTTTACTCTGTATAGTATTAGTAATTAAATTACGGGCGACCTCTTAAATAATTTGACTACTTTCCAAACTTTTTCTCGAAATCCTCTAAATCCAGGCATTTCATCAGCGCGTGGATGATCATTTCTATCCTAAACTTAATTACTGAATACTAATGCTTACTTAAACTTAATTAGTAACACTAATGTTACTATTACGTTCATAAGTGATACTAATTCTGTATTAAAAACTCGTGATTTTGAGACTGATTATTGTTGATTTGCTGGTTTGAAATAAATAATACGGAATAACCGTAACCTTGAATCATTGTATTTTCCTCCATTTACTTATAGCAAATTTTCATAAAATACTTCAAAGGTTTCATCCTGACACATCAACCCGGCCGGCCGGGTTGGCGGCGAATGTGACCGGACCCGGCCGGGTTGAAAAACATACCGGGTTGCAATCTCTAGGCCAGACGGGTGGCGATGAGGCCATTTATTACCAGGTCCGTATTAAAAGTTGTCAGAAAATGCCCAACATTAAACAAAGGTTAGCTGGTGGATAATGCCTCACGGCATAAAGCTGCTTGTGCACATTAATTTTAAGATGTTTTAGTGCAATAAAGCATTTTTATTATTAAATACACGTGCCTAATTTTAGGTTTTGGTGCAATAAATAATTTAAAATTAGGTAATAAGATCAAATTCTGTTTCATTCTTTCTCGACTCGTGCCCAGTCAAGTCGCCAGTGCTAGGACTGAATTCAGTCATGAGTTTCTGATTCCAGTTGCTAACATTCATGGACCTTTCGCGCTGCATACCATCAAGTGGGCGCAAGGTCATATGTGCTAGTATAAACAAAAAAAAAAATGATCTTTTTTGATACCACAATACTTGCTTGAGCTTTTATATAAATATTTCCAGACAGGTCACACAGCGCCATCTAGTTTCCGTGGTAAGCTACAAGGCTTGTGTTACGGAAACTAGATGGTTGATATACAAACTTTTTTTTTATAAATATATACATATAAACACCCAGACCGAGACAAATTATACAATGTACAACTTGCCCCGGTGGGAATCGAACCCACGACCTCCCGAGTTCACGGCAACGTTTGTTACCACTAGACCACGGAGGCGGTCAATAATAGTGTCAATAAAATGTCAGGGAAATATAGTTAAAGCAAAAAAACAATATAGTCCAAAAAGTAAATTTATTAATAAACTTTAGACTTTGAAATCACTGTATGGTGACTTGGTCAATGGGATATCACGCCACAAGTCCGGAGTAAGATAGGCGTAGGTTTTGGCTATAGCAGCATAAGTAGCTTTGGCGAAATTGCCAAGAGTGCCAGTTGACCCTCTAGCAGAAGTGTAGCAATCTTGAACTCCGGCCATCTGGAGCAGCTTCTTGGGAACGGGAGCAGATACAATACCTGTTCCACGAGGGGCAGGTATCAACCTTACAGTCACAGATCCGCACTTGCCCGTTACCTGAAAAGATGGATAAAACCAAGTTTAGTTTTGTCCCTTTTTAAAGTTTAAAACTGTTTTAGGATGGAAAGAATCAGACGCATTAAAGCTTCATCGGATTAAATCCTCAAGTGGATACCACGAATGAAATGAAATTGGTTCTCATCATGTAATTTTTTTTAATAAGTAGATGACACTCGCCTGACGAGGTTTTGACCGACATTTTATTTACGATTTCACAAGTTGGTATTAGTGTAACCGGGACAGGCAGCTTAACATGCTCACAGGCACAGGAACAGTGGTTATAAATCTATTGTTAGCTGTCCAAACATGCTTGTTTTTGATTTTAGAACAAAGTAGCTTTTACAACAAACCTATATAAATGTAGTGAAGATTAATATATCTGTGTGTATATTTATTTACGAAATTGTACAAAATAAACCAGATTGAAACAATACATTGTGTTTCATTTCCTATTCACTGCCAAAGACACTTGTGTGCTACCTCTTCTAGGTACAATCTTGTGTCTGCATGTATATGATCCCCATTCCCACATGTGAATATCATCTTCCCCATTCCCTCACTGAGGGCACTACACTATATGTTATGACTCATAGCTATACACTACCACTATAATTTATATATTTGCTCAGAGCTTGGACATGGCCCACCGCATTTAGCATCCAAGTGTAATTTTTCATTAGTCATGCACCAACTGGGGTTTGAACTGAGACATTTTGAATTAAAGGAAATAATTCTTACAACCTAGCCACCACAGCTCGCAACACAATATACCATAGGGCTAAATCTGAAATTTAGGAATTTTTAACTACTAACTATAACATTTCCTTCCGATGCATTTTTTTATGTATAAGAACATATGTTATTTAATAAAAACAGACAACTTTTCCTAAGAAACCATGTCGGAAGTAACAAATTTTTCGCGCTTCTCAATGCAAACTTCTTATTTTAAGTATGGAGATGGACAATTTTTTTTGTCCACATCTATGTATTTTAGGAATAGAATAATATATTAAGTCTAAAGTCACCCTATATAGATAAGCCAATTCACTACAAAATGCAGTCATAACTAAAGCCTTGTCACATATGAACATTAGGTATGCTAACAAATCGGCTAATCTGGTAGAGGCATGGTATTAAACGACCATCAGGTGCGACTACAAACTAATACTTAATCTAAAAGTCTATAAAAGTGAAAAGATAAATTACCTTGCAAGGCACGGTATGTGGTTTTCCGATCTTGTTTCCCCAATACCCTCTGCGGACAGGCAGGACCGACAGCTTGGCTAGAATAATGGCTCCTCGGATAGCTGTAGCAACTTCCTTGCTGCATTTCACGCCCAAACCAATATGCCCATTGTTATCTCCAATAGCCACAAAGGCCTTAAAACGTGTACGTTGACCAGCACGGGTCTGCTTCTGCACCGGCATGATTTTGAGAACCTCATCGTTAAGTTGGGGACCGAGGAAGAAGTCTATGATCTCAAACTCTTTGATAGGAAGAGAAAATAGATAAATGCTCTCCAATTTATCGATCTTTCCTTCGCGTACTAAACGCCCAAGCTTAGTTACAGGCACCCATTCTTTCTGGTCTTCCTTTCCTCTGCCACGGCCTCTTCCGCGTCCTCTTCCACGACCACGTGGTCCTCCACGACCCCTATCGCCACCACGAGAACCAAAACCACCACGGAAACCGCCACGACCACCGGCTGGAGCTGCGTCCGCCATTCTGGAAACCAATTTTGAGGTTATAACCTAAATCACAAAATAACAAACAAATTGATGTTTTAAAGCGAAATCAGACGTATTTAGGCCATCACCGTGCGAACACTATGGTAGATACCACGAATGAATAAAGAATTTCTTTTCATCATGTAACACGTGGTCAAAAAAATTACATTTAAGATTTTGTACAATACCTTGACTAATATGGGATATTTATCCAAACAGGAATATAACAAAGATAATAATATCTACAGAGTATTTATGAAAATAATTTAATATTTATTTAAATAATATTAGGATAAAAAACTTACGTAGTGCGTGTGTTGAGAACGGTTGAATTACAAAATGGCCGAATCAAAAGCGTTGTCTTCAGAAGAAAACTCGGCTAACGTGTCTATGGCTGACTTAGTGAAGCGAGTAATCTGTGAAAAGTCGATTGAGTTTAAAACATTGTGAGTCTCTCGCGCCATTTTGCGCGGCCATGTCAAGTGCAAGTTTTTGTTTTGTAAATTAGTTTACTGTGGTTATTATTGGTCAAGAGTGGTGTTGTTTTGTTTAATAATGTGCTACAATGTGAATAATTATGGAAAACGATAAATTGGACTTTAAATATGGGGCACAAGTTGCAGTTTATTTTTTGCGGTTTTCCCGCGCTGTCAACTCCCATATTTTACCCGACGTGTTTGAGCAGTGGATGGTTCCGCGAGTGACTCCAAGAAAAGCATCAACTTCTACAGCATCTGGAATTTGATGATGACCTCATTAATTCATGAAAAAGAAAGATATATTACGTCAGACTTGGCTGTATGGGCTAGACCCTTTGCCTTCCCTATCATCTCATTCATCATCCATCGGGAGAAGAGAACCAAAAAAAAAAAATTAAAACATTGTATTAGTTATGGAAAACGATAAATTGGACTTTGAACTTTGGGGCACAAGTTGCAGTTTATTTTTTGCGGCTTACCCGCGCTGTTAACTCCAATATTTTACCTGACGTGTTTGAGCTATGGTGCCGCAAGTGATTCCAAGAAAAGCATCAAATTCTGCAGCATCTGGAATTTGATAATGACTTCATTAACTCATGAAAAAGAAAGATATATTACGTCAGACAAAGCTCAATGGGCTAGACCCATTGCCTATCACCTAATTCATCATCCATCGGGAGAAGAGAACAAACAACAACAATTAAAACATTGTAGACAATTTTTTATTGTGTTTACTAAAATAATAACGCGATAAAAAGTAAAAATAAAGCGTTTATATAAGACGAACTTGGCATACATGCCTTATGATTGATTTGTTACTTTAAGCGCTATTTTTCACTTTATTTCGCGTTAACAATCGTTCGACTTGGACCAAAGGAGGTTCTATGTGGACCAAAATGTCCTAGATGTGCTAAGTTCTACTTCAAAGCAAAGCTTGCTCTTTTACCGATTTTTGCTTAAGTTGTATGAAAAACATAGAGCAAGGCCAAGTCGAATGGCATTCAAAGAGGAAAAAATAGGTATTAAAGCGACAATTCAAATACAAGAATGGTTTTCAAAAATTTAAAGCAAAATTCGATAAAATAAAAGCGTTGAACGCTTTAATTTGCTTAGTTTACTAACTTAGTTGACTTTCAACGATTTTCAAAGCGAAAAAACCGCTTTTTTCCCAGTGAAATAAATAGAAAATACAACACAGAGTCTCTCGCGCCATTTTGCGCGGCCATGTCAAGTGCAAGTTTTTGTTTTGTAAATTAGTTTACTGTGGTTATTATTGGTCAAGAGGGGTGTTGTTTTGTTTAATAAGGTGCTACAATGTGAATAATTATGGAAAACGATAAATTGGACTTTAAATATGGGGCACAAGTTGCAGTTTATTTTTTGCGGTTTTCCCGCGCTGTCAACTCCCATATTTTACCCGACGTGTTTGAGCAGTGGATGGTTCCGCGAGTGACTCCAATAAAAGCATCAACTTCTACAGCATCTGGAATTTGATGATGACCTCATTAATTCATGAAAAAGAAAGATATATTACGTCAGACTTGGCTGTATGGGCTAGACCCTTTGCCTTCCCTATCATCTCATTTTTTTTTTTAGTTTTCTTCTCCCGATGGATGATGAATGAGGTGATAGGGAAGGCAAAGGGTCTAGCCCATACAGCCAAGTCTGACGTAATTTTTAAATCTTTCTTTTTCATGAGTTAATGAGGTCATCATCAAATTCCAGATGCTGCAGAATTTGATGCTTTTCTTGGAGTCACTCGCGGAACCATCCACTGCTCAAACACGTTGGGTAAAATATGGGAGTTGACAGCGTGGGAAAACCGCAAAAAATAAACTGCAACTTGTGCCCCATATTTAAAGTCCAATTTATCGTTTTCCATAATTATTCACATTGTAGCACATTATTAAACAAAACAACACCACTTTTGACCAATAATATCCACAGTAAATTAATTTACAAAACAAAAACTTGCACTTGACGTGTCCACGCAAAATGGCGCGAAGAACTCCCCCCTATCATCTCATTCATCATCCATCGGGAGAAGAGAACCAAAAAAAAAAAAAAAGAAAATACAACACTTGTGTTTTTGACGTTTGGACTTACGGGGTATTTATTTTACGAAACATATTTTTTAATTATATTTCGGTAAATAACGCCAATTTCCACCAAACAGAAGACGAAATTAAAAATATCGCTATAATGTACGCAGTCGAGAAAGAGTTTGTGATCGAAATGAAGCTGAAAAGGGTTTGTATACGACTATTCACTTATTTCTTGCAGCGATAATTTTATAATAATTACGTAGGTACCTCTTTCTTTGACTGCCGCCGTAGTCGTGAATTTAGGACGTACCAGGTTCGATTCCTGGTCGAGTGTACAAAATAAAATTGCGACGTTTTATCGAGTATGCTACAGACATCGACGAGTTTACCACTTGTCATGATGTGCCTATAGTAAAGTTAGTTGTATGTGGGTTAGCACTATAAAAAACATTGTTTCTATAACCACCCTGTTTTCCTATGACATGTCCTGGTTTTGGGGGTGTTTTGCATTGTTTTTGAGTACCTTGTGCCCTGGGTTTTATGATACTTTAACATCTGATTACTGATTATAATCAGATAAAAATATATTACAAAAACAAAAAAAAAATATATATATATATAAGTATATAATTTTTAGTATTCTGATGATGTTCAATCCTCTCTCATCACACAAACTTTGTATCTAAGTTTTTTGTTGTAATAGTATTATCTCTGGAACAATTTTCCGGTCTCCATTCGACATACAACAGACAGATTTACCTGTATTTACTGTTTATATGTATTTTATGGAGCCACAATAATAGCTAAATATATTGTTTTAGTGTTCTTGTTGAAAGTATGTGCCATTTGCAATGATTTCAAAAGCCAATTTTTACTTTCAAGGAGCCAAGTATATTGTAAGCTTGCCATGGTGATATTTATATAAAAATAACACCGCTTGAAACAAGACTTACTACAATGTGTGTTTATTACAATTATATAGGTATATATTAGATTTGTTATCAATTTTTTTTTGATCACCTCTTTCTGTCACATGAAACTCTCTTATTGTCCTTAAGGTTAGTCTAACAACAATATGTTAGCCCTTTATACTTTTGCACAGTAAAGTTTTTAAATAAATAATGTTGTGTGATAAATCCCATTTTTTTTTTCTCCTTTGATTACTGCATTCGTGGCAATCTGTACATGTACAATGGGCTACTCTTTTGTTTGATATGTCTATCTGTATTGATGTCAGTATTGGAGGGGAACCCATTGGCTCCAATGGGTTCATATCAATCACAATCACAATGTATCTTTTTGTAGGAAATGACGAATATAGCAGAGTTAAAAGCTGCTGCAAAGCGCAGTTCGACGATAGCAAGTGATGTGTGCAACGTTCTGGGTGCATGTGAAAAGCGATTACAGCAATTGGAAACTGCTGTGTTGCCCCTTTATGGCGATACTGCAAGACTTCAACAAATACACCATAGTAAGTACTTACTGTCCGTGGCCAGGTTCTCCAGAAATTTGTATTAGAAGTCTGTAGTTCAGCAGTGGAGGTCTAGGTCTCTGTATTTTAGAGGCATGATGATTATGATTAAACTGGTAGCTGATCCAACATCTTAACAATTTTTTTTATGGGTGGAGGCACATAAGTGGTTACCATGCTCTCTCAGAACCTAATATGCTCTGTTGGTTTAACATGCTCACCAAGAGCTTCACAAACCCTCTAAGGGTTTAACATGCACTTTGATTCCTTAACATGCTCTCTGGGGTATTTATAGTTGTGTGTAATTTAACTTGTTTTCAGACATGGAGAAAACTGTGAAGGCCCTAGACAATGTGATAAACTACTATATGGTGGCCCGGGAGTTAGCAGATCGTATTACTGCTGGGCCCATCACCACTTCTCCCGAAGCACTTAATGAATATCTTGAGGTAAATGTTATCAAATTTAAATCATTTAATTCTTTTTAACATTGTTTACTCTTAGAATCATACACAATCCATACTAATATATTGTTTGTCTGTCATTCATGCCTATATTACTGGGCCGATTATAATAAAATTGGAAGATGGAATGCAGGGAATGACAATATAAATGTAATAAATGGTGAAAGACAGAGGCAAAAAATTTCCAAGCATTTCATATATTCACCGTGCAGGTGCCGGGTCCATCGTATGTAGGTAAGAGATGAGAAGAATGGTGTCTTGGGCTTGCAACAGACATTAGGCTGGTTTACAAAGGACGCCATCCTGTTTTTATTTTATTGTGCAACAAGATGCTCACCATTCTACTCCTCTCTCTACTATCAACCAAATACTGTATGATTCTGTCTGTTAATGTTGTGACAGCAGACCTGCTTAGGCCCAAGTCTTTCAGTAGTTCGGTTAATAATCATGAGTGGTCATTTATGACAGGTAGATTTTTTTTTCTTTTTTTTTTTTTCTTTGTTAATCTTGCATTCAGTCATAAACTTTAAGCAGATGATTTGAGTAGTATGACATGTAGATCATATTCCCCATTGGGAATATCTCCTTATTTGCTCAGCAGCTAGAATCTTGCTGGCTGTCTGTTTCTAGCACTCTACGTCTTTTTAGACGCCTGACTTCTTGAGGGATAGTAAGGTCAACTGCTAGCTGGTTAGGATGATTCTCCAGCCTTGTCCTGTATCTGTTAGATAATTTGATTTCATCCTTTATTGTGTTTATAGCCAGGCATTCATGCAGCTCAGACATTTTGATGTACCATGGTGTATTTGCAATGCTTTTTAGAATTTTATTTTGTGTTCTTTGTATTAGCATGATATTGGAATCGCAGGCTGTTCCCCAGAGAGGAATACCATAGGTCCAAATAGGTTTGATTACTGATGTGTATATCAACATTTTGTTGTCAATAGACAGTTTGGAGTTTCGATCGAGTAACCAGTATAGTCCTTTGTGTCTAATGTTGATTTCTTTTTTTTTGTATCTATATGTTTTTTCCAAGTCAGCCTGCGATCCTAGTGCATACCCAGGTATTTGACTGAGTTGCTGTGTGGAAGTGAGTTGTTACCCAGATATACGGAGGGACAGTCTTCTTTTCTTAGCGTGAAGGTCACATGCACCGATTTTGTAGCACTGGCACTAATTTTCCATTTTCAAGCCATTTCTGGACGTCGTTTAGGCTGTTTTGCAGTATTCTTGAGATAGACAGATAGATTAAAATCAATATATGCCACAACATATTAAAACAAGAGTGTGGTTAGTTTGCATATTGTTTAAAATTAATTTTGTGACAACCAACTAAATCTACTTTATAATGGTTGTAAAGTGGCCAAGTCAGGTTACAATTTTAGCATCAATTTTCATTTTCAGGCCTTGGACAAGTTAGCTGAAGCCCAGAAGTACTTCAAAATCAACAATCCTACCAGTGTTGAGTTGGAAAATATTGTAAGTAAATATTCCATTACATATTTCAGATATTACAGAACGCCGCGCTGGTTGCGTCAACTTTAATGACATTTTATTAAAAATTCCACAAGTTTGTATAAGTGGAAATAGTACCAATGGCTTAATATGCTCTCCGAGGCAAGAAAACAAGGTATTGTAAATTTATGACAAAAACCTGAAAACAGCCAGTCTACCTTTGGCCTCACTAATAATAATCTATTAAAAAACTGTCTCCATCAGCCAGTAGGTATTTTCCCCTACAACGATAGACACAGCACCCACACAGTGAATCCATGTAATGCTTAAATAATTGTCCTCTCTCTCTTCTTGATGACATTATTATTAGTAATTCCAAAGATAATATTAGTAATTACGCAGTACTAGCGGTTAAATGCGTGGATTTAGACTCGGAGGTACCGGGTTCGATTCCTGGTCGGGACACAAAAATATTTATTAATGTAAATAAATATATTTAATTAATATTTAAATTATTTGTGATATTTCTCGAGTTTGGTACGCTGAAGACATCAACGAGTTTGCCACTTGTCATTATTGGCCTATAAGTTGGCTAAATGTGAATCCGCTTATTTGTAAGCGTGGTTTCTGACCACCCCGAAAGGGAAACGGTCGTGATGATACTTTACTTTACGTAGTACTACTAACTATTAAGGTTAATAATGGCGCACTGCAAATCTCAATAGTTACTCATTCCAAAAACAACTTCTATTGGTACATGATGGGGTCAAATTGCAACCTTTTTGGATTAAAAAAAAAGCATTATAACCAGGCCATCACTGCTACACTAACTTACAACTTGATTTTCAGAACACCCTGTACAATAGTGGAGTGTCTAAATTGGAGACTTCGTTTGAGGATATGTTGTGTAGGAACACTCGGCCCCTCTCTCCCTCCACGCTGATGGATATGATCGCTATAGAAGAAGGTAATTTTGGTCAATAATAATAAACCATATCTTGGAAACTCGTTCCATAAATATATTTACGGAAGATCTGCCCAGGCCCTCAATTCATCAATTCTTTCAGATTTTGCTGGTATTTCTATCGCACCAAATTCCACTGTGTAAAGCTGAGTCTTGAATATGTTCCTTTTCAATAAGAATAACTTATTTTAAGTTTTAAAAACATTGAGTCGTCTGGCCTATAGGTAAGAGGAGAAGGCAAATTTCTAAGCATTCCATGGATTCGTATACAGCACCTGGGTCCATCTTGTGTGGAAAAGAGAGATGAGAACAATCTGATATAGCTGAGGTTTCCTTGCATCTTAACAGCTTACTCTTTGGAACACTTTGCTGCTACATATCATTATTTATGGGATTATAAGGAAAACATTCTACCACCTTTATTCATATACCAAGCTTTTAAATTTATTTAACATTATTTTGATCAGATTCGAGTGCTGAAAGTGTAAGCGTTGGTTCGAGTGGTTGTCCCAGTGTGGAGACTATGAGAGCAGCTGCGGGGTGGCTCAGTGGTGCGGGGACTCCTCCTGCCAACTGTCTGCTCACAGTTAGGGCACCCGCAGCCAAGACCTCCCTCGTAGCCTTCAAGGACTACCTCAAAACTAGGTCCATGGGCTCTTCTCCACTCATGGTGAGTTTAACACCCATTTTTAACATTTCCGCAATGGCTCTTCCGCTTAATTATTCCTTACAGCTGTCAAACGGAGACAATATTTATGTTATGGTGATGATAGCAATCAAATCAAAATAACTTATGTGCGTATGCTTAGTACGTAACACTTGGATATTGTCAATACATGTTTTAAAGCAAATAAATAAATAAAAAATACTACCATTGACCTTGGCTGGACCGAACCCAACATCAATACAATAATTATAACCCAAACAACAACCAAAACATTGTTGCCATAAACAAAGAATTTGTTTTTACTTACAGCTAGTTACTTAATATTAAATTTGTGGCTGTAAAAAGGCCATGTCAGCTTACAATCTAATAATAATAATAATTAAGTCCATAAATATAAATTCGTGGCTGTAAAAAGGCCGTAACAGCTTACAATCTAATAATAATAATTAAGTCCATAAATATAAATTCGTGGCTGTAAAAACGCCATGTCAGCTTACAATCTAATAATAATAATTAAGTCCATAAATATAAATTCGTGGCTGTAAAAAGGCCGTAACAGCTTACAATCTAATAATAATAATTAAGTCCATAAATATAAATTCGTGGCTGTAAAAACGCCATGTCAGCTTACAATCTAATAATAATAATTAAGTCCATAAATATAAATTCGTGGCTGTAAAAAGGCCGTAACAGCTTACAATCTAATAATAATAATTAAGTCCATAAATATAAATTCGTGGCTGTAAAAGCTGTGTCAGCTTATAACTAAACAAGTATAATATTTATGTCAAATAAATTGATAAATTTCGTGTCTAAATACAATCTAAAAAATAATTGCTACGTCCAAATTAAACGTATTATATTCATGGCTGTAAAAGGGCCGTGTCAGCTTATAATCTAATAAATAATAAATATTTCCAGACAGGTCACACAGCGCCATCTAATTTCCGTGGTAAGCTACGAGGCTTGTGTTACGGAAACTAGATGGTTGATAAACTACATAGTATACTTTTTTTTTTTTGTAAATATATACATAGGTATTATACATATAAACACCCAGACCGAGACAAATTATACAATGTTCAACTTGCCCCCGGTGGGAATTGAACCCACGACCTCCCGACTTCACGGCAACGTTTGTTACCACTAGACCACGGAGGCGGATGTATCACAATGACATTTGGATAAATATTCGGAGGGGGCGTGGTATCAGGTGATTCAAGGACTCAGGATGTGCTAGGCCGCAATAATTACACTAGCTAATAGTGTCGCTTATCCCCTCGTTCCGACACCTAAGCACGCTTAAAGTTGTTCCGAGACGTGCATTGTTTTGCCAAAGCTATGTGACGTCACAAATGACATTATTCCTCGCGCTCAGACTGCTCACGATATCGACGTAGATCGCTCTGAGCGCTGTCAGTTGTTTGTCATTATGTCGCGCGCTATTTTCAAGTTTATTTAATATTAGGTTTTCTTTTAAATTATTTAATATTGTAATTCGTTTATACTGATTGTATATTACTTTAAAAAGAGGGTATATTTGCATTTCTTATTGTATGTATATATGTATGTGTATGTATATATGTATATTGTGTGTATTTTATTTATTTATTTATTTAAAAACTTTATGCACGGCGGGCTTAATGCCGCTAGGCATTCTCTAGCAACCAACCTTTGGGACAATGAAACGATTTGTGTTGTGAGGTTGTATGTGTATGTGTTTGGATAATTTACATATTGGTTATTGCTTACAATGTTTGTAAATGATTTTTACTTGCACTCACCGTTCACTTTAAATGCTTTATCTGTCCCTAAGGTTGGCTGTCAGAGAATGTCTAGTGGAATTAAGCCCGCCCCTTGTACATAGTGCAATAAAGTTTTAAATAAATAAATACTTATAAAACAAATCTATAATTAAGGAAGTAATAGACCAAAATAAGTTAATAATAGTAAACATTTCACATATAAAGATGTATAAACCGAGAAATGGCCGGCTTACTTTATCAAAATAATTAACATATATTTTTTTAATTTGTTGCAGAGAGCAAAAAATATGTTAAACCGTTCAGACAGCAGTGCCAAGAAAACTAGCAAGATACAGAAAGTGTAAGTTATAATTTAACTTTTAATTAATCTGGAATTACCTTTAAATACGCTCAGACATTAACCACCGGAACTATATTGAGAGTATCACCTGAGCAAAACAGCTTCAAAAAGCTCAGAATACTGAAGAAGGTTTTTCAGACTTGCTGTACTCAGATCATGTTTGGAATACACAGATTTTTTTTATTCATTTTTGAAAACCAACAGTTGACAATATTATAGTAAATAGTATACAGTAAATTCACTAAGAACTATTAAAGGTTTTACATATAAATTTAAAGTTAAGTAATAAAGAGCAAGAGAACCATAAGTAAGTTGATAATGAAAAACAAATCACTCATTAGGGATTGCTGCCGATGATCGATTCAACGTAATGAAGCGTCATTAGACGTCTAATATATGTTGCTTTGGAGTTCAGATTCTCTCAATGTCCTACTGAGGCGAACTGTTCGAATTGTGGACGCCGGTTAAGTCCTTGGATTTAGACTCGAAGGTACCGGGTTCGATTCCTGGTCGAAACACAACAATATTTATTAATCTATATACATACATTTATTAATTAACATTTAATTTATTTGTGATATTTCTCGAGTTTGGTACGCTGCGACATGCTTGCTACTTGTCATGATTGGCCTGTAGTAAAGTTGGCTCAATGTGAATCCGTTTATTTATTAGCGTGGTTTCTGACCACCCCGAAAGGGAAACGGTCGTGATGATACTTTACTTTTACATTCATACAAATTTGTCGTAAGATTTGATCTCTCAACAATTGTGACGGCTGCAGCCCAGAATCAAGGACACGAGGCATGTTTGGTCAGATAAACATAATTAGAGATTTTTGTAATTTAGATTGGAGAAGCGTGCCAATAAGATAATGAAGAAAGCTTCACAGACTTTAGAACAGTCCACTGGCCTGGCTATAGGACCTAGAAGATCTATGACTGATTCCTGTAAGTAACATTTACTGAATAAAAATAGCACACCCTTTGTTTACTGATATAATGCCGATAAATTTATCAATTAGCTTATACTGCGTGGAATTTATTAAAAAGCAAATGTTTTTATATCATAATCTAGAATAAAAATAAAGAACTACGTATATTTTATTTTAATTATTCAGTAATAAAAACATAAGTTACGGTGCAGAGGTGTTATCCTAAAAATATCGCAAATCATACTGACCCTAATCAAGTTAAATTGACTTACGTAATTCTTTCTCTATTTCGTCTCTCGGCTGTGAGCGAGATCAATTAATAATACACTTACGGCTGGTCACTTTGGGTATTTAAGGCAATGACGTGCTTCATCAACTTTCTACAACCGGCCGTATAACTCCCCAGCGTTTAGGTACTTATCGTGATTTTTAAACGCAGCCTTATTCACCATACAGTAGTGTTTTGTTTATCTAAAGCTACTCCGAAACACGATAATAGTAACCTAAGCATGCTTAAAGCCGTTCTGAGACGTGTATAAACTGTTTTATCTACTCTCATATCGTAAAATGCGAATTACAAACTTCAAAACGAATTTATATTGACATACTTTATAAACATACTGCTGAAATTTAAAAATAGAATCACATTATAACACTTTTCTCTAACAAAATAATGTTATATTTCATTTTAAAAATAGAATCACAAATATTATATATCACTTATTTTTCTTAAGGCAAAGGTTCCATTACATAAAAGTTTTGATTTAAATTTTTACTTGTCTATGGCAGCGCCCGCCATAGCGGGTGCGCGATCATAAGCTAGGTTTTGGCGCCATTTCATTGTTTAGGACTTATGTATTCTGTATCATGGTCATTTAAAAAAATAAACATAAAAATTGGCGCCATTCAATACGTTTTGTTGTATAGCATTTAGTGTGATTTTTTAATTCTTGCTTAAAAATTTCTCATAGCAGTGAATGTGAAGATAATTTGACTCCGCCCGATATTTTAAATGCGGCGACGGAAATGAGTCGTAATCTATTACCAGCAAAGTCGAGAAAATTATATGATAAATGCTATCACGAATAAACTATTTCTTACTGTTTTAACTTTTATATTTTATTTAGTAGGTTGGTATCCCAATGTATGAGAGTAGATAAATTAGTGTATGAAACTGCACATAACTAGATACTTGTGTGATATTTTCTTATTATGCAACAGATTCATAAACTACTATTGCCAAAGCTTTGTAACGTCAGAAATGACATCATTCCTCGCGCTTAGACTGCTCAACATGCGTAGCATGTCCGTACGCTGCAATGTCATAGCATCTTTAGGGGATAAAACAAGCTATTGACGTAATTATTAATCGGTTCTTGTATCTAGATACTGAAGAAAACAGCGGAGAAGCAATGGAAGAATACGAAGCCGAATCTACCGGAGAACTAGCAGTTTGTCTTACTCGTATCGCTAGAAATGAACAGAGATTTCTTTTGGGACTCGTTCCGCTACAACGACTGCCGACACTCATCAGCGCTGTACTCAAACAATGCTTTACCATACTAGCTACTGACGTAGAGGTGAGAAATATAGGGTGATTTTTTAGCCGAGAACGTTGTTGTCTATGGTTTGACTTAGACTGGAGTTCTTCGCGCCATTTTGCGTGGACATGTTTAGTGCAAGTTTTTGTTTTGTAAATTAATTTACTGTGGATATTATTGGTCAAAAGTGGTGTTGTTTTGTTTAATAATGTGCTACAATGTGAATAATTATGGAAAACGTTAAATTGGACTTTAAATATGGGGCACAAGTTGCAGTTTATTTTTTGCGGTTTTCCCGCGCTGTCAACTCCCATATTTTACCCGACGTGTTTGAGCTATGGTTCCGCGAGTGACTCCAAGAAAAGCATCAAATTCTGCAGCATCTGGAATATGATGATGACCTCATTAACTCATTAAAAGAAAGATTATTGTGTATTGTAGTTCGCATATTATTGTGTATATAAGTATATATGTCCCGTTTACGTAGTATATATATTTTATGTAGTTTAGTATTATTATTTTTATGATGTTTATCGGATATATAATTTAACTAAGTAGTACTAATAAGTGTTTTATTTTTTTTTGTGTTTTTTTATTTTGCCATGCCTAAACTTCGATTCCTTGCCCCGAAGGTTGATGGTAAGAGAATGCCAAGCGGCATTACATACACCTTTTGTATTAAACAATTTTTTTTTAAATAAATAAATATATATTACGTCAGACTTGGCTGTATGGGCTAGACCCTTTGCCTTCCCTATCATCTCATTCATCATCCATCGGGAAAAGAGAACCTAAAAAAAAAAAAATCTTAGACTTGAATAATCTTTAAAAATACACATTTTATACAGAAGATTCAAATGTGTGTGTGTTTTTTTTACAATATTAGTATTGTTATTTCTTTGTAAATCCATAGAAAGCATCAACTCGTTGGCGTAGAGCCGCTACCAGATGCAGTTCCTCTGCTGCTAACGGCTGGGCCTTGCTCTCCAGGCTGGCCAAGTTACAGCCAGAAGTGGAGAGGGCGCTGGCACCCGCCTCGCCCGCACCATTCACCGCCATCTTTAACACCTGCCAAACTAATGTAAGTATAGTTTATTTATTAATAATAGGGTAGCCAACAGTGCTAACATCACACACTTATTTGTACTTAACACTAAATTAGATGTTGCACCTATTATAGGCGACCGACACATTACCACAGTAGCCTTTATTGCCTATAAGAAATAACAATATTATAAAATTTTCAATAAGTATACAAAAACTAAATATTATTCGAAAAACTAAAGCTGAAACAATTTAAAAAAAAAATGTTACCTACTTCAAGTAATAAAGTAAAATTAATAAAATTAAAAATATTTTTATAAAAAAAAACATACATAAAATTGACTTATAAATTTTGGGCAAGTTGTTTTAGCAGTTTATGATTAAATACTCTTAGTTAGAGATGGATAGTTGTGGGGGTTTATTAGCTGATTTATTCTTTAGACAGTTGCGCAAAGATTGAAGAGATGTTTGTTGTCTTTAGTGCATTAGGTCTCTAGAGGAGTGGGTGGACGGTGTGCGCGGAGACAGCAGCGCTCCCCCCGTGGACGGCACCGTGCACCAGCTCGCCGCCGCCGCGCTCGCTCTGCTGCAGGGACTCTCCGACCACGTGCACACTCTGGGTGAGGCAGCAGACAGACACTAACACGAACACTGACACACATACACACACACACGGATACTCATTGACACGTACATGGGGATGAAACTCACGCGCTTTGGGTCGAAGGGAGAGACGACTGTCGATATACACATTACTTTGGTCAACATAAAGGCACTTTGGGAGAAACGCACTCAATTTGTGCGGGACGTACATATTTTGTGCGCTACGTACACACTTTGGGATAAACGCACTTACTTTGTGCGGAACGTACACACTTTGGAAGAAACGCACTTACTTTGTGCCGGACGTACACGCTTAGGAAGAAACGCACTCACTTTGTGCGAGACGTACAAACTTTGGGAGAAACACACACACTTTATGCGCTACATACTGTAACCCGCCTTTGCAGTCACAAGATTATCCAACGCTTGCGGTTGGATGTAGTAGCTTTTAATTGTTACAGAGAGGGTTCTACGGAACTCATTTTTTTATTAAAAATGCACAAAACTTTTTTATACTTTATAATTTAGAAATAATTACAAATGTAGAAAAACTAAACACTTTCCTACGTGGAACACTATGACGCGGTAGACTTTAACAGTAATTATGATTTTAATCCTAATATTTATAAAAATACTCGCTCTGTCGACCTCTCGGTCCGAGCTCCCGATGTTCTTTTTTTTTCAAAAACAAAAACCTACAACTATGTCATTGTCGTATATTGACAATATTCTTCTTTATTAAAATCCAAATAAAACTCCGTAACCTACATGTACCCGTTACAGTACACACTGTGCGGGACGTACACACTTTGGGAGAAACACAGACACTTTGTGCGGGACGTACACACTTTGGAAGAAACACACTTTGTGCCAGACGTACACACTTTGGAAGAAACGCACTCACTTTGTGCGGGACGTACACACTTTGGAAGAAACGCACTTTGTGCCAGACGTACACACTTTGGAAGAAACGCACTCACTTTGTGCGGGACGTACACACGTTGGAAAATACGAATTTTTTTTGCAGGACTACCTCCGAAGTCTAGCGGTTAAGACCTGGGACACTATAATTTATTTATGATATTTCTCGAGTTTGGTACGCTAGAGACATCGACGACTTGTAAAATATAGTACTCGTACTATTTTAACATAAATAATAATGTTTTTAATTTTGCTCCTGCATCTCATTCATTAATTTTGTTTTAGGTAAATAATCATTAACCTATTGGTTTTCACTTATTTATTATTATTCTTTTGCTTTTGCTAGTCACAGTTCAATTGCACTATTAATTTAAATCTAATTACTATATTTTATTCTTATTTCTGTTTTAATTGTATTGTCTAAATAATATAAAATCTCTTTGGCTTGTGTTCCACTATTGCTATTTTGTTTATATGTTTAATATAATAAGCTGTGATTTTTTTTTAAATAAATAAATATATTTTAGGGCCTGCGTTGTGTAACGACCCTGTGTATAATCGAGCCTACACAGATTTGGCGACTCAACATGATAAAGACGCTGCGATGTTTGCCATTTATATGAGTAAGTTTTTCATTTCAACGTTCAACCAATCTTTTTCTTTGGAACCGACAATCTCATACTTCCGAAAAGTTAGAAACCATAGCCTTTATAACGTATAATTATTGCCATCTTAAAATATATTAAATTAAATAATAATAATATAAAATATTATTTAATATTCAATGACATAATTAATTAAAAAAAAAATAGAATTGCTATAATTTTGAAGTCAAGGAAATGATAGAAAAACAATTATAGTTTTAATTATTTGTAGGAAAAAATGTATGTATATTTAATCTGGCAACACTGACCATAGCTCAGAAGTGGATGACAAAACATTTTTTTTAATGTACTAAATTTTTTAACGGACTAAAAAGTATATAAAATAATTTATTCAATACGAAGGATATGTATTTATTGATAGCATATTTTAATGTACATACATTTAAGTTAAAGTGCAATAAGATTTGCTGGTCGCTCTTAACAGACCGGCAAAACATTGCCGGTCGCTATCTTGACGTTTCAACGTTTTAATAGTACATTAATTAAATTACTTGCTGGTTTTATTTAGATTAGGTACTTGCATTGTTGAGTAAAGCACTATACAAGCCTTGGCCCACTATGACTGCTTCGCTGGTCACGCTATGATTGCCTCGAGCTAGCCTAGCTACGCTCTAGGCCTTCCAGCTTGGCCATCATTGCAGCCCTTGCTGTCCTCGCTGTAATCAGCGCGACCAGCAAAGTAGTCATTATAGACCGCGGCAGTAATGTACTATTAATAATAATAATTTTATTAGTATAGATTATTTATTTATTTAATACTTTATTGTACAAAGACAAAGGCGGGCTTTAAAGAACAAGCAAGACATTTTATCATAGTCAACCATTGGGAAAATAGGTGCTGAAATATTAAATATAAATATCAAAAGTATTATTTAATAACTAGCCACATACATACAACTACATATACATACATACAAATATACATATGATAAACTAAATACTAATACATAAACTTACACATACATACATAAAAATATCATCATGATCGTAGAACAGTGACGGATCTGCTATATTTAAAATTTTCATGGCGGCCATTCAACTGTCATTTCGACTGTTTTTTTGTCACTTTTTAAGTCTCATAATAAGTGCAAACCTTCTAGATTTCATTTTGGAATCCTTTCTAATATTTGCACTATAAATTACAGACCACAAACAATATAAAACTATATATAAATATATATGCAAAATTTTGGGTATTTTTTTAAATCCGACACTGTTCTACGATCATGACGATATACTTGCAAATTTTGTTGGAAAATGAAATGCGAATAGACCATTTTTTTAAATAGCGATCTGGTGGTTACTCGCCTGATGTTAGGAGGCAAATTGTTCCACAAATTTGTCGCTACAAGACAAATGAGTTTGAAATAAAACTAGAGTTATGCGAAGGGATCGAAAGAAGATAGTTTTGAGAGGATCGAAGAGATTTATCATAGAACGAAGAGGTTAGCGGGTTCTAAACCTAAAAAGCATACTTCAAATCATGCATTGTCCTCCACTTCTGAGCTATAGTCCAAATTTCAAGGTCTCTAGCTCATCTGGAAGTTAGTTTAAAATTAATTACAAAATTTCACCCGGAATTTCAAATAATAAAAATAATTTATTTTGTTTCAGGGAAAGTTCTAGCCCAATTGAACTCTGCTTTGCGAAGTAAAAGTGAACAATATCCAGACGCATTAAAGTCTATTTTTAGACTTAACAACGCTCTATATTTACTGCAGGTAATTTTTCCTTGGTCTAGCGGTAAAGTCCGTGGATTTAGACTCGGACTCGAGACACAATAATATTTATTGATGTAAATAAATACATTTAATTTATTTGTGATATTTCTCGAGTTTGGTACGTTGGAGACATCAACGAGCTTGCCACTTGTCATGATTGGACTATAGTAAAGTTGGCTAAATGTGAATCCGCTTATTTATAAGCGTGGTTTCTGACCACCCCGAAAGGGAAACGGTCGTGATGATACTTTACTAGGTATTTTTTTTTATATTAGCACACCTTATGGTAAGTGGCGCGAAGGTCTATGAATGCTAGCAATGTTGGAGACACTATGCCGGCTTAACTGGCCATGATGGCAATTCATCCCGAAACGTGTGGTTACACTTTACCACAATCAGTCCGCCTACCACCTATTTGTTGTTCTCGTTGAAAGTATGTGCCATTTGCAATGATGTCAAATGCCAATTTTTTCTTTCAAGGAGAACTAATATTGTAAGCTTGCCATGGTGATATAAAAATAACACTGTTTGATACAAGTTTGTTCTTAGTGAGAAATATCAAAGGAAGTGAATCGAATGTAACTTATGATTTTTGTTTTTGTATCCTTTGCCTATTTGTATGTATCATTTCTGTTTTTTTCTCCAAATAAATAAGACTTACAAAACACTTTCACAAAAAGCAAGACGAATCTACATAACTTTACAGAGTCCGTATATTATTGTATGTATTATTTGTACATTTATATATACATATATTATATATATATATAAATGTACTATAATACAATACATAATTATACCTACTATATTATTTATTCATTATATAGTAGGTATAATTATGTATTATTCATGTATATATCGGTAGATAACTACCATAGCTTTATTATTTATATATATATATCTTTTAGTTATAAGTTGTTTTCTCAATAAAACTCTTTGTCAAACATTAGTGGTCATGCACCCACAATCCCTGCTCACAACTCCCAAAGGTTAGCTGTTAGATAATGTTTTTAGACATTAAGCTCGCCTATGTACTGTAAAATGTTTTATTTTCTGTGCAATAAAGAATTTATCTATCTATCTATCTATCTACTTACCTAATTGTAGTGTAAAAAAATAATTGAAGGTACTTTAACTTGTATTCTTAATTAATTATGCGTAATTATTGTATTATTTATATTTTATTTTTACATTTTAATAGCGTTTTACACTGACATGTCAAGTATCATCACGACCGTTTTCCTTTCGGGGTGGTCAGAAACCACGCTCATAAATAAGCCGATTCACATTTAGCCAACTTTACTATAAGCCAATACACTGACAGTTCCGTTATTTAAGGGATTTCACTATATAATGTCGCTTAAGTAACAGAATAGAAAAAAAGAAAGAAATATATTTATTTTAACCATACACAACCATTAAATAAAAAAAAAACACAAAAAAATAGGATAATGTTTATGCGAAAGATACTTAGTCTACTCAAATACTAGATCAGCTCGGCGTCTGCTACAACCTATAGATAGACCATAGCGCTGATTTTCAGCCGCCACTTTATGGATGGAAAGCACTTCATGGACACAGATGTACATACATGTAAATACAACCCATTTAACACATACACACATATTGCATGAATACACACAGTATCATCACAACCCTTTCGGGGTTGGCAGAAACCACGCTTATAAATTTATTTATTTTGTAAGTAAGTAGGTATAGGACAATAAATATGTATTCTGCGCTTTTACATGTCAAAAAATTAATTAAAATTTTCTGGGAAATAGCTTGTATTTGGAGCAGCACATTACAACCCAAATATACATTATTATAATCTTAAAATTATAGCTGCTGTAAATAGGCATTGTCATAATATGAATAAGCGGATTCACATTTAGCCATCTTTACTATAGGCCAATCATGACAAGTGGCAAGCTCGTCGATGTCTCCAGTATCCAAACTCGAGAAAAATCACAAATAAATTAAATATTATTTAAATGTATTTATTTACGTTTTTAAATATTTTTGTGTCTCGACCAGGAATCGAACCCGGTCGAGTCTAAATCCACGGGATTAACCGCTAGACCATATAATAATAATAACTTCCCAGCCCAGCATAGTAAGGTGAGCAAGGTGAATTCAGACATGCAGCCAGCATGCTCGCTGAGAAGCATAGTCCAGCCTCTGTGTTTCCACTTTCCTATAATGAGTCCTTCAAAAGACGAGTGAAAAAGCATCTAGACAAGCCAGCATAGTGTTTGGGACTGATTTCAGCTGGATTTATGAACCTTGCACGCAAATGTTCTATAAATTGTATTGTGATTGTTTGCATAATAACAAAAAAAATATGTTTGTAGGAGTTTAAGAAGTAGTGAATTATCAGCTCTAAGTCCATAATAATGTTTCAGGGTTTACAACGGAGCGGGCTGATAGAATTTCTTCTGATTGCCGAACCAGAATGCGAAATAACATACAGGGATATGATACAAGAACATAAAACTTCTTACTTGCAAAGGTAATATTTATTGAATAGTTTTAATTTATTTAAAAACTTTATTATTGCACTATGTTCAAGAGGCGGGCTTAATGCTGCTAGGCATTCTTTAGCAACCAACCTTTGGGACAATGAAACCATTTGTGTTGTGAGGTAGGTAATACAAATTAAATCTAAATATTATATCTATAAATACATACCTACTAATGAAATGAAATGAATGAAATGAAATGAGTGTAGGCCAAATTCTCCAGATATATGTTCTGGAAGGCCCATCTCCAGCAGTGGAGGTCTAGGACGCTGTGTTCTAGGGGCTGTAATGATGAATGATGAATAACGGAGCAATAGTTAAGTATTGTTTCAAGCGGTGTCATTTTAAAATAAATATCACCATTGCAAGCTTACAATATTACTACTCCTTGAAAGTAAAAATTGGCATTTGACATCATTACAAATGGCACATACTTTCAACGAGAACAACAAATAGGTGGTAGGCGGACTGATGGTGGTAATTTGCCCAGTCTGCCGGGGCGGACAAGTATCCACCGTTCGTGTCGATTAACCCAGTAAAGTGTATCCATGCCCAGTCAAGCTGGCATAATGTTAGGGACTGATGTCAGTCGATGAGTGTCTGATTCCAGTTGTTAACATTCATGGACCTCGCTCGCCATCAGGTGGGCGTAAGGTCACATGTGCTAGTATAAAAAAAATAGTATCGATTTTTTTTTTAGGAAATTTTTTCTTGATGCATTATTCTTTATTTAGTGATTGTTTTGCTTTTATAACTTATTATCAATAAAAAAAAGATTGTTTGGCTCCATTGTCGTCCCTAAAATATACAAGGTTTTTTAAACCATTATTTAAAGGGTGTGAAATAATGAACGTTGAAAAACTACCGTGTAAGAAATAATAAGACATGGTCGACCCACTTCCCTCCTAAATGTTGTAACGAAATAGATTAATAAAAGAAGTGGGATAAATATGAGTGATCTAGTGGTGAACTGATAAAGCAGGCAGATGATGCTGTTCTTGTGACATCGTCCGAACAACAACTGCAATCACAGGAATGAAGGCGGGATGTGCAGAAAAATAACTCTGTTTGAATGCGAGAAAAACCAAGGTGTTTGATAGAAGAAGGATGACAACCGTGACGATAAAGATTGATGATGAAACTCTAGAACAAGTAAATGAGATTATATAACTGGGCAGTGTTTTCACTGCGGATGGGAAGTAAAATAAAGCGAAGAAAAACTATGTATGGGTGCAAATTTATTATGATAAACTACATACTGGAACTAGAGAATTTTTGGAACCAGGTCAGGACAGTTCTAGATTTGGCAGTTGGGAACGAAAATATAATATTATGTGGCGACTTGAATGGATGGGTGGGGACACGTCGTGCAGATTACGAAACGGTCCTAGGTGATTTTGGAGATAAGAGAGTAAATGATGCAGGTAAGCTTATTCTTGACGTGTGTTTAGAAAAGAATATTTTTGTGTCCAACACAATGTTTGCTCACAAAGATATTCACATGTATACAAGAACGATGAATAGTGAAAAGAGTATAATTGACTTAATAATAGTTGATGAAAGACTGCGAACACAGACTCTGGATACCAGGGCGTATCGTGGGCCAGAATTGGGAACAGACCACTACCTAGTAATTACTAGGATTAGTGGCCTGTTCACAAAATGGCGCCACCGGCGATCAGGTGGCAATCTGTCAGCAGTAGAGAGAATAAAGAGTGAAAAGTTACAAGATGATAGTGTGAAAGAGGAGTATATGAAATGCGTCAATGATAAACTTATCAATTTGAAAGATGTGAGCAAAGATGTAGAAGAGTGTTGGAAGTACCTAAAAAATGGTATGGTAGAATCGGCAAGAGAAGTATGTGGAGTAGCAAAAAAGCGAGCAACCAAGGGTGACGCGTGGTGGGATCAAGAGGTCAAAGATTCGGTAGAAAGAAAGAAGAAAGCTTGGATAGATTACGTTGCTTCGCTGAATATGAATGAAAGTATAAAAAGAGAAAAAAAAGAGTTGTACCATCGCTGCAAGAATGAGACAAAAGTTTTGGTTAAGGAGAAGCGTGAAAGATGTAAGGAAATAGGTGAAAATAGGATGACGAGCAACTTTAAGGAGAACTCCAAACTTTTCTGGAGGGAAGTTAGGAAGGCCAAAGGTAGCTTGTCATCTTGTCGAATGAACAGAGTGAAATCAAAAAGCGGTAACATTCTTGCAAACACAAATGAGGTGTTGCAGCGATGGAATGAATATTTTAGCGAGATGTATGCTAGTAGTACTCCTAACGACGTTACGACGGGTACTTTACCTCCAGAGCTATCCACAACTATAACGTCCACTTTTAAGGAGGAAATAAGTGTGCAAGAATTGCAATCGGCAATTAGAAGCCTGAAATGTGGCAAAGCAGCGGGAAAAGATCGAGTGCTCGCTGAAATGATCAAATACGGAGGTATACCGGTCTGGAACGCTTTCCACCTACTGTGCAACCTTTGCTGGCAGGAGGGAAGAGTACCAGAGGACTGGCGGCAATCAGTCATCGTTCCTTTATACAAAGGTAAGGGATCTAGATTGGACTATGCCAACTACCGAGCGATTAGTTTGATCAGTTTGGCGAGCAAGATGTATGGCAAGATTCTCACGAAACGCTTGCAAGAGAAGACTGAAGGTCTTTTATGGGAGGCACAAGGAGGCTTTAGACCTGGAAGAGGATGCACTGACCAAGTCTTTTCGCTCCGCAATATCACAGAGAAGTTTTTGGCCTTAAACCAGAAGGTTTTCTGTGCTTTTGTGGATTTGGAAAAGGCTTTTGATAGAGTTGTAAGAAAGAAGCTTTGGGACATATTGCCGGAGTATGGAGTGAATGACAAACTGCTACAGGCTATACAGTCCCTGTACAAGGGCTGCAAAGCTTGTGTGCGGGTGGAGGGGGGTATGTCGCCTTGCTTTGAATCCCAAATGGGCGTCAAACAGGGTTGTGTGCTTTCTCCTAGATTATTCACTCTATATCTCGACAAATGCCTAAAAAGAGTGAGAGAGAGTGACTGTGGGATAAAGATGAGTGATCTAGTGGTGAACTGCCTGCTTTATGCAGATGATGCTGTTCTTATGGCATCGTCCGAACAACAACTGCAATCACTAGTCACAAGAATGAAGGAGGGATGTGCAGAAAAAGGACTCCGTTTGAATGCGAGAAAAACCAAGGTACTAGTGTTTGAAAGAAGAAGGATGACAACCGTGACGATAAAGATTGATGATGAAACTCTAGAACAAGTAAATGAAATTATATATCTGGGCAGTGTTTTCACTGCGGATGGGAAGTACGATAGGGACGTTGAAAGAAGAGTGAACGCGGGAAATAGTGTTAACGGTGCCCTGGGGTCACTGATCGGCAGTCGAAATGTCAGTGACAAAGCTCGGCTCGCCATAGACAATGCCATGTTGGTACCAACACTGATGTATGGAAGCGAAACGTGGATATGTCAGACTACGCATGAGAGTAGGGTTAATGCAGTAGAAATGCGGTCGTTGCGGCGGATATGTGGCGTCACTTTGGCGGACCGCATACGTAACGTCGAAATACGGAAAAGGGTTGGTATGAAGGAAAGCATAGGGACAAAAATAAGGAAAAGCATGCTACGATGGTTCGGGCATGTTGAAAGGATGAGCGATGAAAGATTGACGAACCAGATATATAATGCGAAAGTTGTGGGTAAAAGAGGCCCTGGCAGACCGAGACTCACATATCACGATCAAATAAATAAAACACTGACTGAAGGTGCATTAAAAAGTCTTCGTAACCAAAGGGCATGTATGAAGAGGTTAATGAATGTCGACGAAGCGAAAGAGGTACGAGGGGCGTTCAAAATATTCTCGGTATGTGGATAAAAACAAACAAGTACGAAAAGTTTGATATTTTTATTTTTCAATATACTCCCCCCCTATGTTCATACACTTATAAGATCGATCAATTATTTTTTTTAATCCCTCATAAAAATATTTCTTATCTTTGGTGTAAAAATGCTCCTCCACGGCCGTCTTCAACGCTTCATCGTCAGAAAATTTATTTCCACGCAGATCCTTTTTAAGATTGGGAAACAAAAAGAAGTCGCTTGGGGCTAAGTCCGGACTATAGGGTGGATGAGTAACAGTTTCAAACCCACATTCAACAATAGCTGCCTTGGCAATATGAGCAGTATGGACAGGGGCGTTGTCATGCAGAAGCAGAACACCTTTGGTTAACTTTCCTCGCCTCTTTTCTTTGATCGCATCTCTTAATTGACGTATAACGTTAGCGTAGTACTGCCCTGTGATATTTACACCTTTTTCTTTATAATCGATAAGCAAAACTCCTTCACAATCCCAAAATATTGTGGCCATGACCTTGCCAGCTGACGGGATTACCTTGAACTTCTTGGGATGAGCTGAACCCTTAATGTGCCACTGCATGGACTCCTGTTTGCTCTCTGGGTCATAATGATGAACCCAGGTTTCATCTCCAGTAACTATTTTTTGCAGCACCTCATCGGGATTTTCACCACACAGGTCGATAAAATCTGAACAGCAAGCCACACGCATATCCTTTTGAAGAAGCGTCAGCATTCGCGGAACCCATCTTTCACTTACTTTTGACATATTAAGATGGTCATGTATAATGTCATGTACGGTACCAATAGAGAGATTGGTTACTTGAGCTATAGATTTTACCTTCACTCGGCCGTCTTCCAATATAAGTTTTTCCACTTTATCAATATTTTCTTGTGAGGTAGCCACTACAGGCCGGCCAGGTCTAGGGTCATCTTCAATACTCTCCCTTCCACGCTTAAATTCGCTTGACCATTTTTGAATAGTAGATAAAGAAGGAGCAGACTCACGGTAAACACAATCCATTTCCTCTTTTATGGTTTTTTGATTTTTACCCTGTTTTGTCAAGAATTTTATGACGGATCGGTGCTCTAATTTCGTTAAAATTGTTAATTCGCTCATGGTGTTCATGTTTGTTCGGCAATTGCAGAAAAACAAAAGAACATCTCGGTTCCAATTTTACTTTTTTTTAATGTCAATGGATGAATCTTAGCGGCCAGTAACAAATATATATATAAAAGAGGTTGTAACGTATCAATACCGAGAATATTTTGAACGCCCCTCGTATGTCGTGATCGTGTTAAATGGCGCTCAATTGTCTCTGCCTACCCCGCAAGGGATCTGGCGTGAAGATATGTATGTACATACTAATAATACATATAAGAGATAAATAAATACATACATATAACTATCAAATACTAAAAATACACACTAATAAACAGTAAATGACAAATCTTTAAAATAAAAATGAACACAAAAAAATATGTAATATTGATTTAAAAAACACTGTTTTGCTTGTTTAGAAAGCAGGTGGTAAGTAAACGTTTAAAAATATGAACAGAGGGAGCCTGTTCTATTGGCGAGCGGATGACACAGTGAACGAATCTGAATATCTGCTGGAACTATGAGACGGGATTATGAGTTCATTATTCTGAGAAGAACGGAGAGGGAGGGAGTATGATAGGGATGTTGAAAGAAGAGTGAACGCGAGAAATAGTGTTAACGGTGTCCTCGGTTCACTGATTGCCAATCGAAATGTCTGTGTGTTTATTTTGAATTTTATCCATCAGAGAAATACCAAGCATAGCTCTTTCAATAGCTCCCTGAGTGTCCTTGAAATTATGGAGCAAATCCACTGTCAGTGTCCACGTCTCAGATCCACACGACATTACCGTTACTGGTTAAATACCTTAGTCTTCAAACATTGTGGAATGGATGATAAGATGTGCCTGAGTTTCCCGAATGCCCATCCTAGCTGAATGCGTCTGTCGGCTTCTTGGCTGATCTTGATGAAACCCATTTGTTTAGAAATAGGTGTGGGTATTTTAAAACTTTTATTGTTAAATAACATTTTCAGTTGGACGAAATTGTTAACATACACAGAGCTGGTGGATGACATCGATACTTCCAAACTGAGGGATAAAGACAGACAACTTATTAAAGACAAATTTGCTGTAAGTTTGAATTTAGCTTACTTTTTGATTTCTATCATAGAACACAGATGTAACGCAACCTGCTAATCCTGTAGACCAAACACCGACTGGGCTGACTATTTTCCTCGTAGAAGCTGCTGTAGACGCGAACCGCCCGCATTTTAAATGGCGCCTTACTTTGTAATTTGTAGCTGATAATATTACTCTTTAACCAATAGCGAATATTAAGGGCATAACAACTTTTTAAAATCAATTCACTTATTTATTTTCTGCCAATCGCTATCCTTCAGTTAGTTCCAGTTTTTGCCGCGTGGCGTGATTTCGTGTTGCCAGTATTAAAAAAAAAGGAACATCTATTCGAATGAATTTGTTTAATTTTCAAAACTGACAATTGTAACATAATTAGACAATATGGTTTACATATTTATTTTAGAATAGCTTTCACAGAGTACATATTTTCACCATAAGATACATTAAGTTCACTTGGGTTTTTTCTCGTATAATTATTAATTTAGGACTATAGATATTCATTATTGAATCCCTTCCAGACTGGTCAGAAACCCAGTTTTTTTTTCTAATAAAGCGGGTTCACGTTTAGCCAACTTTACTATAGGCCCAACATGACAAGTGGCAAGCTCGTAGCGTACCAAACTCGAGAAATATCACAAATAAATTACTGTGTCTCGATCAGGAATCGATTCGAATCTCTTAGCTGCTAGACCATAGAGACAGCAGTATATTTTATAAATATCTTATTTCCAGTCTTTTAACCGTGAACTCGAGGAATGTACTAAAATCCAGAGAGGATATAGTGTTCCGGATCCTTCACTAAGAGAGTGTTTGAAGAGAGACAACAAGGAAACGATTCTACCACCATACTCCAAGTTTTACAACACTTACTCCACACTGCCCTTCTGCAAGAACAAGGACAAATATATCAAGTACAACCCCGTGCAGGTATGATATGTCTAACGAGAAAAACTATTCAAAATAATCACATTTTTCACTCATTTACACTCTTCACTTATTTAATTCAGCACTGATCGACACCCATTACTCAAAATAATCACATTTTTCACTTATTCAATTCAACACTGATTGACACCCATTACTTACAACGTCACGTTACCCTTCTGCCAGAACAAGGACAAATATATCAAATACAACCCTGTGCAGGTATTATATGTCTAATAAGAAAGCCTCTTCAAATTAATCACAGTCAATTCTGCACTGATTTACACCCATCACTTATTCAATTCTGCACTGATTCACACCCATCACTTATTCAATTCTGCACTGATTCACACCCATCACTTATTCAATTCAGCACTGATTTACACCCATCACTTATTCTATTCTGCACTGATTCACACCCATCACTTATTCAATTCAGCACTGATTGACACCCATCACTTATTCAATTCAGCACTGATTGACACCCATCACTTATTCTTTCATTTGCACTCTTTACTCGTTCACACTCCTCAGTTGTAATTTATTATTTAAATACATAATTTCTTATTTGAATACATAAGTTCTTCGAATACAAATCTAAATAGAACGCAAAAACTGTTCGAGGCTTCTTGTTTCATTGATCATACAAATATGATAAGTTATTGACTTATTTATAGTTCATATAATATATAGTTTGAGTTCTGTGACAGCTCTGATATGAATTATACCTTTGACATAAATGCCTTATCACCGTATGATATTTTATTAAAATAAAAATAGAACGACCTATACAATTTTAAAATATGCTCACTTCACTAACCCCTCGTTTCGAGACACGATAATAGTAACCTGCTTAGGTTAGGTTAGTGATTGCTAAAGGTGTTCCGAGACGCGCATAAACTGTTTTGCCAAAGCTATGCGAGCGACGTCACAAATGACATCCATTTCTCGCGCTTAGACTGCTCACGATATCAAGGTAGATCGCTCTGAGCGCTGTCAGTTGTTTGTCATTATGTCGCGCGCCATTTTCAAGTTTATTTAATATTGTAATTCGTTTATACCGTTTC
The DNA here is from genome assembly GCA_910589645.1 of Tinea semifulvella. NCBI lineage: Eukaryota > Metazoa > Arthropoda > Insecta > Lepidoptera > Tineidae > Tinea > Tinea semifulvella. The sequence continues at coordinate 6,198,111 of OU342608.1, read as the reverse complement.
TATATTACTTCTAAAACAGTATCATCACGACCGTTTACCTTTCGGGGTGGTCAGAAACCACGCTTATAAATAAGCGGATTCACATTTAGCCAACTTTACTATAGGCCAATCATGACAAGTGGCAAGCTAGTCGATGTCTCCAGCGTACCAAACTCGAGAAATATCACAAATAAATTAAATACTAATTAAATGTATTTATTTTAAAACAAATATATAATTAATATTTAAATAAAAAATGTCTGCAACACGGCAAGTTATTATACTCAAAGATGTGGAATCCGCATTTATATTCCATACATTAAAAAAAAAAATGGTATGAATGAAAATGTGATTTAGACCATTCCGAATTGATATCACGCTCTGAGCATCCAAATCGTGATATTTGATTCGGGACAACTGTCAGTACCATATTCATTCTGAGCATGATTCGAAACAAGTAATTTAAACCTATCAATAAACTTTTCACTATAAACTTTTCGCTAAGACATCATTTATTTTCAGGTTGCGTCTCAACTGGACGGATTTTTCGATGAAGCAGCTTAGAATTCTCAGCTCAAATTGTTTATATATTACTATTTCTATGTTAAAATCATATATTTTATAAACTTATTTATTATTATGTTAATGGTCACAATAAAACTACATTTTATTTAACATTTATTTACTTTTAAATCTTAAAGAGAAACACAATGAAATATTTTTAGTACTTTGAGAATTGTAGTTAATTTTGCATATACAATGTAAACTGCCTCCGTAGTCTAGCGGTTAAGCCTGTGGATTTAGACTCAGAGGTACCGGGTTCGATTCCTGGTCGGGACACAAAAAAAAATATTAATGTATTTATTTAAATTTTATAACCTAATTTATTAAGTGGCATGATCAGTTACCTGCCTGCTCATTTCACAATGTATTTTATTATAATTGTGTATAATTGCGCCGATCGTGGTAATTCGACCAATTTTTGGATGGTTATGCGTTATTGTGATTCGTCGGTGCATAAACAGACGTCCTAATTTGTTACCCCTATACCCTTGTCCTGTCTCTTTCTCGCCGCTTCCTTTGTATATTACCCACCCCGCTCACTAGTCCAAAGACCACGCAGCATGGTCGTCGTCGTCGAATCGAAATATAGTCGTTGTCCTACAGTCGTCATAGAAGACGCTGAAGAAATCGCCGCGATCGTTTTCGCCCGCATTCGCCAAACCCGCAAAATTAGTGTAAGAACAATTTATAAGTGCTGGTGCCGAGGACATCAGGTGAGTTCCTTTACCAGTTTCCTTTCTAGTATGTTTATTGCATCGATTATCATAGTATCGTCTATGTATCTTATTTAAAGATTATCGCAAATCCCGCTAAAAACCTAGATACAGTCCACTAAACCCGCGCCAGCAATATTCTTCTCTTAAATGAAACTGACAAGGGAAGTTTATTTTATTCAGATAAAATTATTTAAATTTTCTCATTAACCTACATTTGATTTCTTTTTCTGTTTCGAATTCGCTTCCTTTTTCCTTTATTTTGCTCCTGAAAGAGAATAAATCGTTCAATTGGTTACTAAAAATCACCATAAGACACCCCCTAGAAAGTGCTGGGAATGGAAACAAATCTGCAAAAACGATCCAGATTCCATTTATACCAACTTGTGGAATTGTACAGTAGACCTATCGTCACGACCGTAACTCTTAGGGGGTGGTCAGAAACCACGCACTATAATATAAGCCCATCATGACAAGTGGCAAGCTCGTTGATGTCACTAACGTACCAAACTAGAGAAATACCAAAAATAAATTATTGTGTAATGGCCAAGAATTAGAGAATGAAGAACCGGTGCTCTTCGGGATTACTTGTTGAAGAAACCGGGAGAGTGTAGACCCAATGCTCCAGAATTTTCTGTTTAGAAGTCAGCTGTTAGAAAATGCCTAGACATTAAGCTCGCCTATGTACATTTGAATATTTTTATTTTTTGCGTCATAAAGAATTTCTATCTATCTAAGGCCCATCTCCAACAGTGGAGGTGTAGGACTCTTTGTTCCAGGGGCTGTGATGATGTGATGAAGTATTATCATCATCATGATCGTTTCGCTTCTGAGATGGTCAGAAACCACACTTGTAAAGAAGCGGATTCTCATTTATTCATATTACCTTAGCGATTTCGGTCGATAAGTCTCAAAAAAATGTTGCCACTTTCAAAAACAAAGAGCTGATTTGGCCAATATTATTAGTTCCAAAGTACGGTAATATTTTAATATGTGAACTTATGTCATTAAAAACTCAGGCAGCTCCATATTATGCGTCATAAAAATGTTGGAATCGTATCGAATTTATCTGTCAAATTAGCGATTTTCGCAAACTATTTAGCGACGAAATTTGACAAGACGCAAAGTTGTCGAATATTATCGATACAGTTTTGCCGTGTGACAGCGGTCTGCAGTGTTGAATAAATATTATTGTCCATTGATATAATACACATTTTAGGGCATAAAATTAATTAATATGGAGCTGTCTGAGTTTTTAATGACATAAGAACTCATATAAAAATATTACCATCCTTTGCAACTAATAATATTGACCAAATAGCTTTTTAATTTTTTAAATTTTCTTAGGAGTTATCAACCGAAATCGCTAAGATAGCGATCTGTCTGCCGGTCCTGGAGTCGGTTGTTACTGATTCTATTCACACTTACCGGCAAAGTAGGACGTGTAATCACAACTTCTTTACCAACACAAGTTTGATTTGTTGCAAACGCCAGAGGCAATATTCTGCGGTGTCTGGAAAATATATTAAAATCACATGTCTGACAATGTATTTAAAAACCTTCTAGAGTCAGGCCACGAGGCTATTTATTCTCTTTCATACATTGCACTTCCATTGGGCAAAATCGAGGGTTGCCGTTAATTTTTTTTTTTTGTAGGTTACGAATAATATTTCTACTAATTTAATCGATTTTGTTTATATTCATTAATTCATCAAAATTATTTAATATTCAGTATCTCTATTTGAATTATTAATATTATTATGTAGTTTTATACTCTACGCTTTATAATAATATATATTAGTAAAGTTTTTAAAAAATATACTGGTAACCCTGAAATTGTGTAACGATTTTATTAGATGCGGCCAAGGAATAAATATTGTTGGCTGCAAACGACATCCTTTGCCTTACACATATTTAAGTTGCCACCTGTCAATGTAGTTTGACATTTAACACTTTTGAAAACCAACTGCAAATGCAACAACTTAAACGCAACTTCACATTAAACTCACTTATAATTTAATATATTTATTCTATTGACGCCCCTTGAGTTTGGGTAAGTATTGGATTAAAAATAGTATTTCACTTCATTACCACTTGGGAGTAGATTATGTTTTATTTGTGCACCACCGCTGCGGTCTCACCAACGACATGGTATCTTGCCTTGGTGTGGACTGGAGTGGTGGTGGATTTAGAGATGGAACGTAACGTGTGCTCCTCCAGGGCTTTTCCAGTAGGACTTTAGAGCTGGGACCCAGCTTGAGAAGATAACCCCGCTGTCCAGGATCCCCGTGACACCTCGCTGTCCACTTGGGATCGGCAGCGGTCTCCGGGACCCCATCTTCAGCCTCTCCGAGGGAAAGTACCCGTACATACGGTCAATGGATGCATTAAGAGTGATAGGACTGAGTTTTGGCTTACAATCCTCCCTTATTTAACTGTAAATTCATTTCTCTTGCCCTGTTAACTTTCATTGCATAATGTGACAATTGTTAAAACCAAATCTAAACCGTCCAAATTCCCAATTCCAACAATAAATCTTCAACAGTGGACTAGGACTCTGTCTTCTAGGGGTGACGATGAATGACAGTTTCGTTTGGGTCACTGTGTTTTTAATATATTTATATTATCTTTTATCTATATATTATTAATATATGCGTACTTGTGGTAAGGTAAGAAAATTGGGCACAGTATGGGGGGTTGTGCCAAGTCTTCTATCTCAGCTTCGTATAAGACATCAATGTTGTCGTCCAAGACAACACTGCTGGCTGATGATGTCACTCGAGCTACGTGTATCATCGCATTAGAGCCATGCTTGGTCTGAAATAGGGTAAAGTAAAATGGTAAGTAACTGTCTCCGTGGTCTAACGGTTAAGTCGGTGGATTTGTGGTCGAGACATTTATTAATGTAAATAAATACATTGAATTAATATTTAATTTGTAATATTTCTAGTTTGGTACGCTGTAGACATCGACGAGCTTGCCACTTGTCATGATTTGCCTATAGTAAAGTAATGTGAATCCCCTTATTTATAAGCGTGGTTTCTGACCACCCCGAAAGGGAAACGGTCGTGATGATACTTTTCTGATGGTAAGTGGGGCGAGTGAAGTCCTCACCATCGTACATATGCTTCAAGTAATCAGCGCAGTCAGCACAAATGTCGAATATGCTGATTAAACACTATATAAGAATGTTTATTGTAAAAAAATATCACTGGGACTGATGTCAGTAATGAGTGTCTGATTCCAGTTGCTAACATTTGACCTTGAGCACCACTTCAGATGGGAAATAATTTTTTTTTTTTTTAAGTATTGTTTTGTATAAATCTATATCGCGCGAGGTTTAGGAATGTTAGAACTGAAAGATAATGTCTGAGGAAACATCTAAGAATACGGGTGTAACTGGGAATCAAACCAGAGTAGTTAAGTTTACAATTACCTCATGTTGTAGTAAATATTCTCCAGGTAATAATTGTTGTATTTGTGATAAAATTGTGTACAAAGCATTTGTTGCCTCCTCTATGAAGTTAGTTTCATGATTTATAAAGTCATTCAAATCCAAATATTCGTAATGCACTATATCACCATTTACTGGATCGATTCGTACTGAAAAAAAAAAAAAAAACGGGTGAGTCGCGGGACGTACCGCAAAAGTGAGAACTAAACTTGCAAGTTATTGATTTCGAAGTTGGTAGGAATATGGAGATTAAATTAATTGCGCGTGACTGCGTTGCAGACGCGAAAATAAGGAGCGGGGGAAAGCGAGAGAGGCAGCGGCTATGCGCGCGCCTATCCGCCCCTCTTCCCCGCCGCGCTGTTTCGAGAGGAAGAAGGAGCAAGAGAGACAGCAGCTATACGCGCGCGCCTATCCGCCCCTCTTCCCCGCCGCGCTGTTTCGAGAGGAAGAAAGAAGGAGCGAGAGAGACAGCGGCTATACGCGCGCGCCTATCCGCCCCTCTTCCCCTTCCCCGCCGCGCTGTTTCGAAAGCAAGAAAGAAGGAGCGGGAGAGACAGCGGCTATACGCGCGCGCCTATCCGCCCCTCTTCCCCTCTGCGCTTTTTCCCCTTGAGCGCTGTTCTGACGTACGTTCAACGAAATAGGTCTCCAACCAAGCGCGCGCAATCAAGTTCTCACTTTAATAAATAAATGAAGACCACAACATGAAGTCGAATAAATATTATGATCTCACAGAAGAAATTATCAGGAACGGGCTTTACGCAGTGGAAGTTGATGCGAGAGGCGTTCCAGCAAAATCTTTGCACCACTTACTAAAAGAATTACGGAATCATACAGTATTTGGTTGGGTAGGGAGAGGAGTGGAATGGTGGATGGTGAGCGTATTATCGAGCAATAAAATAAAATCTTTTTTTTTTAAACCAGCCTATTGTTGGTCACAAACCCGAGACACCATTCCTCTCATATTTTACCCACACACGATGGACCCGGCAACCGCACGGTGGATCCATGGAATGCTTAGAAATTTGTCTGGCCAGCGTAGGCCAAATTCTTAAGATTCCGGAAGGCCCATCTCCAGCAGTAGAGCTCTAGGACGCTGTGTTCTAGGGGTTGTAATGATGAATGACATGCCGGGGTTTGAATCGACACACAGAACACATTCTTTCAACTGAGCTACTACAGCTCATATTCATATCATCGTAAATCATATTTACCATTAATTAGTGTTGCTTTTGGTCTTAAATACAATGCAAGAGCTAAACTTCTTAATCTATCATCACTTTGCATACTTCCGCCCAATTCTAACTGATACTCTGCTATTGTTTCCAAAATGGCTTCTTCGTCATTCATCTGAAAAAAAATAAATAATAATTCTATGATTAAAATAGTTTATTATCATCTACAACACGATGATTGGTAGTTAGCTTACTTAGTTAGTCACTTTAGTTAATTCATCCAATGACGTGCGTTATGTTGGTACAAATGTCTAAATGTCGATAAAAAAAAAAATTGTCAGGCTTAACAAAAGTGTTCTTTGCCTTGGATGAATAGAATAAAATCTGGGAGTCCTTCGCGCCATTTTGCACGGACATGTCAAGTGCAAGTTTTTGTTTTGTAAATTAGTTTACTGTGGATATTGTTATTCAAAATTGTTGTTTTGTTTAATAATGTGAATAATTATGGAAAGTAATTGGACTTTATATATGAGTCACAAGTTGCAGTTTTTTTTTTTGCGGTTTGAGAACATCCATATTAAACCCAACGTGGATGATTTTTGATTTTTTGAGTGATTTTTTTTTTTGTTTTATATAAAAGCATAAATTCTAAAACAACTGAAATATGATGATAATATTATTAACTCATAAATAAAAATATATTAGGAAAGACATGGCTGTATGTGCTAGATCCCTTTGCCTTCCCTATCACCTCATTCATCGGAAGAAAAAAAAAACTAAGAGGTCCTTCGCGTCATTTTGCGCGGACATGTCAAGTGCAAGTTTTTGTTTTGTAAAACTTAAAAGTGGTGTTGTTTTGTTTGATAATGCGCTACAATGTGAATAATTATGGAAAACGATAAATTGTACTTTAAATATGGGGCACAAGTTGCAGATTATTTTTGCGGTTTTCCCGCGTTATTTTTCCGACACTCGACGTGTTTGAGCTATAATGCCGCGAGTGACTCCAAGAAAAGTAATAATAATAATAATAATCCATAATCATCCATCGAGAAAAGAGAAAAAAAAAAAACTTACCCGTCCTTTATGAGCACAATGTACTATAACATCAAAATGATGGTGAGTAGTTTTATTTCCCAGTTTCCAAACTCTATACGACCGTTTTGGAGGTTTTCCTAAAAAATATAGTGCATCCTAATAATATAAATGTGAAAAAAGCTTTGTATGTTTTTTAATAATAATAAAATTATTATTATTTGTATGTTTGTCTCGTTTTTACGCCTATACTAAACTAATTTTAGTGAAAAGATCCATTTTTTGGGCCAAAGTTGTGCCATTAAAATAGTCATTAATAATATAATTAGACGCAGTTACGTAAAAAGGAACCAATCCACATTTTTTCATAAATTTAATTATATTATTGTGTCCATCGAGGCAGTTTATATTTCTACCACATAGAATTATTATTTTTCTTTTTACATTGGCAACACCAATGTTCTACTTGCGTTCCGTTATCATAAATGTAGGGAATAAAATTTGAAGATTTTAGTAATTCCATAAATAAAATAAAAACAGTGACAGTCTATTTAACCAGCCTATTGTCGGTTGCAAGCCCGAGACACCATTCTTCTCATCTCTTACCCACACACGGTGAATCCATGGAATACTTACAAATTTGTCTATTGGGGTAGTCAGAAACCAAAGCGGGTTCAAATTTTTACTGCCGACCCATCATGGCAAGTGGCAAGTTTGTCGATGTCTCTAGCGTACCAAACTCGAGAAATAATAAAAATTAATTGTGTCCCGACCAGAAATCAAATCAGGTACCCCAGAGGTAGTTATTAATTATTTATTTAAACTTAATTGCACAAAGTACAAAGGCAGACCTAATGTCACTAGACATTCTATGACGGTCAAACCTTCGGGACAACGAGAGCAGTAAGTACATAAGGTAGGTGCAATACTAAATAAACTTGAAGAGTTTTATTGCAGATAACATATACATACATAAATATAACCTACATAAAAAAAATTAAAACGTTAATTACCTTTACAAGTACATTTATGCGAGTTTTCTGGCGATATTTGTAATCCATTACTGCCAATTCGTCGACGTTTACTGTTTGGGGTAGATTCAGGTGACGAAAAATTCTCAGGTGATGAAAAGTTCTCAGGTGACGAAATGTTTTCAGGTGTTAGAGGCCTTTTAGGTGAAGTGGTGTTTTTAAGTGATAAAGATGGATTGTCAGGCGATTTTGACATTTCTAGTGATTCTTCTTCAGCTATTGGATTTTGTTCGGGTGTTACTTCAGGTATTGTGTCGTTGCTATTTTGTGCATCTGCAAAATTTATTTATGTATACTCTTTATTGCACAAAAAACTTAAAAGTAATGTACAATATATTAATAATATATATATATATACAATTACATACAATACATAATGATCATTACATACTATTACTTAAATACATAATACAAATACGAAAATAGGTAAGTATATACTGTTTATACACAATAAAACTAAGAAGAGTTAGAGTCTCTTTTATCCACAACTTTCGCAATATATATCTGGTTCGTCAAACTTTCTTCGCTCATCCTTTCAACATGCCCGAACCATCGTAGCATGCCTTTCCTTATTTTTGTCCCTATGCTTTCTTTTATACACCCTTTTCGGTATTTCGACGTTACGTATGCGGTCCGTAAAAGTGACTCCGCATATCCGACGCATAGTCCTCATTTCTACTGCATTAACCCTACTCTTAAGCGTATTCTGACTAGGCTTCCATACATTAGTGTTAGTACCAACATGGCATTGTGTATGGCAGGCCGAGCTTTGTCACCGATCAGTGACTCCAGGGCACCGTTAAGACTATTTCCCGCGTTCACTCTTCTTTTAACATCCCTATCATACTTTCCATCCGCAGTGTAAACACTGCCTAGATATATAATTTAATTTACTTGTTCCAGAGTTTCATCATCAATCTTTATCATCACGGTTGTCATCCTCCTTCCTTCAAACACTAGTACCTTGGTTTCTCTCGAATTCATTAGAGTACCTACTGGAATAAAAAAGTCTAAAAATAAAATAATACCCATTATATTTAAATCTATGACCAATCCATCTTCATCACTCGAGTCTTCGGGTTCTATAGGTTTAACTGGAACAACTTTTTTGGTCTTAGTTTTGTCTTTGTTGGTACTAATCTTTATATTGTCACTGTTTTGTGATGAACTGAAAAAAAAAAAACAGGTGGATTTATTGGAAGAAATCAATTGATTTTTTATGAACTTGTCAGGCGTGGGATGCGACATGTGTAGACATATTAGCCTCACCTCGGTACAGGTTACTAATTTGCACCGTATGGGGTCGAGACGATGGGGCCATGGGAACACTCAGACAAGCGTTTGGGCAAGGAGTTATCCAAATAGTTAACGGAAAAGTCTGGTGACAGGAAAGCTGGCAATTAATTCTTAACGTGCTAACGCCTGTCTTTGAAGAGGATTTGTCTTTCGTATAGTTATTTTTTTTATTATGTTTAGTTCGATAGAAACAAACATATAGTTTGATTCTATCAATAGAATAATATATTAGTCTAAATTAAGAGCATACAAAGTCATAAACGCTTGTAGGGAAATTTATCAGGTGACGTGGTGGGCGATATTGAGTTTTATATGTTACGGCTAAAAGCTGAAGTTCAGTTACACCTAGTTCCGGCAGTTAACAAGAGCGCTAGATACCGGTTCGATAGTGTAGGTAATGATTTTATTTTATATCATCATTACATACACCTAGTTCCGGCAGTTATAAAGAGCGCTTGATAGCGGTTTGATAGTGTAGGTAATGATTTTATTTTATATCATCATTACATACACCTAGTTCCGGCAGTTATAAAGAGCGCTAGTAGCGGTTTGATAGTGTAGGTAATGATTTTATTTTATATCATCATTACATACACCTAGTTCCGGCAGTTATAAAGAGCGCTTGATAGCGGTTTGATAGTGTAGGTAATGATTTTATTTTATATCATCATTACATACACCTAGTTCCGGCAGTTAAAAAGAGCGCTAGTAGCGGTTTGATAGTGTAGGTAATGATTTTATTTTATATCATCATTACATACACCTAGTTCCGGCAGTTAAAAAGAGCGCTAGTAGCGGTTTGATAGTGTAGGTAATGATTTTATTTTATATCATCATTACATACACCTAGTTCCGGCAGTTATAAAGAGCGCTAGATAGCGGTTTGATAGTGTAGGTAATGATTTTATTTTATATCATCATTACATACACCTAGTTCCGGCAGTTATAAAGAGCGCTAGATAGCGGTTTGATAGTGTAGGTAATGATTTTATTTTATATCATCATTACATACACCTAGTTCCGGCAGTTATAAAGAGCGCTAGATAGCGGTTTGATAGTGTAGGTAATGATTTTATTTTATATCATCATTACATACACCTAGTTCCGGCAGTTATAAAGAGCGCTAGATAGCGGTTTGATAGTATAGGTAATGATTTTATTTTATATCATCATTACAGCCCCTAGTTCTCCACCATTAGAGATGCGCGTTAAGCCGTCGGTCCCAGTTCCACCAATACTAACTTGCGGAATCGTTAATAAATTGTTATTATAAATTGACATCAGGCCCTTGCCAACCTGTCTGGTCATCTTCAAAAATGGCGGCTCTAGGGGCTGTGATAAAATAAAAACTACTTACTGAATACGTAATCGTTGGTGTAGTAAATGTTGCATAGAAATGTATGTTCTGTATCTTGCTGGTTGTTTGCGTTTAAATATTTCATCGCCAATTACAAATGTGTTTTTAGTTTCACCGTCTGAAATAGAGAGAGAAATAGGTCAGACACATTAAGTATGGGGTGACATGAATGGTCTGACGTTAAGACTAATATGTCATTCTATTGATAGAAACCTAAGAAACCATTATGTCGGAAATGACAAAGACAAATGTCTTTTTTATACAAACTGTTGATTTCAAAATAGCCAATTTGTATGGAGATGCCAAAAACCATGACATTTTCGACATATCGTTTACTACTATTTATGACCTTTCCAGCGATACTGTGAATCTAGACATTTTCAACCAAAATGTTAGAAGAGGCAGAAGAAGAAGACACTTTTCTAAGCATTCCATGGATTTACCGTGCGGGTGCCGGGTCCATCGCGTGTGGGTAAGAGGTAAGAAGAATGGTGTCTCGGGCTTGCGACCGACATTAGGCTGGTTTAAGAAAAGGAGGCCTCCCTTTTTTATTAATTGTAAACTAACATAAAGTGACTTTTTACTATTCTTATATTGACTTTTTTTACTAATACTAATATATAACCTATGATATAACTTTCAACATAAATTGACATTAATATAAAAAATATTTCCAGATCACACAGCGCCATCTAGTTTCCGTGGTAAGCTACGAGGCTTGTGTTACGGTAACCAGATGGTTGATAAACTACATATTATACTTTTTTTTTTGTAAATATATACTTATTATACATATAAACACCCAGACCGGGACAAATTATACAATGTACAACTTGCCCCCGGTGGGAATCGAACCCACGACCTCCCGAGTTCACGGCAACGTTTGTTACCACTAGGAGGCGGTCGATATATATTAATATATTTATTCTCGTATATATAGTAATAATATATTGATAATGATGAAAATGGATGAAACCTAAAATTATAAAACTGAAAAATACAGTTGACTAATCATCCAAGTGTAGCATAGCTACCCACCGTCTGTTATGTAGTGTGAGGTCTAGCGCTGTCCTGTAGCAACAGTGGGCTAGAGCAATTGACAAGTCTCGGTTGTTAAATAGCAAGCTTTTCCATCATGGTTTGGACGTGTCATTTCAAGTGAAAAACACGTTCACTTCGACAATGGAGTGAAAAAAAAATAAAAATATAATGGATAACTTACTTGCAGCAGTAATAGTTTTGACTGAAATAGGTAATAGCCAGTTCCTTTTGAAGTCCACAAGACATTGCATAGATTCTTCACCAATAATACACCGGACTCCATTGTCCAAAGCAAACTGGGCTAATTCTGTGTGTAAATCACTTAAATTGACATCAGTTAGGGCTGTGCTGTCTGAAAAAAAAAAAAAAACAATACATTGCTGCATCCGATGGAACCACTGAGAAAAGCACATTGCCTACTCGTCCTTAGGGGTCTCTTCGACTGCAGCTCTTTGCAGACCTGCTTAGGCCCAATTCTTTCAGTAAGTGATGCAAAGATTTTGCTGGAACTCCTCTCGCACCAACTTCCACTGCGTAAAGTTGAGTCATGAACCCGTTCCTGACAAAGTTGCGAGGTCGGGGCTATACGGTGGGTGACCCAGTAAGTCCACGTCTGACGTCGCCAAATAGTCGATTATTCGCCCGGCGGCGTGCGACGAGGCCTTATCGTGGTGAAGGAGGATCATACTGCGAGGTCATTTCTCCTAAACTTTTCCAAAGACAAGTGACAAACAATTGTTAGTGTACCCTCTGCAGAACCTGCTTTTTATCCTCTAAAACAATTATCGCGTAATGACTTGTCCTTTTGAAGAACAAGGCCACCATCTTTTTCCCACACTTCGACGTCTCTTGGCTTTAGTTGGCAACACCTCTTTTAGTTTCCGGATCATAACAGTAAATCCAGCTTTCACCCGTAAGTATACTTTATATATAACACAGCATTTGAGTCACCTCCGTTAAGTCTTTGAAGTATTTCACAGCACCAATCACCACGACCAAATTTTTGGGCCTCAGTCAAATAATAAGGTATCCACAGGGCACAAAGCTTCCTGACCGCTAAATGTTCATGAAGGATTTTGTGTGACCCTCGTAGAAGACCGTGAACCAGCATACCAAATCGCTATACCAATCGTGTTTAGAACTGATGTTGTAACGTTGTAGTACATATATAATATAAATTTCATAAAAAAAATAATAATAATAATAAAATAAATTGTAGGGATATTGCGCGACTGTACTCGCAAACGCATAGCTTTGTTCTCGAGGTACGTACGTCACGAGACGAAGGCTGCGCTTGACCTTGTCATAACCGCCAGCGCCGTGAATGCGAGTGGTCGACGCTTGTGTTGTTATTTTTTTACGCGCAGCGGCCAGTAGAATTTAATTAACATTAAAAATATTTTAACTAAACTTAAAGTTAATAAGTGTTTCCACCCACGTATTGGGTGCAACAACACCTTTACAATTCAAAAGAAGAAACCGAGAAGGGGACTTCTGGTCAGGGGGCCACTGTCCGCCTCAACGCTACCGCCGCGCCTGCCACTGCCCGCATCAACGCCACCACCGCGCCTGCTACCCCGCCGGCCACAACCTGGGCCTACCATCTGCCAAAAAGCCAGGAGAGTTCTGCAGCTGCGACGGCAGATATCAGACGGGCGTTTCGAACCACGCCTAAAAAAACTTGAGATTTTAAAAAACATATTATTTTAAAATATATCTTCTTTGTGCTGACGTGGGTAATCTTTTATTTCAAAAGCCACCTACACCCGTCACAATGTATTCTATACAATGTCAATTATATAACTAAAAAAAATTGAGAGAAAAAATATCTAATTTGGAAAGTGCATTAATGCTAATGCCATAAGATTAGCAAATTAAGTACTTACTTGGTAGTACAAATCTGCAGGGATGTTTGGGGCATATTTTTGGCAATTCTGGTGTGGTCTGGTATATAGAAAATTTGCGATCCAACGATGGACAGTCAAATGCCGGCAACTGAGATCTATGGACCTGAAAAAAAAATGAAAAAATATAAAAAGAAGTACAAGTACTAAGGCAAGCATAATACCATGAAGGAATTCTCTACCAGCTACCCTTTGGATCTGTCATTCTAAGGATCAATATTATAGGTGAATAAGAAAATTAATTTTAAATAATTAAACATAATTTAAAATCCTCGCCAAGCCGTCTGGCCAGCGTGGCGAGTGTAGGCCAAATTCTCCAGAAACATGTGCTGGAAGGCCGATCTCCATTAGTGTACGTCTAGGACGCTGTGTTCTAGGGGCTGTAATGATGAAAATAATAAAATATTAAAACTTACTTTAATCAAATTCTTCTTAAAATCGAGATCATATTTGCTAGTATTATCTCCCTTCAACACCAGAGAAGCGGCCATTTCATAGTGTTTGGGTATAGTCGCTAACATGTTCATTTGCACATCAAATTGTGCATTATATATAGATTCTATACAATTATGTGGCCGTAATGCCTTTATATTATGTAGTAATTGCCACATACTTTCTGCCCATGTTTTATATTCCTTTTGTTCTGCTTCATATATTGGTTTTAACTCCTAAAATATCAAAATAAACTTTAATTTTGGCTAAAGATAAATGTTGCTGAGTTTTTATAGTTTAAAACCTCCCCAGCATTCTATATACATATCGCTGTGTTAAAACAAAAACCAACTAAGTTAGCCAGTTTTGCACAAAAATATTATGCACATTTAATTACTTTATAATTTGAGTTTTCGGCTAAAACCGATTGTTAAATCACTTTTAAGACCCACTATCTTTATAACTAAGCGTCACAGTGCTTTGTCGATTTTATGACTGGAATAAGCAGAAGTTTTTTGAACGACTGGTGTAAGAAAGTGAATTTACAAAAAAAAATGAAATGACCGCCTCCGTGGTCTAGTGGTAACAAACGTTGCCGTGAACTCGGGAGGTCGTGGGTTTTTCCTCCGTGGGGGATTTCCAATGGGGGCAAGTTGTACATTGTATAATTTGTCTCGATCTGGGCGTTCAATGTATATGCGTTGTGTGACCTGTCTGGAAATATTTATTATAATTGTTAGTTGGTTTTCGCTCTAATCCGGCGATATATATATATATATATATATATTAACGTATTTTTACATTTAGTACTAAAAATATCCTATGACTTCCTGTCGTCCTTTATTTATAAAACTAAAATTACTGACTGTTCCTTCTATCTACATACTTTGATGCTGTTTATTTGTAAAAAGCCACCTGGAACTTTTTAAAACTCTTTAGGATTTTTTTTACAGAATTACACTGTTCCTACATATGTAGATTTACAACACCACTGTTCCCATGCTTCAGAGACCATTATAAGCCGTCGGTCCCGGTTGAACTAATACCAACTGGTGGAAGCGTTAATAAAATGTCATTCTAAAAAAAATTACATCAGACCCTCACTAACCTTCATTCTCCAGATATTTCTGGAAGGCCCATTTCAGTATATCAGGGCTCTAGTGGAGGTATAGGACTCTATATTCTAGGGGCTGTGATGTGATGTCTCCAACCACAAATCAAACCACGTATAAATCCACAAAGGGGGTTGAAGTACCCTTATAATAAATTTTATGACTAATATTGCTTGGAATTAGGCAATTTTAATTCCCTTTCGGTGCTCTCTTTAAAAAAGTTAAGTATCACCACGACCGTTTCCCTTTCGTGGGTAGTCAGAAACCACGCTTATAAATAAGCGGATTCACATTTAGCCAACTTTACTATAGGCCAATCATGACAAGTGGCAAGCTTGTTGATGTCTCAAGCGTACCAAACTCGAGAAATATCACATATAAATTAAATATAAATTAAATGTATTTATTGACATTAATAAATATTTTTGTGTCCCAACCAGGAAAAAACCTCCGAGTCTAAATCCACCGACTTAACCGCTAGACCACGTTGGCAGGCACCTCTTTAGATTAAGATAATTTAATATTATAAAAACTACTTGCTCTAACACTTTTGATATACAAACATTTTAAATCAAATAGAATATTTTTAATTTTGTAACACACTTACCTCCAATTTATTTTGATCCTGTCTCATAGGTTTTGGAAAGTGTATTTTTTGGAGGACCAGAGGGTTTTCTACAGCCAGTGTTTTTAGTATTATCATGTGTTGATAATACGAAAGAGCTGATATTTTTGGATATTTTGACATCGGTCTCAGACCCGGCACATAACTTGAAGACTTTATTGGGTCCTGAAATATTATAGTAGAAAGTTAAGTACATTTTTATTGTCATTTGTCTGTAAGATGTCCACAGAAATTGTACATTATTAAAACAAGCAAAGTCAAAGTGATAGTTGTTATGCTCCCATTTACCCAGGAAGAGATACGAAAATGCAGTTTTTGAAAAAGTTATCCTTATTGAACTTACAGTTCCGTGGGAATCAAATATACCAAATAACCATAACTTGAAGTCAAATAAACTCACAGAAGAAATGATCAGAAACGGTTTCAGGACTCGAGCTTTACGCAGTGGAGGTTGGTGTGAGAGGAGTTCCAGCAAAATCTTTGCACCACTTGCTGAAAGATACATACCTAAGCAGGTCTACTGTCAATACATTTATCGAAAGAGCTTTCAAGACAGCATTAACGGAATCATACAGTATTTGGTTGGGTAGGGAGAGGACTAGAAATGTGAATGTATTATCTCACAATAAAATAAAATGGAAGGCCTCCGTTTCAAACCATCCTATTGTCGGTTGCAAGCACCATTCTCCTCATCTCTTACCCACACATGATGGACTCGGCACCCTCACGGTGAATCCATGGAATGCTTATAAAATTGTCTTCTCTAGGTATTTTTTTTTTTAAAAGGTTAGTTCTCTATAATAATCAATATTAAGGTCATAAGGGGCTACATGGAGGAGGGGGGTACCTAACCTTTTTTTTTCTCTGATTACTGCATTTGTAGCAATTTTTATGGGTACAATGGGCCACTTGTTTATTGGAGTTTTTATAAGAAGAATTTGGTTATAAAAAAATAACCTTGAAAATCTAGACAGGAAGCTTTACTTTGCTTGCTAATCTTCTAACCTAACCTAGCAAATTTGGTTTAAAAAAAATAAAATAAAAAATAAAGTTTAATTATTGGTAACACAGGTGTTTTCAAGATTATATATAAGAATGGGGAAACACACTCTCTGCGGGGTGAGGCGGAGTGTATATTCGTCCAAAAACGAATTGTCTAAGATCGATTATGTCTGTCAGAAGTGTCAAAAGCTAGATGGAATGCTGTCATCGAACGAACGCTAGTCGATATGATAGTGAAAACGAATGTGCTCTGCCTCACCCCGCTGGAAGAGCATTCCACAACTTTAGTAAATAATAATTCAACACAGGCTATATGTAATCTACTGACTACTACCGCATATACTTACAACACGTTGTTTCTTAAGCATTTCTTCCCAATTGATGACCACTGGTTCCTGTTCATCATCACTGGATAGCAAAGGATCTTTGAATCTACCATGTATAAGCTTCTCAGTTACACTATTATCCAAATCCGCTTCACTAACATAACTCTGGGTACCATGTTTATTCTCAAACCGGCACCTGAAATTGTTTATTTACTTTTATTAAACATGAAACAAGAAGTCTATCAGAAATTGTAAATATAAATCGTATTTTACCAATCAAACTGCATAACGTGTTCCATAGTTGTGTGTGCAGCAACCCAGTATAGTATATATAATATTTAAACAAATTAAAGATTAATAAACTCTTAAATTCAATTATAAATGAAGACGACAAGCAAAAAAATATAAAAACACGGCTTTTTCCACAGACTAGCTTTTTCATCATGCGCGAATATTGACTTTTTTTTAAATGCACAGATATATAACTTATAAGGGAAAATTTGTACGTTTAACGTCCCTTGAAATCAAATGCCATAATATGAATTTTCAAGGCACAGGCTGCTTTTAAACCATGTAATTTTGTGAGTCAACTTAGTATCCTTACATTTACGGCGCCTGTTTTTTTATATAATTTTACGCTTTCGCGGTATAGCGCTTAAACCTTAGTAAATTAAACCGCTCCTGGGTAAAAACTTGCGGATGCTAAAATACATTTTATTAATAATAAAGTAAGAGTACGATGAAGGTATTACAATAAATCTTTTTATTTTTAGTTCAGATATCCACATAGATCAAACTTTATACGAGTATAATACACTTCATAGTTCCAATAGTACAATCTGGAACTATGAAGTGTATCAAGCGAAGCTTTTTGTAGATGTCGCTAGCGGCAATGGTACCGTATTTTACACCTATATCGCCTTTTTTTTCAATGTTTAGGTATTTATATATGTTTATAACAGAAAAGTGTATTTTAAATTAACGTTAACTACCTTAAAAGACGAATTAAGAAAGCGCACACCGTCTTTAAAAAGGAAAAAGGTTTTATTAATAGAACGGCAATTTTAAGATTACCATATCTTTGATTTCGTTAAGAAATCTCGATTTGTACACTTAAAAGCTGCTCTTCGGCATAATATCCAGAAAATAATAAATTTCGTAATAAAAATACAAGTTTTCTATGCAACTGACAGTTATGTTAGGTACCATCTATCATGCGCCATCTATCGTGATAAAAAGTTAGTGATACACCCCAGCGGGTGTCTTTGTGTTCGGTAGATGCTTGAGTAAAGTATTTATTCAGTTCTGTTCTTTACAAGTGACGATTTAATATTTAAAGCCATTTAAAATGTCTGTGAATGAAATAAGTTTCTATGAGTGGGTTTGCCTAACTAACCTTGCATGTTATTATAGCCAAGCTTGTAATAACACCAGAGACACTAAATATATACCTAACAAGACAGGTTTAACCAAACGGTATGATAATCAAAGTTAGACCAACTGGTACAGAATAAATTAGTGTCATTAAACGTGTACTTTCGTTAAGTATTTTGTTTCACGTACAATATACCGATCTACGTGCTACGAAAGTGCAAAACACGTTATTTTTCGATAAGAAAACCTCGTTTCAGTTTATTTTTGTAAAAATTGCGGATTCCACATCTTTGAGTATGAATACTAACAAACGCACTTCTTTCGGTTTATTCTTGGTCTTCTAAAATAACTTGCCGTGTTTCAGACAGATTTTATTTACTTCCTACTTAAATATTAATTATATATTTGTTTTAAAAAGTATAAACGAATTACAATATTAAATAATTTAAACGAAAACCTAATATTAAATAAACTTGAATATGGCGAGCGACATAATGACAAAAAACTGACAGCGCTCAGAGCGATCTACCTCGATATCGTGAGCAGTCTAAGCGCGAGGAATGATATCATTTGTGACGCCACAAAGCTTTAGTAAAACAGTTTATGCACGTCTCGGAACTGCGTTAAGCGTGCTTAGATTACTATTACCGTGTCTCGGAACGAGCGTAAAAAACTGATCGATAGGATAGGTAGATAGATAACGACTAGGCAAGTAACCATCATCAGCGCAAGCTATCATCAGCATTCATAACCTGCGCCTGTATTATAACTCCATTAAATCGTTAGGTGCCTATTTCACGGACCCTTTAGGTAAATTCATGATGACACGGCGGTTTTCACTAAAATAGACGGACAATGTGTTCTGCCTAGCTGGCCTCAAACATTGACCTTTATGGACGACAACCGGGCATTTATGTATATTACTAGTATATGCAAAATTATCCAAAAATGTGTTCTGGAAGCACACGTTCAATGATGATGAATATCCTCACCTAAATATTTAAAAGATAATTTTTCATTTCTTAGCTCCTTTCATGAAAGGATTCTCCGCTCTGCCCATAACTCTTTCCTGTCCATCCATTCACATCACACTAACTCCATTTCAAATTCCTTCTCAGTCGTAGCTGTGACATTATGGAACAGCCTACCTTTTAGTATCCGTCAGGCACCCAATAGAAGTGTATTTAAAAGACAAGTATATTCACACTTTTTAATATATTGTATATTGTTGTATTATTATTATGTAGTTTAAGTATTAAAATTATGTATTTATTTATTTAGTTATAAGTACGTTATTTAAATTATCATCAAAATTATTTAAATATTCTTTATTTTATGTTTGTTTTATAAACCTACCATAAAGATGTCAAGCTGACGCTGTTTAAAACATACTGTCAATGTATGTACACTTGCCAACTATGGGTCAGTTACCGTAGGAAATCATACAGTGCCATGAGGGTACAGTACAATGATGCGTTCCGTATCCTCATGCGCCGACCGAGGTACTGCAGTGCATCGGGCATGTTCGCTGCGGCGAGGGTACCAGACTTCTTCGCGGTGCTCCGAAACCGTGTCACATCTTTCTGGGAGCGGCTACGCTCTTCAACAAATCGCATTATGAGAGCGGTTTGCGACGGGATTCCCAGTAAAATACACTCACATTGGCTGTCTGTTCAGCAGAGCCCGAACCGTAAGTGAGCTTTAGTCGATGTTTGGCAAATATTTTATTTTGTTTTTTTATGTATTTTTATATTTTATAATTGTAATACCTTCACTGTAAATTTTACTTGATATGGGTGTATACCTGAAATAAAACTTAATTTATTTATTAATTATCTTATTTATAATTGATACAATGTCCCGAAGGTTGATGGTAAGAGAATGCCAATCGGCATTACATACGCCTTTTGTTAACAAAACAATAAAGTTTTTAAATAAAAAAATAATAAAATATATTTGCTTTAGGTACTCCATTCTTGGGCTGAGATTGTTTACGCTTTTTACGCTAATTTCTTAATAAACTTTACAGAAAAAAGGTTTTTATGCGTCATAACTAAGCATTACGCCATTATTTTAATAAGTAAATCAGCCAGCCTGCCTTTTCCTGACTTTACTACGAAAACTTTAACCACCTGAATGCCCGTTCTTTTTATTAGTCCATAGCCTCAAAGAAATGGAAGGGTCAACGAATATTACATGATAATAGAGTGGTTCGTAATTAATAATTAATTATTGCGATGTGTTTTGGACAGCCTTAGCCGGGGTACAATGGAACCCCAAGGGGGTGGAGTAGACCCTTGCGAGATGTATGACTTGATTATGAATTGTGTTTGGAGTTTAAGAGTCCAAAAAAAATAATTATAATCGGCTTTTAATAGCTGGTTTTTCCGATTAAATGATCAAGATGGTTATTCCATAATAAAATAATAGGTAATGTTGTAAATAAATAAAAGATATTCTTTTTTTTTATAAATATGTAAGTAATTAATTAAATAGGAATAAATTATAAATACTACAACAATGGCTTGAAAAATTACATATTACGTATTTTTTTTATAAGCCATTATTATTTGTTATTGATCGACTGCTCGTGTGTGTAGTATTAACTTTAGGCTTATTAGGTCTAGTTATCTAAGCCCTAATAAAATAAAAAGTGCTCGCCAATCCCGTCACAGTATTTAAATTTAGAATGTCGAAGCTTGTTTTTGCGAGTTTTTCGCGCCATTTTGCATGGACATGTCAAGTCCAAGTTTTCCGTTTTGTAAATTAGTTTACTGTGGATGTTGTTAGTCAAAAGTGGTGTTATTTTGTTTAATAATGTGCTACGTTGTGAATAATTATGGAAAACGACAAATTTGACTATACGAGTATATAGGGCAGAAGTTGCACTAGATTTTTGCGTTTTTCCGCGCTGTGAACTCCCGTATACCCTTCGTGTTTGGGCGATATTGACGCAAATTACTCCATGAAAAGCATCAAATTCTGCAATACTTGGAATTTGATGATCCCAACTCGGTTATGAACTCCGTTATAAACATATATTGTGTAAATAAATTACGTGTTTAGGGCACAATGTCCTTCAAAGACACTTAAAAAAAAAACATCAAAGCTCAAAGCGCTTGAATTGTTTAGGACTTATGTACCATCCTTAAATAAATTAAAAAAAAAATCAAAGCGCTTTGAAAAGCTACCTGAACGTCTGTCAAGAGTTCTTCGCGCCATTTTGCGTGGACATGTCAAGTGCAAGTTTTTGTTTTGTAAATTAATTTGCTGTGGATATTATTGGTCAAAAGTAGTGTTGTTTTGTTTAATAATGTGCTGCAATGTGAATAATTATGGAAAACGATAAATTGGACTTTAAATATAGGGCAAAAGTTACAGTTTATTTTTTGCGGTTTTCCCGCGCTGTGGACTCCCATATTTTACCCGACGTGTTTGGGCTATAATGCCGCGAGTGACTCCAAGTAAAGCATCAAATTCTGCAGCATCTGGAATTTGATGATCCCCAACTCGGTTATGAACTCTGTTATGAACATATATTATGCAAATAAATTACGTGTTTAGGACTGATGTATTCTGTACAATGTCCTTTAAAGACAATTAAAAAAAAAATAATGAACGTCTGTCTAAGCGAAATTCAGTAAAAAATGCGTTGCAACTCAAACACGGGGTGAATATTGCCTATTCCTTACCGAAAACCAGCCAGCATACCAGTCCGTGGATTTAACTTTTCATTTCACCCTGTTAAAGAAATCTGTAGCCGATCCACCTCGCAGATTTGAACAATATAATTCTTAAATATTAAAATACAAAGGTTGGCTTCCAAGGCAATGTTACTTCGAGTGGAAAATAGGAGGCAATGTTTTGCCTTGGATATTAGATTCGAAGGTATACTGAAATAAATAAAGAATCATTGGGTATTTAAATAAAAACATTATTGTGTACTCGTAGGTATTAGTATGTAGGAGAGTGGGGAAAGAAGGAACGGCAGGTAATTAAAAACTATTGGCTATTTCATATAGTTGCTATGGAGACGCCATTATTTTGTCATTTTCCACACAATGGTTTCTTAGGAAAGTTTGTTTGTTTCTATCAATAGAATCACATATTTGTCTAACGTCAGACTAGACAAAGTCACACGGTATATATATATATATATATATACTCGTATATACTGCGTGGCATTTATTAAAGAAAATATTTATATATTATAATCTAGAACTAGGTACGTGTTTTTTATTTTAAATATTAATAAAATTTTAAGTTACGGTGCAGAGGAGTTTTCCTAAAAATATCGCCACTCATACTGAGCCTAACCTAATAATAATAATAAGTAGGTAGCGAGAGGTCGACGATCGCGCGAACGTTGACTTACGTAATTCTTACTCACTATTTCGTTTCTCGGCTGTGAGCAAGATCAATTAACATAACACTCCCCTGCCTTTGGGTATTTATCAAGATGGCTATCGCTATTTTCAGACGCGGCCTTATTGACCATGTGTTTCATTTCTCGGATAATTATTTAAAAAAAAATACCTTTTTTAAATTCTAATAGAGGTTATACTAATGAAACCTAATGCCAAAAAAAAATGCTTTTATGAAAATTACACGAAGTAAATATATATATATATAACTGCCTCCGTTTCTAGCCGTTAAGTCCGTGGATTAAGACTCGGAGGTACCGGGTTCGATTCCTGGTCGGGACACAAAAATATTTATTATTGTAAAAAATACAAGCAAATAATATTTAATTTATTTGTGATATTACTCGAGTTTCGTAAGCTGGAGACATGGAGCTTGCCACTTGTCATGATTGGCCTATCGTAAAGTTGGCTAAATGTGAATCCGTTTATTTATAAGCGTGGTTTCTGACCACCCCGAAAGGGAAACGGTCGTGATGATACTTTACTTTTAAAGTAAATGTATATTTAATAGTACAAAATATTTATAACAGATAAAAAATTCGTTAAACATTTGTTTAAAAAAAAAATTAGACCGACAATTCCAGAAAATTCTACCATTTTTTTTCCAGTATCTCAATAAAATGTTTTGATTCAAAACACCAAAGACCAAATGTTTATACATTTATACATTATGTTTTATTACAAAAGAAATATTTATTTATTTGTCCACTAAGTCTTCTTTCAAGTGGTGTTGTTTGTTTTATATAAATGTCACCATGGCAAGGTTACAATATAGACATATTTCATGACAATGTATTCAGAAAAAATGTTCTCGAACATTTCAAACAATCAATATATGAGTAGCTTATAATTTATTTAACAAGTGTTTTGTTTTTGTTTTTAAGGTACAAAATTTATGTATTTTTTATGTTTCATTTATAGTTGTATTAAAAAAATAAAATTATAATTATTTATTTGGATTTTTTTTTGTTTTAAAAGTAATAAATTTCTAATGGGGTGTATCACTAACTTTTTATCACGATAGATGGTACCCAGTATAACTGTCAGTTGCATATAAATTTTGTATTTTTTTTACGATTTTTTTTTTCTTTATATTATGCCGAAGTGAGCAGATTTTAAGTGTACAAATCGAGATTTCCCAGCGAAATCAAAGAAATGGTGATCTCAAAATTGCTGTTCTATTAATTCAGCCTTTTTTTCTTATTAACGACGGTGTTCACTATTTTAATTCGTCTTTTAAGGTATATAGCGTTAAGTTAAATTACATTTTTCTGTTATAAAAACAAAAAACTACAAAAACATTTTAAAAATGATGCGTCATAGGTGTAAACAAGGTACCATTGCCGCTAGCGACATCTACAAAAAGCTTTGCCTGATACACCCCATTACATGTGACACTTAATTGGTACACATATTAGAAAAGTTATAATAATACTATGTTATGTGTGTGATAATATACATAATATGTACTGCTGTGTGTACTATATAAATAAATAAATAAATTAGAAATCAATAGAGAGTGAAAATTGGCATTTGACATCATTGCAAATGGCCTATACTTTCAACGAGAACAACACATAGGTGGTAGGTTGACTGATGGT
This sequence comes from Tinea semifulvella, assembly GCA_910589645.1. Lineage (NCBI taxonomy): Eukaryota > Metazoa > Arthropoda > Insecta > Lepidoptera > Tineidae > Tinea > Tinea semifulvella. Next base: position 6,173,666 of record OU342608.1, on the reverse strand, counting down.
GGTAATTTGCCCAGTCTGCCGGAAAGTATCCACTGTTCGTGCCGATAAACCCAGTGAAATATATCCACACGTTTTGGGATCAGGCTTGAATTGCCGTCATGTCCAGGCAAGCCGGCATAGTGTTAGGGAGTGATGTCAGTCCCTGAGTGTCTGACTCCAGTTGCTAACATTCATGGACGCGCCCCTTACCATTAGGTGGGCGCAAGGTCGCATGTCGTGCGACTATAATAATAATAATTATATTAATTGCTAATGTAATTAAGTGTAAGTACATACCTACTTTAATATGGACTTCAATTGATTCAATTACCACAGCTCACGTTATTACATAACTGGTTACAGATGGCTGGTCACAGTTGAGTTCTAGGAATGCAGATCAGATTCCATTGCGGCGGAATGTGATAGACAGATCGCTAGAGGAAACCACAAAACCAAAATGGCGACGTTGACTTGGTTACTGTTCCATTTTCAGCCATCGTTTGTCGCTTCCTTAATCTATAAATGCATACATTAATGCATGTTGAATCTATGTTTTTATGCAGATCAAGTTTTATTGTGGCGGAATGTGATAGATAGATCCAAAGACATTAAATTTTATATTAACATGTATAGACAAAAGTTAAACAACTATATTTTAATTTCGTCAAAGCAAGACCCTTAAAGGGCAATTAACAAAATTATAGATTCTTATGTAACTATTTAATATTCATGAACAGCTTTTTTTGCAGTCGGTGTCAGACAAATTAAAATGACCTTTAATAGATCATCTCTGAGTATCAAACAGAGTTAAAGTGGCTACCAAATCGCTGTCGCAGGAATCTCAGAAGCGATCATCGATATCACAAGGACAAATTTGCCTATCTTTTCTCATTTCACGATAAATCTCTTCGCTCCTCACACAACTCTGTTCTGTCTATTCCATCGCACCACTCCGGATTCATGAACGATTATTTTTCTGTTGTTGCCGCAAACCTGTGAAACAAGCTGCCGGTAAATATACGAAAGGCATACAACCGAAGCATTTAAAAAAAATGGAATATTCATATTTTTTTAAATAGTTAAAAAAACTCATTTAGTTTATTCATTATATTATTATATGTATTAATGTTATGTAATGTGCCTATGTACCTAATGTATTAATAAAACTTTATGTGCATGTATTATTAGTATTAAGTTTATTATAATATTTATTATTGTAGTTTAGATAATATTGCATATTTTACTCGACTGGGTTTCCCGTACACTACGGTGCTGAAAAATCACTTGCGAGATATAATAGACCCTACCGCCTGAAATTTAGATAAAACTGTGTATTTAATTGATTTTCTGAAAAAAGTGCTGAACCAATTTCGTTTTTCGTTCTAACATACAAGCGAATTGACAACCTCCGCCTTTATTCATCATCATCTTCATCAGCCTGTGTCTCTCCAATGCAGGATATAGGCCTCCCTCAAGGCTCGCCACTGCACGCGGTCTTTTGCAACCCTCATCCAACCCCCACCAGCGACCCTAATCATCCGTCCATCTGGCAGATGTGTCCGGCCCATTGCCACTTCAGCTTGCTATAATTTTGAATGCTATGCCAGTAACTTTGGTTCTCCGCCTTTATTGAAGTCGGTTAAAAATGGTGTTTGGGTCGACGATTTTATTCTGTTATACTCAATGGAATAAATAAATAAATCGCAGATTAAAGATTTATTTTCCGCATCTGATCGGTCGTTAGCTGATGAATATACAATATTTAGCACATTTCAATTCAGTCTATTTTAAGCCTTTTATTTTTTAATATTTTTGTAAAAAAGATTTTAAACAAAATTGTGGGTAATATTTAATATGTTTTTTTAAATCATATTTTATTAGGGGCTTTAACCCAAATTGACCATTGTAACTTAACCTACTCGTAAATCAACACATGTTAATTAAAAAAAAATACTGACTTAACTTACTGCCTATGTAGTCTAGCTGTTAAGTCCGTGGATTTAGACTCGGAGGTACCGGGTTCGATTCCTGGTTGGGACATAACAATATTTATTAATGTAAATAAATACATTTAATTAATATTTAATTTATTTGTGATATTCGAGTTTGGTACGCTGGAGACATCGACGAGCTTGCCACTTGTCATGAATAGTAAAGTTGGGTAAATGTGAATCCGCTTATTTATAAGCGTGGTTTCTGACCACCCCGAAAGGGAAACAGTCGTGATGATACTTACTTACTTTTAAATACTAACCTAGCCGATTGGGAACAAGAGTCAGCTAGTACCGAATTGAAGGCAGTTAGTCCATGGCCTAATCCGAGTATTAACATGGCTAAAATGTAGAACCAAACAAGATGATCTAAGTATCGGCACACTCTTTTTTTTTCGGTAACGTATCATATATCATGGTCAAGATGGTGTAGCACGGGTGGCAGACTTTCAAAATGCCACTGGCACTCTCAAGAGGGCTTTAGTAAAGCTATGTCCGCTTCCAGTCGACGATGACAGGAATACTCCACTAAGTCTTCCAGAGGAGGCGGCATGTTGCGGCCAGAGCGATGTCTAACCGCGGGGCGCGGGGTCTGGGGCAGCCATACGACGGTGGGCAGCTGACAGTGCAGCCTACGGCCTTGAAGAGAGAGGTCGCGCCACTCATTACAATTTGTAACATAAAAATCTTAGCCTATGTCTAGGCAGTTAGGGCTTTGCCAATATACTGGTGAGCTGAGAAGAAGTCTTTCATTTACCTGACCATCAGCCGCCACACCCATATTATATGGATTCAATTTTAGATGTTGTATCAGGTATTGACTTTCGCCCTGGCTTCTGGCACAATCCCTTAAGATATGTTCTACATTCTCATACAGTTCTTTTCATAAGAAAACCGAATTTGTTTAAGGGAATGTGCCCAGAGCGAAGGCGAAATGCATTGACAATAAATTTAATATATCAATCAAATCAAATCAAATAATTTATTTCCTTTGGTTGTCACAACAACACTTGGATATTGTCAATACATTTTTTCTCCATAGTTTACTATTATTTCGATTATAAAATAACCAGCAGCTACTATGGGTGTACCCATCATATCAGCTATACCATCATCTTCGACTAAAGCACTGTTGCCATAAACAAGTTTTTGCTTAAAACTAGGTAGTTAAAATTAATTCGTGGCTGTAAAAAGGCCGTGTCAGCTTGTTGACTAAAATAAATTACACATGTCAAGTTAATAATTAATTCGTAGCTCTAAAGAGGCTGTGTCAGCTTACAATCTAAATATACATAAAAATTGTATTATAACTACCATACTATTAACATATATGGCAATTCAAGGTTTGGAGAGTTGACAACAGACTTAAGAATACCGATTTCGAGGAATGGTTGAGTGGAGGAGCCATTGAGGAAATGTCTTAGAATACGAGTGTTACTTTTTGAATCCTTCACAATAATGTAAATAATGACGTGTCACAAATGCATGCAGGTTTACGTGAATAAATATATTCTAACTTGACTTAATAAAATAAAAAAAGAGTTCTTCGCGCCATTTTGCGTGGACATGTCAAGTGCAAGTTTTTGTTTTGTAAATTAATTTTCTGTGGATATTATTGGTCAAAAGTGGTGTTGTTTTGTTTAATAATGTGCTACAATGTGAATAATTATGGAAAGCGATAAATTGGACTTTAAATATGGGGCACAAGTTGCAGTTTATTTTTTGCGGTGTTCCCGCGCTGTTAACTCTCATATTTTACCCGACGTGGTTGAGCTATGGTGCCGCGAGTGACTCCAAGAAAAGCATCAAATTCTGCAGCATCTGGAATTTGATGGTAACCTCATTAACTCAACGTTGTAGTGACGTTCCCAAACCTCAACGAGTAGCGTTGTAGTCTCAAATCAATTGAATGACCATTCTGACCATTCTTTATTCTTTATTTTTGTCACCGTACATTCCCACCGGAATTTGGTTAGGTCTATGATTAAGTACATAATTCTATTAGGTACGAGTGTTATGTTATATAATTTACTGACTACATACTCTTATATCTATCGTGCCTGGAATGTGTTATATTTGAGCAAAGAACAGAAGAATTATAGATGATTTCGCAAATAATATTCTAACAATATATACATATAAATTACAAATTAGGAAATTATGTAATTTATTTATTTATAATACATTGAGCTAGGACAGGCTAACATAACAGTTAGTAAGGGCACTGGTTTCTGCACTAGATAATTCTGTCAAGGCACAGAAACCAGATTGATCAGGGAAGGTGTAGTTTCTTGATCCTAGTTTCGCAACACTCTAATGTAGTTGTTATATCTTTTTTGTGTATTTATTTATATCTACTTACTTGTATCTTCTGTTTAAAATAAAATATGGGCAAACTCTATTCTGACTTGTAAGCTCACTTTACCTTAAAGACCAGGAACCTAATAAACAAATAATATAATATTCATATACCACCATTCCCATATAAATTCTCCAACATTGACCAGTAGGTAAATTCGCACAAAGCGAAGAGAAAGACTACTTTAACTTCAATGATAACTTTAGTTTTGCTGGAATATTCTTGATGTTCGATTCGATTTCAATTCGAAATTCAATAGATTACAAAAAAATATCAATAAGCTATATATGTCACTGTCTCCGTGGTCTAGCGGTTAAGTCCGTGGATTTAGACTCGGAGGTACCGGGTTCGATTCCTGGTCGGGACACAAAACTATTTATTAATGTAAATAAATACATTTAATTTATTTGTGATATTTTACGAGTTTGGTACACTGGATACATCGACGAGCTTGCCACTTGTCATGATTGGCCTATAGTAAAGTTGGCTAAATGTGAACCCGCTTATTAATAAAAGCTTATTATTAATCTTCGCCTTTGTACACTTATTTTGTGCAATAAAGAATTTAATAATAATAATATATGACAGTAAAAATATGTTTAAATTGTTCCTAATTTTATTTCCTACAAAATTACAATCTACATTTCTCAAAAGTACATTTGTACTTGAAAAATCATATGAAGTACTCGTAGTTTGTCATTTTATTCCCTAATGAAGTGTCCGCTTATTTGAAAAAAAAAATAATGCATGGTTTCTGACTAAGCCAGGGACACGGTTGTGATGATACTTTACTTTTAGTACGTTGATAGACTACATTACTCAAATTTTCACTCAGACAAGAAAAAAATATTCGATTCTGCGAGTGAGAGGGTTGCAAAAGCTAACGCTCTTAAAGATTAAGTGAAATTTATTAATATCATTTTTAGCGCGTGCTTTAGTTTATAAGGACTGATGATGTGGAAGGACCAACGATCAAGGATTCAACTAGATTAATAGTCACGTACAAAATTACTGCGAGAAACTGGTAAGCGGACCTCTAAGTACATGCTATCTCTTTCTCTTAAAAATATACGACAAAAAAAGCGATCGGTCAGAAATAAAACAACATAAATGCTATTAAATATTTATCACAAAAATTAATTGCCTACGTGGTCTAGCGGTTGAGTCCGTGGATTTAGACTCGGAGGTACCGGGTTCGATTCCTGGTCGAGACACAAAAATATTGACCAATGTATATAAATACATTTCATTTATTTGTAATATTTCTCGAGTTTGGTACGCTGGAGACATCGACGAGCTTGCCACTTGTCATGATTGGCGTATAGTAAAGTTGGCTACATGTGAACCCGCTTATTAATAAAAGCTTATTATTATACTCCGGTGTAAAAAAGTGTTTATTTTCTTTTATACTAGCACGTTATATATCCTTGCTCCCACCTGATGGTAAGTGGCGAGCCAGGACTGTAAATATTAGCAACTGGAATCAGACACTCATGACTGATCCCTAACAGTATGCCGGCTTGACTGAGCATGACGGCAATTCGAGCCTGATCCTGAAATGTGGTGGATACACTGTTTGGTATTTCATTTAAAATAGGAACACAAATACATATATAGCTAAAAAGTAAAGTATCATCACGACCGTTTCCCTTTTGGGGTGGTCAGAAACCACGCTTATAAATAAGCGGATTTACAATTTAGCCAACTTTACAATCATGCCAATTGGCAAGCTCGTCGATGTCTCCAGCGTACCAAACTCGAGAAATATCACAAATATTAAATGTATTTATTTACATTAATAAATATTTTTGTGTCCTGACCAGAAATCGAATCGGTACCTCCGAGTCAAAATCCACGGACTTAACCGCTAGACCACGGAGGCAGTTATACTATATACCGAGTCACTTTTAGCTAAACAAAACCAAAGTCAAGAATAACCCATTTAAACCCGAGCTACATTATAATACAAACTGCTGCAGTATGATGGTAACTTTTACCTTTCAATACACGCTTAGTTTTGTGATCGTTTGAGCTATAGTTTTAATAGGATTTGTATTTTAAATCCTCTGTTCATTAGACGAGACCGTTTTACTGGATAATAGTCGTATAAAATTATAGTGTAGTAATCTTCTTCTTCTTAGCCATAACCTTCTCTTAAAATATTTAAAGATAAGCTATACACAAGCAGAATAAGTCGCCATAACTCACTTATTATATATGCGCATATGTATGTATTTTATATTTAGTTATATATTTATTTGTTTATGTAGGACATTTATTTATATATAAGTACTAATTAATGTGTGTTTTATATAGTAATAAATAATTTCAACTATCATTTTTATCCTGCTGCACCCGCTTATTACATATCTCAGTCACAAATGTTAGTTGGTAGAAAATGCATTTACGGCATTAAGCTCGCCTATGTACCTGCACTTGTTTTGGTTTTGTACAATAAATAAATAATAATATTTATTATTATTAGTCGCTACACTCTTGGCAGAGTGGTGGTGGTCGTCATTTGAGTGTCAGTGGCACGCTAAACAAGCCGTCGCCACTCGTCTCGAACTGCAGCCTTCCTGGAGCACTCATGTAGGGGTAGATTCATTTAACATAGTCAGATCGGAGACCTACCACGCATCCTCTTGCCATCGACTTTTCCCTGAACTACAAGGCGCTCAATGGATGTATCTCTACGCCGCGACACGCGTTTAAACAAAGTGAGAATGCGTGATTGTACGATTGAGGAAAGGCGCTGTCCTATCTCCAGTTACCCCAGTGTAGTAATAGATAGGTATATAAAAAGCCAGTGTAGGTTACTAAAATATTTTTAGTACTTAAAGATTGATGACTATATCCACTGTCCATCACTTGGTCTAAGTCGCAAATGTTTCGCGATCATATCGATACTCGACAACATCTCGGAAACAAACCTCTCAATAATGTATCTCAAATCTCTTACAAACGGCTCTTTTACGTGTTGCAAGATTACAGCAGCCCCAAGAACACAGCGTCCTAGACCTCCACTGCTGAAGATGGGCCTTCCAGAACATATATCTAGATTTTTAATGACAATTTATGAACGATTCCACAAGATGGTATTAGTGAAACCGGGACTGACGGCTTAACGTGCTCTCCTAGGCACGGGAACGGTGGTGTTGTAAATCTATGACAAATGTACGTAGGAAAAGGTTATTTCTAATTGGTACATGCCAGGTGGGTTTGAACCGACCTTTGTAGGATTTGAGGTACGCGCTCTTACAACCGAGCCACCACCACGTCTTGCAAACGTCTCGTGAATCTCTCCCAAACTTTTTGCATACGACTCGCAAAAGACTTTAATACTAACGAGCCGTTTATTCGTTTGAGAGAAGATTTAGTTTTTGCGATATCACATAGAAAACATCTCGTATACATTCCGCAAACCACTCGCGAACATCTTACGAACCTGACGATCAAGTACAAGTATTTATATTTATTTATAAATTCTTTATTGCACTTAAAACTTAACAGTTGAGTACAAGGGCGAACTTAATGCCTCTCGGCATTTTATACTAGCTAACCTTTGGGAGTGTGGTAGACGATTGCGGGGGCATTAGAAATAAAAACAAATACTTAAACATACATAACAATAATTTACATACTAATACACAAATACCAATAAAAATATATAATAATAATACATTTATCTATATACATTTAACTAAATTTATGTAAGAAATAGATAACAAAATGAAGGAAAAAATATGTATAATTTACACAGCAAATAAAAAGAGACAGAAATAAATATCAGGTAATCGGATTATTTTGTTTATTTAAGAAATGGGCAATGAGGAGATATTTTAATATATTTATTGACGTCGCCCGTCTGATGACCAAAGAAAGTTTGTTCCACTCGTACTCGATAACGACTCGGAAACCATTCAACAACGACTCGAAATCATTTCTCAAAATTATAAAATATAATAACTATGCTATTTAAAATGTTAGAATCGAACTTATCATTATTTATTATTTAAACACACCGGCACCACTTGCGTGCACTAACCATGGTTGGTTCCTCAACATGTTGGTAGTTCTGTCCCGTCAGAGCTAAAATCAAAGCTCTAAGCGCTAAAGTACTGAGTGAGTGAGAGAGTGCATACACGTTGATGCGTTAAGAAGACGTTAACATGTGGACGGCGATCGCGAACGTTGACGTAGATTGTAGCGATTATTATCGACAATGGCCAAGGATGAACGTTTTCGGCTGCCAACGATATCCTTTGCCTCACACCATTTTTAAGAAAACAACTGTCAGAGGGACTTTTTCCTACTCGCTTCTACAGCGGCTTCGACTAGCCTTGCTAACAATTTGCTTTAAATTTAAATCTATTTATTCTTCACATTGCTCTTCTGAGAGATACTGTCACCCCCTGAGCTTGGGGTTCTATGTCTGGACTTTAGAGCTGGGATCCAGCTTGATAAGATAACCCTGCTGCCCAGGATCCCCGTGACGCCTAGTTCTCCGCTTGGGATCGGCAGCGCTCTCCGGGTCCCCATCTTCAGGCTCTCCGAGGGAAGGTACCCATACTTACTCGTACGGACAACGGATGCATAAAGAGTGACAGGGCTAAGTTTTGGCTTACGACCCTCCTTTATATAATTGTAGATTCTCTTGCTCTGTTAACTTCACTTTACTTAATTTATTAACTTCCTTTGCTTAAATTCCTTTGTTTTTTTTTAATGTCCGGCTTAACGTGACAAGATTCGATTTCCAACCGATCGACGGCCAATATTCAAAGCACATGCCCATATTGGGACCAATACAAACCTATCTACTCACACATTGGACAAATAGCATCGGGACCTACAATAATGCCAAAATGTGGAGCTGGCCTTATCTTGTAAGGAAAATAGCTATGAATAATCTTCCGATAGATCAATATATTTTAGCTATCACTGCCTTAAATTTCCAATTTGGTATTCTATTGAATAATAACAGTATACAATGTAGGGTTGTTAAGATTAGGCGACGATGTCCTAAGTCATCAAAATATTTATAAGGACGATTCTAAGAATTAAATTTATTGGTCAAATTTAGGGCCAAGGCTAAATCAGTCAAATGGGAATCCATATAACTTACCGCAGAAAATATACCTCGACAAATTTCTTAGAATTACATGCATTCTTGCGGGTGCCGGGTCATTCGTGTGTCGGAATGAGAGACTGGTTACAAAGAGAGGCAGGTTTACAAAGGATGACTCCTCTTGTTATTTCGTAAGAAGCGCTTACCATCCACCACACTGCTCCTCTCCCTACTCAACCGAAATACTGTATAACTCCACTAATGCCGTAAGAGCTTCCACTCTTTGCATAAATATACTAACATATAATTGCATAGTAGTGCAAAGTTTTTTTGGAGTACCTCTCGCATCAACTTATACTGCGTAAAGCTGAGTTTTGAATCCGTTGCTGGTCATTTCTTCTGTGAGATTATTCGACTTAATGTTGTGGTAAAAAAAAGTACCATCACGACCGTTTCCCTTTAGGGTGGTCAGAAACCACGCTTATAAATAAGCGGATTCACATTTAGCTAACTTTAATACTGTGGTCTTTTGGAGTATTTGATTCCCACGGAATGCTTACCATTAAGAATACCTTTTATCAAGTTCCTAGAAAAAGACAAAATAAGGCTGATACAACTAGTTCATCTGGAATCCTATAATGATGTTATTTATCCATGATATTTAATTAGACTGATACGGCGCCAAATATGGGCTTGCATTTTGAGTTTTTGTACTTTGCCCTTTCTTTAAATGTAATGAAAAGAAGTATCACCACGACCGTTCCCTTTCTGGCCACCCACAATAAAAAAATGAGGATTCACATTTAGCCAACAGTACTATAAGCCTATTATGACAAGTGGGAAGCTCGTCGATGTCTCTAGCGTACCAAACTAGTTTGTGTCTCGACCAGGAAACCCGGTAACTCCGCTTCTAAATCCTCGGACTTAACCGCTAGACCACAGAGGAAGTTTAACTAAATATTTCCAGACAGGTCACACAGCGCCATCTAGTTTCCGTGGTAAGCAACGAGGCTTGTGTTACGGAAACTAGATGGTTGATAAACTACATATTATACTTTTTTTTGTTTGTAAATATATACATATTATACATATAAACACCCAGACCGAGACAAATTATACAATGTACAACTTGCCCCCGGTGGGAATCGAACCCACGACCTCCCGAGTTCACGGCAACGTTTGTTACCACTAGACCACGCAGGCGGCACTATATTTTTAACTAAAATACTGTTGCATTAACCTATGTTCAGTAAGTGGTGCTCAGATTTTGCTGGAATTTAACTCTTATTAACTTCAACTTTGCTCTCTAAACTGTATTTTATATATAAAAATATTTAAAAAAAAATAAAATTTGACAAAGTTAAATACAATCCAATTATTATTTATTAATTTATGGTCGGGACACAAAATTATTTATTAATGTAAATTAATTATTTAATTTATTTGTGATATTTATCGAGTTTGGTACGCTGGAGACATCGACAAGCTTGCCACTTGTCATGATTGGCCTAATAGTAAAGTTGGCTAAATGTGAACCCGCTTATTTATAAGCGTGGTTTCTGACCACCCCGAAAGGGAAACGGTCGTGATGATGATCATTTATTAATTTATATTGCAGTAATATACAAACAGTATAATAGAATCACAATATAAATTAAAACTACTTAAAAGTAAAAATTAAAATAAATATAAACTAAACCTAATAAAAAATAAACTATAAGTAAAAAATGTCCTCTAGAGACGAACCTTCAGTGATAGTCCCAAGATGACTGGCAACATTTCCCCTCTGTATAGCTAAGCTAATACGTTGGCAGAAATAATTGCCAGCTTTCCTGTCTCCAGACTTTTCCGTTAGCCGTTTGGACAACTCCTTGGCCAGACGCTTGGCTGAGTGTTCCCATGCGCCCATCGTCTCGACCCCAAACGGCGCAAATTCGTAACCTGTATTGAGGTTGGCGTATTTGGCGTATTTTCAATTATGAAATCTAATATTAATAGTAAAACTAGAATCCTTATTAGACATATTAGAACCCAGTGGCATGGCCCGCGACGAAGGCAAGCGGCCCGATGGAAGGACGTTGGTTCCATGGAGGATAGGTTTGCCTTTAGTGTGGGATGCCACCTCTGTGGACACTCTGGCGCCTTCCCCCTTGTCCTTGATCTCTAAGGATCCAGGCGTTGCTGCATTACAAGCAGAGAACCTCAAACGGCGGAAATACACTCAACTTATTGAGAGATGTGTTTTTGCGCCGTTTGGAGTTGAAACTCTCGGGCTGTGGGGACCAAGTGCACATGAAATTTTCAAGGCGTTGTCAAAACAGCTCAACAAAACACCTCGTGAGACAAGAGGGCTATATCCTTGGCACTTTGCCCATTGGCAGCGATTTTGAGCAAATTTTATATTTATAATAAGTTCATTTAATATTATTATTATTAATTTTGTTTTTTATTTATTTTAGTTTTTAGTTGTATTTTTATTTATTAAGTAGGTTTATTTTTATTAATAGTAATTTATGTTTTAAAATGTTAGTTTTTAGTTTAATTAAAAAATTAGTTTTTTTTTTAAATCATTGAACCTTACTTCCTTCGAATAAATGCACAGTAAAACTAGAAACTAAGTATATTAAAGAAAATAAAGAAAACAAAAATTAAATAACCATACTGGAACAATGATAGTCTCGCCATAGTTGGTGCAGTGGACTACCTGGCGAGTCAGTTTATTTATTAACTAATAATATTAGGTCTATGGTTCCCAAGTTATTTTAGGCGCAGCTCACAAATTCCGAAGCATCTTAAACAATTCTCGAAGGTCCATCCGTCTTGTGAAGTTGGGAGGCCACTGTCCGCTTGTCATAACTCTCACTTATTTGATTAATTCATTTAGTAGTACCGACCCCTCGGTATTAAGTCTAGTTTATTGTTTTAGGCGTGCCTGATTTATCTACCACTACAGACCAAGGGCGAGATTGAGGGGATATTTATCAAACCATACAATAAAGGGAAGTTTGAGTTCAATGCAAATTGTTTATTTACGTTTGTAGATAGATACCTAGATAAAATCATATTCAACAGAAAATTTAACATTTTACATTACTTGGGTGAGCTTAGTGTCTAAAAAAGTCATCTGACAGCTTACCTTAAAGCACACGGTTGCCCCGTTTACGAGCTACAAGCTGTTCTACAAGTTCGCTAGCAGCTTGTAAACTCGCCCCGTGCCATCAGCTTTTTTACATTCTATTCGATTGTACAAAAGCTGTAAAAAAGCCGGGCTAATTTACGCTGGCGTGTTGGTTGGTTACAAGCCGTGTATCATCATCGCTGCGAACTAGTTGTAAGTATCTTTGCGTTTTGGCAGTCAGCAAAAATGTCAACGGAAGTGTTCTTGCAGAATTATTTTAGCTCATGTTATGAAGAAGGATATACAACGAAAACTTAGTGTTATATACTTTTTGTCTTTTATATTCCATAAAAAGGTGTTGAGAAATCCGTGTTTTCCACTTTATTTTTCCGCCATTAGAACAATAAACTATAGAACGCAGGAAACTGTAGCGTTAAAAAAAAACCAACAATCGACAAATGTGTTGCACTTCACTTAAATGCTACGTTTCATTCGGTCTCGGTCAAAATATTAAATCGCTGCGCACGAGTTTGTGACCGAAGCGACTTACTGGCTCACGTCATTCAAAAATAATAAAAAAAATAAAGTCAATTAAAGTTGTACCCCCTCTATTTGGGGCTCAATTTTCAAAATTCAACATTCCACATACAACTATACTACGCGCCTGGATCCAGAGCGGCCTCTCCACCTGCACTACGACCAGCCCCCGCCTGCACTACGACCAGTCCCCGCCTGCACTACGCCCAGCGCCCAGATCCTCACTTCGGCGCGGCAAAGCGAGTTGGCCAGGGGAGTACCGCTCCGTGGCATGGCGGAAAGCTCTTGTACTGACCACTTTTTTTTTATAACCACGACCCCCGGGTAGAATATCATTTATATATATATATATATATATATTTCTTTAGTAACTTCATTTTTTTTTTTTTAATTTAAAATCAATAATAGTTTATAATATATTTATTCTTGTAGTTTTTTATTTTTATTTTCTTTGTTACCGCTTTCCCCGTAACACAACATGCCACGCAAAACAACATGTGATTCCAACTCTCTAGCTAGTTCGCTTCATTGTAATCTTATACTCTGCGTTCGCTAGTGCGAGTAGAAAATTTTGTGTGTTATCGACCCTCGTTAACTTTTAAATTCACTGGATGCAAAAGCTTGAAACGCTCCTAATTCCTAAATAATAGTTATTTTTTTACTTTAACGTTCCATTTTTGGTAACTTCTAATTGACCTTTTAAGTATCCATTTCCTTTTTTCAATTTTGTTATTAGTCGTTAGTTATCCTTTAATAAATAAATAAACGATTATAACTATTTATTAGAAGCACAATGTGTTACTATACTATACTAAGGTCGGTTCAAACCCACCCGGCATGTATCAATGAGAAATACACATTCCTTAATTTGTCATAGTTTACAACACCACTGTTCCCGTGGATGGATGAAATGGATGGGTGGGGACACGTCGTGCAGATTACGAAACGGTCCTAGGTGATTTTGGAGATAGGAGAGTAAATGATGCAGGTAAGCTTATTCTTGACGTGTGTTTAGAAAAGAATATTTTTGTGTCCAACACAATGTTTGCTCACAAAGATATTCACATGTATACAAGAACGATGAATAGTGAAAAGAGTATGATTGATTTAATAATAGTTGATGAAAGACTGCGAACACAGACTCTGGATACCAGGGCGTATCGTGGGCCAGAATTGGGAACAGACCACTACCTAGTAATCACTAGGATTAGTGGCCTGTTCACAAAATGGCGCCACTGGCGATCAGGTGGCAATATGTCAGCAGTAGAGAGAATAAAGAGTGAAAAGTTACAAGATGATAGTGTGAAAGAGGAGTATATGAAATGCGTCAAAGATAAACTTATCAACTTGAAAGATGTGAGTAAAGATGTAGAAGAGTGTTGGAAGTACCTAAAAAATGGTATGGTACTCGTAGAATCGGCAAGAGAAGTATGTGGAGTAGCAAAAAAGCGAGCAACCAAGGGTGACGCGTGGTGGGATCAAGAGGTCAAAGATTCGGTAGAAAGAAAGAAGAAAGCTTGGATAGATTACGTTGCTTCGCTGAATATGAATGAAAGTATAAAAAGAGAAAAAAAAGAGTTGTACCATCGCTGCAAGAATGAGACTAAATCTTTGGTTAAGGAGAAGCGTGAAAGATGTAAGGAAATAGGTGAAAATAGGATGACGAGCAACTTTAAGGAGAACTCCAAACTTTTCTGGAGGGAAGTTAGGAAGGCCAAAGGTTGCTTGTCATCTTATCGAATGAACAGAGTGAAATCAAAAAGCGGTAACATTCTTGCAAACACAAATGAGGTGTTGCAGCGATGGAATGAATATTTTAGCGAGATGTATGCTAGTGGTACTCCTAACGACGTCACGACGGGTACTTTACCTCCAGAGCTATCCACAACTATAACGTCCACTTTTAAGGAGGAAATAAGTGTGCAAGAATTGCAATCGGCAATTAGAAGCCTGAAATGTGGCAAAGCAGCGGGAAAAGATCGAGTGCTCGCTGAAATGATCAAATACGGAGGTATACCGGTCTGGAACGCTTTCCACCTACTGTGCAACCTTTGCTGGCAGGAGGGAAGAGTGCCGGAGGACTGGCGGCAATCAGTCATCGTTCCTTTATACAAAGGTAAGGGATCTAGATTGGACTGTGCCAACTACCGAGCGATTAGTTTGATCAGTTTGGCGAGCAAGATGTATGGCAAGATTCTCACGAAACGCTTGCAAGAGAAGACTGAAGGTCTTTTATGGGAGGCACAAGGAGGCTTTAGACCTGGAATATCACAGAGAAGTTTTTGGCCTTAAACCAGAAGGTTTTCTGTGCTTTTGTGGATTTGGAAAAGGCTTTTGATAGAGTTGTAAGAAAGAAGCTTTGGGACATATTGCCGGAGTATGGAGTGAATGACAAACTGCTACAAGCTATACAGTCCCTGTACAAGGGCTGCAAAGCTTGTGTGCGGGTGGAGGGAGGTATGTCGCCTTGCTTTGAATCCCAAATGGGCGTCAAACAGGGTTGTGTGCTTTCTCCTAGATTATTCACTCTATATCTCGACAAATGCCTAAAAAGAGTGAGAGAGAGTGACTGTGGGATAAAGATGAGTGATCTAGTGGTGAACTGCCTGCTTTATGCAGATGATGCTGTTCTTATGGCATCGTCCGAACAACAACTGCAATCACTAGTCACAAGAATGAAGGAGGGATGTGCAGAAAAAGGACTCCGTTTGAATGCGAGAAAAACCAAGGTACTAGTGTTTGAAAGAAGAAGGATGACAACCGTGACGATAAAGATTGATGATGAAACTCTAGAACAAGTAAATGAAATTATATATCTGGGCAGTGTTTTCACTGCGGATGGGAAGTACAATAGGGACGTTGAAAGAAGAGTGAACGCGGGAAATAGTGTTAACGGTGCCCTGGGGTCACTGATCGGCAGTCGAAAAGTCAGTGACAAAGCTCGGCTCGCCATACACAATGCCATGTTGGTACCAACACTGATGTATGGAAGCGAGACGTGGATACGTCAGAATACGCATGAGAGTAGGGTTAATGCAGTAGAAATGCGGTCGTTGCGGCGGATATGTGGCGTCACTTTGGCGGACCGTATACGTAACGTCGAAATACGGAAAAGGGTTGGTATGAAGGAAAGCATAGGGACAAAAATAAGGAAAGGCATGCTACGATGGTTCGGGCATGTTGAAAGGATGAGCGATGAAAGATTGACGAACCAGATATATAATGCGAAAGTTGTGGGTAAAAGAGGCCCTGGCAGACCAAGACTCACATATCACGATCAAATAAATAAAACACTGACTGAAGGTGCATTAAAAAGTCTTCGTAACCAAAGGGCATGTATGAAGAGGTTAATGAATGTCGACGAAGCGAAAGAAGTATGTCGTGATCGTGTCAAATGGCGCTCAATTGTTTCTGCCTACCCCGCAAGGGATCTGGCGTGAAGATATGCATGTTCCCGTGCCTCCGAGAGCACGTGAAGTCGTCAGCCCCGGTTCCACTAATGCCAACTTGTGGAATTATTAATAAATTGTCATAAAAAAATTACATCATACCCTCGCCAAGCCGTCTGGCCAGCATGGCGAGTGTAGGCCAAATTCTCCAGTTCTGGAAGGCCCATCGCCAACAGTGGAGGTCTAGGACGCTGCGTTCTAGGGGCTGTAATGAATGAATGTATCACTATATAATAGATAGTTTTAAAATAAATGACCAGTGTCTAGATGAAGGTCTATGGGCACACTGTAATTTAGTTGAGTAAAACAATGTGTACAAAGTAATTTAGTTCGCCATCTTAATGATAAAATACAACCATCTGCAATGGCGCCAGGTAAATTCTGGAAATGCAACAAAAATGCAATTTTGTTTTGAATATAAATCAAAAGGACAAATGTTAATTAAGAAATGGTTCCAATACACGATGCAGGGAAACGCGCGGTTATTTATCAACTATCGTATTAAAATAAAATAAAAAAATAAAAATAAATAAATAATTTTACATATCATATATGAAATGTGAAAACCGTAGCCTTCAAAATTTGGAAGTTGTAGTGGCAATGGGCCGGACACGTCTATGACAGAACCGATGACCGATGAAATAGACGGTTTTCTGAAGTGGAAAGCACGTACAGAAAAACGCAGAGTGGGAAGACCTCCCGCCAAATGGACGGATGATCTGAAAAAGGTCGCTGGTAAGTTTTTAATGGTAAGTGGTGCGCAAGTTCCATGAATGCTAGCAATTGGAATCATAAAATTATGACTAACATCAGTTCTTAAAACAATGCCGGCTTTACTTGGCATGGCGGCAATTCGAGCCTGATCCCGAAATGTGTGGATGCACTTTACTGCAAATTACCACCATTACTGCCTCCGTGGTCTAGCGGTTAAGTCCGTGGATTTAGACTCTGAGGTACCGGGTTCGATTCCTGGTCGGGACACAAAAAATATTTATTAATGTAAATAAATACATTTAATTAATATTAAATGTATTTGTCGAGTTTGGTACGCTGGAGATATCGACGAGCTTGCCACTTGTCATGATTGGCCTATAGTAAAGTTGGCTAAATGTGAATCCGCTTATTTAAGCGTGGTTTCTGACCACCCCGAAAGGGAAACGGTCGTGATGATACTTTACTTTACCACCATCAGTCCGTCTACCACCTATATTGGTTGGATGAGAGTGGTAAAAGATCGCATAAAATGACAGACCTGGGGGAGGCCCACATGCAGCAGTGAAATGAAATAAAATGAAAATATATATTTGTATGAAAAATGGTATCAAAATACAGGTGGTTTGTAAGTTTTGGTTTGACACATTTCGCCATTTCTGGCATAGAAAATTTTAGTTTAAAAACTACACTTATATCTAACATAAATATTACACAAAAAAATATAATAAATAAATAAGACACGAGAAATAATAATAAAGAAATAGAACACAAAATAACCCAAATAATATTTAACAACAAAAAGCCTATTTTGCTCTTATATGAGCTTGTCGCAGTTTACGTAGTCCTTGGTCGCGTAAAAACATTCCTGGACCAGTAAATTTTTAACCCTAATTTTAAATAATTTCGTAGGTAGTTCCCTTATATGACGCCTCCGTGGTCTAGTGGTAACAAACGTTGCCGTGAACTCGGGAGGTCGTGGGTTCGATTCCCACCGGGGGCAAGTTGTACATTGTATAATTTGTCTCGGTCTAGGTGTTTATATGTATTATATGTATATATTTACAAAAACAAAAAAAAAAAAGTATAATATGTAGTTTATCAACCATCTAGTTTCCGTAACCCAAGCTTACTGCTTACCACGGAAATTAGATGGCGCTGTGTGACCTGTCTGAAATATTTATTTATTTATTTATCTAGTGGTAGTTTATTGAATAATTTAATGGAAGTAAGACAGCAGCTCCTGCTGTGCCAGCTACTTTTACTAACTGGTGGAACTAGCCTACTGGGATACCTGGTATTTAACTTACATGTTTCACTTAATCTCTTAAACAAATAAGAATGACTTTTAACAAAAAAGCAGCATTCTAATATATATGTTTAATTGACATATTATTACATTTTTTTGTAAGATGACACGGCCACGAACTAGTATTAAGATTTAATATTTATTATTATTGTTAGATTGTAAGCTGACTCGGCCCTTTTACAGCCACGAATTTATATTAAGTAGTTATTAAGTTAACTTATTAGTATAATTACATTGCTTATGACACGAATATAATATGTTTAATTTGGACATGTAATTTATCAATTTATTTGACATTAATATTATATATGTGTAGTTGTAAGCTGACACGACTTTTACAGCCATACTTGGACATAAATATCATTATTTTTAGATTGTAAGCTGACATGGCCTTTTTACAGCCACGAATTTATATTTATATTTATGGACATAATTATTATTAGATTGTAAGCTGACATGGCCTTTTTACAGCCACGAATTTAATATTAAGTATCTAGCTGTAAGTAAAAACAAATTCCTCGCTTATGGCAACAATGTTTTAGTTATAATTACTGTATTGATGTTAGGTTCGGTCCAGCCATGGTCAATGGTAATATTTTTTATTTGTTTTTTTTTTATTTTTTTATTTATTGGCTTGTATGTATTGACAATATCCAAGTGTTACGTGCTAACCATACGGAAATAAATTATTTTGATTTGATTGATTGATTTGATATAAATACAAGGAACAGTTAACAATTGTAGCTTCCTAAAGAGAGGCCGATAGAGTGGATAGACATAGGCTGATCATGATCATGAGGCTGAAAGTACGAGTTGAAATCGCGTAACTAAATCGCGGCGTGTGATGTGCATAGTGTTAAAATTCCTTTGCAGACAATGTTTACGACGTAGGCCGGCAGCTGGCGCCGCGCAGTCCGTTGCCAGAGCGGCCGATGCCAACAAACTTTGTTCTTATGCACCGCTTAAACTAAAATATCTAACGCGTTAACGTCCAATATGCATTCTGTGTCTGTAACAATGCCAATGATATTTCCAACTTTTCCTACCTGGGTGACTTAGTGCACAAAAATATTGTCATTATTTATGAAAATATTTAGCTACGTCTTCTCTGCACCAAGCGTAATTTCTAATTACAAATATATTCTATTTACATTATAAGAGAATAATAATTATTATAAGAAATACAACTTTGAGATAATGTTCGATTTACAACACGTGTCTCATCGTAATACCTAAGGTAAAGTCGCAAAAGTTATTCGAAGCCGCGGGCAATTCTAGCTATCTTTTAAGATCCACTACCAATAGCTGATTAACTCATTAAGAGTTAAAAGCATTTAGAAATCTTTTAGTAGGTATTTAGCATAAAAATCCCCAGCAATTTCACATCGATGTCCGTACAACCAACGTTAAGATTTTTTAAATATGACTGCTCTCATATCATGTAGATCTTTACATGACCTTATCTAGATAAGATAGTCAATGGCCGGACTGAATGTATTGAACTCTTGCAACACATTTCTCACATAGTGTAAAATCGTCAGTCCCTATTTTGTGCTGCTAACCATGTAGGGATACTGCTGCGGGTCTTCAATGGCTCAATTAAAGATTGTTTAGCGGACTGTGTATGATTTATTGCAGAAGTAGAAATTCCAATTAATTACTTCAGTTAAAAGGCTATGAAAATTGTGAGAGAAAAACGTGTAACCGCTCGGTGCGCGGATAGATTCCACTCTCGTGGGCGCCGCTCGGAGCGCTGGCCACCGATGCGACGGTGGTATTGGCCGAGCGGCGATAATGTCGCTGTGATCGCGACTACATAGTCTATGAAACAGGCTCTTGCCATCATTGAGGTTCCAGCTATTCTGGAACCCACTGGATTAGTCCGCGATGATGGCAAGAGACCTGAGGTATGATGCCATAGTGTGGTTTGCCACTTGTATCGACACTTTGGATTTGTCACACCTTAGGGGAACAAGCGGTGCAAATACGTATCTATAATCAAAAAGTACGTGTTTGTGCCGTTTGCTGTAGAGACTTTAGGCCCGTGGGGTCCAAGCGCTAAAACATTTTTAAAAAACATCACCCCTCGTCTAATTGTCTGCTCTGGTGACAAGAGGGCTGGTTCTTTCCTCGCCCAGAGAATCAGCATAGCGATTCAGCGAGGAAATGCGTTCTTGCCACCATGCAGCGCGGATACGATTTATATTTAAATTAGGTTTAGTTTATTTTTATTTGTAGTTTTTAATTATTAAGCCACTTAACATAACTTTTGATAGCTATTAAAAATACTGGTAAGATAGGAAATGAAAGCGAAAGTTAATAAATAATAAATAAACAAAATCAGTTTTTATTTGTCACAAAAATAGTTAATAAAAATGTAAAATATAGTTAAAAAATAAAACAAAGATATAATGACAAAAGGGTCTATGGTTTAGAAAATGGTGTTGGAAGCAGGTTCCAACAACCTCTGTTATTACTTATACCATAGCCGACATTTAAATTTAGTGGAACAGTAATATAAATAAAAGTCATAAAACAATAATGAAACAAAATTAAAATAAAACAAATAAAAAAACCAAGAACATAAATAAATAAATAAAAAAACAGAAACCTAGACGGGAGCTGCCCTGAGTAATGAAAAGCCAAGTCAAACATGAGTTACGGGACATCATCTGGGAGCCATTTGCAATTACTTTAAACAGGATATCTAAAAGTAGATTTTATGGCGATTTCAACACTATAATAATCAAAAGTTTATCATTTAACACGTTTATCATAAACACATTTTGCAATAATACCTCCTTCTACAATCCCTTAATACGCATGTGTCGATTATATAATGATGCCACTAAGGACTGCTCCGACCTTGATATCTTTAACCCTAATCGACATTTTTTTTTTTTTTTTAATACTAGCACGACATGTGACCCTGCGCCCACCTGATGGTAAGTGGCGCGCAGGGTCCATGAATGTTAGCAACTGGAATCAGACCCTTATATCCGACATTAGTCCCTAACACTATGCCGGCTTGACTAGATGCCTTTTCACACTTCGCTTGAAGGACTCCAGGTTATAGGAAAGTGGAAACACAGAGGCTGGAAGAGCATTCCACATCTTTATTGTGCGACAGATGTATGAGTCACCAAATTTATAGGTACGCGAAGGGATAGTGACTACGGTATGTGGGTCCATATTCTGACCTGTGCGTGTGGTTCGGTTGCGGAATGGGGAGGAAGGAATTAGGTTATAGAGCTCTTCAGAGCACTCACCATAGTATAGCCGGTAGAACACGCTCAGAGAAGCTACATCTCGGCGAAGCTGCAGGGATTCGAGAGTTCCAGATATAGTGGCATCGTCCACAATTCGAACAGCTCGCCTTTGTAGGACATTGAGAGCATCTGTGAGGTACTTGGCTGAACCACCCCAAAGGTGTGAACAGTATTCCACGCATGATCTGATCTGTGCTTTGTACAGCAACAAATTCAGAAAGCAAATTTTAAGTGTTCTCAGTTTAAATGAAATATAGTGTTTAAGTTATTTAAATTATTTTTATCATTTTAATTTTATTTCTGTAAATACATTTTTATATAATATCTTAGTTTTAAGTACTTTTAAATTGTAGTTTTAATTATTGCATGCACTAAAATAATGAGTAAGTTTCCTTGATGGAAATGTCATATGTATATGTTTAGGATCACATTCAGTCTGTCGCCTGAGAACTTTCTTCCTTGTATCATGTTTTAATGTGCATCTGTTGTATACATTGAATAAATAAATAAAAATAAAAAAAAGTATTTCTCCAGAAATTCGTAAGTAAATATAGACAATTTAAAACATATTTTGAACAATTCTCAAGTAGCCTATTGTCTCTTAAAGAGTCCACATAGCCCCTAGGTTACATTACGTTGTGACACGAAAGAGGCGTGGCCCCAGGTAATGTTACCGCTCCTGTTAATACCTACTTTGGGCCAATTATCGAGACAAAACATACCTTTTATAGATTTCGGCATTATTCAATCCGACGGGGCAATCGAGCACATTTTAATACAAAATTACTTTTTACGCCTCCTAACGTACATTAGCAAAACATGTAACTTTTATTAATAACTAGTTGACCCGGCGAACTTCGTACCGACTAACAATCATTGAATGTCGTGTATATATTTGACAACCAACATTAATAATAATAATAAATTTATTCGAAGTAAAAAAGAACATAACATGCATTTTATGGCGCTTTAGAGATTGAGTCCTTGCGTCCTATAAGGATCTATAAGTGTTCTCTAATAAAAGATAACTAAACTTGAATAATGTTTATTTAAGTTACAAACACACACGTTATTATTGAGGGTAAACCTACGTAGCGTATTTGCTACCGCGAGTAATACCTGATCTCGACGGTATCTCAGAAACGACTGATGTGCTTGACCGGGCTTGTGACCGTCCCTCCAACTAGGTGACCTGGTTCATCATTGCATCAGCCGATGATTTCGGCCAATCAAAATCGTTACTACCATATATGGCGACGTAGACTCTGGTGACCTAGTTGGAGTACATTTGCCGAGATATTGTTATTTATTTAATGACTATGCAAATGCACTATGATGTCGCTACAGCGCTCTGAATCCCGAGTAAGATGTTTTATAAAAAACACCTGCGTTACGGGATTCATGGTCTTCCAGAGCTACAATATAACAAAATTTATTAAACAAATAATACGAGTATACATAGAATTTAAGCATGCAAATTAACCTAATTAAGAATTAATAATTAATATTAATACATTTCTAAAGTAGTACATTAAATTTTCTTTATTTTATTTTTAGAGCAATCAAGCTATTGAAGGAAAGGATAAGTTAGGACAATAGGTCAAGTAGATATAACATATGCTACAATGCATAAGAAGGTTAACTAAATAACATACATGATTATACACTTATATATATTTATAAACACATACATAAATATATAATATAGTTATAAATATACAATTCATAATATATCATACATAGATATATAATTATACTAAGATTTACATACCCTAATAAGTGTTTACACAGTGTTTCACATATAACATAAATATAGCCAAGTGACTGAAGTCAACTAATAACATCCAAAAGTTTTTCCGTATCATCATACGTAAGTTTTTGCAATAAATCTATGGTTTTTATTTTGCATGAGTAATTATTTAAGCAGCAATCAGTCATCGTTCCTTTGTACAAAGGTAAAGGATCTAGATTGGACTGTGCCAACTACCGAGCGATTAGTTTGATCAGTTTGGCGAGCAAGATGTATGGCAAGATTCTCACGAAACGCCTGCAAGAGAAGACAGAAGGTCTTTTATGGGAGGCACAAGGAGGCTTTAGACCTGGAAGAGGATGCACTGACCAAGTCTTCTCGCTCCGCAATATCACAGATAAGTTTTTGGCCTTAAACCAGAAAGTTTTCTGTGCTTTTGTGGATTTGGAGAAGGCTTTTGATAGAGTTGTAAGAAAGAAGCTTTGGGACATATTGCCGGAGTATGAAGTGGATGACAAACTGCTACAGGCTATACAGTCCCTGTACAAGGGCTGTAAAGCTTGTGTGCGGGTGGAGGGAGGTATGTCGCCTTGCTTTGAATCCCAAATGGGCGTCAAACAAGGCTGCGTGCTGTCCGCCAGATTATTCACTTTATATCTCGACAAATGCCTAAAAAGAGTGAGGGAGAGTGACTGTGGGATAAAAATGGGTGATCTTGTGGTGAACTGCCTGCTTTATGCAGATGATGCTGTTCTTATGGCATCGTCCGAACAACAATTGCAATCACTAGTCACAGAAATGAAAGAGGGATGTGCAGAAAAAGGACTCCGTTTAAATGCGAGAAAAACCAAGGTACTAGTGTTTGAAAGAAGAAGGATGACAACCTTGACGATAAAGATTGATGATGAAACGCTAGAACAGGTAAATGAAATTATATATCTGGGCAGTGTTTTCACTGCGGATGGGAAGTATGATAGGGATGTTGAAAGAAGAGTGAACGCGGGAAATAGTGTTAATGGGGCCCTGGGATCACTGATCGCCAGTTGAAATGTCAGTGATAAAGCTCGACTCGCCATACACAATGCCATGCTAATACCAACACTTATGTATGGAAGCGAGACGTGGATATGTCAGAATACGCATGAGAGTAGAGTTAATGCAGTAGAAATGAGGTCTTTACGTCGGATATGCGGCGTAACTTTGATGGACCGTATACGTAATAACGAAATACGCAAAAGGGTAGGTATAAAAGAAAGCATAGGTACAAAAATAAAGAAAGGCATGCTCCGATGGTTCGGGCATGTCGAAAGGATGAGCGAAGAGAGATTGACGAACCAGATATATAATGCGAAAGTTGTGGGTAAAAGAGGCCCTGGCAGACCAAGACTTGCCTATCATGATCAAATAAATAAAACATTAGCTGAAGGTGAATTAAAAAGCCATCGAAACAAGAGGGCATGTATGAAGAGGTTGATGAATGTCGAAGAAGCGAAAGAGGTATGTCGTGATCGTGACAAGTGGCGCTCAATTGTCTCTGCCTACCCCGCAAGGGATTTGGCGTGAAGATATGTATGTATGTATGTAATTATTTAACAGGTATATATTAGAAGTTTTATTAATAGTATTGTAAAGTAATAGTATCTTCTCGCTAATGATGTCGTATGAGGTTTGTTTTGGCAACATTGTTTGACAGGTATGAAAACCACGAACTTTTTGTATGTGATAATGGTTTTTCTTTTATTTTTTTTTTATTCAATTTTCCAATTTTATTTATAGTTATTCTGCTATTCGGGACGGAGACAAATCAAAAACCGTGAAAATCTATCCAGCCATTCTCGAGTTATAAGTGTTTAACAAACCCGACTTTGTTTTATATATTATATATATTCTGACATCTGAAACACCGTCCACCGACTATTTCAGATGTCACAGTTAAACTGCTTTTCTTACTATGTACGATTTATTTTATGCCCTAACCTATGTAACAACTGAATTGTAATGTATATTTATTTTGCAATAAAGATTTTTATTATTATTATTGTTATTTATTAAATTAAGATTTACTTATTATGCAATCTAATATGTCAAAAATCTTCCCCGATGTTCACACAACATATTACCTAATGTTTCATCCCGATCGGTCAAGTAGTTTTGCAATGCATAGGGAACACACACACAGACATTTTATTTTTTATTTATTTATAAACTTTATTGCACAAAGTACAAAGGCGGACTTAATGCCCGAAGACATTCTCTGACAGCCAAACCTTGGGGACAAATTTGATCAAATGTAGGTGCAATCATAAAGATAATAAGAGAAATAAATAACTATTTAAATTAACAGCAATATAATATATTTTTACTTACAATATATATGGAATAAATATTATAATATCAATACACTAAATACCAATACATACATATTATTATACATAAACATACATATATACTACTTACTAACACTGTGTGGAGATATTTAAAAAGACATTCACCTTTATACTCGTATATATAGATAGATGGTTTAAAAATACATTATATTATTCAGCCTCCGTGGTCTAGCGGTTAAGTCCGTGGATATAGACGCGGAGGTACCGTGTTATCGAGTTTGGTAAGCTAGAGACATCGCCGAGCTTGCCACGTGTCATAATGGGCCTATAGTAAAGTTAACTAAATTCGAAACACATTTTAAATAAAAATATAGTGGGTCTGACCACCTAGAAAGGAATGGTCGTGGTGATACTTTTTAGTAAGTTGTTAGACAACATTTCTTAAAGTACACTAAGACTTTTTTTTTTAATAGGACAGCAAGAGAGAGGAATACAAAAGTAATCCTCTTGTAAATTCGAAATAAATAATTCAAAAAGTAATGCCGAGCTGTCTAGCAAAATAAGTGCACACTTTATCGGAACATTTGCGCATATCACTCAATGTTGTGCACACGTGATCTGACAAATGTACCGTGCTTGACTAATACGCAGATCAACGGACAAAATGGGCTCCTCTATCACGCCATAGGCCTTTATATCTTGAGATAATGGAAACTACGAAGGTATTTATAAAAAGTAAATTGTCGTTCTAATTCAAATTAACAGTGGAATTAACAAATGTGCACCATTTATTATTATTATTTATATATTATTAAACTCTTCTCTGCTTTTAAAGCATACAAATATTATAATATAGGGACTTCCGAATTTGGACAGTTTATAACGAACGACCATCTCGTTAAAGCTACACTATCAAATTCGTTGCCATTTATTCAGTCTGTTTTTCCAAGTCACCATGGATAAAACATTATTAAATAAACTATATTAAAATAAAATCTAAATTTAACCTAAAATAATAATAATAATACATAGCAAATAAAAATACATACTTACAAGAAAAATAGCTCCTCCAAATCGCTGTCTTATGGCATGGTGCCCAATACACTAGCAGCATTTCTCCTTTGAATTAGGATACTTATTTTTTGGGAGAAAAAACTGCCAGCCCTATTGTCACCAGAGACGTCAATGAGCCTTGGAATAATTTCTTTATAAAAGGCTTTAAGTTCCGATCCCCACGGGCCCATCGTTTCTACAGCAAACGTCGATAAAAAGTAACTATTGCAAATAGTTTCATATTTTCAATGCTTGCTGACCTGCGCTTGTTCCGCTGCAACACCAGCTCTAACAGAAGTTCCTTGAAGGTGGGAAGGGGCTAGGGAATCCCAACAGGTAAAATCCCATACCAGGGATTGACCCAATCTCCAAGGAACTAATGTCATTCCGTCTGGACGCTTGCCATCGTCTCGACTCAGACCGGTTGGTTCTAAAATAGATGGGATCGAGACAACTCCAAGCGTCCTACGAATGAGGTCGTTAAAAATAATAAAATAAAAGATTTAATTATATTATGGATAGACCGAAATAATTAAGTTACATTGCTGCCATAAACAAGTGCTGTAGGTTACTAAATTCGAGGCATTATAGCCGTGTCAACTTATAATCTAAATAATTGTAACATAATGTATAATTATAATAAATTTAAATTAATTTCGTGGCTGTATAAAGGCCGTGTCAACTTACAATCTTACTTACAGTATTAAACAACGCGTGCAAATAATAAAATTGTTAATTGTACCGAGAGGACTATTCGGAATGTCATGGATAAATTTTAGTCCACTAGTTCAGTAAACGATCAACCAATACCCAGCGTCGACGAAACGCAAGATCTGCCGAAAACATCGCCGCTGTCCGTGAGAGTGTGCAGAAGAATCCGATGCAGTCAATTTCGCGTCGCTTACAAGAACTCGGCCTTTTGCAGACTACAACTACAGCGGTCCTCAAAGCCAACATAACCTATGCCATCAGTCAAATTCAGTCTGATTTATGCGTCATGGAAAATTTGACATTTTGAATACGCTTCTCCCAGAAAAGCCATGGCGGATATTTGAGTGATATTAGATTCCATACATAATGAGCCAGGTTGAAGTGGTTGCCAATTCGTAGCCGCAGAAATCTTAGAATAATTTGTTTATTATTTTCTGTACTTAATGAGCCTGCGACACCGAAATACCTCAAGAACAAATTCGCCTATCTTTCTTCCCTACGCGACAGGTCGTTACGGTCATCGCATAACTGTGTTCTTTCTATTCCTTCCCATCATTCTAGCTTTATGTCCAACTCTTTTGCAGTTGTTGCCGCAAACTTGTGGAATAACCTGCCTGTAGATGTCCGACAAGCGCCAAACAGATCGTTATTTAAAATAATGGTTTTTACACATTTCCTAAATAGCTCCATTACATAGATATATAAGTATATGATATTGTATTATATAAATATGTATGTATTATTTATATGTACCTATGTATTCTATTTATATACGAGTATAATGATAGTAGGTATGTAGTCTATTTAGTGTATACCTACTGATTAATATATAGTTTTGTTTGTTGTTGTTTTTTTTATATATTTAGCACCTGCCTTACATAACAAATGCTCTAAATTGTCTCTAAGGTTGACTAGTAAGAATGCCTAGCGGCATTAAGTCCGCCTGTGTACCTAGTGCATAAAATAAATAAATAAATAATGGCATCATTAGGTCATTCAAACATATCTGACTTTACTTGCGATTTACTGAGTACTCAAACCTTAGTCGGTCCAGTATGATTGGCATCAAAAATGGTTTTTGTGTAAAATTACTATTTCCTTGCTGATATTTTTTAAAAACTGTGCAGTTCAGAAAATCTCAAAAAGTTATGGATGGTCATAGAAACGTTAGTCTTCGGGACCCATTAAAAATCTAGACCGGTTCAAATCTTCCAAATAAGTCAAAGTTAAAATATCTTTATTCACGTAAACCTATTACAGGCATTTATGAAACGTCATTAATTTAATTATTTTGAATGATTCTACTCCTGCTAGTAGAAGACTAAGCAGCAAAGTGGTCCAATAAGTAAGCTGTTAGCAGAAGACCAGCAGCTTAGCAGATTCCAGTGACCTGTTAATGTTTAATCTGACTGAGAAAGGAATCTGCAAGGAAAACTCAGCTATATCAGATTTACAAAATAAAACATATACAGAACTGCACCACAATAATGAGTCCCAGCTGTTAAAGTCGCATTAGAATTTATTATTTATTTATTTTTAGTTTATAATTGAAGTTCATTTTAACGCAATCGGGTATTTTATTTATTAAATAAACTTTTTTTACTGTAAGTGGAATTGAAGTAGTTTTTATAGTAAAGTATCATCACGACCGTTTCCCTTTCGGGGTGGTCAGAAACCACGCTTATAAATAAGCGGATTCACATTTAGCCATATTTACTATAGGCCAATCATGACAAGTGGCAAGCTCGTCGATGTCTCCAGCGTACCAAATTCTAGAAATATCACAAATAAATTAAATGTATTTATTTACATTAATACATATTTTTGTGTCCCGACCAGGAATCGAACCCGGTACCTCATAGTCTAAATCCACGGATTTAACCGCTAGACCACGAAGGTAGATAAAGTAGTTATAAACGATTAAAAATATTATTGGAAACAAAACGAAGACTAGCTATGATTACTACGAGAACGCCGTAGTAATCATAGATCTATTTTTCGTAGCATGCTACGCCGTAGTAAATTAACTTATGCAGATTAAAAACTCAATCAATTAAAGATAACTTACGTTTCTCATCCACAAACGTTTACTAAACCTTAAAAGAGTAAAAAGTAGGGAATTTCTTAACGAGTTCATACAAAAGTTAGTGGCAGCACGTGCACTCGCTAACCTACTTACTAAACTTTGGACATCTGACCAATGCATGGGAATAAGCGGGTTTCATATTTTTTATTCTTTTTCTTATGTGCTTATTAACTGCCTTCGTGGTCCTACTGCGGTTCATCATCATCATCATTACAGCCCCTAGAACACAGCGTCCTAGACCTCCACTGCTGGAGATGGGCCTTCTAAAACATTTATCTGGAGAATTTGGCCTACACTCGCCACGCTGGCCAGACGGCTTGGTATATATGATGTCAATTTTTTTTTATCGATTCCAAAAGTTGATGTTAGTGGAACCTGGACCGACGGCTTAACGTGCTCTCCGAGGCACGGAAACGTTTATGTTGTAAATCTATTATTATTATTATAAATTCTTTATTGCACTAAAAAACTTAACAGTTAAGTACAAGGGCGAACTTAATGCCTCTCGGCATTTTATACTAGCTAACCTTTGGGAGTGTGGTAGACGATTGCGGGGGCATTAGAAATAAAAACAAATACTTAAACATACATACATATCTTCACTCCAGATCCCTTGCGGGGTAGGCAGAGAGAATTGAGCGCCATTTGACACGATCACGACATACTTCTTTCGCTTCGTCGACATTCATTAACCTCTTCATACATGCCCTTTGGTTACGAAGACTTTTTAATGCACCTTCAGTCAGTGTTTTATTTATTTGATCGTGATATGTGAGTCTCGGTCTGCCAGGGCCTCTTTTACCCACAACTTTCGCATTATATATCTGGTTCGTCAATCTTTCATCGCTCATCCTTTCAACATGCCCGAACCATCGTAGCATGCCTTTCCTTATTATAATATAATAATATATACATTTAACTAAATTTATGTAAGAATACATAACAAAATGAAGGAAACAATACGTATAATTTACACAGCAAATAAAAAGAGACAGAAATAGATATCAGATAGTCGTTTTTTTATATACATTTGTCATCTATGTCATTTATGATCAAAATTTGGTATTTAAGCGAGTAAAAATTGCCCGCTCATAGCGCCGCTTATGATTTGTGCGTCTTCTAGCATGACATCTAGTAGTAGGACAGGAAAATACATTTCAAGTTACAGATTCCACTTTCTTGTCACTTGGTCACGTACTCACTCGTTAGAATAAAAATTGCGGCACACCGCGGCGGCAACTTTCTGTGCCTGCATATTGTGGCACGTGTTTTAAGACATATGTAGGCAATGTGCATGTAAATAATAAAATATATCATTTGTGGAAAAGTCTAAAGCGCCATATTGGCCAAAATATCAGTTATATACAGAGTGACTTAGAAACCACGCTTATAAATAAGTGGATTCACATTTAGCTAACATTACTATATCATGACAAGTGGCAAGCTCGTCGATGTTTCCAGCATACCAAACTCGAGAAATATCACAAATAAATTAAATATTTTACTTTACATTAATATTTTTTTTGTGTCCCGACCAGGAATCGAACCTGGTAACTCCGAGTCTAAATCCACGGACTTAACCGCTAGACCACGGAGGCAGACAATAATAAACATACATACATATAGCATAAGACCATACACAATAAATAAATAATAATAAAAATATGTTGTATGGTATAGTATATTGTGTATGGTGTTATGCTATACTAATGCATAACTAATTTCATAAAAAATAAGGCTGGCTTCATTTAAAAAACTGGTCTACTCACATTTTCTACATAGCTCCAAACAAGATTTGTAAGTTGTATATATGTATGTTTTTCTACACTCGCCACGCTGGCCAGACGGCTTGGCGAGGACATGATGTCAATTTTAATGACAATTTATTAACGATTCCACAAGTTGGTATTAGTGGAACCGGGACCGACGGCTTAACGTGCCCTCTGAGGCACGGGAACGGTGATGTTGTAAATAAATGACAAATGTACAGTAAGAAAAGTCTATTAGGTACATGCCGGGGTTCGAACCGACCAATTTAGTCTTTTTTTTTAAGAAAAGCGTTCTTACAACCGAGCCACCACCGCTTTGTTTGTATATTAATCCTAATAAAATTTACAAAATACTGTATAAAGTACATACATACATACATACATATCTTCACGCCAGATCCCTTATGTGGTAGGCAGAGACAACTAAGCGCCATTTGACACGATCACGACATACCTCTTTCGTTTCGTCGACATTTATTAACCTCTTCATACATGCCCTTTTGTTACGAAGGCTTTTTAATGCACCTTCAGCCAGTGTTTTATTTTTTTGATCGTGATATGTGAGTCTCGGTCTGCCAGGGCCTCTTTTACCCACAACTTTCGCATTATATATCTGTATAAAGTATTTAAGTATATGTGTATTTATATATTTATTTAATTCTTTATTGCACAAAAACAAAGACGGCCTTTAATGCCGCAAGACATTTTATCATAGCCATCATTGGGACAACTTGAAACAATTTACTGGAAAGTAGGTGCTCAAATATGTTTTTTTTAAATATAATTAATAACTAACCACAAACATATAAAATCAATCAAAAAATCAAAATCAAAATAATTTATTTCCATTGGTTCTCTCGAAACAACTTGGATAAAGTCAGAACTAATAAAATCAATACATTTTTTACAACATATGTACTAATCAAAGTGGTAATAATGGTTGGACCGTAAACAGGCAATAATCCATATTTATGTATGCTATGCACAACATTATTGCTATAAGCAAGTAAAACTAAACTAACTTAGAAACTACTTAAATAAGATCGTGGCTATAAAGAGGCCGTGTCACCTTACAATCTAAATAAAACATTATATGTCAAGTGAACTTAAATTTAAATTCGTGGCTGTAAAACGGCCGTGTCAATTAAAAATAAATATAAAATTAAATAATTTAAATATTAAGATTTATTATTAATTTAATAATTATGATGAATATAACTATATATACGTACATACATACACATATATATAATATAAACTAAATACTAATACAAATACATACATAATAACATACTCGTACTTACAAATTTTGTTGGGAAAGGATATAGAATAGACAATTTTTTTAAATAGCGAACTGGTGGTTATTTGCCTGATGTTAGGAAACAAATTGTTACAAAGATAGGCAAAACTGTTCTTGAGGTATTTCGGTGTCGACGGTTCATTCAGAACAGAAAATAGTAAGCAAAGTACTCTAAGATTCCTGCGACACCGAATTGGTAACAATTTCAACCTAGTATAGTTTGTTGGATTAAAAAATTATATCCTAATAGAATTTCACTATTCTGGACCTAACAAAGACATCTCCTTAGTACCAACAGGCATTATGTTCCCTGATTGTAAATTACAATAACAATAACAGTGGAAAAAACCGTTTCACTTTTTTCAATAACCCGAGCTTATTTGACACTAATATAATTCTGGTGGTTAACGACTGAGAGTATGAGACCCTGAGAATGTTGAAGCTGGGCTGTAGATCCATCGTGGTGCCCTGAAATCGATAGATGATTGTATCGATGTTGTAGATTCATTAGTCAACTTCAATTTTGTTAGAAATTCGCATTAATTTGTATACCGTCATAGACGCATGAACAAAGGCGTGTGCACACAAGATACGGTAATGTCTTTCATAGTTTTGTAGAACGATTACACCGCAATAGATTCACCCTATTAAGATTGTAATAACCGTCGCGGAGGACGCACTTAGTCTTACTTACGTACCATTGTGGGTGACCCTTACTCCGTCATCCGAGCCATCACTGTCACACTGCAGCACTCCATAAGGACATGCCCAGCAGTCTCCTCGTCTGCCATACTTTCTCTACACAGTGGGTTATCTGTAATATCCAGAGTGTACGTGTATAGGTGTTTGACAAAAGCACATAGCCCCGTCATCACCCGAACCATTTTGCAAAGCTTACCTCTGTCAAGGGTCATGCGGCGTCGTGTTAGGCTTCTGTCAGGGTTGGGAAGAGCCTGTCTAAAGTCTGTGGCCGATGCTCACATTTGCTCGAGCAGTTTGTAAGATCTTTGAGAATTGGAATGTTAGGGGGATTGTAGGTCCTGGGCCTGTCGGCGTTGTGGATGACCCCCTTCTGGCCAATTCGCTAGTGAATCGCTATATCCACTTTAGCGTGACTCTACCGTCTCTGCACACTGCTTCCAGGTGGTAGGTGGCAGTCGAGAATCAGTGCAGAGCTGATGTTGTTAATTTTAAGGGCCAGAAGGATGACTATGCTACACATAGCCCCTAACACACAGACCACCGTTGCGGGAGATGTCCATCTCAGAACTAAATATCTCATCTCAGAAAAAAAAACATATTTATGGACAATATAGCCTAAACTCACCACGCTGGCTAGACAGGTTGGCGAGGGTCTGATGTCAATTTTACGGACCGAACGGCTTAACGTACTCTCCGAGGCACGAGAATGGTTGCGTTGTAAGTAAATGATAAACTTACGTAAGAAGTTTCTCGTTGGTAAATGCCAGGACGTCAAAAGGAAATAAATAAAGAAATATGGATGAATTAAGGTGAGTTTTTAAGAGCTGAATTAAATTTAAAAGCCAGAGTAATTTCCTCAGTGTCATCGTCATCACCATAGCTCTAACCGCCACTGTTGCAGATCGGCTAGTCGCGATCACAGCGACATTATTGCCGCTCGGCCAATACCACCGTTGGATCGGTGGCCAGCGCTCCGAGCGGCGCGCACGAGAGTGGAATCAATCCGCGCACCGAGCGGTCACACGTTTGTTGCTCTCACATTTTGATAGCCTTTTTTACTCAAGTAATTAACTGCAATTTCTTCTTCTACAATAAACCATATACAGTCCGCTAAACACTCTTTAATTGAGCCATCGAAGACCCGCAGCAGTATCCCTACGTGGTTAGCAGCACTATTCTTTCTGACGATTTTACACGGCCTTTCCGATATTTCTCGAGAACTTGGCGACGCTTTGGTCAGACGGCTTGCGAGGGTTTCTTATTTTATTCAATCAATTTTATATTATATTTTATTTATTTAGTATATCGATCCAAAAGTACTATGTCGATGTATTCTGTTGATTTATTACGTGACACCAAAAGCTATTGCAGTCGCCGACAGATGGGTCTCTCGGGAATGATTGCAACCGATGTTCGCATGGAACCGTGTCAGTTACGTTTTCCCATCTGTATACTTGACACTTGCCGGTAACATGTATTTAAAATGCATTTACCTGCAGTTAAACATAAAACAAATTAATACAAGTGCCTATATGTAAAGTAACATTAACTGTGGCGTTGTAAGAACTTTAAATTATTGAAATCCAAAAAAGCTATTCGAACCCCAGAAAGTACTAATTAGAAGTACTCTTCTTACGTACATTTGTCATAGATTTACAACACAACCGTTCTCGTACCTTGGAAGAAGACATATTTCTAAGCATTTCATGGATACACATTGCGGGTGCTAGATCCATCGTGTGTGGGAATAAGAGATGAAAAATAGTGTCCTGGGCTGACAATAGGCTGGTTTACAAAGAAGCTACCTTTTAATTTTATTGCCCAACAAGACGCTCACCATCCAGAATGTGCTCCTCTCCCTACCCAACCAAATACTGTATAGTTCTGTTAATACCGTCTTGGAAGCTCGTTCCATAAATGTATTGACGGCAGGCCTACTAAGGTTCAATTCTATTAGTAAGTGGCGCAAAGATTTTGCTGGAATTCCTCTTGCACCAACTTCCACTGCGTAAAGCTGAGTCTTGATCATTTCTTTTGTGAGATCATAATATTTGTTCGACTTCATGTTGTGGTCTTTTGGAATATTAAATTTTCACGGAATCATATAATAAAATTCAAGTTCCGTGAAAACACTAAGATGTCTGGCCTACAGGCTAATATAGCTGGTTCATCTGGGATCCTATGATGATGTTCAAATATATCCATGAGAATTTTCCAGACTGATGCGGCGCCAAGGATCGAGGTGGGTTTGCATTGAGTTTTCGTACTTTCTTCCACACTCCCGGTTAAGTCTGTGAATTTAGACTCGGAGGTACCGGGTTCGATTCCTGGTCGGGACACAATAATATTTATTAATTTAAATCAATAAATTTAATTAATATTTAATTTATTTGTGACATTTCTCGAGTTTGTACCAGAGACATCGACGAGCTAGCCACTTGTCATGATTGGCTTATAGTAAAGTTGTCTAAATGTGAATCCGCTTATTCATGACCACCCCGGAAGGGAGCCGGTCGTAATGATACTTTACTTTACTCCCTTCCTTCACAAATATGTTAAAATTTATTTACAGTCACTGATTTTCTTATAGAAATACTTAATGCTTCACGGATACCACAAAGTCGCGCCGACATACTTTGTCATAACCCTTTTCTAGACGAGTATCGCAAATTAAGCCATTCGGTCCGTAAAATTAACATTAGAGCGTCGCCAACCGTCTGGCCAGTGCAGCGTGGTGAGTGTATAATAACAAATTCTCCAGAAATTTCTGGATTTCCAGCAGTAGAAGTTTAGGACTATGTGTTCTAGGACCTGTAATCATAATGATGATAATACATTTGCATTATTTATTTATTTATTTAAATCTTTATTGCACAAAGTACAAAGGCGGACTTAATGCCGCTAGGCATTCTATGACAGTCAAACCTTCGGGACAACAAGAGCAATTAAACAATGAAAGGTAGGTGCAATTACAGGCTTAATTAGACAATATAATGACATATATAAATTAATACATACTTACATACACATACACATACAAATAAATAATATTTACATATCTACATACTAATACTACATGCAAATACATACATATAAACTACACATACAACAATAATAATATACATACATATTAAATAAAATGTAATACTATCTATAACCATATCAAATACAAGTATAATTATCAGCAACGCCAGAACTAAACTAAGTTTATTATGACTTCATGTACTCGTAGTGTGCATATACAAGTTTTTTAAAGATAGCCCTGCTCTGGTCCTGCCGGATTTTTATAGGCAACTGATTCCAGAGGTTTACGGCTACAACTGCAAAGGACTTTGAGACAAAAGAAGAATAGTGAGTGGGAATGGACAGAGTAGAATTAGAGGAAGAACGGAGAGTTCTGTCATGGGTATATTATATAGAAATGAAGAATTTAAGTAAAGCCAACAGAATATGATATGAAATTATGATCATAAAAACTTATTAAAGTAGAAAATTTTATCGAAATAATCCCTTAAAATTACTTATTATGTGATACGTACCTGAATTCCCAGAGAACTGAGAAATTCCGCCCCCAACCGCAGGTGCAAACTGCACAGCTTAAATTAAATTAAATTTTGAGTGTCGCTCAGCCAAGGACCTTTATTAAATGGACCTTCCCTTTAATAAAATTTAGTTGAGACGACTTACTGGTATGAAATAAAATTATAAAATGAAGCGAAATTTGAAATGAAATGGACAATGTTTTGCCAAATACTGACAAGTCATACTTAGAGATAAAGGATCGTCAGATTGATATACCTGTACTAATACTGGCCTAATACTTCATTACAGTAATTGCGTTGTTTGATAACTTGACTGCCTTCGTGATCTAGCGGTTAAGTCCGTGGATTTAGACGCGAGGTACTGGGTTCGATGCCCGTTCGGGACATAATAATAAATTTAAATGAACTATTATTTCTTTCTGCTAACGCTGCAGGTATGATATGCATATAAGCGACATCATAATCCATTTTAATTGAAGGTCATCACCTAAGGAATTATCAATTATAACTCTAGATTTGTATTTTGGACTGAGGTATTACACAGATATCCCCGCCATTATTTCTATGATATAATCACTCCTTGCGTCGGTACATTACTATAAAATATTAAGGTCAGTTGCAAGCTGGATTGTTCATCTAATAATGTCTATGTGATTTAGTTTGGTTTCAACTTCGCTCCACGATACCCACAAATGAGCACCAATAGAATCCTCATAGTTTAGGTAATGAAACTTCTACCTAACATCCTTCAATAATAATAATGGTTTCAATCTAACTAATTTACTTCATTGAATGTTTATTACTTAATAAAGTTATTTAAAACTGGACCCAATTTTTGAAATGAAATCGTTTATTTGCTAGGATACATGGTACATAGTATGTTATATAAATAAAATCAAAATAGTTTCTCATGATCCACGAGAATATGGCATGCAAATGTTTAAGGATAATAATAATAATAGCATTACATACAATTTGTCATTTTTTAAATTATGTCAACATTTGTATTTACAAAATTCCTTAAGAGTATAGAAACATTTAGCAGACAGCCAGCTTGATAAAGTTTTTTTAAAAATATTTATAGGTAATAATTTAATGTCGGAAGGTAAATGATTATAAACTTTTATAGCCATACAATAGCAATTAGAACTACACAGTGAACTCTTACATATTGGCATTAATAGCTTAGTGGGATCTCTTTGACGGAGTCTTGAATTTACCAAAGGTTTTCAAAGTCAAAGTCAAAATATCTTTATTCACGTAAACCTATTACAGGCATTTATTTATTTTAATCATTATCGTAGCATGACGTCGTCCGCGGCGACTTGAGTGCAGTGCAGTTTTCGGCAACAAGCTAACCGGACGCATTCGCCTAACAAGTAACATTTTCATTTAACAAGTTTTACAATAAAGTGCAGTTTTCGGCAACAAGCTAACCGGACGCATTCGCCTAACAAGTAACATTTTCATTTAACAAGTTTTACAATAAAGTGCAGTTTTCGGCAACAAGCTAACCGGACGCATTCGCCTAACAAGTAACATTTTCATTTAACAAGTTTTACAATAAAGTGCAGTTTTCGGCAACAAGCTAACCGGACGCATTCGCCTAACAAGTAACATTTTCATTTAACAAGTTTTACAATAAAGTGCAGTTTTCGGCAACAAGCTAACCGGACGCATTCGCCTAACAAGTAACATTTTCATTTAACAAGTTTTACAATAAAGTGCAGTTTTCGGCAACAAGCTAACCGGACGCATTCGCCTAACAAGTAACATTTTCATTTAACAAGTTTTACAATAAAGTGCAGTTTTCGGCAACAAGCTAACCGGACGCATTCGCCTAACAAGTAACATTTTCATTTAACAAGTTTTACAATAAAGTGCAGTTTTCGGCAACAAGCTAACCGGACGCATTCGCCTAACAAGTAACATTTTCATTTAACAAGTTTTACAATAAAGTGCAGTTTTCGGCAACAAGCTAACCGGACGCATTCGCCTAACAAGTAACATTTTCATTTAACAAGTTTTACAATAAAGTGCAGTTTTCGGCAACAAGCTAACCGGACGCATTCGCGTAACAAGTAACATTTTCATTTAACAAGTTTTACAATAAAGTGCAGTTTTCGGCAACAAGCTAACCGGACGCATTCGCGTAACAAGTAACATTTTCATTTAACAAGTTTTACAATAAAGTGCAGTTTTCGGCAACAAGCTAACCGGACGCATTCGCGTAACAAGTAACATTTTCATTTAACAAGTTTTACAATAAAGTGCAGTTTTCGGCAACAAGCTAACCGGACGCATTCGCGTAACAAGTAACATTTTCATTTAACAAGTTTTACAATAAAGTGCAGTTTTCGGCAACAAGCTAACCGGACGCATTCGCGTAACAAGTAACATTTTCATTTAACAAGTTTTACAATAAAGTGCAGATTTCGGCAACAAGCTAACCGGACGCATTCGCGTAACAAGTAACATTTTCATTTAACAAGTTTTACAATAAAGTGCAGTTTTCGGCAACAAGCTAACCGGACGCATTCGCCTAACAAGTAACATTTTCATTTAACAAGTTTTACAATAAAGTGCAGTTTTCGGCAACAAGCTAACCGGACGCATTCGCGTAACAAGTAACATTTTCATTTAACAAGTTTTACAATAAAGTGCAGTTTTCGGCAACAAGCTAACCGGACGCATTCGCGTAACAAGTAACATTTTCATTTAACAAGTTTTACAATAAAGTGCAGTTTTCGGCAACAAGCTAACCGGACGCATTCGCCTAACAAGTAACATTTTCATTTAACAAGTTTTACAATAAAGTGCAGTTTTCGGCAACAAGCTAACCGGACGCATTCGCGTAACAAGTAACATTTTCATTTAACAAGTTTTACAATAAAGTGCAGTTTTCGGCAACAAGCTAACCGGACGCATTCGCGTAACAAGTAACATTTTTATTTAACAAGTTTTACAATAAAGTGCAGTTTTCGGCAACAAGCTAACCGGACGCATTCGCGTAACAAGTAACATTTTCATTTAACAAGTTTTACAATAAAGTGCAGTTTTCGGCAACAAGCTAACCGGACGCATTCGCGTAACAAGTAACATTTTCATTTAACAAGTTTTACAATAAAGTGCAGTTTTCGGCAACAAGCTAACCGGACGCATTCGCGTAACAAGTAACATTTTCATTTAACAAGTTTTACAATAAAGTGCAGTTTTCGGCAACAAGCTAACCGGACGCATTCGCGTAACAAGTAACATTTTCATTTAACAAGTTTTACAATAAAGTGCAGATTTCGGCAACAAGCTAACCGGACGCATTCGCGTAACAAGTAACATTTTCATTTAACAAGTTTTACAATAAAGTGCAGTTTTCGGCAACAAGCTAACCGGACGCATTCGCCTAACAAGTAACATTTTCATTTAACAAGTTTTACAATAAAGTGCAGTTTTCGGCAACAAGCTAACCGGACGCATTCGCGTAACAAGTAACATTTTCATTTAACAAGTTTTACAATAAAGTGCAGTTTTCGGCAACAAGCTAACCGGACGCATTCGCGTAACAAGTAACATTTTCATTTAACAAGTTTTACAATAAAGTGCAGTTTTCGGCAACAAGCTAACCGGACGCATTCGCCTAACAAGTAACATTTTCATTTAACAAGTTTTACAATAAAGTGCAGTTTTCGGCAACAAGCTAACCGGACGCATTCGCGTAACAAGTAACATTTTCATTTAACAAGTTTTACAATAAAGTGCAGTTTTCGGCAACAAGCTAACCGGACGCATTCGCGTAACAAGTAACATTTTTATTTAACAAGTTTTACAATAAAGTGCAGTTTTCGGCAACAAGCTAACCGGACGCATTCGCGTAACAAGTAACATTTTCATTTAACAAGTTTTACAATAAAGTGCAGTTTTCGGCAACAAGCTAACCGGACGCATTCGCGTAACAAGTAACATTTTCATTTAACAAGTTTTACAATAAAGTGCAGTTTTCGGCAACAAGCTAACCGGACGCATTCGCCTAACAAGTAACATTTTCATTTAACAAGTTTTACAATAAAGTGCAGTTTTCGGCAACAAGCTAACCGGACGCATTCGCGTAACAAGTAACATTTTCATTTAACAAGTTTTACAATAAAGTGCAGTTTTCGGCAACAAGCTAACCGGACGCATTCGCGTAACAAGTAACATTTTCATTTAACAAGTTTTACAATAAAGTGCAGTTTTCGGCAACAAGCTAACCGGACGCATTCGCCTAACAAGTAACATTTTCATTTAACAAGTTTTACAATAAAGTGCAGTTTTCGGCAACAAGCTAACCGGACGCATTCGCGTAACAAGTAACATTTTCATTTAACAAGTTTTACAATAAAGTGCAGTTTTCGGCAACAAGCTAACCGGACGCATTCGCGTAACAAGTAACATTTTCATTTAACAAGTTTTACAATAAAGTGCAGTTTTCGGCAACAAGCTAACCGGACGCATTCGCGTAACAAGTAACATTTTCATTTAACAAGTTTTACAATAAAGTGCAGTTTTCGGCAACAAGCTAACCGGACGCATTCGCGTAACAAGTAACATTTTCATTTAACAAGTTTTACAATAAAGTGCAGTTTTCGGCAACAAGCTAACCGGACGCATTCGCCTAACAAGTAACATTTTCATTTAACAAGTTTTACAATAAAGTGCAGTTTTCGGCAACAAGCTAACCGGACGCATTCGCGTAACAAGTAACATTTTCATTTAACAAGTTTTACAATAAAGTGCAGTTTTCGGCAACAAGCTAACCGGACGCATTCGCGTAACAAGTAACATTTTCATTTAACAAGTTTTACAATAAAGTGCAGATTTCGGCAACAAGCTAACCGGACGCATTCGCGTAACAAGTAACATTTTCATTTAACAAGTTTTACAATAAAGTGCAGTTTTCGGCAACAAGCTAACCGGACGCATTCGCGTAACAAGTAACATTTTCATTTAACAAGTTTTACAATAAAGTGCAGTTTTCGGCAACAAGCTAACCGGACGCATTCGCCTAACAAGTAACATTTTCATTTAACAAGTTTTACAATAAAGTGCAGTTTTCGGCAACAAGCTAACCGGACGCATTCGCCTAACAAGTAACATTTTCATTTAACAAGTTTTACAATAAAGTGCAGTTTTCGGCAACAAGCTAACCGGACGCATTCGCGTAACAAGTAACATTTTCATTTAACAAGGATTTTATCATTTTACTTTCAACAAACAAACGCCAACCCCAACATTGGTTAAATTAATTTAATTATTTTGAATGATTCTACTCCTGCTAGTAGAAGACTAAGCAGCAAAGTGGTCCAATAAGTAAGCTGTTAGCAGAAGACTAGCAGCTTAGCAAATTCCAGTGACCTGTTAATGTTTAATCTGACTGAGAAAGGAATCTGCAAGGAAAACTCAGCTATATCAGATTTACAAAATAAAACATATACAGAACTGCACCACAACGATCAATTATTAACCTTTTAATCAGTACCTATGAAAATACAATACAGCAGTAACCCACCTGGCAAGTCAGAATTTAGGTAGACTACATGCCTATGTGCAACCCGAAAGTCGACAAAACGCAAAAACCTCTGTTAATTTAAGAACAATAAATTGAACGTGTTCGGCAGAGGTCCCAGGCCCCCACAGCAGCACCCGATCACGGACATAACGCATGTGCCAGCCATCCCGCCGCTCAACCAGGCCCTTAGGGTGCGGACCGGGACCCGACACACGTGCCACCACTGCAATGACCTTCTAAGGAAGGGGCGACCACCGGACACGCCACACCATGAGAACCTAAACACTAAGAATGACTTTCGAGACACACACAAGCATAAACATAACAATTACTTCCTAAGTACCCAAATGTTGCCGTGCAATTCCGTTAACAAACTTATATATTAGTTAATAAAATAATAAATACATAATAGTAACTAAATGTTACATAAAAAATAATTATATTATAATAATAAGGTAATAAAAAATATTACTGTATCACAATAAACAGTATTTACTAATTAGTCAATAATGTATTAGTAACTAATTGTTACATTCAAAATATTTCTACATAATAACTGTAAAGTTAATCAAAAATAAAAATAGATTATTAAAAAAGAACCTAATGTGCTATTAACTAATTCTCTAATCTTTGCAGAGCGGCAATATTCCACACATCATTGTCATTAATAAAATCATTAATTTTATAATATGCTTTTGCAATTAGAATTTTCTTAATACTACTTTTAAATTTAGTTTCTCCTAATTCTGTTACAGGTTTTGGTAATTTATTATATAGTCTAATACTATTAATCACAAAACTTTTATTTGTTTTTTGAAGCCTAAATTTAGGAATATAAAGCTTGTCAGCATTTCTTAATTTGCGAGACTGCATGTCTCCATTTTTTTAAAATAACTTTAAATTATTCCTTACATATAGGTTTTTTGAAAAAGTCAGAGTTGCTTACAACAAATACACATATGTCAAGTATATACATGCATGTCAATGAGAGTAAATTTAGTTTTTTAAATAACGGTCTACATGAATCCATTGGTCCAGCTTTGCATATAGCTCTAATGCATTTCTTTTGAACCAAAAATACTCTGGATACATCTACTGAAGTTCCCCATACAATGAGTCCATACCTCAGTGCAGATGCAACATACCCATGGTATGCTAGTAGCGCTGTCTCTTCACCGCTAATACATCTAAGTCTCCTTAGAAAATATGTAAAGCATTCTAATTTTATACATAGGTTGTCTATATGAGATTTCCAACTAATATGTTGGTCAAGAGTAATACCTAAAAAAATTGTGTGTGAGCTTTCTATAATACTTTGTCCATTATATTCAATATTTAATTTAATTCGATTGATTCTTATGTTACTAAATTGTATATAACGGGTTTTATTGAAGTTTAAGTTTAATTTATTAATTTTACACCAGGTATGTATTGATTTAATCGTTGATTGTATGTCATTATTATATGTCTGCTTATTACCTATGTTGGGTATTATAACTGATATGTCATCGGCAAACAAAATTGTTTTATATTTTGTCACTGCAGGTAGGTCATTAATAAAAATATTAAATAACAAGGGTACACTCCCTTGCGGTACACCTATTTTATTTACTTGCATGGAAGATCTGTATGCTACAGCATTACATTTATTGTCAAGTTTGTGTATTTCCACGCATTGCATGCGGTCAGTCAGATAACTTTTAATCCAGTCACTTGCTTTACCTCTTATTCCATATTTATCACATTTATGTAATAATATTTGATGATTCACAAAATCAAATGCCCTAGTCATATCAAAAAGAACAGTTACAACTGGTACACTCTTTTTTTAAGCTTCGACTTTACTTTACCAAACACAATAAGGGCAGCCAAAACTTATGCATCGAGGTATGCTATAAGGTGTATAGACCATGTCGAAGCTGCAAAAGACCACCCCTTACATGAGTGCACCAGGAAAGCTTCACCTCGAAAAGAATGGCGACGATAGTGCAATTAAAGATCGTGGTTCATTTACACGACACCATGCTAATGATACATTCGTACAATACCGTCGACAATTGCTGTCATCGCACCGAAAGCTCGCAGACAACTCGCTGTCCATGCGCTGACAGCTAGCAGACAACTCGCTGTCCACGCGCCGACAGCTAGCAGACAACT
This sequence comes from Tinea semifulvella, assembly GCA_910589645.1. Lineage (NCBI taxonomy): Eukaryota > Metazoa > Arthropoda > Insecta > Lepidoptera > Tineidae > Tinea > Tinea semifulvella. The sequence goes on along the minus strand of OU342608.1, from coordinate 6,128,937 downwards.
CCCTGTTCGCACCGCGCGTTCCAGTCTCTTGAAGCGTGTGGTAGGCACTATGCATGCGGTATAAGAGACGTCAACTGTGGCAAGGTTGCTTTATGTCCTAAACGCTGAAGTGATGACCATAAACATGCTGTAATCATTATTATGAATTGAGCGCGGTGGTGGCTCGGTTGTAAGAACGCGTTCCTTATATCCTACAAAGGAGCACGTTAAGCCGTCTGTCCCGGTTCCACTAATACCAACTTGTGGAATCGTTAATAAATTATCATAAAAAATTGACATCATGTCCTCGCCAAGACGTCTGGCCAGCGTGGCGAGTGTAGGCCAAATTCTCCAGATATATGTTCTGGAAGGCCCATCTCCAACAGTGGAGGTCTAGGACGCTGTGTTCTAGGGGCTGTAATGATGAAATAAATGATGATATTATGAATTCAAATTCGAATGCAGCATTATGGCCAACATGCGATGTTTTCGCCCTTTGAACCTTTATCAGCGAGCTTCTAAGTCGAAAGTTCTTTATTTACGTAAACCTATTATAGACATTTGTGACGTCATTATTTAAATGATTACTCTTGCTAGTGAGTCTTGTTTGTGTACCTATAGTAAATAAATAAATAAATATATTGATATATTTATTTTATTCATACATATAATAAAGTAAGTATGAAGAGGTTGATGAATGTCGAAGAAGCGAAAGAGGTATGTCGTGACCGTGACAAGTGGCGCTCAATTGTCTCTGCCTACCCCGCAAGGGATTTGGCGTGAAGATATGTATGTATGTATAATAAAGTAAGAGACAACAAGAAAGTAAATAGTACTAAACAAATTTATCTGTCTATCTATCTGTATATATGAAAAAAAAATAATCTCTATTTCCCTTGGTCATCGCATCATGCGTGAACGGATGGAACAATTTAGCTAATTCTTTTTTGTTGTTTATTTTTTTTATTTATTTATTTATTCTATGGACAACTATCGACAATGCAATAAAAAAAAATGTTAAAAATAATTAGGTATTGTCAACTGCCTCCGTGGTCTAGCGGTTAAGTCCGTGAATTTAGACTCGGAGGTACCGGGTTCGATTCCTGGTCGGGACACAAAAATATTTATTATTGTAAATAAACACATTTAAATAATATTTAATATATTTGTGATAGTTCTCGAGTTTGGTATACTGAAGACATCGACGAGCTTGCCACTTGTCATGATTGGCCTATAGTAAAGTTGGCTAAATGTGAATCCGCTTATTTATAAGCGTGGTTTCTGACCACCCCGAAAGGGAAAACGGTCGTGATGATACATATACTTCTTAGAAGGTTCTCAGAGAACAAATTATAAAAGTTAAACGGAACATTAGATAATTTAAGAAATTCTAATAATTATTAATATTATATAACTGTTGGTTGTTTGGAATAACTGTATAGTAAAGTATCATCACGACCGTTTCCCTTTCGGGGTGGTCAGAAACCACGCTTATAAATAAGCGGATTCCTATTAGGCCAACTTTACTATAGGCCAATCATGACAAGTGGCAAGCTCGTCGATGTCTCAGGCGTAAAACTCGAGAAATCGACGAGCATGCCACTTGTCGTGATTGGCCGAAAAGTTGGCTAAATATGAATCCGCATCTTTATAAGCGTGGTTTCTGACCACCCCAGAAGGAAACTGGTCGTGATAACATTTTTTCTTTTACTTTAGAATATAATTATGCCATATTGCAGCTGTTTCAGTTTTATTTGTGCTGACTGTACTTTTTGTTTGTTTAATATAATATGAGGGGCTTGTAAGTGCACTATTTCAGTCCACTAATGTAAGTACTTCGACACTCCCACCAAATTTAGATACAAGTTAAATCCGCTAGCACTAAATATCCACTTACTGTTCTGAAGTCCAAACCCAAAACACAGTACCTAAATAAAATAATAATAAATATTTCCAGACAGGTCACACAGCGCCATCTAGTTTCCGTGGTAAGCTACGAGGCTTGTGTTACGGAAACTTGATGGTTGATAAACTACATATTATACTTTTTGTTTTTTTTTGTAAATATATACATATTGTACATATAAACACCCAGACCGAGACAAATTATACAATGTACAACTTGCCCCCGGTGGGAATCGAACCCACGACCTCCCGAGTTCACGGCAACGTTTGTTACCACTAGACCACGGAGGCGGTCGAGTATTTTGATGGAAGATTCGTGTCGAATTCGAGAGCTTTTTGTATCTATGTCTAATGAATGCGTTAGAATTTGCTGTCTAGGTAATTTATAACTTATGTTTAAATGAATTAGGTTGATTTTGTGATAAATATTTAATAGCATTTATGTTATTTTAGTTCTGACCAGTCGCTTTGTTTGTCGTATATTATTAAGAGAAAGAGATATCATGTATGTAGACGTCCGCTTGCCAGTTTCTCGCAGTAATTTTGTATGTGACTATTAATCTGTTGAATCCTTGATCGTAGGTATAGTCAAAGGAAACTTACTGTATACTAAATTCACACGTCTCTATAGTAAAGCATATGTCTAACTTCACTTGATGCGCTGAAATTAGATGTGTTTGAATGACAAACACAAGAGTTACAATGCCAATTAATGCACGCACGTTAAAGTAAAGTAAAGTATCATCACGACCGTTTTCCCTTTCGGGGTGGTCAGAAACCACGCTTATCAATAAGCGGATTCACATTTCGCCAACTTTACTATAGGCCAATCATGACAAGTGGCAAGCTCGTCGATGTCTCCAGCGTACCAAACTCGAGAAATATCACAAATAAATTAAATATTAATTAAATGTATCTATTTACATTAATAAATACTTTTGTGTCCCGACCAGGAATCGAACCCGGTACCTCCGAGTCTAAATCCACGGACTTAACAGCTAGACCACGTTACTGCATGTTAATTGTTTAAAAATCGATGGGACTAGCCAACGAAGGTTATTTTATTATGTATTGATTGCTGTATAATTCTGTATAAATTATTCCTCCGTGGTCTAGCGGTTAAGTCCGTGGATTTAGACTCGGAGTTACCGAGTTTGATTCCTGGTCGGGACACAAAAATATTTATTAATATAAATAAATACATTTAATTAATATTTAATTTATTTGTGATATTTCTCGAGTTTGGTACGCTGGAGACATCGACGAGCTTGCCACTTGTCATGATTGGCATATAGTAAAGTTGGCTAAATGTGAATCCGCTTATTTATAAGCGTGGTTTCTGATCACCCCGTAAGGGAAACGGTCGTGATTATACTTTACTTTTTTTATGTTTTAATTTATTTTTATGATATAGTATAGTTTATCTATTTAAGTTTAAGTGGTGGTAGGGGGACTGATGGTGGTAATTTGCCCAGTTTGGCGGGGCGGGGAAGTATCCACCATTCGTGCCGACAAACCCAGTAATGTGTATCCACACGTTTAGGGATCAGGGGCCTGATTCTGGCGCTTTAGACGTGCATGTCTGTCATTCGGAATATTCGAATAAAAAGTGACAGATCTCCAAAGAAAAGGCACGAGAGTCGGAGCCCAGGCCCAGTTAAGCTGGCAAATTGTTTGAGACTGATATTAGTCATAAGTGTCTGGTTCCAGTTACTAACAATCATGGACCTCGCACTTCTTACCAAGGGGGCAAGGTCACATGTATTTAAAAATATTTAATAATATTTAAAAAAAAAATAGTTTTCTTTGATCTTCTTTTAATTTAATTTCTTAGTCAGATTAAACATTAACAGCACCTACTAGTAGGGGTAGAATCATTTAAAATAATTTAAATAATGATGTGTAACAAATGCCTGTAATAGGTTTAGGTGAATAAATAAATATATTTTGACTTTGATTTTGATCAATCACTAGCTACGTGATTGACAAAATGTTAAATATAGATTATTTTAGTTAAATAATAGTGGCAATGAAATGAATAATGGTTTTATTCAGCGGAAGGCAAAGTCATTAGCTCTCAAAGTTTACGGACGAGGGAATAAAGACAGTAAAATGCAATGTCACAAATTCAGAATTATTTTAGATAAAACGTATACTCAATTCCAGGACGTGAGTAGTCAATTACATTTAAAATTCCATTAGTCTTCTGATTACGTAACACACAAAGATAAAAAAAGCGATTAAACTCGTTTTAAAAATTGACCACAGAGTAAATAAATCTTCGGTTTGGGGTGAGGTGTCCGGCGTGGACGTATATTTAGGAATTTCAAATATACTATATTTTTTCCCAATGTAGTGGCCCTAAAATGTGAGGAAAATGCATTTAAATAAATAAATATAAAATTAATAGAGATTATTCTAATATCATTTCTAGATATTTTTTTTTTTTAAATTAATATTCTTAGTTATTTAATTGTTTTTTACTAGTATAAGTTTGTTTTGTTTAAAATATTATATATATTCAATAGTAATTGTTCATGGTGTCTGGCTTATATATTTTTGATATTGACTTTTTTATACTTACTTTAGCCATGATCTTAGTTTGTATTCGAAATGTAAAACGATAAATTAGTATAAACATTTATTCAAATAATACTTACAAACTACTTAAATAGAAGAAATAAAATTAAATACCTAAAAACTAACCTTAATAAAAAATAAACTATCTATAAATAAAAAAATACCTCTAAAGACGTCCGAGATATAGTCCCAAGTAAACTGGCAACATTTCCCCTCGGTACAGAGAGGCCGGCCTGGTTAAAGCAGCAATTGATCACATAGGTGCGCCAGGAAGGCTGCAGTTCGAGAAGAGTGAAGTGATGAAAACCACGACCACTATGCTAAGAGTGTAGCGAGTAAGAAGAAAAATAAAAGATAGGTTAATACGTTGGCAGAAGTAATTGCCAGCCATCCTCTCTACAGATTTCTCCATCAGCAGTTTGGGCATCAAATGTAAAATAAATAAATAAGATTGAGGGCTGATGGTTTAACTATTTAATGTTATTTTTAAAATACGATTTGGTTCAGTGGAACTAGTTCGTCAGTGTTAGTACCTAACACTAAAACAGTTCTAATCAATCCATGCTTTATTTTATATTTCAAATATTTTTATTTAGTAATCTGGTGATCAGATTGTGTTGTCATAAATGATTGCATGTAGGTTTTATGTCATTGCATAAAGTACTAGTGTAGAGACCACGCCTAAGACGACACAGAGTAAAACGCTAACCCAACAGATGCACGAGTGACCTAAATAAGGTGGAAGTTGGATGAGGTAGTATCCAGCAGTTATTGGCTGATTATATATTGTAAACTGCAGCAGTATAGTCAAAGTCAAAAAATATTTATTCACGTAAACAGGCATTTGTGACAGGTCATTAATTAAATTATTTTGAATGATTTTAAACTTACTAGTGGAAGACTAAGCAGCAAAGTGGTCCAAAGAGTAAGCTGTTAGCAGAAGACCAGCAGCTTAGCAGATTCCTGTGACCTGTTAATGTTTAATCTGAGAGAGAAATGAATCTGCAAGGAAAACTGAAATAAAACTTATACAGAATTACACAATAACGATTAAGTATTAACCTTTTAGATTCAGATCAAGTAGAATAATACATCTCTGATTGATCGGTGGCCCTAAATAGCTTTTGTTAGGTGTGTTCGTGTAAAAACATCTATGTGTCACGGGCGTTGATTCCCGGCAGATCGGCCGGAACTCGCTTCCCGCTCGCAATATTTAACGGAAGCGAAGCGAAGCGAGGAGCAATGGCGCCGGCCAGACGCTACGCATGTGTTGGCCGTGGCCACTTGGAAAAAATAAAATAATGAGGGCTTTAATAAACTGCTAAATTTTGGCATGAAATTGGTACTATTAACAAAGACATTAAATATATATTTACAGAAAAGAGACAAGACAGGGCAAGAAGCCAAACGTTATGAAAATTAGTACACGGAACATTAGTAGTTGTCATTAGGATATTGAGAGGGAGCGCAGGGCGTTGGCGGTAAGGAGCAATATGCTCGCACGCAGGTTTGCTCGATGTACTGAACCAGTCGAGATAACCCTATTCAAGGCCTTCTGCCAATCATTCTACTCGAGCGGTCTGTGGGTGACGTATACGCGCCGAGCCTACAACGTCCTGCGCGTGCAATACAACAATGCATTCAGAATGCTGCTGGGACTGCCGAGGCGCTGCAGTGCGTCGGGTATGTTCGCAGAGGCGCGGACAGATGACTTCTACGCGATCCGCCGCAAGAAAATGGCCTCACTGCTGCAGCGCCTGACGAGTAGTCACAGCAGTGTTCTGAAAACAAATGCTGCACGGTTTGACTGTCCCATCCAAGAACACTGGATGGAGACAGTCATCAGTTGTAATAAACATAGTAAATAGTTATAAGGTATTAACAACAGTAACATAGTTTTAATAATACATTGTTACTAACCACTAACGAGCTCTATATTATTTTATGAACTATTGTTTGAATTTTTTTATTATTATTATTAAGAAATGGTTCCTCTAATCGATCATAGATAACGTTATTATAGATTTTCTAACGTTTCGGTCGAAGGCACTACTCAGAAGCTTGTTGACATGTTTGCATGTCAAACTCGTACACCTACGTCTCGTCACCAGTAACAATGCATTTTATGAATGTTGGTTCGGAATTGAATCGTTCTAGCATGTCCTCAGCGACCCTTATATGTTTTTGGAGGAAATCCCCGATACATTTTTGACTGAATCATTAATAATCTTCTCTTGTACCATAAGGTATAAATAAATAAAGAAGCAGTAGTAAAAACAGCTCGGTTCATGTGAAATTCGATACATAAAATAGAGAACGACTATAATCAAATAAGTTTACGTGTTCCTTTAACAATGAGCTTTTATTTTCTCCGCCTACCCTCGGCGGAATAATATTGGTTGCTACCAAAGATCTTAAAATTATTATTAAATAGATGCAACATTAGGAGGTGAAAAGAGTGAACACAAATAAGTTGTTAATTCGTCATTTAAGTCATTGTTCGCAGTGTTGCCTTAAACTTTGGGGGTAGGTAAATTATATTTTTCGAATAGAAGTAAAGCTTTTCTTGTTATAAGACTTTGAAGCTATTGAAGCGCGTCAGTTTCAATTGTTATTTTAATTCCTGTGACGTTTGAACTAGTTTACAATTACAAATTAAAGTTGTGTGACTGTTTTTTTTACTTTTCTGGTTAGCCGTAATTACGCGATTGCAGATGTGCCTGTCTATGTTAAATTAATATCTATGTGTTTGTTGTAACAGTGTAGGTATTAGTGCGCGTGATAAAGTGACGCGTTTGTTTGTTCTAGTTGCCATATCTAGTAGAGGCACGCGCGTCGTCTTACACAAACTTTGGTAAGATTAAATAAATATGAAATTACAAAAAAAATATTTTTAAGTTAGTAAGTGTAAGTGCCCGCATTTTTTGTACATGTTGCGGTATCTATAGTTGAATGATCTTTGGTTGCTCCCACCGTTGTCCCGAGTTTTCTTTGAGCGTAGCCGCTCACTTGGCAACATTTCAAATTTTCTCCGCTATCACAGTGTATTTTAAAAATTTATTACCCTCTTCGATGATAAAAAATTTAAGACCTTTGTGCCCGCTATTGTGTCTAATTGTGATATTTTATTATTGTTTGTAGCACCAATGTTGACAGGGAAACATTTATATCACAGGTAAAACATTGTAGAATTACGCTTTGTACAATAAAAATGTTTAATGTTTCGACGGGTGAAGAAAACTGTGCTAAAGTGTCCTTATTGCTTATTTGTATATATATATTATATATATTTTTTGTGTCAGTTTATATTCTACCAATATAAGTTTTTATGATTATATTTTTTTTTAATTATCAGGCCCTTCACTTACGTGACTAAAAAAAATTTGAAGACGTCTTTCGGATTTATCATCACAGATCCTAGACCTCCACTGCTGGAGATGGGCCTTGCAGAATATATACCTGGAGAATTTGGCCTACACTTGCCACGCTGGCCAGAGGGGTTGGCGAGGGTCCGATGTCAATTTTTAATGATAATTTATTAACGATTTCACAAGTTGGTATTAGTGAAATCGGGACCGACGGCTTAACGTGCTCTCCGAGGCACGGGGACGGTTGTGTTGTTAATCTAGAAAAAGTGTATTTCTCATTGGTACATGCCGGGATTTGAACAGACGACGTTAGTATAATTTTAAGAAAAGGGTTCTGTCAACCGAGCCACCACCACTCTTTTTAAATTTATAATTTATTGTAATTAGTATGAATAATATTAATTACTGTTTAATATATATATATATATTAGTGAAAATATGTAATTGGCTTATAGGGACCAATATGTGTACTTATTTTATTATCATTGCTGTAATTTGTCCAATAAATAAATAGGTATATAAGTAAAGTATTATCACGGCCGTATGCCTTTTGGGTATCAGTCCGCCTACCACCTCAAATATATATATATATAATGATGCGTAGATGGATTTTTTAAATATTGTCTCTTATGTTTATTTTTTAATAGTTTAAATTGTTAATAATCCGTTCATGCTATATGTTTAGTGAAAATAATGTTATTCCGTAATTGGCTAGGTGTTCGGTAATCATTTGAATGTAAATATTTATTTGTAAAAGATAGCTGTGGAATAAGTAAATGAATAAATAAATAAATGATAATTTGCCCACCAAAAATAAAAATAGCAATTATAAATTTAACTCTAATCAAGTGTTGGATCATCAAGCATCATCACTTTCAAAGCACCAAACAGTTATTATCGCCGATCTATTAATCAAAGTGCTTGTGTTACCAAAATAGCAACTTGTAAACACCAATATGTCCCTCGCTCCGTTACACAAAGCCCCTAACTCAATGTTCATTGCCTATGAATTTTGCTCTAACATACAATGATCATAAAATTTACTAGATGCACCATTTGAGCTAAATATATAAATAATAATCGTGCGTGGGAAAGAGTAATGAGAATAATGTCTCAGAATTGCTACCGACCATAGGCTAGTTTACAGAGGAGGTTTTTATTTTAGTGCACAACAAGACGCTTACCATTTAACATTCTTCTTCACTCAGTTACTTAACTAAATATCGTCTTTTTAATGATTCCGTTATAATCCACGTAATAAACTATAAATAATAAAAATCAATCCTTTTGTTCCGTCGCCAATAAATATATGTATTTTATTACATAGCGACTTTTACAATCGGGAATCATTGTTGGGAAGATTTAAGCCGGTCTCGGTTTTTAATGGGTCCCGACTGATAGAAACACTATGTAATAAAATATATATATTTATTTTAATGGTGTAGTTAAGCGGTTATCTAACTTTTTTGCAACGGAACAATGGGCTTGATTTTTATTCTTTTTAGTTTTCATTTATTATTTTCAGTATTTAATTAAAGTAATTTTTATGCCTAAACAAAATTGGATTAATGTCATATGTTTAGTGATACTCGCGTGAAAAAGACGAATCGATTGTCGTGTGAATCATCCAAATCGGCCAACTCGTTTGGTCTCCAGTGTGCTACAAAGGAAGAAACATACATAAATACATACATAGGCTGATAAATACATAACCCTCTTTGCGTCGCGCAGTCGGGTAAAAAGATGTGCAGGCGTAAACCTATCTCCTTCCCGCGCGCGACCTACAGATACTATTAATTTAAGTCTATCTCTTTCTTAGGATGAACACTCATCGCTCCCGAAGATTATTTTTAATTTTGGAACTAAACTCATTAGACAATGAACGAAGTCAGAAATGTCTGTTAGAAATGTCTCTACTCTAGAAAATCTAATTTTGCACTTAATGCAGTATCCATGGTTGAAGATCTTTGTTAACATAAGATAAATTTTGAAACGTCGATGTAAAGTGTAATTAATTTGGGATTGTGGGTTTTGAATTATAGATGTTTAGTATTATTGTTCTTGTAAGCCACGGGATGATTGATGAGATGCGGGTTGTTCAAATTAATAATCTTAAAATAATAACGCCTAGGAACAAAGTACGTGCACGAAAGATGAAGCAAGTTTTACTGAGTCATAACATCTCAGTTACTGAGCAACTTGTGTCAGTCGCAAGGTCGCACGAGTGCCAACATCTCTCGGGATAATCATTAAATTATATCGGTTTTAAAAGTAAAACTAATTAATAATAATAAAAAAAAACAAAAAAATTAATACTACACTACTTACAAAACTTATTTAATTAGGTATAAATCGTGGTATGGTGGTAAGAATGTTGGCCGTATTTCCTCGCTGAATCGCTATGCTGATTTTAATTTCGGTTTTTGTGCAATTAAGCCGGAGATTTGGTCGGAACAAAATCATTTATTTAATATATTTGTGTATATTTTCAAGTCTGGTACGCTAGAGACATCGACGAGCTTGGCATTACCTATAGTAAAGTTTACTAAATGTAAATCAGCTTCAAAAAAAGGTGGTTTCTAATCACCTCGAAAGGTGACGGTCATGATGATACTTTACTATTCATTGGTGACACAAAGCATCAGAAATCAATTTTTTGTTTTTAAATATAACACGCTTACGCCCATTTTTTGTTGCCTCATAGTGGACAGTTTGTATAAAACTATCTATCTATGCGTTATTATTCTAAGTTAATAATATTAATTGAATATAATCATCATTATCGCAACCATGAGTCTAGACTACTAAAGATTGTCTTATCAGAACAAATTTATGGAGAACTTAACCGTCTCTGGCCAGGATCAAGGATACTATTCTAACGGTTTCAAAATTGATATGCTGATTCTCTCAACAATTTTAACTGTATTAATAATAATGTAACACTTAATTGAAGTTATAAAAACAAGAATAATTATTAAAATTAGTTAAAAAAAAGTTAGTTTAAATATAAAAAAACTGACTGTATAAAAAAAAAAAAAAAAAACAAGCTCAAGAATCATCAAAATGGACAAACGCATTTGGTGTTCAGTGTGTCACAAAGGAACACACATACATACATACATACGCACATAGGCTATTAAACACATAAGCGCAGTCGGGTCATAAATCGGATTTTAAAATTGTGCGCATCTCAAGCGTTTGTTTATTTTTTTAAAATTCAACATTCAAAATTCTTTATTGTATAGATTGCTTATTCTAATTACAGTAGTATGTACATGTCATGATGATGCAATCTGCCCATATTATGGGCATACAATATGCTTATGTCAATAGATATTTATTTATATATATATAGTTAACATTTAATATTGTTCTTGTCAATTTGTTGGAATACAATGTTAATGTCAAAATTTTCATGCTAAAAATTATTTTATTGAGTAAAAACAAATGTCAATAAGAATTTTCTTTAACTCAATAGTAAAACGTTTTATAAATAACTCTCGTATCTCTCTAGGAATTGAATTATATACTCTAATGCACATTATGTGGCAGTTTTTGCTGTAATATTCACTTACACATCTTGGGTAGATTAGTCGGGTATAATCTCTGGTTATAAATTAAAAAGATTAGAATATTTATTGACAAATATTCCTATTTCTAGGACATATATTGAAGCCAAAGTTAATAATTTTAGCTTTTTAAATAGGGGTCTATAAGAGTCAAATGGTCCAACTCCACAGATAATAATAATAATAATAAATAATAAATATTTCCAGACAGGTCACACAGCGCCATCTAATTTCCGTGGTAGGCTACGAGGCTTGTGTTACGGAAACTAGATGGTTGATAAACTATAATTTATACTTTTTTTTTGTAAATATATACACATTATACATATAAACACCCAGACCGAGACAAATTATACAATGTACAACTTGCCCCCGGTGGGAATCGAACCCACGACCTCCCGAGTTCACGGCAACGTTTAATACCACGGAGGCGGTCTAGCCCGATAGCCCGTACACATTTCTTTTGAGTCATAAATACTTTATTGACATCAGTTCAGTTACCCCATAAAATTAGTCCATACCTTAAGACTCAGTGTTGTAAAATAAGTTTATCCTTAAGCGTTAATTTAAATTAATTACGGGACGTCAAAACAAAGAACAGTATTTGAATGTTATGCAACTCCACTTAGCAGTCCCGGTCTAAGTGAGCCATTTACCTAATTGCTCTACTATCAAATTACTTTATTAAGTTTCGACTTAGAATTACAACAAGATTGATTCCGATCCATGACTCAAAGTGCTCAATTGGTTTTTGATTACATTTAAATGATAAATACTAAGTTTAAAGTTTCTATTTTATAAATAAGGGGATTCATATGCGCGGTGGTGGCTTGGTTGTAAGAATGCGTTCTTTAAATCCTACAAAGGTCGGTTCAAACCCTCTCGGCATGTACCAATGAGAAATACACTTTTTTTACGTACATTTGTCATAGATGTACAAAACCACCGTTCCCGTGCCTCGGAGAGCACGTTAAGCCGGCCGGTCCCGGTTCCACTAATACTAACTTGTGGAATCGTTAATAAATTGTCTTTAAAAATTAACATTATATCCTCGCCAAGCCGTCTGGCCAGCGTGGCGAGTGTAGGCCAAATTTTCCAGATATATGTTCTGGAAGGCCCATCTCCAGCAGTGGAGGTCTGGCACGCTGTATTCTAGGGGTTGTAATGATGATGATGATGACATTTAGCCATCTAGTTTCCGTGGTAAGCTACGAGGCTTGTGTTACGGAAACTAGATGGTTGATAAACTACATATTATTCTTTTTTTTTTTGTAAATATATACATATTATACATATAAACACCCAGACCGAGACAAATTATACAATGTACAACTTGCCCCCGGTGGAAATCAAACCCACGACCTCCCGAGTTCACGGCAACGTTTGTTACCACTAGACCACAGAGGCGATCAATTAAGCGGCAACGTTAAGAAATTGTTATTAAGAATTGAAATCATGCCAAATCGATCCTGCCTCTCACTCATATTTTTTAATGTAATGTATTATATATATGTATAATACATTACATTACTAATACATAGGCAGTCAAACACATAATCCTTCTTTGCGTCGGGTAAAAATCCAACCGTTATTGTTATAATAGTTACGCTTAAAGTTTTCGATAATTAATTGTTTATATGCACGCAAACTATGGAGACGTTAGAGGACACAGTTGAATAATTTATATGAGGAATATTTGGGGCCCGAATGGAGGAGAGAAAAACATTTGAAACTCAGTAACAGAACATAGCCACCTCGTCGGCATCACGGCATGTATTTTTCATGATATTACGGTTGCTAGGCGAACTCCTGACGTTCATACATTACAATAATGGCGCTTCAGCAAATACGTATATACAGTAGGATGGGTCAAAAAGGTTTTTTTTTATTATTTTACATTCTAATAGCGATAATATGTTGTCATTTAAGACTATTATGACGTGTAAGAGTGACGGCTCGATTGTAAGAACGCATTCCTTGACAATAAAATAAAAACCTAAAAATGTCGGTTCGAACCCTCGCATGTACCAATGAGAAATACACTCTACTCTGTGTTCTAGGGGCTGTGATAATGACATATATACAATATTATTGCAATCGGTATAGTTTAACTGGCTTTATATTAAAATTAGGTTTTGTAAGCAGGTTTTTAAATTTTAATTTTTTTATTAAAATTAAATTAAAAATTAAAATATATAACTGGCTCCGCATTAGGTTAGGTTAGTTAGTTTTATCAAAGTAATCTGAATAATAAATATACACTTTTTATACTTAAATAACTGCTTACGTTTGTATTAGAATAACGTCCACTGTTACACACAATATCAAAAATTTACACAAAATATTTGTGGCTAAAACTAAATATTTTAATAAACTAACAACCGCAAAGTGATTGATTTAATCCTTAAGTAGTAGTCGTAATTATAACTTTACAATTAATTAAAATATTATAATATATATAAATATCATTATATCTATCCTACAACAAATGAATAACAGTGAAGACATTTTTATGAAACATTTAATTTATTTATTTTTTCAATATTTCAATGTCAATCCGGAGACAAGATTATTATCTCCGATTGTCTTAAAATTTTGTGAGTTAGGTCTTATAACAATAAGACACATTTTATTACTATTACAAGTTATAATAATAACTTTTTATATACAGGGAAAGTTCAAGAGTTCGAAATTTCAAACTGATTAATATTGACTGTCTGAGCGTGGGTGCTAAATGCAGAGGGACTATCACCTAAGGTGAGAACTTTTTAATTACACTCTGTTTCTATTCTTTTTTAACTATTTTTTTATACTATTGTCAATAGTTGATCGCCAGTCGAAATGTCAGTGATAAAGCTCGTCTCGCCATACACAATGCCATGCTAGTACCAACACTTATGTATGGAAGCGAGACGTGGGTATGTCAGAATACGCATGAGAGTAGAGTTAATGCTGTAGAAATGAGGTCTTTACGTCGGATATGCGGCGTAACTTTGATGGACCGTATACGTAATAACGAAATACGCAAAAGGGTAGGTATGAAAGAAAGCATAGGTACAAAAATAAAGAAAGGCATGCTCCGATGGTTCGGGAATGTTGAAAGGATGAGTGAAGAGAGATTGACGAACCAGATATATAATGCGAAAGTTGTGGGTAAAAGAGGCCCTGGCAGACCAAGACTTGCCTATCATGATCAGATAAATGAAACATTAGCTGAAGGTGAATTAAAAAGCCATCGAAATAAAAGAGCATGTATGAAGAGGTTGATGAATGTCGAAGAAGAGAAAGAGGTATGTCGTGATCGTGACAAGTGGCGCTCAATTGTCTCTGCCTACCCCGCAAGGGATTTGGCGTGAAGATATGTATGTATGTATGTACTATTGTCAATAGTTTTGCAGTTGCATATTAGTGCTTTCATTACAAAAGAGTGAGCAGAGCGGACTAAAGGAGCAAAAAGAGTCACAAAACTACACTACGTCAAGCGGAGTCCGTACAAACCTTGCTTGACTCGCAACATAAAATTTCATAAAAGTGCTTCCACCATAAGTGGGTGAGCGAGGCGGACTTAACGATTGAAAAGAGTCCGCTGTGTCATGGTGTCGAAAACTAGTTTTGAGCGGACTGAGGGAAAAGCTTCCAATCAAAGACTCTCTAGTGGAAACGGCCATGAGGCGAGCACGCTCTTTCATGTTACTGGCAGATAAAATATCTTCCTGTACCAGTTTGCAGAGCGGTTCGTCCTATAGTCGTTTGATTTTTGGTGAATTTGAAACTGAAACATTTAAACATGCATTTCTGGCATCTGAGAAGTACGACGGCTCAACGAAACCCAAAGATGGGTTAGTGATTCTTCCGTAGATCTCGACAGTACTATGTACAGATGACAAAAAAGCTGGCAGCTCCCTTGGACAATTTAGAATTTCGTTTAGTGAATTTTGCAATGTGGCTAGTGTAGGCCAAATTTCTCAAAAAAAAAAACTGAAAGAATTACAGGTTGTGATGATGAAAGGGCCAGTTCCTTATATAACATATCAATGACTTTGGGAATGTCTCGCAATACTCGTAGTTCACGCCCGTGAATAAATACAAACTTTTATAGTAGACAATAACTGTAAACTAGACAAAGGGCTTCTCACCTTGAAATACGAGTATTTCCGTTGTCTTGTTTAAAAACCTAATAAAAAATATCATCCTTTGAGGAGTGGTCAGAAACCACGCTTTTGTGAGAAGCGAGTTCATCTTTAGCCAACAAATTTAGCAGTTAAGATCGTGGTAACGCGGAGGTGCTGGGTTTAATTAAATTTATTTGTGACATTTCTCGAGTCTGGTACGCTAAAGACATCGACAAGCTTGCCTTCATAAGCATATAGTAAAAAAAAAGTAAGTATCACTACGATCGTATCCCTTTCAAGGTGATCAGAAACTGCACTTATAAAGTAACAGATTCACATTAAGTCGACTTTACTATAGGCCAATCATGACAAGTGGCAAGTTCGTCGATGTCTCTAGCGTACTAAACTCGGGAGATATCACAAATAAATTATTAAATAATATTGTGTCTTTACCAGAAATCGAACCTGGTACCTCCAGGTCTAAATCCACGGACTTAACCGCTAAACCACGGAAGCAGCGTAATAGTAAAATTAGCTAATTGTCAATATTGGTAGTTTGATAGCTTGTCACTTTGGTTATATCAGCCAATGACGTGCCTCATATGCATACGTTAAATATGTCATGCTCTTTCTGCAATCGGTCATTGATAAATCTAACATATAGTACTAACTATTGTAAAAAGATCGCCTAATTTTTTAACGTGTGGGATCTGCGAATTTGCTTTCAGAATTCAAGGATCCCGTTTGCGGAAATGCAATCCCAATTTACACTACTAACATAAAAAACCCCCAAGCTGATTTATCTATACGTATTTGTAGAAGCATACCTTTATTTGGTACATGTCAGTTAGAAAGGCCACAAAGTGACTTGCAGAGGTTAGTGAGGTCCGTCGTCACGCTCAACACCGGAGATGACCGAAAAGCCGCCGGGAAAAGACCAGACCAACGACATACATGCAGCAGCCTAGACCTTAAACGCTGTCATAACCAATTACGAGATTAGGGCCAACGTTAAATTAGTTACTTTTATTCACATTTAGCTTATTTTATGATCGGACTAATCCTGTTTTAATCATTATTATATTATAAAAAAACAGAATTAGTTATATGCAATTGAACAACAAAGGTTAGCGAACCCTGGCATGTACCAATAAGAAATACTTTTCTGACGTACATTTGTCATAGATTAACAAAACCACCAACCCCGTGCCTCGTAGAGCACATTAAGCCGACGGTTTTACTAATACCAACTTGTAGAAACGTTAATATATTGTCATTAAAATTTACCTTAGACCCAACGCGTCGCCAACCCGTCTCAACCCCAACCCCGCTCAGCGTGGCGAGTGTAGACCAAGTTTTCCAGATATATGAGGACTCTGTGTTTTAGGGGCTGCGATGATGATGACTCGCACATGTTTTCCAATTTATTATAAACTTTCAAATTTATCGAGTAGTAATAATAACATTTTACCAATAGATTAATCAACGAATAAAATAAAATGAAATAATAAAAACATAATTATTAGGAAACTAAATTCTAGAAAATGTGAAAAATATACTATAAATAAAGTAGTTTAATTAAGTTATATTAATAGTATATATTATTATTAAGTTTAGTGTAGATAATGTATAGATAGATATTTTAGATTCCTATATAATTAATTTATATATAAATTAAATTATGTAATTATCTTTTATTAAAATATCCGACGAGGCTCCTTTACAGCCAAAAACTAGACGTAAATTATAATAATAAATATTAGGCAAAGACTACACTGTAATGAAAATTGGGGCTGTTCTTTGCCATACTGTATCACCCTATCTGGCCAGGTATTTTGTTTACACATTATTATTAAATTTTGATAGGATCGATAGGATCCTATGGCGATTAATATATATAGATATATATATATATGTATATATTGTGACATAAAACTTTCTCTAAATCACTGCAAATGGGCATATATAGTGCCAAGGATACTCACAGCATTGCCGCGTTGAATAGGAATGCTTGTCGTTTGACCCAAATATGGCCCACACTCTTATCTTCTTAATAGATTGAAAAATCGTAGTTACAATATATCTACGAGTATAGTATAGAACTCGTACTATAGAACTTTAAGCTGTAACTTTCAAAACATTTGTTATAATTTGTTTAGTGAACTAAATTTTAGGGCCAAACAACTACAAAAATAGGCTAGTCCGTATAGTTATTATGTCTATCCTATATAACCGTATCTCACTTTATCACAGCGGAAAGCAATTAAAACTTGGTCAAAAGCTCGTATGAATAAAAAGACCTTTCCAAATTGACGCGGACTCCGACGAGGAACTCTACTCAAAACAATATATACCACTTTTTGAGTGCTTTCAAAGCTGCTAGATTTAATGTAGTACACAATATTATGACGACCCGACGTGACAAACAGTTTTAACCCAAAATTGTATAACAATCTCACAGAAGAAATGATCGAAAACGGATTAGAGATTCAGATTCAGGTTTATAATAATAATAATAAATATTTCCAGACAGGTCACACAGCGCCATCTAGTTTCCGTGGTAAGCTACGAGGCTTGTGTTACGGAAACTAGATGGTTGATAAACTACATATTATACTTTTTTTTTTAAAATGTATATTATTATACATATAAACACCCAGACCGAGACAAATTATACACTGTACAACTTGCCCCCGGTGGGAATCAAACCCACGACCTCCCGAGTTCACGGCAACGTGTGTTACCACTAGACCACGGAGGCAGTCAAATTTTATGCAGGTGCGAGACGAATATCAGCAAAATCTTTGCACTACTTATTGAAATTAATTGGCCTAAGCATTGCTGCTGTCAGAAAAGTGGAACGAGCTTCCAAAAGTAGGGAAAGAAAGGATCAGAATAGTGGATGGGGAGTGTGTCATTGCGCAATAAATTGGGGCCCTTAAACTCAGCCTATTGGTCACCCGCTCGATGATACATGAATTGTTAAACGGGTGACAAAGAAAATCGCCTCCGTGGTCTAGCTATTCTGGAACCCATTGGATTAGTCCGCAATGATGGCAAGAGACCTGACGGTATGACGCTGATCGACTGGGAGCGGGGACGGGCCTTAGTGTGGGATGCCTCTTTGGCTTTGTCACACCTTAGGGGAACAGCGCTAAAAGCGGGAGCCGCAGCCGAAAGTGCAGAGTCTGGCAAGCGGCACAAATACGTATCTATAATCAAAGACTACGTGTTTGTGCCGTTTGCTGTGGAGACTTTAGGCCCGTGGGGTCCAAGCGCTAAAGCATTTTTAAAAAACATCACCCCTCGTCTAATTGTCTGCTCTGGTGACAAGAGGACTAGTTCTTATTTCGCCCAGAGAATCAGCATAGCGATTTAGCGAGGAAATGAGGCCAGCGTTCTTACCATCATGCCGCGCGGTTTATATTTGGTTTTGTGAGTAGAGTTTTTTTTTTCGTTTTATTAAAATTAATTTAAAAAAAAATACGTAATTGCGCCCATGCCCCGTATCTAGAAATAAATAAAAAGTTATAATTCGAAGTAAGATACACAAATACAAACAATACATATAAATTAAAAGCTACCTAAATAATAAAATTAAAAATAAACTAAACAAAACCTTAAATTAAATACACTAAAAGATAAACCTAATTAATATAAAAACTAAATACTTACAAATATCTTGATTATAATCTACATGTCATCGAATCCAGGAGAAGATGAACCCAATGTTCCGAGGACTCCGGCGACGTTGCCTCGTTGGATGGCAACACTGATCCTCTGAATAAGATATTCCCTACTCAAAGGATCACCTGTTGACGCTCGAATGGCAACGCTTATGTCGCGTATTAACGATTTAGCGTCCTCAGACCAAGGGCCCATCGTCTCTACGGCAAACGGCACAAAATGGTAACGATTTGCCAACTCTATGTACTTATTACGTTATAATTATATTATGTTATGTGTGTTAATATATGTACTGTGTATACTATATGAATAAATAAATTAATATATTTTATTATTATTGTAAAGAAGACCATTACAGCATACATTAAACATCGCTATGTTATAAAAAAGGGCAATAACAATATGTAAGTTCTCCTCCTTACGTCGTTTTCCTCAATGCTGAGGGTCGTGATCACTTTGTCTCGTACGATGCTGCGCAATCCAGGTCTGCACACGGCGGCATAGAGCGCATTGTGGACTGTGGTGTTAAGTATGGTACGAATCTGGTCAGACCAACGTATCGGGCAACGTAGGTCTATTGCCTTAAATTTTACCCGTGATCACCAGCTGCTGCCCCCGTGGTCTAGCGGTAAAGTCCGTGGATTTAGACTCGGAGGTACCGGGTTCGATTCCTGGTCGGGACACAAAAATATTTATTAATGTAAATAAATACATTTAATTAATATTTAATTTATTTGTGATATTTCTCGAGTTTGGTACGCTGGAGACATCGACGAGCTTGCCACTTGTCATGATTGGTTTATAGTAAAGTTGGCTAAATGTGAATCCGCTTATTTATAAGCGTGGTTTCTGACCACCCCGAAAGGGAAACCGTCGTGATGATACTTTACTTTTACTTTACTTTTAATTAATATTTAATTTATTTGTGATATTTCTCGAGTTTGGTACGCTGGAGGCATCGACGAGCTTGCCACTTGTCATGATTGGCCTATAGTAAAGTTGGCTAGATGTGAATCAGCTTATTTATAAGCGTCGTTTCTGACCAACCCGAAAGGGAATCGGTCGTGATGATACTTTACTTTACTTACAAAATACTTAAATGGAAGTTCTAGTAATATTATTTAAAAAAAATAGTTTATGTTTTATCGTTCATTAAATAAATAAATAAATATACCACGCTAATAGTGCCTATATTTAATGGGTCGATAATAGGAGCCATCGCGTTACCTGCAAGCCAGAAATATTGTCCATTAGTTGTTTATTTACCTTCCTCGAACCTCTTAAAAAGGCTACAAATATTTGGCCTCTTGAAATTGTCGAGTGCTGGGTTTCATCCGGCTACGTTTCCCCCTTTTTTTCTTAAAAATATAAAAGTTGTAGAATTTATTTTTGCCTTTCTATGAGTTGCTTGAGTGTTGTATTTCTTGGACAGTTATTTTAATAAATGTTTTTTTTTTGCTTCTTTATATGACTTATTTTATTTGTGCCGTTTGCTTGTATGTTCGTTTTTTTTTGCATTTGATATTATTGTAAATGGCACATATTTTCAACGAGAACAACAAATAGGTGGTAGGCGGACTGATTTTCCCAGTCTGCTGGAAGGAGAGGAAGTATCCACTGTTCGTGCCGATAAACCCAATAAAGTGGAGGTATCCACACGTTTCGGGATCTGAGCTCGAATTGCTATCATGCTTAGTCAATACGTGTTGCCCAATCGTAGTCTTCTTGCTATTGGTCTTGCTTCTTTGCAAGACTCTTGTAAAGTAAAGTATCATCACGAACGTTTTCCTTTCGGGCTGGTCAGAAATCACGCTTATAATTAAGCGGATTCACATGTAGCCAACTTTACTATAGGCCAATCATGACAAGTGGCAAGCTCGTCGATGTCTCCAGCGTAGCAAACTCAAGTAATATTACAAATAAATTAAATATTTAAAATTTACATTAATAAATATTTTTGTATCCCGACCTCCGTGTTTTATCCACGGACTTAACCGCTAGACCACGGAGGCAGTTTGCTAAAAATGAATTATTTTTTTTTTGGAATTACGTTATTTTCTTTATTTGGAAACTGTTTAAAAATTCCTTTTAACCCTTATTGTATATAAATTGAATTTCTCCAAAACTACCTATTGTTCCGATGTTTCCGTGACAATTTTTTTGCTTTGACACAGTTGTACGTATTGATAAATAAAACATCATGTTTGTCATATACATTTTTGGATACATTTTGGTCAACAAGATTTATAATCATTCCAATTTTCAAGTCGGTAAATCAAACTTGTAGTTCTCGAAATACTAGTTTGCGGACAGACACTAAAGTCTCGCAAGGATTTCTTTTTTTCTTCATTTCATTCATTACAGCCCCTAGAACACAGCGTCCTAGACCTCCACTGTCGGAGATAGGCCTTGCAGAACTGGAGAATTTGGCCTGCACTTGCCACGCTGGTCAGACGGCTTGGCGAGGTTATGATGTAATTTTTTTTTATGACAATTTATTAACGATTCCACAAGTTGGCATTAGTGGAACCGGGTCCGACAGCTTAACGTGCTCTCCGAGGCTCTATTTCTCATTGGTACATGCCACGGTTTGAACCGTCCTTTGTAGGATTTAAGGTACGCGTTCTTACAACCAAGCCACCACCGCGGATTTCTTAGTACTGTTATTAAAAACAAATATAAATTTTCTGTCAGAGCAAGACTTTTGCAAGACTCTTGCGCAAGACGAAGATTAGGAGTGCAAGAAGAAGACCGAGACCAGCTGTTCTGATGTTAGACCAAGATCAAGACTTGGCTAGTTTTAATCTGGGCCTTGCTTTGGGCAACACTACCAGTCAAGCCGGCATAGTGTTAGGAACTGATGCCAGTCATGATTGTCTGATTCAAGTTGCTTACATTCATGGAACTTTCACGCCACTTACCATCAGGTGGGGGCAAGGTCACATGTCGTGCTAGTATAAAAAAAAATATATATTAAATTTTAATCTAAAAGTGTTCATTTTAACATTAAACATAGATGCCTCTGGGCTATTAATTAAGATTATTTAGAGAGGAATTTTGGGCAAATCCTTTATTTATTAAACGCCTTCTTATTACCTGGGGGTTAAGAACAAAACTTACAAATTTGAGCATCCATTTAGGGCTTAGACGTTTACAAAAGGACCGGCAAGCATTTATTTATTTTTAAAAAATATTACACTAAGTTCAAATGCCCGTAGACATTTTTTGACAATCAAGATTTATTTTTAAGACAAAATTCTATAATTGTTATATTTGTAATTGCCTCTGTAGTCTAGAGATTAAGTCCGTGGATTTAGACTCGGAGGTTATAATAATAATAAATTCTTTATTGTGTATTGTATATAGTAATGTTGGCTAAATGTGGACTCGCTATTTATAAAAGCGTGGTTTGTTACCACCCCGTAAGGGATACGGCCGTGATGATACTTTATTTTATTAGTAAATCTACTTATTATAAGCCTTATATTTTTTGTTAATGATTTATAAAATACTACATATTTAAGAAAAATATATATATACATATCTTCACGCCAGATCCCTTGCGGGGTAGGCTGAGACAATTGAGCGCCACTTGAGACGATTACGACATACCTCTTTCGCTTCGTCGACATTCATCAATCTTTTCATACATGCCCTCTTGTTGCGAAGGCTTTTTAGTGCACCTTCAGCCAGTGTTTTATTTATTTGATCGTGATATGTAAGTCTTGGCCTGCTAGGGCACCTTTTACCCACAACTTTCGCATTATATATTTGGTTCGTTAATCTTTCTTTGCTCATCCTTTCAACATGCCCAAACCATCGTAGCATGCCTTTCCTTATTTTTGTCCCTATGCTTTCTTTTATATCTACTCTTTTCCGTATTTCGATGTTACGTATGCGGTCCGCTAAAGTGACGCCGCATATCCGACGCAACGACCTCATTTCTACTGCATGAACACTACTCTCATGCGTATTCTGACATATCCACGTCTCGCTTCCATACATCAGTGTTGGTACCAACATGGCATTGTATATGGCGAGCCGATCTTTGTCACTGACATTTCGACTGCCGATCCACTGATCGCCGCCCAGGCACCGTTAACACTATTTCCCGCGTTCACTTTTCTTTCAACATCCCTTTCATACTTTCCAGAAAAAGATGTCCGTAGTTTTATTTTTAAAAAGTTGATAGATTAAATTTCTTAAAAATACATTTGTAAAATCTTTGAAAATATTGGATTCAATTCAATTCAATTCGTTTATTTCTGTAATTAGGCATAGGACAAAAAAATATTGTATTTTGCACTTTTACATGTCAAATTTACAATAAGTATACTTTAATATTAGGCTACATAAACACAGCATTCTACCAGGTAGAACGCCATGAAACTACAAAAACCTTACTTAAATGTAGAGCAGTGTGTTACAATACAAACATAAAATAACATTAAAAAAAAAACCTACGTGAGTTATATACACAATAATTCCACAGAAAACTACACTTATAATTATAGCTGCTGTAAATAGGCATTGTCATCTTATCAAATAATATACAAATATAAAAAATATAATTGTCACTTAAGATTATATCTGCTGTAAAGAGGCATTGTCATTCAAGAAGCTAATGCAACAAAAATATAAAAAATAAAAATTAAATGTCACTTAAAATTATAGCTGCTGTAAAAAGGCATTGTCATACTATAAGCTATACTATATAAACACAATTAATTCAAATAATAAATAGGTAATATCCATTTTTAATCAATTGATGTTTAATAGATAACTTAAACTTATTGAGTGGCAGATTTATTAGATCTTCGGGCAGCTTGTTGTAAAATTTATACATTGTCCAAGAAAGGACTTACTACTTGTGCAGTAACTGATTGTTACCGATTGTGTGAGCAAGAGAGATGCAAACGCGTGAAATAATCTTTAGGTATTAAGCTCGCCTATTATTATTATTATTATTCACTGTCCCTTGTATTATGTCTACAAATTAAAGTATTAATTTTGTCAATTGAACTCGTTAAATTGTGTAAACTTTTGAATTAGTTTGTCTACAGTTAATGCTTGTCAAAGTTTCTGATTGAAAGCTTATCCTTTCAGAGTTTGTGATGGTCCTAAAAGTATCGGTGCGGTTTACGAAATTCCGAACAAACTTAACAAGAATTGTCTTTGATATAAATAGGTACACCGCATAATTTAAATACAAATTTACAGACTTACATTAAATTTATTTAGTCTGCTCAGTGAGTGTTTCCTTCCGAGAAGTTGCCAACTAAAGTGAAGAGAGGTCGAAGTGTGGGAAAAAAGATGGTGGTCTCGTTCTTCGGAAGAACAGGTCATTACGCGACAATTGTTTTAGAGGATCAACAAACAGTTACTGCAAAGTGGTATACTAACAATTATTTGCCACTTCTTTTTGTAAAAGTTCGGGAGAAACGACCTCGCAGTAGAATCCTCATTTACCACGACAACGCCTCGTCGCACACCGCTGCGCGAACATTTGACTATTTGGGGAGGTCAGACGTTAAGAGGCCACCCCTAAGGTCGAATGGGCAAAGTGCTTTTCTTAGTTTAAGTTGGCCAGACCGCGGTGGTAGCTCGGTTGTTAGAACGCGTTCCCACAAAGGTCGGTTCAACCCCCCCTCCCCCCCCCTCGGCCCACGCCCCCGGCATGTACCAATGAGAAATACACTTTTCATACGTACATTTATTTAAGATTTACAACACCACCGTTGCCCGTGCCCCTCGCAGAGCACGTTAAGCCGTCGGTCCCGGTTCCACTAATGCCAACTTGTGGAATCGTTAATAAATTGTCGTTAAAAATTGACATCAGATTCTCGCCAACCCGTCTGGCCAGCGTGGCGAGTGTAGGACAAATTCTCCAGATATATATTCTGGAAGGCCCATCTCCAGCAGTGAAGGTCTAGGACGCTGTGTTCTAAGGGCTGCAATGAAAAAAAAAAAAAAAACTCCAGATCACTACCACTGCAGGCGAATTTCTAAGAATTCTATGGACCATCGTGTGTGGGTACGAGATGAAAAGAATCGTGTCTCGGGCTTGCGACCGAGAAAAAGCTGGGTTAATTATATCTTTAAAAATACATATCAGTAGTGGCCGCTAATTTGTGGAACAATTTGCCAGTAGAAATTCGCCAAGCACCTAATACATCTTTAAGAAAATGGTGTATATTCACATTACTTAAACAGCTCCCAACAGCGTATGTATGATATATTGTATGTAGTATATTTATGTATAGTGTGTAGTATATGTATTATTGCGTACATATTTGTATGTATATTAATATGTATTATGATATCATAGAATAAGTTTGTTTTATTTGTCTTTAAAATTAAATTTCATATTTAAGCCCTTTGCACCTACCTCATAATCAAAATTCACTGTATTGTCCCAAAGGTTGGCTGCTAGAGAATACCTAGCGGCATTAAGCCCGCCTCTTGTACATAGTGCAATAAAGTTTTAAAATAAAATAAATAAATAATTTTATTTCCTAAAAAAATAATAAACTACAGTCTTCAAAAGTACTTCAATAATCTTTAAAAATTTTGTATTGTGGGAGCGAGACGGAAGCAAAAGTATTAAAGCCTATTAATATACATCGATTTAAAAAGAAGTCATAACTAATAGAGCTCATTTATGTCAAAGCTAAGTGAATGAAAATCTATTCAATCAACATGTCGAAGCGACGGATTACATTAGTTTTCCAACCTGGCTGCTATTTCATGACAGTGACGTGGCTGCACCAGCCGATACCTATTTCCGTCACTAATGCTACATGGCCCAGAAAATACGCGACCGTAATAGCAGCTGAACCAATCGTATTTAAATTAATATTTAATAATTTTAATCGCAAGAGACCTCGGGGCATGACCGTTGGGCTGTAGAAACTTGGCAGGTTACTGTTGTGGCGACAATTGCGGCGGTTTCTGCTGAGAATGTCAAGCTGCGCAAATACGAGACGATGGACCTATGTGGACCCTCTGCCAAGTTATTCAAACAGATATTAGAAATTTTTGGAGACAAGAATACATAACGAACATAAGTGTGATTTTGTAAATTTTATTCTGTTAACGATACTATATTATTATTATAATTTTTTCATTTATTTAATTTATTAAGGTATGAAAACAGTTATACAGTATAACCTAAATATGAGTAAACCTCCTCATGATGCGAACACTTCTAGGTCATTAACTTAGGTTATACTAGTTGGCATAAGTCGCTCTAAGGGCCCACTCTCACCAGCTGCCGTTCTAGATGTCTTCAGATAAAACAGTTGATAAGGGTACACATTTCTGATACGAACAATACGTTCGGGATACGTTGAATATAATAATTTATTATTACAGCCCCTAGAAAACGCAGTCCGTCCCTCCACTGCTGGAGATTCCAGAACATATATCTAGAGAATTTGGCCATACAGGTTAGATGATTTGGTTTGACAATTTATTAACTGATTTCAAAGTTAGTAATAATGGATCCGGGCTGGCGGCTTAACGTGCATTCCGAGGCACGGGAACAGTAGTATTGTAAATCTCTATGACAAATATATGTTAAAAAAGTTTATTTCTCATTGATAATAATTATAATGCAATAAAGGTGTTTTAACTGCTTGGGTACTGATATTAAAAGCAGTGATAATGTCAAGACTTTTTCACATTCACTAAAATCTTTTCTTCTGGTAAGACACTTTTATAATTTAAAATAGTACTACGACAGGATGTACGAGTATGGCTGATTTTATATAGGGTACAATGACATTTGGTATTTTATTTATAAGTAGGTATCTTTTTAATTTAGTGTCGTCCTGTTTTGTTATTGTTTTCGATGTTACAGGTATTGTTATCTGTTGTGTGTGTGTGTATCTGTTATTGTATTGCGGTTTATTTATTTAATAATTTAATCTATTTCTTTGTAGTTGTTGTTAAAAAAATTGCACACAATTGATGTATTGTATTTTACAATATTTCATTTAATTTCATATAAGTTAATTACACATACCTTATGTACGTACTGCTCTCGTTGTCCCGAAGGTTTGACCGTCATAGAATGTCTAGCGGCATAAGTCCCGCCTTTGTACTTTGTGTATATAGGTTTAAATAAATAAAATACAATCGGGGATTTAAACTGCGATCTTTTGGATTTGTGCCTAGTTGCTTGTGTTGCGGCTACTTGGGTATTCTTTAGTAATTAATAAATCCATTTGTAAAAATAACATTAGTTTTATTTACTTCACAAATTGAGAGTGTCATAATATAAACAAGATTGACATATGAAAATATTTATAAAATAAGGTAAAGAATTAGAAAAGGTTAGGTCACGCCACATACTCCGCCACCAGTGGAAACGTCGGTATATTTCATAGGAGCTCTGATTTGCCGTCCGTATCTTGACGTGGTGGTTGGGTTTGATGATAGTTCAGGTGGTGGTAGTGGTGATGGTGATGGTAGTGGCTGTGATGATAGTAGAGGCTGTGATGGAGGTGGTGGCGTTGATGGTAATACAATACGAGTAGGTGATGGTGTTACTCGTAGTAATGTTCCTTCACGGTCATAGTGTATAATAGCAGGTTTGAGGCGGTCAATCGAAACTGTTGAAGGTTTTCCTTTTATAAGTAATTTAAAATGCTTTGGTGATTTTTCCAACACAAAGAAAGGACCATCATAAGGTGGTTGTAAAGGTTTTCTGATAGTGTCATTACGAACAAAAACATGTTGACTAGAATTTAGGTCTTTATGTACAAAATAGGTGTGCGGTCCGTGATGTTTTGGCTGAACTGGTCTTAACGACCACATCATTGTTTTTAATTTTTGCACAAAATCAGCAGGTGAATCAGGACTGTCGTCGTTTCTATTTAATAACATTTCTCCAGGAAGTCGTGGGTTTTCGCCATATAAAAGTTCTGCTGGTGTGGCATTGATGTCTTCTTTAAACGTCGATCTTAATCCAAGCAGAATAAATGGAATAATTTCTGTCCATTTGTTTGTCTTGTGGCACATGATTGCTGTTTTGAATGTCCGATGCCAACGTTCTATCATGCCATTGGCTTGTGGATGGTATGCTGTTGTGTGTATGTGATTAGCTCCTAGCATTTTAGTGAGTTCTCGGAAAAGTTCTGACTCAAATTGTTTGCCTTGATCAGTGGTAATTGTGTGAGGGCAGCCGAATCTTGCAACCCAACCGGAGATAAAAGCTTTGGCAACGGTTTCAGCAGTTATATCGATAATTGGGATTGCCTCTGGCCACCTTGTAAATCTATCAATAATCGTTAAACAATATCTAAAACCTTCAGAAAGGGGTAAAGGACCTATAATGTCAAGATTAATGTGATGAAATCTGTCGCTGGGCACTGGAAAAGGTGCCAATGGAGCATGGATATGTCGTTGGATTTTAGATTTTTGACAGATAAGGCATAATTTTGTCCAAGTTTTAATATCTTTGTTCATGCTTGGCCATACGTATCTTTGCGATATTAATTTAGTAGTAGCTCTAGATCCAGGATGAGATAAAGAATGTAGTTGAGTAAAAATTTGTTTTCGAAAAACTTCTGGTACGTATGGTCTAATATAATTAGTAGAAATATCACAATATAAATTTCTATTTAAATTTTCTATCAGAATTTTTGTCAGTTTGAGAGATGTTGAAGTTGATAATAAGAGTTGTGCGAGTTGGTTATCGGATTCTTGAGCATGAATAAAATTTTGTTTGTCGATTAATTCTGGAAGCGTTATTGAATCAATACGCGACAACGCGTCAGCAACGATGTTATTAATGCCGGAGATATGTTGAATGTTAGTTGTGAATTGCGATAAATAGTCTAAATGTCTTGACTGTCGTGGGGTGAATTTATCTCCGCTTTTTCTAATTGCAAAAGTAAGTGGTTTATGGTCTGTATATAAAATAAAATCTCTGCCTTCCAAAATGTATTTAAAATGTTTTACCGATGAGTATGCTGCTAAAAGTTCTCTGTCAAAAGCACTGTATTTAACTTGTGTGTCATCCAGTCTTTTAGAATAAAATCCCAATGGTCTCCATGTATCATCTTCATATTGTTGAACGACTCCACCAATAGCTTTGTCTGATGCATCAACCATAAGCGCTAATCGTGCATTTTGTTTGGGGTGAGCGAGGAGAGTCATTTTTTTAAGGTCTTCCTTAATTTTTTGAAATGCGATATTGTCTTCGTTAGTCCAGTCCAATTTTTTATTGTCATTCTTTTTAGCTCCTTGTAAATGTTTCGTTAAAATGGCTTGAGTTTCTGCTGTGTTAGGTAAAAATCTTCTATAAAAATTTACCATAGCTAAAAATCGACGGAGTTCTTGTACTGTATTGGGCGTACTGTAATTATTTATGGTTTCGACTTTATTAGGTAGCGGTGAAATTCCATTGGTAGTAACAAGGAAACCGGTGTACTCCAGTGAATCGACCTCAAAAATACATTTCGCTACGTTAATCTTAACTCCATATTCTAAAAATCTTTCAAAAAGCTTGCGTAGATGTTGTGTGTGTTGCGTTTTGTTTGTGGAAGCGATAAGAACATCGTCGAGATAGCAGAAACAAAAATCTAAACCATTTGTCACCTCATTTATAAATCGTTGAAAAGTTTGAGCAGCGTTGCAGAGTCCAAAAGGCATACGGTTAAACTCAAATAAGCCAAATGGAGTAGTGACTGCTGTTTTTGGAATATCTGATGGTTCGACTGGAATTTGGTTGTATGCTCTGACGAGGTCTATTTTTGAAAAAATCTGCTTTCCGTGTAGAATACTAGAAAAATCCTGTATGTTGGGAATAGGGTATTTGTCTGCGACAGTGATACTGTTTAATTTACGATAGTCTCCACATGGTCTCCATTCTCCAGAACTCTTAGGTACCATGTGAAGAGCACTGGACCAACAACTTTTCGATGGGCGACATAAACCTGATTCGACCATGAAATCGAATTCCTTTTTAGCAATTTCGAGTTTGTCGACAGACAGTCGTCGAGGTTTACTGACGACGGGAGGGCCTGTAGTTATAATATGGTGAGTTGTTGAATGTTTAACTTCTTGATGACAATTGAAAGGTTGAGTAATTTCTATAAATTCGGTAAGTAATGGATGTTGTATATTTTCTTTTTTGATAGTTGAAATTGATAGGCTCGGTCCTTGATCTACTGTTCCTCTTTTGGATAAAGAGGTTGTATGGTCTACTAACCGACTTCGTTTTACGTCCACCATTAGGCCGTATTTCTTTAAAAAATCTGCACCAAGGATGGGTTTTGATACAGCTGCTATA
Organism: Tinea semifulvella; assembly: GCA_910589645.1. Lineage (NCBI taxonomy): Eukaryota > Metazoa > Arthropoda > Insecta > Lepidoptera > Tineidae > Tinea > Tinea semifulvella. Next base: position 6,098,438 of record OU342608.1, on the reverse strand, counting down.
ATGAAGGTCCAAACATATTGTTTACCCAATCCAAAATCCAATTTAATGGTTTCTTGTCCATAGGTGTTAATTTCTGTGTTATTAGCAGCATATAATTTGAAATCTGTCTGAAATTGTTTTGATGAGTGATGATTTTTGGGTATAACAGAAATTTCGGCGCCAGTATCTACTAGAAAACGTAGTCCTGTGGTGATATCTGTAATAAAAAGGCGGCATGAATTAGAATTATGACCGGTAACATTAGCCGCGTCAATGTTCCGGTTTTCTAGTTTTCCGTCTGCTCGTTTAAGTTACAGATCGGGGTGCGTTTAATAGTCTTTTTTTCGATTTTTGTGCAAGGAATGTTTGATGATGGAGAAATGGTTGTGTTAGGTTGAATGATGGCAGATGTTTGACAAGGTATGCGAGGTATGTTTGATAATGAATGATATGGTTTGGTTGATTGAAAGTTAGCTGATTCTAGATATGGTGGTGGATGTAATGTGTTGCTTGTGAATATAATGGGATGCCGTTGATTAAAGAGTGGTTGCGTAAGTGGTGACTCGTTACGGCAATATTCAAAATTTAGCGGTTGTCTTGCATTTTTCTGAAGAGCATGAATTTGTGTCGCCATTTCCTCAATCTTCTTTTCCATTCTCTTCATCAGTGCGGTGGAAATATAGGTACAGTTTTCTTCATTATTGTAGGTATGAATGGCATAAATTTGATCCGCTGTGGCCGCTAATTGGTCCAGGTTCTTGTCAACAACGAGTAAAATAGATTGGCTGAAAGGAGGAAGTTTCTGTAACCATAAGATCTTAAGTATGTTCTCCGAAAGTAGGTTGCCTGCTAGTTCTCGCATCTCTCTTAAAAGTTCAGAAGGTCGTCTGTCGCCGAGTACAAGAGATGCAGATGTAAGTTTTTTAATGCGTTGGTCTTCTGTGGTGCCGTAAACTTGTAGGATCCTTTTTTTAATTGCATCATACTTGCAAGAGTGTGGTGGAGATGTCACTATGTCGCTGACCTGAGCTAAGATTTCGGTTTCGACATTGGCTACAACATAGTGAAATTTGGTGTCGTCTGTGGATATTTTTGCTAGATGAAACTGTGATTCTACTTGAATAAACCATAACTCGGCGTTGCTTTTCCAGAAAGGTGGTGTTTGAGTACTTATCCTCTGAAGACTATCCATATTATTGGTGTCTTCTAAAGTTGGAGCGTTTCGTATCATCCTTGTGGATTTCGGGGTCACCAATGTGCCTAGTTGCTTGTGTTGCGGCTACTTGGGTATTCTTTAGTAATTAATAAATCCATTTGTAAAAATAACATTAGTTTTATTTACTTCACAAATTGAGAGTGTCATAATATAAACAAGATTGACATATGAAAATATTTATAAAATAAGGTAAAGAATTAGAAAAGGTTAGGTCACGCCACAGATTAAAGAAAAGCGTTCTTACAACCCAGCCACCACCGCATATAATAATAATATTTGTTAAAATATAGGTATGTAAAAATCGAACAAAATTATTTGTGGTCCCGCTATGATGAAGCTTACATTGCTAATAATTCTCTCCGATGCAAGCACTTTACTAAAATGAAATGTGCTATTTTTATTTTTAAGAATTTCATGTAGTCTTTGCTATATTGTCCAAAATAACGAAGTATTATAAAAGCTTTTCAATCTGGCCAGCGCAGGAGCTTGACGAGTGTAGACCAAATTCTAAAGGCTACACATATTAAAAAAAAAAGGAAGATGCGCCATTTTGCGCGGACATGTCTAGTGCAAGTTTTTGTTTTGTAAATTAATTTACTGTGGATATTGTTAGTCAAAAGTCGTGTTGTTTTGTTAAATAATGTGCTACATTGTGAATAATTATGGAAAACGATAAGTTGGACTTTAAATATGGGGCATAATTTGCAGTTATTTTTTTGTGGTTTTCCCGCGCTGTGATCTCTCATATTATACCCGACGTGTTTGGGCTATAATGCCGCGAGCGACTGCAGGCAGGAGGCGCATACATGGCTTACAGTCAGCCACAAATCAAACCCATAAACTTATAAATACTTTATATAAAAAAGTAATATTTCATCATAGATCATCCGATGTGGATCCAGTAATTAAATTATGGCGTGCAAAGAGATATGAATCACTTCTTTAGTCATAATACCTACATGTGTAGGCAATAGATAGATAGATAAATTCTTTATTGCACAGAAAATAAAACATTTTACAGTACATAGGCGAGCTTAATGTCTAAAAACATTATCTAACAGCTAACCTTTGAGAGATGTGAGCAGGGATTGTGGGTGCATGACCACTAATGTTTGACAAAGAGTTTTATTGAGAAAACAACTTATAACTAAAATATATATATATATATATATAAATATAAATAATAAAGCTATGGTACTTATCTACCGATATATACATGAATAACACATAAATAATATATACATATATATATATATATAAATGTACATATAATACATACAATAATATACGGACTCTGTAAAGTTATGTAGATTCGTCTTGCTTTTTGTGAAAGTGTTTGGTAAGCAAATTTTTAAAACTAATGATAGATGGTGCTTTACGAATGTAAAGAGGTAGTCGGTTCCACTGGCGAGCTGCTGATACTGTATAAGAATCTAAACATCTGCTGGAAGAATGTGGCGGAATTTTAAGTTGGTTATTGGAGGATGATCGAAGAGAACAACTGTGTGTGTCACACAAAAATTGGAAACGATCTTTCAGGTAAGGGGGCGCCATTGGGTTAAAAAGGATATTGTAAAGAAAGGTAAATATATTATATTATTGACTGCATCCTTGGTCTAGCGGTTAAGTCCGTGGATTTGGATGGAGATACCGGCTTCGATTCCTGGTTGGAACACAATAATTGATTCAATTTATATGTTATATATCTCGAGTTTGGTACGCTAGAGGCATCGGTGAGCTTGAAGTAAAGTTAGCTATATCCGCTTCTTTAAAAGCATGGTTCCTAACGACCCCGAAACAGATACGGTCGTAATGATGATTTTTTTTTTAATTATGTGAAACACAACCATAACCGGAAATGCACTGTCATAGACTAATTTATTTTGTGAAGATTGACCAACCTTTGATTCTCATACCATTTGGCTACTTGCCCTGTCTTGTTATATCATCATCATTACAGCCCCTAGAACACAGCGTCCTAGACCTCCACTTTTGTAGATGGGCCTTCCAGAACATATATCTAGAAAATTTGCGAATTGGCGAAGATCTGATGTCAATTGTTAATGACAATTTATTAACGATTTCACAAGTTGGTATTTATTTTTATTTATTTATTTAAAACTTTATTGCACTATGTACAAGGGGCGGGCTTAATGCCGCTAGGCATTCTCTAGCAGCCAACCTTTGGGACAATGCAGATAATTTTGATTATGAGGTAGGTGCAAAGGACTTAAATATGAAACTTATTAAAAATATTAAATAAACTTAATCTAAGATAAAACAATGCATATTAATATACACACCAATACATACAAATATGTACGCAATAATACATATACTACACACTATATATATATATATATACTACATACAATATATCTTACATACACTGTTGGGAGCTGTTTAAGTAATGTGAATATACCATCTTTTTAAAGAGTGATCTATTGGGCGCTTGGCGAATTTCTACCGGCAAATTGTTCCACAGATTCGCGGCCACCACTGCGAAAGAGTTTGACTTGAAGAAGGTATTAGTGGAACCGGGACCGACGTCTTAATATACTCTACACAGAATCGGGTATATCTATGACAAATAAACGTAAAAAAGTGTATTTTTCATTGATACATGGCGGGGGTTTTAAAACATTTGTAGGTATTTTAAGTAAGGTGTTGTTACAACTGAGCCACCCACCCCTCTTACAATTTTACATTACATAAAATAAAATAAATAAACAGGTAATAAACATTGCAAATGGTAGACTCAGTGCGCAATTAATAAATATTTAATTAGCACGCAAATTGGTTTATAATTAGGGCGTGGACACACTGGTAGTCTTTGTCAACCCTTTCTCTACGTGAGAGTGCTATCGGCAACATGCACCCTGTTTGTTTTCAATTACAAACATTTTTGACTTATATAAAGGCACCAGGACTGGCAGTCTCGACAGTCTTAGCGATTTTGTTCGGTAAGTGATAAAAAAATCTTGCCACTTACAAAATAAAAAATCAGATTGGGTCAATATCATTAGTTACAAAGTACGGTAATATTTTAATATGACAACTAAAGTAAAAAAATTAAAGTATCATCACAACCGTTTCCATTTCGGGGTGGTCAGAAACCACGTTTATAAATAAGCGATTCACATTTAGCCAATTTTACTATAGGCCAATCATGACAAGTGGCAAGCTCGTCGATGTCTCTAGCGTACCAAACTCGAGAAATATCACAATAAATTAAATAATAATTAAATGTATTTCTTTACATTAATAAATATTATTGTGTCCCGACCAGGAATCGAACCCGGTACCTCCGAGTCTAAATCCACGGACTTAACCGCTAGACCACGAAGGCAGTATAACAACTAATATTATTAAAAACTCAGGCAGCTCAATTTTAATTAATTTTATGCGCTAAAATGTGTATTATATCAATGGAGAATAATATTTATTCCTTTGCAACACCAGAAGACACAAAATGTCAGATGACTGCTGTCACACGGTAAAACATAAATTTGAAACGATTCCGACATTTTATGACTAAAAGTATTTATTTTATTTAAAAACTTTATTGCACAATAGTACAAAAGGCGAAGCTTAATGCCGTCAGGCATTCTCTGACAGTCGACCTTTGGGACAAGAGAGAGATCAAAAATAAATATAGGAGTAGGTGCAAAAATAATTACATAAAGAGAATAAGTTAACTTGACGTAACCTAATATATAATACATATATATATATATATATATACTTTTGTGTGTAGTTGAATAATAATGTGTATTTATATATATATATATATACTAATAAACATACACATAATATGATAAATATATAAATAACTACTACACAGTAAAAACAATAACACATATTTAAAATGAACTACACATAAAACAGACGCCGTTTAATGAAACTATTCGAATAGACGTTCAATTATTAAGCAGATTGTTGATCGATTATAGCATTCAGCCTTCGCGATGCCATTTTCAAGAATCTTATGAATCTGACTTCGTCGTCGTTCGGCGTAACGAAAATAAACTGGATGGAAAAAAATGAAAAAAAATCTTAAAGTGACCACGCGATTTGGTCTGTTGGAAGGTTCGTCAATGGCCACAGGGTTGTAGACTCTACTCTTTAAATCCGCAGATGTTTAATAGGTGGTAGGCAGACTGATGGTGGTAATTTGTCCTGTCTGCCGGGGCGGGGAAGTATCCACCGTTCGTGCCGATAAACCCAGTAAAGTGTATCCACACATTTCGGGATCAGGCTCGAATTGCCGTCATGCCCAGTCAAGCCGGCATAGTGTTAGGGACTGATGTCAGTCATGAGTGTCTGATTCCAGTTGCTAACATTTATGGATCTCGCTCCCCACTTACCATCAAGTGGGCGCAAGGTCACAAAAAAAACGCAAAAATCTGCAGGAGTTAGGTCTGGGCTCCTTGGTGGTCCTAACATCTAAGTCAATTAATGTCAAACACCCTTTGTAACTTTGCACAGTCACGAATACAACGCCCTTTAAACTGTAGCTCTTAACCCATTCATTTAGGAGTGAAATTAGAACCAGAAATTAAATCTGGTTAGGCAAATATGTTCAATTTTGGTTTAGCCGATGTATTGTGAGTTTAAACCTCACAAATAAAGGGGAAGTTTATCTTTATTTATACACAAAATAGTATTGAAATAATATATTATTATTATTGTATACAATATCATAGTTAAGTATACATTACTAGCTGTTTAAAATAAATAAAATAAAATAAAATCAGTTTTTATCATAGATATAGAACCGCGACGATCCTATGTCTATGGTTTTTATTTGTCACAAAAATAAAATAATAATAAATAAGTTAATAAAAATGTAAAATATAGTTAAAAAATAAAACAAGTAGACATAACAACAAATACATACAAACAATACTTAATAATAATATTCTTATACATATACAAGTACATGTATAAATTATGGATTATATATATATATATATACCTACTCGTATATATATATTTTTTTACCTAACTAATATTTATTCGAAGGAAATAAGGTACAATGATTTGAAGACAAAAAAAAAAACTAAAAGCTTACATTTAAAACAAATGAATGACTATTAATAAAAATAAACCTAATTAATAATTAAAAATACAACTAAAAACTTATATAAATAAAAAAAATGTTCCAATAAATATATAAATTATTATTTGATATACTAATTATTTGTTGATATACCCGTAAAAGTAAATAACAAACACAGCTAAAACGTGTGTTTGAAGTGGCGGATTTTTTTTATTTGTTCTGTCAGGGACGCACGGTGGTGTTGCAAATTTATGACAAATAAAACGAAGTTAAATTATTTTATTTTTTTAGGCCGGGATTCGAACTGTAAATCTTTTTGGATGGAAAAATATTCTTAACGAGCCACTTCAGCTCTTTCTGTGTACTAGTATATGCTATAAAATAAGGGTGCTTCTTCCGGCATTGTAGTTTTTCGAGCCTAAGGCTGTGCACACACTGAGTCCATCTGTTTACTTTTAATTAGACCTTTACAAAAGTAACACACCCTATTATTTACACACACGTATAAACTCTACTGTTCGCAATTATTTTTTATTTATTTACCAGCGTAAACTTTAAGAACCATTTTGTTTTTTAAATATTATAGTTATCCATTTATTTAATAATATAATTGCCTCCGTGGTCTAGCGGTTAAGTCCGTGGATTTGGATTTGAACGTACCGGGTTCGATTTCTGGTCGGGACACAATCATCATCATCATTACAGCCCCTAGAACACAGCGTCCTAGACCTCCACTGCTGGAGATGGGCCTTCCAGAACGTATATCTGGAGAATTTGGCCTACACTGGCCACGCTGGCCAGATGGCTTGGCGAGGATATGATGTCAATTTTTATTGACAATTTATTTACGATTCCACAAGTTGGTATTAGTGGAACCGGCTTAACGTGCTCTCCGAGGTACGGGAACGGTGGTGTTGTAAATCTATGACAAATGTACGTAAGAAAAGTGCATTTCTGATTGGTACATGTCGGGTGGGTTTGAACCGACCTTTGTAGGATATAAGGAACGCGTTCTTACAATCAAGCCACCACCAGGCAGGTTTACTATAGGCCAATCATGACAAGTGGCAAGCTCTTCGATGTCTCCAGCGTACCAAACTCAAGAAAAATCACAAATAAATTAAATTGATTTATTTAAATTTTCCGAGTTTGGTATGCTGGAGACATCGACGAGCTTGATAGGCCTATAGTAAAGTTGGCTAAGTGTAAATCCGCTTTAAAAAAAAAACTTGGTTTCTGATCAGCCCCTCTAAGAAATACTGTCGTGATGGTAATTTACGATTTTATACAAACAGTATAATTACAGACTGTATAAGGCAAGTAATTACGGCAAAGTAAGGAAGTTTCGAGCAAAAAGCGATGCAACATGATATTTTAATTGAAGACCGAAGCGAAAACTTAAAAGAGAGCGAAGCAAAATAAATTTGTTAGCGTTAAATCTATTTTTACAGCTTCTTTGGCTAACAACAAAGGCGTTTTAATACCAGACTGGAAGCTATCTGGAGTTCGGTGCCTGGTCGTCTACTCTCAAATTTCAAAGAAAAAAGTTTCATAATATTTATCGGAATAAATCAAATAATAATAATAATAATAAAATTCTTTATTGCATATAATTTACAAATGTAGTGTACATGGGCATACTTAATGCCGAAGGCATTCTCTACCAGTTAACCTTTGTGATGGTCAAAAGTGAGGTAATGGGGTGATTGAGATTGGAAATAATAATAGTAACATGAATAAAGATATACATAACACTTATGAGATTAATTATTAAATTATACGTGAAATTTACTTATAATAATAATGCTAACAACTACTTATATAAAATAGTAATAATAATATAATACAATAAGTACATAAATAAATAATTAAATAAACGTATACATATACAAAATTTACTATGTCAAAGCGTGAATTGGGTCATTCGAAATCAAATCAAATTGGATAGGGTCAGATCGAATCGAATCGAATCGAATCGAACCGAACCGAACCATACCAAACCAAACCAAACGAAACCAAACCAGAAAGAAAGATAATATTTATTTGCACACAACAAAATTGACCTGCTAGCTATATTTAACAGTAGTTGAAAGGCTATTAGTTTAGCTAACAGCGACACATTCTAATATTACTAGTTTAGATATTATTTTTGTAGGATTATTTTATAAATAAATAATAAATAAATATTTCCAGACAGGTCACACAGCGCCATTTAGTTTCCGTGGTAAGCTACGAGGCTTGTGTTACGGAAACTAGATGGTTGATAAACTACATATTATACTTTTTTTTATTGTAAATATATACATATTATACATATAAACACCCAGACCGAGACAAATTATACAATGTACAACTTGCCCCTGGTGGGAATCGAACCCACGACCTCCCGAGTTCACGGCAACGTTTGTTACCACTAGACCACGGAGGCGGTCAAATTAATTGTGAATCCCCAGTAATAAGTATTTTTGATTAATAAACTATTTGAATTCGAATTGAAATATATACCTAAAAGAGGCAAAAATAAATAAATAGACAAGATAAATGTGTAAAATGTGTGAGTGAACTGCTGCGACGAACAGGCACTCAGGTCAGCATAGGCTAAAACATTCCTACTGTAGCGTTGATTTTCACTGAACCCCTTGACATCATACAATTTAAACAATAAAATTAGATTAGGTGCGACTATAGTCGAACGCGTCTGGAATTAGTCACGGCAATATAATAATACAAGTTTTTATATAATTTTAAAGTTTATCCATTCACATTAATCATAAAACTATTTCAATTGTGTTGTTTAGTGGTTCTCAAACTTTTGGCGGCAGAAAGGGGCTTGTGTTTTTCTTTTTACTTTTTATTTAAAGTTCATTTTTACTCAATTTGGGTTATTGTTTTTTTATTATTTATATTTTTTAAAGTTATTATTTAAGCAGTCGGTTTTTTTTATTTCTTAAATTATCTTTACTTCGCACGTTGAGAGTAGGTCCCATGTTTACATTCAATTACGTCAGAGTTGAAGAGGACTACAAACAGATGGAGACGAAGGCTCCGTATGCATAATTAAATAGTGAAAGTACGTCCTAGATTTACGTAGGTATGAGTATGTATCCAGACGAGCATTCCTAATTGGTGCTAAATTAGAAATGATTAGGCGTATACTGGCCAATGATGTTAAATTTGAAGATACGCCAATGTGAGGGACATTTAGTTACATTATTTATTAGGTGATTTATTTTATCTTATCTTATTCAAGCATTCCACCAATTCTTCTTATTTTATTTTATATATACCTAACACGACAAATGACACCGCGCTCACCTGATTGTAAGCGGTAATCGAGATTCAAGAATGTCTCTTCTATTATGTCGATATTAAAAGAAAATTAAACTTGTAGCGTATCTATGATTTTTTAAACTCATTGGGCTCGATGTATCATTTACCACTAGGGAATATGTGGTTTATATGAAACTATTTGTGGCCAATGGGCTAACACACTGTCAATTCAGAGATTGTATATGGCATATGCTTTTCCCATTCTCATCTATTATATGTGCAAAATATATGTTCAATAACCATTAATCACTATCTGAATTTTATTTTTAGCAATGGCTCGGACACTTCTGTGATGTAGTAGACAGTGCTGCTGTTCGTGCCCCATTATGATGTCTTGTGTGCTCGCTCATATAGATGTTCTGCACAGGACGCACTCCGGGCTGGGCCGCACTAATGCGACAGAGAACAGCGGGCGTCAGATCATACGTATTTAACTCGAGCAACAAAATAATAGCTGACTGGCCGGGTAGTCCACTGCACCAACTATGGAGAGACTATGTAACATACAGATGTTTGATATTATTTATTTTTTATTTTATTTTACAAGTATATACTTAGTTTTTACTGTTTTCTATTAGTTTTATTAATTGGACTGTATTTAACTGTGTAAAATCTATCTGGGAAATAAACGTTATTATTATTATTATATAATGATATTTTGCACCTACCTCCCACATACAATGTTCGTAATGTCCCTAAGGTTGACCCAGTAAGAGTAAGAAATATGGTTTACAAACACTTTCTAACTAGACTGTCCTAAATTTATGTCTCTTATCCATTTCCTCACTACCCTCAATTGCAGCAACATCTAATTTCACTTCCCTCATCATTTAAGTAGTTTATTTTATATTATTGTATATTTATGATGTATATATATATATATGTATGTATTTTCACTAGACATTTATTTATTTAAATACTTTATTGCACTATGTACAAAGGCGGACTTAATGCCGCTAGGCATTCTCTGACAGCCAAACCTTTAGGACATTTAGACAGTATTAATATTAGTATGTAATATTGTTATGTATGTATTAATACTGTTAAGAATAACTTAAATAATAATTGCACCTATCATCTATACTGTCTAAATGTCCTAAAGGTTTGGGTGTCAGAGAATGCCTAGCGGCATTAAGTCTGTCTTTGTACATAGTGCAATAAAGTTTTAAATAGATAAATAAATGTCTAGCAGCATTAGGTCCGCAATGGGTATCTGCCTGGCAGGCAACTCCAGGGCACTCGAAGGAGTCAATCGTGGGCTACACAGGTAGGTACACGATCAAATCCCTTCAGCTATGCAAACCTAAATTTAGAACTCTCAATAGAGCCCTAACTGGTCACTGTAAATTAAACAAGCACATGTTTACCATGGGCTTGGTAGAAACAGACAAGTGTAGATTCTGTCGTGAGGTGTCTGAGACACCAGTCCATCACCTCTGCGTCTGTTATGCCCTGTATCACAAGCGTGCTCACAGTTTAAGCTCCAAAGAGGTGCGACGCCTCGCTTCTTAGCCCATACTAAGGTTCCTTGAAGCCGTAGGTCTAGCGAACAAACTATAGTCTAGGGATGTCACAATAGATCACTACTGATCGCAGTGACTTGGTGACGAGTAGTCCCACCCTATTCACATATAATAATAATAGGTCCACCTTTGTACATAGTGCAAAAGGTTTTAAATAAAGAAATTATTGGACGACTAGTCGTTGTGTTATTTTCTCAGTTCCAACACCTCGTAAGAAGTACCTACTGCAGTAGTAATGCCATAAGTCAGTTTAACAGCATTGTATTCGATAAGACTGAACTATGGGTGGCAGGAGATTACGTGAAGTGGCTAGCCTTGAGGAACCATATCCAGCAGTGAAGAAATACAGGATGATGATGACGAAGACTAGCCCAATTCACAACAAAGTTAAAATAGTGCAGAACTGTAGACAGAACTGCCTCCGTGGTCTAGCGGTTAAGTCCGTGGATTTAGGCTCGAAGGTACCGGGTTCGATTCCTGGTGGAGACACAAATATATTTAATAATGTAAATAAATACATTTAATTAATGTTAAATTTATTTGTGATATTTCTCGAGTTTGGTACGCTGGAGACATCGACTAGCTTGCCACTTGTCATGGTTGGCCTATAGTAAAGTTGGCTAAAAAAAGAGTAGCTTCTTACCACCCCTAAAGGGAAACGGTCGTGATGATACTTTACTATGAACTGTAGACAAAAAGAATGCACTAAATCTAAATCGGTCGCTTTTAAAATGCTTCTTGTAGTTTTAAAGTAGGTTCCGACGTTACTAACGCAATGCACTCAACTAATTTCGTGATTTAAAACACAACTTGAAAAAGTATCACCACGACCGTAAACCATTTTAAAGTTTGGTTGGGTAAATCCTACTATAATAATAATACAAATACAAGCCAAGCACCTTTCTGCAAAATGACAATATTCGACTATACTGGGACAGAACGATTATAACTGGCAAAACAGTACACTACAACCGACCTGACATTACTTTGATAAACAAAGAAAACGAAACAGCATATTTAATAGACATAGCCATACCTAACACTCATAACTTAATAACTATACACAGAAAAAAAATACTAAATACAGAGACCTTGCAATAGAGCTTAAATCCCAACTCAAATTAGAAAAAGTAACAACTGTACCCATATTAGTATCTACGATCGGAGTAATACCCAAAACATTACATGACAGCCTCAAAACTGCAATTGCAAAAAGCTGCAATTGCAAAAAGCTACAATCCTTAATACTTGCCGTACAGTCAGAAAGTTTGGAGTTAAAGGAGCATGATGCTCACTTGGCCGAGGCCCGTAAACATCATTAGGTTAAATAAATAATAAATAAATATTTCCAGACAGGTCACACAGCGCCATCTAGTTTCCGTGGTAAGCTACGAGGCTTGTGTTACAGAAACTAGATGGTTGATAAACTACATATTATACTTTTTTTTTTGTAAATATGTACATATTATACATATAAATACCCAAACCGAGACAAATTGTACAATGTACAACTTGCCCCCGGTGGGAATCGAACCCACGACCTCCCGAGTTCACGGCAACGTTTGTTACCACTAGACCACGGAGGCGGTCAAATAGAAGTAGGATTTATATAAATTATTATTAAACTATGGATTAGTTAATTAATAGCTTTTTTTTATTATGTACACGTATGACATTGCGTCCACCTCATGGTTTGGTGGCATCAGTCCCTACCACTATGTCTTGATCAAGATGCTTTTTCACACAAGTTATAGGAGTGGGGAAACACACTGACTGAGAGAGCATTCCACATCTTCAGCGTGCGACAAATGTAAGAGTCTACAAATTTATGAGTACGCGTAGGGATAGTGGGTATGGTATATGGATGCATATTTTGCCTAATAAAATTGCAAATATAGTCTTGACCAGGAATTGAACCGGATGTTGCTGTCTAAAGTAAAAAAGTACTAAAAGAGTAGTCGTAATGAAATAAAAAAAAACTAAGCACAAAATCCATTGTGCTTTTAAGCTAGAATGGCGACGGGCCAAGAGCGTGTTGTGCCACCGTTCGATACTATTAACAACTTGTCTAAAATTCAACGGTGAATTTTGAAGATTATTAAAACAATATCTATCTTTCGACTTTGAAACTATAACTTAAAAATTAATAAACCTATTTTTGTATATACTTGGGAAAAGAATTGTCTTATTAATTAAGGGACAGTTCTAGTGATGACAATGATGATTTAGGATTTGCGCCATTACATTAGTAATAAATAAATTTAAATGCTAATACCTTCATTACAGCCCCTAGAACACAGCGTCCTAGACCTCCACTGCTGGAGATGGGCTTTCCAGAACATATATCTGGAGAATATGGCCTACACTCGCCACGCTGGCCAGACGGCTTGGCGAGGATATGATGTCAATTTTCAATGACAATTTATTAACGATTCCACAAGTTGGTATTAGTGGAACCGGGACCGACGGCTTCGCGTGCTCTCCGAGGCACGGGAACGATGGTATTGTAAATCTAAGATACATTTGGTACTTAAGAAAAGTGTATTTTCTCTTTCGTAGTAGTTGCTACTAATTTATGGAACGATCTTCCTGTCATCATACGGCAATCAACTACCAGGTCATCTTTTAAAAAACTGGTGTATTCACACTTCTTAAATAGCTCCTGACAGCGTTAGTAAGTAGTATATATGTATGTTTATGTATAATAATGTATATTATTAGTATGTAGTATATTGATATTATGATATATATGAAGATATATGATGTAAGTATATATCAATCCTATTATATTAACTTTTATAATTATAATATTATTATTATTTCTATGATTGCACCTATAATTGTTCAAATTTGTCCCCAAGGTTTGGCTGTCAGAGAATGTCTTCGGGCATTAAGTCCGCCTTTGTACTTTGTGCAATAAAGTTTTTTAATTAAATAAATAAAAATATTTTTCATTGATACATGCCGGGGTGGTTTGAACCGACCTTTGTAGTATTTAAGGAACGCGTTCTTACAACCGAGCCACCACCGCGACTGAGCAAATCGGACAAAACACAAATTATATCACCCCTACCACAGGCCGATGGGCCTATAGTAAATTTGGCTAAATATGAACTCGCCCCTTACAATAGCGTGGTCTCTGACCAACCTGCAAGGGATATGGTTGTGATTAGTTACCGCCTGAGGCTGAAGAGCATAAATTACAATACATTCTTCTTCTTAGTCGCTACACTCTTGGCAGAGTGGTCGTGGTCGCCATTGGAGTGCCAGTGGCACGCCTAACAAGCCGTCGCCACTCCTCTCGGACCCCGGCTTTCCTAGTGCACTCATGTAGGGGATGATCCATTGCAACCTTCATCTGATCGGTCCATCTCATCGGAGACCTACCACGCATCCTCTTGCCATTGATTTTCCCCTGGACTACCAAGTGCTCGATGGATGTTTCTCCACGCCGTGACACGTGTCTGATCCCCAGTTACTCCAGTATGGATTTGTTTGTTCGGAACTCCGTATAATATGCCCAGCAATCTCCGCCAACACCACATCTATAGAGCATTAATTTGTTTTTTTTTTCTATTTCGCGTAGGGTCCACGTCTCCGTAGCATACAGAAAAATAGGGAACACAAGAGCTCTAACCAGCCGTTAACAATACATATCAAACCAATATAAAAAGTATTAATTTTATTTACATCAAAAAATGTCACCGTGCATTATTGATGGTTGCAATATGTGTTTGTATTTAGCGGGCAGTGCAATACGTCAGCGCGCTGCAAACAATAAATCATGAGAAACGTCCATTCGTCTGTCATCGCGAGCTACCGGCTGACAAATTGCGGCGCGCATAGACATAGGTTTAATACTTGCATTTCAATAACTACGCTGTATGATATAGTTTTTTTTATTTTTTATACTAGCACGACATGTGACCTTGGGCTCACCTGATGGTAAGTGGTGCGCAAGGTCCATGAATGTTAGCAACTGAAGTCAGATACTCATAACTGCCATCAGTCCCTAACACTATGCCGGCTTGACTAGATGCTTTTTCACACTTCGCTTGAAGGACTCCAAGTTATAGGAAAGTGGAAACACAGAGGCTGGAAGAGCATTCCACATCTTTATTGTACGACAGTTGTATGAGTCCCCAAATTTATACGAACGCAAAGGGATGGTGACTACGGTATGTGGGTGCATATTCTGACCTGTGCGTGTGGTTCGGTTGCGGAATGGAGAGGGAGAGATTAGGTTATAGAGTTCTTCGGAGCACTCACCATAGTATAGCCGGTAGAACACGCTCAGTGAAGCCACATCTCGACGAAGCTGCAGGGATTCGAGAGTTCCAGATGTAGTGGCATCGTCCACAATTCGAACAGCTCGCCTCTGTAGGACATTGAGAGCATCTGTGAGGTACTTGGCGGAACCATCCCAAAGGTGAGAACAGTATTCTATACATGATCTGATCTGTGCTTTGTACAGCAACAGTCAAATTGAAGGCGGATAAAACCGCTTCACCTTGTTCAGTAAAGTTAAATACTAAAGTTCAAAATATCTAAACTCATTTATTAATAATTTCAACTTAAAAGTAACGTTTCTTGTGCATTTTTATTGTAATGCATCTTTGCTTCCAAACAGTTGAGCCAGTTTTGTTTCTCTAATATTTTTCTACTCAAATTATATCGACCTCTGGCTCTTCTGAAATCGAAAGCCTTCTTAAGAGGGTTGACGCTTTTGCATCTCTCTTACTCGCACAATTCAATATTTTCATAGATATTTTAAAACTGAGTGTTCTTTTGAGAAATTAAGTCTATTAACATACTATAGAAATAAAAGAAATAAAAATGGAAAATGTAAATGTTTATGCTATTCTTCTCTGTCTAAAATTAAGTATATGAAAGTGAAAATATGTCTAGAAAGTTGATAGACTACATTTATCAAATAATAAATAATCTTCAAAAATATCGTATTTTGCTATAGCGTTTTACTAACCCGGAATTTAAGGTAATTTTCAACTTTGGACCTAAAGAGAATCTCTCTACAAGTTCGGATCTCAAATCAAAGGTGTACTATAGGCCCATCATGACAATCATGGCAAGCTCGCTGATGCCTCTAGCGTACCAAACTCGATAAATATCACAATTAAATAAATGTTTTTTTGTTTTTTTTTAAAGAGATGGTATGACGTTGGTTACCTGAGAGCGTGCTCTGGTGTGGAACGCCACGTGCGTTGCATCGTATTTTAGAGGAACAGCATATAAAGCGGGGGTTTATTTATATTTGTGCTGTAGAAACTTTAGGCCCATGGAGTCCAAGCGCAAAAAAGGTTTTTAAAAGACATAACACCGCGTCTTGTCGTCTCCTCCAGTGACAAGAGGACTGGCTCTTTCGCCCAAAGAATCGGTATTGCAATTCAGCGGGAAAATGCAGCCAGCGTTCTTGCCACCATTCCACTTCGACGGTACTTACGATATACGGTATATCCATATCCATAGGATAATTATTAATTTCATTTTATATTTTGTTATATTTTTTTATGCTGCATCAATTTGTGCTCAGCAGGTGATTTACGTTAGGCAGCTAAAAATAATAAATTTGTCCGGTCTAATATATGTATGTATATGACAGGGTATCATTTAAACACCGTAGAGGGCCAGCAATTCTACACTACAGTATAATTCATGTCAACCTGTATTTTATTTATTGATTGATTACATTATTGCAGATACAATACATAATTACTAATGAAGTAAACAATATATTCAAAAAGCAATATACGAATACAAATATATGTACTTAGGTACTATATAATTTTATTAAATAAAATAATATGGAAATAATTATGGCCATATTCATAAAAGCTGATAAAGTCCTTGAAGAACACTTTAGTTAAAATAGTGTTTGTCTCTTTTACGCATATTATTTTTTATTGCTAAAACAAAGAGACAGAATGTTGACAGAAGAGTATCCTTTAAGGCTTCAATAAGTGTTTATGAATACCGGTGTTAATCTTTGCAAATTGAAACATTGTATAATGAATAATAATTTCGAATAAAAATACGAATAATGCCAAAATACAACCGTACACATAGAAATAGAATATAGAAGCTAGGTGTTCCATTTTCAAAATGTTTGTGTATTGAGAATTTCTCCCTCTCTTTAAAGCTATATTCATATCACTATAAAAATCAGCCCTTTTAACCAAATAAGAGATTAATCCAGAATCACTCATATAGGAGCTTTTTCTGTTAAATATATCCAAATAACGGCTGTCTATTCGAAAGTAAAAGGTCAATGGAACCGTAAATATAATTTCGTTGACGACGTGGAAAGGCTCCTTGTTAATATCGTCGATGTACTTGAATAAATTTGATGTATACTCATTAATATACATAAAGGCTGCTACGTTATCGTGAGCAGCATAATAAACATTTGTTAACGGTTTCTCAGTTAGGATAAAGTTTTCTTTCTCAATTTTACAATAATGCAAATCTAATCCATCCTCAAAATCACGATAGTGAACATTGCTAACGAAAATTGTATAGTTTCCAGTACAAAGTTCACTCAAATGTTTTATTTGGTTCTTGTTATCTTTATTCAGTAAGATAAAAATCAACAACACAATAAAAGCCGCTCTTAAAAAAAAAGTCAGCCAAATCCATAACAAAAATACAAATCTCAAATTCTTCACCCTTATATTCACGCATTGTCCTAATAAAACCGAATAAAGCTGTATTGTTATGTATGATCTTGACTTTGTTGAATAAAATTTTGGTAGCTTTGCTTGAACAGTACGTATTATAGCAATAAGTGTTAAATAACAACATACACATGCTACCCAGACGTCGGCGTGAAACATATTCAGGAATGTTATTAAGTTTACAGTAACCTTTTTCTTGACTATAGCAACTAAATTCACATATAATACAGGATTAGCAGAAATAATAAGATCAGAGTAATGCTGTACTGTTAAAGCTCCAAAAATATAGTCGATATCTCCATCGTAGAGTTCTTTCAGAAGACCAGTCGTTATATTTGTTGCTTCATTGTAAGTTCCGAGGAAATGCGTTTCAGAAACAGTTTCGTTGTTTAAAATTAACTTGCTGTCAATATTAGCTAAGAGTGTTGTTTCTATACCTGAATATGAATTCTTAAATCCATGACGTCTGGAGAAATTTAATTTATTGGCAAATGGTTCAATTAATCGAATCCCAATCTTTGTTTCGCATTCTAGATTTTTCATTGCTTCCTTATTGACATATATTTCATCACCATTACAATGAATTGTAATCCTGACAAAGTTAACTCTTGGATTACATCTGCTCTGTATGTATTTGTGAACTTCATTAAATTTACCGTCGTCTCTCAGTTTATGAAATATATTAACTTTGTACAAAGAAAAATTTTCCAAGACTTGAGCGTATTCATCTAAATTATTAGACGCTGATGTGAGAATTGTGAATTCGGAAAAGTTTTGCCATTGTTTATGTGTGCAGTTTAACAAGTTTCTTAGGTCTTGAGAAGATTCTGTATCTATTATCAAAAATTTTGTTCGGGCGTTCAAATGACATCGGTCTTTATAATTGCTTGTCATATCAAGTATATTCGTTGTGAAACTTAAATTGGGGGTTTTTAGAAATCTATTTATCCAATTTTCTCTAAGACTGTTCATCGATTTAGTTGCTACAAGAGCCACTTCTTTGTGATCCTTTAGTTTTCTGTTAATGTACTTTATAATGCAACTTGTATTGTACAGTATTTTGATATAATCAAAGTTTATCACAGATATGTTGTGGCACTGGCAATAATTTGACAATAATATAATTATCACTACAGGAACGAAGTTCATATTGACTGATTCGTTTATACGCTATTGTGTCAAAAATATTATAAGATATTTTGTAGACAATATTAAGTGCCCAATTTAACTGAGTATTTTTATAACGATAATAAATATGTAATTCAGTTGATGGAACCTCAATCATTATTAACTCTTATGTAATAACGACTTTAAGTAATACACGAGTAAATAAAAAAGGATCACTACTCGCGTAATCCTTTGTGTCACAACACACTTTTTTAAATACAAGATTTACTCTTAGACATTTTACTTTGATTAGATTGTAACTCTTCATAAGCGGTCCAGAAGTATATAGTCGCAATTGCAATACAAAGTAATAATTTCATAGATAATTTTTCAATTACCGATTTGTTTTTTTTTATTATTTATTAGCTGTTCATTTAGGTTTATCCTATAATTTTTGCTAAAACATCCCTAATTCAAGGCGAACAAAACAAAATAAATATTATGATAAATCAGTCGATCGCTAGCCCTCTCTCTTCTCATCTCCCTTTCCCACACACGGTAAATTAATGGAATGCTTAGAAATTTGTCTTCTCTCTCTCTTTGTTTTATTAAAATAGAGAAAAGCCGTTATTAGTTATTAAATTAGGTATATAAAAGTAAAAATATGTCCAAATGTTTATTTGATTGTGCGAGCGAGAGGGAAGCACAAGCCTTAAACCGTCTTAATGATAATGCAATTTTATTTTTCACAATACCCTTTTCTCGCTTTTGATAAACATTCGAGGTTTCATAGAACCGACAATGTTACGGCTGGCTGGTCAATTCGATCGAAAAATCGGAATATATTGCGAGGCATACCCGTCGTGTCATGACTAGTGTTATGGGTTTGACAGTTACCTGATTACGTGCTTTACTTAGGCTTATTGAAGTACGCTTTTCTCTTTTTTGGGCTTCAAAAATAAATTTATTTTGTGTTTGGTTTTTCGCTCGGATTCACCGACTGGCACGCTTCGCGGGTTTGATACTTAGACTTATATATAATTACAGGGCAATTATATTAATAAACGCGTTGGAAGATGTATTTAAAATGATCTTTTCTTAAAATTATCTTGTCGTAACTGCTTTAGTTGTCCCAAAGGTTTGACCAGTATACAATGTCTAGCGGCATTAAGTCCGCCTTTGTACTAAAGTTTATAATAAATAAAATAAATGTCAATGGAGAATACATCTCACACCTTATATATATATGTATTTAAATAATAGTATGTAACGATTATTATGTAATTGTATATAATAATGCACCCCGCAATCCTCTACCACACTCCCAAAGGTTAGCTATTATAAAATGCTGAAAAGCATTAAGTTCGCCCTTGTACATTACTTTTAATTTTATTTTGTCCAATAAAGTGATTATAAATATTTTCTAAGGTTAAATTTAGTTTTTATTGTAAAATAGTACATTTAATTTAAGATTTTGTTTGTAATAATTCCTACGAATCAAAATGATCTTTATTAGAGTAGGATAAACAATTTGCACATTGTGCAAATTTTTATCAGTTAACAATAATAAGATATGTATCATGATTGTGTAGATCAAATAATACTCACCATATTAACTACATATTTATATTAGCTAATTCAATTTCTTCGTGACTTCCACGCCCGTCCTCTCCGCTCTTCGCATAATAATCAACTTGCAATTCCTCTTTTACGCGGCGAACGAGTGCCTTCACTCCGTAGCCACGACTCAGTCTTAGCTGTAAAGGCACACAGGGCCAACAGTGAGAGAGAGACGGTTTATAGGGTTTTAGTCCGTAGGCGCCCTGGGGCCTCATTAGGAGGCTTCATGGATGAGTCGGGCATGCGACCCCCACCCGCGTTGGCCCTTCAGGCAGGGGGCGTATCATTGATGATTTATCGATTCACCGTCTTAAAAATAATAATAAAATAAACAAATCCTCTTCACTGTTCCAGTAGATATTCGGATTCTCTCAGTTTCTGCACCACGCCAATCTGCCCTTGTCAATCAGACTGGCACCTTCGTTAAACATATTTAGGCATCTATCTTCGTACTTTCTTAAAATACAGAATAAGAATTTCTCAACTAGACATTGATTATATCTATAAATAAAATATTTATTTACCTATAATCAACTTGCAATTCCTCTTCACTCTTCCAGCAGATGTTTGGATTCTCTCAGTTTCTGCAGCACGCCAATCTGCCCTTGTCAATCAGACTGGCACCTTCGTTAAACACTCCGTACTTTCTTAAAATACAGAATAAGAATTTCTCAACTAGACATTGATTATATTTATTAATAAAATATTTATTAACATATATATGTATTTGTATATATTATTATTTATGTATTTATATTTGTGCTTATTTAAGTAGAATAATTATTAGGAACTTCATAATATTACTTACTTAAAATACCCAGTGACATAGTTATTTATTGCTATTAGTTATAATTATTTTTTCTCTTTACAGTTCTTTTGTCATTCTCCCATAGGTAAGCTGTTAGAGAATACCTTTAAGGTATTAAGCTCGCCTATGTACTTTTTTTTATCTTGAATATTAATTGTGCAATAAATATTTTTTTCTATACTTTACCAATAAAATACCAACTATTGTCAAAATATAAAGTTCTTTAAAGTACCATGCCCCTAGATCTAGGTCTCTGGTACAATATAAATAATTCTCGGAACGTAAAAAAAGTTTGTTCCTGCCCGAGTAAGTGATCACGTTGTAATATTGACTGCTGACAATTTGTATCATTCCTTGTGTAACTGCTTGTCATGGAATATTTGAGTAATATGTACTTTACCTAAATAAAACGAGAAGTGGTTGAAGTTGAATAATACAGAACTTACGCATAACGGTAATGTAACTGGCACGTGTAGGTTACGGCTTTTTATTAAAATTTTAGTTGAGAATAGGATAGTCATGAAAATGATAATGACATAGTAGAGGGTTTTTGTTTTGGAGAAAGCAAGAGATAACCGGGACAAGGGCTATTCACTTCCATACAATGCACTGGTTCCCGCATTGGGAAATATCGAGGGTTGCCATTAATTCTTTCTTTTAAAGGTTACGAATAATATTCCTGCATATTTAATTAGTTTTGTTGTTTATAATTGTTATTTCATCGATATTATTTAATATTTAGTATCTCTATTTAATTCAGATTGTTATGTAGTTTTTATAGTCTACGCTTTAATAATTTATTATTTTAGTACAGTTTTTTTAAAAATATAATGGTAACCCTGAATTGTCGAAATCAAATCGAAATAAAATGGAGTCTTGGCTGTTGCGAAGCCGATTTGTTATTTAATTTATTGTCTGTTTACGAAAATTAAAAGATAAATATGTTTTTTAATTGTGCAACTTAAATCGAGAAACTTGTGTGATATGTGTCATTACAGAATACGAGTATAATATAATAAGTGCTCCAAATGTCTATTTTAATGTTGTTTGTTTTTGATGAAGGTTATGTGTAAAAAGTGTTTTAATTTTAATAAATCAAGAATTTAAAGAATAATAGGTATATGAAAGTCGTTAGAGAGAAACCCAAAAAATAAATAAAATTAAAATATTATTAGAACACACAATTATTTAGTTGCAAGATTTTAGTTACGTATCCATTCAGACATTTTTAATAATTGATCTACTATTAATTTTACTGATAAATTTGTAGCTTTAATGTTTTTTTTTCATAGTAATTATGCCTCCGTGGTCTAGCGGTTAAGTCCGTGGATTTAGACTCGGAGGTACCGGGTTCGATTCCTGGTCGAGACACAAAAAAAAAAAATTATTAATGTAAATAAATACATTTAATTTATTTGTGATATTTCTCGAGTTTGGTACGCTGGAGACATCGACGAGCTTGCCACTTGTCATAATTGGCCTATAGTAAAGTTGGTAAAATGTGAATCCGCTTATTTATAGGCGTGGTTTCAGACCACCCCGAAAGGGAAACGGTCGTGATGATGATACTGATAATTATCGAAATTATTAAAATATTAAGAATGATCTAATTAACAAAAAGTAAATAAATCATTTTAAAATTTGCCGCCAATGCTAGTTCGGTGGGAACCCGTAATAGCGCTGCTCAAACTGGCACATTTTTCTTGTATGGAGTTACGCTTCTTGTTATATTACATTCTTTGTAGCCCGGAGTTTGGACCAAGAGGCCGACAGAAAGAGTATTCACTGAATAGATACTCGTAGAATTAATCGCGTAAAAGTGTCCCGCATAGTAAAGTTTTTATAATAAAAGCAACTATATTCAACCGCACAGGCGTTGGATAACTGTGACCGCAAAGGCAGGTTACAGTATCTACCAGACCACACTGCTGCAAGTAAGTTACAAGTAAGATCATGCGTACAATACTGTTTTTATTTGGTATTTCCGCCATGATGCTCTCAATGTCCTACAGAAGCGAGCCATTCGGATAGTAGACGAGACTAGTGTCTAAAACTGTTGGGTACTCCTGAGCAGCTCAGGGCTCCGGAGACACCGGCTTTCGATTAACATCAATATAATAATAAATAATAAATATTTCCAGACAGGTCACACAGCGCCATCTAGTTTCCGTGGTAAGCTACGAGGCTTGTGTTACGGAAACTAGATGGTTGATAAACTACATATTATACTTTTTTTTTTTGTAAATATATATATATTATACATATAAACACCCAGACCGAGACAAATTATACAATGTACAACTTGCCCCCGGTGGGAATCGAACCCACGACCTCCCGAGTTCACGGCAACGTTTGTTACCACTTGACCACGGAGGCGGGTATTATACGCAAATGGTGGTTGTGTTTTCTTTGGTTTGGGAGAAATTAGGCTGGACCAAGAGGTCTGATGTTGACTCCACAGAGAACACCTAAACCTGCTTATTTCACACGGCGATAAATATCAAAACTCGCAACGGAATGGTATGAAAAGAGGACTTACGAGTACGTGAGGATCGGGATGCAGGATAACTTCTGATCACTGCGTTGGATGCTTCAACTTCTTAGTTTGGCAACATTGGCGCTAGGCTCGGGTGTCACGAATTAGATCACGTGACACACAAGATGACAGGGCGCGCGATATTTAAATTCTTAATATGAACGGTTTGGAGAAGGAACGTAATTAGGAACAGCAGGGAGGGGAGGATGATACAAGGACTGTTACGAAGCCCCGACAAAAACTCTCGGATCGCTGTAGCCTTGCCGAAACGTGATCTAAACCACCGTAACTACACTGATACCACGCTTTTTTTAATGAAGCGGATTCACATTTAGTAAATTTTACTATAGGCTCATCATGACAAGTAGGAAGCTTATCGACGTCTCTAGCGTACCAAACTCAAAAAATATCACAAATAAATCCCGACCAGGAATTGAATCTGAAATCATTGAAAATATGTTTTTATTATCTAATATCTTAAGTAACAGCGTCAACTTTCCACTACTACACAAAGCCTATCAATATTCTGAGATATTCCATCTGACATATTAATCTCGATCTGTCTCGATTCTTGCAGCCAATACCATAAATTGTATCGGAATGATAGACTTAAATCACTGTTCTGCTCACATACCGCCAGTAATATGTGCATGGTGATGGAGAGACTATCTTAAACTAGTTTTATGTGGCCGCCGTTATATGCACTACGCAAAGAAGAGTGGGTTATTAATCAAACTTCTTCGATATGTTCTAAAATGATTATTTTTATATACTAAGAAAGTTTGGACAGAAAATGAGATGCGTAGCGACTTCTTGGTCGGTCTCGACATCAATGTATATAGATAGGCCCTCTAATATAAAAACCTGATATAGAAACTAGTATTGTTGTATGGATTTTGACAGAATTTCGGATAAATATCGAATTTGACATTATCATTTCTTGAGAACTGGCCCGTCAATGCACATGGGGCAAGCGGCACGTTTTTGAAGTCCGTTTTGTATTGAATAGACCTATCTATAGACATTGATGGGTCTAAAAAACTGCTAGCGAACAACTATCTCGCTGAAGAAATGTACTATTATTATATAAATTAGTTTTATTTATTTATAGTAAATGGAGAATGGATAGGTAATTTGAATATTAAATATAAACAGTTATACAAAAAAATAAAAATAAAAGTAAAGTATCATCACGTTTCCCATTCGGGGTGGTCAGAAACCACGCTTATAAATAAGCGGATTCACATTTAGCCAACTTTACTATAGGCCAATCATGACAAGTGGCAAGCTCGTCGTTGTCTCCAGCGTACCAAACTCGAGATATATTACAAATAAATTAAATATTAATTAAAATGTATTTATTTACATTATTATTTTTTTGTGTCCCGACAAGGAATCGAACCCGGTACCCCCAAGTCTAAATCCACGGAGTTAACCGCTAGACCACGGAGGCAGATAAAATATATATCGACAAAATATGAGAAACCAATTATATTTTTAAACAAATCCAAATTGTCTCGAGAGATAGTTAATAAGGTCGAAAATCGCCTCACAAAGCTAAATCGCTACACCATTCAAACAATTGACCGAAATAACAAAGCGACTAGGTAAATTCTTACGGTATTTTTTTGCGCAAAACACCATTTACATAATTCAGCCGCAAAACTATAACATTTTTTTTCTAAACTTTAGTGAATAGATAACGGCCGCTCCATTGCAACGCACATGAGCAATATTCGAAGTCTGCCGAGATTTATCGTTGCAGTTGCATTGAGGCATAGCTCTTTTAAGCATTGTGGGGAGCATATAGTATGTTCTCCCAGGTATATGACAATTGGTATCTGTTAGCTTCGATTGCTTCCTGCCGTAGTTTGTAACGGTTGGCGGAGAAAATAGTTTTCCAATCTCAGAAACTTGATGAGATTGGAAAGTACTCCTATATGTTTCTATATTACTATCTAGATAGAATAGACACATGTATGCTGTTCGATCCTTAGTCGAGTCCAGAATATGGGTAGTTTTGACTCAGTGAAAATAACTACAACGGCTCCGACCAAGGCACGACAATCGTGCGTGAGAGCTAAAAGTGACACGACGTTCGTGTACTCTTCCGTGGCTAAATTCGTATTTATAATAAAGTTGTAAAATAGTTAAATTGTGATGAGTATGACGCTAAAAACATAAAAGTGATCTAATACTTACTATAAGACTTTCCCTAGCAAACCTTAAAATAAAGTTATTGGTACTTACCTGAAGAAAGCTGAAACACGGGCTAAACCAAGACTTCATCATCAATCAGCATCTGCAGCAGTCGTTGGAGTTTAGTTTAGTTTAGTTTATTTATTTTGTAAGTAGGCATAGGACAATAAATATAATGTATTTTGCGCTTTTACATGTCAAAAAATTAATTAATATAACGAAAAGATTATTTTCTGGGAAATAGCTTGTATTTGGAGCAGCACATTACAACCCAAATATACATAATTATTATCTTAAAATTATAGCTGCTGTAAATAGGCATTGTCATATTATAAACTAAGACATACACAATTATAAAATGAATACATCAAGGATTATAGCTGCTGTAAAGTGGCATTGTCATACTATAAGCTAAAACATTATTAAAATGTTTACCAGGTTAGTGGGTCAGATTACTTGCCTTGAGCTTTGACTGGGATCGTCATATCATCTATCGAAGTTGAGTGAAATTACCACTCATAGGCTATGTTTTACTTCATTCAAAATAAGAAGCGAAAGAGGTATGTCGTGAGCGTGACAAGTGGCGCTCAGTTATCTCTGCCTACCCCGCAAGGGATTTGGCGTGAAGATATGTATGTATGTATATATGTTCCGAAAGGTCCATATTGGTGATGTTATGTAGTATAAGATAATTATTGTATTACTATTCAATATTACATTATTCAAGGTCTAATTATATGTATATTGTTTGTTATATAAATTGTATTGTGACTGTTTGTTACCATAATAAAATAAAATAAAATATTACAGTTCAGGCTAATTTCATCATTGTCATCATCAAATGGTAAAATACAATTGCTCTTCCAACAAACTACATTAAAATATTTCAAAATAACATTTGCCTAACTCGTTGTTTTACATACAATTTAATTTTGGCCTCCAGCAGCCCCAACGTATTACAAAACGGACCACAATAGAGATCCACCTTGAACAACTCGGCTGGCTAAATTTAAAACCTAGCAACTAACATTGTAAGTAATAAAAAAATGTCCTAGACTTGTATATAACTAAGAGTGCTGGTTTATTATTTAGAACGATGTTCTTTAATTTAGAGTTGGCAGTTCAACTCCACTTCCAAACCTTTGCCTGTTTTTTTTTTGTTTTTACGCGATTTACCTTAGAGACATATTTCTCCCGACGTTTCAGCCAAGCCAGCGGGTAGACTGGAGCTGCGCGGTGTAGTCTCTTACATACTGGGCGGTAGATGTAAACCTACCCACTTACACTTTAAAAGTTTTAAGAAATCGTGACACACAACACTTACAATATCCTTGGCGACACCGGGCGATTTATCCCGGCATCGAAACCTATTGATTACTGGATTCCTCGATGAAGATAGCTTATAACCCCCCTAGTCGAAACGTCGCGTCGGGAGAATTATGTCTCTAAGGTAAATAGCGTAAAGACCCGTTAAAATTATAAAAACTATTATGCATGTGCGTTAAAGTTTATAAAGTTATTTTTTTACAGAGTTTTCATTACAACCTCTGTATACATTTTTGGATACATGTTGGTCAACAAAATGGATTCCAAATAACCATTAGTTCTCGAGATACTAGTTTGCGGACCGACACTTAAGAATCATAAGGTTTCCAGATTGCCGCTCAGGTTGAAGGGCCGGATCTACCAAAATGTTTTTCAGTTCCCATCTTACCTATGCTGCCAGCCTGGCACCACCTTCTGGCTAAGACCAATACGGACTAGATCCAAAGTCAGCAGAACATAACGCTCGAGCGCCATGGTTCGTGCTTAATTCTGTCATAGCTCGCGATCTGGAGATACCTACTATTGACGAGATTGTTGTTGGCCTGATTAGACACACCCCCCACAAGAAGTGCTTCTGGAGGAGAGCTAAAGTAGTCGAATCCAGACCCCCTGGGATCGTGAGCCATACGTGCGCTGTTATACCAGTAACGGTGACCAGCAAAAAAAGTGCTTGAATTACCAGCGGGTGATTACCCACTGAGATCCTGCTGGGGTGAACGGGGGAATGTCCCCATCCTCAACCCAGGCCTATTAGATATCCGGGCCTGGACGAGAACCCACTGTCTGTCTGTCCACTACTATTAGAAACTAATATATATTTTTATTTACAGCAAGACCAAGATTAGGAGTGCAATAATAGGAACAAGTCCGAGACCAGCTATTCTGATGCAAGACCAAGACTTAGCCAGTCTGGTATTGCTTTGGGAAGCACTTCTGACATTGCCTTTCCCCTGGACTACCAGACGCACTGTTTTTTTATACTAGCACAACATGTGACCTTGGGCCTACCTGATGGCAAGTGGCGCGCAAGGTCCATGAATGTCAGCAACTGAAGTCAGACACTCATGACTGACATTAGTTTCTAACACTATGCCGGCTTGACTAGATGCATTTTCACACTTCGCTTGAAGGACTCCAAGTTATAGGAAAGTGGAAACACAGAGGCTGGAAGAGCATTTCACATCTTTATTGTGCGACAGATGTATGAGTCCCCAAACTATATATATATTAGGCACTATAGATATTAGTCCACGCCACGACACGTGTCCGAACAATGCGTGATTGTGTAGCCAAGAAAAAGCGTTGTTTAATTATTAACATGCAGTTACTAGGTTTTGAATTTGTAGACCTTATCTGCTGGACTGACGTGGCTAACTAAACTAACAATAAACGTGACCTAAACATGAAAACTACATCAGCATCGTGGAACGTGTTCCGAAGCCCATGCCCAGAGGCAATGTCCCTAGAGACAGGCGTTTCTTTACTCCGAACCATAGACGTTATAACAAGTCTATTAATTTAATTTATTGTCTTAAATTCTTGTTTAGTAAAAGTATCATTACATCAGAAATCACGGTTTTAAAGAAGCGAATTCATATTTAGCCAACTTGACTATAGGTTTATCATGAAAAGTGGCAAGTGACAGAATTTATTTATTATAATCTTAAGAATCTATTTATTATGTTGATGTTTGTGTGTGTCTCGAAGGTTGTTGTCAGTGTTCAGGTTCTTATGTTGTGGCGTGTCCGGTGGTCGTCTCTTCCTTATCCCTTCATTGCAGTGGTGGCACGTGTGTCGGGTCTTTGTTTTGCATTATGTCGGCTATTGTAATCTCATAGGTGAATTTGAAAGATATTCATTTATTTATTGTTGTTGTGTAATTCTGTATTTGTTTTATTTGTAAATATGCTATAGCTGAGTTTTCCTTGCAGATTCCTTTTTCAGCTATATTCAACATTAACAGGTCACTGGAATTTGCTAAGTCTTCTGCGAACAGCTTTCTCCTTGGACCACTTCGCTGCTTAGTCATCCACTAACAGAAGTAGAATCATTCTAAATAATTTAAATTATGACGTGTCACAAATGCCTGTAATAGGTTTACGTAAATAAACATATATTGACTTTGACTTTGAAGTACTGTAACCATAGTCGCCAACCCAGGGTACCCGAAAGGGTAGCGAGTTGTTGAAAGAAGAACGAAGTCCGTGTCGCAAATAAACGCATATCGGTTTTAAAGTAGGAAGAGGATTGTTCAGGCTACCATACAAATGGGCAGATTTTGAACAATTTTAACTGAGTTCAAAAATGAGATACATACATACATACACAAGCCAAATACTTAGCAAATGCATAACTTGAGACGACAGTCAAGTTTATTCAGTAGGCCATTAGTGACATCAGGATAGCAGATATCTGAATAGTCTAAAATAGGTAATAGCAGCGAACTGACTAACATAAGCTTTGCCTTGTGTGGAATAATGTTCTAGTTCTTGTTTTAGAGACTGTACCGGGTCCAAATGTCCAAGTGCTCCAGCTTATTCAGTAGCTCTACTTTTGGGGGGAAGTCCTACTTTTTTACTTTAATAAGACTATCCTCGATCCACGATCGTAGGTAAGTGTTTTTTTTTATACTAGTACGACATGTGACCTTGGTCCCCCTCATGGTAAGTGGCGCGCTAGGTCCATGAATGTTAGTAACTGAAGTCTCACTCATGACTGATATCAGTCCCTCACACTTCGCTTGAAGGACTCTAAGTTATAGGAAAGTAGAAACACAGAGGCTGGAAGAGCAGTCCCCAAATTGATACGTACGCGAAGGGATAGTGACTACGGTATGTGGGTGCATATTCTGACCTGTACGTGTGTGGTGTGAGGTGACAGAAAATACCTGGTGAGGTATAGATGTGGTGTGAGATTGGGTATAGATACGAGTATAGTGTTGGATGACAGAACCTGGTGAGTGTAGCTGTAGTGTGTATACACGTCTATGTTCTCAACCCGCTTGGAGTTTCGTAAATTCGTTTATAGCTTTACTACGACAGAGTGACGCTGTCAAGTGATAAGCCTTTATATGGCCTTTGTTAATATTGTATGGTGTATTTTTAGTAGATATTTTGGTGTTTATTCTGTATAATAGAATGTCTATTGTATGAGTGATATACTAATCTTACTGTGCCTTAAATAGGTACGAATATAATTTATTTTTAAATTAATTTACAAATATACAACGACAAATAGATATACATACATACATGTATGTGATATTGTGATATTCGTGATGTTGTTATATGTTGCATTTTGTCTGTAAGCGACTAACATCAATTTGGGATAAAGATAGTAAATCATCACATCACAGCCCCTAAGACACAGAGTTGTAGAACTCCAATGTTGGAGTTGGGCCTTCTAGAAAATACAGAAGATTATTATTATTTTTTATTTTAATACTGAGCACGACATGTGACAGCGCGCCTACCTAATGGTAAGCGGTACGCGAGGTCCAATAATGGGAGCAACTGACGCCAGCCTCAGACGACCCACATCAGTCCCTTCAACTATGCCGGCCTATATAGATGCTTTTTCACACTTCATTTGAAGGACTCCAAATTATAAGAATGGGGAAACACACTGGCTGGGAAAGCATTCCACATCATCAGCGTGCGACAGATGTAAGAGTCTCCAAATTTTGTATATGTTCGCGTAGGGATAGTGGCTACGGTATGTGGATGCATATTTTGGCCTGTGCGAGTGGTTCGGTTGCGGAATAGAGAAGAAGGGATAAGGTTGTGGAGCTCTTTAGAACATTCACCGTAGTATAGCTTGTAGAACACGCTCAGGGAGCCACATCTCGGCGAAGCTGCAGCGATTCGAGAGTTTTAGACACTGTGTTTCCACAAGTTAGTATTCGTGGAACCAGTGGTGTTGTAAATAAATGACAAAATGTACGTAAGAAAAGTGTATTTCTTATTAGTCATTTTTTTATCATACCACGGTTCGAACCGAGATTTTTTTAATGTAAACATTCTTACAACCGAGCCACCACCGTTCTTGTACGATAGTAATATGTATTTATTAGGATTTAGTGTATGTATTTATTAGTATGTAGTGTATGTATGTATGTCTTAGTATGTAGTATATTATTTCTTATCTTATTATTTTATATCAGCACTACACTTTATCTCATACTCTCCCAAAAGTTAGATGTTAGAAAATGCCTTGTAGGCATTAATCTTCGCCTTTGTACATATTTTTTCCTGCAATAAAGAATTTAATAATAATAATAATAATAGTAAATAGTTTCCTTTTAAAAACATCTTAATTCGGTGTACTTACTCGGTTTCCGTTTTATAGGAAGTTGCTGCAATGAAATAACATTACACGAAGTCTCAGGGTACTCGCAATATCGTGCTATTGACTGATATGCATGGACCCGAGCATATAACCTTGACATTTACCACAAGTTGGAATACCTACATTAAGGGATTTATACCTTTCCAACCAAAACAATTAGAAAAAGAAATAAATAAATCTGCTTATTTTGCCTGTAGCGGCGCGTCCGACCTCTTTCGACAGAGTCTGATCTTCTTTTTGACTGACAATATTGGAGGACTATTTTATATGACAGATTGTTAGAATATGACGATGGACAGACAACTTTTTACTGAGACTTGACCAAGACGAAACAATTATAAGTATTTTTATTTAATTTACACTGAAGTCGACACCAAATATGACGACAAATATATTATGTACCAGTGAAACTCTAGAACAAGTAAATTAAATTATATAACTGGGCAGTGTTTTCACTGCGGATGGTAAGTACGATAGGGATGCTAAAAGAAGACTGAATGCGGGAAATAGTGTTAACGGTGCCCTGGGGTCACTGATCGGCAGTCGAAATGTCAGTGATAAAGCTCGGCTCGCCATACACAATGCCATGTTAGTACCAACACTGATGTATGGAAGCGAGATGTGGATACGTCAGAATACGCTTAAGAGCAGGGTTAATGCAGTAGAAATGAGGTTGTTGCGTCGGATATGCGGCATCATTTTGGCGGACCGCATACGTAACGTAAAATACGGAAAAGGGTTGGTATAAAAGAAAGCATAGGGAAAAAATAAGGAGAGGCATGCTACGATGGTTCGGGCATATTGAAAGGATGAGCGAAGAAAGATTGACAAACCAGATATATAATTCGGAAGTTGTGGTATCATGATCTAATAAATAAAACACTAACTGAAGTTGCATTAAAAAGTCATGTATGAAGAGGGGTTAATGAATGTCGACGAAGCGACAGAGGTATGTCGTGATCGTGTCAAATGGCGCTCAATTGTCTCTGCCTACTCCGCAAGGGATCTGGCTTGAAGATAAGTATGTATGTAAAATTACTTATAACTAAGAAATAAAATAAAATAATAATAAAGCTATGGTACTTATCTAGTGATATATAATATACATAACACATGATTATACATAGCTAGGCTTGCTAGGGTTTTGGCATAAAAACAGCGTCAGTTAGTGCATGACATTATGTACAAGATTATTGTTATACGATGCGGTATAGATGCACCGGTTCAGCCCGCCCGCCATACGTCATAATAGGTTTTTTGACACGATTGGCCGGCCTAGGCTCGCCACTACCTACAACTGAGGATCGGTAGAATAAATTGTATAAAAGCCCGATCCCTAATGTTATGTCAATTACACAGATAGTGAAGTTTCTAAATTTTATATAAATACGAAGTCTATTAAAGTTTACGACTAAGTTATTGATATTTGAGACTTTTCTGTAGCTGTAATTCCCTTGGTTCGTACGTATAAATTTAGATCATGTATTTTACATGTTTTTTTTTTTTTGTTCGCTTCTCCCGATGGATAATGAATGAGATAATAGGGAAGGCAAAGGGTCTAGCTCATACAGCCAAGTCTGACGTAATGTGTATTATTGTATTTAGTTGCTATAGGCGTAAACTTTTAATTGACTCATTTTTAATTATCTATTCATCTTTATTGTTATCTAGATGTAAGTTTTCCTGTAATTAATAAATAAATATAGTGCTCTTAAAATACGACCATAACTTTATATTTAATGTCTTTGCGTTCACAAATGAAGCCATTCAACGTTGATTTGTCAGTGTAGTAGTGCTCATGTATTTTTTACGATTTTACGGAACACCAGCGGATATTATTCCATAGTTGCGAAATATGTACTATCGTCACGTTATTATTGATTTTATTTAGGATAGAAAAATATTCACGTACATATAGGAAATTGGATTTTCGTATACGTTCCCCTCTTGATGTGGAATAGCACGCGTGTGACAGGAAGTATAGATGATGTGAGATGAAAATCTAACGTCTAAGGCTGAGTTGCACCAAAATGATGTCTCTGTAGGTAATTGTAACAATTAAAGTTAAAAATGGAATCGAATGATTGTTAGTTTTATTTTCACGGCAATTTAAAAAAAAACACATTGTTATATATAACCTTAAACATATTTTGACTGCCTTCATGGTCCAGCGGTTAATACTATAGATTTAGATGCTGAGGTACCGGGTTCGATTATTGGTCGGGACACAATAATTTATTTATTAATTTGTGATATGTATTGAGTCTTGTACGCTAGAGACATTGACGAGCTTGTGATGGGGCCCATAGTAAATAAATAAATATTTCCAGACAGGTCACACAACGCCATCTAATTTCTGTGGTAAGCTACGAGGCTTGTGTTACGGAAACTAGATGGTTGATAAACTACATATTATACTTTTTTTTTAAATGTATACATATAAACACCCAGATCGAGACAAATTATACAATGTACAACTTGCCCCCGGTGGGAATCGAACCCACGACCTCCCTAGTTCACGGCAACGTTTGTTACCACTAGACCACGGAGGCTGTCATAGTCATAGTCATCTTCATCAGCCTGTGTCTCTCCACTGCTGGATATAGGCCTCCCCCAAGGCTCGCCACTGCACGCGGTCTTTTGCAACCCTCATCCAACCCCCACAGCGACCCTCCTTAGGTCATACGTTCATCTGGCGGGGGGTCGTCCCATTCTGCGTCGTCTACGTACGTGGTCTCCACTCCAGAACCCGTTTGCCTCATCGGTCATCATTGCCACTTCAGATTGCTAATTTTGAATGCTATGTCAGTAACTTTGGTTCTCTGACGAATTTCAACGTTAATAATCAAATCAAATCAAAATATTTATTTCCATTGGATATTGTCAACACTAAAATAATATAAAACAAAAACATACAAAATATATAAACAAACATAAGCTAGGTAATCATGGTTGGACCGTAACAGGCAAACAATTCAGATTTATGTGTGTTTCAATAGCATTATTGTCATAAGCAGGGTAATTGTAACTTAATAACTACTTAATACAAGATCGTGGCTGTAAATAGGCCGTGTTAACTAAATATAAGTTCGTGGCTGTAAAAGGGCCGTGTCAGCTTACAATCTAACAATAATAATAAATATCAAATCTTAACACCAGTTCGTGGCTGTATACGGGCCGTGTCACCTTACAATGTAAATAATAATAATATGTCAATCAAGCATATATTCGTAGCTGTAAAAGTGCCGTGTCATCTTATATTCTAAATACCATTAACAATAATTTATATTCGTGGCTGTAAAGAGGCCGAGTCAACTAATAAACATAAAATAAAAATCATAATAATAACTATAAAAAAGAAAATAGTTATTTAATTAGAACAGAAACAGAAATTAAAACATGAATTAAGATTAAGATAATAGTAAAGATTGCTAAATGTGCGTGAGTGGTTTCTGAGTACCCCGGAAGGAATATGGTCGTAATGTAACTTTTTATATTTAAAATAGTAAATATTTCACGTGTTAATCTACGTTAACTAACGCAATATTGGATAATTTAAAACACGTACAAAACTGAACTAAAAAATATACCCCTGCCAATATCCACTGTGTATAAAACGTCGAACTGTCAAAACTCATATCTCTTCTTTCATTTAGATATTACGGCTACGAATTGCCTATCAAAACAGATTTCTAAAACCGACTGCATTTTATTCTAGCATATATGCGTTCAGCGGTTGGATTCTTGTTTCTAAGAGAAATGAAAATGCCCGTTTTTCTTAGAGAAATGGGCTAAATAAAATGTTCTCATGCCTTAATGATTTATTTTGAAATGAAATATTGAAATGAAATGAAATGAAATATTTAATGAAATGAAATGAAATATTTATTTGTGATTGTATGGTTGCAAATGAAGGTGAACAATATATTTTTACATGCAATCTACCTTAAGAGGCGTACAAATATTAATTTGGGTCCTAATTAATACTAATTAACTTGTATTTGATATTAATTTATATTTGATAAATATATCTCAAATATTAATTTGTATTTGATAGTTAATATATTGTGTTTTCAGAATCTGTAATTAATTTTATTTTTTTTACCCTAGCATAACAACAATTGACAAAAACATTTTATTACGTTAATATTTACATAGTTTCTATCCCGCCAATTTGAAATTCAGTGTTTTATCTATAATAAAGTACCTGATCATAATAAAGAACTAAATCGTATAAATAGTGTTTTGTAACTATTTCATACATAAATTTTATTCAATTAAATTACATTTTAATGCTGGGGTAAATTACCGTGATAAATCACAAATAAATTAAATAAATATATGGGACCATGGAGAACACAAGACAACTTCTTAAAAAAAAAAATTGTAATGTAATTAAAGTTGGCTAATGAAATGAAATGAAAAATTATTTGTATGGAATATAGTAAATAGGTACATCATTTTTAAATAGCTCACATACTCCGCCATTTCTGGCACACAAATTTATACGATAATTATATTATACAAAATATATATATATAATGTAAGTCGCAAATACGAGTCTATTGCTAATGTCTACATATTACGTCAAAAGATTTAAAAAAAATATCCACATGAATGATCCTCTATTGTGCACTCGTCAGGTCGCAGCTGGAGTATGCATCCTCTGTGTGGAACCCACAAAAAAATGAGAACTTAATCGCAGATACGGAACCAGATATCTGTCCTACGACAAACTATGTACACATTACAGACTGACGACACTCTCAAACCGTAGACTTACAACTGATATGACACTACTGTACAATATTTGTCGAAGTCTACTTAGTTGTCCAAATCTGACAGAAGATATTTATTATAATGCCCCCTCGAGACAGACTCGCTTCTGCGATCGCTTCCATGTCTGCCGCGTGTACAATATCTGGCATGCGCACCTGTACATCGCTGGGATGTGCGACATGTACAATAGGCGTTTATCGGACGTGGATCTGCCGATAAAACTAGTAAAATGTATCCACACGTTTCGGGATCAGGTTCGAACTGCCGTCATACCCAGCCAGACAGTCATGAGTGTCTAATTGCAGTTGCAGTTGTTAACATTCATGGACCTCCAAGCGCAAGTCGTGCTAGAATAAAAAAAAACAATTACGGTCGTGGTGATACTTCACCTGATAGGTAAAACAATAACAAAAAAAACTATTACTGAAAAAGCTATAACGTCGCTCTCGCATGTCCAAAATTTCATTTCAGTCGATGAGAGATGGTCACCTAACCTAGCCTAACGTCCCGTTCGTCATTTTTATTGGCACTGCCTTTGGATTAGTTTTGATTTTATTGCCCACACTTGCTCACAAACAATGCTGGATATTGCTATTTGGCGACCGCAATTTTTTTCCTAGCGTAAGAGGTGATAATATGAAAATTGGTTTGTGCACTCTAATTATATATTATTATTATTATGTAATGTGAATTTAACTCCAACCTTTCTACATTTATTTATTTAAAAACGTCATTGCTCAAAGTACAAGGGCGGACTTAATGCCCGAAGACATTCTCTGACAGCCAAACCTTGGGGACAAATGAGAATGAAATCATAATGATTTCTTTTTTATTTGATGTGTTTTCATAATCCGTTATTAATTTTATTTACTTTACGCATAACGACAATTGACAAAAATAATTCAATAGTTTCCACCCCGCCGACATAATCAGAGAATTGTTTACAGTTAACGCAGTGAAGGCACAAGTTGGCCGCGAAAGGTGATGGGCCGCCAGCGACCTTCTTTAAGTTATCCGTCCCTCTGGCGGGGCGTTGTCCAGTACGTGATTTCCACTCTAGAACCCATTTGCCCCATCTTTTATGGTTCTGCAGCAGATGTATAGGGCCCATTGCCACTTTAGATTCATCATCATCATTACAGCCCCTAGAACACAGCGTCCTAGACCTCCTCTGTTGGAGATGGGCGTTCCAGAACATATATCTGGAGAATTTGGCCTACACTCACATGACAATGACAATTTATTAACGATTCCACAAGTTGGTATTAGTGGAACCGGGACTGACGGCTTAACGTGCTCTCCGAGGCACAGGAACGATAGTGTTGTAAATCCAAGACAAATGTACTTAAGAAAAGTGTATTTCTCATTGGTACATGCCATGGGTTTGAACCGACCTTTGTAGGATTTAAGGAACGCGTTCTTATGTCCGAGCCACCACTGCTTTAGATTGCATAGGTTGAAATATCCATCTACAACAAACACATTAATCATATTACAAGACGGAGCAAGAAGCCAAACAGTATGAGAATTAAATCTAGGTCTATCGTCTCACAATTAAAAAGTTTATGACTGTGCATTGCCGGTTATGTTTTACGTGCACTTCGAAATTGATTTGTTGTCTCACGGACAATATGCCGACCTGAATGCTACGTAAGAAGAAAACTCGTTCTTCTTCGACAAGAGAAGAAAAACATGGTACATGGCATACAAAATAATGTAATAATATCGTATGGAAATAACAACAAGTGCTTTGCATTTTTGAACCTTTAAGATAGTTAGGTCTGACGGTATGCTTCCACACAAACAAGGCCGTGCTGGTTTAGGATGCCACATGTGTTGACTTACTCTGTCCATCCAGCCTTAAGAAACCCGGGGCCGCTGCAGAGTTGCACGCCTTAAACGCGAGATCATCATAAATCATCACTTCATCCTGTTTGCAGTCGAAACACCAATGGTCTGAGGAGGCTCTGGCGTTCTCTCCTGAGCTTAGGGATTATATTGTTATAGGGATAGGAATTTAACGTTGAACGGGAAAACGCAGCTAGTTCAGCATACTATTTATTTATATGAAAACTTTGTTGCACCATATACAAAGGGCGGGCTTAATGCCGCTAGGCATTTCCTAGCAGCCATCCTTTGGGACAATACAGACAATTTTGATTAAGAGGTAGGTGCATAGTGCTTAAATATAAAACTTAATTTAAAAGAAAAATCAAATAAACTTATTCTATGATATCATAATACAAATTAATATACATACAAATATGTACACAATAATACATAAACTACACACTATACATATACTACATACAATATATCTTACATACTCTGTTGGGAGTTGTTTAAGTAATGTGAATATACCATTTTCTTTTTATACTATGCCAATCGGGCGGTTATAATTTTTAGTTTTTAATTTTTATTTGTAGTGTAGTTAGGTTATTTTATTTATAATTTTGTTTAAAATTTTACATAACGTAATTTTTTTTTTGATAATACTTAAGTATAAATTACCTAATACCCGCTCTATATCATAAATATCATTGTTCTATGACTATTTCCCTACGACTCTAATTGGTTTTATGATCTTTTTGACTTCTTACCGCGAATATAATATTCATATTACTTGCCTGCTAGCCTCCGTATCCTAAATATTAAAGCCGAAGATTTAAATACAGAAGCACTGCGTTCGATTCCAACCATTCTCGAGTAACAGAGTTCCAGTACCTCACAGATGCTGCAAAGACGAGCTGTTCTAATTGTGGACGGTGCCACTATCTCATCGATGTATATAGATAGGCCCTCACTAATATAAAAACGTCTCTGCAAAACCAATCGAAGTCATGTAGCTGCATCAACAGCCATGAGCCAGCAAGCGTCAAGAGCGCCTAATATTAATATTTATATCGAGTGAAACTAGTCTTTTTGCATGCATTGTAACAGAATTTCCGATAAATATCTCATGTGACATTATCATTGCTTGAGAATTGCCCCCCAAAGTTGGTAGGTACACGTAGTAAGCAGCACGTTTTTAGAGTGAGTTTTGTATTGAATACGCCCATCTATATACATCAATGCATTATCTCTATCTCCACTTTTGAATCCCTGCAGCTTCGTCAAGATGCGGCTTCTCTGTAGCGTGGCTATAAGTGATCTGAAGAGCTCTTTAACCTAATCCCTTCCTCTACATTTCGCAAACGAACCACATGCACAGGTCAAACTTTGCACCTACATACCGTAGTCACCATCTCTTCGTGTACGTATAAATTTGGGACTTATACATCTGTCGTATAATGCTCATCTCTTCGTGTACGTATAAATTTGGGACTCATACATCTGTCGTATAATGCTCATCTCTTCGTGTACGTATAAATTTGGGACTCATACATCTGTCGTATAATGGTCATCTCTTCGTGTACGTATAAATTTGGGACTCATACATCTGTCGTGTAATGCTCATCTCTTCGTGTACGTATAAATTTGGGACTCATACATCTGTCGTATAATGTTCATCTCTTCATGTACGTATAAATTTGGGACTCATACATCTGTCGTATAATGCTCATCATCTCTTCGTGTACGTATAAATTTGGGACACACCGTAGTTACCATCCCTTCGCGTACCCATAAATTTGGTGACGCATATTTAGGTGAGCGCAAGGTCACATATCATGATAGTATTAAAAAAAAATTGAACATTTGCATTTTGACAAAAGTATAATTTTACGTAACATAAATTTTGCATGCCAGAGCTACAGATTACGGTCGTAATGATACTTCTTCTTCATATTACTTGCAGCGTTGCGCTTCCAATCTTCTACCCAGAATGAAATCTTCTCGTTAGACTTTTAACTGATTGAAGTAAAGAAAACTCTACTTTTACAGAAACTTTTATATCTAATTTTCTCAATCTCATAATTAAATTTAGATTTAACTTTACGATTGAGAAATAAAATTAATTTTATTGACTATCTTAACGTTTACGACTTAGAGTGGGATGACGCCCTCAGGTGTGTGCCGCCAGGTGGATGGATGAAAAAAAAAAGATCTTGTGCGACACACACAGCCTTACCCTTTGTTCTACTTTCAATAACCAACTTAAAATCCCTTCCCACTGTTCCAGCAGATATTCAGATTCCTTCACTGTGTCTACAGCCCGCCAGTGGAACACGCTACCGCTGGCTATTAGACAAGCACCATCTGCCAATGTTTTTAAAAGTCTATTAACTACATTCTTTTTAAATAACCTCGTCAAGATAATATAGATATTTTGGCATAATTATATTTGTGTATGTAGTATATAATAAGTTATATATTTAAAGTGTATTGTATATGTACTAAGTTAAGTAGTATCGTGTATTATAGTTATTTGCACCCTGCCCATGATTTCTCACTTTCCCAAAGGTCAGTTGTTAGAAAATGTCTAACATTAAACTCGCCTATGTACACTAATTTTAAGCTTATGTGCAATAATGTATTTAAATAAATTAATTAAAGGAGGTCGCTGGTGGGGCATGGATTTTTTATTATTTTTTATACTAGCACGACATGTGACCTTGGGCCCACTTGATGGTAAGTGGCGCGCAAAGTCCATAAATGTTAGCAACTGAAGTCAGACTGACTCATGACTGACATCAGTCCCTAACACTGGATAAGAGTTGCATAAGACCTCGTGCATTTGAGGGAGGCCTACATCCAGCAGTGGAGAGACAGGCTGATGATGATGATCAGCAGCTCGCCAGTGGAACAGACTTCCTTTAATTATGAGACAGGTACCATTTCTTAAAATATTTAAAGATAAATTATACAAATACTTACTTCACAAACAGAATAAGTCGCCTTAACTTACTTATTATATATATACTTATGTATTTTTTATATAAATTATATTTTATTTTATTTTAATTATATATATATATATATATATATATATATATATATATATATATATATAAGTATATATACGAGTATATATGTATTTTATATTTAGGTATATATTTATTTGTTAATTTAGTATGTTTATCTATGTATATTGTAATGCATATAATAAGTATGTAATTAATTTGTGTTTTATATAGTAATCAATATTTTTAACTATCTATTTTCTTCGTAACATTCTGCACCCGCTTATTACATATCTCAGTCACAAAGGTCAGTTGGTAGAAAATTACGGCATTAAGCTTGCCTATGTACCTGCACTTATTTTGGTTTTGTAATAAAGAATTTATAATAATTATTATTATTATCATCTATACGTGTAGTTTACATATACAGAGATCAAATAAAAGGTACGTTGTTATTTTCATACAAAATGTTTGTATTTTTTACATAATATATATATATATATATATATATATATATCTATATTATTATGAAATTTTGTATATATATATTATATAT
This sequence comes from Tinea semifulvella, assembly GCA_910589645.1. Lineage (NCBI taxonomy): Eukaryota > Metazoa > Arthropoda > Insecta > Lepidoptera > Tineidae > Tinea > Tinea semifulvella. The sequence goes on along the minus strand of OU342608.1, from coordinate 6,056,517 downwards.
ATATATATCGGTGAAGGTTGCTGTTGTACTAAGTCCGGGTCTTACATCAGTCGTCAGCAATTGCTAATGATTTCACTGACCCTTGACTAAATTTAGACCAGTAATTGTTCGTTTATTTTAGTCGGAAGTTAAGGGTTAATTTATGGAGTCCTTTTTGATTGTTAGTTTCTAGAAACCACCTTTGATTAACTTTTAATTAAACTACTTCTAAACTTTTCTAATATTGTGGGTTTTTAACTAGTAATTAAGCCATTATCTTTGCCTATGCCGGTCCCAAGCCCGGATGAAAAATGAGAAGGATAGGTCAGGGAGAGATAAATTCGCCTATAAAATTTCGCAGTCAGCCAATATATGCGTAGCAGTGCCAGTAACCGAGAGAAAAATACCTTAATAACCTCTGAAAGAGTGATAGTGAAAGGACCTGGGAGCCCACCAATAAACATATTTCCAAGAACCCCCCAGTACACATGTCAAATAATAATAATAATAGAATTCTTTATTGCACACAAAATATAAAATGTATGGAATTCTCTACCAGCTAATCTTTGGGAGAGTGAGAAATTATTATACTGGGTGCAGAGTACGAAATAAGAATAACAATAATAGTCAAAATCAATCATAAATATACCATAGTAAGTATAAATAACATACCAATATATAAATATGTCATACGATATAATAAATACTTAAATTAAATATATACTAATATAACAATTATCTATGTCAAGATGTGGAGATTAGATGTCATTTTGTTTTTTGTCTGCCTGTCTAATAGATAAAGGTAGCCTGTTCCATTGGCGGGCTGCAGAAACAGTGAGAGAATCTGAATATCTGCTGGAAGAATGAAGAGGAATTGAGAGTTGATTGTTGTGAGTAGAGCGAAGGGAGCGGGAGTGCGAGTCACGCAGGTACTCGAAACGATCACTAAGACAAGGATAATAATGTTTTGGCGATCTGTCTAATACCCGGTACAGCGCTGTAAGTGGACCCGGATGGCGCAGCATCACCTGGGACAAAGTGATTCATTATCTCTATTCTTATTTGTTATCTACTCAAAATAACTGACGATTACTTATATGTTAAAATTGATACTTGATTTTACTCTCGTTGCAACTTTCACTCTAATATCTTTAGTATGTGTTTTATTTTATTTATTTATTTCATGAATCCTGTATATATTTAATTATATTATAGATATGTATTATTATATGTATAACATGTATTAGTATGTATTGTTTATTTAATATTTACTTGGCACTCTGCCTGTCAAATGTTTTCAGAACTCCCAAAGGTTAGCTGGTGGTTAGCACGGCATAAAGCTCACCTGTGCACATTAATTTTAAGTTATTTTAGTTTTTGTGCAATAAAGCATTTTTAAATATTATTATTATTCATGGAGGGGGTCACGACCCTCAGCATTGAACGACGCAGGGGGAGGAAGTTACAAAATACACTTTGTGTTTTTTATACATTTTTATTAATTTATTAAGTTTAAAGAAAGAGAGGGATAACGACAAATGTATGCAAGTGCCGTGTTCATTGTGTTTACCCACACAAGAGAGATAAGAAAATTGTGTCTCGGGCTTGCGACCGACTATAGACTTGTTTGCAAAAGGCGCCTCCTTTTTTTTATTACACAACAAGACATTCACCATCCACCATTCCTACCCAACCAAATACTGTATGATTCTTTTAATGCTGTCTAGCTCGTTCTATAAATGTTTTGACGGCAGACGTGCTTAGGCCTAATTCTTTCAGTAAGGGATGCAAAGATTTTGCTGAAACTTCCACTGCGTAAAGCTGAGTCTTGAATCCGATCGTGATCATATTTTTTTGTTAGACTTCATGTTGTGGTCTTTTGGAATATTTGGAAAGTTAAACAAGAATAACTTTTTTCAAGTTCCGGGAAAACACCCCTTTCAGCACAAAAAAAAATGGATATTGAAAGGTTTATTAATAACTTGGAGGTCCTTGTGGTCCAAAATATCTCATAAAAATAGTGAAAAAATTCTAGTAAAATAATGGAAATTAAATCCACTTATGCATGGGTTTTTATTTAAAAGTATCATCACGACCGTTTCCCTTTCGGGGTGGTCAGAATCCACGCTTATAAATGGCTATGAATGTGAATCCGTTTTCACATTTAGCCAACTTTACTTTGGGCCAATCATGACAAGTGGTAAGCTCGTCGATGTCTCCAGCGTACCAAACTCGAGATAAATAAATTAAATATTAATTAAATTATTTATTTACATTAATAAATATTTTTGTATCCCGACCAGGAATCGAACCCGGTACCTCCGAGTCTAAGTCCACGGACTTAACCGCTAGACCACGGAGGCAGTTATTTTTATTTACTAGTCATAAAATATAATTAATAAGTAGCTAGATGAGTACACAAACTTTTTTATTTTATATAAGCACGACATGTGACCTTGTACACTCCTGATGGTAAATGGCGAGCAAGGTCCGTGAATGTTAGCAACTGGAATCAGACACTCTTGACTAACATCAGTCCCTAACACTATGCCGGCTTGACTGAACATCGTTTCGAAGCGGCAAAACGGAATTTGGCAACCGCTAGTTTTTTTTGCTTGTAGCTTGTAGTATGACAATGCCTCATTACAGCAGCTATAATCCTTGGTGTATTTATTTTATAATTGTGTATGTCTTAGTTTATAATATGACAATGTCTATTTACAGCAGCTATAATTTTAAGTGCTGCTCCAAGTACAAATATTTCCCAGAAAATAAGCTTTTTGTTATATTAATATTTTTTTTGACATGTACAAGCGCAGAATACATTATATTCATTGTCCTATGCCTACTTACAAAATAAAAATAAAAAAATGTAATTTAGTATTGTCCGTGCTGAAAGGGCTAAGATGTTTGACATTATTAGATATTATAATGATGTTAAAATGTATTCATAAGAATTTTCTAGTCTCAACCAGCTTAAGACCTACAAATTTGAAAATTTTAGTCAATATCGAAATTCATTAAAGCGGGCCGGTAATTAGTAACATGGTTTACATAGTTAAGATTTGGTTAATAAGGATATAAGTCGGGGCACGTAACGTTATCAAAGTAATTTACACCCTTCCGAAAGTAACTTCATCAAACTTGGGGAACTCAGTTGATTAGGCGCGTGAGCCGACTCCCGATATCACGATAGCGCCAGACTTCAAAAGATTTCGTCATCGGTTACGGAATGCACATTTATTTATTTATATAGTACACACAGCAGTACATATATTATCAGGCACATAACATAGTATAATTATAACTATAACCCACTATGCCTACGCGTACTCATAAATTTGGAGACTCTTACATCTGTCGCACGCTGAAGGTGTGGAATGCTCTCCCAGCCAGTGTGTTTCCCCACTCTTAAAACCTGAAGTCCTTCAAGCGAAGTGTGAAAAAGCATCTTGTTAGGCCGGCATAGTGGTAGAGACTGATGTCGGTAGTGGTGACCGGCGTCAGTTGCTCCGGGCATTTGCTTGTGGGCGCGATGTCACATGTCGTATTCAGTATAAAAAAAAACTTATCTAATGTATGTACAATTAGGTGTCACAGCATTCACCAATATAAAATGAAGAAGAATGAAAATTAGAAACTTATTACTGTCAAAACAAAAAAATTACAAAATATAAGACTTCTAAAATAAAATTATTATTTTTTTCTTTTTTTGTAGTATATTATAACTATTTGCCCTATAAATTAATACAGTTAAGAACCAAGGAATTCCAAAGAAGTTTTTTTTTTGTTTAGATTGGCATCTCCATAAGCAGTACCAATATATATTTCAATGTAGCGTAGGAATTTTAGTTTGTTTCCTAGTTCAGAGATCAGAAAGGCTTCATAAACTTGTAGTCAGTGCAAAGATGATCTCTTTTCCAATTTAACTTATCTTCCTCTGAGACTACTTTGCCGAGAAATAGTTTTCTAAAATAAAAAAAATAAGCCGCGTCCATAGCGAAAACTGTGAAACAAAGAATTGTAAAATGTAATTTAAAACCTAGCTTAAGTTAAATATTGTAGTTTAGTTTCCATATTTTTTTTCTAGTGGTTTTTAGTTATTTATTAATTATGAATAAAATTGAAACTAAACTTTTAAACCAATAAAATAATTAAAAATTAAACTAGAAGTAAAAAATGTCATCGACCCTTCAGGGATAGTACCAAGAAGACTGGCAACATTTCCCCTCTGCATAACGAGGCTTATACTTTGGCAGAAATAATTGCCAGCTTTCCTGTCTCCAGACTTTTCCGTTGGCCGTTTGGTTAACTCCTTGGCCAGACGCTTGGCTGAGTGTCCCCTTGAGTTATGAAAGAGGAATATTTGCACCGCTTATTGTGTCTCTAGGGCCTGACTAATTCTAATAAAAGTTTTATTTTAACGTTAAATGCTGTCAAACATGTTTTGGTATTTACAAACCGATTCAATTACCACAAGTGAATACCTACGTCTACCATCATGAAATTATAGGAAATATCCACTACTTTTTACGAGTACAAAATTGATTGCCCAAAACCAGGCCCCAACTTTTTTGCAGCGTGCCTCAACTAAATACAATTCAATAATCATAACAATTAATTGTGTTTTTTTTTTTAATTTAATTACTGTTTACGCCAATATTTAACTTATATTTGTAATAGTTGAATCGGTTAATAATGAGCAATACAAAATTCCCTCCATTTCCAATAACCAAGTATGCCACCACAAGATGGCGCCACTTACTTCAAATTTGCAACATTTGAATATTTATTAATTATATTCGCAAACGAGAAGTACCCACTTGTGGACTTGCAGAAAATAGGTTTCTTTGTAAGCTTCATTGCTTGCAACGTCAGTCGCACGTCGCGCCCCGACCCAGCGAGAAGTCTATGATCTACCGTGATCCCGCTCTTCTGGAAGACGCGCCGTTGTGTTCTCCGCGGACGGCTGTGCTAAATAAAGAACTATAATAATCTTGAAGTGATTGAGTTTGGCGAATATCCTGGCCAGGATAGGTGATAGTGAAGCTGTGAAAAGGTACGTGGCATACTTTCCTTATATAAGTGACCCGTCCTACTCTGTTTCCGATATCGTACCTCTGTGTCCGGATTGCTCGTTACCAGCCGTTTTGCTATTATAAAAATTCAAATACAGTCCACTTTTTAGAAGGCCTTTGTTCGCGTTTGGTCCGTGCTTTTGGCATAAGCATAGTTAGCTGGAAGGTTCTGGATCAGGCGCGAACAATTACAACATGTCTTTTACCCCAGCATTAAAATATAATTAAATTAAATAGTCAATTGGTTAAAATTTATGTATGAAATAGTTACAAAGCACTATTTATACGATTAGGTTCTTTATTATGATCAGGTACTTTATTATAGATAAAACACTGGATTTCAAATCGGCGGGATCGAAACTATGTAATTATTAACGTAAAAAAAGTTTTTGTCAATTGTCGTAATGCTAGGGTAAAATGAATAAAATTAATTACAGATTATGAAAACACAATATATTAACTATCAAATAAAAAAGAAATCATTATGGTACGAGAACATTTTATTGGGCCTATTTCTCTAATTTATCTATTAAGCATCTTTTTTTTTTTATATTTTTACTATATTACAATATGTGACCTTGCGCCCATGATGGTAAGTGGCGCGCGAGGTCCATGAATGTTAGCAACTGGGATCAGACACTCATGACTGACATCAGTCCCTAACACTATGCCGGCTTGACAGGGCATGACGGCAATTTGAGCCTGATCCCGAAACGTGTGGAATCGTTAATAAATTGTCATTAGAAAAGTGACATCAGAACCTCGCCAACCCGTCTGGAAAGCGTGTCGAGTGTAGACCAAAGTCTGCAGAATTTTCTGGGAGGCCCATCTCCAACAGTAAAGGTCTTAGGCTAATACAGAAGTATTTCTAGTCTTCCTGTCTCCGGATCTTTGTTAATAAAATACCTATATATATTGTGATTTTCAACAATTGCTCTGTTTCAAGTTAGTCTCAAATAAAGACTGTCGTAACAGCTGGAAAAGGAACCAATAGATCATAATAATTACCGTCCGTGGATTTAGACTCGGAGTTAGCGGGTTCGATTCCTGGTCGGGACACAAAAATATTAATTAATGTAAATAAGTACATTTAATTAATATTTAATTTAACTTGTCATGATTGGTCTATAGTAAAGTTGGCTTAATGTGAATCCGCTTATTTATAAGCGTGGTTTCTGACCACCCTGAAAGGGAAACGGTCGTGATGATACTTTACTTTACTTCTAGTTTTAAATTGAACGAGATATAAGAAATTAGTTTACCGTTTTATTATTCAAAGACAGGCAATAACGTAAAAGAGAGTAGCGAATGTGATCAAAGTTAAATTATTACGATCGAAAGGTTTTGGCAAAACGCCAGCCGCCATCTGAGGAGGGTGTGATTTCAAAGAACACATCTGTACAGACCTACTCGTACGTGGTACAATCAGCAAAAGGCACTATGTCATGTTATGCGTGACATTGAAATAAAACAAGATAATTTAAGCAATAGAAGTATAATGAAGTTAACAGAGCAAGAGAATCCACAATTATATAAGGGAGGGTCTTAAGCCAAAACATAGCCCTATCACTCTTTATGCATCCGTTGACCGTACGTAGGGGTACCTTCCCTCGGAGAGCCTGAAGATGGGGACCCGGAGAGCGCTGCCAAACCCAAGCGGACAACGAGGCGTCACGGGGATCCTGAGCAGCGGGGTTGTCTTCTCAAGCTGGGTCCCAGCTCTAAAGTCCTACTGGTAAAAACCCTGGAACGCACAGGAAGTACATGTTACGTTCCATCTCTACTCCACCACTCCAGTCCATACCAAGAAAAGATACCATGTAGTTGGTGAGACCGCAGCGGTGGTGCACAAATAAAAATTAATCTACTGCACGTGGTCATGAAGTGACCCGTACTATTTTTATTGAAACCTACCCAAGCTTAGGGGGTGACAATATCCAGTAGGATGAATTGGGATATATGATTATTAAGCACTTTTCATCATTTATTATGATTCTAGTAAGTACATACATACATACATACATATCTTCACGCCAAATCCCTTGCGGGGTAGGCAGAGACAATTGAGCGCCACTTGTCACGGTCACGACATACCTCTTTCGCTTCTTCGACATTCATCAACCTCTTCATACATGCCCTTTTGTTTCGATGGCTTTTCAACGCACCTTCATTGTTTTATTAATTTGGTCGTAATATGTGAGTCTATGTCTGCCAGGGCCTCTTTTACCCACGACTTTCGCATTATATATCTGGTTCGTCAATCTCTCTTCATTCATCCTTTCAACATGCCCGAACCATCGTAGCATGCCTTTCCTTATTTTTGTCCCTATGCTTTCTTTCATACCTACCTTTTACCTAGTAAGTAAAACTATTTATAACTAAATTAAAGTATAAGTGCATTGCTGAAGTCTGTTTTTTTTTTTTGGTTCTCTTCTCCCGATGGATGATGAATGAGATGATAGGAAAGGCAAAGGGTCTAGCCTATACAGCCAAGTCTGACGTAATATATCTTTGTTTTTCATGAATTAATGAGGTAATCATCAAATTCCAGATGCTGCAGAATTTGATGCTTTTCTTGGAGTCACTCGCGGAACCATCCACTGCTCAAACACGTCGGGTAAAATATGGGAGTTGACAGCGCGGGAAAACCGCAAAAAACAAACTGCAACTTGTGCCCCATATTTAAAGTCCAATTTATCGTTTTCCATAATTATTCACAATGCAGCACATTATTAAACAGAAGAACACCACTTTTGACCAATAATATCCACAGTAAGTTAATTTACAAAACAAAAACTTGCACTTGACATGTCCACGCAAAATGGCGCGAAGAACTCCTGCTGAAGTCTGATTTCAAAAAGGAAGAATGTCAAAATCTACACTGACAGGTGGCGTCTTGAATATGTGCAAGGCAAAGGATGTCGATTGTAGCCAACAATATTTATTTATTAAAAAAAATAGTTTTGATGGTAGTTGGTGCGGGCATGAGGCACTGGCTTTGAGGCAGGTTGGGTATACCAAATCCGTGTAATCCTAGCAGTTCAATGCAATACATTTTCTATTTAAAAAGGACAGTAATGTCTGCTATGCTTCTATGTATCTCCAATAGTACTCGTCTAGTACACTTTCTCCGGAGTTGGGGAAAGAACAGATAAATAAATACACCTCTCATACACCCATAATATCCCTTTCAGCACGGACAATACCAAGCGTGCGTTAATACAAAAAAAATCTAGCTGTCACCAAATTCTGTTTTGCCGCTGTAAAACGGCCTCAATACGACTAGTTCGTACCCTACTTAGTCAAAAATTATTATTCTTATCTCTATTAAATTTAAAATAGTAAAGTATAAAAAAACATATATGTTTTTATTTCCACTATGTTACCAAACGCACGATGGTGCGCTATATGCACATTAGAAGACGCACGAATGTGCGAGGGGGTTTGTGGAATTCGTTAGGAGAGGAATTTTTTCACTATTTATATGACATATTTTAGACCTCAAAGATCTCAAAGTTATCAATAAACCTTTCAATATCCAAAATATTTTTTGTCGTGCTGAAAGGGATATAAATCTATCACTTAGCCAAAGGTTAGCTGGTAGAGAATACCTTCATGGTATTATGTACCTATTTTCTATTTTGTATATTTTGTGTGCAATAAAGACTTTTATTATTATTATTATAAATTTATTTTACAGAGTAGACAATTGTTTTGTGAAAGCGATCTATGTCTCTTGTGCCCATCACACGGATATGTATATGTTAAATTGTGTATTTATTTAAGTATTGAATATTTTATGTATATGGATATACCTACTGTATTAATTTTTACTATTATATAAGTATAAATTATTATATACATATATATATATATAATTTAGTTTATTGATTCAAAGTAGATACAAAAATATTAAAATAAAATAGATTAAAAAACTAATTATAAATAAAACTAAACTAAAAATACCTATGAAATTAAAGCTATTCTACAAAATAAACTAAGGGCTTACCACCAGGAGGGTACCTAAAACGCTCGCCGCATTTCCTCGTTGAATTATTATTATTATTATATATATTTATTTAACAGCCCTTCTCTTGTGTCTCATAGTTGTTTTTTCTTGTTGCCCTTTAGGTTACTGTACATGAGTTAGGGTGTTGGCATAACATCACATTATGTAAGACGCTTGCCACATCATTTTATGTAATTTAAATTGTAAATTATTATTATTTTCTCTGATTGTAATACTTAGTATGTGGCAATAAACGTTTTTTTTTTATTATATGGTCACTATTTATGACTTTCGTCCATATCGAGTGTTGACATTTTGAAAAATTACAACCCTTTTTGAAGATATAAGCAATAGTTACACTTTCCCCATATCTGCATTAACCCTCTTATCTTATAAAAAAAACTAACTATCTCGATATGATCCTGAATCAATAAAATGTTTTATATCAATATAGTACACAGAATGGATGTTATGTAGTTAGGATTGCCAGATGTGTAAATTTTCTTTTTTTTTTAATAATAAATATAAACAATTTTCGTTAAGAGAGTGTAACGCTTTTGCATACCTCTCGCTCTCACAACCCAACTTTTAAAATATATTTTATTCCCTAGTAAGTTGATAGACTACATTTCTCAAAGACTTAAAAAATCTTTGAAAATATTAAATTGTGCAGGCGAGGGTTATGACAAAGCGATAACCCTTTCAGGAAAAAGACAAATTTCTATGCATTCCATGGATTCACCGTGCGGGTGCCGGGTCCATCGTGTGTGGGTGAGAGATGAGAAGAATGGTGTCTAGGGCTTGCCCAATATATATTTATTTTAGTCATGTAAAAAAAAAAAAAAACTAAATGTATATAAAACACAATCAATTTTTCAGATTTTATTAATAAGGGCTGTAAGTTTAAGGATTAGAGGAACGAAAGAGCGATGAATAATGATGTTTTTTTAATATTTAATATTTTATTTAGTTAATAATTTTATTTTTATATGTTGGAGTAGTGCTGTGACCTGCCCAGGTTTCCCACTGCTGGAGATAATATCGAAAGCATTAAAAAATCGCATGACCTCTACAGCAAGCTATGTAGACATCTGGTAGCCCTAGATGTAGTAGACATTCACAAGGCGTCCTACGTACTGCCAAGTCACTGATTTTTAATGTATTTCCTTCAGATCTCTCCAAATTCTACTCTCGAGGCCTCTAAATGGTTTCTTATGTATTCGCATTTGCCTTGTTTTTGTATTATAGCCTTCTTTGTGGCTGTAACCGAGCGTGTTCTATTTTACATTGATAGGAGAAACAAATGTCGTTTGACTTAATGTTTTTGTTAGGGCATTTGACTCTATAAAAACATTCTCTCCGACTGTAGGACTGACATTCGGTGGTACGTGAAGTGCTGTCATTTAGTTATTATTGTTTAAAACTTAGTACCCGTTGACTATTGACTCGGTATTCGTAATGAAGTATTAAATAATAATATTACACACATCAAAAGTGTCTAGGGATCAACATATATTTTTGCAATAACTTTTCTCCTGATTGATATTCATTAAAATTTTCTTTAAGGATTGATCAAATAAAATGTTTTCGTTTGTCTACAGTAACGATAAACCAAGTCACCTTTGCATTAGTAAAAAAAATTGCCATTTTCCTAATAAAGGGATTTTTGACATTTGAACCACTAACATTAAAGTTCGAAAAAAAGACTGAAATAACAGTTTTTTTTTAATTTTATTGGGTAACTTAAACAATTAATAATCCGTGTTTCTACCGCGAACACTAACAACACAAGAACATCGGTTTGGCATACTCAAAATGAGTTCATCCAAATCACGCTGTGGAATGGCCGCCCATGTTCGTTGCAACAACAAAAAAAGGTCTTCTTGCGACTGGATACCCTCCATATTCGGCAGAGCTCTTCTCTGAAGAATATCCCATGCATGCTCAATCGGGTTCAAGTCTGGCGACTGAGCAGGCCAGGGCAGGACATTGATGTTAGCTGCGGCGAGAGTCTGTCTTACAACTCTTGCGGTGTGCGGTCGTGCATTATCATGCATTAACTGAAATAAGGGACCGATATGCACTTGTAGAGGAACGATGACGTCTGATACAACCGTCTCAGCATAAATTTGAGCGTTGAGGTTGCCTCTGATCCAAATCAACTCAGTTCTTCCGCCGATCGAAATACCCGCCCATACCATGATGGTTCCACCACTATAAGGATGGACTTCCTGGCAGGATTTTAATCGCTGTTGGCGTCCAGGGGTTCTCCAGTGTCGTATACGTCTTGTATCCGGCCTCATACCAAAACGAGACTCATCAGAAAAGCACACGAAACGCCATTGTTCTTCTGTCCAATTTCTGTGTTCAAGAGCCCATTGATATCGAGTCCTACGATTGTGCATTGCTATAGGTGGTACCCGTAGCGGTCTTCGGGAATGAAGGTTCACTTCATGCAAGCGGTTTCTGACTGTTTGGTCGCTAATTAAGTTCCCTGAAGAGCGATGAAGGCTCACGGCTAACATCATGGCGGTTATTGTTGGAGTTCTTCGAGCTGTGATTTGAATGTATCGGTCTTGTCTCCGTGTGGTGCAGCGATACCGTCCTCCATGGCGCTTAGCCACGGTACCAGTGGTTCGGTAACGTGTCCAAAGTCGACTGATAACACTCTGACTTGTATTCAGAGCTAAAGCCACAGTACGTTGCCGGGAACCAGCTTCTATCATTCCCACGGCTCTGATCATTTCTTCCCTGCTTAAATGACGTCGCCGCTCCATAATAACGTTGGTTTTAATCAGTAGTAGGGAAACAGTAGCACTAATAATGTCTTACTTACTTACTAAGTCATCTCAGACCCCCCCCTTCCGGGGGAAGACGGGAATTTGTAACGAGGTGTTGGCCTCCTAACAAAAATAGCATTCGCTGCACGTAACTACGGACAGGGCGTGGGAACCTTTATTATAGGTTAAATTTAATACGAGCGGGCGCGGCGGAGGCCGCGGAATGTCACCGTGATCAGGCTATCAAATCGCGCGCCATGCGCCGTGGAACCTCGGGAGGTCTAGCGTGCAGAGGGGCCAGATCTCTCACGAGTGGGAAATTTGACCTCTCTGCCCGTGCGAACATTCCCTTGGCTAGACGGCGCACGAACTCATCCAGTGTTTCCATCCGCAGATCGCGGAGAATGACGTCATTTCTCACATAGCGCGTGGCGCCGACAATGGTACGCAGCGTGAGGTTCTGTTGAGCCTGCAGCCGGCCTCGCTGGGCCTTAGATGTTAAGGCGTACCATGCCGGAGCGGCGTATGTGAGACGAGAGCGAATATAGGCTTTGTATATAAGCAGCTTGGTGTGCAGAGCCAATGTGGATGCAAACACTGGACGTAGTTTGGCTCGGGCCAAACGTGTCGTGTTCACGGTGACATTCACGTGGTCGCTCATGCTGAGGCGTCTGTCTATCGTGAGCCCTAGGTACTTGACCTTCGGGGCCCATGACAGATTTTCGCCATACAGCTGAAGAGGGGAAACTGAGAGAGCTGCCGCTTGCCTCTCTACTTGGAGCATGATAGCTTGCGTTTTCGCCACATTCACCGACAATCTCCACTTGTCTAGCCATTCGGGGAGCAGATCGAGACAGCGCTGCATCTTCCTCACCGCGTACTTCTTATTCGTAGAAGAAGTATAGTACGCGGCGTCGTCAGCAAACAGCGCTAGCTCGACCCCCTCCGCCAACGGTATGTCGTCGGTGAATCTGGCGTAACATAGAGGCGAGAGGCAGCTCCCTTGCGGGACGCCGGCTCGTATGGGACGTGGGGAAGAGAACACGCCCTCCACTGCCACGTGAAAACTTCTGCCTTCTAGAAAGGAAGCCAACACTTTTGTTACCCTAACAGGGGTGGGGGATGTAGAGATCTTGTACAGGAGCCCGTTGTGCCAGACCCTGTCGAAAGCCTTCTCCATGTCCAGGAATACTGCAGCCGTGACATGCTTCTTCAGTGAAGAAGCCGTCACGTGGTGCAGCAGCCTGGTCAATTGTAAGGTGGTACTGTGTTCTGCCCTAAACCCGAATTGTTCGTCTCTAGGACAGATGTTAGCGCTCAGAACCTGCAGCAATAGTTTCTCAAATGCCTTGGAGACAGCTGAGAGCAACGTTATCGGCCGGTAGCTCTCCGGCTTTCTCACGTCTTTGCCCGGCTTGGGCAGCATGATGACGCGTCCCTCCTTCCACGCGGTTGGGAAATGCCCGCAGCGCATGATGGCGTTACAAAGGCTGGTGAGAGCCACGACTGAGCGCCGTGGCAGACACCTTAATGCCATGTTTGTAACGCCATCGGCGCCCGGGGCCTTTCGCAACTTGGCGCGGGAGCAGACACGCCCCACCGTGCTAGGCGCGAAGAAAACCGGGTCGTCTCCTGTCGCCAACGGTGCCGTCAGGTAGTCCTCGACATGTTGGTCCACCATTGCTGTGTGTTCTGGATTCTTGGTCGGGTTTGGGGCGAACTGGAGCTCTAGACTTTCGGCAAAGATCCCGGCACGGTCCCCTGCACGAAACCTCAATGTGCCATCACTGGAGAGCAGCGGCCTCACGGGAGGCCGCTCTTTGGCTAATTGAGAGCATAGGCGATGCACGTTCGGAACGTTATCGCCTATGGAGTCAATATGAGCCTGCCAACGGCTTTCGTCACAGAGATCCAACTCTCTCCTTATCCTGGCCGAGAGAGCGTTCAGGCGCGTCTTCTGTGTCGGACAGCGAGTGAACTGCCACTCTTTCCGCAGCCGCCTCTTTTGCGTAATAAGTTCTCGCACGTGTTGGGGAGGGAGGAGAGTCCCCGCCCTACCCACCACGGCGGTAGAGGCTCGCTCTTGTGCGCTGCGGATCTGTCCGACGATTTCGGACGCTAACCTGTCCACTTCCTCGGGTGTGGATGCAGGGAGAGGTGGAGAATACTCGGCCATAAGGGCTGCGAACTTGGACCAATCAGTTCGCCGCTGCGGCGCCCTCAACGAGACTCTGGTGGGGTGTCCTTCCAATAACACGAGGACAGGATAGTGGTCCGACTCTAGGTCGTATAGGACTTCCTGAGTCGGCGTCTTCGGAAGCCCACGGGTAATGAGTATGTCCAGGACATCGGGCACGCCCGGCGCGTTCCCTGGTGGGACCCGCGTGGGGCTGTCCGGCCCGGCCACCTCATATCCGTGAGCCTCAGAGTCCGCCAGGAGCCTCTCGCCCTGAATATTGGCGACTGTTGAGTTCCAAGCTGAGTGCTTACAGTTCATGTCTCCGGCCAGCATTGTCGGAGTCTCGTTCGTCAATAGACTCCGGATATCCGACAACGCTAGAGGGGTTGCATCTCCAGGCGGCCTGTAGACCGCGTAGAGCTGCAACTCCGTTCCGTCGACCTGAACCAAGACACCCAGCGCATAGACAGACTGCCATCGTGCTATTGGAAGCGGTTGGTGCACTATTCTACTGCGGACTATTACCGCCAGGCCCCTGTAGGCTCTGCCTGTTGGGGAGATCTCGTCCTGGCGGTAGACTTGGTAGTTAGGGATTTTAAAGTTTTCCCCTTTAGAAAATAGAGTCTCGCTGATCAGCGCCACATCGACGCGCTGCTCGGCCAGGAACGCACGGAGCATTCGGTTTTTGCGACGCAAACCGTTGGCATTCCAGTGCACGACCCTTAGAGGGGGAAGGGCTGTGACACGGCAGATCCCTCTGCCCCTCCTTGGGTCGCTTGGACCGCGGCTTGCCCTCCAGTGTAAGCTTGGAGGAGTTGGGCTAGTAACGCGATGATCGAGTCGGCCGTGACCGCACTCGCGGGTGCGGTCACCGCCGGCGCGGTCGTCGGTATCTGTGGGGGCGGGGGTGCGGTTGTTTGCACCTTAGCAGAAGCTGGGGCGGGTTGGGAAGGCTTATTAAGTTTGTTGGCCGCCTTCCGCCCACTTTTGCCCTTGCCCTGCCATCGGCCTGACGGCCCACAATGCGGGTCGTTGGCCTCTGGCATAAGCGTCGTGGGGGCGCTGGTCACCCCCGTGTCAGCGACCGGGCGGGATGAGGGATCGGAGGGCGGGCGAGCGACCGCATCATGCGTGCGTGCTACCGTCCCCGCATTCCGATTCCTCATCTCCCTCCTGATCACCGGGCACGATGGATTATTGGCCGTGTGCGCAGCGCCACAGTTTGCGCAAGTCGGCGGCTCCTCCCTTGTGCGGGGACATTCCCCGGCAGCGTGCTCGGCTGCGCAGATGACGCAAGCCTTGCGCCTATGACAGTTGTGGGAGGAGTGCCGAAATGTCTTCAATGCGTCTTATGTTTTTATAGGGAAAATATTGACAGCTGATTTTCATCTTTTACTCGAATTTGATTGACAGTTCCTGTTTTAAATTATGAAATGCACCAAAAAGGATCCATATAAATTTATAAAATCATAAATTTATTACAAAGCCACATCTCAATCACAAGAAATCCGCATAAACATGCTTGATCCCTAGACTTTTTTGATGTGTGTAGTAACATTTTGTTTTGTGTAGGTATTTAGTATATTGATATAACAGTATATATAAAAGTATATTATGTAAGTATTTATAATTATATTGTTATATTTATCCTACTATTAATATTTCTTTCATTGCACCTATAAATGTTCTAATTTGTCCCCAAGTTTTGGCTGTCAGAAAATGTCTGCAGGCATTAAATCCACCTTTGTACTTTGTACAATAAAGTTTTTTAAAAAAAGACAGTTACGACAGATCACTAATAAAACAGAGATGACTTTTTACTACAAACATAATGCTAAATAGATTAAATTTTAATACCCTCTCTTAATCGTAAGTTTTGTTTTAAGCGGTGTTATTTTGATATAAATATCACCATGGCAAGCTTAGAATATTAGTTTTCCTTGAAAGTAAAAATTGGCATTTGACATCATTGCAAATGGCACATATTTTCAACGAGAACAAGAAATAGGTGGTAGGCGGACTGATGGTGGTAATTTGCCCAGTCTGCCGGGAAAGTATCCACTGTTCGTTTGAAAGTTTTGGCTTAGTAAAGTTAAAATGGAAGGTACAGGATATATAAGTCACTGTTATATAGACTTTAGGTTTCGTGTAAAGTATTTTTTAGATAGAGGATTTGCCCATGTCACTAGAGAGATGTAGAAGTAATATACAGTAAGTCAGCTGTCTAACCTTTGAATGTTCCTTTGTACAAATGTCAAGGTTACCGTTTTTATCACGTCTACCACTATTTTTTCTGAATTAGTATTTATTTCGCTGACTAAATTGGTGTCTCGGAGAGCATGTTAAGCTGCCGTTCCCGCAGTCTTATTATGAATCTTGCAACAGCAATGCGACAGGCGTGAATTGCACAATAGTTGCACTCTAATTACTTTTCCCGAATTGGTAGATATTTATTTTAATGACTAAATTTGTGTATCAAAGAGCACGTAAAGCTGCCGTTCCCGCAGTTTTATTACACATGAGGATGTTAAAGATATCATGGAAGGACAGAGTGAGAAACCAAAACCTTCAAAAGTAGTGAAGCGAAGAAAGTTATTTGGGATACATCATGCGCAATAAAAACTTTAGATTGCCGCAGCTCGTCATACAAGAAAAGGTACAAGCCTCCAGAAGACTAGAAAGAACATACACGTCGGGTCCCTAAGGGCCTAGTTGAGCGGGGGAAAGGCTGACACATGCGTTATGTCCGTGATCGGGTGCTTCTGTGGGGGCCTGGGACCGCTGCCGAACACGTTCAATTTATTTCTCTTAAATTAGCAGAGGTTTTGCGTTTGTCGGCTTTCGGGTTGCACACGGGCAAGTCCTAATTCTAACATACCTGGTGGGGTACCACTGTACCAGGTATTGTAATGTCATAGGTACTCAGGTGAATTTGAAAGATATTTATTTATTGTTGTTGTGTAATTCTGTATTTGTTTCATTTGTAAATCTGCTATGGCTTAGTTTTCTCAGTCAGATTAAACATTAACAGGTCACTGGAATATGCTAACCTGTTAGTCTTCTGCTAACAGCTTACTCCTTGGACTACTTCGCTGCTTAGTCTTCCACTAACAGGAGTAGAATCATTCTAAACAAATTAAATGATGACGTGTCACAAATGCCTGTAATAGTGAATAAATATATTTTGACTTTGACTTGACTTTGGCTTAAGAACCTCAGGGAGTGGTTCAGGATGAGCACTCGATACTTGTTCTAGACAGCGTCGAACAAAAATAAAATCGCCCGTTGATAGCCAAGCTCCGATAGTGGATGGCACCTTAAGAAGAAGAAATAAATGCTTGTGGAAGGAATAATGATATGTATGATGCTGATTCCAAGCCACAGCAGTACATAACTAAAGTGTATTTGTCATTGATTGTATTAGAACCACAAGCTTTTTGGATTTTAAGAACAGTTCAAATAGGTGGCATCAATCCGCCGATTAATGGTGGTAATTTGCTCAGTCTGCCGGGGCAGGGAAGTATCCACCGCTCGTGTCCTTAAACCCAGTAAAGTGTATCCACACTTTTCGGGATCAGGCTCGAATTGCCGTCATGCCCAGTCAAGACGGCATTGATAGGGACTGATGTGTGTCTGATCCCAGTTGCTAACATTCATGGACTTCGCGCCCCACTTACCATCAGGTGGAGCAAGGTCACATGTCGTGCTAGTATAAAAAAAAGTGATTTCAACCTAGCTACCACCTAGATTTCTATCTGGGGTACAAATGTTGCCAACGATTACGCAAATCTAAGCTCACCTTACTAATGTCAGTCAATAAACAACTTCGTGACAACAATTCAAAACCAATTGGCGAAACACGTAAATTGCACCACACAACGTAACGGCCATTGCATTGTAACCCATCACGTTAATTTCTCATTCCCATTATAAATACAAAGCAATACATTGCGTTCTACGGTTTGTAGTGCTACAGTGCAGAACCGAGCTCCATAAAATAGTTTTTTAGTTTATAAAACTACGCAACACACCAAAATATAAAGCATAAACAATAAGTAAAATAAAGTGAAATACTCGTAGATTATTGAATCAAAAGTAAATAGAGTTACAAAATTTGGTACAGTAAAAAATCAAAACAAGTAAGCAAGCAAGAGATACAGAACTCTGCTCCCCAATCCATTATGTTGTATCTTGGGGAGCAGTGTCCGTTACATTGTAGTTGATACTGGTACTAAACATTCAGTATGTTTAGTAGTATATAATATATCCTATCTTCAACAGTGGAGGTCTAGGACACTGTGTTCTAGGGTTCTAGGGTTTTTAAATATAGTTAAATATTTATTTATTTAAACTTAATTGCACAAAGTACAAAGGCGGACCTAATGCCGCTAGACATTCTATGACGGTCAAACCTTCGGGACAACGAGAGCAGTAAGTACATAAGGTAGGTGCAATACTAAATAAACTTGAAAAGTTTTATTGCAGATAACATATATATACTTATTAATAAATACATAATTACATGCTAATACATAAATATAACCTACATAAATAAAATATTAACAATACAATATAATATATACACAATACTATACCTACTAATGATAAATCACAGTCTGATTAAGACTAAGCTAAAACAAAAGGAGAAACATGGAAAATTACGAACCTCGGTCTTGCATGTAGTGAGCATACACTAGTTTTTTTTTAAATACATTCATTCGGAGCTTGACGAATTTTAACTGGCAGCTGATTCCAAAGGTTAGCTGCCACAAAGGTAGTATGGTGGTGGGTATAGACAGCGTATCATTAGAAGAAGATCGAAGAGTCTTCTCATGTGTGGCACCAAGATACGTAAAATAATCTTTCAAATAATTGGGTGTAGACGGCTCATTAAGTATGGAATACAGCATGTAAATAACAGAGTCAGAGCCAGATCAAGGGATAACCTTAACAAAGCTAGATAAGGTTGTGAAGCGATCGCTATAACAAAACTTGGTTCACATTATCTAGCAGTGCCAAAATTCACAGGTTTATACAAATTAATTTTAAGCAATCTTTGTAATCATGAAATATTATTAATTATGATCCCACATTCAAGACTTATTCACATTCATTTTTGGGAACGAGGACGAGCTCTGGTGTAGGACGCCACGTGCGTCGATACCCTCGCCGCGTCGCATATCATGCATAGTCCAGCAAGCTGAGCAAGTATGTAAGTATATTAAAAGATTACATATTTGTGTCGTTTGCTGTAGAAACTCTGGGCCCATGGAGTTCAAGCGCAAAAAAGTTTTAAAAATACGTAACACCGCGTCTTGTCGTCTCCTCCGGTGAAAAGAGGGCTGGCTCTTTTTTCGCACAAAGAATCAGTAGTGCAATTCAGCGGAGAAATGCAGCCAGGGTTCTTGCCACCAATCCACGCGGACGGGACTTATATTCCTATCCTTAGTATTAATATTTATTTTATTTTATATTTTGGAAATATTTTTTTCAAATAAATATCTTTAATATTTAAAAAAAACCTTCGTTTTAAACAGTGGAAGTTGGTGCGAGAGGAACAACTTACTGATAGAATTGGGCCTAGACACCTGCCGTCGATACATTTATGAAACGAGCTTCCAAGAGGGCATTAGTGGAATTATACAGTATTTGGTTGCGTAGGAAGAACAGCAGAATGGTGGATAAGGCGTAATACCTACTATTCTTCTTCATTCTTCCCCGATAGACCAGAAGCAGCAAAAATTGCTAAGAAATTTCTCTTCTTCTTCTAGCTTCTAAATTCACGGTTGTCTTCAGTGCTGCATTGTGTGTGCATAGGGAAGCGGACGGTGACAGGTAGCAAATGGACGAAGTTCCCGCAGCCTTGCAGTACGGCCTTAGCAAATTGAATGCGACGATGCACACGGAGGTAAAGTTGTAACTGAATGTGCCTAACGGTACATACGTAGGAATACCATTTCGTAAAAGTTATTCGGGATACCTTTTGAGAAAATAAATTGTGATTTCTCTGTAGGATAAAGTCCGAAACGTTGACATCCGTCTGAGAACCAATGTTACCGAACTATAAAGCTATGTGCTTTCAAAACTAGCAATCTGAAGTTGCAATGGGCTGGACAGTGGACACGTCTATCGCAGAACCGATGAATGATGGAGTAAACGGGTTCTGGAGTGGAGATTTACAGATGACTTAAGGATGGTCGCTGGTGAAGAATGGGTGAGGGTGGTAGGAGATCGTGTGAACAGTGGAGAAATACAGCTTGATGATGATGATGTTAAAATATTAAAATATCTCTGTGATCTAGGAGTTAGACAATAATTTATTTGTGATATATATAGTTCAAAGCCTTCTCCTTCCTCTCCTCGACTATGGTGATGTTTGCAGCATATCTGTCAGAGATGTTGCTCAATAAAATAGACCGGTTACTTAACGCGTGTATCTGGTTCATCTTCTGTTTACGTAAATAGGATCACATCTCTGAATATCGTGCTAAGTTGAAGTGGCTGCCAATTCGTTGTCGCAAAAATCTAATAGTTCTCTGTCTTCTATTTTCTGTTATAAACGAGCCTGCGACACCGAAATACCTCAAGGATAAATCTTTCTTTATTTCACGACAAATCCCTTCGTTCTTCTCACAACTCACTTATTTCTGTCCCCTTGCATCATTCTGGATTTGTTTCAAATTCTTTTACAGTTGTTGCCACAAATTTATGGAACCATCTCCCTGGAAACTGCAAGCGTCTACCAGATCTTCGTTGAAAAAACTCGTCTATCTACACTTTCTAAATAGTTCCCTACAATGTTAATAAGTGTATATATGTATATTTTTGTGTATGTATTAGTATTTAGTATATGTATTTCTCATTGGTATATGCCGGGTGGGTTTGAACCGACCTTTGTAGGATTTAAGGAACGCGTTCTTACAACCGAGCCACTACCTCGCCTAACCGTCACTCCGCCTACCATCTATTTTTTGGCACGAACGGTGTATACTTATATCCAGGTGAATTTTATCCTTTCTAATTGATCCAATAACAGCGGGAGGTCATTTTGAAAATGTACTCTTGTTTCGTTTTGAACTTGCTGCGCATTTCTTTAGATCACATTTCCCAAGTAGGTTGAGAATCCCCAGTGTAGAGCCAAGTCCGTCTGTCCAGATAGTAAATGCATCTCACAGTTGTCCTATTTCGCGGTTCAAAAGTTTGGTGATATTTTATCGTTCTAAGCACTGACGCAACATTTCCAAACTAAATAAGGTTTGACTTGCTGGAATTTCGTTCAAATCTTTCTGGTTCTTTTAAGACGTACCATCTGCTTTTATAACGTAAATTGTAATTATAAATTGACACCCTGATCCTCGCCAACCCGTCTGGCCAGCGTGGCGAGTGTAGGCCAAATTTTCCAGATATATGTGCTGGAAGGCCCATCTCCAACAGTAAAGGTCTAGGGGCTATAATGAAAAGATAATAATAAAGGCATTGTGATACTAACTGTTCTGGAAGGACTTCTCGGACTTAGCGTTTTAGTGGCAGTGCAATGATATTGCATTACTTGCATAAATAAGCGGATTCATATTTAACCAACTTTACTATAGGCCAATCATGACAAGTGGCAAGCTCGTCGATGTCTCCAACGTACCAAACTCGAGAAATATCACAAATTAATTAAATATTAATTAAATGTATTTATTTACAGTAATAAATATGTTTGTGTCCCGACCGAGTCTAAATCCACGGACTTAACCGCTAGACCACGGAGGCACTTGTTAAATAAGTAATAAAGTGCAATTTATGTAACTATTATAAGTTTACCGGTTGGGTATACGAGTTGGCAAAACTTCCAGCCATTAAAATATGACAAATTGTTACTTCCAAAATTACAAATGAATTTTTAATGCTCTAATTTTACAATAAATTATTAGCTTCTCTGCAGAATTAAAATTAACTGTTGTTTTTTTTTTTAAATATCTATACTAGTAGTCCTAGTTAGAGGCTAAAAATATTATTACAAAAACTCAACTTTACAAAAAAATAATTCTAAAACCTTCAAGCGAAGTGTGAAAAAGCATCTAGTCAAGCCGGGATATTGTTAGTAACTTATATCAGAGTTTTTGATTCTAGTTGCTAGCATTCATGGACCTTGCGAGCTGGTACTGGTGAGCGCAAGGTCACATGCGTACTAGTATAAATAAAAAGATCCGTGCGAGCTTCGTACAGTCGTACCATATACATACACGTTAAGGTTCAACTAGTCGCTCGAACTCACTCGTGGACGCGGCCAAAAAGCACGCTGTCTCACCTAGCATTGTGTATAAAAGAGATAGAATCAGTTATGAGCAGTTAGCAGCTAGTCTACACGCATACGTCTAGTCGCACGCACACAAACACCGTGCCGAAGTCTGCCGAACTGAAACGACGTTAGACGATGCACGACTGTGCCGGTCGGAGTGGGGGGTGTTAGGTTTATTTTCGTTACGGAATTTCTTGATTCGGTCGCCGCGCTCAAAGCGCGATAAAAGCTATGCTTAAAAAAAATCATCGCTGTATCCGGTGGAACCACTGAGACTGAAACTCCGAGTGCACTATGTCCACTCGTCCTTCGACGGCCTTTTGAAACGCAGCTGCGTCCAAAAACATTTTTCTCAAAGTTTTTCTTTTATTTTCTGGAAAAGTAAATGGGGCCTATATACATTAGTGGAGAGATACAGGCTAATGATAAAGGCTTTAGCGTACCACGTCAGATTCAAATCATTGTTCTTGCTTCTTCCTGAAAACAGAAATCCATTTAAGATCTTGCAAACAATTTCTATTGATTCAATGGAAATGGACTGCAGTAGTAATCTTAAAGCTTTGAAGGTAGAATCCTTATCGTAGTCATTAATGGAGACGCACGATAGCTCAACAAACTAAATCTGTTCCCAGGTACCAGGTTCATTACGTAATGCACATTGAAAACATTGATTTATAAGTAGAGGTTTGGTCATTCGTCTAAACTTTTTTTATACTTAAACGATATATTATGGCCTCTATTGAAAAGACTGCCTCCGTGGTCTTTCTTTTTTAAGACGTTCACCATTCGCCATTCTGCTCCTCTACGTACAAGCAAATACTGTACGATTCCGTTAAAATATGTTCAAAATGTCCGTAATTTTGTCGAGCTTAGTGTCTAGGTAATCTTTTGTCAAATAAAATCTGTCTCTGACAAATACATTATTTAATGTCATTTCATTTCAAAATAAAGTTTTAAAATAAATAAAATTATTTATCTCAAGTGAACACTAACCTATCATATTAAGTACATCAGCGTTTGTTTAGCTAGCTTATTATAGCGCCAGCTACAACTAATAGTACTATTGACTGCCCTTCGTGCTATCCCGGCTGGACATAAATACACCGGTGCGGATCAATCGGTACAAGCCCACCTTTCGCATACAAATAGCGAGCACTAACTACAGACAAAATTCATTAGAGCTTGTAATACTCTTAATACATTCATTGATGAACTATCTTTGATGATGATAGTGGTGAAAAATTAACTTAAGGTTTTTTAAACGATAATAGTTTTTGTTTGTACAGTTATTAGTTTATTGCATGAAGTGATAGTTTGTAGATGCTTTCATCGTTCATAATATGTATTATTCTTGTAAATGACTTTCTGTTTCTATTTTGTATCTATACTTATACAAATACAAAAAATACAAAAACGTTTATTTGTTCTCAAAAATTGTTTACATATTTTTTTTTTTGGAGGAACTCCTATCCCCAGACTAGAATTCTCTGGGTTAAGCTTTGGATCAGTTTCTTCCTTGGTTACATTTTATTATTTAAGAGTATAAATTTTATGCCTCAATATTATTTTTATTTTATTAATTATTAAATTAATTTATCATGCCATGCATTATACTATTATTATATTATATACATGTTATATTATACTATATTATATTATATTATATTATATGATATTCCACCATATTTATTTTACGACTATTATTAAATTTATAAATCTCTAGGTATATAATTTGAGTAGTCTGGTGTATAGTTATTTCTGGTGTATTTTACGTCTAAATTAAACGTCAATAGTTTTCCTTAAAAAATAAATAAATTAATAAATGGCCCGGATCCTTACATCTAGATCAATGTTGAAACTATCCTTTAGCCACTATCTTCTGCGGTGGAACTGGTCGAAGGAAGACGATAGGAGTTTAATCGTTGCCAAGTGAAGTGGCACTTACTGAATTAGAAAGGGGTGTGCTATTACAAAATGCATTGGAAATGAATTAAGTCGGATCCGAAGTGTGCACGGGAAATGTTAAAACGTTTCGACCATTGAGTACATAGACATTGGCATTAAATAAAAATTATTGTTGCAAAAATGGTTTTACAGGAATATGAATTATATTAGTCATAATCGATCATTGATATATATGTAGATAAGAAAGAAAGATATTTTTTTATTGTCGTCCCAAAATAAAAAAATACAGAGTAGGTTAGTAGACAGTTGTTATTAATTAATATAGTACTAATAGTAGATATGACTGAGCTACATTTAAAAACACAAGTGTGGCAACAAATAGGAAATCAGCTCAGTATAAGATACAGATTCTGCTGCAGCACTGACTTTCAGCTGATGCCTTTTTTGAGATGGTCACGGTCACAGAGGCAATAATATACGAGTAATTAAAGATATATATATATATGCAACTTAAGAAATATAATCGACATATACTATATTAAATTTGTGGAATTTAATAAAGAGCAAATATTTTTATATTTAGATCGAAAGTAAAAATAAAGAACTACATATATATTTTTTTTATTATTTAGAAATAAAATCTGAAGTTACGGTGCAGAGGAGTTTTCCTTGAAATATCGCCACTCATACTGAGCCTAATCAAGTAGGTAGCAAAAGGTCGACGATCGCGCGAACGTTGCCTTACGTAATTCTTTCTCTCTTTATTCTGTCTCTTAGCTGTGGGCGAATTCAATTAATCAAAAAATTCAAAACTCCCCAGCCTTTAGGCATTTATAACGATGAACTTAGACAAAATACAAGGGGGTTATTTATAGTGGACTGTATGAATCTAAGGAAAAAGCTAGTTGCATTAATAACACAGGCTAAGAAGTTGGAAAAAATGGGAAATTGCAAGGAGTACGCACCTGATGTCCTTCGGGGGGGTGACGTCTTCCCGTATGCTCACTTCACAAACACTGCTTTTAATACACCGGCCGGTGACTGATATAAATAATCTTATAATTGTTAAATATTAGTCTTTTATGCGTGTGCGCAAGCAACACGACCGCTTCACTCGACGTCGCAAAATTGTGCGTATGGATTTAGGGACGGGAGAGGATCGATTCATACATCAATTGAATACAGGCGATACCAATGAACATCAATTGGTTTTGACGAGAAGTACAGAATGTACAGTTATTTAGGGCATTGATCGAAATTATTGTACGTAATCACTTTTCAGAAAATTTATATTTCTGTTTCAATAAATGCCCAAGCCATATATTAGTGAATGTTTCCAAGTGATATTGCTGTTCTTAAGGTGCTTGTAATAGTGAGTTGATTGGATTCCGTTTTGAAGATTAAAATCGACAACGTCTTTTTCATTGAACCTATAAAGTATCGTTACGACCGTAATCCCTGACATAATATTAATAACTATTATGCCTCGAATTTAAATGAAGCTACAGTACATGTTATGGCAACAATGTTACTTACATCTTACGGTCATAATTATTTTTAATATTTTTTGTTTTTTTTACCCGACTGCGCGACGGAAAGAAGGGATACAAACATCAGCGTATGTGTGTATGTATGTATGATTCTCAAGTCAATCGATTCGTTTTCATCACGCGAGTGTCACTGAAAATTGACATTAATTCAGAGGGGAAATTCTGCCAGTGTATTGGGCACCATGTCATAGGATAGCGATTTGGAGGAGCTTTATTTTGTAAGTATTGAATTTTTATTTTCAAAGTTTTTTTTTTCAGGTTGAATTAAGTTTTTAATGTAATTCATATATTGTTTTTTTTTATTATTTTTGTAAATAAATTTTACAAAAACGAATTAAAGTAAAAAGTGGTAAGCTAATTTAAGTACGAGGCCTCACTAAGATTTTTTTTCGTGATCGGTTAACCGCTATAACAGTGAAAGCACAAAATTATGTATATATTAAAAATCGTAAGTGCTGCAGCTTGCTTTAGTTTTCTTGTTTCACAAAATCATGCGGTTTCTAACCGAGCAGTTTAGCTGTAGTTTGGTCTAGCAAATGGTGCACGTGGTCTAGGAATGTTAGCAACTGGAATCAGACACTCATGACTGACATCAGTCCCTAACACTTTGAGCCTGATCCCGAAACGTGTGGATACACTCTACAGAGTTCATCGGCACAAACAGTGGATACTTGCCCGTCCCGGCAGGCTGAGCAAATTACCACCTATTTGTTGTTCTCATTGTAAGTATGTGCCATTTGCAATGATGTCAAATGCCTATTTTTAAGCTTGTTATAGTGATATGAACTGCCTCCGTGGTCTAGCGGTTAAGTCCGTGGATTTAGACTCGGAGGTACCGGGTTCGATTCCTGGTCGGGACACAAAAATATTTATTAATGTATATAAATACATTAATTAATATTTAATTTATTTGTGATATTTCTCAAGTTTGGTACGCTGGAGACATCGACGAGCTTGCCATGATTGGCCTATAGTAAAGTTGGCTAAATGTGAATCCGCTTATTTATAAGCGTGGTTTCTGACCACCCCGAAAGGGAAACGGTCGTGATGATACTTTACTTTAATAGTGATATGTATATAAAAATAACATCGCTTGAAACAAGACTTAATAAATTACTTAGTGGTAACACAAGGCTAACAGTGAAGTGAGATGGTTATAGCATTATTTTAGCACCTTGAGGTCTTGTTATGAGGCCCCACAGTGAGTCGGGCATGTGAACTACAACACGGGTAGGGCTCTTCACGGCATGGTTCATACTCGTATCATTACATGATTTTGTGATTCCGTCTATAAGCAAAAAAATAAATAGTATAAATTTAAGGCGAATATTTACATAAGGCCTAAGTATTATATGCAAAATAAGTTAATGTAAATTAGCTTTAATATGTGCTGTTTAATGTGGAATATAAATTTGGTCAGAGAACAGACGGGCTTATGTCCAGTAAGTCCTAAGGGGCTGTAATATAAGCCAGTAGCAATACAACCAATATTAGACGTAGATATAAAATAAAGAATGACCCACCCAGTAATTTATTTCATTGTTGACGAGTTGTGGTGGTCTTAAAATTAATTTTAATACAAATAAATTTTTAATTCAATATTTTGTCAAGATTCCTTTGTATAGTTTTAGCGGCCTTAAGGTAAAGCGCTATCAACTATTCATCATCATCATCATTACGGCCCCTGGAACACAGAGTCCAAGACTTTCACTGTTGGAGATGGGCCTTTCAGAAATTCCTGGAGAATTTGACCTATACTTGCCACGCTAGCTAGACGAGTTGGCGTGGGACTGATGACAATTGTTTATGACAATGTATTAACGATTCCACAAGTTGATATTATTTATTACTGTACTATAAATATATATATATATATAATCAGTCACAAAGTATCACTTAATAGCAGTTACGATTATAGCCTAAAATAGTTAGATACGAGTATAATCGTAGCAGTTTGCTCAGGTTTAACATTAATTATTGCACATATTTGTATAATAATGATGCCTTTTTAGTTGAGGTGGTGGTTCGTTTTAAAAATGGTTTCCTTAAAATCCCGACATATGGAATAAAAAATACACTTTTCTTACGTACCTACATTTGTCATACATTTATAACACCATGGTCGCGGTTTCAATGATACTAAATAATGGAATCTTTAATAAATAGTCATAAAAAATACATCAGATACTTGCCAACCTGTCAGCCAACATGGCTAATGTTGGCCTAAATTGTCAGATTTAGGAGTTTATGTTCGAGGGGCTGTGAGGATGATAATATTGCCTTTTTTTTTTTACAACTTTTAACAATATAAAAGGCAAAAGAATTGCATAGTGTTGATCACTCGTTGGCCCCAATTATTCGTATAGAGGGAATTTACCCAATATATGTCTTTGACCACAAATAATAGTATAGGCGATAAATAACATACCCCTTCATCGAGACCAGCCACCCGCGGACCCTACAAATTAGTTGCTCCACATTGACTTACATATAAAAAAAAATCTTTTTTTTTTAAACTTCGTATTTAATCTGAATATACGTTTTCGTAGATCTGTACATACATATCTTCACGCCAGCTCCCTTGCGGCAGAGACAATTGGACGTCATTTGTCACGATTTATACATACCTCTTTCGCTTCGTCGACATTCATCAACCCTTTCATACATGCCCTTTTGTTTCGTAGGCTCTTTACTGCACCTTCTGCGAGTGTTTTAGTTATTTGGTCGTGATTTGAGTCTTTTTTTTTTTTCACTCACATAATTTATTTTGGTAGGTAGCTATTAGATAAGACACTAATTCTCTATTCATTAGTGACTATCTTTAAGGTATTAAGCTCGCCTATGTACTTTAGTTTATTTCAGATATTTATTGTGCAATAAAGAACTTTTTACGAAAAGTAAAAGTTTTGGTCTGCCAGGGCCTCTTTTACCCACAATTTACGCATTATATTTATATATATAATATTTCGTCAATCTTTTTTTACTTATCGGAGCATACTTTATTTATTTTAAAAGCATAGCTGACCGCCTTCGTGGTCTAGTGGTAACAAACGTTGCCGTGAACTCGTGAGGTCGTGGGTTCGATTCCCACCGGGGGCAAGTTCTACATTGTATAATTTGTCTAGGTCTGGGTGTTTATATGTATAATATATTTACAAAAAATAATAATAATGTATAATATATAGTTTATCAACCATCTAGTTTCCGTAACACAAGCCTCGTAGCTTACCACGGAAACTAGATGGCGCTGTGTGACCTGTCTGGAAATATTTATTTATTATTTATTATTATTATTATAGGGATGCTTTCTTTCATATCTACTCTATTGCGTCGTTACGTAATGTGGTCCGCCAAAGTTACGCCGCTTATCTGACATAGTGAACTCATTTCTACTGCATTAACCCTACTCTCATACGTATTCTGGAATATCGACGTCTCGCTTCCATACATCAGTGGCATGGCATTGTGTAGTGTAATGGCGAGCCGAGCTTTATTACTGACATTTCGACTACCGATCAGTGACCGCAGGGCACATAACAATTATCCACATTTACTTTTATTTCAATAAATTTTATATTATTTAAAGTTTTTGTGTATAATATGTTCTTTTATTTCCGTCATGAAGTATAATTAATAATAACAAAATAATCTTATATTTCTTTGAAATGTGTGCATATTATAAAACACAGCCTCCGCGTCTGTCTGTCAGTCTGTTCGCGATATACTCAAAAACTACTACACTAATTTTCATGCTGTTTTTACCAATCGAGGAAGGAAGGTTTTACTATATAATTTGTTAAGTTTTTGTATACATTCACAATAATAGAGGTCTTGCTCAATAAGATGGACAGGTTACTCAACTCCTGTTTCAGGTTTATCTTCGGCCTTCGCAAATATGACCACATCTCTGAGTATAGAACAAAATTTAAGTGGCTACCAATTCGCTCTCGCAGGAATCTCCGAATTCTCTGTTTACTATTTTCTATACTCAACGAGCCTGTGACACCAAAATACCTCAAGAGTAAATTTGCCTATCTCTCTTCATTCCATGATAAGTCTCTTCGCTCTTCTCATAACTCTGTTCTCTCCATTCCCTCTCACCATACTGGATTTATGGCCAACTCATTTGCTGTTGTCGCCGCAAATCTGTGGAATGAACTACCGGTAGAAATCCGACAAGCATCCAACCGAAAAATATTTAAAAAAATGGTGTCATCGTATTATTTCAATGGTTCATAAGTTATTTAATGGTATCATATGTAGTATATGTATTATTAGTATTTAATATATCATAGTTATTAGTATGTATTTAGTAATATCATTGTATTTTTATGTATATAGATTTATTTATTATTATTATATATAAAT
Source organism: Tinea semifulvella (assembly GCA_910589645.1). Lineage (NCBI taxonomy): Eukaryota > Metazoa > Arthropoda > Insecta > Lepidoptera > Tineidae > Tinea > Tinea semifulvella. The sequence continues at coordinate 6,026,382 of OU342608.1, read as the reverse complement.
ATTTGCACCTACCTTACATTTGAAATGGTCCCCATTGTCCCTAAGGTTGGCTGTCAGATAATGTCTAGCGGCATTAAGTCCGCCCCTTGTATAACGTGCAATAAAGTTTTAAATAAATAAAATAAATAACAATATTTGTTGGAGGTGTCGGAAAAAAATAAGCTGTCTGGGAGCTTTCAACAAAAACGCTTCGAGATATAACAAAATAATGTATAGTGGAAATGTGTATCTTATATAGGTCTACAAAAAATATCACAATAGCATATGTCTATCTCTTAAGGATAGCATCTTCTTCTTAGTCGCTACACTCTTGGCAGAGTGGTCGTGGTCGTCACTTGAGTGTCAGTGGCACGCTTAACAAGTCGTCGCCACTCGTCTCGAACTGCAGCCTTCCTGGAGCACTCATGTAGGGGGTGATCCATTGCTGCTTTAACCTGGTCAGTCCATCTCATCGGAGACCTACCACGCATTCTCTTGCCATCGACTTTTCCCTGAACTACAAGGCGCTCAATGGATGTATCTCCACGCCGTGATACGTGTCCAAAGAAAGTGAGAATGCGTGATTGCACGATTGAGGAAAGGCGTTGTCCTATCTCTAGTTCCTCCAGGATAGATTTGTTGGTTCGGAACTCCGTCCACGATATGCCCAACATTCTCCGCCAACACCACATTTCTAGAGCATTAATACGTTTTATTTCAGTTTCGCGCAGGGTCCACGTCTCTGCAGCATACAGGAAAATGGGGAACACAAGAGCTCTGACCAGCCGGATTTTAGTAGCTTTCGGTTCCTCCATATTTTCTTAAGCTTCTCCATAGAGGACACTGCCATACGACGCTTAATTTCCTCCTCGCATCCACCGCCATTCGATATCAATGCTCCCAGATAAATGTATGATTGGACAACATCGCATTTTGCTATCTGTTTAATTTCTGGCCAGTTATCGTTGGCACGGTCTACAATCATTACCTTTGTCTTGCTGCGGTTAATTAAAAAATTAAACAGCATACTACATCCATTTTAATACTTTAAAAATGGGCAATTCTGAAGCAGTAATTGGAAAGCTATTTACACAAGTACAGTATTAATCCTTATCATTTTAAATAAGTTACTTAACTTGAGCAGTACATGAAGATAATTTTTACCATTTACACCATGCAAATTAAACGAATACCTTGGGAGATATAAGAAAATCAAAATAATGCGCAACAAAATTAATTTCGTGTCGCCGTTTACGCGGGGAAAGTCAAAGTCAAAGTCAAGTCAAAGTCAAAATATCTTTATTCACGTAAACCTATTACAGGCATTTATGAAACGTCATTAATTTAATTATTTTGAATGATTCTACTCCTGCTAGTAGAAGACTAAACAGCAAAGTGGTCCAATAAGTAAGCTGTTAGCAGAAGACCAGCAGCTTAGCAAATCCGGTTAAAACATCTCGTGTCGAATATATGGGTCGTAATGGCCCATTCACCACCTTCGTGTAATAATTATCCACGTCCATGATGCTGGGTTAAATTTGGCACATGTTTTACTTGGTCCTTAGATATTGGTCAAAGTAAGTGTAACCTATTTATGTACAGCTAAATAAGACTTAGACACCTTTGGGCAAAGTTAGAATTTAGGCATCTGCTAGTTTATTCCCTAGGCGTCTTCGCTTCGTATCGACAATGCTGTATTTACATACATACATACATATCTTCACGCCAGATCCCTTGCGGGGTAGGCAGAGACAATTGAGCGCCATTTGACACGATCACGACATACTTCTTTCGCTTCGTCGACATTCATTAACCTCTTCATACATGCCCTTTGGTTACGAAGACTTTTTAATGCACCTTCAGTCAGTGTTTTATTTATTTGATCGTGATATGTGAGTCTCGGTCTGCCAGGGCCTCTTTTACCCACAACTTTCGCATTATATATCTGGTTCGTCAATCTTTCATCGCTCATCCTTTCAACATGCCCGAACCAACGTAGCATGCCTTTCCTTATTTTTGTCCCTATGCTTTCCTTCATACCAACTCTTTTCCGTATTTCGACGTTACGTATGCGGTCCGCCAAAGTGACGCCACATATCCGCCGCAACGACCGCATTTCTACTGCATTAACCCTACTCTCATGCGTATTCTGACGTATCCACGTCTCGCTTCCATACATCAGTGTTGGTACCAACATGGCATTGTGTATGGCGAGCCGAGCTTTGTCACTGACATTTCGACTGCCGATCAGTGACCCCAGGGCACCGTTAACACTATTTCCCGCGTTCACTCTTCTTTAAACGTCCCTATCGTACTTCCCATCCGCATTGAAAACACTGCCCAGATATATAATTTCATTTACTTGTTCTAGAGTTTCATCATCAATCTTTATCGTCACGGTTGTCATCCTTATTATTTCAAACACTAGTACCTTGGTTTTTCTCGCATTCAAACGGAGTCCTTTTTCTGCACATCCTTCCTTTATTCTTGTGACTAGTGATTGCAGTTGTTGTTCGGACGATGCCATAAGAATAGCATCATCTGCATAAAGCAGGCAGTTCACCACTAGATCACTCATCTTTATCCCACAGTCACTCTCTCTCACTCTTTTTAGGCATTTGTCGAGATATAGAGTGAATAATCTAGGAGAAAGCACACAACCCTGTTTGACTCCCATTTGGGATTCAAAGCAAGGCGACATACCTCCCTCCACCCGCAAACAAGCTTTGCAGCCCTTGTACAGGGACTGTATAGCTTGTAGCAGTTTGTCATTCACTCCATACTCCGGCAATATGTCCCAAAGCTTCTTTCTTACAACTCTATCAAAAGCCTTCTCCAAATCCACAAAAGCACAGAAAACCTTCTGGTTTAAGGCCAAAAACTTCTCTGAGATATTGCGGAGCGAAAAGACTTGGTCAGTGCATCCTCTTCCAGGTCTAAAGCCTCCTTGTGCCTCCCATAAAAGACCTTCAGTCTTCTCTTGCAAGCGTTTCGTGAGAATCTTGCCATACATCTTGCTCGCCAAACTGATCAAACTAATCGCTCGGTAGTTGGCACAGTCCAATCTAGATCCCTTACCTTTGTATAAAGGAATTGTATTTACCAATATAAAGTATCATCAGAGTGTTTTTTTTTATTTTTTTTTTATAGTAAGTGGTGCGCGATGTTTATAAAATTAGCGATTAAAAAAATCAGACACTCATGACTGATCTCCGTGGTCTAGCGGTAACAAACGTTGCCGTGAACTCGGGAGGTCGTGGGTTCGATTCTTACCGGGGGCAAGTTGTACATTGTATAATTTGTCTTGGTCTGGGTGTTTATATGTATAATATGAATATATTGAAAAAAAAAAAGTATTGTATGTAGTTTATCAACCATCTAGTTTCCGTAACACAAGCCTCGTAGCTTACCACGGAAATTAGATGGCGCTGTGTGACCTGTCTGGAAATATTTATTATTATTATATCAGTCCCTAACACTATACCGGCTTGGCTCGGCATGACGGCACTTCAAGCCTGATCCCGAACAGTGTGGATAAACTTTACTAGGTTTATTGGCAAGAACGGTGGATACTTCCCCGTCCCGGCAGACTGGGTAAATACCATCTATTTGTTGTTCTCGTTGAAAGTATGTGCCATTTGCAATGATGTCAAATGCCTATTTTTAAGCTTGCCATGGTGATATTTATATAAAAATAACACCGCTCGAAACGAGACTTTATATTACTGTGTATTTTGTATTTATATATTATTTCAATAAAATAATAAGATAAATAAACAGTACATGCAGTGGAACAAACTACAACTGGCCATTAGACGGGCACTATCTGTCAATATTTTTAAACAATTAGTAACTAACTTGTTTCTTGATAAGCAGGAGCACACCGCATCCAGTACACATTAAATATTTATGTACACAATATGTTTATGTATGATAATTTGTATATATATATTATATATATATATACAAATTATATATACATACATACAATTAGTAACTAACTTGTTTCTTGATAAGCAGGAGCACACTGCATCCAGTACACATTAAATATTTATGTACACAATATGTTTATGTATGATAATTTGCATATATATATATATACTAAATAAATATTTTTTTAAGCCCACGGTTATATTTGTTCCGTTTGGTTGGGTTAGTTGTGGATGTGTCCCGCACTCTGTGTTGAGGGGGTACTCCCACTACTCCACCGGGTCAATTGTTGTGGTGGTGTAGCCCGTACTGTGTCACCGCATGTTCATAATACTAGCATGTAGTTTATGTGCTTGGTATGTAGTGTATTTATAAATTAGACTAATTGATTAGACCTGCGCGAGGGCCTACGCTGATACTATCGATAATTGGGCTAAAATTGTAAAAAAATTATAAAATAAATTTTGGACATAAATGAAGAACACAGAATCAGATGTTTTAAGAGTTAATGACCTTCTCATATGGAAAACAGGACTTACCCAAAGCAATCCACGTATCCACGTGTGGGATGGCTCGATTAAACACTAGGTTTGTTGTCCAATTTTATAGTCTATGCACCACAAGCTTTATTATACACCCCACCCACATACAGTTTAGATCACTAATATTCTCCAAAAACCTTCGAATTATAATTTAAAATTCATAAAAAACACACGCGAGCCATGAATCGGTGCGGTTGAAAAATTGCAACTGATATGGCAACTTGATCGTCATTGGCTCGTAGCTCGTGACGTCAGTTGCAAATGTTTTGGATGCGTTTTACTGGGAATTGAACCTGCTACCATGCGAGGCCGCAACACTAATATTATTAGATTGTTGCACCCTGCCCATAATCTCTCACCATCCCAAAGGTTAGTTGTCAGAGAATGCCTAACAGGCATTATATGTACCTAATTTTAAGTTTTGGTGAAATAAAGAAAAAAAAAGGGGAAAAATATACATTACTTAAAATCTACTACATTTCGCAGTATTGTGAGGACTAACTTTGCTCCAGTTTCATCGCCACTAGTCGCTTCTTAAATTCTCACTGGTTCCCAAACTCCTGTAATAAGTACTTAAACTGACTTTTGTCGTTCCTCAAACTGGAAAGCGGAATAACAAAATGCAGGCAAGTTAAGTGGGTTAAAGAGAGTAAACCGGTTATCTGAGATAAGCATAGCGGGTTAATACAGCGATTTTGAAATAAAACGTCAGTGGTTGTTTATCTTATTAATTAATAAAATTTAATTTTTCGTTTATTAATTCCGTTAATTATCAATAGAAACCTTATTCTGGGATAACTTGGATCTGCAAAGTTTAAATTTCTGTATATATATATATACAAAAATATATATATATTTTTGTATTATTGTATTAATCATATATATATAGAAATATAGTTGGATGAGCAAGCAAGGAACAGTCTGCTACTATATACTCCTATAGTGGTTATACAAACTAAGGTTGGATGCAGCTGTAAAGGGGCGTTGTCTAATTAATATATACTAAAACTATAGATTGATTGCTGAATCATACTGTATGAGCATTATAGTTGTTGCTGTTATCTTATAGCTAATAACATAACGTTAAAAATAAAGAACCTAATTTAAATTTTATTAAGTAAAGAGATTTGGTAAACTAAATGTGGATTTAGACGCAGAGGAATCGAAGCGATTCCTGGTCGGGACACAATAATTTATTTTATTTATTTGTGATATTTCTCGGGTTTGGTACGCTAAAGACATCGACGAGCTTGCCACTTATTATGATAGGCCTATAGTAAAGTGGCTAAATTTGAATCCGCTTATTTTTACGGTCATGATGATACTTTATTTTTTACTTCATGAAAAATTAAAATTGGCAAACACTTAAGACGCTGATCGATCGTTTGCATAATTGTAGCATAATCATGTCATAGACAAATAATAATACCTGTTTTCTTATAGTTAGTTTTTTATGCAGTTTGCTTTAATATCTAATTTTGAAAATAATATCATTTTAATATAAGTATTTAAATTATATTAATTATATAAATTAATAAACATCCTTTGTGGTTCGTTTCCTCGTCAAAACACAAGTATTTATTTTTTGAGTCTAGTATGCTAGAAATATTAAGTAGTTTGATTCTACTCATGATGGCGGTAAAGTAAATTGGTTACTATGAATCCGTTTTTTTTTTAAAGCGACGTATCTGGCCGAGGTATGCGGTCGTTATGATAATTTTGATTAAATATTTCTCGCTCCGCTTATGACAGGGCGTGTCATTATCATAGATCCCTGTTCCTCTAAACAGTTGTGAAGAATTCACCACCGGGTCGACTGCGAATCTTGAATTTCAAGTAACTATGACTTCATGCCAGAGCGTACAGTTTGTGCGGAGCTTGCTAATTTATTTTTTGGCTTCAATATCAACATTTCTTCTTTAATAGTAAATTATACAGATAGGTACCTACCCTATGTTTTATATTTAAGTATTTATTATATTGCATGTCATACAAGTATATAATAATAATAAATAATAATAATAAATATTTCCAGACAGGTCACACAGCGCCATCTAGTTTCCGCGGTAAGCTACGAGGCTTGTGTTACGGAAACTAGATGGTTGATAAACTACATATATTACTTTTTTTGTTTTTAAATATATACATATTATACATATAAACACCCAGACCGAGACAAATTATACAATGTACAACTTGCCCCCGGTGGGAATCGAACCCACGACCTCCCGAGTTCACGGCAACGTTTGTTACCACTGGACCACGGAGGCGGTCGAATAAATACATTTAATTAATATTTAATTTATTTGTGATATTTCTCGAGTTTGGTACGCTGGAGACATCGACGAGCTTGCCACTTGTCATGATTGGCCTATAGTAAAGTTGGCTACATGTGAATCTACTTATTTATAAGCGTGGTTTTTGACTACCCCGAAAGGGAAACGTTCGTGATGATAATTTTATTTTTTTGCTAATATCAACATTTCTCCTTTAAAATTAAATTATACAGATAGGTTTTATATTTAAGTATTTATTATATGGCATGTCATACAAGTATATATAGATATTTATATTTTAGTACGAGTATAGCAGCAAAGCGTTGCATGGACTAAACGAGCCCATATCTTGCTCCAAACAAGAGTTAGATCTATCCTGCACTTCGCCGAGCGAACATCATCAGGGGCAGCAGTCTCGACATTTTATAAGGATTGGTAACTTAACGATTTAAGGTTGCCATTGGCGAGCCTTCCAACAGACCAAATCGCGTGGTCCCTTTCCAAAATTTGTGTTTGTTGAAAACATATTTATTTATTTTATTCATCATCATCATTACAGCCCCTAGAACACAGCTGGAGATGGGCCTTCCAGAACATATATCTGGAGAATTTGGCCTACACTCGCCACGCTGACCAGACGGCTTGGCGAGGATATGATGTCAATTTATTATGACAATTAATAAACGATTCCACGAGTTGGTATTAGTGAAACCGGGACCGACGGCTTAACGTGCTCTCCGAGGCACGGGAACTGTGGTGTTGTAAATCCATGACAAATGTACGTAAGAAAAGTGTATTTCTTATTGGTACATGCCGGGTGGGTTTGAACAGACCTTTGTAGGATTGAAGGAACGCGTTCTTACAACCGAGCCACCACCGCGACCACAACTTTTTAATTATTTATTTCAACGGTCAAACCTTCGGGACAACGAGAGCAGTAAGTACATAAGGTAGGTGCAATACTAAATAAACTTGAAGAGTTTTAATGCAGATAACATATATTTACATACTTATTACACTAATGCCATACACTACACACATAAAACATTAACAATATGATATATACACAATAATATACCTACTAACAATAAACAACATTCTGATTAAGACTAAGCTAAAACAAAATGTATATTGTTTTTAAACGACGTCACAGCTTTGGATTACGTCTACGTTGATTTGGTTTATTTTGCGTTTCGCCGCCGCCAGAGACAACTTTATAATCTTTTTGATAATGGCATCCTTTAGTCATAAAAATGATGACATGCCGCAAATATATCGAATATTATCGATTTGATTTTAGTGTTGCAAGGGATTGAATATTGTTCATTGATATAATACACATATTAGGTAATAAAATGAGTTAATACGGAGCTACCTGAGTTTTTAATGACATAAGTTCTCATATTAGAATATTACCGTTCTTTTGAACTAATGATATTGACAAAGTCAGCTTTTTGATTTTGTAAGTGGCAACATTTTATGACATACCAACGAAATCGTAAAGACGACAAGGCAAGAATTTACACGTATTTACAGATTGGAACGGACATCATCACTTTGTACATTTATTTAAGTTAAGTAACTTAACCTAAGTTACTTTGTGAATTCACGTTCAAATTCATGGAAGACACTGACTCCTGAAACACACACAAATAGTTCGGGAGTCAGAGGATGCTAAAATTGTATACAAAGCATTGATCAATTTAACTGTTCCAAATGTTTATTGTTTATAGTTTTTTTTTAAACAATAAAGTTTATTATTATTATTATTAAATTAAATAAATACATACTTTGGGTAGTATTTTCGACTATTTACTTCTTATTGATGTAAAATAAATCCTATAGATAGAGATACCTAAACGCTCGCAGATGTCGCTTTAATAAAACCAAATCAATGTTCGCTCAGCGCAATACTTCTGCAATTCGATTTATCATGCGAAGATTTAATCTAGGCTTCCCCACTAACCGGAGATAGAGATTTTCGCCACCCTTTTTATGAACAAAACGTTCATTGATATTTTTTTTGTTATATTCGAAAAGTTTTATGGCTGCATAGCTGTTTGTGCAATATAGTGGTCATAAAAAAGAAACATTTTGTCGTAGGGAAATTGTTATATTTAGACTCATTTTACTGCCAAATAACATCATCCATTTTTGGCTATGTACAAGGGGCGGGCTTAATGCCGCTAGACATTCTCTGAAAGCCAACCTTAGCATTTAAAGTGAACGGTAGGTGCAAGTAAAAATTAAATATATTTTAACTATACGATCACATTGTAAGCAATAAACAATATATAAATTGTATATACACATAAACACATACATACATACACACAATAATACATACAATACAATATTTATATACATACACTAATTAGGTATCTTGTTAGGAGCCATTTAAGAAATGCAAATAGACCATATTTTTAAATTGAGCTCGATTTGATGCTTGTCTTATATTTAAGGGCATGTTGTTCCACAAATGCGCAGCAACAACTGCAAAAAAGTTTGACACAAAGGAAGAATGATGCGAGGAATTATCATGAAATGTGAATAGATATTATGTATTTAAATTCTTTAATGCACTTAAGAATAGTACAGAGGCGAGCTATAATGCCAGTAGGCATTCTTTACCAGCTAACCTTGGGGATCGAGTAAAGCTATAGGCAGGATGAAAAAATAAAATAAAAAAATAATGATACAGTTAATAAGTTACTTAAATTATTACTATAATAATATACTACACATTATACCTACGCACATAATCTATTTATGTACTTGTAGTACATAATTTTTGGCAATTTGCTTTTTATTTATTTAAATTCTTTAATGCACTTAAAAATAGTACTGAGGCGAGCTATAATGCCAGTAGGCATTCTTTCTAAATATCTATTCCTGAATTTCAATACTCATTTTTCTGCCAAATAAGTCCTTCCATTTTTAGCTATTTGTTATTTAATTATTTAAATTCTTCAATGCACTTAAAAATAGTACAGAGGCGAGCTATAATGCCAGTAGGCATTCTTTACCAGCTAACCTTGGGGATCGAGTAAGGTGAATGGCAGGATGAAAAAAAAAACAATTTTTAATGATACAGTAAATAAGTTACTTAACTAATTATAATATACTACACATTATACCTACACACATAAACTTTACACAGTTTTTTAAATAGTTTATACAACAATGATAAAATAATAATAATAGTTGGTTCGTACTTTTATTAACGAGTCTAATATTACTTTTACTATATATAACTGTGCAATTAAGGTATTTGGAAAATAAAATATGTAGTTTTCGTATCAAGTCCTTTAGTGGTACAGCTGTCATGATAACATTTTAAACATTTTGCACACCTAAACTATATCATATACACATTTTTTTTTTTAATACATCGTATTGAATTAACATGTGCACTGGAGGCAATTAGAGCCTGGAAAATAAAATGTCCCAATGATGATATTCCAAAGGAATCAAACTTTCAAAAACTTTGGGATACACCATTGGTACAAAACACCTATAAACATTTGGCTCAAAATCCAATCAGTGATCAACATCGCGCCCGGCTTCTGGCTTCAGTAGAAAAGGAATCCGGCCACTGGTTACACGCACTGCCTTCTGCGAACCTCGGCACACTGCTTGACGACGAAAGTTTCCGTATCGCCGTTGGTCTACGGTTAGGGGCACCATTATGTATCCTACATAGATGTCCGTGTGGAAAGGAGGTCGACTGTCTTGGAGTTCATGGGCTCTCCTGTTCCAAAAGTGCGGGCAGATTTTCCCGCCACGGCTCCCTTAACGATACTATAAAAAGGGCTCTAGCCACCATCGAGGTTCCAGCTCTTCTAGAGCCTGTTGGAGTTATCCGAGATGATGGCAAGAGACCCGATGGTATGACGTTGGTCCCCTGGGAACGGGGACGTGCTCTAGTGTGGGACGCTACGTGCGTCGACACCCTTGCCGCGTCGCATCTCAGGGGGACAGCGCATAAAGCGGGAGCCGCGGCGGAAAATGCGGAGTCCAGCAAGCGGCGCAAGTATGTAAGTATATTAAAAGATTACATATTTGTGCCGTTTGCTGTAGAAACTCTGGGCCCATGGAGTCCAAGCGCAAAAAAGTTTTTAAAAGACATAACACCGCGTCTTGTTGTCTCCTCCGGTGACAAGAGGGCTGGCTCTTTCTTCGCCCAGAGAATTAGTATTGCAATTCAGCGGGGAAATGCAGCCAGCGTTCTTGCCACCATTCCACGCGGACGGGACTTATATCCCTATCCTTAATATTAATTTTATTTTATATGTTGTAAATTTTTTTTTTTTTTTGTACAGGTCAGAATATGCACCCACATACCGTAGTCACCATCCTTTCGCGTACGTATAAACTTTGAGACTCATACATCTGTCGCACAATAAATATGTGTTTCCACTTTCCTATAACCTGAAGTCAAGCGAAATGTGAAAAGGCATCTAAGTCAAGCCGGCATAGTGTTAGGGACTGATATCAGTCATAAGTATGGAACGATCTTCCTGTCATCGTACGGCAAGCAACTACTAGGTCATCTTTTAAAAAACAGGTGTATTCACACTTCTTAAATAGATCCTGACAGCGTTAGTAAGTAGTATATATGTATGTTTATGTATAATAATGTGTATTATTCTTTATTCTTAGTGTATCACCGTACATTCCCACCGGAATTTGGTTAAGTCAATATAATTTAAACAAAATTGTACACAACATATATTTAACGTTAAAATATCTGTCTTGCCTGGAGAGTGCAATGTGAAGACAAGGAACAGAACTGGTAGTAACATAGGAACATCAACACAATAACAAAAAATAACCAAAAATATAGGTACCTATATTAAATATAAATATGTTCCTACCTTAGGTAAATAAATTAAACTGTTGTTGCGGCTGTATATGGGCTTTGTCAGTAAAATTATATATTATTACATACCTACTTAACTAATTAATTATTATTTAATATTAATTAATTAATTAATTATTATTTAATATTAATTAATTAATTAACTATTATTTAATATTAATTAATTAATTAATTATTATTTAATATAATTAATTAATTATTATATATATTATATTACTATATAATTTATTAGTATTTAGTATATTGATATTATGATATATGTAAAGATATATGATGTAAGTACATATTAATCGTATTAAATTAACTTTTATAATTATGGTATTATTTATATTTCTATGATTGTTCAAATTTGTCCCTAAGGTTTGGCTGTCAGAGAATGTCTTCGGGCATTAAGTCCGCCTTTCTACTTTGTGCAATAAAGTTTTTTAACTAATTAAAAAAAATAAGTGTCTGATTCCAGTTGCTATTGCATTCAGGTGGGCTGTTGTATTTTAATTTTTGTGTTATAATTTAGTAACCTTCAACGTATTAGCCTCGCTATTCAGAAGGGAAATGTTGCCAGTCTCCTTGGCTGTTTATCCCTAAAGGTTCGTCTCTAGAGGACATTTTTTACTTATAGTTTATTTTTCATTAGCTTTGTTTATATTGAAATTTTGCTTTAATTGTATTATTATTTAATAAATTTGTAACCTTCCTGTTATCAATGTTTACCTTAATTGGGTCTTAGATATAGAAATATTTCAAACCCAAATATGAGAGTACATCCCTAAACTCACTAAAAGGGGTTAAAAGCAAAATAACTAACGCAAATTCGGTTAGCCACATATCAAGTTCCTACATACAAGCTTTCGGACCAAATTGTAAATATTTGGTCAACAGGAAGCCCGCTAAATGCCCGCCCCTGGACTATACTGATAATATAAATTTTGCAATATCCAATCTGCATTAGAAGCGGACACACAAACCTGCATCATCATTCCAGCCCCTAGAACACACAATCCTAGACCTCAACTGCTGGAGAAGCCTGCTGCCTTCTAGAACATATATTATTTTTTTATTTTAATATTTTTCAGACAGGTCACACAGCGCCATCTAATTTCCGTAAGCTACAAGGCTTGTGTTACGGAAACTAGATGGTTGATAAACTACATATTATACTTTTTTTTTGTAAATATATACATATTATACATATAAACACCCAGACCGAGACAAATTATACAATGTACAACTTGCCCCCGGTGGGAATCGAACCCACGACCTCCCGAGTTCACGGCAACGTTTGTTACCACTAGACCACGGAGGCGGTCGTATATGTACGAGTATATTTATTTATTTATTTGTAAGGAAATTTTACGGCTAACTTATACAGAACAACTAATATAATGATAAATTTTTAGTTTTAGTTTTCTTTATAATTAGTTTTTAGTCAATTTTATTTTAATATTTTTGTATCGAATTACCTACTATGATAAAATAAAATTGAAAAGTTTCCACAACAAAAGGGTTACATAATATTAAATACAACATCATCAGCCTCCCTGCCTCCATGGTCTAGCGGTTAAGTCCGTGGATTTAGACTCGGAGGTAATAAATACATTTAATTATTATTTAATTTATTTGTGATATTTCTCGAGTTTGGTACGCTGGAGACATCGACGAGCTTGCCACTTGTCATGATTAACCTATAGTAAAGTTGGATAAATGTAAATCCGCTTATTTATATGCGTTGTTTCTGACCACCCCGGAGGGAAACGGTCGTGATGATGCTTTACTATTATCAGCCTGTCCCTGCACTGCTGGATGCCTTCCGCAAGGTTTGCCACTTCACATGATCACCTTTCCTTACATTGTGTTCACTGCAGAACCCGTATATTTATTTCAAAACTTTACACAATAGTAAACATACATATACAACTTACAAATCTTGTTTGGAGCTATTTAGAAAATGTGAGTAGACCAGTTTTTTAAATGATGATCTGGTAGATGCCTGCCTTATGTTAATAGGTAGATTGTTTCACAGATTTGTAGCAAAGGAATTCGAAACAAATCCGGAATGATGAGATGGAACGGAAAGAAGTAAGTTGTGAGAAGATCGGAGAGATTTATCATGAAAAGAGGAGAGATGAGCGAATTTGTCCTTGAGGTATTTTGGTGTCGCAGGCTCATTTAAAACAGTCTACTTCATCACGACAAATTATTATATTATTTTAAAGACTATTGTAAAGTTCATATTAGTAAATTTGGTTTTTTGACGGATATCCACGTTTCGGAATTAGCTAAGTACTGAGCAAATCTCCCTTCATAGCTTAGCGAAGCTTTCTTATACTTGTGGACTAGACCTGCTGTCAGTATCCACCTCTCTGCTCAGTACGACAATACTGGAAGAGTAATTTAAATATTCATCACATTACAGCCCCTAGAAAACAAGTCCAAGACTTCCACTGTTAAAGATGGGCCTTCCACAAAATTCTGGAGAATTTTGCCTACACTTGCCACGCTGGACAGACGGGTTGGCGAGGTTCTGATGTCATTTTTAAAAACAAGTTATTAACGTATTCAGGATTTGGTTTTATTGTTTTTTTTTTTTTTTATAGACGGTGAATCGATAAATCATCAATGATACGCCCCCTGCCTAAAGGGCCAACGCGGGTGGGGGTCGCATGCCCGACTCATACGTGAAGCTTCCTAAGGAAGCCCTGGGGCGCCTACGGGCACCCTATAAACCGTCTCTATCTCACTGTTGGCCCTGTGTGCCTTTACAACTAAGTCTGAGGGACCGACGGAGGCACGGGAACGGTGGTGTTGTAAATAAATGACAAATGTACTTATGCAAAGTATATTTCTCATTGGTACATGCCAGGGTTCGAACTGACCTTTTTAGGTTTTCTTTTTATTTTCAAGTTAAGCGTTTTTACAACTGAGTCAGCACTGATCTACAAAGGAATTTTTTTTCTAATGTATTTTAGAAAAAAAAGCTTTTGTCGTCGAGCTAGCAATTTTTAGAGGTTTAGTCGCAACAGGTTTGTGTGTCTACCTTTACAAAGGCACGTAGTAAGCGGTTTTGATTAACAAAGAACATGATCAACGTATTAGGGACCGCATTTGGATCGAGTAAAAAGTATCATTACGACTGTAATTTATTTTTAGAAATATTTTTTACATTTATACAATTTTACGACATTTACATGTCTCTAAGAACTCAATATATTTTTTTATTTATTTTATTATATTACACTTTGAATGTTTACAAATCATTTACATTATGTGACTAAATAGTTATGTCAATTAAATGAAGCTAAATCAAAAACTAGTAAGATCAAAATTAAACATAAAGTAATAAATATATATTATTATTATTTTTTGCACAAAAACATAAAATTAGGTACATAGGCGAGTTTAATGCCTGTTAGGCATTTTCTGATAACTAATCTTTGGGACAGTAAAACATTATGGGCAGGGTGCAACAATCTATTAGTCTAATTTATAAATACACTACATACCACAATCAATTACATAAACTACATGCAAGTATTATGAACATATACATATATAAAAATATACATAAATATAAATGTATATACACATTATGTATATTCTGCTTATCAATAAATAAGTTAGTGACTAATTGTTTAAAAACGTTGACAGATGGTGCCCGTCTAATGGCCAGTGGTAGCTTGTTTCGTTGGCGGTGAAAGAATCTGAATATCTGCTAGAGGAGTAGGATGGGATTTTGAGTTGATTGTTGAACGCACAACGATGAGGGAGATTGTGCGTATCGTACAAGAACGTTCAGTGGGAAGCAAATATTCCAAAAGAACACAACATGAAGTCGAACAAATATTATGATCTCACAGAAGAAATTATAAGGAACGCGTTTAAGACTCAGCTTTATGCAGTAGAAGTTGATGAGAGAGGAATTCCAGCTAAATCTTTGTACCACTTACCGAAAGAATTGGACCTTAGGTCTGCATTTAATACATTTATGAAACGATCTTCCAAAACGGTATTAGCGAAATTATACAGTATTTGGTTGGGTTGGGAGAGCAAGAATTGTGGATGGTGAGCGTCGTAAGAGGAAGGCCTCCTTTGTTAACCAGCCTATGGTCGGTCGCAAGCCCGAGACATTATTCTTTTTTTGGTATGTAAAAGCGTTACATCAAAAATAATAATTACAAATTGAATGAAAAATTTATCATAACTGAAATGGCCCATGGTCTAGCGGGTAAGTCCGTAGATTTAGACTCGAAGGTATCGGGTTCAATTCTCAGTCTGAACATAATTATTTTTAATAATTTAAATAGATAAATAAACTTAATATTTACTTTATTTGTGATATTTCCCGAGTTTGGTACGCTAGAGACAATTGTCATGATTGGCCTATAGTAAAGTTGGCTAAATGTGAATCCGCTTCTTTATAAGCGTGGTTTCTGACCACCCCGGAAGGGAAACGGTCGTGATGATACTTTACTTCTTCTATAAATAATATTTATTTTCCCGATAAGGATCGAATCCGGTCATGACCACTAGGCCATGGAGGCAGCTATATTTGAATCGAACCGTAAATTTAATAATTCGCTGTTCAGCAAATTGAATTTGCCCAGATTTTTTGATGACGCAAGGGCTGCTTCGTTATTCTGTATATATTTTTGAAAAGGTCTACTCATTAGCTTTGATGTGGTAGAATTTGCATAAATTGAAAATAATGCCAATACTGCGGTTAATATTTGTAAACCTTTTAAGGTAGCTAATAAATATTAGGATGAAATCATGCGTCTTGGCAGTAACAAGATCTGTAATGGATAAGCTAAAGAAGATATGAAGGAACCGAAACGTTACCAAACATCAGTAATCAGTACTATATATATATTTTTACATAAATAATAATCCATGTTAAGTTTGGCTTTAGTGTGGGATGCCACCTGTGTCGACACCCTGGCGCCTTCCCACTTGTCCTTGACCTCTAAGGACCCAGGCGCTGCTGCATTACAAGCAGAGAACTTCAAGCGGCGGAAATACACTCAGCTTATTGGGAGATGTGTTTTTGCGCCGTTTGGAGTTGAAACTCTCGGGCCGTGGGGATCAAGTGCACATGAAATTTTTAAGGCGTTGTCAAAACAGCACGTCAAAACCTCGGGAGACAAAAGGGCTGGGCAATATTTGGGCCAAAGGATCAGCATTGCCATTCAACGTGGCAATGCTGACAGTATCCTTGGCACTTTGCCCATTGACAGCGATTTGGAGCATTTTTTTTTTATAATTTAAATTAACTAATTTTTATTTTATTTTTTCTTTATTTTAGTTTTTAGTTGTATATTTATTTATTAATTAGGTTTATTTTTATTAATAGTCATTTATGTTTTAAAATGTAAGTTTTAAGTTTAATTAATATTTTGTTACCTTATTTCCTTCGAATAAAAAAAAAGTTTAAAAATTATATCTCATTTTGCTTATTGAGAAAGTAAAAAGTTATTGGATGCCTAAATATGTTCAACGAAGGTGCCAGTCTGATTGACAAAATAAATTTGTTTCATTGGCGAGCTGCAGAAACAATAGGAGATTCTGAATATCTGCTAGTAGAATGGAGGGGAATCGCAAGTTGATTGTTGTGCTAAGAACGAAGATAACTGGACGTGTAAAATATTTGACGAAATACGCAAAAGGGTAGGTGTAAAAGAAAGCATATGGACAAAAATAAGGAAGGGTATGCTCCTTCGGGCATGTTGAAAGGATGAGCGAAGAGAGAATGACGAACCAGATAAATAATGCGAAAGTTTTGGGTAAATGAGGCCCTGGCAGACCAAGACTCACCTATTACGATTAAATAAATAAAACAATAGCTGAAGGTGCATTAAAAAGTAATCGAAACAAAAGGGCAACCTCTTCATGTTGATGAATGTCGAAGAAGCAAAAAAGGTATGTCGTGATCGTGACAAAAGGCGCTCAATTGTCTCTGCCTACCCCGCAAGGGATATATATATATATTACATACGCCATAACATATACATATATATTATACACTATATATTATACACTATATATATATATATATAAGTATATGTTTATTGCTATTAGTTAGTAGTAGTATCTTTTGTCGTTCGCCCATATGTTAGCTGTTAGAGAATACCTTTAAGGTATTATTGTTTTTACTGTGTAGTAGTTATTTATATATTTATCATATTATGTATGTAATAATGTGTATGTTTATCAGTATATATATATATAAATATGTATTATATATTAGGTTACGTCAAGTTAACTTATTCTCTTTATGTAATTATTTTTGCACCTACTCCTAGATTATTTTTTGATCTTTCTCTTGTCCCAAAGGTCAAATATGTCTAACTATGAATGCCTAACGGCATTAAGCTTCGCTTTTTGTACTATTGTGCAATAAAGTTTTTAAATAAAATAAAATAAAAATATTAAGCTCACCTATGTAGGTACTTTATTTAATTTTAGACATTTATTGTGCAATAAAGATTTTTTTACTTTTACTTCCCTTTATCATTTCAGGTGAAAATTTTATTATTAGGTGAATGGTGAATTATTAGGTGATCAGTCAGATGTCGCTAAATCTTTTTTAGTTCAACTCTGCTGCATTTTCAGTTGCGAAATTTAATAACACTTTTCCACAGTATTTCACCGTCCTTTTCCATATTTTATTCGAAGCCATAAAATAAAATGGATTTTTAAATATTAATAGTCAGCCGACAGCATTCCTATACGTGCGTATGATCTCTTTACACCTCACGATTTAGATTACATTATAAAAAATATAATAAAATTATTATTCGATGTAAATTAATATAGGTACATTAAATATAAATTAAAAGCTACCTAAATAATAAAATTAAAAATAAACTTAACTATAAATAAAAAAATGTCCTCTAGAGACGTCCCATCCGAGATAATCTCAAGAAGACTCGCAATATTTGCGAGGCTAATACGTTGGCAGAAATAATTGCCAGCCTTCCTCTCTTCAGACCTTTCCGCCACTTTAACAACTCCTTGGCCAGGCGCATTTCTAAAGGTCCCCATGGGCCTATCGTCTTGAACCCAAACGGCTCAAATTCGTAACTGGTACCAAGGTTGGCGTATTTGCGCAACTTGAGGTTCTCAGCAGAAGACGCCGCACTTTTCGCGCCCGACTAGATCGCCTGGATGTGAGAAGAAGCTAATGTATATACACACGTCGCATCCCCCATAAGAGATCTGCCATGTCTCCACGACTAAGCCTAGCATGTGGCCAAGGAAATGGACCGGATTTTTTTAAAATCAGGTTTAGTTTATATTTAAAATTTACTTTTTAAGTAGTACTTAATTATATTAATATTGACAATTTCAAATAGATAAGTAATATTAAAGGTTTTCACATGTAGTTTTTAAAAATTGAATACAATAGCAAAAAATAAAAAAACATCACTGCAACACAATAACTACATACTCGTACAAGATAATACACAAAGTCACTAAATTATAAGAACGTCATTAATTCATCATTCATCATTATAGCCCCTAGAACACAGCGTCCCAGAGCTCCACTGCTGGAGATGAGCCTTCTAGAACTTATGTATATCTGGAGAATTTGGCCTACACTCGCCACGCTGGCCAGACGGCTTGGCGAGGATATGATATTAATTTTTAATGACATATAACCTGGAGCCCTTCAAGCGAAGTGTGAAAAGGCATCTAGTCAAGCCGGCATAGTGTTAGGGACTGATGTCGGACATAAGGGTCTGATTCCAGTTGCTAACATTCATGGACCCTGCGCGTCACTTACCATCAGGTGGGCGCAGGGTCACATGTCGTGCTAGTATAAAAAATATATATATATTAACGATTCACAAGTTAGTATTAGTGGAACCGGGACCGACGGCTTAACGTGCTCTCCGAGGCACGGGAACGGTGGTGTTGTAATCTATGACAAATGTACGTAAGAAAAGTGTATTTCTCATTGGTACATATGCCGGGTGGGTTTGAACCGACCTTTGTAGGATTTAAGGAACGCGTTCTTACAACAGAGCCACCACCACGCAATTAATACATAATATAAAATAAATAATAAATAAAAAAATAAATAAACATATACATATTACACTAATGAAGGTTACTGACTGATTCGACATTACGAATATTTTTTATAAATAAGGTATGAATAATGAATTATATTTAGTTGAGGCACGCTGCAACAAACTTGGGGCCTGGTTTTGGCCAATCTACTTTACGTTACGTAAGAAAAGTGTATTTCTCAGCGTTAGTATAACCGGAACATTATGAATTAATTAATTATTATTATTTTTATTTAAAAGTCTGTTGTAAATGGTTTTATAATGTTGAAGGGAAGCAACGGTCGTACGTTAGGTTTCCCACGGGGGTTGCTGCGTCGGGGATAGCAGAACCCAATTTGTATGAATTGTATGAACCCGCTTAATGACTGTTTTGGCCGTACACACTTGTGATCACAAGCACCGCACTGTTTTAATTATGATCCGGGTTAATAACCCACGTTTGTAAAATAATATTTCAGTTATTTTTTTACAAAACTGCCTGATATGTAGATGAGCTCTATTATTTTAAAATTGCAAATGTGACTAGTTAGTCCTATAACCTGTACCCCTATTCTGTTTTTTTTATAATAAGTATCATCACGACCATTTCCCTTTCGGGGTGGTCAAAAACCACGCTTATAAATAAGCGGATTCACATTTAGCCAACTTTACTATAGGCGAATGACATGACAAGTGGCAAGCTCGTCGATGTCTCCAGTGTACCAAACTCGGGAAATATCACAATTAAATAGAATATTAATTTATTTTAATTAATAAATAATAATAATAAATAATAAATATTTCCAGACAGGTCACACAGCGCCATCTAGTTTCCGTGGTAAGCAACGAGGCTTGTGTTCGGAAACTAGATGGTTGATAAACTACATATTATACTTTTTTTTTTTGTAAATATATACATATTATACATATAAACACCCAGACCAAGACAAATTATACAATTTACAACTTGCCCCCGGTGGGAATCGAACCCACGACCTCCCGAGTTCACGGCAACGTTTGTTACCACTAGACCACGGAGGCGGTCAATTAATGAATATTACTTTGTTCCGACCAGGATACGAACCCGGTACCTTCGAGTCTAAATCCACGGACTTAACCGCTAGACCACGGAGGCAGTTATATCTTTATAAGATACGGAATAATAAAGCTGTGTTAAGTTAATGTGTAAAATACGGTTGAAATCTTTAGCTAGCGGCAATATTGCAGCACTTAGGGACTAAATATAACACCTGTTACGTCTATATTATAATAGATTGAATGGCTCATTGATTCAAGCGCCCGTCTGCCATCCATTACTGGTATTTAGCCGCTCCATTAGCGTTGCATGCTGATACACACTCCTTTACTGCACACCATATAATATGCCATTGGTATTTCATATTGTTACGATAAGACAAGACATTGCTTTGGTCCGGTGTTTAGGATAAAATTTACAAGTAAATATATAGGCAGAAAAGGCCAAATGTCGCAAATACGAGTCTATTGCTAATAAAAAATAAAATAAAATAAAATAAATGTTTATTTTTCATAGTACTTTTTTACATTTTACGAAGGCCCCTAAACTTAGCGTGATGCCTGTGTCTCAGGGTGCCCCGCTCTTTTTATACGAATTGTGTCAGTGTTGTGTGGAATAATAAATAGATAGATAAATATAATATATTTAGATACATACATATACCATTTATAATAAATAATTAAATATTATATTATAGATATATAAACATTAATAAATATATACATGTAAAAAAATAAAATAGATACGAAAAAATATTATCCAAGTACTTAAGGGGTTTGTATAAGGAATGTTTTATTATTATTCTATTGAATTATTTATTTATTATATAAAGTTTGTATTACAAGACTTAGTGTTTATTAGGTTTTCTGTTTAATCATAGTTGTAGGTGAAAAACAGGTTCGTTATTTTTATTTTTAATAATTTACAGCTAAGTTTATCTATTTTGTGTAATTTATTAATATTATTGTACATAAAGTAAGATTTAAATTTAAAATGTCTTTTTGCGAACTCGGTGTTAGTTTTGAATGGTTTGTAAACTATGTCTTTTCTTCTCTTTGTTCGTGTGTCGGTCCGTAATGAAGTGTCCCGATGTTTCTTTAAGAGTATGTTTAAGATGTAAAGCTGTCTAACTGTAAGGATACGGTAGGCTGGCAGTTTTTTCGTGCAGCAAATCAGCATCGCTGTGCAGCGGGGGAATGCTGCTAAAAGTAGCGTCTCACACCAATGCGACCCATAGACCACGGAACTGCGGAGATCCCGGACGGTTCAAGAACCGATGAGATCTCGGCAATAACCAAAGCCCGGTGGATCACATTATTGACAGAATATTAGTATGTTATTTTAGTTGTTTAATTTTAATATTGTACTCCTCCTCCTTAGTCGGTAAGATGGGGAACGTGACTCCGTCGCAATGGCAGCTCATCCACCAGCCGTCTCCAACGGTTCTAGTCCTCGGCGTAGTGGATGGCCTGGTGTACAGGGATGTTCAGGTGGTCAGTCACCTGCTTGGATCGCTTAGGGCTTCTTCCTCTTGTTCTTTTACCGTCTACCTTCCCCGTAATAATAAGTTTTTCTAGATTATCATCTTCTCTTCTGGAATATTGTATACGTTATTAAATTTATAAAATTACTATAGCTGTCGATTGCATGAACATTAAACAATATGCTAATTTAATTATGAAATTAGAGGCAAATTTACGTTAAATAAAATAATGTTTCACACCGCTGCAAATGTGGGGACAACGTCGATGCACGTGGACACCACGGCCTTTCCTGAAGCAAGAGCACAGGTAGCAATACAAGGCACGCCAGTATTAATGATGTCATTCGTCGGGCCCCTGTGTCTGTGGTTTCGCCAGCCATCTTAGAACCCAGTGGCATGGGCTGAGATGATGGTTTGACGCTGGTACCATGGAGGATGAGTCTGCCTTTAGTGTGGGATGGCACCTGTGTCGACAACAACAATGTTTTAATTTTCATTTATTATAAATTGTATTGCTGTTAGATTCGGTCCAGCCAAGTTTATATTGTGTTAAAATATATGTATTGACAATATCCAAGTGTTGTGTACTAACCTAAGGAAATAAATGATTTGATTTGATTTGATTGCGCCTTCCTACCTGTCATTGACGTCTAAAGTTCCAGGCGCTGCTGAATTACAAGCAGAGAAGCTCAATCGGCGAAAATACACCAAGCTTCTTCTTGTGTTAAACAGCTCGTCAATACCTAAGGAGACAAGGGGCTAACGATATTTGGACCAAAGAAGCAGCATTGCCATTTAAAAGTGATAGTGATTTGAAGCAAGTTTTTTTGTTTTAGTTTCAAGTTGAATTTTTTTATTATTAGGTAGTTTATAATTAGAATAAATTAAGAATTTGATACTGTAGTAAAAGTAATGCATACTGCAAATTCATCATTCATCATTACAGCCCCTAGAACACAGCGTCCTAGACCTCCACTGCTGGAGATGGGCTTTCCAGATGATATATCTGGAGAATTTCGGCTACACTCGCCACGCTGGCCAGACGGCTAGGCGAGGATATGATCTCAATTTACTAACGATTCCACAAGTTGGTATTAGTGGAACCGGGACCGACGGCTTAACGTGCTCTCCAAGCCACGGGAACGGTGGTGTTGTAAATTTATGACAAATGTACGTAAGAAAAGTATATTTCTCATTGGTACATGCCGGCTGGGTTTGAACCGAACGTGTTCTTACAACCGTGCCACCACCCCGCCATTATACTGCAAATTATATTGTAAAAATAAACTAGTCATAGCACAAATAAAAATTTCAAGTCCTAAAGTCTTGCCTTAAAAGCATTACCAAGCAAATGAACTGCAAACCGAGACCGGAGTCGTGGAAAATGCGATTGTTTATTCAAAACAATGGCTGTTTCCAACTTGGGAATCTTAACAAAATTAAAATTGAAAACTTAAACGTCTTGCGTCTTTTGCTTTGGACATGCTTCGGCTTCAATCAACGTGTAAATTTCATCATAACTTAGGTCTTCCTTCTTATGCCGCATACAAACCGCTATTGCTTACACTTACACACATAAAAGTTTAGATAAATAGAATGGGGCAGTCTATTCACTGCGCTTATAAAGGTCTAGAAAGGGCAAAATCTTATTCTGTTTTTAAATGTTTTATTTTTTAATTAACAACAAGCAAAGCAAATCCACAAATTCAAGGTCGCTCAGCGGGCTATGGAGAGAGCTATGCTTGGTATTTCTCTGATGGATAAAGTTAGAAACGAGGAAATCCGTCGGAGAACCAAAGTTACCGATATAGCCTTCAAAATTAGTAAGCTGAAGTGGCAATGGGCTGGACATGTATGTCGTAGAACCGATGAACGATGGAGTGGACGAGTTATGGAGACCACGTACGGGAAGACGCAGAGTGGGTCGACCCCCCGCTAGATGGACAGATGACCTAAGGAAGGTCGCTGGTGGGGGTTGGATGAGAGTGGCAGGAGATCGTGTGAAGTGGCGAGCCTTGGGGGAGGCCTATATCCAGCAGTGGAGAGACACAGGCTGATGATGATGATGATGATGAAAGCAAATGAATTTTAATAAAAAAATGTAATTGAGATTGAGAAACAAAATTGAAATATAAAATCTAAACATCAAAATATACCACATAAAACTACATATCATTTATTTCCTATCCAGAAACATTTAATAACAATATCTACAAACAGTTACAGAAAGAAAGAAATATATTTATTTGTCGCGAAACCATACACATAGCATAATACAAATTTTAAAAACTATACAAAAAAAATAGTAAAAAGATTATGCGCAAAATAATTAGCCTGCCAGCACATGTATAGCGACAAAAAGGCGATCAGCTCGGCGTCCGCTACAACCTATAGATTGGCCATAGTGCCTATGTCATCATCAAGCCTCTACAACACAGAGTCTGTTTGAGTTTGAGGTCTACCTCCACTGTTGGAGATGGGGCTTCCAGATTTTTTTGGAGAATTTGCCCTATACTCGCGACACTGGTCAGTCGGGTCTTATGTCAATTTTCAATGTCAATTTTGTTGAAACTAGTGAACCCAGGACCAGCGATTCCCGAGACTCGGGAATTGTGGTCTTGAAATAAACAAATGTCTGCAAGAAAGGTGAATTTATTATTGGGAAGACCACCCAGCAAGGGAAGCGTTCATGATGATGATGATCCTTACTTACACTATATATCCTAGGCAAGTCTTTTATTGGTGGAAATATAGTAAATTAAAAAAAATTATTGTTTTTGTATCCTAATTAATTGTATTTTTCATTATTAAATAGTTTTTAATTTGATTTTATTCTTTCGCATTAATTTTTACGAATTATTTTAGGCATTTTTATTCTGTCCAATATTCTAATCATGTTGCTAGTTCTATGGTTTTAATAATAAATATTGAAAACGGTAGAATGTAAGAATACATATTTATAGGGGCGTAAAGGGGCTTTTGTGCTGTTTGAGGTCATATGTAAAGTAAAATGCATACGAATAGTTCGCCGAAGGCCCCTCGCGTCCCGTTCGCGCGCCATAATGTAAAAATATCGCGCCCACAGGGAATTACTTTATGACTCATTTTACATCGGAAAACGCAATAAATCCTTTTATAGCTAAATATGACATAGAGAGCAGCGGCTCAGTTGTACGAACGCTTTTCTTAAAATTCGAAAAAGCTCGGAGTGTACCAATAAGAAATACACTTTATCTACTCTCATATCGTAAAATGCGAATTACAAACTGCAAAACGA
Source organism: Tinea semifulvella (assembly GCA_910589645.1). NCBI lineage: Eukaryota > Metazoa > Arthropoda > Insecta > Lepidoptera > Tineidae > Tinea > Tinea semifulvella. The sequence continues at coordinate 6,000,929 of OU342608.1, read as the reverse complement.
ATTTATATTGACATACTTTATAAACATACTGCTGAAATTTAAAAATAATAACACTTATTCTTGAAAAACAAAATTTAACTTAATCTCCTCACTTATTTTATTAGTATTATATAATATGTATTTTATTGTATTTATTACATAAGTTCATTATGATCCTATTTATCCCATAGTTTATTAATTATTATATTATTATTTTTCTCTTATTTTTATTTTTTATATATATCATTTTATTTTTCTGACTCTGCACCCATAATATTCATTCTATCACTCTCCCAAAGGTTAGCTGGTAGAGAATACCTTTATGGTGTTAAGCTCGCCTATGTACATCTTTTTATATTTTATATTTTGTGTGCAATAAAGGATTTTATTGTTATTATTATTATTCTCTAACAAAATAATGTTATATTTTATTTTAAAAATATAATTATACATATTCAATAATAAATATTGAAAACGGTAGAATGTAAGAATACATATTTATAGGGGCGTAAAGGGGCTTTTGTGCTGTTTGAGGTCATATGTAAAGTAAAATGCATACGAATAGTTCGCCGAAGGCCCCTCGCGTCCCAAACTAGACCTCAAACTCAAACAGACTCTGTGTTGTAGAGGCTTGATGATGACATAGGCACTATGGCCAATCTATAGGTTGTAGCATTTCGTGTGTTTTTTTATTCTTGCTTAAAATTCTTATACATATTATATAACACTCATTTTTTTAAGGCAAAGGTTTTCATTTACAAAAAATTTTTCCATTACAAAAAAGTTTTGATTCCAATTTTTACTTGTCTATGGCAGCGCCCGCCATAGCGCGTGCGCGGTCATAAGCTAGGTGTTGGCGCCATTTCATTGTTTAGGACTTATGTATTCTGTACCATGGTCATTTAAATAAAATAAAAATAAAAATTGGCGCCATTCAATACGTTTTGTTGTATAGCATTTCGTGTGTTTTTTTATTCTTGCTTAAAATTCTTACTCTTTTATCTTTTATTTAGTAGGTTCTATCCCAATGTATGAGAGTAAATAAATTAGTGTATGAAACTGCACATAAATAGGTATTATAACACTTGTGTGATACTAAAAAATCAAAGTCAAAGTCAAAATATCTTTATTGACGTAAACCTATTACAGGCATTTATGAAACGTCAATAATTTAATTATTTTGAATGATTTTACTCCTGCTAGTGGAAGACTAAGCAGCAAAGTGGTCCAATAAGTAAGCTGTTAGCAGAAGACCAGCAGCTTAGCAGATTCCAGTGACCTGTTAATGTTTAATCGGACTGAGAAAGGAATCTGCAAGGAAAACTCAGCTATATCAGATTTACAAAATAAAACATATACAGAACTGCACCACAACGATCAATTAATAACCTTTTAAATTTAGTTATCAGTACCTTGGACAGCAGTAACTCACCAGGCAAGTCAGAATTAAGATATAGATTCTTTCATATACTTTATTTTACTGACTGCTTCCGTGGTCTTGCGGTTAAGTCCGTGGATTTAGACTCGGAGGTATCGGGTTCGATTCCTGGTCGGGACACAAAAATATTTATTAATGTAAATAAATACAATTTAATATTTAATTCATTTGTGATATTTCTCGAGTTTGGTACGCTGGAGACATCGACGAGCTTGCTACTTGTCATGATTGGCCTATAGTAAAGTTGGCTAAATGTGAACTTTCTTTTTAATGAATTAATGAGGTCATCATCAAATTCCAGATAGTGCAGAATTTAATGCTTATCTTGGAGTCACTCGCGGAACCATCCACTGCTCAAACACGTCGGGTAAAATATGGGAGTTGACAGCGCGGGAAAACCGCAAAAAATAAACTGCAACTTGTGCCCCATATTTAAAGTCCAATTTATCGTTTTCCATAATTATTCATATTGTAGCACATTATTAAACAAAACAACACCATTTTTGACCAATAATATCCACAGTACATTAATTTACAAAACAAAAACTTGCACTTGACATGTCCACGCAAAATGGCGCGAAGAACTGTTTTTTTTTTTGTTGACAGCAAACAGCGCTAAGCTGGTGTGGCCATTGAGACTAAAAAATACGCGCCATTTTCTTAAAACTTCGTAATCTTAAAATAAATATAAGCTAATTTAAAAACCTTTACGATCACTCCGCTTCTACACGAATTCAGAACACGAAAATGTCCTTTAGAACAACAAACCTTTTATCGCACTAACAATTCTTCTAAAGCCAGGTGCACACTGGCGACTGCGACAACTCGGCGACTAAACTTAACACTAGAAAGTGGCTCACAATTTATTTATTCATTAAGTAGGCACAAAAAACAAATTTTAGCATTACAGTTTCTAAAAATAATGGATACTATATCTATACACATTGCTAAAACTCAAAGTACACAATGACTGCCTCCGTGGTCTAGTGGTCGTTGCCGTGAACTCGGGAGGTCGTGGGTTCGATTCCCACCGGGGGCAAGTTGTACATTGTATAGAAGACAAATTTCTAAGCATTCCATGGATTCACCGTGCGGGTGCCGGGTCCATCGTGTGTGGGTAAGAGATGAGAAGAATGGTGTCTCGGGCTTGCGACCGACAATTGGCTGGTTTAAGAAAAGGAGGCCTCCTTTTTTTTTCTATTGCGCGATAATACGCTCACCATCCACCATTCTACTTCTCTCCCTACCCAACCAAATACTGTATGATTCCGTTAATGCCGTCTTGGAAGCTCGTTCCATAAATGTATTGACGGCAGACCTGCTTAGGCCCAATTCTTTCAGTAAGTGATGCAAAGATTTTGGAACTCCTCTTGCACCAACTTCCACTGCGTAAAGCTGAGTCTTGAACCCGTTCCTGATCATTTCTTCTGTGAGATCATAATATTTATTCGACTTCATGTTGTGGTCTTTTGGAATATTTGATTCCCACGGAACGGTAAGTTCAATAAGGATAACTTTTTTCAAGTTCCGAGAAAACACTAAGATGTCTGGCCTATAGGCTGATACAGCTAGTTCATCTGGGATCCTATAATGGTGTTCAAATGTATCCATGAGAATTTTCCAGTCTGATGCGGCGCCAAGGATCGAGGTGGGCTTGCATTTAGTTTTCGTGCTTTGCCCTTCCTTTACAAATGTGGTCAAAGTTTTATTTGTAGTCAGTCCCTTTCTGGCTCTTGCAATAGAAAGACTTACTGCTTCACGGATAACACCTAGGACTTTGTCATGTCGGCGTGAGTAATAGCCCTTTTCTAGGAGAGTAACGCACCCTACAAGTGTGTGTCTAGCAGTTCCTATGGCAGCACCACACAATGTACAGTTCTTTTCCGTAGCTTTTCCCCACCTTACCAGATTACTCTGGTCCGGGAGGGACATTTGAAAAGCGTTTAGGTAGAACTTTAGCAACGCCGGAGACCAATCGTACATTAGTGTGCGCCACTTCAGGGCTGTAGGGATGCAAAAATCGCCCAAAGTTAGCCAGTCATTTTGAACTTCTAGAGTCATCGCGTGCACTCTGTATTCATGCTCTTCATCTTTCCTGAGGAAGGATTTTATAACCTCTTTGTCACTTTCTTTTTTCTTCCAGCCAATGCCTCTTTTGTCAGTCTGGGCACCTGTCATGAATTTCTTGAAGAATAGTAGTCTCGGTTCCATATCTGAGACCAGAGGGTCTCTTGGAAGGGATGAAATTGTATTATCCTGGGAGCTGGTTAGAATTTGATATTTGCTTATACGTAGATGTTTGTATAATTCAGATGGTCTTTTCAGATCCATTCCGAAGTTTCTCCGTCCTCTAAAGAATGTTGAGGAGTCAGCACCCTGGGCTAATCCAAGCCAAGACTTCAATGTTCTTATGACGTCCGCGTCCAGACTTGATAGTAGGCTTTTGTTGAAATCATATACTAGGAAAGGCCAAGTGAGGCGAGATGCTAAGTAGTTGTCATATATCCAAGCTTTTTTGACATTGCTTATAGGCTGTTGAGTAACCCTATTCATGTCGTCAGTGAATTGTTTTACAACTACTTCTAGTGATGGTGTTTTTCCTTGAAAATTTATCCTTCTGCCAAGAAATTTAAAGGGCATGGTTTCATTTACCGGAGCTATTCTCTGCCCTGCTATACTCAGTCCAGGATCATAAGACGTAAATGTAGTGTTTCGCCTAGCCAGACATAGGCTGAAGCATTTTGATGGTTTCGTTCTCATTCCCTTTGTCCATGAGCAGAAATCATCCACTATTTTCAGCAAGCCCTGGCATTGCTTGGGATTTCTTGTTAGCACCGCCAAGTCGTCTGCAAAAGCTAAGACGGATTCCGTATAGATGTTGTTTTGTTTGAATCTATATCCCCACTTCTTCTCACGAGATTTATGTTTGTCGATTAGGATATTGATAATTATATTAAAAGCTACAGGTGATAGGCAGCAGCCTTGGAACAGGCCCACATTGTATTTTAGTGTGTCTGTGTAGCCGTCCTTGTTTGTTACGACAAATCTCAAGTTCTTGTAATAATTGGCAATTATATCTCTGATTAGTGTTGGAAAGTTATACCATTTTAGCGCAGTTTGCAGCAATTCATGTTGCACCGACCCAAATGCGTTTTCCAAGTCGATCCAACAGACGCTTAGTTGCCGCTCCTGTTTCCTGGCATCCTTCAAACACTCAGCGAGTAAGGTGTTGTGTTCTAAGCAGCCAGAAACTCCCGGCAAAAAACCTTTCTGGTGCTGGCGTGAAAAGTACTCGTTCTTGATCATAAATCGGGACATTCTTGCTTGTACTATGGAGAAGAAGATTTTGGACATTGTATTCGTCAAAGCGATCGGTCTTGCATCTTTGGGATCATTTACCTCAGTTTTCTTTGGTATGAGAACGAAGACTGCCTCGCCAAATGCCTTTGGAACTTGATTAGTAGACCAGATTTTTCGATATATATTATATAAATGCTTACGGGTGTGAGGACATTTTTTATATACAATGTACGGAATGCCATCTGGGCCTGGTGCCGATTTGGAACTTTTTCTTTTGATTTGTTCCTCCATTTCTTCCATGCTTGGTGGAAGGCATTGGAAGTCCTCTAAAGGTCTGACGGGTCGAGGCGAGGGTGGTTCCAGATATTGTTCCTCTTTTTGTATTTCTGTGTATGTCTCTTTGTAATATTTATATATTTGATCTCTGGTCAGCGATAGTACACCACTTTTTTCGCTGAATATCTTTTTGGCATAGACGAAGGGGTTTTTGTCAAAGAGGACTTCGTGTCTGGCTCTATTGTATTGGTTGGAGTTATCTTTAATTTGGAGCGATATTCCTATTTATATGTATAATATGTATATATTAACAAAAAAAAAAAGTATAATATGTAGTTTATCAACCATCTAGTTTCCGTAACACAAGCCTCGTAGCTTACCACGGAAACTAGATGGCGCTGTGTGACCTGTCTGGAAATATTTATTTATTTATTTATATTTAAAATGTGTTTTTTTTTTCAAGTTACAAGTAAATAAGTGTTACAAATAAAAGAGAATTAAACTATTTCAATAAACATATAATAAAAAGAGACCAAAAGAAGATCAATTCAAAAATAAAAATAACAACAGGTGTTAGATTATATCCTTCAAACTCGACTTCAGTGTCGAAAGTCTTCTGTCAAAAATGTCGATGTTGTGTTTGCTTGTCAGTTCATTGAAATATCTACACATCCTCACAATAGGGTTAAAGTGGGACGTGTTATTTGCATACATGCTGAGAGTAAACGTTACTGGTTTTACAATTATCATATACCTAAGACTGCAGGGGCAGCGGTCTCGACATTTGATAGCGACCTATCTTAGGGATTTTAAGAGATTTAACATTGACGAGACAACAGAACAAATCGCGTGCACAAGTGCAAATAGCCCACTTTGTAAAATTTGTTCATAATAATAATAAATTCTTTATTGTACAAAACCAAAACAAGTGCAGGTACATAGACGAGCTTAATGCCGTAAATGCTTTTTCTACCAACTAACCTTTGTGACTGAGAGCTGTATAAGTGGGTGCAGAATGTTACGAAGAAAATAGATAGTTAAAATGATTTATTACCATATAAAACACAAATTAATAACATACATATAGTACTTATTATATGCAATACAATATACATAGATAACCATCCTAAATAAACAAATAAATATATACCTAAATATAAAATACATATATACTCGCATATATATATATAAGTAAGTAATATATATAATATAAGTAAGTTATGGCGACTTATTCTGTTTGTGAAGTAAGTATTTGTATAATTTATCTTTAAATATTTTAAGAGATGGTGCCTGTCTGATAATTAAAGGAAGTCTGTTCCACTGGAGAGCTGCAGATACTGTAAAGGAATCTGAATATCTGCTGGAAGAGTGGGGAGGGATTTTAATTAGGTTAATATGTGAAGAACGAAGTGTCGAAATCGTATATTGTTTTTTTAAAAAATTGGTTGCCTGTAAAGTCGGTATACGGGCGAAAGTTTTACGTGACAACGACTTTGAGTGGTAAAATAATTTTAATGTGAATATTCATTCGTATAGTAGGAAGAAGGATGAAATAATAGTAACAATTTAAAACATTTATTTATACAAAGAATTATATTTAAAACATTAATTTATACAAAGAATCTCGCACTGAATTTCATATTAACAAAATTTTATTTTTACCTTTACACATACATACGTATTTATATACATACAATAACTTGCAATACATTTGCGTACAATGAAACAGCGTTTACTACAACTTAACTTGTTCCTATCTGAGTGATTTTGTTGAGGATAGGGCGATGATAGGAGAAATATGAAATGAAAGGAAGTGTTTCTGCTGTAATGTGCCTAGAAAATGTCAAGTCAATGTCTTTCACTTTTTATGTCTGTCTCTCTCGCTCTTAGGCGGGCTAACCATGCCCGAGTGGAAGGGACGCGTGCCTCTCACTCGCTCTCATTGTGAGCGCATAACGTGAGCGGAGCGTAACGCAGTTTCTTGAAGTGTCACCCGGCAAACCAATTTATAAGACGTTGTCACGTCAAAAACGTCACACAGAGTTTATTTTGCGTTACGCTGCAACGACGTCAGCTTGATAATCTTGTTGAAAATAGCATCGCAAACGCTGAATGCGATAATCAGTCTGCTAAATAATAGGACGCACGTCTATTCGAATAGTTCGATTAAAACGGGGCGTCCGTTTGGATGTATTGTCAGTGCCTTTATAAAAATGTAGTCGTATCGATTTTATCTGTCAATTTAGCGATTTTGGCGAACGATTTAGCGACAAAATATGTGCGCCGTATAGTAATCAAATATTATCGATAGGTACAGTTTTACCGTGTGACGGTAGCCAGCTGTCATTTTGACATTTGATTTTAGTGTTGCAAATGAATAAATATTATTGTCTATTGATATAATACACAGTACATAAAATACGTTAATAATAACTGCCTGAGCTTTTAATGACGTAAGTGCTCATAATATAATATCCTTCCTTTGGAAATTATGATATTGACCAAATCAGTTTGTAACTGTAAAAAAAAACTATGTTAACAGTAAATTAAGAATATTGGATGTATTGAGCTGTTGTTGGCAAGGAACAGTCAGTTAAGCTTAATCTGGATGGATGAAGCATGAAATGAAAAAAAAACAAGAAATTAATAGCAGCTGTAATGAGGCGTTGTAACAGTAACTCTTGTTTCAAGCGGTGTTATTTATATATATATATATATATATATATATATATATATATATATATATATATATATATATCACCATAGCAAGCTTACAATATGAGTACTCCTTGAAAGTAAAAATTGGCATTTGACATCATTGCAAATGGCACATACTTTCAACGAGAACAACAAATAGATGACAGAAGACTGATAGTGGTAATTTGTCCAGTCTGCCGGGGCGGGGAAGTATGCACGTTCGTGCCGATAAACCCAGTCAAGCCGGTATAGTGTTAGGGACTAATGTCAGTGATGAGTGTCAAACCACTTTGCTGCTTAGTCTTCTACTAGCAGGAGTAGAATCATTCAAAATAATTAAATTAATGACGTTTCATAAATGCCTGTAATAGGTTTACGTGAATAAAGATATTTTGACTTTGACTTTGACTTTGACTTTGATAAACCAAAGTTGCTAACATTCATGGACAAAGTAACATGTCAAATTTGTATTTAAAAAAAAATAACATTCTCAGCGATTATATTCGTACGAAGATACGCCGTTTGTCGTAAGAACTAAACGCAGACGCAAACGACAGCGTTGCGACAAGACGCAAAGTTTGCGGAGTCACTAAAGGTTATTTTAATTCTTTAATTATAAAATGCTAATTCGCGAAATCGGTGACGCAATCAATGCCCTTTCGCTGAACGTTTATGGACTGGAAAGTTGATGGGACCACTAAAAGAAGCCGAAATAGCCAGAGAAGAAAATTAGTTTTGAACCTTGGGCCTTTTGCGAACAAATTGAGAAAAAAGTAAAGTATCATTACGACTGTAATCCCTTGCAAAGTTAATGAAAATTACGCTTAAAAGAAACATTATTATATTTTAGCCAGCTTATATCAACTAGCCCCTTATGACGATTTGTAAAAAATCATACTAATATTTGAAAAAATGGTAAATATCATCAAGACCTTTCGGTGTGGTCAGAAACCACGATTTTAAAGAACCGAATTAAAATTTAGGTAACTTTACTATAGGCCTACCATAAAAAGTTTTATTGCATTTATACCGGGAAATTTGTGGTACAATTTGCCAGGAGAAATTCGCCAAGCACCCAATAGATCACTCTTTAAGAAAATACCATATGTGAATATACCATTCACATTTCTTAAACAGCTCCTAACAGCGTATGTAGTATATTTAAATAAAATAAATAAATAAATATTTCCAGACAGGTCACACAGCGCCATCTAGTTTTCGTGGTAAGCTACGAGGCTTGTGTTACAGAAACTAGATGGTTGATAAACTACATATTATATTTGTTTTTTTGTAAATATAGTAATAAATAAATATAGTATACATATAAACACCCAGACCGAGACAAATTATACAATGTACAACTTGCCCCCGTTAGGAATCGAACACACGACCTCCTGAGTTCACGGCAACGTTTGTTACCACTAGACCACGGAGGCGGTATTATATATTATTTATATGTATAGTGTGTAGTATGTATTATAACGTTCATATATGTATGTATTGGTATAATAATACTAAACGTTTATTGACTTAAACACCTAGATACATCAATCAGTAAATACTGGGATCCCTGTACTATGTCCCACAAGGTCTGTGACACTCTTGTTTACAAAGGCATTCGTGATTAACATGCATTAACAATAATTTTGAAGACAATATAGTAAAAAAAAAACAAAAAAAAAATCAAACAACTACAATTAATTTACTTTAGTAATTTTTCATATTTATTATATCATGATCCCTTAGGTTACTCGCTTATGTACTAGGTTTTTAACTGCAATAAAGTATTTAAATAAACGTCTCTATAGTACCAGAATATAGTGTCCCGACCAGAAATAGAACCCGGTACCTTCGCATCTAAACCCACGACCGTAACCACTAGGCTATAGAGACAGTCTGCGGAGAAATGGAAAAAAATCTCATCAGAAAAGTTAGCAGAAAAGTCTTGCATCAGTAAGGTTAAAATTCTCGCCTCGTAGTAGAAGTTTCAATTTCATTGACCATTGCACAAAGTCCTTTATTTTTAACCAATATTATTCCACTGTGACTGCCTCTGTGGACTAGCGGTTAAGGCTCATATATCATTGTTTTATTTTTAACTTTGTTTTATATTCTTATTAACCTTTATTTATTTATTTAAGAAGTAGAAAACAATATTAGGCCTAAAAACATATTTTTACAGTGATCAATATTTATAAAATACAACCTAATACCTTAAGGACAGTCTTTTTTTAAGCTATTGCATAGCTTTTATTGCGTGCTTTGAGCGCGGCGACCAAATCAAAAAAATCCGTAACGAAAATAAACCTAACACCCCCCACTCCGACCGTCACAGGCGGTGCGGCGTTAAAAGCCGTGCATCGTCTAATGTCGTTTCAGTTCGGCAGACTTCGGCACGGTGTTTGTGTGCGTGCGACTAGACGTGCGTGTAGACTAGCTGCTAAGTGCTCATAACTGATTCTATCTCTTTTAGACACAATGCTAGGTGAGACAGTGTGCTTTTTGGCCGCGTCCACGAGTGAGTTCGAGCCCGCGACTAGTAACTTTAATTAATATCAAAGAAAAAAAATACTGCATAAATATAATCAATAAATAAGCTATGCAATAGCTTTACCGCCGCAGTCCCCGAGTGCCACACGTATTTTATTTTAATTAAATTAAATTTATTATATAAAACAATGTAATATGTCAATTTAAAAAAGCGTCCTAGAAGGCCAAATTGTAAGAAAATTAGACTTTGACTTTGAAATAGAGCGTTGTTTCTGACCAGTTCGCAAAAGATTACGGTCGTAATGAAACTACATTGAATTCTACAGTTCGAGTGGGACAGCGGCTGTCGAGTGGTTTCTAAACTTTCTGATCATTTCCTCAGCAAACCCAAATTGCCTATGATTACCATAACTTCGGAATAGGCACTGTTAATGGATTCTACAATAGGTTAGGAGAACTTCGATTCAAATTAGTTCGATCAACATTTATAGTGAGCTCGGAAAGCCCTTATAAACTGCTTACGTTGCACATTTTGATCTCAGCCCTGTGATTAAATTGTGCAAAATTAACAGATTTCATGCTGTTCGTTTTTTTTATTTTTTTATTTGTGTTTTCTTCTCTTGATGGATGATAAATGAGGTGATAAGGAAGGCAAAGGGTCCAGCCCATACAGCCAAGTCTAATAAATATATCTTTCTTTTTTAAGAGTTATTGAGGTGATCGTCATTCCAGATGTTGCAGAATTTGATGCTTTCTTGGAGTCACTCGCGGAATTATAGCCCAAACACTTTGGATATAATATGGGAGTTCAGAGCGCGGGAAAAGGGCAAGAAATAAACTGCAACTTGTGCACCATATTTAAAGTCTAATTTATTGTTTTCAATAATTATTTACATTGCAGCACATTATCCAATAAAACAACACCACTTTTGACTAACAATATCCACAGTAAATTAATTTAAAAAGAAACAAAAAATTGCGCAAAATGGCGCGAAGAACTCCCTTTTTTATTCAACAAATAGTTTTAACAATACATTATGGTATTTACACAATCTTATATATATATATATAATTATTATATATATATATATATATATATATATATATATAATATAGGTGAGCTTAATACCATGAAGTTATTATCTATCAGCTAACCTTTGGGAGAGTGATAGATTTATAAAATGTTATTTATATATATGACGCTATTAAAGTTGATATTTGAACGGACACTATCAAGATCGAGCGCTTATAGAGTTGAGAATTGAATAATAGTTTGTAATTATGACGCAATCTCTGACGTAAAAAACGAAATCCACTAATAATGTTTGCGACTAACAGAAAAGAGCCGCTGGAATTGTTAAATTGGCATTCAAATTAACATCGCACCCTCACAGTTTTCCAGAATTAAGTTCTGGAAAGCCTATCTCCAGCAGTAGAGGTAAGACTTTGTGTTTTAAAGGCTGTAACGATAATGATAACGATTATGTTTTTCAAGGTTCTCATGAGTAACAAGGTTACATATGAAACACGATGGTAATACTTTTTTTAACTAGATGCTGTTCAGCTCAAGTCTGCTTTAATTTTAAAAGTAAAGTATCATTACTACCATAAGCCCTTTTAAATAAAAAACCATGAGAAAAATTATAATTGGTGTTAACAAAAATAGCTTGAAGAGTCATTATACAGATTTACGATGTTAAGGAAGGTGTTCTTACATTTGACCCACCACCGCTCTCAATATTTCTAGCATACAAATATTTATTTAGTCACATGACTTTGTCAAGCTTAGTCACCTTTTCATCATTACAGACCCTAGAACACATCGTTCTAGACCCTCACTGCTGGAGATGGGCCTCCCAGAACATATATCTGGAGAATTTAGCCTACACTCGCCACCCTGGCCAGACGGCTTGGCGAGGATATGATGTAATTTTTATCATGACAATTCATTTCACAAGTTGGTATTAGTGGAACCGGGACCGACGGCTTAACGTGCTCTCCGAGGCACGGGAACGGTGGTGTTGTCAATCTATGACAGTGAATTTGAAAAAGTGTATTTCTCATTGGTTCATGCCGTTTGGGTTTGAACCGACCTTTGTAGGATTTAAGGAACGCGTTCTTACAACCGAGCCACCACCGCGCTTGGGTCTTAGTTTGGGTACCTTTGATGTTTTGAAATGAAAATATTTGACTACGGTATTTAGTCTGTCGGAAGGCTCGTCAATGGCCACCTTAAATCGCTAAGTAGTCATCGCATAAGTAATAAATCGCTATCAAATGTCCAGATTGCTGGTCCAGGTTGTAGGAATGAGCAAATAACCTGGCCGGGAGAACATTCCATATCTTCAGCGTGCGACAGATGTAAGAGTATTCAAATGTATATGTACGAGTACGTGAAGGGATAGTACAGGACAGTCTCAGTTATCGGATTCTTTTAGACATTACTTTAAATTATACCCGCACTCAAAGCATCCAAAAGAACGGTCATGTCATGTTTTTATGATTTAATTATTATGTTTCACGCTCAACGACATCATCCGAAGGGCTCTTGTCGCTGCTGGTGTACCCGCAATCTTAGAACCATCTGGGATTGTGCGGAGCGATGGCAAGAGACCTGACGGAATGACTGTTGGGCCGTGGAAACATGGCAGGTCTCTGGTGTGGGATGTGACGTGTGTAGACACATTAGCTCCATCACACATCCAGGCGACCTCGTCAGGCGCGGGGAGAGCGGCGTTTTCTGCGGTGAACCACAAATTGCGCAAATACGCCAAACTTGGTATCGGTTACGAAATTGCGCTGTTTAGGGTCGAGACAATGGGCCCATTGGGAGCGTCAGCCAGGCGCTTGGCCAAGGAGTTGTCAAAGCGGCTGACAGAAAGGTCTGGAGACAGGAAGGCTGACAATTATTTCTGCCAGCGGATTAGCCTCGCTATACAGAGGGGAAATGTTGCCAGTCTCCTTGGGACTATCTCGGATGGGACGTCTCTAGAGGACATTTTTTATTTATAGGTTAGTTTATTTTTAATTTTATTATTTAGATAGCATTTAATTTATATTTATTGTACTAATTAACTTCGAATAAATTCATTTTTAAATCTTGTTTTAATTATGTTTTTTTTTTTGGATTTTCTTTTTGATTAATTATTATAATATTTATATTTATTTTACATAAATATATACGACGCCACGTGCGTCGACACCCTTGCCGCGTCGCATCTCAGGGGGACAGCGCATAAAGCGGGAGCCGCGGCGGAAAATGCGGAGTCCAGCAAGCGGCGCAAGTATGTAAGTATATTAAAAGATTACATATTTGTGCCGTTTGCTGTAGAAACTCTGGGCCCATGGAGTCCAAGCGCAAAAAAGTTTTTAAAAGACATAACACCGCGTCTTGTTGTCTCCTCCAGTGACAAGAGGGCTGGCTCTTTCTTCGCCCAAAGAATCAGTATTGCAATTCAGCGGGGAAATGCAGCCAGCGTTCTTGCCACCATTCCACGCGGACGGGACTTATATCCCTATCCTTAATATTAATTTTATTTTATATGTTGTAAATATTTTTTCGAATAAATGTATATCTTCTTACGTAAATAAATAAATAATATATATATATATATATATAATATATTTAATTATGATTAATAGGTATTACTACTTATCTAGCTTATCAGTTAATTTAATTTATGTTTTTTTCTCGTATAATATACCTTACTGAACTGATTTTAGTTTATAAACATTCGTATATAGTTTGTAGATGTTCTATAACTGAATTTCTATCCTTTATATTCGTAAGATCTCCTTTTACATATTAGTTGGGAATTTTGTACTAGAACTAGGTTTTAATTTAATTGCTTTTAAATCTGTATCATTATCATTACGACTTTTTAAAGAAGGCACGTCAATGTCTCTAGAGTAGCAAAGTCGAGAATTATTACAAATTAATTAATTATTGTGTTTCAACTAGAAAACGGGCCCGATATCTCCCAGTCTCAATCAGTGTTACGGTAATACGGTGGTATGGCGGGCATACACACTATGTCCATCAGAGAGGTATGCCTGCGCAGTTAGTCCGGAACGTGTGTGGGAATAGATCTGTGCAGTTTTTTGTCTAGAGTTACCCTACGGTGTACTGGTATACACCATCGCTATCGACGTCTAGCTGACCTGCGCAGGCAAACATGCACAGTAGACCGTAGCGTGTATGCCCGCTGAGTGAAATAAATCTGAAATAAATGAGTAAATATAACATTTAAATAAAGAAACTACGAGAGTAATCAAACCTTCACGTCTAAATGTGCAAGCGTAACCTCTAGACCATTAAGGATTCTTGTAAATAATGTAAAACCTTCTCTCTTGCCTTTTAATTAAGACTCTCTTATTATCGCTGAGTCGCCTTTCGAAATTAAGTCGTAAACAGCTACTAATTACGTACCCAACTAACTTATAAGTAATTAATACATAGAAAACCTTGACACCAAATTTATTAATTTAACATTTGTAATGTAAAAGAAGATCATAGCTAAAGTAGTAGCTAACAATTTAATATAAGTACCTCTATTAACCTTCTCTAATTGCTAGGCCTCTTTGGCAATATTAACGTTTTTTTTTTTTTTTTTTTTTATTCCTAGTACGATGTGTGCACCTTGCACCCAGATGGTAAGTGGCGTGCAAGGTCCATGAATGTTAGCAACTGAAATCAGACACTCATCACTCATATATTATGTGTATCAAGGTTTACAACATACCTAAAGAAATTAGACAGTTACCAAACAAACTGTGTATTATCAAATTTAAAAAATGGTTAATAGAAAAATGTTATTATAATATCAATTCTTTACTATTACAAAAAATTACATTACTATTTGTGATCTTAGTATTTTTTTTTTCTTTTTTTTTAATGTAATACATTAGAACACACATGTATAAAATATTTGCTCGTTAAAACTTGGCAAATGTACCTAGAAGACAAATTTCTAAGCATTCCATGGATTCACCGTTCGGGTGCCGGGTCCATCATGTGTGGGTAGGAGATGAGAAGAATGGTGTCTCGGGCTTGCGACCGACAATAGGCTGGTTTAAGACAAGGAGGCCTCCTTTTTTTTATTGCGCGATAATACGCTCACCATCCACCATTCTACTTCTCTCCCTACCCAACCAAATACTGTATGATTCCGTTAATGCCGTCTTGGAAGCTCGTTCCATAAATGCATTGACGGCAGACCTGCTTAGGCCCAATTCTTTCAGTAAGTGATTTTGCTGGAACTCCTCTTGCACCAACTTTCACTGCGTAAAGCTGAGTCTTGAACCCGTTCCTGATCATTTCTTGTGTGAGATCATAATATTTATTCGACTTCATGTTGTGGTCTTTTGGAATATTTGATTCCCACGGAACGGTAAGTTCAATAAGGATAACTTTTTTCAAGTTCCGAGAAAACACTAAGATGTCTGGCCTATAGGCTGATACAGCTAGTTCATCTGGGATCCTATAATGGTGCTCAAATGTATCCATGAGAATTTTCCAGTCTGATGCGGCGCCAAGGATCGAGGTGGGCTTAAGTTTACTTTAAGACCTGTAAATTTGTAAATATGGCATTTATGCAAATAAATAAATTATTATTATTAATACTATGCCGGCTTGAAAACTTGCTTTTTCACTCTTCGCTTGAAAGAACTTTAGGTTATAGAAAAGTGCGAGCAAAAGTGGAAGAGCATTCTATATATTTATTGTACAACAGATGTATGAGTCCCCAAATTTATATGTACGCGAAGGGATGGTGACTACGGTATGTGGGTGCATATTCTGACGTGTGCGTGTGGTTCGGTTGCGGAATGGAGAGGAAGGGATTAGGTTATAGGGCTCTTCCGAGCACTCACCATAGTATAGCCGGTAGAACACGCTTATAGAAGCTAGATTCGAGAGTTCCAGATATAGTGGTTTCATCCACAATTTGAGCAGCTCGCCTCTGTAGGACATTAAGAGCATCTGTGAGGTACTTGGCGGAACCATCCCAAAGGTGAGAACAGTATTCTACGCATGATCTGATGGTTGAAAGTATGTGCCATTTGCAATGATGTCGAATGCCAATTTTTACTTTTAAGGAGAACTAATATTGTAAGCTTGCCATAGTGATATTTTTAAATAAAAATAACACCGCTTGAAAAAGACTTACTGTAAAGTAACAAGATACAAATAAAAAAAAATAAGTACAGAATTAAATATCTGAACTAAATTTCATTATACATAATCCTAGAAATCCATTAGACATCCTACAAATCGACTTTTAGTAAAAAATCCACACAATGAATTTATCTGAATTGAAAAACTTTGGACATTTAGCGCCGAATAGCATTGGAGTCGTGACATGCGGCTAGGTTTTGGTTCCAATGCTTCATTTCAACTTTCTAACAGCAATAAATCGAGGTCTCGTCTGTCCCCCAGTCCGTCACAGATGCCACTTTTAATAAAAGCACGACCACCACACAGAGCAGAAAAATCGTATATAAACTTTTGTTACGTTTTCGCGGGTATATCGTTAATTTGCAATTATATGAACGCTGTCAAACGTAGATTGTAAATTATAAAAGTAAAAAAAGTTAAGTACCGTCATCATCATGACAACGTGATCAGAAACCACGTTTTAAAAGAAGCTGATACGCATTTAGCCAACTTTACTATAGGCCCATCATGATAAGTGGCAAGCTCGTCGATGTCTCTAGAGTACCAAACTCAATAAATATCATAAACAAATTATTGTTTAATAACCGGGAAACAAACCCGGTACCACCGCATCTAAATTCACGGACTTAACCGCTAGACCACGGAGGCAGTCTTACATAAATGCATTTTTATTTTCTGTAAATTAATTTAATAATAATGCCAAATTGTACAATAATCCGCCGTACTGCCACCGTGGTCTAGCGGTTAAGTCCAATGTGATTTGATATTATATATAATATTTTTTACAAACATAATTCTTAAATTAAATTAGATTCGTTGTTACAGACACTAAATCTGTGCTTTTTATTTTTTATATTAAAATTTATATAGACAATAACTTCTGATATTTTATTAAAATATAAGATCCACAATATAATCAATTTCTACTTGTTTTCTCCGATCTGTGAATGCCCCTCACAGATGCAACATTGAGCCCTAATCGCTTATCTTAAGTCTTATTCACTTAGAGATTTTACAGATAGGTAGAAAGACATTTGAAATTAAGTGTTTTTAAATTCTACCTAAGTAATGTAGTCTTCCATTTCTGCACTAGTTTACCACCTTTGCAATTACTCTTCATCTGTCTCTGCTCAAGACTTTTCTGGTTCAGCTAAATCTTTTATCTCTATTTTAGTTAGTTTTTTTCAGTTTTTTTTTATAAATGTAGGTTGGTAGAGGATTTTCTCTATACTGTATGAAATGACATTCAGACCTTTGAACTTTCCAGTACCTATCCAATTCTTAGACCCATAGGTTAGAAAAAACAAATGTATAATCACGACCGTTTCCCTCCCCGGTGGTCAGAAACCAGGCTTATAAAGGAGCAGATTCACATTTCGCCAACTTTACTATAGGCCAATCATGACAAGTGGCAAGCTCGTCGATGTAGCGTACCAAACTAAGGAAATATCACAATTAAATTGAAAAATGATTTATTTATTTAAATTAATAAATATTATTGTGTCCCGACCAGGAATCGGAGTCAAAATACACGGATTTAACCGCTAGACCACCGAGGCAGTTTTTATTAGTATTAGACAAGCGTGCTAATTAGCGCGTTCTTCATTATCATCGTCATCATCATCTTAGCCCCTGTATACTGTATGATTCCGTTAATGCCGTATTGGAAGCTCCTTCGATAAATGTATTGACGGCAGACCTGCTTAGGCCCAATTCTTTCAGTAAGTGGTGCAAAGATTTTGGAAACTTCCACTGCGTAAAGCTGAATCTTAAACCCGTTAAATATATTATTTAAATATTTTTTTAATAAAAATAGGTAAGAAAAGTGTATTTTTCATTGGTACAACCGTTCGAACCGACCTTTTTAGGATTTTTGACGACAGCGTTCTTACAACCAAGCCACAACTTACATTATTATTATACAATACGAAATTAGCCCATTACTCGTCTATTACTTAATTACTTAAACAATATTATTATGTATCCTAAAGCAAGACGCCTCTCCCAGAAAAGTTGCAAAGAAAATAAGGGCCCAAAGAAATTATCCACCAATAGAAGGTACTCGTATTACGTCACCAAGAAATCATTTATTCACTAATAAGTAGAGATAATTCCACATACATCTACGTATTCATAATTTTACTACGAACATCGCTAGAAGTATTCAAAATAAAACTGTCTAGATCTTTACTCGTCATTTTTCGCGTTAATACAGCTGCTCCAAATAAAAAGATGTTAAACTCCTCTCGGAACTCAAACAAACTCGGCCGCGACAGCCCTCAGACGTTCACAATCCGACCCATGTGGTTCCGGATGAAGTTTCTTCAAGGATTTGCTCTGATACGCTAATAACACTGTAAGATCTTTCGTAGACATACGCGATGTGGGTAGACGGAAAGCGCGTGCGCGAGACTCACTGCAGTTTGGACAGCCGCCTGAGAAAGGCCTCCGAAGCTGGCAGTCGATAGATGGCAGCGGAGCCGGCTGCACGCCTCTCGATTCTTTCCCGGGTTAGATCGCGAATTCACTCCTTACTTGTTACAATACTTAATAGTACTTAACTAAAAATTATAAAATAATAGTGATTATTGCTTTACATTTTAGATGTTGTACGTTAATTAAAAAGTAAATTAAAATGAATTAAACTTTAATTGTGAATTTAGGGACAGAAGGTGTAGATGTTGTGGCATGATCTGAAGCTTCCAGATTAAGGTAAGAACTAAATCTTAATAACTTATAGGTATCGTTAATTAAATAATTTAAGGTTTTATTTGTTACATTTATTTATTTATATAGTACACACAGCAGTAAATATTTTATCACACACATAACATAGTATAATTATAACTTATCTAATATATGTACCAATTAGGTGTCACAGCATTCACCAATATAAAAAGAAGGAGAAATTAGAAACAAAAACAAAAAAAATAAATTGAACAAAAACTAACAAATTTACAAAATAAAAATATGACTTCTAAAATAAAATTATACATTTTTATCAAAAAACGAAAACAAAACACTTGTTAAATAAATTATAAGCTACTCATATATTGATGGTTTGAAATGTTCGAGAACATTTTTTCTGAATACATTGTAACGGTCATGAATAATGTCTATATCATTATTGGCACTGCAGAGACTACTGTGGGTGTTGCACATTCGGGATGTTGACGAATGTGAACCTACATTAGTTCTTGAGGGAGGACAGCACAGGATCTTGCTTATAGGACGACGTGGAATATTATAGGATATTATAAGGAAATGTGTTGCAAGAGTTCGATAGTTTCACATAATTTAATTTGATTACATGTAAGTACCTTACAGAAAATCAATTAAATATTTATATATAATTACGGATTATATAGGAAACATAGATTTTTATAGCTAGCCCATTTTCCTGGTTTCACTCGTATCGTAACAAGTGACAACCTTGCGGATGTTTTTGATCCATCTAACTCGCGAAAAACCCTTTTTTGCGCTACCCGAGTAACAGCTTTTTCACGTTACAAGATAAGTTTGATAATATATCCATATTTTATCATAATATCTTTTTATTTAATTTTTAATAACAATATAATAACGGTAACATTTGTCGTGATAAAAATAATGTAATAAAAAATCCTACGATTTATAATTACAATGAAAACCACTATGGTTCTAAAATGATTATTTGCCTTTGTGTATTTCGGCAATTTGTATAATTATATTACAGTCAAATAGTTCGTTATTATACGAATACCCAAGCTTTATGCTTTTAAGGTATGAATATTAATAACATATAAATATATATTTTTAATTATTATGTTAACAATATTAAACAGGATCTTAACATTGTTTATTAGTGGTATATGTTTCTTTCTTATTTTTTAACTTAGTGTAAAATGCAATTAGTTTTACATACATTCATATTAATTAATTTTATTACTATATTTAAATAATTATATATTTGTGTTAACTGCTTCAGTGGTCTAGCGGTTAAATCCATGGATTTAGACTTGGAGGTACCGGGTTCGATTCCTGGTGGACACAATAATATTTATTAATTTAAATAAATAAATTTAATTATTTTTTAATTTATTTGTGATACATCTCGTCTTTGGTACGATGGAGACATCGACGAGCTTGCCACTTGTCATGGTTGGCCTATAGAATTTGGCTGAATGTGAATCCGCTTATTCATAAGCGTGGTTTCTGACTACCCCGGAAGGGAAAGGGTCGTGATGATACTTCACTTTACTATATATTTGTGTTATGTTATTTACTTTATTAATAATAATATATCATATATATATATATATATATATTTTGTTTATTTAACCATAGTCATAGGTTTTTAAGTCTATATATAATATATTATATAAACTGTACGGGAGCCTCGGCGTTAATTTTGTAAAATATATATTATATATATTTTTTTTAATATTGCAAGTTTTTTATTCGAAGGAATATAATTTAAACTACTTAATGAGTAAAAATAAAATAAATAATTTATTTTTTTATTTTTAATATTTTGAGTAACACAGTATTATTTATTTATATATTATTATTTAAATAATGATTTCACATCGTAACATTAATTGTGTTATTCCTACATAACGAAAATAAACGTATTCTTTACCTTTCTCTGGGAATTTATATGATTATAGAAGTATCATCACTGTACCCTTTCCGGGGTGGTCACAGACTTCGCATTTAAAAAAGTGGGTTCACATTTAGCCAATTTTACTATATATGCCGCCTCCGTGGTCTAGTGGTAACAAACGTTGCCGTGAACTCGGGTGGTCGTGGGTTCGATTCCCACCGGGGGCAAGTTGTACATTGTATAATTTGTCTCGGTCTGGGTGTTAATATGTATATATTTACAAAAAAAAGTATAATATGTAGTTTATCAACCATCTAGTTTCCGTAACACAAGCCTCGTAGCTTACCACGGAAATTAGATGGCGCTGTGTGACCTGTCTGGAAATATTATTATTATTATTATAGGCCCTATTATTACAAGTGGCAAGCTCGCTGTTGTCAATTTAAATTATATTTACACAAATAATTTATAAAGTAACCACAATCGCTATAAAGGAACCTATATAGTAACTAAAACTAGTTACTAAAACATAATTATTTACGTTTGCGTAAATTGGCAATTTGTATAATTATATTGCAGGTAAATTGTTGGTAATTATAGCAGGCGTACGAAAGGGTACAAGCTTTATGCTTAACAAATAAAAGCCAGTTATTACAGTCATAAAATTACGTTGCTATTCTAAAACATAGGGGATGTAAAAAGTTTTACATTCGTCCACGAATACCACGTGGTCGCGAAGTCGTCGCACGCGAGATATAACCATAAACAAAAAACCTCACAAGCCTTTGACGAATTTTACTTGCAAATAGGCTATTTGGTGTTTCCCTAAGTATTACAATGTTTTCAAATAATATTTTTTGAAATGTTTATTCGTAGTAGATACAAAAATAATATAATAAAATAGATTAAAAACTAATTATAAATAAAACTAAACTAAAAATACCTACGAAATTATAACTATTCTACAAAATAAACTAAGGGCTTACCACCAGGGAGGGTACCTAAAACGCTCGCCGCATTTCCTTGTTGAATTATAATGGAAATATTCTGTTTTTTTTTTTTTTTTTTTTACTTTTTACTAAAGGTACACAAACAGATCACAATCACAATCAGTTCACATTTCCCAGCAATTTCTTAAGTTCTAGATTGCAATTCAAAAGCAGTGTACACAGCATGCTTATTGTGATTTAGCCATGACATTGTCATTTCAATTAAATTATTTCATTTCAATGAAATATGTCAGAAGGAAAATAATAATAATAATAAAAAAAATGGTATGTCAAAGAATAAGGTAGTAAATCAATAATAATAATTAAAAAAAAAAAAGCAATGAAAATTTAAAATAGAAATAATAATGTCATTTAATTAAAGAAATAATAATAAAATAATATAACAATCATCAATATATAAAAAATAAAATCCAGAACAGACAGAACAAATATCAAGAAACAAACAAAACATCAGCATATTACATTAATTAAGAAGGTAGATTATATTTTGTTTGCAGTAGTACCAGCAAAATATGCGGTAACAGATCTCTTATACACTAAAATTCTGGTAGTTTAGGTAGTTATGTCATTTGGGATCGCCACACTCTTGAACAATTCGTTTACCCAGCTCTTTTATGAATTTGTGGGTATCTATTTATTTATTATTTAAGGTACACTAACAGGTTACAATTAATACATATCAAGCACAAATTTACAATAATTTATAAGGTCGGAATTGCAACCCAAGGGCAGTGTACACGGCATGCTACACATAGCTACTTGGATGATTAGAGTCAACTGTGTTTTTCAGTTTTAAAATTTTAGGTTTCATCCATTTCATCATTATCAACATATTAATACTATATACGAGATTAAAAATATTATTATTAATGTAAATTTATGTTGAAAGTTATATCAGGTTATATATTACTATAAGTCAAAAAAGTCAATCTAAGAATAGTAAAGAGGTATCAAGAGAATATATCAAGTATCAAGAAAATAATAGTAATAATATAAATAGTATCAAGAGAATATACATAATAGTCATATATTAGTGTAACGTAAGTCACAATCTTACTTAATTTATCAACTTAAGATCTTACAAATAAAAACAACTCAATACTTTCATTTTAAACAAGCAAAACAGTATATAGTAAATGATAAAAAAATCTTCTTTTTAATATTATATTATATTCATATTTATCTACTATATCTTAATAAGTATTTAAGTAGTCTAGACCACCTCCGTGGTCTAGTGGTAACAAACGTTGCCGTGAACTCGGGAGGTCGTGGGTTCGATTCCCACCGGGGGCAAGTTGTACATTGTTAATTTGTCTCGGTCTGGGTGTTTATATGTATAATATGTATATATTTACAAAAAAAAAGTATAATATGTAGTTTATCAACCATCTAGTTTTCGTAACACAAGCCTCGTAGCTTACCACGGAAATTAGATGGCGCTGTGTGACCTGTCTGGAAATATTTATTATTTATACATACTGTTTATGTAGTTTATTCAAATATAAAATAAGGTTAAAATTGCACCCCACATATTATACCGTCTCACTCTCCCAAAGGTTAGCTGGTGGAAAAAGCCGAAATGGCTTTAAGTTCGCCTTTGTACATGCTTTTAAGTTAAAGTGCAATAAAGTTTTTTAATAATAATAATAAGATCCCTCCTCACACTTGTCCCATAGCAACCCGTGTCTAATCACTTTTGCCTGGACTTAAATTTCGTCAAACTGTTTTTATATTATGGAATCGTTAATCGTCTGGCCATCATGGCGAATATAGGCCAAATTTTCTAAAAATATGTTCTGAATACCCATCTCCAACAGTGAAGCTCTATGACATTTGCAATGGATATAAAAATCACTTTTGCATGGACATAAATATTAATTTGGTATCGACATAAATATTATGAAGTCGTAATAAAATGATGAGATCCTCGCCAACCCGTCTGACCATCATGGCGAATATAGGCCAAATTATCCAGAAATATGTTTTGGAGGCCCATTACCAACAGAGTTTTTGTTGTTTTCTTTAACGAGGTTTTTCTTAAAAGAGAACCGTCAATTTACAATGTAATGTTATACCCGACATAAATATTTATTTTCAACAAAGGGTTTTAAAATATAAATTCGAAATCGCATGTCGGAGCTACGGCATGTTTCCGGAGCTTTTAAAGTATGTAAATATCTCCACGGCAAAGAAGGAATCTGCGCGCAAAAACGACCACCTTTTAATGTTTCATGGACAATAATTTCAATTTTTATAATGATTTTTCACGGACTTCGAAAAAGGAGGAGGTACTCAATTCGCGTGTATGTTTTTTTTTGTATGTTTGTTAGCGATTACTTCGCCAATTATGAATTGATTTTGATGTCATACTTTAGAGATGGTCACATACAACAATGGGTGAGATGACCTGCCATGCCGGTAATCAGGCGAAGGCGGCCCGAGCCATGTTACGTAATGTAATGAACTCCACTTTGCCGCTGAGGTTGAAGGTGCGGATCTACAAGATGTTCATCCGTTCCCGACTTACTTATGCTGCGCCAGCTTGGTATCACCTTCTGGGCAAAACCAACAGGGACAAGATCCAGAGTCAGCAGAACATATCGCTCAGGGTGGTATCCAGAGCGCCGTGGTTCGTGCGAAATTCTGTAATTGCGAGAGATCTGGAAATGCCTATTTGTTGTCGGCCTAGCTAAACGTATGTTTTACCGGGGTGACAACGGATCCTACAAGCATCTTCAGGATATCGCTCCTACTTTCGGACGGCCCCTGGAGGGGAGGCCACTACCTAGGGAGGCCGCTCTTGGAGAAGAACTAAAGTAGACAAATCTAGGAGACTAGATTCGTGAGCAACAAGGGCGGTGTTGTAGTAGGAACAGCGCCCAGCACCAAAGGTGCGTTGAATCACCGGCGGGTAGTCAGCCGCCGAGATCCTGCCGGGGAAAACAGGAGGTTATCCCATCACGAACCCAGGCCCATTGTACATCCGGGCCTGGTTGACTACTCTGTTTGTCTGTCCCATACAACATTTTATCATTTTTTTCACAGTTATAAAATGAATTGGTTTATCACTTTTAGAGAAAATCAACTATTACAAAAAATATATAGACAGATTGTTCAGGCGCCTGAACCTATATTACCATACAGTCGATTGATTTATTTTAAGTTCAGGAGGTGAGGTCTATATCTCGCAAGATTTTTCGCAATATAAGGCAAACCGAGTTGAATTAAATATAAATTTAAAACAGTTAATAAGTTAAAAAAAGTAAAGTATCATTACGACCGTTTCCCTTTCGGGTGATCAGAAACCACGCTTATGAATAAGCGGATTCACATTTAGCCAACTTTACTATAGGCCAATCATGACAAGTGGCAAGCTCGTCGATGTCTCCAGCGTACCAAACTCGACAAATATCACAAATAAGTTAAATATTAATTTACATTTATTTACATTAATAAATATTTTTGTGTCCCGAACAGGAATCGAACCTGGTACCTCCGGAAATTCACGGACCTTACCGCTAGATCACGGAGGCAGTTAATAAGTATAGTATTACTTTAAAAAATAATATACTGCTATACTGAATAAATATATAACATTTAGTTAAGTAAGATAAACGTTAACCACTTATCTCTCTTTTCGGTCGTGATAATACTTTAACCCCACCATCAAAATAAAGCTGGCAACATTTTAATTGTGTTAGGTACGCAAAGTGTGTGGGGTTGCAAACTGTAATAATTGTTGTGCGGGTTTTAACGGATGTGTGAAAGTAATTTATGATGACAAATATTATTATAGGCTTTGACTTGTATGTAAAAACAAGGGCAATGAAATAATTATTTGCGCCCATACGTTTTATATATTTTAGCATATATTCATCATTATCACGACAGTTTCCATTCCAGGATGGTCAGAAACCACGCTTATAAATAAGCGGATACACATTTGGTCAACTTTACTATAGACCAATTATGACAAGCTCGGCGATGTCTCTAGCGTAGCAAACTTGAGAAATAAAACAAATTAATTAAATTTCAGCAAAGCCAACTTCAGCAAAGAAGCCGACAGACGCATTCAGGTAGGATGGGCGGCATTCAGGAAACTCCGGCACATCCTCTCATCATCTATACCACAATGTTTAAAGACTAAGGTCTTTAACCAGTGCGTCCTCCCGGTAATGTCGTACGGAGCAGAGACGTGGATGTCTGGTCCATAAATTCAAGGTCGCTCAACGAGCCATGGAGAGCTATGCTTGGTGTATCTCTGATGGATAGAATTCGAAACGTTGATATTCGTCAGAGAACGAAAGTTACAGAGATAGCTTTTAAAATTAGCAAACTGAAGTGGCAATGGGCCGGACACATCTGCCGCAGAACCGACGATCGATGGGGCAAACGGGTTCTAGAGTGGAGACCACGTACGGGAAGACGCAGAGTGGGACGACCCCCCCACCAGATGGATAGATGACCTAAAGAAGGTCGCTGGTGGGGGTTGGATGAGGGTAGCGAATGATCGCGTTAAGTGGCGAGCCTTAGGGGAGGCCTACATCCAGCACTGGAGAGATACAGGCTGATGATGATGAATTAAATTTATTTATTTAAATTAATAAATATAACCCGGTTCCTCCAAGTCCAAATCCATCGACTTTGTTTATAATATGTAGTGATAGTGATTAGGTATTGGAATGGGGTTAGGTTGGAACGTTAAAAAAATATGAATGCCCGGTCAGATGTGGGTCAATTTTAGAACAGAGGGGAAAAGCGAATCTTAAAAATTAATGACACGAATAAACGAGACACGGAAATGGTGTAAACAACTTCAGTTAGGGGAATGTTTTCTGATTCCTATCTAATATTTCTCATGAGCACACGACGCGAGAAAAATGAATTATGTTTGTCTATTTATTTGGCCTTGTTTTAAAGCGATATAACATGGTGGTAGTAGTAGTATCATCACGACCGTATCCTTTTTATGGTGGTCAGACACAACAGTTTTTTTAAATAAACGGCATCGATGGTCTAGCGGTAAAGTCCGTGGATTTAAATTCGTAGGCACCGGGTTCGAGGTGCGCTGGAGACATCGACGATCTTGCCACTTGTCATGATTGTCCTATAGTAAAATTGTCTAAATGGGAATCCGGTTCTTTGTAAGCGTGGTTTCTGACGACCCCGAAAGGAAAACGGTCGTGATGATACTTTATACTACTTTTTTACCATAGGCTTCACGAAGGCAGTTTTAGAACGAGTTTACATCAAAATTACAAGTTGATACGAATAATATCCCTAATTATTATTATTATTTAATAGGTTAACAGACAGCTGCAGAAAGGATGGTTAATTTATTCTATAATCAATATATTAATATACGCCACATGATTGGTGGTTAGCTTGTCGTTTCAGCCAATGACGTGACTCATAGGCATACGTTAAGGTATCTTGACAAATGTATCCCTTACGGGTTAGTCAAAAACTACGCTTTACGCGAGTTCACATTTAGCCAACTTTACCATAGCCCAATCATGATAAGTGGCAAGCTCGTCGATGTCTCTAGCGTATAATTCGTGAAATATAACAATTAAATTATTTTGCTCCGACCAGGAATCGAACCCGGTACCTCTGCGTCTAAATCTACAGACTTAACAGCTAAACCACGAAGGTAGTTTTAGCACTAGTTTACGTCACTATTACACGATAATACCATTTGACTAATATTATTTGACTTTCACATCCTGCTTTTTGCCTGCAAATGAGAATGCCCATTTTTCCAAGAGAAATATTTTTTATTTGATGGTTAATATATTGTGATAGAACAACGTGAATTATGAACAATTTAAAGTCTATTGTTTTATCTATAATAAAGTACCTAATCATAATAAAGAACCTAATCCTATAAGTAGTGCTTTGTAAATGGGAGTCCTTCGCGGGGGGTTCTTCGCGCCATTTTGCGTGGACATGTCAAGTGCAAGTTTTTGTTTTGTAAATTAATTTACTGTGGATATTATTGGTCAAAAATGGTGTTGTTTTGTTTAATAATGTGCTACAATGTGAATAATTATGGAAAACGATAAATTGGACTTTAAATATGGGGCACAAGTTGCAGTTTATTTTTTGCGGTTTTCCCGCGCTGTCAACTCCCATATTTTATCCGACGTGTTTGAGCAGTGGATGGTTCTGCGAGTGACTCCAAGAAAAGCATCAAATTCTGCAGCATCTGGAATTTGATGATGACCTCATTAACTCATAAAAAAGAAAGATATATTACGTCAGACTTGGCTGTATGGGCTAGACCCTTTGCCTTCCCTATCATCTCATTCATCATCCATCGGGAGAAGAGAACCAAAAAAAAAAAAAAAATGGGAGTCCTTCGCGTCATTTTGCGCAGACATGTCAAGTGCAAGTTTTTGTTTTGTAAATTAATTTACTGTAGATATTGTTGGTCAAAAGTGGTGTTGATTTGTTTAATAAAGTGCTACAATGTGAATAATTATGTAAAACGACAAATTGGACTTTGAATATGGGGCATAAGTAGCAATTTATTATTATAGGTTTTCCCGCGCTTTGAACTCCCATATTTTACACGACGTGTTTGGGCTATAATGCTGCGAGTGAGTGAGAGACCCGAGGCCTTCCCTATCACCTCAATCATCATCTATCTAACAATAGAAATAGGATAAATGTTAACCAATAGACTATTTAATTAAATTATATTTTAATGCTGGTGTAAAATAGTTGTTATCATTAAATAAAAAAAAAAAAACAATAAAAAGATATGATTTTTGAATTATATTTTGTTGAGACAACTGCGAAAAAGTTTGTCCCTGGTTTTAGGCAATCTCTTTTTCAAGCTGACTAACTAAATATTTCTTCCTTTAGAAATATATATTTATAAGACTTTATACGAGATAAGGTACCGATGCATACTATTTTCGCTTTTTGTTCAAGTTTTTATATTTTCTTGTCCGCCGATGTTAGAGGTCTACTCAAAACGTTCAAATGCGATAATTATTATACTACGATGCTACGGGAGTGATGATAGTTCGGTTATAAGAACGCGATTAATTTCTACAGATAAGAAATACTGTAACGTATATTGTACTGTATAACGAATGAGTTTTGAAAGGATTTTATTTATTTATTTAGAAGAAATTACAGACATTAAGGTTAATAGTACAGAGATAAGATTAACCTAATTTCATTTACATTTCTTACTAAGAATTAATACCGGCTAATAATCCGGCTCAAAGAACCATGTCAGAGCGTAAACGCTAAATACAGAGGGCCTAACACCTAAGTCCAAGCTCTGAGCAAAATATATAAACCTAACAATATATAAATTATAGTGGTAGTGTAAAGATAGGAGTCTCACTGCCGGTGTAATACCCTAAGGCAGCGAGGGAATGGGGAAGATGGTATTCACGTCCAGGCGCGCAGGCTCACGCGACTGTGTCTAGAGGAGGCAGGCGGCTAGGTGTCTTGACCAACGTGATAGATCCTAACAGAGGTCGGGCAGGGATTCAAGGTGGTGGATACACGTTCGATCGACCAGGCTCATAAGATCGTACCTAGAAGAGGTAGCACGCAAAGGTGTCTTGGGCAACGTGTAGGAAATGAGACAAACAACGTAATGTTGCAATCTGGTTTATTCTTTACTATACACATTCTTGAATTGAAAATTTACATATACACCGACAGCACACAGATACATTAATATTTACTACATTCAAATACATTAGTCGTAATATTTGCTCTCTCAACAATCATGATGGCTGCGGCCTAGACACGAAAACACAAGGCATGTTTGGTCAGCTAAACAACAAACATGTACAATAAATAACAAGGAGAAAAAATATATATTTAAATGATATACCAGATAATTCTGAATTTATAAATAATGATATTCTAATGTAAGAAATCGGTGTTATTTTTATATAAATATCACCATGGCAAACTTACAATATTAGTTATCCTTGAAAGTGAAAATGGCACATACTTTTAACGAGAACAACAAATAGGTGATACTAACAGTCTGCCGGGACGGGGAAGTATCCACCGTTCGTGCCGATAAACCTAGTTACGTATATCCACACGTTTTGGGATCAGGCTCGAATTGCCCTCATGCCCAGTCAAGCCGACATAGTGTTAGGGACTGATGTCAGTCATGAGTGTCTGCTTCTAGTTGCTAAGATTCATAGACCTTGCACAAGATAGATTCATGCAAAACAATTCTTTAAAAAAAATATACATTTATTTCCAGAAAGTAGTACTATTAATGATCATTTTTTACAATAAACGTTCTTATATAGTATTTAATCAGCGTATTCAGCATGTTAGACATTTGTGCGGAATGCGCTTATTACTTGATGCATATGTACGGTGGTGAGACCTTAACTCGCACCACTTGCTATCAGGTGGACGCAAAGTCATATGTCACGCTAGTAAAAAAAGTAAGTGATTTTTATAATTTTAACGGGTCTTTACGCGATTTACTTTAGAGACATATTTCCCCCGACGTTTCAGCCAAGTTGCATTGGCCGTGGTCACGGGTCGAGTGAAGCTATGCGGTGTAGTCTCGTACATACTGGGCGGTAGATGTAAACCTACCCACTTTTCACCTTTTAAAAGTTTTTAGAAATCACGACACACGACTCTTACAATATCCTTGGCGACACCGGGCGATTTTTCCCGGCGTCGAAACCTATTGATCACTGAACAAGATAGCTTATAACCCCCCTCTCGATTGAAATTTTTGTGTTTCTTTATTTCGATCGCTTCACGTACTATTCTAGGGTAATAGTGACGATTTATAAAAACTATTATGAATATGCGTGAAAGTTTAAAAATTAAGTAAGTGAGAAGAAAAGAAGAAAAGTAAGTGATGTTAAATGAGTAATGATATTATACTATGAGATAATAACATATAATTTATAAAACTGACTATATTTTTTCCTCAGTGTATCTCCGGAATTTCGGAGTATCGGCTCTGGGTTAGTAATTCACCTTGAGATTTTTTCTTTTTCTGAAAGATCTGGGTCGCTCGAGCCACTCTACCTGCCCCTTGTACAGCTTTTTATATGGAAATATCCTACAGTTTTAAATATCGTCGGCTAAAGTCGAATACCTTGCTAGTGTATTTACAGTCTAATGTAAAAAAAAATATTCAATGATAGACCAGATAATTCTATATTTGTAAACAATGATATTCTAATGTAAGAAATCGGTGTTTGTTTTTATATAAATATCATCATGGCAAACTTACAATACTTGAAAGTGAAAATTTGACATTATTGCAAATGGCACATACTTTCAACGAGAACAACAAATAGGTGGTACTAACAGTCTACCGAGGCGAGGAAGTATCTACCGTTCGTGCCGATAAACCTAGTAAAGTATATCGATACGTTTCGGGATCAGGCTCGAATTACCGCCATGCCCAGACAAGGTGCCATGGTGTTAGGGACTGATGTCAGTCATGAGTGTCTGATTCGAGTTGCTAACATTCATGGACCTCGCACGCCACTTACCATCAGGTGCGCGGAAGGTCACATGTCGTGCTAGTTTAAAATATATATATATATATATATATATAGTATGAAAATCGAAAGCTTTTAAAGTTAAACGGTGCCACTTATCATGATTGGCCTATAATAAAGTGGGCTAAATGCGAATCCGCTTATTTATAAGCGTGGTTTCTGACCACCCCGAAAGGGAAACGGTCGTGATGATTCTTTACTTTATGCTTCTAAACGGTACAAATATTTTTTTAATATAAATTTTGATTTTGTTTTCATATAGTTTATTTAATTTAAGGTTTTGTATGAAATAAATAATTGGTACAAAAAATAATATAAACTAAACCCAATAAAAAATAAACTATATGCCCTCTATAGACGACCCTTCGGGGATAGTCCCAAATATAGCGAGGCTAATACGTTGGCTGAAATAATTACCAGCTTTCCTGTCTCCAGACTTCTGTGTTTAGACAACTCCTTACGTTTGGCTGAGTGCCCCCATGGGCCCATCGTCTCGACCCAAAACGGCGCAAATTCGTAACCTGTACTGAGGTCGGCGTAGATTTTTGCGCAGCTTGAGGTTCTCAGCAGAAACCGCCGCACTCCCCGCGTTCAGCGAGGTCTCCTGTTATTAGTAAAAAAATACATTATTCTAAAAGAATATGAGCTCGTAAATAAATTATTAGTTATTTTTCGGACTAAAAATATACCTACACGGGAATTTCAAACGATGAATAATTATTGTAATAAATTTGAATATTAATTGCGGTAACTGGTGACAAGCGTAAGAACATTATTTACATAGATAAAATAAAGTTTTTGGTAGGGGAATATACGCGTCTTTACTCGACGCTTTAAGTTGAAGAAATAATTAAGCCTTTACTTCTAACCAGCTTATGATTGTACACATATGTATACATTCATATCTTCACGCCTACCCTCAGCCAGTGTTCTATTTATTTTGTCGTGATAGAAGTCTCTTATTTATTTATTCGGAAAATCAACAGCTTTAAATACATTTTTTTTGTAAGTAGTGATAATGTTATCTATATGTTATGTATATGTGTATGTATTAATGTTATGTATATATGTATATAGTATTTAAGTATATGTATCTTTATATAGGAATTGCTTACTTTTATGGTATTTATTGGAATAAAAATATTTTCTAATTATCATTTTCACTATCCTCGATCTAATGAAGAAATCTCATTTGTCCCAACGGTCAACGGTCAGAGAATGCATTACGGCATTATGTTCGCCGATTGTAAATTACAATAAAGATTTTAAATAAAATAAATAAATAATGAGTACAGCCAATTAAATATTTCCACAAAAGATGAATGAATGTAAAAAAAAGACAGTGACTGAATAGATATATTTAAATTTATTTTTTAATGTTAATTATAATTTATTTATTTTATAATGAACTATTGTAAACGCAGCGATAAGGCGACCGAATGTTTAAACTATCTCTTTGAACCAACCACTAACCAAATTATATAAATTTGAACCAACTTTAAGCACCAATGATATTGTCATTGAAGAGAAGAAAGAAGTGAAGCTCTTGAGGTACCTTCGTCTCTAATAGAAACGACAGAATCACCTCCTGTTTTAGAAGCTGTGCCATTGGAATATCCTATACCTATGCCTCGAAGATCTGGACGAATAAAGACTGCCCCACGCTACCTCGAAGATTATGATCAATCAAAAAAAGTGTCTTACATAGATGTCCGTGTGGAAAGGAGGTCGACTGTGTTGGAGTTCATGGGCTCTCCTGTTCCAAAAGTGCGGGCAGATTTTCCCGCCACGGCTCCCTTAACGATATCATTAAAAGGGCTCTAGCCACCATCGAGGTTCCAGCTCTTCTAGAGCCTGTTGGAGTTAACCGAGACGATGGCAAGAGACCCGATGGTATGACGTTGGTCCCCTGGGAACGGGGACGTGCTCTGGTGTGAGACGCCACGTGCGTCGACACCCTCGCCGCGTCGCATCTCAGGGGGACAGCGCATAAAGCGGGAGCCGCGGCGGAAAATGAGGAGTCCAGCAGGCGGCGCAAATATGTAAGTATATTAAAAGATTACATATTTATGCTGTTTGCTGTAGAAACTCTCGGCCCCCATGGAGTCCAAGTGCAAAAAAGTTTTTAAAAGACATAACACCGCGTCTTGTCGTCTCCTCCGGTGACAAGTGGGCTGGCTCTTTCTTCGCCCAAAGAATCAGTATTGCAATTCAGCGGGGAAATGCAGCCAGCGAAGTAGTTCCGAGTATCTTTTCCTTTTGGCAGCAAACATGTCAATGAAAGCTTATAATAAATTACCTAACAAATTAAAATTGTTGGGAAACAATGTTTTTAAAAATCAATTAATAATTTAGTTAAAAGAAAATATGTTTTATAATTTAAAAGAATATTTTGACAATTGTAAAACCTAAAGTTTAAGCTGACAATATTGTATGAATACCTAGATGTAAGTTTTTGGACATATTTTATTTAAATTTTAAAAAAATATATTAATGTTTGATATATTTGCTCGCCAATTTACTTGGCAAATGTTGTTACGTTAAGTTAGTTTACTATAAGACCTGTAAATTAGACTAACATTTATGCAAATAAGAAAAAAAAAAGTAGTTCGCGCGTGTGGAGTTATTTTAGCTGTTGTAATTATGCACTTACAACGAAAAATTTGTATTAGAATACTCTTTGTCTTTTATATTTCATAAAATAGGGTACTGCTCGTAGATGTTGACAAACTCTATAAATAAATATTTCCAGACAGGTCACACAGCGCCATCTAGTTTCCGTGGTAAGCTACGAGGCTTGTGTTACGGAAACTAGATGGTTGATAAACTACATATTATACTTTTTTTTTTGTAAATATATACATATAAACACCCAGACCGAGACAAATTATACAATGTATAACTTGCCCCCGGTGGGAATCGAACCCACGACCTCCCGAGTTCACGGCAACGTTTGTTACCACTAGACCACGGAGGCGGTCAACAAGGTTTAGATTTGATATTGTTTTTGTAGTTTATGCATTTTGTCTCTCTTTCTTATAGATTTGAAGCTCATATCTTCTCATTTTATTTTAATCAAAGCTTTACTGCTATTCCCAAATCCAATCCATAGAATGTTCGCGTCAACAGAAATTTTGCACTCCTCCATTAGTGTTCATTAGCCCCACTCGTTCAGATTACACAGGATTAACTCGGCTGAACTCCCTTCTCCCCCAAACTGCACTAATTTAGACCCTTTTAACATCATTCTTAATGTCTTCCCTATATTGACTACACAAATATAAATAGACATAGATTTAGAGCCAGTAGTGAGGCACTTCTAGGTCGCTATATATTAAATATATAAAACTGCCTCCGTGGTCTAGCGGTTAAGTCCGTGGATTTAGACTCGGAGGTACTGGGTTGGATTCCTAGTCGGGACTCAAAAAAAAAAAAAACATTAAATATATATTTGTGATATTTCTCGAGTTTGGTACGCTGGGGTCATTGACGAGCTTGCCACATGTCATGATTGGCCTATAGTAAAGTTGGCTAAATGTGAATCCGTTTATTTATAAGCGTGGTTTCTGACCACCCCGAAAGGGAAATGGTCGTGATGATACTTTACTTTCTATATAAAAGTAAAACGAAATAAAATCATGTCAATATTTAACCACTCGAAGTATGTACCATTATTATCTAAGCACTTTGCATTGCTGAAAAAAATGTGGGAGTGAAAATTATTAAAATATTTGAAGGCAGTTTGTATTGTATTGTTTTCCTTGCAAGAAATTGTCCAAATTGCAAAAAAAAGTGGTAATCTGTTGGAGCAAGGTTTAGAGAGTATGTGGGTGTCGGAAACATTCCAATCGCATCTCCTTTAATTAATTTATTTATTTATTATTTAAGGTACACATTAACACTAACAGGTTACAATTAATACATATCAAGCACAAATTTACAATAATTCATAAGGTCGGAATTGCAACCCAAGGGCAGTGTACACGGCATGCTGCACATAGCTACTTGGATGATTAGAGTCAACTGTGTTTTTCAGTTTTATAATTTTAGGTTTCATCCATTTCACTATTATCAATATATTAATACTATATACGAGAATCAATATGTTATCATTAATGTCAATTTATGTTGAAAGTTACATCATAGGTTATATATTAGTATAAGTCAATATAAGAATAGTAAAAAGTCACTTTACGTTAGTTTACAATCAATAACACTTGTCTCTTAAATAGACATTTGGGTTGAAAATGTCTAGATTCACAGTATCGCTGGAAAGGTCATTAAATAGTCGACACATACGGATAATAGGGTTATTATAAGAGCTGTTTATTTTATGGGTACCAATGATAAATGTCCGGTTCTTTTGTCGGGGATTACGCCAAGTACTAAATCTGAGAGAAGACAGCAAAGTAGAGGATTGAAGAAATGAGTGTGTAATTTTGTGCAGGTAAATGAGATCTTGTTGACTGCGACGAATAAACAGCGGGGTGACCTCAAATGCAGACAATCTGTCACTCACTGTAGGAGACAAATTTTCTTCCAAAGTGATATCGATAGTTTAAGATCTCAATACGTTTAGAGTGCACTTTGTAGTATGGGGACCATACAACTGAGCCATACTCCAGCAAACTGCGCACTAGGCTAAAAAACAAGCACAATATAGATTTAGGGTTCTTAAAATCCTTTGTGATTTGTCGTAAAATGTGAGTTCTAGTATTGTCCTGAAGCAGCAGTGAGCTAGAGCATTAGACCAGTCTCGGTTGTCAAAATGCTTTTTCATCATGGTTTACAATTGTTGTAATACAGATCTGCCGTAATCGTCACCATTAATTCTTCACTATCAACTACGGTCTCCGGTCGTCCACGGGGTTTGTTCTGTAGGTTAAAATTACCAGAAGAAAAACTTTGGAACCAAAAACTTGAACCGTGTTTTCTTTTATAGTATCTTCTCCATACACATAATTAATCCTTCAAGCTGTTTCTGCAGCTTTGGTGCCACTGTGGAACTCGTATTTGTGAATAACACGAAATTTCCGATATTGTGAACATACCGGATGTCAAAGAAAAATCTAATGGCGTGAATACAAACAAATCACTAAATTCAAAATACAAATACTGACAATTTTGCCTAAATTTTAAATAAATTTAAATTTTGTAATTCCTAGCCAAACGCCAGATATTTGAGATCAAAGTGGCCAGTTCGACAAAACGTCAATTTCATATCATTACAGCCCCTAGAACACAGCGTCCTAGACCTCCACTGCTGGCCTTTCAGACATATACGAGTATCTGGAGAATTTGGCCTACACTCGCCACGCTGACCACATGGATTGACATCAGATGTCAATTTTTAATGACAATTTATTAACGATTTCACAATTTGGTAATTAGTGGAACCGAGACTGAACGTACTCTCCGAGGTACGGGAATGGTGGTGTTGTAAATCTATGACAAATGTACGTAATAAAAGTGTACATGCCGGGTGGGTTTGAGCCGACCTTTGTAGGATTTAAGGAACGCATTCTTACAACCGAGCCACCACCGCGCGCAATTTTATATGTATTATTGTTGTAATAGAAAGTGTGAATAGACCATTTTTTAAAATAGAGATCGGGTGATTTTTTAAATGAAGCATAACACTAAAACTATGGTAATGTTGGTTATCATTTTGTTTTATTTAATATTGCGTGAGAGAAAAATTGTTAAGCTTTAAGCGGAATAAAGAATAAACGGAAGAGGACGACAGAAAAGCCAATGGAGAGGATCCCGAGGAAGTAATACCACTTAGCAATAATCCTGCGAGCTCGGTCGTGAGTGCTAATTTAATCCTTCGCCAGAAAGGAACGACACGCGTCTCAGACAATTTTAATTGCACTCTTTTATTGGCATTCTTTAAAACAAAATCCATATTGAAGCCATTAATTCATGTGGGCTTCATGGGATCTTGTGCTTTGAGAGATAAACATAAAAGTATCTAGGTATATTTTTTTTTTTTTTATTATTATTATTTCTTATACGAGCACGACATGTGACCTTTCACCCTTTAATTAAAAACTTTATTGCACAATGTACAAAAGGCGAAGAATTCTCGTTCGGCATTCTCTGATTCGACCTTGCGGATAAAAGAGATATCAAATATTTATAAGTATGAGACGGTTTAAAATTAACAGTTAAAAGATACAGTTATTGCTATGACTATCACTTAACCTAATATGTACATATATCTAATAAGTACTTTTCTGATAAGATAGGCCGTGGTGACCAAGCCGATTTTTCATTTTTTTTTATACTAGCACGACATGTGACCCTTCGCCCACCACCTTCGCGCGAGCTTCATGAATGATAGCAACTGGAATCAGACACGTATGACTGACATCAGTCCCTAACACTATGCCGGCTTGACTTGGGATGACGGCAATTCGAGCCTGATCCCAAAACGTGTTTGTACATACTGGGTTTATCGGCACGAACGGTAGATACTGGGCAATTTACCACCATCAGTCTGCCTACCACCTGTTATTTAAATGGCCTATAAAAAGTGATTCCATATTTAAATATCTATCTAAGTATATATCAATCCTATTAAATTAACGTTTATAATTATAGTACTATTATTATTTCTATGATTGCACCTATAATTGTTCAAATTTGTCCCTAAGGTTTGGCTGTCAGATAATGTCTTCAGGCATTAAGTCCGCGTTTGTACTTTGTGCAATAATTTTTCAAAATCAAATCAAAATATCTTTATTTTCCAGAATACTGTACAAAATAATAATGTGGTCTTATGCATAATTTCCGAAGCATTGTACCGCTAGTGGCATGAAAATATTAAGCATGTATATTATATATCTAATATTATATATAAATTTATATATATATATATATATATATATGTATGTGTGTATGTATGTATATACATATACACACACATACATACACATATCGTCATGATCGTAGAACAGTGTCGGATTTTAAAAAATACCCACAATTTTGCATATATATTTATATATAGTTTTATATTGTTTGTGGTCTGTAATTTATAGTGCAAATATTAGAAAGGGTTCCAAAATGAAATCTAGAAGGTTTGCACTTATTATGAGACTTAAAAAGTGACAAAAAAACAGTCGAAATGACAGTTGAATGGCCGCCATGAAAATTTTAAATATAGCAGATCCGTCACTGTTCTACGATCATGACGATATATTCATTAATAACAACTATATAAATTTACTATTATATTCATATTTAAAAAAAATCTATTTTATTATTATGTCAATGTATTACATTAATTTAAGTCAATAGTAATATTATTTTAATAATTTAAGTCAATAGTAATATTATTTTAATAATTTAAGTCAATAGTAATATTATTTTAATAATTTAAGTCAATAGTAATATTATTTTAATAATTTAAGATTTGTTGTCAAATTATTTTTAACAAACAATGAGCAATAATAAATAGTTGCTAGGTCTACAATGTCAAATTATCATCGAAAAATTCCTTGTTTGAATAATATGCTTTCTGTACCAAAAGTTTAAATAACCTTCTTTGGAATTCGTTGTTTCTTAACTGTATCAATTCGTAGGGCAATTTTTTTTAAATAAAATAAATATCAACAAAATTACCCATTTAGTTTGTACTGCAGATATCCATACTGATGTAGCCCAGGTATTTGAGATATATATATATATATATATATATATATATATATATATATATATATATATATATATATATATATATATATAACTAATAGCACAGTTATTTTTTATTTGTTAATTAATTCGGTTTTAAAACCGCCTCCGTGGTCTAGTGGTAACAAACGTTGCCGTGAACTCGGGAGGTCGTGGGTTCGATTCCCACCGGGGGCAAGTTGTACATTGTATAATTTGTCTCGGTCTGGGTGTTTATATGTATAATATGTATATATTTACAAAAAAAAAAGTATAATATGCAGTTTATCAACCATCTAGTTTCCGTAACACAAGCCTCGTAGCTTACCACGGAAACTAGATGGCGCTGTGTGACCTGTCTGGAAATATTTATTTATTTATTTAATTTATTTAAAGCTTGTACGGCTACCAAGCGCCTGTTTATCTTTACAGTAATGGGTGATGGCAGGTGAGTACTTCGAGGGATTAGAATAGTTTTATATTTTCAAGTTTATGTATGCCTATGTGTATGTGTGTGTGTTTATTTTTGTTGTAGTTATTCTGTTATTGATGTAATGCCTATTCCTTCGTAATTCTTGTACTATTGTATTCATTTTTATTTTTAAATTTATTATTTATTTATTTTATTTTAAATACTTTATTGCACTAAAATTGTACATAGGCGGGCTTAATGGCCAGGCATTTTCTAACAACCAACCTTTGGGAGTGTGGAGAAACTATGCGTGGGTGCAAATTTATTATTATAAACTACATACTAATAATACATATAAGAATAAATAAATACATGAATACATACATATAACTATAAAAAGCTAAAAATAAGCCTACACACTAATAAACAGTAAATGATAAATTAAAAAATATATATATAAATTAACACAAAAATAAAATGTAATATTAATTTAAGAAACACTGTTTTGTTTGTTTAGAAAGTAGGTGGTAAGTAAACGTTTGAAAATATGAACAGAGGGAGCCTGTCTGATCGTCAGTGGGAGCCTGTTCCATTTATTTATTATCATTGTTTTCTTATTTTTATTGTATCTGTCAGCGAACTCTTATTATTGGCTTTATCGTATTACTATTTTCTCCTATATATGTATAAATTAGCTGTAAGAATTCCTAAATAAATAAATAGAGTATAAAATATTGTTGAAATTTATTTAATTTCAGCAATTATATTTACTAGAGCTATTGAAACCTCTTTGACCCAAAGGAGAGAGGTTAAAGTTATAGGTAGTTTAAATCGTTGGGTTGTGGTCAGCCTAATTGTGAAAATTGATTATCCAACCCCAGCCTAACTTCGGTTAATTCCCAGACGCATAAAGTCAAATCAAAGTTTAGATCAGTTTAAAGGGTTACCAGATTGAAACTTTCAATCTTTGACCCAATATAGTGGGTCAATACACAATTCGTCATGATCGTAGAACAGTGACGGATCTGCTATATTTAAAATTTTCATGTCGGCCATTCAACTGTCATTTCGACTGTTTTTTTGTCACTTTTTAAGTCTCATAATAAGTGCAAACCTTCTAGATTTCATTTTGGAACCCTTTCTAATATTTGCACTATAAATTACAGACCACAAACGCTATAAAACTATATATAAATAAAAATATATGCAAAATTATGGGTATTTTTTTAAATCCGACACTGTTCTACGATCAT
Organism: Tinea semifulvella; assembly: GCA_910589645.1. Taxonomy (NCBI): domain Eukaryota; kingdom Metazoa; phylum Arthropoda; class Insecta; order Lepidoptera; family Tineidae; genus Tinea; species Tinea semifulvella. The sequence goes on along the minus strand of OU342608.1, from coordinate 5,960,113 downwards.
GAAACAAAAAAATACACAAATGAATAAAACGCGACCAGTTAAAATTGGTCCAACAAAGATACAAGAACCGAATTACTGCGCAAATATTACATTGTAATAATATTCATTGTTTGACAACAACATATTAAAAAAATAGTGATTAAGTATATTTAAAATTTAATTAAAAAATACTAAAATATGAATTATAGATTTTGAATGTACCTGTTATCTCTACAAAATGTTTATATTTATAATTTTTATATTCGTCATTATTATATATGCCAACCTTGGTGCCAATTTGCGCCATTTGGGGTCGAGACGATGGGCCCATGGGGATTGGCCAAGGAGTCAAAGCGGCTGACAGAAAGGTCTGGAGACAGAAAGGCTGGCAATTATTTCTGCCAACGTATTAGCCTCGCAATACAGAGGGGAAATGTTGCCAGTCTCCTTGGGACTATCTCGGACGGGACATCTCTAGAGGACATTTTTTATTTATAGTTTAGTTTATTTTTAATTTTATTATTTAGGTAGCTTTTAATTTATATTTAATTTATATAAAATAAAGTATCATCACGACCGTTTCCCGTTGTGGTCAGCATACCAAACTCGAGAGATATCACAAATAAATTAAATATTAATTACATGTATTTATTTACATTAATAAATATGACCAGGAATCGAACCCGGTACCTCTGAGTCTAAATCCACGGACTTAACCGCTAGACCACGGAGGAAGTTTAATTTATATATTCGTAAAAATATATATACGTTTCTTACAAATTTACCATAAAATAATCCACATTCTATTATTTTCAATAATATTTTTTGTGCATTTTTTTACTAAATACTGGACTTTCAGTAGAACTATATAAGATACACTTACACCATACATTATTTTGTTATATCTCAAAGGGTTTGGGCAGCGTCTCCAATACGGCTTATTTTTTTCTGACACCTCCAACAAATACCGTGAATGTGTATAAAACTTAACAAAGTATATACTAAGACCTTCCTCAAGAACCATTCTATCCATTGGTGAAAACAGCATGAAAATCAGTGCAGTAGTTTTTAAGTTTATCGCGAACAGACAGACAGACGCTGCGGAGGACTTTGTTTTATAATACTCGTATGTACTGATAGTGAAGTGAAGTGATAGTGAAGTGATTATTATAAACTACGAATATATAGGTATAAAGTTTGAGCCCCTGTCAGCAGCAAATACGCGTTCAAAATGTTTAAAGTACACTCGGAAGCAAAAAAAGATTACAAATAACAATATTAATAATTTCAATACTCGCTGCACCCTAATTTTCGATCATTAGCTACAAGTCGTATAACGGAATCCTTTTATCATCACAGCCTCTGGGAGACAGAGTGATTGACTTTCATTGTTGAAGATTGGCCTACCAGAAATTTCAGGAAAATTTGACCCACACTCGACGCTGGCCAGCCGAGTTGGGTCTGATGTCATTTTTTTTTTATGAGAATTTATTAACGATTTCACTAGTTGGTATTAGTGGAACCGGGACCGAGACGGCGTTAATGCTCTCCGAGGCACAGCAACGGTGGTGTTGTGAATCTATGACAAATGTACGTAAGAAAAGTGTATTTTTCGTGATAAGTCAAATGATACTTGGTCTTCCAGGAACTCTTTTACCCACAACTGTCGTATTATTTAGTAATTTTCAAAAATATCTTACAATAATTGTATTAAAATTTGATTAATTGCTGATCGTCTATTTGTCTGCTCCGATGACAAGAGGGCTGGTTCTTTCCTCGCTTAAAGAATCAGCATAATGATTCAGCGAGCAAATGCGGCCAGCGTTGTTGCTATCATACCGCGCAAACACGATTTTTATTTAAATAAGATTTTTTTTTATAATGTAATTATTCTATTGATAGAAACCATATGTCACAAATGACAATTATTTTTGTCAACAGTTTGTATGAAGAAGCCAACATTTTTTATCGGAAATGCCATATAGTTTCTTAGGAAAAGGTGTTTGTTTCTATTAATAGAATAACGTATTAGTCTAACGTCAGAATATACAAAACACCCCGTAATTAAATTTGATCAATAATTTGGTTTCTCCGTTCTTGGCCGCCATGTTTTAGACAAAGATTACAACCTATTGCTCACATTGCGTCGACGACACGATAAAAACTTTTGTGACCCGTTTACTTGTTCCTCAAGTGTAGTAGCTCCACTTGAACTACTTTGAGAGTCGTAACTACAGCGTAATACTTCGTTCAAGATTTATGTAACACCTACTTATTGAATTTTCCGTAACAGTTTCTTTTAAATTTTCCTTTACTTTATGATAGAGTCTTGAACTTTGACTTATACGTGTGGATCGGGCATTTTAAATTTATTAATTGAACACCGAAATGCTATTATATATAACACTAGCTGTTTCACCCCGCTTTTCCCATGTAGACGGCGACACAAAATATATTTTTGTTTTAATTATATTTTTTTAGCGATTTTGCTATAACTCCTAAGGTAATCATTTAAGTTGCATGGTGTAAAGGGGAAAAATAATCTTCATAAAATGCTTAAGCCAACTAACGTATTTAAAATTATTATTACTAATTAAAATAAAATAATGATTAACATAGTATTGTGTATATATTATAATGTATTGTTAATATTTTATTTATGTAGGTTATATGTATTAGTATATTTTATTTATGTAGGTTATATGTATATGTATATGTATTAGTATGTAATTATTAATAAGTATGTATATGTTATCTGCAATAAAACTACTCAAATTTATTTAGTATTGCAGCTACCTTATGTACTTACTGCTCTTGTTGTCCCGAAGGTTTGACCGTCATAGAATGTCTAACGACAGTCCGCCTGTATACCTATATATGATACACTTACAACCGTTTAGGCAACCTTGTCATTGAAATGACAGATGTATTATTTTTTTCCGACACGTCCAACAACTATCGTTAATGTATACAAAAACATTCCTCGAGAACCACTCTATCCATTAATTAAAAAAAAGGCATGAAAATCGGTGCAGTAGTTTTTTGAGTTTATTGCGAACAGACGCGGCGGATGACTTAGTTTTATAATATGTTGTGATGATAGTGATAGTCATGCATTATACTCGTATAATTTCCATTATATTTTAGGAGTGTATTTTCTTTTGACATATTTTTATAACGTAACTTATACGTTATAATTATCTAAGATATAGCTTTTGTCGTCTATTGGTTAAGACTGCAGATTTAAACGCAGGTTCGATTCCTAGCCGGGACACAAGAAGACATTTTTTTTAGCATTCCATTGATTCACCGTGCGGGTGCTGAGTCCATCGTGTGTGGGAAAGAAGGACGTGTCTCGGGCTTGTAACTGACAATAGGCTGGTGTACAAAAGAGGCTTCCAATTTTATTTTATTCACCTACAAGATGCTCAACATCCACCATTATGCTTCTCTCCCTACCCAATCAAATACTGTATGATTCCGTTAATGCCGTCTTGGAAGCTTTTTTATTCAACTTTTAAATTATAATAATGTCAATTATAAATCTAAAAAACTAGTTTAGTAAAACTATTTAAAAAAAACTATTCTACAAACTAAGGACTTACCATCTGAAATTTCAAGTTTTGGTTAGTGAAGAGGCATTTGAGGTAGCCACACTCGTGATAAATAATTTATTCCAGCTCTTTTACGAATTTACGAACTGCCTCCGTGGTCTAGCGGTAAAGTCCGTGGATTTAGACTTGGAGGTACCGGGTTCGATTCCTGGTCGGGACACAAAAATATTTATAAATGTGAATTAATACATTTAATTAATTTTCAATTTATTTGTGATATTTCTCGGGTTTGGTACGCTGGAGACATCGACGAGCTTGCCACACTTGATTGGCCTATAGTAAAGTTGGCTAAATATGAATCTGATTATTTATAAGCGTATTTTCTGACTACTTCGAAAGGGAAAACGGTCGTGATGATACTTTTTTTTTTTTCACGAATTTATAAGTTTTTGCGACGCAAACTCTTGAATGTGCGAGCGACGCACCTAACATTGGTATAACTTACACTGCGTCACGGATAAATAAAATATATTGAAGCCCAGTTACAAATTAAGTCAATGACCTGGAACCGCTGTTTGACCTCTCTGTCCAAACCGGCCAAGATAGAAGCGTAAAACTTAAACAAGGTTCTTAAAGTTAGGTTTAAACTTAAAGGAACTGTTTCCACGGAGATTTGATTTATGATCATCATCACGGCCGTTATTTGCGGCATTTTGTAATTGAAAAACCTCCGCCTAGAAACTTTACAGACTGAAAATTCAATATAATTAACACATTACATTATGTATTTATTCCTTTTAACTTTATTTACTGACAGATATATTCGTACCAAACTCGAGAAATATCACAAATAAATTATTATTATTAACTAAATGTATTTATTTACATGAATAAATATTTTTGTGTCCCGACCCGGAATCGAACCCGGTACCCCCGAGTCTAAATCCACGGACTTAACCGCTAGACCACGGAGGCAGTTTTATATATATATATATATATATATATATATATATATATATGTTTATATTTATATAAACCAGATAAATACTACACTAATAGATGCTGCTAAAAAGGGCGTTGTCATTGGTACTAATGATATAGTTATATTATTTATTCGAAGTAATATACAAACAATATAAAAGAATTACAATATTATTAATTAACCTAGAAGAATAAACTAAATCTAAATAACAAATTAAATATAATAAAAATTAAAGCATCCTAATGTCTCAAACCTTACAATATAAAAATTTCCTCCAGGCCATTGTCCAGTGGCATGGTGCCCAAAACACTGGCAGCATTTCCTCGTTGAATTTCGATACTAATCTTTTCAGCGAGGAAGCTGCCAGCCCGTGGGTCACCAGAGACGTCGACTAGTTTTTTTGAAATTTCTTTAAATAAAGTTTTTGCCTCGAGGCCCCACGGTCCCATGGTTTCAACGGCAAAGGCCACAAATATATAATCATTGCAAATGTTTATATATTTGCGGCGCTTGACGTTTTGAGCTTGTTCTACCGCCGCACCAGCTCTGACAGTAGTTCCTTGAAGATTGGAAGTTGCTAGCGTGTCTACACATGTGACGTCCCACACTAGTGATTTTCCCAAACAAGGAACTAAGGTCATACCGTCAGGTCTCTTGCCATCATCTCTAAATAAGCCCGTGGGTTCTAAGGTGGCTGGAATAGAGATGGAATGATATAGTAATGTCAGAAACATTAAATATATAAGAAAACAGAACTATTTTAGGCTTTATTTGTCAATAGTAGAACCTATATGTGAAATAAAAAAGGTCACTTTTTCTAAAGATAAAAATAATTATCAGAAAGAACAAAACACTACTGCATGGTGAATCGAGTCTATTAATCGAGATATTTATTGAGTGTGATTATTTATTGATCTCGCCCGTAGCCGAAAAACGAAATGGAGAGAGAAAGAATTACGTAAAACAACGTTCGCGCGATCGTCGACATCCCGCTACCTTCTTGATTAGGCTCAGTATGAGTTGCGATATTTTTAGGATAACTTCTCTGCACCGTAACTTAAGATTTTATTACTGAATAATTAAAATTTAAAATACGTAGTTCTTAATTTTTATTCTAGTTTAAAATATAAAAATATTTGCTATTTAATAAATTCCACGCAGTAAATAAACCAGATAACTACTACACTACATAATAACATATGTATTAGCCTGAAGTAAGAGCATATTATATTCCTCGTCAAACCGTCTGGCCAGCGTGGCGAGTGTAGGCCAAATTCTCCAGATATATGTTCTGGAAGGCCCATCTCCAGCAGTGGAGGTCTAGGGCACTGTGTTTTAGGGGCTGTAATGTAATGATGAAGAGCATATACGAAATCACGAGGTATATGTATATATATATATATTATTGATTATATAGGTAGGTATTATATAATTTATTATTAGTAGTTTTTATTAAATTTTATTCGAAGTTAATTATAGTACATTAAATATAAATTAAAAGCTACCTAAATAATAAAATTAAAAATAAACTAAACTATAAATAAAAAATGTCCTCTAGAGACGTCCCATCCGAGATAGTCCCAAGGAGACTGGCAACATTTCCCCTCTATATAGCGAGGCTAATACGTTGGCAGAAATAATTGCCAGCCTTCCTGTCTCCAGACCTTTCTGTCAGCCGCTTTGACAACTCCTTGGCCAAGCGCCTCGCTGACGGTCCCCATGAGCCCATCGTCTCGACCCCAAACGGCGCAAATTCGTAATCGATACCAAGGTTAGCGTATTTGCGCAATTTGAGGTTCTCCGCAGAAAAAGCCGCACTTCCCGCGCCTGACGAGGTCGCCTGGATGTGAGATGGAGCTAATGTATCTATACACGTCGCATCCCACACCAGAGACCTGCCAAGTTTTCACGGCCCAACAGTCATTCCGTCGGGTCTCTTGCCATCGCTCCGCACAATCCAATAATGGTTTTTTATATTATCACATTAAATTTAATAATCTACGAATATAATATTTTTGTAATATTAATTTCGCTTGGGGGAGGACATTTTAGAATATTGCTGCCAAATATTGTAAGCACTATTGTATCCATTTTCATTAAAATGGCAGAGGCAGTCACAATTTATTAGCTACATTGCTTTGACTTATATAAAAAGCCTGGGCTAATAGGGCTGCAGTTTATAATAATTCGAAACTATATACTAACATAATTAGGCTGTATTGCATAAAACATATCTATGTAACAATTAAAGTTAAAAATGGCTTCGAATATATCTGTGTTATTTTGAAGATAAGGCATTAGCTGGCATAATCAATTACATTTTTAATTTTATTTGTTATATATACGTCGATTTAGTACATCTCAGATTTAGACTTTGCAACAAATATTCGACTACTACGGGTATTCGGCCTATTCGCCTACTTTTTTCCTATTCGGCCGAATATCTAATATGGCCTAAAACCGAATACCTAAGATTTTATTTTAGATAGATAATTGGCAGAGCGTTGGAAGGTCGTGCTTCGAACCCGCAGCGGCGGCATATTAAAATGAGAAATACACTTCTTTTACGTACATTTGTCATTTACGAGTATTTGCAACGGTATGGATTCCGTGAAGCATGATAAGCCGTCGATCCGGTTCCACTAATACCCACTTGTGGAATAGGCTAATTCTCCAGATAATATAGCAGTTGCACCTCCGAGTCTAAATCCGATCTGATGTTGTATTAATTGCCCGATTCTTGTATTAGGTCAATCAAATTGTTATTAGATTGTGTGATAGCGCCTCCGAGCGTAGGATTATTGTTCATTTATGAGCCACTGCATCACAATTTAGGACTAACTAGCGATTCCACAATAATAGAGCACTTCCTTTTGTTAGGCAACACTTATAATCTGTTTTGAGTGAATTGATTTAGGATCATAACTTACATTATGTCATGTACCATAGCTTTATTATTTATATATAGGTATATATATATTTCCTTTAGTGCGTAAGTTGTTTTCTCAATAAAACTTTTTATCAAACATTAGTGGTCATGCACCCACAATCCCTGCTCACATATCCCAAAGGTTAGCTGTTAGATAATGTTTTTAGACATTAAGCTCGCCTATGTACTGTAAAACTAGGCTATCCACCATATGCCTTCGTCGGATACTCCAGTACCTGGAGAAACTTTTTGTTACTGGCAAGGTGGAAGGAAAGAGACCGAGAGGCCGTAGTTCGATACGCTGGTCCGACCAAATCCGCTCCACCACCAACACTAGCGTCCATGATGCTGTGCATGCCGCCGAAGACAGGAACGGGTGGCGTGCTATCATCAAGACGCACACCAATTCATCGGGAGGTCACGACCCTCATCAATGAGGAAACACGACGCAAGGAGGAGGATGTACTGTAAAATGTTTTATTATCTGTGCAATAAAGAAATTATCTATCTATCTATGTCATTATGCATCTTGAGTCTTTAAATCAGAGCCTTGCACATCGTTAGGCAACCCGAGTTTTTGTTCATTATCAGGATTTGCCTCTTCGCTGCTGGATATACGCCTCCCCCAAAGCTCGCTACGCAGTCTTTTGCAACCCACATTCATAGCCCCCATCGGTCGTCGGCTCTGCGGCAGATGTGTCTGGCCCTGTACCACTTTAGCTTGTTTATTTTGAAAGCTATGAGAAGAAGACAAATTTCTAAGCATCCATGGATTTACCGTGCGGGTTTCGGGTCCGTCGTGTGTGGGTAAGAGATGAGAAGAATGGTGTCTCGGGCTTGCGACCGACAATAGGCTGGTTTAAGAAAAGGAGGCCTCCTTTTTTTTAGTCCCTACCCAACCAATTACTGTATGATTCCGTTAATGCCGTCTTGGAAGCTCGTTCCATAAATGTATTGACGGCAGACCTGCTTAGGCCCAATTATTTCAGTAAGTGATGCAAAGATTGTGATGCAGTAACTGACTAATATGAACGTTTCGAATTTTATCATCAGAGAAATCATAAATCAAACTTAGACCTTGTGGACCAGACCCACTGTCAGTGTCCACGTCTCTGCTCCATGTCATTCGCGATTTGCGATTTATATAAAAAAAGTAGATTGCATTTGGATAACTGATCGGTGAAGGTAGCTCTCAAAGGTACCTTACACTATAGCAAAATGTTCATATATAAGTCTGTTTTTTGTATAAGAACTAGGGTTAGAACGTAAATGGAAATTGTATAGATTAGTTTAAGCGCGGGGCAGGATAACAATAAGATACATTAGCGTAACAAAGAGAGCTGTTTCACGCCTGCGCTTCACGTCACCTTCAAATAACGAGATCCCACGAAAAAGGCCAACAATCATTGACTTAATGCTAAGGGACTTGTCCATTTATTAATAAAAATATTATTACAAATTCATCACAGCCCCCACTGTTGGAATAGGCTTTACAGAACTTAATGGAGAATTTATTACCGATTCCACAAGTTGGTTTTTGTGGAACCGAGACTTTCGGCTTAACGTGCTCTCCGAGGCTCGAAAACAGTGGTGAAGACGACAAATTTCTAAGCATTCCATGGATTCACCGTACGGGTGCCGGGTCCATCGTGTGATGATTAGATTATAAATAAACTTTACTATATGCTCATGATGACAAATAGCAGTGTTTCCTGCGCGTACCAAACTCTGGAAATATCACAAATAAATTAATAAAATTTTAAATTATTGTCCCGACCAGGAATCGAACCCGGTACCTCCGAGTCTCAATCCACGGATTTAACCGCTAGACTACGGAGGAAGTACATATTTATATATTTTTATTTAGTTTATGATTTTATTGTCAATTCGTCTACGAACTGTGGTACCTTAGAAAATATCTAAATAAGGCCTCAAGGACGGAAATACTTTGCAGTTGGTCGTCTGGTATCGACAATGTCCGCACCAATACCTCCTTATTGCTTGTTATTGAGATTTTTCCAACTATTTTGCACTATTGACGTCATTGGAGCTTCATACGTTTTCATTTCCAAATCATATTTCGACGCATACGGGTGAGTATTTTTAAATTCCGAATCCGTTATAGAAATCACCAAGCTAGTCTCGGAATGGAGAGACACAAATTTTAAGGTATATCGCATTCTTGTGCGGTCGGAAAAAGTAAAAAAAAATCTAGAAGAAAGATTTTTTGCCCGCAGGGCGTTGTGTTTCGTCGATACATAGGTTTATTTGTAGTATCATCACGACCGTTTCCCTTTCGGGGTGGTCAGAAACCACGCTTATAAATAAGCGGATTCACATTTAGCCAACTTTACTATAGGCCAATCATGACAAGTGGCAAGCTCGTCGATGTCTCCAGCGTACCAAACTCGAGAAATATCACAAATATATTAAATATTAATTAAATGTATTCATTTACTCGTATATTAATAAATATTTTTGTGTCCCGACCAGGAATCGAACCCGGTACCTCCGAGTCTAAATTCACGGACTTAACCGCTAGACCGTCGATAGATAGGTTTATTTGGGCCTACGAAATGCACCACGGAAGCGCGAAATACACTTTTCTAAAGTACATTAGTCATTTATTTACAACACCTAGTGGTCTCCCGTGCCTCGGAGAGCACATTAAGCCGTCCGTCTCAGTTCCACTAATATCAGTTTGTGGAAACATTAATAAATTGTCATTAAAAATAACAATAGAACCTCGCCAACCTAGCTAGCGTGGCGAGTGTAGGCCTAATTCTCCAAATATATTTTCTGGAAGGCCCATCTCCAACAGTACAGGTCTAGTAGTCTCATTATTATTATTATTTTAAATTATTTTAAATTATACTAAATTATTAGGCCTCCTTTTCTTAAACCAGCCTATTGTCGGTCGCAAGCCCGAGACACAATTCTTCTCATCTCCTACAAACACACGATGGACCCGGCACCCGCACGGTGAATCCATGGAATGCTTAGAAATTTGTCTTCTTCTTTATTTGATCCTTGTTTATTTTTTTTTTAAATATATTTTTCTATTACTTATTATATTTATATTTCTAGTCAAAATTTGTAAAGTGTTGTTTGAGTACCTACTTATTGTTACTAATACTTGTTGTTACACTTAAATACTTTTATTGTATTGTATGATTCTTAAGTTGTAAATCGGGATCAGTATACAAATGCAATTTTAATTTCATATCTCATTGTTATTGTACTGATTTTTTTGTTTTTTTTTCTTCATTATAGCTAACAGTGAAAATTTGTTAAGATGACATATATTTTTTATATACATAATATTGTAAAGGCTGTAAATTTTAATAATAATAATAATATAATTCTTGATTGCACAGAAAATATAAAATTACGTACATAGGCGAGCATAATACCTTATGGTATTCTCTACCAGCTAACCTTTGGGAGAGCGAGAAGTTATAATAATGGGTGCAGAGTACGAAATAAGAATAATAATAATAGTTAAAATCAATCATAAATATATCATAGTAAGTATAAATAACATACCAATATATAAATATGTCATACGATATAATAAATACTTAAATTAAATAAACAATATAAAAGAATTACAATAATAAATAAACTATATTAAAACAAAATGGAAATTTAACCTAAAAAATAATAATAATACATAGAAAATAAAAATACATACTAACAAAAAAAATAGCTCCTCCAAGTCTTGTGGCATACACTAGCAGCATTTCCTCTTTGAATTAGAACACTTAAATTTTAATACTAATATAATAATTATCTATGTCAATTTTCCTACGAATAAATAAATAAATATATTTACTAAAAAAAAAAACCGTCTCTTGACATTTCTTGCACGCCATTATGTAAGGTGGGTAAGCTAAGCATTACAAGTTTACCGGCGGTTTTCCAAAAGGTTATCTTGTTGATTCAGTCCGTGTGGGGGATCGTACGCCAACCCTTGTATGATTTGATGACATATTTGATTACAATTGAAATTTGAAATTCCTTTAGATTGGGGATAAAGTGGGTTTCCCTGTACCTCGTAGTAATCGTGACAGACAGCTTGTTAAAGTTGTTTTGATTATGCGTACATATAACATACCATCACGGCCAAATCCTTTTCACTGTGATCAGAAACCACGATTATAAAGAACAAAAACTTTACTTTACTTTTTTTTTTATTACACGACATGTGACCTTGGGCCCACCTGATGGTAAGTGGCGCGCAAGGTCCATGAATGTTAGCAACTGAAGTCAGACACTCATAACTGCCATCAGTCCCTAACACTATGCCGGCTTGACTAGATGCTTTTTCACACTTCGCTTGAAGGACTCCAAGTTATAGGAAAGTGGAAACACAGAGGCTGGAAGAGCATTCCACATCTTTATCGTACGACAGTTTTTTTTTTTTTTTATAGACGGTGAATCAATAAATCATCAATGATACGCCCCCTGCCTGAAGGGCCAACGCGGGTCGCATGCCCGACTCATCCGTGAAGCTTCCCTACGGAGTGAAGGCACTCGGTCGCCGCGTGGTACGACAGATGTATGAGTCCCCAAATTTATACGTACGCGAAGGGATGGTGACTACGGTATGTGGGTGCATATTCTGACCTGTGCGTTGGGTTCGGTTTCGGAATGGAGAGGGAGGGATTAGGTTAGGTACTATAGGCCCATCATGATAAGTGGCAAGTTCGTCGATATCTCTAGCTTAACAAACTTAAAAAAAATCACATTAAAACCAGGAATCGAACCCGGTACCTTCGCGTCTAAATCCACGACCTTATCTGCTTAGACGATGGATGCAGTTACGTACATATAGGTACGTATTATTATCCAAGGTTCAAAACTCAGCTTAACGCAGCGGAAGTTGGTGCGTAAAGAATTCCAGCATAACACTGAAAGAATTGGGCCTAAGCAGGTCTGCCGTCAATACATTTATATTATTTATAAGGCATTTACGAAATTATACAGTATTTGGTTGGGTTGGGAGAGGAGTAGAATGGTGGATGGTGATGATATACAGTACATATGGGTATTGTATGGTTATTGACAAGTTGCCACCGATAGCTACAATTACATAATTAGGTGGTGCTCGCTGCAATAACAACACGAAACCTAAAGTGAAATTAACCTAAACCTAAAACTTAGAACAATAAACTACATAACATAGAACAAAAAAAACTAAAAATAATAATTAAAAACAATTATACATAGATACACAATAAAAACAATAAAATGGAAAATAAAAAATCTGAATTAATAAAAATGAAATAAACTAAAAAAAAATCTCTGACACTGAGAATTGGGTCTTACGTTGACGTTTATGGAACGAGCTTCCAAGACCGCAAATAAACAAACATAAATTTACAATATATGTAAATATAATACTATTGATGAGAACCACTGGCGAAACGTTTCGTAAGAATGCGTCGTGTAGTGCATCAACTTCCATTGCGTAAAGCTCAGTATTGTATCCGTTCCTGAACATTTATTTTGTAAGATCATAATATGTGTCCATTATGCTGTAGTATTCTTTTAAACAATGTAATTAATAAGTGAGTATGTAAATTTATTTTATAAAAATATTTAATTTAACTATACTCATACACACACCCACACTTAACTTATTTAAACCTTCTCTTTTTATATAATTTGTAATATTAAGTAAATATTCAAATAAATAATTAGTTAATAATTAGTTTTAGTTTTTTTTTTTTTTTTTTTTTTTTTAGGTTAATTATTATATTGTAATTCTTTTATATTGTTTGTATATTACTTCGAATAAAAGTTAATAGTACTTTTATCTGCAAGCGCCTAATGTTTTGCAATATTGTTTGCGACCGGACAGAGATCCAGGCGTCCCAGAGATCCTTGTTCAGGCCCCTGATTGAAACTCATGTATAACTGATTGTAAATAAATATTATTTGATTTGTTTCGATGTTAAATAATCGCATATATTTATAATGTAAGTACGGAAGTCGTGTAAGGTAGGTTTAAATAAGGCACGACACGAATATAATAGGAAAAATACGGCATTAAAATTATAGTATTATTACGACCGTAATCTTTTTCTTTTAGAAAATTTTTACTTCAATAACATTTTAAAATAAGTATAGACGCGGAATTTGTGACGTCATATTACAACGATTGCTACCGAATGAGAGTAAACGGAGCGTTGCGAGCCATAGACGAACCTGCTAGCAAAAACGATATTTTTTGGAAATTTTAATATCGACGAGCTTGCCACTTGTCATGATTGGCCTATAGTAAAGTTGGCTAAATGTGAATCCGCTTATTCATAAGCGTGGTTTCTGACCACCCCGGAAGGGAAACGGTCGTGATGATACTTTACTTTACTTCTTAATGTCTGTCTTGCACTGTATATTTAATAACTGGTATTTTGGTTTTAAAGATAAACTAGTATTTTTATAAATAAATACATGCTAAAAGGACCATGTCAGAGCGGGGACGCTAAATGCAGAGGGCCTCACACCCAAGTTGCTCTGAGCAAATATATAAACCTAACAATATATAAATTATAGTGGAAGTGTAAATATAGGAATTTCATTACCTGTGTAATACCTACTAAGGCAGCGAGGGAATGAGGACTATGATATTCACGTCCAGGCGCGCAGGCTCACGCGACTGTGCCTGAGGAGGCAGTTGGATAGGTGTCTGTCACGTGATGGATCATAAGTGAGGTCGGGCAGGGATTCAAGGTGGTGATGGATACACGTTCGATAGAGCAGACTTACAAGATCGTCCTAAAGGAGGTAGCACGCAAAGGGTGTCTTGGGCAACGTGTAGGAAATGAGACGAACAACGCAATGTTTATTGTAAGATTTGCTCTCTCAATTTTGTGACGGCTGCGGTTTTATTATTATTATACATACATACATATCTTCACGCCAAATCCCTTGCGGGGTAGGCAGAGACAATTGAGCGCCACTTGTCACGATCACGACATACCTCTTTCGCTTCTTCGACATTCACAAACCTCTTCATACATGCCCTTTTGTTTCGATGGCTTTTTAATTCACCTTCAGCTAATGTTTTATTTATTTGATCATGATAGGCAAGTCTTGGTCTGCCAGGGCCTCTTTTACAACTTTCGCATTATATATCTGGTTCGTCAATCTCTCTTCGCTCATCCTTTTAACATGCCCGAACCATCGGAGCATGCCTTTCTTTATTTTTGTACCTATGCTTTATTTTATACCTACCCTTTTGCGTATTTCGTTATTACGCATACGGTCCATCAAAGTTACGCCGCATATCCGACGTAAAGACCTCATTTCTACTGCATTAACACTCTACTTTCATGCGTATTTTGACATATCCACGTCTAGCTTCCATTTTATTATAATATTTATAAATACACGTTTACAATTAAAAAACTACTCGTAGACCCATCATGACACATAGCAAGGTTGTCGATGTCTCTAGCATATCATCTCTGTCACAAATAAATGTAATACATTTGTGTTTTCGACCAGTAATCAAACTCGGCATCTCTGCGTTTAAATTTAACTACACTGTTCACTAGACCACGGAAGTAGTCTTAAAACGTACGGATTCGGTGAAATATGCAACATTTGCATGTTTAAAAAATAAATACCAGTGTGTTTAACAACGAATAAATCAAACAATGGAGTTCATCAAAGTGAATTCCGGAACGAACTTTCAAATGAAATTAATGTTATGAATAAAATAATTCATGCGATCGCTGTGTTTGTAATATTTGTGCGATCATGTATAGAATTAAATTAATGATTATCCTCTATTCTAGAATTAGGAGCCAAGAATATATATAGCATTCCCACTGCACAATACTAATAAAAAAAAAATATTCATTGACACCAATTTTTAACATCCTATATACATAAATTACTATCTAGGAAATTATATCATTTATTTATTTATAATACATTGAACTAGGACAGGCTAACAGAACTGTTAGTAAGTGCACTGGTTTCTGCACTAGATAATTCTGTCAAGGCAAATAAACCAGATTGATTAGGGAAGGTGTAGTTTCTTGATCCTAGTTTTGCAACACTCAAATGTGGTTGTTATATCTTATTTGTGTATTTATTTATATTTAGTTACTTATATTTGCTTATTTATTTTGTTCATCCTGTGATTCGTTTAATCTAATTTTATGTACTTAATCTTGTTTTAACCATTATATGTTGTTTTTCTTTTGGTGTATTATATTGTTATTTTAAGTAATTCTTCAGTACTATCGTATGTTTGTGATAAAAGAAACTTTGTTAACTGTTTCTTGCATTGAAATTGAAATACTGCTGATTAGCTGCGCGAAATAACTGCCAGATTTCTTGTCACATCAATATATTTCTTTTAGTCCTTTCCATCCCTTCCCATCACACCTCTTTTGTCTCTAATTCGTTTGCTGTTGTAGCTGCAAATCTTTGGAATGACCTACCTTTATTTATTTATTTAAAACTTTATTGCACTATGTACAAAGGGCGGGCTTAATGCCGCTAGGCATTCTCTAGCAGCCAACCTTTGGGACAATACAGAACATTACAGTCATGAGGCTAGGTGCAAACGATTGTAGGAAACGTTGCCAAATAAATTCATTTAATCTTACATACACTAGATATTAAAATAAATACACATACATACAAATATGTATCTCAGAAATGTAATCAGTAATCCACGCATGACCTTATTTGTGTTTTATAAAGTATAGGTCTGAGTGAGTGAGACAAAAACTGTTTCACATTATTCAGTTGATGAATAACGGGGGATTCCCATTCTCAATCCAGGCCCATTAGACATCCGGGTCTGGATGATCCCACTGTCTGTCTGTCGCGCGTAAATATACGTAATTTGACTATACGGGTTTCTGACAACCGGCTTCGCAACAGATTACAGCTGCTTTTATAGTTCACTTAACTTTTGTTTTAACAACATTTTAATCTGAAAAACAGTAAGCTCTGTTTTAAATCAACACATAATAAATATTTTCTGCTGGAAAATGTTCACAATAACCTTTTATAGACATGTAGGTACCTATTTATACATACGTAGAACAAATGCGAGTTAAACAAAATTTATAGCCTCATTTCTACTTATAAGTCCGGCACTTAAGTCCCAGGGAAAATGGACAAGCAAAAGAGGATTAAATAATGAACTGGTCACATTGACCTATATCTATTGACTAGGATATTTATTACTTAATTTTGGTCGCCATTCGGCTTAAATGCTTGGCCACTACGTTTTTATGTGTAGTAAGGTACAAAGATTTAGTTTTTGTATACCTATTGAAAATTTTATAATATTGTTTTATTTTATAGGCAATAAAGGCTACTGTGATAATGTGGTGGTCGCCTATAATAGGTGCAACATCTAACTTCTGATTTAGTGTTAAGTACAAATAAGTGTGCGATGTTAGCACTGTTGGCTACCCTATTATAAATAAACAAATAAAAAGATTAACATTTATATAAATTTATATTTAATACGATAAGTTATTTATTATAAAAAAATATTTACAAAATATAAAATAAAATTAATACTAATAATAAGGATAGGGATAATAATAAGTCCCGTCGCGTGGAATGGTGGCAAGAATACTGATTTTTGGGCGAAGAAAGAGCCAGCCCTCTTGTCACCGGAGTCGACGACAATGACCGGTGTTATGTAATTTTTTAACTTTTTTTGTTAAAATGAATTCAACCGTAATATTTTACAAGTAAATAAAAACACACACTTTGACACAATACTTTAATTTATTATATTTATAACATTTCTCGAGTTTGGTACGCTAGAGATATCAACGAGCTTGCCACTTGTCATATGAGCCTATCGTAAAGTTGGCTAAATAGGAATCCGCTACATAAAAAAGCGTGGTTTTTGAATAACCCGGAACGGATGCGGCCGTGATTAAAACTTTACTATACTTTTTACAAAGTTCGTTATTTTATTCCTGTCCCTACATTAGATCAATGTTAGGTTGTAGGGTGCGGGGATGTGCCGCAGGTATTAGCGACCGGTACAAGCAGCTTCTGCGGTTTCTTCATGACCCCCTTACATCACAATTTAACAGCTTACATGCTACAAAATTTCGACAATGTTTCTAAAAGATAATACACACACATAACAACTGAGATTATTTAATTGACATTTACTTAACTAATAATTTGACGGGGAAATGCGGCAAGCGTTTAAGGTACTTTCAGGGTGGTATAATTATAAATTAATAAAAAATTCTACATAATATTATATAACATATCTTTATAATCTCTACCAACGAAAATTTCATGATTGAAAGTACCACACCTAGTTTTTTTTTTGTTTTAAATATTATTTTTTTCGGCTTTCTCCAGAAACATCTACTATTTTTTTGTCAATAGATTTTATTTAATAGGTATTTTATAAATATAGTTTAATTTTTAATTCATTATAATATTTTACTTCGGACTAATACATAAATATTATAGCTCAATAAAGTTGTAGAGTAAATTAAGTCTCTACCGTTACAAGCCTTCCGTTCAAGCTTTGTTCTTACATTTCATTGTCTATTGAATCGTGTTATCAAGCTACATAGTTTCTCGTTCTATAATATCGCGTAATGTACGAGTAAATTTCGAGACGCGGGCCAGATCTTATCGCATCAGTCGACGCCTTCTTAACAAGGTGAAATAATGATTGATGCAAACCAGAGTTGACATTGAACAAGCCATTTGTACTAATGGCCTATCCACAGCTTAAATTACGTTTAAATCGACTTTATAATGTAAGAAAAATATGTTTTTATTCTTATAGACAATTTTATTATTAGCTATTTAAACTTAGATTAATAAAACTGAGTTCTGCAAATCCGAGTTAAAAGGGATTGCCCAAAACCAGGCCCCAACTTTTTTGCAGCGTGCCTCAACAAAATACAATTGAATAATCATAACAATTAAGTGTTTTTTTTTAAATTTAAAAACAACATCTTTTTTACCCCAGCATTAAAATATTATTTAATTAAATAGTCAATTGATTAAGATTTATGTATGAAATAGTTACAAAACACTATTTATACGATTAGGTTCTTTATTATGATCAGGTACTTTATTACAGATAAAACACTGAATTTCCAATTGGCGGGATAAAAACTATGTAATTATTAAAGTAAAAAAAGTTTTTGTCAATTGTCGTTATGCTAGGGTAAAAGATCTAAAACTAATTACAGATTATGAAATCACAATATATTAACTATGAAATAAACAAGAAATCATTATGACACGAGAACATTTTATTGGGCCCATTTCTCTAAGAAAAATGGGCGTTCTCAGAAGACAAATTTCCAAGCATTCCATGGATTCACCGTGCGGGTACCGGGTCCATTAAGTCCGATGTAAGGTTGATGGTAAGAAAATGCATTAAACAATAAAGTTTTTATAAAATATATATATCTGTATATATATATACGAAAATAGTACTTTGCTTTATCTTAGTTGTAGCTACTTTAAATTATATTAGGCAAAAGTATTTACATGTATCTAGTTATGTTTAAAGATGGCGCTAATGCAAGCAAGCTATGTTCTTTACACTAATGAAAATAAATAATCTTATCAGCACTAAATCAGTGCTAAGTGTTGCCCTGTTTGTAAAATAAAGCAATTTGTAGACCCCTTTGTGTTCCGCAAACTAAATAAACACACCTTTGTTAAAATAGTGAACGTAAATGAACCAATTTTACATTTGCTTTTAAATTCTTGAAGTAGGAAAATTGAACAATGCTTCCGCGCTTATCACAAATCAAGAGTCGCTGAAATGGAGTTCCTTGTTGACTTAGTACGGAATGGGCTTAAATTTTTGTAATCCAATCATACCACTGATAGAGGGCATCAATTGCCGTCATCCCCAGTCAAACCGACCTAGTGTTCGAAGCTGATGTCAGTCATGAGGTGTCTGATTCAAGTTGCTAACATTTATGGACCTTGCGCGCCAGTTAAATAAATATTTCCTGACAGGTCACACAGCGCCATCTAGTTTCCGTAGTAAGCTACGAGGCTTGTGTTACGGAAACTAGATGGTTGATAAACTACATATTATACTTTTTTTGTAAATATATACATATTATACATATAAACACCCAGACCGAGACAAATTATACAACGTACAACTTTCCCCCGGTGGGAATCGAACCCACGACCTGCCGAGTTCACGGCAACGTTTGTTACCACTAGACCACGGAGGCGATTAACATCAGGTTATGTGTATATGACGCGGTGGTAGCTCGGTTGTAAGAACGCGTACCTTAAATCCTACAAAGGTCGGTTCAAACCCACCCGGCATGTACCAATGAGAAATACACTTTACTTACGTACTGCAGTCATAGATTTACAACACCACCATTCCCGTGTCTCGCAGAGCACGTTAAGCCGTCGGTCCCGGTTCCACTAATACCAACTGGTGGAACCGTTAATAAAAAATGATATGATTCTGGAAGGCCCATCTCCAGTAGTGGAGGTCTACGACGCTGTGTTCTAGGGGCTGTAATTATGAATTTTATTCTAATGGGCAACAATATGAACCAATTACGGAACGCATAAGTAAAACTTCTATATCCTATAATATGTTTTCTAGCATTTTCACGTAAATATCAAGTTTATTATTTTATAATTACTTTTATGTGGGTATTGTTAATTAAAACTATAGTGTTATTTTGTTTAATAATATGCTAAAATGTAAAAAAATATCGGAAACGATTTATTTAATGCTAATATGGTACCATAATTTTAACGGGTCTTTACGCGATTTACCTTAGAGACATATTTCTCCCGACGTTTCAGCCAAGTTGCATTGGCCGTGGTCACGGGTCGACTGAAGCTATGCGGTGTAGTCTCGTACATACTGGGCGGCAGATGTAAACCTACCCACTTATCACTTTTAAAAGTTTTTAGAAATCACGACACACGACACTTACAATATCCTTGGCGACACCGGGCGATTTTTCCCGGCGTCGAAACCTATTGATTACTGGATTCCACGATGAAGATAGCTTATAACCCCCCTCTCGATTGAAAGTTTTGTGTTTCTTTATTTCGATCGCTTCACGTACTATTTTAGGGTAATAGTGCCGATCGGTGGAAAGTATCTTTGGGTCATACAGCTCAATCCAATGGTTTGTGCCACTTTTACACACAGACCCGTTAAAATTATTTAAAAAAACTATTATGATTATGCGCGAAAGTTTAAAAAGTTTAATATGGTACCATACTAAATACACATTTTTTAAGCAATTCATGGATTCACTGTGGTTCCCAGGTAGGGATGTAAGGAAGGTTTACCAAAATCGGGGTTAGAACTGAATTTTAGTTTGATATATGGGCGATGGAATCGGAACCAAAGCCAGAGTAGGATGCGGAGTTGTAGTAAAAGGGAGATGGTTAACTTGTTAAAGACAGGCTTAATGAAATAATAGAACAACAGGTAGTCAAAACATATAGTCTCAAAATTATCGGAGCTAAAGTCGGAGGTCGGAGGTGTAAAATCAATCGGAAATTCTGACGTTTCGGAGACGGAGCCGAAGCTGCGTAACATCCATTGTGAAAGAGAGAAAGAAGAAAAAGTACAATGTGTCAGCCTCGTGAATGACGGGTTATTACATAGGTCAATGAAGTTTCTTTATTGGAGTAAAATTAACGCGGCAAATAGATGTTTTCTGTAGTTAACAATGGCATTGTTAAAGCTGACTTGGACTAATGGAATGAATTATGCCCCTTTTTGATAACAATACAGATAAACCGTGATGAATCTCACAATAGTACCATTAGCACTAAATTGAAGTTTGGAAATAGCTAACTATGAATCACGCATTGTTTAGTGCCTAATTTTAAAGATAAATTGCTGTATTAATTGAATAAAATTTAGCTTTTTCATTAGTTTGAAACCATGATTTTGATCTAGACCTAATTTTACTCTACTGCGCGACGTAAGGAAGGGTTATGTTAATGTTAAAAATCTCGGCCTCCACATAAGCAGTGATCTATCTTGGAACCACCACGTCTCTGAAATCAGTAGGAAAGTCTTTGGAGCCATGCACTCCCAGTGCGTTACCAGTACTTCATTCCGTTCTCGGCTAAGCTAACGCTGGTTACCTCACTATTGCTTCTTATTATAGACTACGCAGATATCTGCTATCCTGATCTTACCGAAGAGGTACTGAATAAAATTGATCGTCTTCTCAACTTATGTATTGTCTCACATTTTCGTATTCAACTAAAGTATCCGTTTTCGTAGATCTGTACACGATCTGTAAAAAACGAAATCCACTAATAACGTTTGCGACTAAGTAACAGAATAGGGGCTACAGGTCAAAAACATAATACATATTATATTATAACAGAATTAAAAAGATTAAAATAAAAAAAAATAAAAAAACTCGCTTCCGTAAAAAATGATCTATAATTAAAAACTAAAATTGAAATGTTAATAAAAATTACATGTGACATCGCGCTAACCTTGACGAGGTCACATGTCGTTGTATAAATACTGATAAATCCTGATGAATCTCACTGCTTGAGTATGTAAGCGATACCCCTAAATAACACCTCCAATTTCAGTCTGAAATTATATTAGATTTTGAAACGGCCAAAGTTCAATTCAACAACAAATGACTTGCAATAAAAACAATAATTTACGGCGAAACATTTACGCCAGTAATGTTTATTTGATACATGTTAAATCGCTGGGCCACATGGCAACGACGGCTGAAATTTATACTTACAATATAATACATATATCTGGATTCCAAACCCGTCAACTGTCATGGACGTATACGAGTCATTAGGACAAGCCAAAGAATAAATCATAGATCCTAAATGGTCACTCTAAATAAAAATTAATAAGAAAGACCTCAATATGATTTTCAAATATATTGTTACTAGGAGACATATAAACAGGGAACTGGTGGAAGGAAACATCTGTGGTAACTACTACGGCAGGATGACGCGAGAGTATCATCATCATCATCAGCCTGTGTCTCTCCACTGCTGGATATAGGCCTCTCCCAAGGCTCGCCACTGCACGCGGTCTTTTGCAATCCTCATCCAACCCCCACCAGCGACCCTCCTCAGGTCATCCGTCCATCTGGCGGGGGGTCGTCCCACTCTGCGTCGTCCCGTACGTGGTCTCCACTCCAGAACCCGTTTGCCCCATCGGTTGTCGGTTCTGCGGCAGATGTGTCCGGCCCATTGCCACTTCAGCTTGCTAATTTTGAATGCCAAATACCAAGCATAGCTCTCTCCATAGCTAGTGTAGAGTATCTACTTCCCAGAATACTTAATAGTCTATCTCATGAAATAAGAACAAATAACTTTTCAAGGTAACATATAAAAACAAAATTACTTTCAGAAAGTGCAAGGTACTCGTTAGGAACTAGCTCCAGAAACTACGTTATGAGGACACTGCACCTGAGAACCTGCTTAAAATCATAAAATAATACGCCCACATACGTACATTAATACATACACACACAAAAAATATTTAAGTCCGTCCGCCGACTATTTTAGATGTCACAGCTGAACTAAATTTGTATACGATTTATTATATGCTTTAATCTAAGTAACAACAAACACGCAACAAGTACGAGGAGATCATCGTAAAACACCACTTCATCTCATTTGCAGTCGAAACGATGGGTCCGTGGTCCGAGGAAGCTCTGGCGTTCTCTCGTGAGCTTCGGGAAAAACTCCGTTTGGCGACGGGTGACCCTTTAAGTAGAGATTTTTTACTCAAAGGGTCAGCATCGCCGTTCAACGAGGGAACGCAGCGTGTGTCCTCGGCACACTACGCTCATCGGACGGTTAAGATTTTATTTTTATTGGTAGTGTAATTTATTTTATTTTTTTGTTTACTTAATGTTAGATTTTCTTTGTAATTATTTAATATTGTAATTCTTTTATACTGTTTGTATATTACTCGTTGTATATAATTCTTCGCGGACCCACGCTGATAGAGACACACACAACTACATATACCCACACATAACTTATTTGGTAGGTATTTGTTTGTGCTGTTGTTTAATAATAACGTAAATTGTATTTGCTGTCGACCGGACAAACAAAATGGTATGCTACGACCTGCGGCACGGTTGCTACCAGTGCAGGTCATTGAGTATATAAAAATGTTATAGCTTTAAGTTGATTGGGTCAATAAACGATTTTTATTTTATTTTATGTTTACTTACCATTATGTTTAAGGTTTTGTACTTAATAAATTGTACCCTGCGTTTTTACACTTCCAAAGGTCGGTTGTTAGAAAATGCTTAGTCATTAAGCCCGCCTATGTATTTTTATTATTAATGCAATAAATATTTTTTGAATGAAATTGTAGACTGGTCTTTATACTATGTCTGTGTCAACCATAAATTAGTTTATAAGAAAGAAACACTTCACAAGAACGGCATAAAACGTAAAAAGGCAGTAGGCACTGATTCCTTCTTTTCTGGCAAAACAAAAAGCGAAAGGGGAGGCTCCAAAATTCATTTGTCATTTTTACATTTGTATACTTTCGGATGCTTTGTTCTTAAATAATATATTACACTTCACGTATAACATGAAGAATTTCATACAGAAAATGTACATTTATGGAACTAATGTATTTTAATGTACTTTATGTGGAAATGAGAATTGGAACTTCAGAAAGGATTAATATTACATTGACGGTTGCTTTTCGAAATGTTTTCTTTTTTGTATACTAGCACGATACGCGGTCCATGAATGTTACCAACTGGAATCAGACTCATGACTGACATCAGTCCCTAACACTATGCCGGCATGACGGCAATTCAAGTCTGATTCCGAAACGTGTGGATACACTCTACAGGGTTTATCGGCACGAACGGTGGATACTTCCCCGCCCCGGCAGACTGGGGAAATTACCACCATCAATCGGCTTACCATCTAATAAACATATACACGATTCTTTTTTTTACTTCTTTATACAGTAATCGATTGTGAGAATGTTATCCAATCTAAAAAGGTTCACGTTTCGAACCCCGACATGTACCAATTAGAATATATTTTTTACGTACATTTGTCATATTAACAACACCACTGTTCCCGTGTCTCGGAAAGCACCTCAATCTCGGTTCCACTTATACCAACTCGCGAAATTGACCTGTGATCCTCACCAACCCGTCTGGCAGCGTGGTGAGTGTATGCCAAATTTTCAAGATATATGTTCAGATAGGCCCATCTCCAACAGTGAAGGTCTATCTTCTTCTTCTTGATGACTTCAATGAGCGATGACTTAGATAATTAAAATATAAACATTATATCTAATAGTCTATCTTGGGTGGGAAAGAGAGATGAGAAAAAAGTTGTCTCGGCCTTGCGACTGAATATAGGCGGGTTTACAAGGGACGTCTCTTTTTTTATTGTGCAACAAGACGCTTACCATCTACTATACCTAACCAAAGAAGAAGACAAATTTCTAAGCATTCCATGGATTCACCGTGCGGGTGCCGCGTCTATCGTGTATGGGTAAGAGATGAGAAGAATAGTGTCTCAGGCTTGCGACCGACAATAGGCTGGTTTAAGAAAAGGAGGCCTCCTTTTTTTATTGCGCGATAATACGCTCACCATCCACCATTCTACTTCTCTCCCTACCCAACCAGATACTGTATGATTCCGTTAATGCCGTCTTGGAAGCTCGTTCCATAAATGTATTGACGGCAGACCTGCTTAGGCCCAATTCTTTCAGTAAGTGATGCAAAGATTTTGCTGGAACTCCTCTTGCACCAACTTCCACTGCGTAAAGCTGAGTCTTGAACCCGTTCCTGATCATTTCTTCTGTGAGATCATAATATGTGTAGTTTATATGTATGTATTTGCATGTAGTATTAGTATGTAGATATGTAAATATTATTTATTTGTATGTGTATGTAAGTATGTATTAATTTATATATGTCATTATATTGTCTAATTAAGCCTGTAATTGCACGTACCTTTCATTGTTTAATTGCTCTTGTTGTCCCGAAGGTTTGACTGTCATAGAATGCTTAGCGGCATTAAGTCCGCCTTTGTACTTTGTGCAATAAAGATTAAAATAAATAAATAAATAAAAATATTTATTCGACTTCATGTTGTGGTCTTTTGGAATATTTGATTCCCACGGAACGGTTAGTATGTATGATTTCGTTAATGCCGTATAAATAATATAAATTTATCTCCTGCAGACCTGCTTTGGCCCAATTCTTTCAGTAAGTGGTGCAAATATTTTGCAGAAATTCCACTCTGAAGTGTCACAAAGAATTTCTTGAATCGGCGAGTTAAGACTTTTGAAGTCGGTCAATTCGAGTAATGGAAAGTGGAATTTGATTGTACGATTAAAAAGTTTTGTCGTCGCCGAGTTGGCTTCGTACAAAAGTTATTCACGCCTCATAATATTTTCGGCCCGCGGGACGTTCAACGAAGTGCAAATCGCAGTGTTCTTGAAACATTTGATATTACCCAAATGAAACCTATTATCGACCTATTGCGACTATTACTATTCAAATTTAAATAAATTTTTAATTTAAAAAAAAAACTGGTCACCCGGCATGCAAATATGAATGACAACAAAAATTACATTTTCTTTTAAAAATAAATGAGTCAAAATATTTTATAACAAAGTAACTAATACTATTATGTAAAATAAAACAAAGCTAGTAACAATGTTAAAAATTAAATAACAAAATTTACAGAAATAAAAAACAAATAGTGATGTCAAAACATTTTACTGGAAAATAAACAAAACAATAATAACTAAACATCAATGCCTAACGTAATCCAGTTATTTAAAAAAAAAACTAAACGATGTAAGCCTACGACCATTATTATATGTAGGTATATGTGATATTAGTATGTATGTATTGTTTATTTAATATTTAATTGGCACTGTGCCTGTCACATGTTTTCAAAACTTCCAAAGGTTACCTGGTGGATAATGTCTCACGGCATAAAGCTCGCCTGTGCACATTAATTTTAAGTTATTTTAGTTTTTGTGCAATATAGCATTTTTATTATTATTATTCTTTTTCTGTCAGTTTGTTTGTCATTTCTTCACGGCTTAACTACTAGACCGATTTTTAATAAAATTAGAAAAAAGTTCTGTGGAGTCGTCTTACTTTTTATGACGGTATAAAGTTAGTTATTTTTTTAAACACTTAAGTAAGGGTGCTTTTCGTATGTTAAGTGGAATCCGTTTCAACTGGCGAGCTGCTGATACTGTGAAAGAATCTGATCTGCTAGAAGAACGTGTCAGAATTTTTAATTGATTGTTGGAAGAAGAGCAAAGAGAACAACTGTGTGTGAAGATATTTCCACTACATTATTTAAATTATTGTAATTTTCTACTTAACTGATTGGCAAAAGCAGTGATTTATGCAGCAGACATGCAATTAGGTTTAGTAATTAACATAATAATATCGAATTGCAAATGTTATGCTGATTTGGCCTAACGAAACTTTTAAACGTACATAAAATATTATCGCCAATGTATTTCTCTGATGGATAAAGTCCGAAACAAGGAAATCCGTCGGAGAACCAAAGTTACCGATATAGCCTTCAAAATTAGTAAGCTGAAGTGTCAATGGGCTGGACATATCTGTCGTAGAACCGATGAACGATGGAGTAGACGGGTTCTAGAGTGGAGACCACGTACGGGAAGACGCAGAGTGGGTCGACCCCCCGCTAGATGGACGGATGACCTGAGAAAGGAGGGGGTTGGATGAGGGTGGCAGGAGATCGTGTGAAGTGGCGAGCGTTGGGGGAGGCCTATATCCAGCAGTGCAGAGACACAGGCTGATGATGATGATGAAAATATTATTAAAATACTATATATTGTACATCATCATCAGCCTGTATCTGTTATTTATTTTTATTTATTTAAATAACTTTATTGCACAAAGTACAAAGGCGGACTTAATGCCCGAAGACATTCTCTGACAGCCAAACCTTAGGGAAAAATTTGAACAATTATAGGTGCAATAATAGAAATAATAATAATACTATAATTATAAAAGTTAATTTAATAGGATTAATATATACTTATATCATATATATCAATATACTAAATACTAATAATACACATTATTGTCATTAACATACATATATACTACTTACTAACGCTGTCAGGAGCTATTTAAGTGAAAACTTTGTGATCTAGGGGCTGTGACGATGACGATTTATCACTACGAAATTAGACGAAAATTTACGCTAAACTACAAATGATTTCTGAAAAATAGTTAAAAGCAAAACGCGATTTGTTTAGGTCGAATTAGGCTCGACAGACTGGTCGCGGTGTAACAATTATGCAAATTGGCGTCAAACAGCGATATTCAGATTGATAATGCCAACGTAATTTTGTGATTGTTTGAGCCGATAGTACGGAATGAAATGATAGTTGCAAGTGCAAGGGTACAGTCAACGGAAAAATAAACTTTTTATTTATTTAAACACTTTAGCTACTTTTAATTTAACAAAAGGTTCACCTTTAAATACCTTCTCTTTCGCGCAACTCTTGACCTACCTCATATAACCATTTTGGCTATAACACATTTGTTTAATACAAACCATTTAATAGTCGCCATATCGATATGTGTCTTACGAAAGTAAGCATGTATTGCACTAAAATTAATTTTCTGTAATTGTTACGATTAAGGTTAAAAATGACATCAAATATATGTGTCTTATTTTAAAAGCCAAGCCGTTAGCTGGTACATTCGAAACTCAAAAAAAAAAATAGTTTAATCAGCACTTACGCAAATAAATTGACATTAAGCTCAATTTTCGGTGCTGCAGCAGTGTCTGCTGAATAGCCACGCGAGTGTATTTATCAGTCGGAACTGTTACTTGGATTATTAGTTTTATGTGATATGACATTTATGTGAAAAGACTTATAGCATCAGAAGAGCTGGTCTTCTTCTGGAACCCTGGGGTCGACTCCATTGAGACGTTATCAGCTGCTGCTGGAAGAGGTAAGTGCTCCTGCCCCTCCAAACCCCCCCAAACCATATACAGTCCACTCATCTACCACGGGTGAGGGAGTTGGAAATCTCCCCCACAAATACCCTATATTTATTTTTGTTATTTAACTGCTACTTAATCTCTTCATTTCATTACAGACCCTAGAACACAGTGTCCTAGACCTCCACTGCTGGAGATGAGCCTTCCAGAACATATATCTCGAGAATTTGGCCTACACTCGCCACGCTGGCTAGACGGCTTGGCGAGGATATGATGTCAATTTATCATGACAATTTATTAACGATTTCACAAGTTTTCATTAGTGAAACCGGGACCGACGGCTTAACGTGCTCTCCGAGGCACGGGAACGGTGGTGTTGTAAATCTATGACTAATGTACGTAAGAAAAGTGTATCTCATTGGTACATGTCGGGTGGGTTGGAACCGACCTTTGTAGGATTTAAGGTCGCGTTCTTACAACCGAGCCACCACCGCGCCTATATAATCTATTATAGTTGTATTTTATTTGATATTAGTAAACTAAACTGTTGTAATGTATTATATTATTGTGATGATCTGACGATAAACTATTTTATAGTTTGGCTGAATAATTTTATATTAAATGTTATGATATATAAATAAATAAAATAAATCGTTGTCAGTACCATTCTAGGTTGAGCTAAAAAAAAGTTAGTTTTGCTGGTGAGCTTACCGACAAATACAGTTATTATGGCAGTGACTGTATCAGCAGCTACACTTTACCTACTGCATGAATATGTAATGTTGGGTATATTGTCCAAACCAATTGTTTCTGCACTATTCCACATTACCATTTTCGTTTCCATAACACATCGCCACGTAACTACATAAAACATACATTGGGACTCTGTCACACTCTCAGGAAGGGAAATGCTCTTCTTGACTACTGATAAAAATAAAAAGAATAAACAGATTCACATTTAGCCAAACTTTACTATAGGCCAATCATGACAAGTGGCAAGCTCGTCGATGTCTCCAGCGTACCAAACTCGAGAAATATCACAAATAAAATAAAAATATTAATTAAATGTATTTATTTACATTCATAAATATTTTAACTAACTAAATAACTGTCTCCGTGGTCTAGCGGTTACGTCGGTGTATTTAGACTCGGAGGTACCGGGTTCGATTCCTGGTAAGGACACAAAAATATTTATTAATGTAAATTAATTAATATTTAATTAATATTTAATTTGAGTTTGGTACGCTTACGGGGTGATGAGAAACCACGCTTATAAATAAGCGCATTCACATTTAGCCAACTTTACTATAGGCCGATCATGACAAGTGGCAAGCTCGTCGATGTCTCCAGCGTACCAAACTCGAGAAATATCACATATAAATTAAATATTATTTAAATTTATTTATTGACATTAATAAATATTTTTGTGTCCCGACCAGGAATCGAACCCGATACCTACGAGTCTAAATCAACGGAAGAATCAACCACGGAGGCATAAATTATTAAATAAAAATAAATAAATAAAAATGTCGGCCGTAACAAAGGCGCAGAGTGAGTGAATGAGTGCAGAAAATTCCAGGCGTTAACTAACGTTTATAAAATAAACATTCATTCATATTTAATCATTAATTTTAGTTAGATTCCATAAAAAAATATTTAACATTTAATTAATTTATTTATTATTATTAAAAAAGGATTGGGAACCACTGTATGTATACCAAATAACAACAATGGCTACAATTAGTTGATGAATTAGTGATAATGTCCAGCCGTAACAAAGGCGCAGCGAATGACAAACCCAGTGGATGTACTGACCGGTGAATAAATATTAACACAGTGATCAATTGGTGACTAACATTGATGCATGCAAGGATAGGGCTTAGAACCAACGGTATAAATACTGATAGTACCTAGTGATTTACGAGTACGTCTTAGTTAATCGCGCAGATTAAAAGACAGGCTAGTTTACATAATATTACATATATATGTATGTATTAAAAAAGTTTAATATTTTTTTTCACTTAATCTTATTTTATACGATAATAATTTTTTTTAGCTGCAAACGTTCTATAAATAGGTTAATAGGTTTATATAAAGAAAACTTTTTTTTAATTTTGGAAGGTTCTTCCTTGTCATGTCAAGTGCAAGGTTTTGTTTTGTAAATTACTTTTCTGTGGATATTATTAATCAAAAGTGGTGTTGTTTTGTTTAATAATGTGCTACAATAAGAATAATTATCGAAAACATTAAATTGGACTTTATATATGGGGTACAAGTTGCAATTTATATTGTGCGGTTTTCTCGCGCTGTGAACTCCCATATTTTACCCAACGTGTTTAAGCGAATGACTCCAAGAAAAGCATCAATTTCTGCAGCATCTGGAATTTGATGATGGGCTCATTAACTTATTAAAAAGAAAGATATATTACGTCAGTCTTGGCTGTATGGGCTAGACCCTTTGCCTTTCCTATCATCTCATTCATCATCCATCGGGAGAAGAGAACCAAAAAAATAATATAATATTTTTACTAAGGTTGTCTAGTTCGTTTGTCGGCAACAATGGCCGCCAAGTTGAATGAATAAATGAATGAACATTTAATTTAGTACCTCCTTCTGTCTACTAGGTGGCGCCACTTACTTTGTAATCCGAAATTTATCAATTGCTTGTTATAAGTTTCCACCCCCTGGGACTATTAATCATTTGATTTTTTTTCCATTAATTACAATTTTAATATAAAATTATAAACGCAATGATCATTAAAAAGGCTAATTCTTTTAAAGGGGCCTCAATATGGCCCGATAAGGAAAACGATCCTGAATATAATAGACCCTTAATCCGCCCTCAGTCTGGAGTAATTTAAAGAAAAATAACATTAGCAATTCAGATTAAGCTTCTGTCGTAAGGTTTATTAAGTGTCAAACTGGGAAAACTGGGACAGAGCAAATTGAGTTTTAGAGGTCATCATTTTAGACCTAGATTTTTTTTTTGTCTTCGATTTTTTGTAAAATTTAAGCTGCCTTTGTGGTCTAGTGGTCCGTGGATTTAGACTCGGAGGTACCAGGTTCGATGCCTGGTCGGGTCACAATAATATTTAATAATTTAAATACTAAATTTAATTAGTTTAATAGTGATATCCCCGAGTTTGGTACGCTGGAGACATCGACGAGCTTGCCACTTGTGATGATTGGCATATAGTACAGTTGGCTAAATGTGAATCCTCTTCTTTATAAGTTTCTGACCACCCTGGAAGAGGAACGGTCGTGAAGATACCTTTTTTTCTTCTTATATATTATAATAAATATTATATAATATAACAAGAGCAAAGAAGCCCTAAACGATGGTCTAGTAAGGTGACTGACTACATAAACTAGGATATAAGTATGGAACACGTATGTTTCATGAAACCAATGAATGATTAAATACGAATGAATGTTAATTTTATATACGTTAGTTAACGCCTGGAATTTTATGCACTCAGTCTCAATCATACTTCTGGAAGTAGAAGAAACATACAGTACCAGCTGCGCCTTTGTTACGGCCGACATTTTTATTTATTTTAATAACAAGATGCAGTCATACCAAAATATAAACAGATACAAACAACTAACATCATCTGGAATACATCTCAAAAATTTGAGCATACAGTTTGCCATTTTTACATCCATTCCAATGGTAAGGTTAGGAGGCGGTTTTAAGGAGGTGATTTCGAAACTGACCCCCAATCATAATTTACTGTTGTTGTAAATGAGAAGGCGTGGATAAATGCAGAATAATATAATAAACATAAAACAGAAAATTGGTATAAACAAAGTGACAGCGATAGATGAACAACAGACTAGGATATCCATATAAGTTGTCGAAGCTCAGTCAGTCAGTCAGTGGAGTCGTCCAGGCCCTGATGGCTAATGGGCTTGGGTTGGGGATGGGGAAATTCCCCCGTTTTCCCCGACAGGATCTCAGCGGGTAACCACCCGCTGGTAATTCATGCACTTTCGGTGCTGGGCGCCGTTACTAGTGTAACAGCGCCCGTGTGGCTCACGAACCCAGGGGGTCTAGGTTCGACTACTTCAGCTCTCCTCCAGAAGCACTTCTCTGGGAAGCGGTCTCCCGTTGGGGGGCCGAGCGCGAGATGGAGCGATATTCTGGAGATGCTTGAAGTGTCCGTTGTCGGCCCGATAAAACATACGTCTAGTCAGGCCGACAACAAACTCCTCAATAGTAGGCATTTCCAGATCTCGAGCTATGACGGAATTACGCACGAACCACGGCGCTCGGGAGACAACTCTGAGCGATATGTTCTGCTGACTTTGGATCTTGTCCCTATTGGTCTTCGCCAGAAGGTGATGCCAGGCTGGCGCAGCGTAAGTAAGACGAGAACGAATGAACATCTTGTAGATCCGGACCTTCAACCTGAGCGGCAAGCTGGAATTCATAACAGGACGCAACATGGCTCGGGCCGCCTTCGCCTGATTAACGGCGTGGCAGGCCATTTCACCCATTGTTAACGTCCTGTTAATGATGCAGCCCAGGTATTTTACGGTCGGAGTCCACTCGATATTCTGTCCCCGAAGCTGCAGTGGTGGATGTCGAAGCTACCAGCCAATACTGAACTTCAACATTTATCAGTACAATCCATTGATTATACACTATTATACACTTAACATTATCACTAATTCATCAACGAATTGTCCACCACGCCATCCACTGCCCTGGAAACGGCTGGTGGATGGACTGCGATATAGTCATGATCCTCAACAGTGGAATGCCGACTTAGGAGGAGGGTTACGGCATAAACATATTTATGAAGGAAAAAGGGATATTGTGCTGTTTAATTGATTCACGTTTTCCTGCAGATTATAATGTTAAGGAACAACAGGAGGTTTTTAATATTTTATAAATTGATTCCGGTTTCGCGTAAATTGTGTTTGCTGAACGGATTTTATTCAAAGTTAATTTCGAAAAATCCCGATTTCGACGAAAAATGTGGCCAAAAACACGCTGCTAAATTCGAATGCTTGCAATTTTCTATATAGCTAGGGACTTTTTGTCGTTATTCGAGTCATCGGTTATTCGGAATCGATCGACACAGCATCAACCGATTCATTGCATTCCTGGCGAATGAATTCTAATACGTAATTAATCGTTCAATGATTTAAATAAAAATATATAGACTATATTAAAACTAAAATACTAACGATATATAAAATTATTCACCTATGACTTGACCATGTGGCAGTGTGCCAATAACACTCGCAGCATTCTCCCGCTGCACAGCGATGCATATGCCAAATTGTCCTAAAATATGTTCTGGAAGGTCCATCTACAACAGTTGAGGTCTAGAACTCTAGTGTTTTAGAAGCTGATGACGATGACGATACGCGTACGAATCTGGGTCAAACAGTCATAAATAAAGGACACCAAACCATTAGAAACGTGCAAACGTTAGAGATTCTAAACATATTAACAGAAAGTTAATTTTCAAAACTATTCTAGAACAATCAAAGTAAACGCTTACAAATCTCATCAAGACTAATACCCCTATAGATCCAATCATGTCTAAATCATCGAAACCTCCCACAAACGGGTAATTCCCCCAAAATAATCTATGAACGTGTCGTCGTAGGTCGTAACTCAAGAATGCGTAAAATCCATAGACATATATTTAAACGACACACCAAAATATAATACATCTTTGTTGGAAAAAAATGGCCCTAAAACTTAGGTTCAGTTGTGTCCGCCTGCTTGGTCTAGTACTTAAGTCCGTGGATTTAGAATCGGATATACCGGATTTGATTCCTGATCAGGACACAATTTATTTGTGATATTTCTCGAGTTTGGTACGCTAGAGACAATGACGAGCTTGCCACTTGTCTTGAAAGGCCTATAGTAAAGTTGGCTAAATGAGAAGGGTTTGATTCCTGGTCGGGACACAATAATTTATTTGTGATAATTCTCGAGTTTGGTACGCTGAGACATCGACGAGTGTGCCACGTGTCATGACATGTAGTGTTGCCTAAAGCAAAAGACCAACCGTGGACACAGTAATTTATTTGTGATATTTCTCGAGTTTAATACGCTAGATACAATGACGAGCTTACCACTTGTCATGATAGGCCTATAGTAAAGTTGGCTAAATGAGAATCCGATTCTTTAAACGCATGGTTTCTGACCATCCCGAAAAAGTTAGGTACTTACTTTTTTACTTTACAGTCGGTAAGAAAAGAAAAATATATAAATATTAATTAAAATTAAAGTTAATTGTTGTATTTATTGTTGGCACCATTCTTTGCCTTAGCGAAATAATTTACGTACACTACATGTACAATACAGTAGGTGGAATTTACGAGTACAAACGGCAAAACTATACAAAACTGAAATCAACAGCATTTCTCACTCTTATTTAATATCAAATAACCACTTACTTTACGACTTTGCACTTATTGCAGCCCTATTCCATTACTTTAATCGCAAACCTTATTAGTGGATTTCGTTATTTACGTCAGAACTTGCGTCTAAATTACAAAATATTATTCAATTCTCAACTCTATAAGCGCTCGACGTTGACAGCGGCCATGCAAATATCATCTTTAATAGCGTGATAAATATATAGCGCTTAAGGAAATCTTACCTGGAGCTAAAAAAAATAGCTGGAGACTGTCTTAGATGAAGGTCTCTGGTACGATCTTAATAAAACTGGCTTCGTCGTTAATTTGTAGCAAAGACGTGGAGAGGGGTGGCTGGAGAGATTGCAGGCGTTATGTGCCCATAAATAAGGCGAAGCGCAGAGGGAGGGTAGGGGAAGATAGAAAAATGTGTTAATAGCCCTATGCGAAATGTGTTAAC
This sequence comes from Tinea semifulvella, assembly GCA_910589645.1. Lineage (NCBI taxonomy): Eukaryota > Metazoa > Arthropoda > Insecta > Lepidoptera > Tineidae > Tinea > Tinea semifulvella. Next base: position 5,924,837 of record OU342608.1, on the reverse strand, counting down.
GGTTCAACGCAATCTCCGGCAAGAAACTATCAACTTTTTACAATTTTATAGATATTTTTTTTATAAATTGTTTCTCAAACTAAATTTCTTCTTTAAGAGCCTTCTACAATATATTTTTGGAAAATTTGGAGGGTAGAGAAAAAAAAATTAAAAATGTTGGAAATATACCTACCGTAGACTTTATATGCTCTTATATATAAATAATATGACATTCTATTGATAGAAACAAACAACTTTTTTCAAGAAACTATATATCTGTTAATTTAAAAATTCAAACCAATTACTATGGAGTATCCCAAAAATTTTGTCACTTACGAACGAATAGTTGTTTGTTTCTATCAATAGAATGTCATATTATTATTATTTATTACTTTTTTTATTATTCTGAAAACGACATGTGACATCGCGCCTACCTGATGGTAAGCAATACGCGAGGTCTAAGAATGGGAGCAACTGACGCTGGTCATCACGACCGACATCAGTCTCTACCACTATGCCGGCCTAACAAGATGCTTTTTCACACTTCGCTTAAAGGACTACAGGTTATAAGAGTCGGGAAACACACTTTAAATGTAAGAGCTTGCGACTTGTTTTCTCATTGCTGAGGGTCGTGACCTCCCGAAGAATTGATTTTCGTATTGATGATAGCACGCCATCCGTTCCTGTCTTCAGGAGTATGCACTGCATCATAATGTTGATGATGGAGCGAATTTGGTCGGACCAGCGAACCGAGCTTCGGCCTCTCGGTTTCTTTCCTTCCACCTTGGCAGTAACAAAAAGTTATTCCAGGTTATATCCTCCTTTAAACTGCCTCCATGGTTTAGCGTTTAAGTCCATGAATTTAGACCCGGAGGATTCCTGGACATAAAAATATTTATTAATGTAAATAAATACATTTAATTAATATTTCATTTAATTGTGATATTTCTCAAGTTTGGTACGCTGTACGAGCTTAACACTTGTCATGATTGGCCTATAGTAAAGTTGACTAAATGTGAATCCGCTTATTTATAAGCGTGGTTTCTGACCGCCCCAAAATGGAAACGGTCGTGATGATACTTTATTTTACTTCTATCTCCTCCTTTTCTGGCAATGTGTCTGAAGTACTGTAGTAAATGTAACAGCATTTTGCGATTTGTTTGCAAGTAGCCTTTCTTAATTCTGACATACCTGATAGGGTTGGTACCACTGTACCAGGTATTGTAATCTCATAGGTACTCATAGGTAAATTTGAAGGATATTTATTTATTTATTGTTGTTGTATAATTCTGCATTTGTTTCATTTGTAAATCTGCAATAGCTGAATTTTCCTTGCAAATTCCTTTCTCAGTCAGATTTAACATTAACGGGTCACTGGAATTTGCTAAGCTACTAGTCTTCTGCTAACAGCTTACTCTTTGGACAAGACAGGAGTAGAATTATTCAAAATAATTTAAATTATGACGTGTCACAAATGCCTGTAATAGGTTTAGGTGAATAAGACTTTGACTTCAAGCAAACTCGTATAAAGTCTAACGGTAGGTATATTTCCAAGAGCATAAAAAGTCACCCCGTAAGTAAATGTAATAATAATAATAATATTTTATAATATTATTATATTTTATAATAATAATATTATTCATTGCACATTAAAATATATAAAATAAAATAAGTACATAGGCGAGCTTAATACCTTGTAGGTATTCTCTAACAGCAGCTCAACGACATAATAAATTGTGGGGTGAAGAGTTAGAAGGATAAACATACATACATACCTAACTTCACGCCAGGTCTCTTGCGGGGTAGGCAGAGACAATTGAGCGCCATTTGACACGATCACGACATCCCTCTTTCGCTTCGTCGACATTCATTAACTTCTTCATACTTGCCCTTTTGTTACGAAGGCTTTTTAATTCACCTCCAGTCAGTGTTTTATTTATTTGATCGTGAAATGTGAGTCTCGATCTGCCAGGGCCTCTTTCACCCACAACTTTCGCATTATATATCTGGTTCGTCAATCTTTCTTCGCTCATCCTTTCAACATGTCCAAATTATCGTAGCATGCCTTTCCTCATTTTTGTCCTTATACTTTCCTTTATACCAACCCTTTTTCGTATTTCGACGTTACGTATGCGGTCCGCCAAAGTGACGCATCATATCCGACGAAACGACCTCATTTCTATAGAAGGATAAAATAAATATTAAAAACTAAATGCAAAGGTTGCTATACCTTTCACTGGGTATATCATGTCATATGAAAAAGTAATGAAAATAAATAAATATATAAATTTACATATCAGTTACATACACAAAATATATATTTATATTTAAATACTTTTTTTATTTAATTTTAAAAAGTAAGTAACTAATTTCCCGTTTTGTATACAAAACAACTAATGCCTGTAATATTTTATTAATTAATTCGTTAGAATATTTCAAGTGGATTGCTGGGAACTAATTAATTAGTTAATATTTGCTCGCGTCATTAACAAAACATTTTGAACAGAGAAATTTCGTCGACCTTTACAAACTTCTCCCACGCTTTGATAAACAAAATTATTATGATTTAAATTATGTGACAATTGCTATTGGGAAGCTGTCAAAATCAAAACATAAATCACGCTCCTACAGTCTGAAAAATAATTTATCAGGAATAAAAGAAATATTTATTACTTGCTGTTCGACCGTGTAGAAACCTCATTAACCCTAAAAAAACTAACTTATTTTATAGTACTGAAAATATAAGCAGGCGCCTTAGAGGCGCACAATAAAAAAACTATTATTTTTACAAATTTAAATAATTATCATTGTTTTTTATAACTTCATTATTAATAAGAAAAAAAACACAAATGTATGTTACATTTAAGACTTAACAGTCATTGAGTGCGTATTTATTTATTTATTTATTTATTTATATAGTACACACAGCAATACATATAATTATCACACACATAACATAGTATACCGCCTATGTATAGTCATATTTGACCGCCTCCGTGGTCTAGTGGTAACAAACGTTGCCGTGAACTCGGAAAGTCGTGGGTTCGATTCCCACCGGGGGCAAGTTGTACATTGTATAATTTGTCTCGGTCTGGGTTTTTATATAAATATAATAATATGTATATATAAAAAAAAAAAAAAGTATAATATCAACCATCTAGTTTCGGTAACACAAGTCTCGTAGCTTACCACGGAAACTAGATGGCGCTGTGTGACCTGTCTGGAAATATTTATTATTTATTATTATTAGCATAATTATAACTCATCTAATATATGTACCAATTAGGTGTCACAGCATTCACCAATATAAAAAGAAGAAGAAATTAGAAACTTATTACTGTTAAAACAAAAAAAATACTAACTAATTTACAAAATATAACATAAAAATATGACCTCTAAAATAAAATTATACTTTTTTTCTTTTTTAATAGAACTATAAAGGAAACATAAAAATTGCATACATTTGGTACCTTAAAAAATGAAAACAAAACACTTGTTAAATAAATTATAAGCTACTCATATATTGATGGTTTGAAATGTTTGAGAACATTTTTTCTGAATACATTGTAACGGTCATGAATAATGTCTATATCATTATTGGCACTGCAGAGTCTACTGTGGGTGTTGCACATTCGGGATGTTGACGAATGTGAACCTACATTAGTTCTTGAGGAAGGACAGCACAGGATCTTGATTATAGGACGACGTGGAATATTATAGGGTGCTGTCAAAGAAATGCGTTGCAAGTCCACTTCATTACTGAGGGTCGTGACCTACCGAGGAATTGATGTGCGTCTTGATGATAACACGCCACCCGTTTCTGTCTTTAGCGGCATGAACTGCATTATGGAAGCTAGTGTTGGTGGTGGAGCGAATTTGGTCGCACCAGCGAACCGAGCTTCGGGCTCTCGGTGTCTTTCCTTCTACCTTGCGACCTTTGCCTTGCTCCTTTAAAGTGCCTCCGTGGTCTAGCGGTTAAGTCCGTTGATTTAGACTAGGAGGTACCGGGTTCGATTCCTGGTCGTGACACAAAAATATTTATTAATGTAAATAAATACATTTAATAAATATTTGTGATATTTCTCGAGTTTGGTACGCTGGAGACATCGACGAGCTTGCCACTTGTCATGATTGGCCTATAGTAAAGTTGGCTAAATGTGAACCCGCTTATTTATAAGCGTGGTTTCTGACCACCCCGAAAGGGAAACTGTCGTAATGATACTTTACTATATTGACCGCCTCCGTGGTCTAGTGGTAACAAACATTGCCGTGAACTTGGGAGGTCGTGGGTTCGATTCCCACCGGGGGCAAGTTGTACATTGTATAATTTGTCTCGGTTTGGGTGTTTATATGTATAATATATATTTACAACAAAACAAAAGTATAATATGTAGTTTATCAACCATCTAGTTTCCGTAACACAAGCCTCGTAGCTTACCACGGAAACTAGATGGCGCTGTGTGACTTGTCTGGAAATATTTATTTATTATTATTATATTTCATTATTGTAGCGAAGCGGGCTATATTAAATTATTTTGATGAAAAGTTGAACTTACTAGTTTATTTTTATGATATATCAAAAATGACAAATAATATTGTTATAAAAGGTGGTACTAAAACATGCTAAAGGAGTTCGCAACAGTATCTTAACCTAAATCAACAAACAATTATCAGTAAAATCTATGGTCTTAAGCACTAGACTATGCCGGCAGAAAAAAAAAGATATTACCACTATTCCAATATATCATTTCTTGGAAAACGCATTTCCAAGAGTACTCTGATATGATATTACCACTAGAACCAGATATTGAAGTGTCGCAAGCCGTTTCTTATATTAATATCTAGCCTTTTACGGTTTGCGGTTAGTTGACAATTTGCCCGATAAAGGGTGCTTTCAGGACTGCCGGTTAGTTGATATTTTATGAAAAATACAAATGTGACATGTTTTTTCATCTATGTATTGTTAACTAACATTATTATCAAATTTTTTTAAGAAACTGCCTCTGTGGTCAAGCGGTTAAGTCAATTTAGACTCGGAGGTACCGGGTTCGATTCCTGGTCGGGACACAAAAATATTTATTAATATAAGTAAATATATTTAATAAATATTAAATTTATTTGTGATATTTCTCGAGTTTGGTACGCTGGAGACATCGACGAGCTTGCCACTTGTCATTATTGGCCTATAGTAAAGTTGGCTAATGTGAATCCGATTATTTATATATATATATATAAAAGGTCACATTTTAAAAATATATAAAAATTTATCCGAAAAATAAAACACTATTGCATGGTGTATAAGTCCGAAAATTTATGAATTGAATTGAACGTCGTTTAATGGCCTAAAATGATAAACACTATTTTCGTAAGCACGATTCAGCGAAATAGAGTATTTATGTCTTTGTACTTCTGCTTCTAAATGAAGGAGATAAAGAAACGGACAAATTTGTGATATATGTAGGATCATTTATAATTGTTAGCTGGAAATCTATTGCTGAAGCGAAATCCAATTTGCGACAATCACGACTCGAATTGAATTGATACATTAGTGGTCATTAGTTTGAAAAAAGTTGTCCACCATTTGGAGCTTTGGATCTCGCAACTAAAAGATCATTTTTGCACAACTTTGGCTCTTTAGTGTTCGCCAAAACGACACGTAAAAGGAAGACCCCTCTTTTTATGTCCACGATAAATGACTTGACAAGAGCGTTAAGGAAAGGCCCGGAGCGTTTCGGACCAAAGTATCATAAGAGAAAACTTTTGAATCAAATATTCTGAAAACATAATTTATTTTTGCTCACGAAACACGCCGCGTTACAACAAAAGTTAAACAATAGATTTAAATTTTGCTTTCTGAACTGTATTCAATTTTAAATTTATGAAGTTACATTGTTCTTTATAAGTACAGGTAGGTATTTGTGTTGTTATTATTAAATTCTGTAACTGCTTCCGTGGTCTAGCGGTTAAGTCCGTGGATATAGACTCGGAGGTACCAGGTTCTATTCCTTGTCGGGACATAGATATACTAACCTTAATAGAATTATATTATTGTTTTTTGTAGTTTATTTGATTGTTACTAGTAGCAGAGTGAGTGCCCAACAACATTAACTTTTTAAATATCTCAAGTAAGCCTTGACTTATACTATTATCGTTGAATAAACCTATCTGCCTAAATAAATACTTCCTTAATAATATATATAAGTTAGTTGTGTAAACCGCACGATATGTCAATTCCGCCTTGCCCTCAACTTTTTAAAAAAGTTGAGTATGACATAAGGTGAAATTAGACATGAATCAGATATTGAACGACTCTGCTGCAAGACCGCTTTCATTATATAGTGCCAATTAGGTGACCCCTATAAGACCAGGGCAACCTTCGTATAGGGGACAGAAGTCATCTATTAAATTAAACATGTACAACAATGTAAATTTTTATTTTTTTGTTCAATATGTATATCTTATTTTGTGTCAATAAAGTATTATTATTATTATTATAGAAATATTTATAGAATTCATTTCTAGGAAGTCAGGTACAATGGTTTTAAAACATAAAATAAATTACAATTAATAAAAAAAACTACCTAACAATTAATAAAAGTATATAGAATAGGCTAACATTTGTACATTTAGATTTATTTCTTGCATATAATTGTTATATTCCTTGTAATTGTTGCGATAAATAAAGTATTTTATTTCTTTCTTTCTTTCTATACATATTATATGGCGAACGTAGCTTCGGTTTCACCCACCCATAATTTGTAAATTACCTACGATTAACCTGATAACTATTATTTTACAACTACACGATTATCTAGGGAAATTAAAGAAATTTTAAACAAAACATTTATATTATTGTTCTTATCATAAAAGCCACGAATTCTGCTAGCTATCTATTATAGCTATCCAGATGGGCTTTCACCTTATAATAACTAATGGATCCACCTTAATGTATTCAGGATGTAAGATTGCTTGCCCGTGGTGATATCCAGAATTAATATTACAGGGTCCAGCCACAAACGATTTGTTAACTTCCGCCAAGTATCGGTAAAACACACAACTATAATACAGCCAGCGTAGCTTCGGTTTTCTCTGCCCATAATTTGTGACTAAACGGCGACGAAGGAAACGGACGGGGTGAGATTACGGGTGTTCGGCTGTTACCCACTCCTCGTAAATGAGCCATTGTGGACCCTAAATGGGTACCCGTGGAAAGAAGCCGAGTTGTTAAACAAAAAAGGAAAGGAGAGCTTTTTGTTATTATAAAAAAATATTAACCATACATATTTGACCGCCTCCGTGGTCTAGTGGTAACAAACGTTGCCGTGAACTCGGGAGGTCGTGGGTTCGATTCCCACCGAGGGCAAGTTGTACATTGTATAATTTGTCTCGGTCTGGGTGTTTATATGTATAATATGTATATATTTAAAAAAAAAGTATAATATGTAGTTTATCAACAATCTAGTTTCCGTAACACAAGCCTCGTAGCTTACCACGGAAACTAGATGGCGCTGTGTGACCTGTCTGGAAATATTTATCATTATTATTATATTTTACCGTTGCTTTGATAATTTACACAAGGCTAATATAATCCACTACATTGAATTCTTTCAATTGAATTCAATTCATTTATTCTGTAAGTAGGCATAGGACAATAAATATAATGTATTCTGCGCTTTTACGTATCAAAAAATTAATTAATAATTGTATTTAAAGCAGCACATTACAACCCAAATAGACATAACGAAAAGACAATGAAGTTAATCGAAGTTAATTAATATAAATTAAAAGCTACCTAAATATTAAAATTAAAAATAAACTAAACTATAAATTAAAAATGACCTCTAGAGATGTCCCATCTGAGATAGTTCCAAGGAGACTGGCAACATTTCCCCTCTGTATAGCGAGACTAATACAGAGATAAATACTGAGATAATACACAATTGGCAGAAATAATTGCCAGCCTTCCTGTCTCCAGACCTTTCTGTTAGCCGCTTTGAGAACTCCTTGACCAAGCGATTCGCTGACGGTCCCCATGGGCCCATCGTCTCGACCCCAAACGGCGCAAATTCGTAACCGGCACTAAGGTTGGCATATTTACGCAATTTGAGATTCTTCGCAGAAAACGCCGATATCCCCGCGCCCTCGGCAGGCGCCTGGATGTGAGATGGAGCTAATGTGTCTACACACGTCGCATCTCACACCAGAGACCTGCCAAGTTTCCACGGCCCAACAGTCATTCCGTCGGGTCTCTTGCCATCGCTCCAAACAATCCCAGATGGTTCTAAGATTGCAGGAACACCAGCAGTGACAAGAGCTCTTCGGATGATGTCGTCAACCGCGTGACGAGGAATGCGGCCAGCACTTTCAAGGTAGCCCGTGGTGTCCGAGACGATCGACATAACACAATATTAATTCTAAAATTATAGCTGTTGTAAAGAGGCATTGTCATATTACAAACTATTATAAAAGACATACACAATTATAAAATAAATACACTAAGGATCATAGCTGCTGTAATGAGGCATTGTCATACTACAAGCTAAGATAAAAACCACTATGAGGTTGTGACTAAGATTATAGCTGGTTATTGCTATAGCTTAAGTTATTGGATTGGCTTAAAAAAAAAAGAATATCAGCGCTAACAGTACGTTTTACGTTTGAAAGCGTTAAAACTGCGTACAAACGGGACGATTACATAGCTGGTGTTTGGTGTGAAAATAAATATTCGCATTTTGGACAGCAGCATTGGTTTAGACCGATATGAAAGAAGCACTTCAAGTCTATTGCAAATGTCACATTTCCAAACGTATCTATAAGACATGCTAGCGGAATAACTAGACTTCCGTACAATAAAACTCATCGGGGCGCTCTACTCACATTATTTCTTGAGAATGTTACCTAATATCGCCATACTGGTAAGACGGATTAACAATTGTATTATGTTTTTTTTTTGTCAATTTATACCACCACTGTCTTAACTTTTGGATTGGGGACCAGCGGTTTATTAATCACGATTTTCACAACGAACTATCTTGAGATAAATTCATTCATACTGTACACAATTTTATTTAAATGTCTCATTACATTACATATTCTAAAGCGGTATGTAAGGAATCAGAGGAAAATTAAATTGTAATCTCTAATAGCGTTTTGTAAATCTAATTCATTCATTGCGACGTGAATCTTAAGAGCTTCACGATGTAAGCTATTCGTTAAGGGATATGCATAATAACTCAAATTTACTGACTACCTGATACAATTTTCATCGTAATCATTACCAATGATCATCATCATTTAGAATAACTTATAATCTGAATAACCCCTATTTAAAAGGTTAAAGGTTAACAGTCAATTTTCATATTGGAAGCTAGCGTTTTTGTAAAATAACCTTTTTAATATTTTAGGGTATAAAAAAAAATACAAAAAAAACGCAAAATAAAATACTGGTACCGCATAAGAGACCTAAAACATTTTTCTTTTGTAAAAATATATCAGTTATGGTCACTACAATAAATAATCATCTACAGGACTTAAAGAAATGTATTGATTAAATTACAAAAAAAAATCTTATTGATATTTTATCTATTATGATGTTAGAGATTTTTTAGGAGATAATATGGAATATAACACAAATTTAAAGCCATATATTTGCACGCCTAATAGTGCAGTTATGACAAATTTTAATGTTGTGTACTTATATAGATTTGAGAAGACCATTGTTACTAACCCATGTAATGTAAATAAATATTTTAAGTTTGATTCTTTGTATCAAATTGTATTAAAACGTTATTCATTATTACGAAAGCATCATCAGTCTGTGTTTCTACTATTTTCTTATACGATATTTTTGTTTCCGATAGTAAGATCAAATTTATGTGATAATATTTTCAGTGTAGTATATAGATCTGTTTGTCACATCTATGTGATATTTCTTGCTGGCCTCAAACAACTCCTACCACATTCGTTAGGTCATCTGTCATTTATGGCATCGACCTACTGTGGATTTTACTTCTTTGATTTTATTCTAGAACCGTTTACTTTATTATTACTCATTGTATCTTTCACAATCATATCCAGCCCACTGACACTTTCACTTGCAAATTTTGTAAAAAGTAAAAAAAATAATTAAAATAACAAAAAGACTGACAAATAACACAAACAGTGATTTCATTTGTTTTAATAGTAAACTCGAATTCACGTTAACTGTACTCGTATATTGACTTATTCGAATACAAATTTTCATAATGTTAAGTTAATTATGTTTACAAACTCACAAAGCTAACATGTTCAACTTAGACAATGGAAATTAACTATAAAAGCAATAACCTTCTCCGTACTTTCGGGTACGTTTGAGGTCATGGCTAGATAAAATCATATCAATGATATAAATATCTTAATGGATACAGTTGTTGATTGGTAATTTATCTTTAAAGCCCGATATTGTCTATGAAATTCAGACAAACGTCAAGATATACGCAAATGAATACATAGATTTTAGAATAAGAGACATAGCAAAAGACGCAAAAGATAATGATAAAAAGACCATTACATATGCAACCAAAGGTATATTAAATGCCAACGGTTACCATGAAATGCATTAATATAATTAGAGAAGACAGTAAAATTTTCTTCATTCATAGTTAAAACGCTAACACAAAACCAGTAAAGAATCTAGTTAAACCCATAAAAAATATTGAAAAACACTTTTAAATATTTAAATTAAACAAATTTATAATAAAACAATCAAAAAACTATTCTTAAACCGCCATTCATATAAATATGATCCCAGCATTGCCGCCAAGGAATATTATACACGATCCCAGTTTAACAAGATTAAATAATAATAAATAAATAATAACAGGTCACACAGCGCCATCTAATTTCCGTGGTAAGCTACGAGGCTTGTGTTACGGAAACTAGATGGTTGATAAACTACATATTATACTTTTTTTTTTGTAAATATATACATATTATACATATAAACACCCAGACCGAGACAAATTATACAATGTAAAACTTGCCCCCGGTGGGAATCGAACCCACGACCTCCCGAGTTCACGGCAACGTTTGTTACCACTAAACCACGGAGGCGGTCTGAAGAATAAACTGATTGGATGACAAACTATAGAAAGTGGAAAAAGCTGGAAGAGTAAACGTGCTACAGATGTTAGGGTCATCAAACTTATATGGAATATGACTACGGCATTGAAATGCATATTCTAGCAAATATCTTTGATTTGCTCAAAGTGCAATTTCTAACTGGACCTGTCAAGGGTTCACAATGTTAATACCAAATTGAAAATCAATTTCAAACTAATAGAGAAGTTAAACGCAGAATTTGAAACGCTATTCTAGAAGCCTTTGACACAAGATATTGATGCAATTTTATAGGAACACCCACACGATGTCGTTCCTATCCACAAAATGGAGTGTCCGGACTATGTAACAGCGTTTTAGACATAGACCATGGACATAAATAATAAAGACTGTCCCATCTATTCAATTTACAACCAGACTTAACAAAAAATAAACTAAGAAATACTAATTTTATGTTACATAATTTTTATAACACACCTATTTAATTTTAACTGATTCATTATTTACGTCTTTAAGACTACCTGAATGTTAGTCATTTTATAAAATACAAGCTGGCAAGATTTCCATTTAAGGATAATCATAATTTATTTATTTTTATTTATTTATTTATTACAGTATTTGATATTATAAATTATAATAATATAATTTAGTATTAAGTACGAGTATGACAATTTACAGCTGCTATTTATTATTATTTCAATAAATAGATTACTTATAATTTGACGAGGCGGTTTCTACTATTCCTGACCAGTAATTTTAAATCCATTACCAATTATTGAGTTGTTCAGCTGATATTATGACGTGTAAAAGTGCTAAAAATATTATCTATTTACTGAAAAAAATATTTGATTTGATTCCACCAAAGTCTTTGCACCACTTACTAAAATAATTGGGCCTAAGCAGGTCTGCCGATATAACATTTATGTATGTTTTATCTAAATTGTTCGTAATTTTATTACCTAAAAATTTAAAAGAACTATATTTCCTAAAAGTACAATCAAACTGGTGTAAACTTTAAAATAAATTGTATTCCGTGAGCGAGAAGGGTTCAACTCGTTAAACCCTCTTAAAATAAATTGATGGTCTGATTTGTATTTGTCTACGGTATCAAATGAGGGGGGTTTCAAAAGTGATAGAGGCGTCACACGGTCGGTGGCTGATAAAGGGGATATGCGGGCAAATCGAGGATAACGCGTCACAACATGCCTTTATTCACAGGAAGGGATGTAAATGGACATCTCATTATTTTTATGAACCGACGAAGACTGCCCACTAAATATAACACTGAACGTACCTATTTGAGTTGTGGATCTAATATAGCCTGTTTCCAATGTATTTTTATGAATGTATTTGTGACAGCTTATTTTATTTTAGTATCTAGGTACAGTCAAATAATTTATATTCCAATACACCTAAGGTTCAATATCGTATAGCAAACTGTAAGCATAAGAGCCGTATTGACATTTCAATTCTATTGCTGATATAGAATTTTCGTCCTTAATGCATTGCGAATGTCTAACGGCATTTTAACACAATGGGTAGGGAACTAAATTCCTTATAACAAGCGTAGTAAAGTCAAAGGCAAAATAAAGTATTCACAAAAACCTATTACAGACATATGATACACGTAATTATTTTTAAAGACACTACTCTTGCTAGTGGAAGACTAAGTAGCAAAGTGGTCCAAAGAGTAAGCTGTTACCAGAAGACCAGCAGCTTAGCAGATTGATGACCGGTTAATGTTTGATCTGACTGAGAAATGAATCTGCCAAGACAACTCAGCTACAGCATATAAAGAAACAAATACATATTGGGCATGGATGACTACCTCCGTGGTCTAGTGGTTAAGACCATAGATTTAGATCCTGAGCTATAGGTTTCGGTTTCTGGTCGGAACACAATAATTTATTTAATTTGTGATATTTTTTGAGTCTGGTAAGCTACAGATTTCGACGAGCTTGACACTTCTCATAATGGGTAGAAAAGCTTTGTTCTGACCACCCTGCAAAGGATTCGTCATGATTATAATTTACTTCCACTTTATTTTTTCTCTTAAGAAAACAATACTCACCCTATTTTAATATATAATTATCAAATTTAAAATTATACTTCAACTCATGAATAAATTACCAATACTCAAATGAATAAAATACTTAATTAAGTCGCATTTTAATAATTGTCTGCAGAATTTATCATGACAAAAAAAAATGCCCCCTGGAGCTGCTCCAAGCAGTTATTCCCAAACTATAAAAAATATTTTAACATAAGAACTTCTTCATGGTTAGAGCGTGTTGACCCTACGCGAAGCAGAAAATAATAATAATAATAATGCTATAGAGATGTGGTGTTGGCTGAGAATGTTGTGCATATCATGGACGGAGTTTCGAACCAACATATCAATACTGGAGGAACATGTCTTTAGGCAACGCCTTTCCTCGACTGTACGTACAATCACGCATTCTCACTTTCTTCACGTATTACGGTGTGGAGAAACATCCACAAATCGCCTGGTAGTTCAGGGAAAAGTCGATGGAAAGAGGATGCGTAGTAGGTGTCCGATCAGGTGAAGACTGCAATGGATCATTTCCAAAATGAGTGCACCAGGAAAGCTGCGGTCCGAGAGGAGTGGCGACGGCTTGTTAAGCGTGCCACTAGCACTAAAATGGTGACCAATAGTGTAGCGATTAAGAAGAAGAACTTCTTCATCATTAGCCTATGTCTCTCTACTGCTGAATGTAGGCCTCCCAAGGCTCGCCACTGCACGCAGTCTTGGGCAACCCTCATCCAACCCCCGCCAGCGACCTTCTTTAAGTCGTCCCACTCTACGTCGTCCCGAACGCGGTCTCCACTTTAGAACCTGTTTGCCCCATCAGTCGTTAGTTTTCCGGTAGATCTCCTGACCACTGTTCTCTAGAAGCCAACCTTTGGGACAATACACAACATTACAGTCATGAGGCTAGGTGCAAACGATTGTTAGAAACATTGCCATTTAAATTCATTTAATCTTACATACAATGGATATTAAAATAAATACGAGTGCACATAAATACAAATACGTACACAATATATTGGCTACTATATACTACATACAATACATACTTATATACGTTTTGGGAAGCTCTTTAGGTAATTAAAGTAAACCATAATGTAATGTGTCTATGTATAAGGTAAAAAATTACAAAGTACATAGTAGTAATGATGATTACAAAACATTTTAAACTTTAGACATTACGATATAGTAAATCTTAGGCTTTACTGTACAATCTTTGGATTTACCCTAGTTGATTATTATTATTATTAAATTCTTTATTGCACGAAAAAATTGTACAAAGGCGAAGATTAATGCCTAAAAGGCATTTTCTAACATCTAACCTTTGGGAGAGTATGAGATGAAGGGTAGTGCTGATATAAAAAAATAAAAAATATTAGGATAACAAACAATATACTACATAGTTTTTTTTTAAAATAATTTTAACGGGTCTTTACGCGATTTACCTTAGAGACATATTTCTCCCGACGTTTCACCCAAGTTGCATTGGCCGTGGTCACGGGTCGACTGACCCTCTGAAATATGTCTCTAAGGTAAATCGCGTAAAGACCCGTTAAAATTATTTAAAAAAAAACTATTATGAATATGCGTGAAAGTTTAAAAAGTTTAATATACTACATACTAAGACATACATACACTACATACTAATAAATACATACACTAAATCCTAATAAATATATAGCATAAAAGTATATATTTGCCAAATATTTATTGTGAGCCCGATGCTTGTTTGTCTAAAAATAATGCAGTAACCAAGGTTTTGAATACGTGGACTGACGGTGCGTGTCTAATAGCCAGTGGCAGTTTATTCCACTGGTGGGCTGCAGACACAGTAAACGAATCTGAATATCTGCTAGTGGAGTGGGATGGGATTTTCAGTTGATTATTATAGGAAGAACGTAATGGAAGGTTGTGCGTATCGCACAGGAACTCAAAACGGGATTTTAGGTATGTAGGTGCACAAGGATTGTTCAGGATACTATACCGAGACACGAGGAGATGAGCAGATCTGCGAAAGCGGATATTGAGCCATTTTAACTGAACACGAAAATTAGAGATATGATCATACTTACGCAAGCCAAATATATAGCGAATGCATAAGTTGAGCAGACGATCGAGTTTGTTCAGTAGCTCTTCAGTGACGTCGGGATAGCAGATATCTGCATAGTCAATGATGGGAAGAAGCAGCATAGTTTAGACGCAAACAAGTTGTAAAAATGCCAGAAAAGGTTGAGAAACACTTCTATAAAGAATGTAAGGGATCATAGAGAACAGGCGTCAGTTTATAGCTAAGCCGAGTGTCATAAAATCATAAGTATAGTTCCCTAAGAAATAAATGACTTGGGACCCCATCTTTATGCTATGAATGAGGGTTGAATAAAAATACTGGGGGCCTAACTGAATGCAATAATATGTAAGCCATATTATGACTAAGTATATAAAATATGTACTAGCTGAAATTGCAGTATAGTATCTACGCAACAATTATTTTTAATAAATAAAGAAAGAGTATGGTGACCATTCTCTCGAATAGCAGAATATTAAAAAAATAAAATTATTATTCTCATATACAGATCGACCAAGGACATCACGGACGTCTGCGCATATCAATTTAGGCCCTTACAATTTTTGAGGACGGTCGCGCGTGTACTGTTACTTCGCAGCGGTATTTGGCAATGATCAAGCACTTTTTTACTCCCGAGTTGATGCGGATTTCCTGGTGTCAATAGGACTGAACAACTGCCCATAACCTCTAGCACCGCTGTGTCTCACGTCCGTCAACTTTTCCATATGAAGTAATTTCTCGAAGATAAGATATTTCCTGGCTACCACGTACCAAAACAAAAAACTTTTTTATAATGTATTTTTTTTATTTTTTTTATCATTTTGTTTTTTTTTTTAACTGCCCCCGCGGTCTAGCGGTTAAGTCCGTGGATTTAGACTCAAAGGTACCGGATTCGATTCCTGGTCGGCACACAAAAATATTTATAATGTAAATATTTAATTAATTTGTAATATTTCTCGAGTTTGGTACGCTAGAGACATCGACGAGCTTGCCACTTGTCATGATTGGCCTATAAGGAAATGAGACAAACAAGGAAAAACAGTTATTGAAATCTATCAAAATTTCATGTGGTTCCCTTAAAATGGGTCCCTTAAAATTAAAAAAAAAATTAAAGTATCATCACGACTGTTTCCCTTTCGGGGTGGTCAGAAACGAAGCGGATTCACATTTAGCCAACTTTACTATAGGCCAATCATGACAAGTGGCAAGCTCGTCGATGTCTCCAGCGTACCAAACTCGAGAAATATCACAAATAAATGAAATATTAATTAAATTTATCGAAAATCAATAAGTATAATAATAATGTATATACATTTATTCGAAAAAATATTTACAACATATAAAATAAAATTCATATTAAGATAGGGATATAAGTCCCGTCCGCGTGGAATGGTGGCAAGAACTCTGGCTGCATTTCCCCGCTGAATTGCAATACTGATTCTCTGGACGAAGAAAGAGCCAGCCCTCTTGTCACCGGAGGAGACAACAAGACGCGGTGTTATGCCTTTTAAAAACTTTTTTGCGCTTGGACTCCATGGGCCCAGAGTTTCTACAGGAAACGGCACAAATATGTAATCTTTTAATATACTTACATACTTGCGCCGCTTGCTGGATGTATTAAATGTATTTATTTACAATAATAAACATTATTGTGTCCTGACCAGGAATCGAACCGGGTACCTCCGACTCTTAATCCACGGACTTAACCGCTAGACCACGGAGGCAGTTTCTATGATAAGAATCTATCTATGATGTCACGGGAGAAGCCTGGTCTAACTGCTTGTTTTGTGAGTAATAATAAAAGATGTACACAATAATAATAATAATATATTCAATTTAACAGATAATTACAATCCATTTTTGTTAGTATACCTATCACTATGTTAGTAATACGAATATGTATCTAGATGTAGATACATATTCGTATGATGTTTGGATTGTTTTTGCTGTTATATTTACAGATTGAGCCTGAAGCTTCACAAGTGGGTAGTTTCGCATACATTTTCAATTCGCTCTCTGTTAGCTTTGTCGAAGTTTGAGCGGAACACAGTATAAAAAAGTAAAGTGGATCAACCATAGCTTTGATACCTACATATGTTTGTATTGCAACTATTATTTGTGACGCAGGAAAAACAATGAAATACAAGTACACATCCTTCAAGAATTGATTGAAGAGTTCTTCATGACAATTTTCATTTAAAGGCCGGTTGTGCAATAATACTTGTCGTAACTATGACGTCGAAAGATTTGTCGTAACTATGACGTTGAAAGATGTAAATATTATGACATTGCTAAGTAATAATATTACGCAATATTTATTTATAAGTTTAAAATTAATGAACATAATTAAGGGAGAGAAGTAGAATGGTGGATGGTGAGCGTATTATCGCGCAAAAAAAAGGAGGCCAATTAAACCAGCCTATTATCGGTCGCAAGCCCGAGACACCATTCTTCTCATCTCCTACCCACACACGATGGACCCGGCACCGGCACGGTGAATCCATGGAATGCTTAGAAATTTGTCTTCTCTCTGACTCAACCCTCCATTGTTATTACTTCCGTGGTCTAACGGTTAAGTTCATGGATTTAGACTCGGAGGTACTTGTTTCGATACCTGGTCGAGACACAATAATATTTATAAATTTAAATAAATAATAAAACTCGAGGAGTATCACTGTAAAATTTATCTTATTCCACCTGCATAAGTTGCCTGAATGTGGACCCGAAGAGTGCTCTTGATCACAGTGAGAAATAGGATCGTTTGGCAACAAATTATATTTCCAGTTGATTAATATGTAAATACATATATCGCCGGGTTAGAGCGAAAACCAACTACTCGTAAGTTAGCTATTATTGCACAAACAATATTTTGAGCAATAGTCTTTTAAATGTTTTCTAACATATTTGTCACATTTAGAGATGTAAGAGGAGGTAGTTGTGTAGCAAATTTTATGAACTTTAAGTGTAATAAATTAAAGATTTTTTTAAACGACTGGTGTAAAAGAGTGAATTTACAAATAAGTTAGTTGGTTTTCGCTCTAACCCGGCGATATATAAGTTTTGGCGATTTCTGTCAATTCTTGTACCTACTCAAACCTCCAGTAGAGACTTTTCATCCTCATAGGAAACAGGATTAATTGGCATCAAAAAGAGTTTTTGTGTAAAATTACCATTTTGAGATGATTACAAGAAATTTTATATACCTACTTAAGTTTTAATCTAAGGTTTATATTTAAAAAAAAACTAATAATATTCGCATAAAGACGTCTTTATCCCTCCAGTATATACAGCGTGTTTTCTCTCATGAATTTAATTTATCGCGGACGCTTTATAGACATCACGTGACTAAAATTACTAAAACCGGCCGCAATTTCACGTGCCGGCCCTGTGAGTTTCGGATAAACATTAAACATGGTACTTATGAATTTGGAAACTCTTACATCCATCGCACGCTGAAGATGTGGAATGCTCTCCCAGCCTATATTGAATGTATCTGGTTTACGTACCTTAATAAAAATATGTTCATCATATTTACTAATATATATTTTTTGTTTAAGAGAACACTTTTCGCGATGGATGGTGAATGAGGTGATAGGCGAGGGTGGATTCACGCCTTTTGCACGAACTTGTCAATTATTATTTTTTGTATAAGGCAATGTAAGCCATTATTACTGACATAGTGTATACTAACAAAAATTGATTGTAATTGACCGCCTCCGTGGTCTAGTGGTTACAAACGTTGCCGTGAACTCGGGAGGTCGTGGGTTCGATTCCCACCGGGGGCAAGTTGTACATTGTATAATTTGTCTCTGTCTGGGTGTTTATATGTATAATATGTATATATTTACAAAAAAAAAATGTATAATATGTAGTTTATCAACCATCTAGTTTCCGTAACACAAGCCTCGTAGCTTACCACGGAAACTAGATGGCGCTGTGTGACCTATCTGGAAATATTTATTTATTATATTTATTTATTTATAATTATCTTTTACATTAAATATATTATTATTATAAATGTGGGCAAAGTCAATTGAAAACTGAAAAACAAATAAATAGTAAGGGGTTAGACGAGTATAGCTCAGGTAATTTAGGTAACACCATCAGGTTTTAGTCGGTGCGAGCCCGACATAACCTCCCCCCTGTCCACTCGAGGGGGGGGGGGGGGGGTAACCGGTAGGGATTTCCTGATGTAAAAAAAAAAAAAAAAAAAAGGTAATTTAGGTAAGTGCTGCGCGAGATCCATCAGACATTCATGACTGACATTAGTCCCTAACACTATGCGGGCTAGACTGGACATGACGACAGTTCGAGCCTCATCCCGAAACTTGTAAATACACTTTACTGGGTTTCTCATCACGAACGTTGGATACTTCCCCGCCTCAGCAGACTGGGTAAAAGTCCTTTGCAGTTGTAGCCGTAAACCTCTGGAATCAGTTGCCTATAAAAATCCGGCAGGCCCAGAGCAGGGCTATCTTTAAAAAACTTGTATATGCACACTACATGAAGTCATAATAAACTTAGTTTAGTTCTGGCGTTGCTGATAATTATACTTGTATTTGATATGGTTATAGATAGTATTACATTTAATTTAATATGTATGTATATTATTATTGTTTATATGTGTAGTTTATATGTATGTATTTGCATGTAGTATTAGTATGTAGATATGTAAATATTATTTATTTGTATGTCTATGTGTATGTATGTAAGTATGTATTAATTTATATATGTCATTATATTGTCTAATTAAGCCTGTAATTGCACCTACCTTTCATTGTTTAATTGCTCTTGTTGTCCCGAAGGTTTGACTGTCATAGAATGCCTAGCGGCATTAAGTCCGCCTTTGTACTTTGTGCAATAAAGATTTAAATAAATAAATAAATAACCACTATCAGTCCGCCTACCACCTAATTGTTGTTCTCATTAAAAGTATGTGCCATTTGCAATGATGTCAAATTGCAATTTTTACTTGCAAGGAGAACTAATATTGTAAGATTGCCATTATGATATTTATATGTAAACTAGCTGACCCGGGGAACTTCGTACCGGCTGACTGTCAATGAATAATAATAATAGTTTTTTTAAATAATTTTAACGGGTCTTTACGCGATTTACGTTAGAGACATATTTCTCCCGACGTTTCAGCCAAGTTGCATTGGCCGTGGTCACGGGTCGACTGAAGCTATGCGGTGTAGTCTCGTACATACTGGGCGGGAGATGTAAACCTACCCACTTATCACTTTTAAAAGTTTTTAGAAATTACGACACACGACACCTACAATATCCTTGGCGACACCGGGCGATTTTTCCCGGCGTCGAAACCTATTGATTACTGGATTCCACGATGAAAGTAGCTTATAACCCCCCTCTCGATTGAAATTTTTATGTTTTTATTTTTATGAAAGTTTAAAAAGTTTAATAATAATAATATTTTGTCAAATCGATTGGTCTCACTTTATCGCCGCGAAATTGTCTGTGTTTTGGTTTTAAAATTGTTTTGTGTTATTATAAGAGTCCTTAGCGCGATTTTTCGCGGAGATGTCAAGTGCAAGTTTTTATTTTGTAAATTAATTTACTGTGGATATTGTTGGTCAAAAGTGGTGTTATTTTGTTTAATAATGTGCTACAATGTAAATAATTATGGAAAACGATAAATTGTACTTTGAATATGGTGCACAAGTTGCAGTTTATATTTTGCGGTTTTCCCGCGTTGCGAACGCATGTGACTCCAAGAAAAGCATCAAATTCTGCAGCATCTGGAATTTGATGATGACCTCATTAACTCATGAAAAAGAAAGATATTTTACGTCAGACTTGGCTGTATGGGCTAAACTCTTTGCCTTCCCTATCACCTCAATTCATCATCCATCGGGAGAAGAGAACAAAAAAATAAACAGACTTGCACCAAAAAAAACGCGAATGACTACTTTTTTTTAAATTGTTCCGGTCCTAAGTCTTAAGTCAATCAGGTTAGTTAATTTTCAGAGAGTGTACTAAAATTACGCACATGTTTGTTTATTAACCTCGTAAAATTAATGAATATTCGCTTAAAATGTGTTTGATGAAACAAGACAGTTTGACATTAACAATGTGGAAAATTTAATAGCTCCATAATGTAAATATATGATTAAGGATTTTGAGTACTCTCATTAGCTCTGATAATGTACGGGTTCATTATAATTAGCGCGTGTAAACATAGATTTATTTACTACACACGTATTGGATAACTCCAAAATATGTGTGTTGAAAATTTACCAAATACTAAAGGGTAGTACATACATTTTTACACATTTGAAATACAAATAAGTAGAAAACAACAAGTATTATTTTGTTGATTATTTATTGACCTTTTTTTTTTAAATCACATTTTCCATCACCGTCTTGTCGTTGGCACTTCTGCAATCAGCTACGCAAACTTTGAAAAACTCGCTGAAAGGGATCGTGGCTACTTCGCGATTTGACTATTCAGGTATACAAGAAAAATTCGCAAGGTGTGAGGTCCGGGCTTCTCGGCGGCCATTTGATCAAGGCTAGTGTGATAAAGCTACCGTCTATTATTATATTACCGTATATTATTATTCTAGTGTTTAGACATAAGTTGAGAATGATTAGCAATATGGTTTTGTAAAGTAGGTGGCGTTGTGTACGCACGTAGTCGCGTGCTGATTTCTGATTGGTCCAATAACGACCATTCACGAGTCGCTTAGAGAATGGTGCGAATCATATCGCGGCAGATTACAAGAAAATAGCAGACGAGTCGGTCGTTGCGGCCTTTAAAATAGTGAAAATTGTAACGGAATATTTGCAGTGAAAATCAATCATTCAACATTGAAGACTTGTTTAATTTGACAAATTAGTCCCAACACAAGTGCGCCACTTACCACGAGGCAATGTGGCCGTGCTAGTATATATAAATATATAGTGCTGGTGGAGATTCAACGCACTTGTTCCCAGTGTAACACCCCACGAATCTAGTGTCCTAAATTAGTCTTCCTTAGTTCATCTTTAAAAGCGCCACCCTAACTGGCCGTATGTCAAAAGGTATAAATAAAAAGCATGTAAATTCTACGGCTCATTTCATTATCTCTCCGGGCATCACAAAGCCGCAGATTTATTCTAAAACCGATAATATGGAGTATAGCCACGTCCGCGACCGAGAAATATTGTTCGGCATGAATCCGAAATATTTATCTTTTGTCATAGACATACATCTGTATTATTAGGTACCGGCCCATCTATTAAATTTATCTGAGTGCAATTAAAATATCGTTCACAGACGAATAGTCCTATCTCAACTTATAGGCTGCCAGTATCCAGTATCCTTTGTCTATTGGCAGAGATTTGGAGCATTTTTTTCATGTATAATAATTTTATTTGCTTTAGTTGTATTTTTAATTATTAAGTAGTTTTTTTTTTATTAACAGCAATTGATGTTTTAAAATTTTAGTTTTTAGTTTAATTAATAATTTGCCTAAACTGATCTAAAATAATACTTATAAGAAATAAATATTATAGTCGCAAATTGTTCTTTGTGTGCTAATGAATCGAAAATAAAAATGGTATGATCAATAAAAATATAAACAAATGCAGTTGTGGCTTATATTATCATTAAAATCCTAAAACGGTCGGTTCGAACACAGTACAAATAAGAAATACTTTTCTTACGTATTTGGAGAACACGTTAGGCCGTCAGTTCTAGTTTTACTAATCCCAGTCTTGTTTCAAGCCGTGTTATTTTTGTATAAATATTCACAATGGTAAGCTTAAAATATTTTATTACAATATTAGTTCTCCTTGAAAGTTGAAATTGGCATTTGAGTTTATTGTAAATGACATATACTTTCAACGAGAACCACACAGTCAGCCGTGGCGGGGAAATATACACTGTTCGTGCCGATAAACTAAATTAAGTGTATCCACACGTTTCGGAATCAGGCTAAAATTGCTGTCATGCCCAGTCAAACCGGCATAGTGTTAGGGACTCATGGGCCTTGCGCGAAACTTACTATCAAGTAATGGATTTTTTTTTAAACGTTCTGTCCTTAAAAATGTTCTATGTCTTTGTATTTTGCGAGAGGTTGTGGTGCGTGCTTACCGCTACAGCGGGGAGACCAACATTTTTTTGTTTCATATATTTGAAGCACGTTTTGGCCCAGCGCGGCTTGACTAGACGAAATTCATAACGCGAATATTACCAGCTATATTGAAAAATAGTTATTTAGATTAGGCCCCGTACTGTGTTTTGCGAAGAAGCACGCACCATATTTTATTAGACACGTTTTCTTACGGAATATTTTTTATTTCATTATCATGAAATCGTAACATCTCACTGCTGAAAAGAATTATAACCAAGCGACTGAAGAAATTATGATCGATTTTATTGGAAATATTCTAATTTAACCCAGGGATTCCCAATTTCTTTTCACTTCGCGACGCACTTAGTTTAGTTATTTGTCTTAGCGTCTTAGCTAGTAATATGGCTAAAATCATCGATATATATACAGTGGCGGATTTGCAGTCTCAGCTGCCCTAGGCCCCAAGCCATCAGCCGCCTCTTTCTCAGCATCCACCATATTGACTACATATTAAATAAAAAAAATAAAATAAAAAACGTTTATTGTCTAAAATACTTAAGCTAAAATACATATACACAGTAAACAAACACATATTGTTTTGACGTTACTACAGAAACGAGATATGTTTTTGGATGTTGTATGTCTAAGACAAAAGATAAATATTTCGGCCTGCCTCCGTGGTCTAGTGGTAACAAACGTTGCCGTGAACTCGGGAGGTCGTGGGTTCTATTCCCACCGGGGGCAAGTTGTACATTGTATAATTTGTCTCGGTCTGGGTGTTTATATGTATAATATGTATATATTTACAAAAAAAAAAAAGTATAATATGTAGTTTATCAACCATCTAATTTCCGTAACACAAGCTTCGTAGCTTACCACGGAAACTAGATGGCGCTGTGTGACCTGTCTGGAAATATTTATTTATATTTATTTATTAACACATTAATTTAGCTCTTGTAATTAAACATTGCAATGCCCTCCGCACTAATAGATTATTTTTATAACCTACTGTACGACGGATAGGCGAGACTCACTGCAAGCGCCCGCGCCGCAGCAAATGAATGAATGACGAATATAAAAAATGGTCAAGCACACAGTACATGTTGCATGGACAGATAAGATACAGTGGCAGTATTAAAGGTACACAATATTTAGGTAAAACAAAAATAAAACTTAAACTTACATAGAAACAAAACTAGAATTAGAATTATTATTATTTATAGAAGAATTATTATTAGAATTTATTTTATTGCCAACTTTTATCTGAGTCGATTTAAAAATGCATTAATATGGTACATAAGTTCTTACAACCCGTGTAAAATGTATCCACACGTTTCGGGATCAAACTCGAATAGCCGTCATGCCCAGTCAAGCTGGCATAGTGTTAGGGACTGATGTCAGTCATGATTGTCTGATTCCAGTTGCTGACATTCATGGACTTCGCGCGTCACTTACCATCAGATGAGATCATTACATGAGATGAGGTCACATGTCGTACTATTATTAAAATAATAAAAAAATGTATAGATCTCTAGGAATGACTGCAGCACTGTAGATGGCACCAGCAACCGGTGTGCTTTAACCATCACCACTTTACCACCTAAAACATTATCTTATTATTATTTTTTTCTCATGTGTTAGTTTTATTTAAAAACTACTTCTAGAGTAAAAACAATACAATAAGTAAAAATTTCATTTATTTATTTATTATTATTTATTTATTAATACAACATTACATGGCTTAACAGTAAAGCCTAATTTACCACGCAGTCAATCTTATAATTAATACATACATTTTATTTAAAAATGGATTGTCAATATACCTATATTTTTTAAATTTACTATACAAATAAAATATTAATAAAGCTTTAAAATTAACAATAGTTATATACAGTATAAAATTAATATAAAAAAAAAGAAAACACAAATAAATAATAATAATAAAATAATTAATAACCCTGAAGGGTCATCTATAGACGACCCTTCAGGGATAATCCCAAGGAGGCTGGCAACATTTTCCCTCTGTATAGCGAGGCTAATACGTAGTCAGAAATAATTGCCAGCAGGAATCTACTCTAGACTTTTCTGTTTGGACAACTCCTTGACCAGACGCTTGACTGAGTGTCCCCATGGGCCCATCGTCTCGACCCCTCCTCCTCCTCCTTAGTCGGTACCCCACTGATGGGGATCGTGACTCCGTCGCAGACGCAGCTCATCCACCAGCCGTCTCCAACGGTTTCGGTCCTCGGCGTAGTGGTTGGCCTGGTGTACAAGGATGTTCAGGTGGTTCAGTCACCTGACTGGACCATCGCTTGGGGCTTCTTCCTCTTGTTCTTTTACCGTCTACCTTGCCCGTGATTAGAAGTTTTTCTAGATTATCGTCTTCTCTTCTTGCAATGTGGCCAAAGTATTGCAGAATTCGGGCAAAGCAGACGGTAGAGAGTCTTTGCTCCCTGGTCAGCTTAAGCTCTTCGAGCACAGAAATGTTAGTACGTCGTGCGGTCCAAGGGATTCTGAGCAAACGACGCCAGCACCACATCTCAAACGCATCAATCCTCGCTCTATCCGCGGCTTTTATGGTCCATGTCTCCGAACCATACAGAAATATGGAGAAGACAAGTGTTCTCACGATGTGAATTTTTGTCTTTCTGGATATGTTGCTGTCACCCCATATTCTGTTAAGCTGGGTCATCGCAGTTTTGGACATTCCAATTCGTCGACGAATTTCACCTTCGCAGCCTCCCTTATTACTAACAGTGGAGCCGAGGTATAGGAAATCGTCCACGGTTTCATAGGCATCAAGGTCTGTTGTGCGCGTGAATTTGTAAGATTCGTCTCGACCCCACACGGCGCAAATTCGTAACCTGAACTGAGCTTGCCTGGATGTGTTAATAATTGTTCTTTTTCATTTGTTTCAGATGCCGTGGATAACAAAGTTTTAAACAAACGTGAGCATATTAAAAAGTTGTGTGAAGTTTTGTGCGGAAAATCACTTGTAGATTTCAAAATTTAAATGTGTAAATGTAGACATGTGACTATAAAGTGTTTGAAAACGAATCTCAAAATGAAACGACGCTCGCTGACTACGGTGAGAGAGGAGAATCCGACCAAGTACTTGTGTAGGAGTGACATGGCAATTTATTGTATGGTAACAGCAACAGCTGTGCTCAGTTACGTGAACAGTTTGAATGGGGAATTCGTTCATGATGATATACCGGCGATTGTGACAAATGAAGACGTCATAGGGGGGAATTCCTTAAAGCAGCTGCTTGTCAACGACTTCTGGGGAACGCCTATGTCTGATATCAACAGTCATAAGTCGTACAGACCGCTTACAACACTCTCATTCAGGTATGAATTCCATTAGATATTTTTTTATATGTTTTTTAATAATTTGGTAGGTGGTACAATTGTTTGACAATAAAATTTGCCTTAGCTATGCATATGTACAAACTTATATAATAAATAAATATTTTTTTCCAGACAGGTCACACAGCGCCATCTAGTTTCCGTGGTAAGCTACGAGGCTTGTGTTACGGAAACTATATGATTGATAAACTACATATTATACATTTTTTTTTGTAAATATATACATATAAACACCCAGACCGAGACAAATTATACAATGTACAACTTGATCCCGTTGGGAATCGAACCCACGACCTCCCGAGTTCACAGCAACGTTTGTTACCACTAGACCACGGAGGCGGTCAATATATATATATATATGATTACATATAATATAAAACTTTTTAATAATTATTAGTTACATAACATACAATACTTTAAGATATAAAATATTATTTTAAACTATAAAGACATTTAACACTCAGATTTTTAAAAATCCTTAATTTAAATATTGTCGTACACTTTAACTACCGAATATAGTACATTATTAAAGAAGATTTTATTGTACCACAATCTCGGCTATGCCAATTACTCCTAGTGAAAGGCCTAGTACATGGGTACTACATACGTAAATTAGTTCCGCTAATCATCAAACACTATTAAGGTTTTTGTACTTTGTACAGAGCTTGATTTAAACACTTCCTTCGAGCCGAAAAATAGATCAATTTCGTACAATAAATCAATCAGTCAATATATTAACTCAATCCAAAATTCTCCTTCAGTTAAACAATAAAATTACTCACCTAAATCTAAATGAACTAAAAATATCACTTAAAAGTTACCTATCTAACCTCGATTATGACAGTACCGAAGTGATGATGACATGACAAAAAATACATATATACAAGTATAATCAACAATCTTACACTTCCTCTTACTTCTCCACCCTTCCCCACCTTTTTATATACACACACGCATACACACACACACTTACATACAATACTTTACTTGCTATTTGTGTAACCTCTTTTTCATTTTTTTGTATGATCATTATTGGAATACACTGTCTCCCGTTATACAGTACAGCTCATGCAAGAGACAGGGTTCAGCATAACGAAACAACATTATTTTGTGTTAATAAACGATTTGTATTTATTTGTTGACATGCTGAAGTACCGACGAAGACATGATTGATTCCGATGCTTGAATGACCAGTTCTTACAAAAGTCAATTATTATAGATGAGTGAGCAGTCAATATTTGCTTACCCGACACGGTAGTATCTACTGTATAGTGCTTTTTAATTTAGTCGTGGAAAAAATAAGTAATGGCTTTCATTCCGTGTAAACAATCTCCGGAATGAAATAATAAAATATGTACATATCTACGTATGTTTATGTTTGCGTAGGTCATAGTGTCATGAATTTGGTTCGCTGACATTTACGATTGTATGAGTATACGATAGGGATGTTACAGAGGTTCGGCTGACTCCGAAACGTCGGAACTTTCGAATGATTTTACACCTTCGAATTTTAGACTTAGTCCGGCTCTTGAATTCGTCCGGATTTTAGAACTAGATGGCTTATGAGTAATAAAACGACATATTTAATCTGCTACCATGCCTACAACTGTAACTGAGTAATGTTTGCATTTTGTTACTAAACTATGTATCTGAAATGTTATTGAAATGGCCGCATGCCAGTTGCAGAAAGCTAATTATCTTTATTAAATATCTTTTGACATGTTTATCGTGTGCTTATAAGGCAAGTCAATGGCCGAAATAAACAAAGTGAAAAACTACCAATCACGTGGCGTGTATATTAAAATATTGGTTAGAGATTATGTTAATCATACTTTTTGCAACTGGCCGTTAGTATCAGTTGTTTTTAAATATTTTCTAAATTACCATATAGACCCTATACAATACAGGCGACCTCGTCAGGTGCGGGGAGAGCGGCTTTTTCTGCGGAGAACCTCAAATTTGGTTCCGGTTACGAGTTTGCGCCGTTTGGGGTCAAGACGATGGGCCCATGGGGACCGTCAGCGAGGCGCTTGGCCAAGGAGTTGTCAAAGCGGCTGACAGAAAGGTCTGGAAACAGGAAGGCTGGCAATTATTTCTGCTAACGTATTAGCCTCGCTATACTATATATATATATATAGGGGAAATGTTGCTAGTCTCCTTGGGACTATCTCGGATGGGACATCTCTAGAGGACATTTTTTATTTATAGTTTAGTTTGTTTTTAATTTTATTATTTAGGTAGCTTTTATATTGTAATTCTTTTATACTGGTTGTATTTTAAAGTTTTAACTTGTCGCTAGGGGAATCCCAGCAAGACCGCGTTCTTTGTTTGTTTTATATAAAAATGATAGGCGCTGTTGTCTAAGTTCTGCAGTCCTTGTCTCACGTACCCCTTTCTCTTTTAGTCACCACGGTATGTATATTGTACAAGTCGCACGAAAGAGTAGAGACTGAGCATGTCGTCATTGTAATTGTACGTTCTCTTGAGGCAAACTTTTCAATGTCGTCGTTCATTTTGACATTCCGAAGTATGGAAAAAAAATGGAGCTCTGACAGAACGCGCGTTCACCTTAATCGCCACGGTCCGACGTGTAGATTTCTAAGCAGAATGCGGTAAGCCAGCGTAGGGCGGACTATGCGGTTCGAATTAAACAAGTTGCAAATTTTAATTAAAGTGTTATTAGTGCGATACTAGATATTAGTTAAACCATCTTTCTTTTACCCCGCCTTCAACTTCGGCTCGGATTCCGCTAAATTTATAATCTTCGGTTCCGCCTCCGGTTTCGGTAAACATAAGTAGGTAACATCCCTAGTATATATAGTAAAGTGGTGGCTCGTATAGGATATGGATGATCCCTATTGAACAGAATATCGTTTAAGATCTACGAGTAGGTAAAATTCAGCAAGATTCCTCAATTTTATCGACCGCCTCCGTAGTCTAGTGGTAACAAACGTTGCCGTGAACTCGGGAGGTCGTGGGCAAGTTGTACATTGTATAATTTGTCTCGGTCTGGATGTTTATATGTATAATATGTATATATTTACAAAAAAAAAGTATAATATGTAGTTTATCAACCATCTAGTTTCCGTAACACAAGCCTCGTAGCTTACCACGGAAACTAGATGGCGCTGTGTGACCTGTCTGGAAATATTTATTAAAATATTTATTTATTTATTATTATTATCTAAAGCATGTTTGCGATAAGCAGAAGAATGATAAATATTATATGAAACATAAATGCTGACGTCAGTTCCTATTTGAAATGAAATGAAATAATTTATTTGTCAGAAATACGGTAGATACAGGGATGTAAATTATTATATGTAATTATATCACATGCTTCGCTATTTCTAGCATACACATATTTATTTAGTCACATGACTTTGTCGAGCTTAGTGCTAGACAATTCTTTTGTCGAATAAAAACATTTATTAACCAGCATTTGTTTGACTCTTAATTTGAACAGTTTTAGTGGCAGCTCCCTTATAGTAACTGGAAGCTTATTAAATATCTTTGTTGCCATTGCATAACAATTTCGGCTATATTGAGTACTTTTATGAGCTGGAATAATTATTCTACTAGGATAACGCGTTTTAAAATTGCAATTATCCCCAAGAGTTTTAAAAAGTTCCGGGTGGCTTTTTACAAATAAACAGCATTCAAGTATATAGATAGAAGGAACAGTCTAGAACTAAAGCTATCTTAGTTAGCAAAAAATATATAAATTAAGATTTAAAATATAAAAAGTTTTTAACTTACTTATTAACAGTTAAAAAAAATGCACGTAATTCTTTTTATTTGTTTTAACTGCATTTTTCAATTGCGATTGATGATTTTAAACCATTCATTTTTATTAAATTGTCGGTTAAGTAATGACCAGAGCGTTTCTTATAAGCTGCAATTAGTGTTGGCCAAAGCAATACGAAGACCCAGACTGGCCAATCTTTACACTCCTAATCTTGGTCTTGCTCAAGTGTCTCGCAAGACTTTTGCCCTAACTGAATATACATGTGAGTTTTTCAAGGCCAAAACTACAAGGAATATCGAAAAATGACTACGTGTTTGTGTCGTTTGCTGTAGATACTTAAATCGTCCAAACGCTAAAACATTTTTAAAAAACATCACCCCTCGTCTAGTTGTCTGCTCTGGTGACAAGAGGAATCAGCATAGCGTTTCAGCGAGGTAATACGGTCAGCGTATTTAATTAGGTTTTGTTATTATGTTTTTAATTTATATTTAATATACTAAAGCTTTGGAAAATATTACAAGCTTAATTAGATAATATAATGAATTTAGGTACCTAAACCCAATAAAAAATAAACTATAAGTAAAAAATGTCCTCTAGAGACGACCCTTCAGTGATAGTCCCAAGAAGACTGGCAACATTTCCCCTCTGTATAGCTAAGCTAATACGTTGGCAAAAATAATTGCCAGCCTTCCTGTCTCCAGACTTTTCCGTTAGCGGTACCTAAATAAATAATATTTACATATCTACATACTAATACAACATACATATAAACAAACTGCCTCCGTGGTCTAGCGGTTAAGTCCATGGATTTAGACTCGGAGGTACCGGGTTCGATTCCTGGTCGGGACACAAAAATATTTATTAATGTAAATATATACATTTAATTATTATTTTAATTTATTTTTCGAGTTTGGTACGCTGGAGACATCGACGAGCTTGCACTTGTCATGATTGGCCTATAGTGAAGTTGGCTAAAAGAGAATCCGCTTATTTATAAGCGTGGTTTCTGACCACCCCGAAAGGGAAACGGTCGTGATGATACTATCTATATAAACAATAAGAATGTACATACATATAGGTAAATGTAATACTATCTATACCTATATCAAATACAAGTATAATTATCAGCAACGCCAGAAACAAACCAAGTTTATCATGCCTTCATGAAGTAATGGATTTTTGATGGTAACTGATTGCAGAGGTTTACAGCTACAACTGTAATTGACTTTAAAACAAAAGAAGAACGGAGAGTTTTGTCATAGGTAGTAAGTAATACGCAATGTAACTGTATTTATGGCTATTAATAAAAAAATTGAAGTCAATTCTTGTAAATGCTTTTTTCATAGAAAGAGTGACGCAGCTAATCTTATCAACGACACATTCAGTGCTAGTAATTTATCAAGTCAACAGTTTATGAATACAACATGGAGGTATATTTATAGAAGGACGAAGACAGTAGCACTAAAAACATAAAACAGGTATTTATTTACAAATTTTTGCACTATGAACAAAGGCCCAATGCCGATAGACATTAATAATGATAATAAATTATTTATTATACAGAACCAAAAATAGTGTGAATACAAAGGTTCTTGGAACACTGCCACATGATCAAGTCATGGGTGAATATTTTTATTAATAGTTTAGTTTTATTATTAATTAATTGTTGGAATAAATTGAAAGCAACATTTTTGTCTATTTAAGTAGTAGTATCATCTCGACCATCAGCATCTCCAACACCGGCTCATGTGAGTCAGAAGTTCGAAGCAGAATTGGCATGGCTAAAAATGCAATGAGTCAGTTAAAGGGAATATGGAATGATCGAAATATCACCCTAAAGACCAAAACAAGAATAATACGCAGCTTAATATTCTCCATATTTCTTTATGCCGCTGAAACTTGGACTCTCAAAGCCGGTGATCGTGGCCGCATCGATGCCTTTGAGATGTGGTGTTGGAGGCGTATGTTGCGTATCCTTTGGACAGCGCGAAGAACTAACATGTCAATACTCAAGGAGCTCAAAATCTCCACTGCCTACTTCCATCTGCCTAAAACGAGTCCTTGAGTATTTCGGCCATATAGCCCGTAAAACACCTGGTAACCTGGAAAGGCTTATTGTCTTAAAGTCGAGTACAAAAGACCGCGTGGCCGAAGCCCCATACGCTGGTCTGACCAGATCCGCACCTCACTAAATACTCCGATGCACGATGCCCTACATGCAGCCGTGAACAGACCCGGATGGCGCAGCATCGTCTCAGCAGTGAGGAGAACGACGCAAGGAGGAGGAGGATCATCACGACCGCATCCCTTTCGGGGTGGTCAGAAACCACGCTTATAAAGAAGCGGATTTACATTTAGCCAACTTTACTATAGGCCAATCATGACAAGTGGCAAGCTCGTCGATGTCTCCAGCGTACAATATTTATTTGCATATTGTAAGCCTTTAAATATTGACAGTGCGAAACCTTTATCACCAGTAGGAGAATAAAATATATTTATTGGCTTGTCTTATATATACACGTCTCTATCATAGAAGGTTTATGCCACCTTAGCGTCCCCTACGCGTACGCCCTCTAAAGGAAGGAACACACATAAATTTTCAGAGCTCAGCTAATATTTATCAGGACATACTTGGATAAATAAACACACTGAATCCCCCCTTTTAGATGGTATGTGAAGATTTCTGTTTGTAGATATGTTTCGAAGTGAAAATCCTATAAAGTAGCGGTCAGGGCGTAAAAAATATTTTAGTTTTATACTTTTTTTATTATAAATTTGCAGGCTTACATTTGTCACACGCTGAAGATGTGGAATGCTCTCCCAGTCAGTTTGTTTTTCCACTCCTATAACCTGGAGTCCTTCAAGCGAAGTGTGAAAAAGTATATTGTAAGGCCGGCATAGTGGTTGATGCTGATGTCGGTCGTTAGTTTGAAAAAGAAAATTATAATCAACAAAAAACAAAACAATATTAGTGTTTTTTTTTTACTTAAATAGTTTATAACTGCCTCCGTGGTCTAGCTTAAGTTCGTAAATATAGACGCGAATCAACCGGGTTCAATTCCAGGTCGAGAGACAATAATTTATTTAATGTATTTGTGATATATATCTCTTAAGTTTGATATGCTAGAGACAGCGACGGGCTTGCCACTTGACAATTTAGATTTTGACGTCTTCTACCATATACCATTTATATACCATTTATGTCATGTTCAGTATATTAAAATATATATTTAAATGATGAACACGACATGTGACATCGCGCCCACCTACGGTCGGAATTATACTTTACCTTACTTTTTTGAAGAAAAATATAAATATCCCTTCCTATCCTTATAAATATAAAAAAACGTCATCATTCAACCACGACATGTGACCCCACAGCCATACATTTTTCTGTCTTTTATATATAGCTTAAACGATTATAAAATGAAAATATTCAGATTTTTTTTGTAAAATTCAGGAATGTATTTGTAAGGTATATTAATGTATGGTAGAAGACTTCAAAATCTAAATTGGCAAGTGGCAAGCTTGTCGATGTCTCTAGCGTATCAAACTCGAGACATATGACAAATAAATTAAATAAGTTATTGTGTCCTGACCTGGAATCGAACCCGTTTGCCCTATTTACAAACTTAAGCTGGACCTAGAAAGTTGCCTAAATGTGAATCCGCTTCATTGAAAAAAAGCGTGGTCTCTGACTTCCCCGGAAGGCATACAGTCGTGAACATACTTTTCTTTTTCTTTAAAAAAAAAATCAACTAGTATTTAATATTATATTTGGGACCCTGTTATGTTAATGGCCTAAAATTGATAATTTGTAAATACCTAATTTATGCTGAATAAATAAATGATGCTCAATAAAAAAATTAAGGTAATTGACAAGAAAAATGCTCATTAGTAATGAATAAACTAAAAAGAAAAATAACTTGGAAATATAAATGAAAATAAAAAAATGTTTATGCCTTATAAGAATTTCTCTACTATTGTCTGACTGTCATTGTGGCCAGCTCATCTCGCTTTGCAGGAAGCAACCTTCCGATTCACTTCCTGAAATGGGGGTGAATTAAAGCGCTACTACAGTCGTTCTTTGTTTAAGCAACACGCATTTTCTATTCTGCGCATTCAAAGGCAAAGACATGTACTACAGGATGAACGTGACACATTTTGGAAGTATAAAAAAAACTCATTACTAAAAGGAACTGGCTTTAAACGACCGGTCGAAAAAAAAACTTATAAAAACACTACAAAGAAATAAACTGCGAGTTCTTCGCGCCATTTTTTACGGACATGTCAAGTACAAAATTTTGTTTTGTAAATTACTTTTCAGTGGATATTGTTAGTCAAAAGTGGTGTTGATTTGTTTAATAATGTGCTACAATGTGAATAATTATGGAAAACGATAAATTGGACTTTGAATATGGGGCATAAGTAGCAATTTATTATTATAGGTTTTCCCGCGCTGTGAACTCCCATATCATATCCGACGTGTTTAGGCTATAATGCCGCGAGTTCTGCAACACTGGAATTTAATGATAACCTCATTAACTCATAAGTAAGAAAGATAAATTACATCAGACTTGGCTGTATGGGCTAGACCCTTTGCCTTCCCTATCACCTCATTCATCATCCATCGAGAGAAAATAACACAAAAACAACAAATAAAAAAGAGCCAATAATATTCAAGAAGTTCCTGGATTACCATCATCAGGTCATGGTAAAAATTTCATAGTACTACTATTCCTTTATCTTAATAAACTAATGTTTTCAAATCGGTTAATGTTTATGAAAGCTTGAATACACATTAATAAAAACGCGACGAATTGTATCACCTTTATAAAATGTTTATTTTTACATCGAAAGGAAAACTGCGTCAAAAAACGTAGTCCCGTTCATACGATGAAAAGTGGTATGATTATCGCGATGACTATAGCGTACCAGACTATGAAAAAGTATCTAGTCAAACAGGCATAGTGTTAGGGACTGATGTCAGTCATAAGTGTCTGATATAGTTGCTAATGTGGCCTCCCTTAGCGTGTTCTTCAAGCTATACTATGGTGATTGTCCTGAAGAGCTCCACAACCTTATCCCTTCTTCTCTGTTCTACAACAGAACCCCACGCACGCCATCCATCCGCGTACATATCAATTTGGAGACTTTTACATCTGTCGCACACTGAAGATGTGGAATGATCTCGCAGCCAGTGTGTTTCCCCATATCTACAAAACAAAATCTTAATAGGCCGGCATAATGGTAGGGCTGTCGGCTGTATATGGCGACGTGGGCGCAAAATTACATCTTTTGTTAGTGGAGTTTTATTTTATATTAATGCTTGTTCCTAGATTTACGAGTACGTCATACGTCTATGGTGAATGGCAGTTTCTATAGACGTACTGTCGCGACACAAGTTTTTTAATGTATTTTCCCTGTTTTGGTCTTTAGCGTTTGAATTTCCCGAAATAGGTAGTATTTGTTCTTTATTATTTCTTTGAGAAATAAGTAGCAATCGCTTCCAAGGCCCCCTTGGGTTACACAAAGAAGAAAATTTATTATGGTATTATACGCAATTGAATGGAATCAAATTAATATGAATTATGTTTACAAAATACAAAAAGCAAGATCACAAATTGGGCATTTGTCCATTTGCTGACGATTAGCGAGAAGCTAGTCAAGCGAGAATGTCTCTCATGCTATAAAAAAGGCTTGTCTCTTTCTATTTGCAGTAACTTCTTTAATTGATTCTTTATGTTTCTATATACTTTTTTCCTATTTTGTTATTAGTCGTTATCGTTAAATAAATAAATAAAAAATATGACAGCTGAATAAAAAAAATCAAGAACAGTTCTCTATACGTGAAGCCATTACCGAAACTTGATATCCTACAGCCCAATTCGGTTACTTTAGTCGCAAACGTTAATAGTGGATTTCGTTATTTACGCCAAAGATTGCGTCATAATGACAAACTATTATTCAATTCTCAACTCTATAAGCGCTCGACCTTGTCGGCGGCCGTGCAAATATTAACTTTAATAGAGTGATATATATATAGTTAACGGATTACATTATATAACGTTTGCGCTTAAGTAACATAATAGGGCTACTGGCTTCATAAAACTAGCTGCGGCTATTCATTTTCATATAAATTAATTGTATTTTGTATATTTTTAGGCTGGTATTATAATCATCATCATTATCAAGACCGTATTTCTAGCAGGGTGGTGAGAAACTACTGTTAAAGCGGATTCACATTTAGACAACTTTACTATAGGCCAATCATGACAGGTATAATAATATCACAAATATATTGCATCTTAAGCGATACCTCTGCGTCTACATCCACAGACTCAAACGCTAGCTAGACTGACGCAGTTTAAAAAAATCTATTTGGACTTTCTCAGAATTACGAGTACGTCCTTTTATTGACATGCAATTAACTGTCTCTGTCGTTTTGCGCTTAAGTCCGTGGGTTTAGACTCTGAATTTAAATTTAATTTATTTGTGATATTTCTCGAGGTACGCTAGATACATCGACACTTGTCATGATTATCCTATAGTAAAGTTGGCTAAATGTGAATCCGCTTCTTTATAAGCGTGGTTACTGATCACTCCAGGGAAACGGTCGGTATACCACTTTTTTGCAATTAACTTACATCAACTTGTTTTGTTTTTGATCGTTAAAATAGTTGATCTAGTAGTAGCTAGTCGTGTCCTCGTCGGTAGTGGAACAAGTGCCTTAGTAGGTAAAGCTATTTCATTTCTAAAGGCTCAAAGCATCGCTTTGATATACTGAAACAAATTGTATAATCAAATGCTAGCGCGATATGAAGTAATAATTTTATAACCAAAATCAGTGAAAGCAAATAGCCTTATTTATCAGTGCATTGTTACTTAGTCCCAAACGTTAGATAGTCAAAATAGTAAATTATGTTATTTACTACCACTTCTTGCCCGAGTTTCTCCGATCATAACCGATCTTACGTCAGTATAGCGTTTTCCACTATTTTAAAGGTCATGGGGTTGCAACTTCAAAATCATTGGAAAAACGCGAATTAAATAGGTACTTAAATTGTCCGCTGCGAATTTATATTAAAGTTAACAACATTTATATTAATTAAACTAAGATTATATATTTACATTGACACATTAGGTAATAAATCATAAATATGGCAAATACTAAAATAAATATATAATGTTTTTATTTTAAATGAACGTAATTTAACGTTATTTTTCTAATAAATAAATACAAATAATATAGACCTTCAGTAATATACCTATATAATTGTAATAAACATACATATACGTACATACAAATACTATATAATAAATACATACTAATACAACTACACAATGTAATAAATGCGATACGATACGTGCGCAGCTGACCAACCCTTAGCCAAGAGCCTTGCCACATCATTTAAATTGTATATTATATTTATTTTCTCTAATTGTATCTCTTACCGCATACGTAATGATGAAATACGTAAAAAGGTAGGTATAAAAGAAAGCATAGGGACAAAAATAAGGAAAGGCTCCGTTGGTTCGGGCATGTTGAAAGGATGAGCGAAGAGAGATTGACGAACCAGATATATAATGCAAAAGTTGTGGGTAAAAGAGGCCCTGGCAGGCAAAGACTCACCTATCACGATCAGATAAATAAAACAATAGCTGAAGGTGCGTTAAAAAGCCATTAAAACAAAAGGGCATGTATGAAGAGGTTGATGAATGTTGAAGGAGCGAAAGAGGTATGTCGTGATCGTGACAAGTGGCTTTCAATTGTCTCTACTACCCCGCAGGGGATTTGGCGTGAAGATATGTGTATCTCTTACTTCACTCTTATTGTTCGGGCCGATTAGGTAAAATTTCTGCGTCCTTATCCCTAATCATTTTCCTCGCCATATTTGAAAGTCTTTGTAAGGATGCATGGACGCAAAATCTTCGCCTCGACCGGTTCGACGAAACAACTAGTGTCAAAACCACATAAAGTTCGTTCAGACTTATGCTGTATAAAGCTCAGATAAGGTTCTCACCTCTGGGATGGCTCCGCTAAGTATCTTACAGATGCTCTCAATGTCCTGCAGAGGTGGGCAATTCGGATAGTGGACGACACCACAGTTTCTAAAACTCTCGAATCACTGCAGCTTCGCCGTGACGTTGCCTCTCTGAGCGTGTTCTACGAGCTATACCGCGGCGAGTGTTCTGAGGAGCTCCATAACCTTATCCCTTCTTCTCTATTCCGCAACCGAACTACACGCACAGGCCAAAATATGCATCCACATACCTAACCCACTTTCCCTACGCGTACTCATAAATTTGGAGACTTACATCTGTCGCACGCTGAAGATGTGGAATGCTCTCCCAGCCAGTGTGTTTCCCCACTCTTATAACCTGGTGTCCTTCAAGCGAAGTGTGAAAAAGCATCTTGTTAGGCCGGCATAGTGGTAGAGACTGATGTCGGTCGTGGTGACCGGTGTCAGTTGCTCCCATTCTTGGACCTCGCGTACTGCTTACCATCAGGTGGGCGCGATGTCACATGTCGTGTCCAGTATAAAAAAAAAAAAAAAAAAAAAAAAAGTTAAATTGCAAAGCACGAGCAAGAGAAAGAATAAAGAAGTGCATTGTATCTGGATCAGGCCTGCTCCAGAACTATCGAAGACATCGGCAGTCCAGTCGATTGGACGACCTAATATTGGTGAGTCCCTTTATCCTGCATTTTCCCAGGTATCTTATATTTTACTAGATCGGCTTCGGACATAACCCTCTGGCAATTACAGTTATAAAACACGCGATAACTGATGAGCACTTCAAGCGAATACCGAGTGTAAAGTTAAGTTTTGTTAGGTACTTGTTTATTATTTTTAACGCCAAATTGACCTTATTCTCACCACAAGTAAAATTTAGTGAGATAGGTCGATGTAAAGTCATCTTCATTCGGGCATATATCAATAGATAGATAATGTCCTCGGCCCGCACCTGGTAGGTCGTCGGCTAATAAATTATGATAACGTCGAGGATCCCACATTCGGGCCAAAAGTGAACACGCCCTTATCTCGCTCGCCGAATTCGCACTTTACTGTAATGTGTATTTATGGCGTAGTTTTTCGCTGGGAAATGAGGCGATATATTCTATGAAAATCGAACTTTAGACCTTTACACCATGAATAATAATACGGTTTGCGTAGACATACATTTAGGGATTGGCCTCCATTACCAATTAAAAAAATAAAAAAAACTTTTATTGCAATAAATAAATAGATGTCTATTTTACCAGGATCAGTCCATCCGTACAAACCAAACAAAGTAATAATTTAAACCTCAACATGATTTTGTAATACCTATTCGACGATACCCTACCCCACTTCAATTTTGTTTGTTTTCCACAACATGGTGTCTGGTTGTCGCCTTACTAAAATTTAAATATTATATCTTCAGTGACACTTAAAACGAATCGTTTGACGTGAGAATAATCAAAATCGGGCCAAGCGTTTGTTCTCCAGTGTACCACAAAGGAACAAACACATAAATAGATAGGCTATAAACACTTATCATTATATCAAAAGTTAAACAAATTACAATTTGCTAGCTTATATTTTTAATTTATTCAAGTTTAGTTTTGATTAGCCTGCCGTGCTCACAATATGAATAAGCCCTACTAAAGCCCCTAATAATAAAAAATAATCATTATTTTTGTATATTATCGGAGAAAACTAGCACTGATTATACAAAGGGCTATTTCTAATTAATTTTGTCAGATTATGTTTAATATAACCTGTATTCAAACACACTATTTAATAGAGCGACTTAATCAGTTTCTTATTAATTATTTTCAATCGTTTTAAATCAATATGTTATTATTATATATTATACCACAGACGCCAATTTCAAGAATACTTTGCTGATGGTATATGATGTACGAGTATAAGTATACCTTTTAACTTCCAATAATTACCTATATTTGTTTAAATTTGTCCCAAAGATTTGGCTGTCAGTGAATGTATTTGGGCATTAAGTCTGCCTTTGTACTTTGTACAATTAAGTTTTTAAATAAATAGATGTCCATATATTTAATCTGTCATAGAGTTACGTACCTTAACTCTATCAAAGACACAGCAGAAAGATTTAAAAAATAAACGCTATTAGAGTTGATATTCACATAATTATTTGTAAATTTGACGTTAGGCTATGCTCGGCTAAACTCGCGCGGAAACTGACAGTACATACTCGTACATAGCGGTGTCCACTATTTACAGAATCTAACGTTTAAGATTATTTTTTATTTTTGATTTAAATAAGTAAATATTTCCAGACAGGTCACACAGCGCCATCTAGTTTCCGTGGTAAGCTACTAGACTTGTGTTAGGGAAACTAGATGGTTGATAAACTACATATAATACTTTTTTTTTGTAAATATATACATATTATACATATAAACACCCAGACCGAGACAAATTATACAATGTAAAATTTGCCCCCGGTGGGAATCGAACCCACGACCTCCCGAGTTCACGGCAACGTTTGTTACCACTAGACCACGGAGGCGGTCATTAAGTATTATTAAATTATACATTACAGGCGACCGAACATACAATATGATTATAAACAATCGAGATAAAATAGTAATAGTAAATATCATACATGCACAATACCCTTATAAGAAAACAATTAGTGTTTAAAATTGTCATTTTATTATAACAATTTAATTAGGAGAAAAATACTACAGCAACTTTTGCATTAATATATATAAGATATTTAAATCATTAATAGCTTTAGCCAGCGCAAACAATATTGTTTTTGTAATCTACTGAAAGGATTTGTTAAAATAACAAAAAAATATTAATATTAAAATTAAAAAATAATAATAATAATGTATGTTGGTACCTGCAGATACTCGTTTGTAGGCATGCAGTGTGCATTGGATATTGGTCGTAAAATAAAATAAAAATAAAATTGGGCCAGTCTGTCTCATAATATACATGTCTTTGACGAATTGTTGATAAATTGATGTTGGCTTTTCTTTTGAATATCATTTGAATACCTATTTGGGTCTACCATTGACCCCAATTTTACCTGGTAGAATGTTGAATGAAGGCCCCCATGCTGCACCATTTTATTTATGGCAAAAATATAATAAATCCAGGAATAATAAACCATTTTTTGAAATATTCCGGTCTAAGTTATCGTTATCATCACTGTTCCTAGAACACAGATTCCTAGACCTTCCTTATTGAAGAAATTTCTGAAGAGTATGACCTACACTCCTGACGCTGACCAGAGGGGTTAGCGTGGGTTTGATTTGGATGACAATTTATTAACGATGCCACAAGTTTATATTAGTGAAACCGGGTCCGACACGGCTTAACTCTCGACTCGGAGTCACTATATATATAGTATATTCTATTAAATTTGCTCTTTTTTTACGACCGTCCAGTCCGGATTCATCATTAGAGCCCCTAGAACACAGCGTCCTAGACTTCCACTGCTGGAGATGGGCCTTTCAGAACATATATCTGGAGAATTTGGCCTACACTCGCCACGCTGGCCAGACGGCTTGGCGAGGATTTGATGTAATTTTTTTATGTCAATTTATTAACGATTCCACAAGTTGGTACCGGGAACAACTTGGAACTTAATGTGCTCTCCGAGGCACGGGAATGGTGGTATTGTAAATGTATGCCAAATGAACGTATGAAAAGTGTATTTCTCATTGGTATATGCTGGGTATATTTTTTAGGATTTTAAGTCAAGAATTTTTATATCCTTTGAAGCACGCTGGAGGCCAAACGCGTAGTCTGATTTCGATGATTCTAACGTCAATCTATTCGTTGTAATCACGCGAGTGTAACTAAAGATATGACATTAATCAAATTTCAGGAAGACGACAACCAGACGCTATATTGTGGAAAATAAAAAAAAATAGTCCACGAACTGCGTATATTGAGTGGGCTAATAGGTATTTCAAAATTATGTTGATGTTTTTCTTTTTATTTTTTATTTAGAGTGACTATTTAGGATCTATAAGCATTTAAAGTTGGTTAGAAACCATTGTTTTATAATAGAATGAAGGGAAACTAAAATCCGGGTATTTTCATAACAATTCAATGCTTTCGAGGTTAATATAAAATCAGAATATATTATAGGATATTGTAGGATAATTGACCGCTATTTGAGGTAATTGTTTCTGTCATTGCAGTAATGGCTTTGCTTCAGTTTGTATCGATTGTTGCGAGGGAAGGTAACGTTTTGTATGTCATTTGATAAGTTTAGCTATTTTTAGATTAGTGATTTTATTTATTTATTGTACAAAATTGCCATCATCATTTAATATTGAGTTCGGTGCAAATAAATAAAAAAATAAAAAAATAATCGTTATTATATTTAAAAACTAATTAAATAGCAATACTTATAGGTACTGCCTCCGTGGTCTAGCGGTTTTAAGTCCGTGGATTTAGACTCGGAGGTAACGGGTTCGATTCCTGGTCGGGACACAAAAATATTTATTAATGTAAACATTTAATTAATATTGAATTTATTTGTGATATTTCCCGAGTTTGGTACGCCTGGAGACATCGACGAGCTTGCCACTTGTCATGATTGGGCTATAGTAAAGTTGGCTAAATGTGAATCCGCTTATTTATAAGCGTGGTTTCTGACCACCCCGAAAGGGAAACGGTCGTGATGATACTTTACTTTACTTTACTTATAGGTACATACTAATATTATAAATAAATATTTCCAGACAGGTCACACAGCGTCATCTAATTTCCGTGGTAAGCTATGAGGCTTGT
Organism: Tinea semifulvella; assembly: GCA_910589645.1. Classification (NCBI taxonomy): domain Eukaryota; kingdom Metazoa; phylum Arthropoda; class Insecta; order Lepidoptera; family Tineidae; genus Tinea; species Tinea semifulvella. The sequence continues at coordinate 5,881,672 of OU342608.1, read as the reverse complement.
GTTACGGAAACTAGATGGTTGATAATCTACATATTATACTTATTTTTTTGTAAATATATACATATTATACATATAAACACCCAGACCGAGACAAATTATACAATGTACAACTTGCCCCCGGTGGGAATCGAACCCACGACCTCCCGAGTTCACGGCAACGTTTGTTACCACTAGACCACGGAGGCGGTCATATATTACATAAATAACTCGTATATAATAGTTTAGTTAGTTTTAAAATATAATGGGAGATTGAAAAGAAAAAGCTGATATATATATATATATATATATATATATAAGTTTTTTATAAAAGCTAACCTTTGGAATGTGGTAGAGGATTAATAGATTTATAATAAATTTACAATTTAATGCAATACCATTCTCTCATCGTCCATACCACAATGTTTGAAGACAAAAGCGAAGCAGAGACATGGACACTGACAGTGGGCCTGGTCCACAAATTCAAGGTCGCTCAGCGAGCTATAGAGCTATTATTGTGATGGGTAAATTTCGAAACGTTGAAATCCGTCAGAGAACCAATTTAACTGGCATAGCCTTCAAAATTAGCTGAACTAAAGCGACAATGGGCCAGACACATGTTTTAGATTGGTGTCGACGCAGCTGGACGGATGCTCTAAAGAAGGCCGGGGTTGGATGAGGGTTACAAAAGCAGTGGAAGGTACACAGACACATGGCAATGAAGAAATACGGTCGTAATGATACTTTAACTTGTAGGTATATATTTTTCTTATCAAATATTTCTCCGTCTTACTAACATGATAGGTACGGGGATTTATTTTCTATTTCGTCTTCGTAATATTATTCAATTTATATTATCATGGGAATTTCGCATACAAAACTATTTCACGTGAACCAACATTTTTTTACCGGCTGTGAATAAAAAATGTCTATTCGGGACAAAGTAGCATTGCTCAGATCAAAAATAAAGACATCTGTTCTAGTTATTACTGTCAAAATAAAAAAAAAACAGTTTATTTAAAAAAAAAAAAAAAAAAAAAAAAACATGTACTGTCCTAATAATATTTACAAAGTCATTTCATTCATTCGTATTTATTAGCGTTGATTTCAACCCGCTGGAGATAATGGTCGTGATCATATACGTACACGTTATTTTATTATGACGTCTTATAACACTCAAAGTTCGTTTGGGTCACGGGGACCTAGTATTTGGTTTCCTACATTGACTAAGATACAAAGTATTGGGCATCCATTTTTTTGTTTTTTGTTTTAAATCAGCTTATTACAAAAATAAAAACATGGGTATAATTTTACCTTTTAAGTAACATATCGGCCATATATGGCTTTTCATTCATTCCTTGGATGGATACAATATAAACATAAATATTACTACTTTTTTAATTTGATCTTTAAATACAAAGTATCACATTAGGGTCTCAAGGTATTTATTTTATTTATTTAAAATTCTTTATAGCACCAAAACTTAATCTTCCTTCAAATCCAAAAAACTGCCTCTGTGGTCTAGCGGTTAAGTCCATGGATTTAGACTCGAAGGTACCGGGTTCGATTCCTGGTCGGGACACAAAAATATTTATTAATGTAAATAAATATATTTAATTAAATTTAATTTATTTGTGATATTTCTCGAGTTTGGAACGCTGGAGACATCGACGAGCTTGCCACTTGTCATGATTGGCCTATAGTAAAATTGGCTAAATGTGAATCCGCTTATAAGCGTGGTTTCTGACCACCCCGAAAGGGAAACGGTCGTGATGATACTTTACTCTATACTTTACTTACCAAAACTTAAAATTAGGTACATAGGCGAGTTTAGTGCCTGTTAGGCATACTCTGACAACTAACCTTTCGAATGGTGAGAGATTATGGGCAGGGTTCAACAATCTAATAATAATAGTCAAATTTATAAATAGACTAGATACCAAGCAATCACATAAACTACATGCAAGTATTATGAACATATACATACATGTATATATGTATATACACAAATAAACACACATAAACATATTGCGTGCCAAACATTCAATGTGTACTGGATGAAGTGTGCTCCTGCTTATCAATATATGTATGATAGTGACAGTAAAATACATCGGTTTTAAATTAAAGTATTGCTAGTAGCTTAACAATGACAACAGATAGGCTGTATCAAAGAGGGGAGGCAGTAACGCTAACATAATAATACTCTTAGTATTTGATTATTTATCAGAGATAGATACACATACAGATTACAATCTCTATAAATATATATTAGGCGTCGGTCCAACAGGTAACGCATCGGTAAGCAAGACTGTCATCCAACAATTGTGTATTAATGTATACTTCTTATTACAAAAAGAAAAACAAGATGATAATAATAATAAAACATATATGCTTTAGTGACGGAATAAAACAGCAGCAAATCTGAACAACAAACCAGTTTGCACAGCATCAGATGCATGTCTTAATTAACAAATTGACTACCTCCATGGTCTAGTGATTTGCCCGTGGGTTTAAACGCGAAGGTACAGTACGAAGTTGTACGAGTAAATCTATTACAAATGCACGTAAGAAAAGTGTTTTTTGTTGGTATATATAAAAATTTTTCATTGGTATGTGCCAGAGGGGTTTGAACCGCCCTTTGTAGGATTGTAAAGAAAGCGTTCTTACTATCTTTCTCGCCAACAAACCTTAATGGTTTGGCGAGATTTAATGATTTAATAATATTATAAAAAATAAAAAAAACCACTGCGCGTAATACAATAACAAATAACTAACGTATAATAAAAAGTTAAACTTTGTTATTCTCTTAATCCTTTAATTCATTTAGAAATTATTTTGGGACACTATATTTCGTGATTTATTTAAAAACTTTATTGCACAAAGTACAAAGGCTGACTTAATGCCCGTAGACATTCTCTGACAGCCAAACCTTAGGGACAAATTTGAATTTGAAATAGATGCAATGAAAGTGAAAGTAACAATAATATAATTATAGGATAATTTAAAAATATTATATAACATACTTATATACCTTTATATATATTATAATATCAATACACAATAATAAATGCAAATATTTACGCAATATTATACATAAACATACATATATATAACTTACTACCGTGGTTTGGAGCTATCTTTAAAAGACGACCTGGTATTAGCTTGCCTTATGTTGGTCGGGAGATTGTTCCAAAGGTTTGTTGCAGCGACTACGAAGTAACTGGAAATTTAGCTCTCGCGTTGCATATAAAAAGCCCAGTGATTAAAGATAAGTCAATAGGATTTCTGAGAACCGAAGAGCTCCTTGATGTAATCCGATTCCGCCGTCTTTTGTTTACCTTTCCTTTATATAAGTGCTGATTGTAAAAATATGTCAGATATTGGATATCTCAAAGAAGATTGCCTTTATACTAATATTCTATGGATTCTGTAACATTAAACAGCTTATATCCTAGGGGATGGAAACTTAGAATAAGCAAATGTATTTTTTTTATTCATATAAAAAAAAAGCAGTACCGCTTAGTAGTTGGTAGGAAGAACTAAATTCTTGTCTGTGGTTTGAGCATAATAAATAAATATATAAATATTTCTAGACAGCTCACACAGCGCCATCTAATTTCCGTGGTAAGCTACGAGGCTTGTGTTACGGAAACTAGATGGTTGATAAACTACATATTATACTTTTTTTTTTTTGTAAATATATACATATAAACACCCAGACCGAGACAAATTATACAATGTAGAGCTTGCCCACGGTGGGAATCGAACCCACGACCTCCCGAGTTCACGGCAACGTTTGTTACCACTAGACCACGGAGGCGGTCAAATATACCCTGTGTTTAACTTGTCACTTTAATTAGCTTTGAAAGTGTTCGACTTGGCGTTGCTATATGCTTTTCACTTTGCTCTTTCACTGTATCTAAAATTATTCATAAGCGATCTTCCTTTACCATATAGAACGTTTTCTCACATACTAAAACAAATCTACGTATAGTTAAGTCTAAATATGACTCCATATATGTTTCATTTTTTTGATCCGAATCACCGACACGTATCATTTAGTCTATTCCACAAAAATTTATAGTGAGGTTATCGCGTCTAAATATACTCCGTTTAAGACAAGAATGTAAATATCGTTTTGATATCGCTAATAGTCTATACTAAAGTATATTTTAAATAAGCACAGTGGCATTTCGTGGCACGGGTCGGTGTTAAGCCATGCGAAGCAAACAATTGATCGCCATTTTGATCATTCGGTATCAGATGCGCTTGAATAAATTACATATTAACAATTTTGTCTGTTTTATTTTCTACCTGTTATTTTTAAGTTATTAGTTAATTAAATAAACACCTGTAGGTATAATGAGGACACATAATTTGGCACCACATAATATTGGCACTATTTCTTCACGCACAAAACCTGAAAGCATGAAATTGCATAATTTAGTAATATTGTTCAAAAGGGCGACACCATCTTCCCCAGTGGTGCCGCCAATTAAATCTTTTAAATGTTGAGGAGTAAGGCCGTCAATACTACCAGCAGAGCCAATAGGAAAAGACACAATGGCAGCCAATGTTGGCTCTGGTGTAATTTTTAAGCAACCGCTTGTACTGGTAGGAGGAGAAGGCAAGTTCGTGGCATGATTTGACTGTGTTCATGCTCTAAAGAAGTAAATGTTTTGGGACAATTTGGAGCAAACCTGTATTGTCTGATGATGTCACTATTAGTTCTCATGGAATAGAGTTTATGTTTAATGATTTTTGCTTAAGTATTGGACAAAGTGTAGGATTAACAAGACCATCAATCATCAGAAGAAGTGGAAATTAAACAATGTCTTTCCTCGACTGCAGAATCACTTACTCTCTACTAATTACTCTTACTATAGTGGAGGTTTTTAACATCACATAGCCGAGGAAAAAAACGATAGCAAGGATACCTCCTATGATGTAGACTGACCACTGCCACTTCATAAAGATGCAGTCCGAGAAGAATAGTGATGGCCACGACAACTCTGCCGTTGTGAGCAAAAAAATAATAATATCATGGTACTAGTCTAGACGCGGGAATACGTTACGCCACAGTGATGTGTATGTGGACTCACCTTCACATACACGTTGTGAAAAGTCGCTCAAAGAAGCCAGTGCAAAGTGTCCCCTAGTGCCACTCATTGACCTCCTTCGTCAAGCTTTTGTCTGCTTCATTGTATGTTCCTCTATTATTAAAAAAAAACTATAATCTAGTCACGTGGTAGTTAGTTCTTATCAATGAACTTTTATCCATAATTACCAGATTCATTATCTCATGATAAACGCCAAAATCTTCTTAAGAAATGGGCCCAAATAAATGTTCTCGTGTCATAATGATTTCTTTTTTATTTCATAGTTAATATATTGTGATTTCATAATCTGTAATTAATTTAATTTATTTTATCATAGCATAACTAGAATTGACAAAAACTTTTTTTCCCTTAATAATTACATAGTTTCTAGCCCGCCAATTTGAAATTCAGTATTTTATCTATAATAAACTGAACCTAATCGTATAAATAGTATTTCGTGACTATTTCATACATAAATCTTAACCAATTGACTATTTTATTTAATTATATTTTAATGCTGGGGTAAATCAGATGTTGGAATTAAATAAAAGAAAACACAATAAAAAGATATGATTATTAAATTATATTTTGCCTGGTTTTGGGTAATCTCTTTTAGAAGATGAGACAAACAGAAAGACAGACGACGAAAACTAGAAGATCTGCTATGATTATAGTATTTTGCTAGCAGCTAAGTCATTGGAAAGTTTTGCTGCGGAATTTTCTGCTAGCAATTCAATTCCAAATCATTAAATAATTAAAATAGAGACGTGTCACGAATGCCTGTTATTTAAGACAGATAAAACAACAAGACAATATCATTGTCAGACAGATGTTGAATACGTTTCGTTAGGCCACCCATCACCGCCGCTTTTGTTAGCGAATTTTATTATATAAAATGTGGATTTCATTCTACGGATCTTGTACTATAATGAATGAAAGTTAGCACAGACTGTTTATAATAACAAAAGTAAAACACCATTTTACCTATCTCTTTCTTGACAATAGGCGAGTTAGACAGAGAGAGACGAATCTATTTATCGTGACGGCTGCATTAGAACAGAAAATGCATATTTGTATAATTTATTGTGCTGTAGTAGTGGGTCGTTGTTGAACATAATAAAAACTAAACGCAATTGTTTTCTAGAGAACGAAAACTAGTTGCGGAAACGGTTCTTGTTGCAACTGGTTTTAAGCAGGAGCCCTATTAAAACAACGTGTTACCAAACTAAACACATACCTACTGATAGAAACGGTTAGAAAATGAAAAAAAACCGACTAAAAATAAATTTAATTAAAAAAGAAAATAATAAAAGAAAAATCAATTAACCATACTGATTAAAAATTAACTTTAAATAAAAATTAAAAATAAAGAAAGCGCCCAAGGGTTCCATCGCCAAAACGTTTAAGAACTGCTAAACTAAACCATTAAAATAATTTTATAATTAATACACGTAGAAAACAAATAATAAAATCTAATACGTATTTATTATTAATTAATAGTGGCTTTTACAGTCGGGAATCAAATTCAAATTAATTTATTCATCAAAAGGATACAAAGTAATAAAATACATAATAAAAATGGTAAGTAAAGGGTGTTAGATAAAATAAAGATAAAAAATTATTTATTTGCATAAATGTTAGTCTAATTTACAGGTCTTATAGTAAATTAACTTAACGTAACAACATTTACCAAGTAAATTGCCGAGGAAATATATAAAACAACAATATAATTTTTAAAATTATAAATAAAATATGTCCAAAAACTTACATGTAGGTATTCATACAATATTGTCAGCTTAAACTTTAGGTTTTACAATTGTCAAAATATTATTTTAGATTATAAAACATATTTTCTTTTATCCAAATTATTAATTGATTTTTAAAAACATTTTTACCCAATTATTTTAATTTGTTAGGTAATTTGACCAGAGATTTATTACCCACCACTATTGTGTTTATCTTTCATTGCGCGATCTGTAACTAAATCAATCATTATGTTCAATAGTTTAATAATATTAAATTAGTTGGTGACGGTGAGGTTGAAATTAATTAGGTCAGAGTACTTGAATTAATGGAAGCATTCGATTCGGTCCAATCGTCAGTGAAGAGCGGTTGCTGTCAAGTACCATGTGAAGAAGTGGACTCGCTTCATTATAATTAAATTTGATAAGTCGACCATATCCGTAGCTCCCTATTCCGTACCCGAGTTATTGGCTCTGAAAGAGCCTTGTTTTCTAGAGAACGAAAACTAGTTGCGGAAACGGTTCTTGTTGCAACTGGTTTTAAGCAGGAGCCCTATTAAAACAACGTGTTACCAAACTAAACACATACCTACTGATAGAAACGGTTAGAAAATGAAAAAAAACCGACTAAAAATAAATTTAATTAAAAAAGAAAATAATAAAAGAAAAATCAATTAACCATACTGATTAAAAATTAACTTTAAATAAAAATTAAAAATAAAGAAAGCGCCCAAGGGTTCCATCGCCAAAACGTTTAAGAACTGCTAAACTAAACCATTAAAATAATTTTATAATTAATACACGTAGAAAACAAATAATAAAATCTAATACGTATTTATTATTAATTAATAGTGGCTTTTACAGTCGGGAATCAAATTCAAATTAATTTATTCATCAAAAGGATACAAAGTAATAAAATACATAATAAAAATGGTAAGTAAAGGGTGTTAGATAAAATAAAGATAAAAAATTATTTATTTGCATAAATGTTAGTCTAATTTACAGGTCTTATAGTAAATTAACTTAACGTAACAACATTTACCAAGTAAATTGCCGAGGAAATATATAAAACAACAATATAATTTTTAAAATTATAAATAAAATATGTCCAAAAACTTACATGTAGGTATTCATACAATATTGTCAGCTTAAACTTTAGGTTTTACAATTGTCAAAATATTATTTTAGATTATAAAACATATTTTCTTTTATCCAAATTATTAATTGATTTTTAAAAACATTTTTACCCAATTATTTTAATTTGTTAGGTAATTTGACCAGAGATTTATTACCCACCACTATTGTGTTTATCTTTCATTGCGCGATCTGTAACTAAATCAATCATTATGTTCAATAGTTTAATAATATTAAATTAGTTGGTGACGGTGAGGTTGAAATTAATTAGGTCAGAGTACTTGAATTAATGGAAGCATTCGATTCGGTCCAATCGTCAGTGAAGAGCGGTTGCTGTCAAGTACCATGTGAAGAAGTGGACTCGCTTCATTATAATTAAATTTGATAAGTCGACCATATCCGTAGCTCCCTATTCCGTACCCGAGTTATTGGCTCTGAAAGAGCCTTGTTTTCTAGAGAACGAAAACTAGTTGCGGAAACGGTTCTTGTTGCAACTGGTTTTAAGCAGGAGCCCTATTAAAACAACGTGTTACCAAACTAAACACATACCTACTGATAGAAACGGTTAGAAAATGAAAAAAAACCGACTAAAAATAAATTTAATTAAAAAAGAAAATAATAAAAGAAAAATCAATTAACCATACTGATTAAAAATTAACTTTAAATAAAAATTAAAAATAAAGAAAGCGCCCAAGGGTTCCATCGCCAAAACGTTTAAGAACTGCTAAACTAAACCATTAAAATAATTTTATAATTAATACACGTAGAAAACAAATAATAAAATCTAATACGTATTTATTATTAATTAATAGTGGCTTTTACAGTCGGGAATCAAATTCAAATTAATTTATTCATCAAAAGGATACAAAGTAATAAAATACATAATAAAAATGGTAAGTAAAGGGTGTTAGATAAAATAAAGATAAAAAATTATTTATTTGCATAAATGTTAGTCTAATTTACAGGTCTTATAGTAAATTAACTTAACGTAACAACATTTACCAAGTAAATTGCCGAGGAAATATATAAAACAACAATATAATTTTTAAAATTATAAATAAAATATGTCCAAAAACTTACATGTAGGTATTCATACAATATTGTCAGCTTAAACTTTAGGTTTTACAATTGTCAAAATATTATTTTAGATTATAAAACATATTTTCTTTTATCCAAATTATTAATTGATTTTTAAAAACATTTTTACCCAATTATTTTAATTTGTTAGGTAATTTGACCAGAGATTTATTACCCACCACTATTGTGTTTATCTTTCATTGCGCGATCTGTAACTAAATCAATCATTATGTTCAATAGTTTAATAATATTAAATTAGTTGGTGACGGTGAGGTTGAAATTAATTAGGTCAGAGTACTTGAATTAATGGAAGCATTCGATTCGGTCCAATCGTCAGTGAAGAGCGGTTGCTGTCAAGTACCATGTGAAGAAGTGGACTCGCTTCATTATAATTAAATTTGATAAGTCGACCATATCCGTAGCTCCCTATTCCGTACCCGAGTTATTGGCTCTGAAAGAGCCTTGTTTTCTAGAGAACGAAAACTAGTTGCGGAAACGGTTCTTGTTGCAACTGGTTTTAAGCAGGAGCCCTATTAAAACAACGTGTTACCAAACTAAACACATACCTACTGATAGAAACGGTTAGAAAATGAAAAAAAACCGACTAAAAATAAATTTAATTAAAAAAGAAAATAATAAAAGAAAAATCAATTAACCATACTGATTAAAAATTAACTTTAAATAAAAATTAAAAATAAAGAAAGCGCCCAAGGGTTCCATCGCCAAAACGTTTAAGAACTGCTAAACTAAACCATTAAAATAATTTTATAATTAATACACGTAGAAAACAAATAATAAAATCTAATACGTATTTATTATTAATTAATAGTGGCTTTTACAGTCGGGAATCAAATTCAAATTAATTTATTCATCAAAAGGATACAAAGTAATAAAATACATAATAAAAATGGTAAGTAAAGGGTGTTAGATAAAATAAAGATAAAAAATTATTTATTTGCATAAATGTTAGTCTAATTTACAGGTCTTATAGTAAATTAACTTAACGTAACAACATTTACCAAGTAAATTGCCGAGGAAATATATAAAACAACAATATAATTTTTAAAATTATAAATAAAATATGTCCAAAAACTTACATGTAGGTATTCATACAATATTGTCAGCTTAAACTTTAGGTTTTACAATTGTCAAAATATTATTTTAGATTATAAAACATATTTTCTTTTATCCAAATTATTAATTGATTTTTAAAAACATTTTTACCCAATTATTTTAATTTGTTAGGTAATTTGACCAGAGATTTATTACCCACCACTATTGTGTTTATCTTTCATTGCGCGATCTGTAACTAAATCAATCATTATGTTCAATAGTTTAATAATATTAAATTAGTTGGTGACGGTGAGGTTGAAATTAATTAGGTCAGAGTACTTGAATTAATGGAAGCATTCGATTCGGTCCAATCGTCAGTGAAGAGCGGTTGCTGTCAAGTACCATGTGAAGAAGTGGACTCGCTTCATTATAATTAAATTTGATAAGTCGACCATATCCGTAGCTCCCTATTCCGTACCCGAGTTATTGGCTCTTTCAGCGGACGTAGTCCATTTCTCATCATATAAAAAAAAAAAACCCAAATCGAGACCGGCTTAAATCTTCCCAACAATCTTTCCGCTAAAGTCATATAATATATAAAAATTTTAGTTCTATGAAGATTTATTCGAAGTTATTTATAGTACATTAAATATAAATTAAAAGCTACCTAAATAATAAAATTAAAAATAAACTAAACTATAAATAAAAAATGTCCTTTAGAGACGTCCCATCCGAGATAGTCCCAAGGAGACTGGAAACATTTCCCCTCTGTATAGCGAGGCTAATAATAATGGCTAATAATTGCCAGCCTTTCTGTCTCCAGACCTTTCTGTCAGCCGCTTTGACAACTTCTTGGCCAAGCGCCTCGCTGACGGTCCCCATGGGTCCATCGTCTCGACCCCAAACGGCGCAAATTCGTAACCGATACCAAGGTTGGCGTATTTGCGCAATTTGAGATTCTCCGCAGAAAACGCCGCACTTTCCGCGCCTGGCGAGGTCGCCTGGATGTGAGATGGATCTAATGATCTAACACACGTCGGATCCCACACCAGAGACCTGCCAAGTTTCCACGGCCCAACAGTCATTCCGTCGGGTCTCTTGCCATCGCTCCGCACAATCCCAGATATATATAAAAATATTTCAATAGTGTAGTTACGCGGTTATCAAACTTTTTGGATTGTTTTTTCTTTTCTTTTTTTTGTCATTCAGGTTTTTTAAAAATATTATTTAATGCGCTAACAAAAGCGACGATGATGGGCAGTTTTATTATTTATCATTTTTGTTAGATATTTCTTGTAGTTCAGAAAGTAGCCGTTTGAAAAATTCAACCTGTATAGCCTTGGACGTATTTTGTTAGAAAACCCATTATTGTCGCTTTTGTTAGCGCATTAAATAATATTTAAAAAAATCCTGACTGCCGGATGAATACAGGATGTTTTTCTTTGATAATATAGCCTTGTACATATTTCGGTAGACAACGTATCACTGTTACTTTTGTGGAATATACCTATAGTGTTACCCAATCTTTGTGTTGGTCTTGCAGTTTCTTAGTCTTTTTTTGTAATACCAAGACCAAGAGCAACACCAAGACTAACCCTAGTGGAAGTGGATTTATCATTAGTAGGTATAGTATTGGGAATATATTATATTGTATTGTTAATATTTTATTTATGTAGGTTATATTAGTATTAGTATGTAATTATTAATATGTATGTATATGTTATCTGCATTAAAACTGTTCAAGTTTATTTAGTATTGCACCTACCTTATGTACTTACTGCTCTCGTTGTCCCGATGGTTTGACCGTCATAGAATGTCTAGCGGCATTAGGTCCGCCTTTGTACTTTGTGAAATTAGGTTTAAATAAATAATTGGTCTTTTTTTAAATACTAACACGACATGTGAACCTGTGCCCACGTGATGGGAAGTGGCGCAAGGTCCATGAATGTTAGCAATCAGATACTCATGACTGACAAAAAGAAGACATTTTTATTTTATTTTATAATTTCGTCTAATCTGTTTTTTTTAAGGTTCATAGGTAACAATAAAGTCGACCCGTGACCACGGCCAATGCAACTTGGCTGAAACGTCGGAAGAAATATGTCTCTAAGGTAAATCGCGTAAAGACCCGTTAAAATTAATATTTTGTAGACTGACACTACAGTCTTACAAGGTTTTCTTAGTAGAATTATAAGACTCTTAGTCTTGCAATGCCATGACGAAGATTAAGAGTGCAAGACCAAGACCTAGACTAGGCCAGTCTGAAAACTATCACATATCGTTTTAATCAACCTATTCGAATTGTAGATTATGTCAATACCGAGGAGTTGTTAGATTTTATCAACATTTCTCTGAATGTCAGATTACATAAGAAACCACTTCGGTTAAAGTGGGTGACAATTTCGGCAGGCAAAAGGTCATATGCATAAGTAGACTCTTGAATGAACCGACTACCCTTAAAGATTTGAAGCAGTGATAGCAAAGTCAATACCAAATAATGGAAAATAAATAATCGTTACTATTGTTATATAGATATCGTTAAGTCAATTACTAGCTGTTTGAACAGACTTCGTTTAATATTTTCACTTATATATACATCACACAGACCGCATCCGTGGTCTAGTGGTAACAAACGTTGCCGTGAACTCGGGAGGTCGTGGGTTCAATTCCCACCGGGGGCAAGTTGTACATTGTATAATTTGTCTCGGTCTGGGTGTTTATATGTATAATATGTATACTCGTATATTTAAAAATATATATATATATATAATATGTAGTTTATAAACCATCTAGTTTCCGTAACACAAGCCTTGTAGCTTACCACGGAAACTAGATGGCGCTGTGTGACCTGTCTGGAAATATTTATTATTATTATTTATTTATTTATTAGGGTCGCCAACAGTGTCAGCAACAATACATACATGGATTTTCAACTAAGACAGAAATCAGATGCTGCACCAATTACAGACAACCATCACATGCTATTACAGAATCCATTAATTGGGCTTTAGAGTAGCCAAAATAAAAATGCTGATTTCAGTTGCTAACATTCATGGACTTTGCGCGCCACTTACCATCATGTGGGGGCAGGGTCACGTATCGTGCTAGTATAAAAAAAAAAAAAAAAAAAAAACTTTATCACACAGATATCAAGATATATTTAATTTTGTTTTAATGATGTTCTAAAACAAAGAAGAATAACATAATAGACAAGATTGATGACAATAATAGAATATTCATGACAAAGATTTCTCTTCCTCATCAGCCATAAACAAATTAAAACTTAATTAACATTTGTCATCGGAACAAAAATATCTGCCTAAAATCATAGACGTAGATATACATGTTAGTCTGATACATATTTAACACAATGTTCTCGCACATTTTAAACTATCAATATACGTGAAGCTTATACATACATATCTTCAAGCCAAATCCTTTGCGGAGTAAGCAGATACTTTATATATAGGTATATATTAATTATAGTAAATTACCTTTTATAATTATCGTATTATTATTATTTTTATGAAAGAAAAGAAAGAAAGAAAGAAAATACTTTATTTATCGCAACAATTACAATAAATAGTTACAAAAAAATATATATGCAAGGAATAAATTTAAATGTAAGCCTTTCTTTTTTTTTATTCTTTTCCTTCTTTCATAGATAAAACAATTGCAAAATTTAATCTCTGCTCCGATCGTTTATTAAAAATAAATTCCCATATGGCCTATTACATCATCCGTCATTGCCTTTTTGTCCCAAAATTTACCTATATTCTAAGATGTTGTCACATTTGGAATGTTCCCCACCTTTTGCTTATTTTGGACAACATTGTTAAAAAAACCCTTTCATCCATAATGAACATTTTTTTCGAAGACAGATCCTGGTGCCAGGCATCGTTGCCAATCCGTTTCGGTGGTATAGGTGTCCGACAAATTTCTAGCGTGGCTTTACCGGCTTTCTTATCATCTGTCCATAGCACTGAAAGCCTTATAAACAAAATTTTAGTGAAATGCTTTACCTCATATAATATTTCATATATGGCAGAATCTGTAAGCGCGTGGAAGCTTGCTTGCCCCAATACGTCCGTCCCGACTCTCACTACATCACAGCGCCGGTGGGACGAACCGCTTTGCCGATTGGTACGGGATCAACTTTTAAATACGTCAACCAATATGGCAGAGCGTGCTCGTCTTCTGGCGGTGTCGAAGTGGGAATCGGGACTGTGGCTCCAGGCTCTCCCTTCATCTTTTGTTGGAACTCTTTTCGACAACAAATGTTTCAGCACCATAACCAGCCTACGTCTAGGAGCTCCTTGCACTTTTCCACATCGCTGCCAATGTGGAGACAACGTCGGGGCACTCGGCCACCACGGCCTTTCCTGCAGCAAGAGCACAGGTCGCATCCCAAGGCACGCCTGTCTCAATGACGTCATTCGTCGGGCCCTTGTGTCTGTGGGTTCGCCAGCAATATTAGAACCCAGTGGCATGGCCCGCGACGATGGCAAGCGGCCCGACGGAATGACGTTGGTTCCATGGAGGATAGGTTTGCCTTTAGTGTGGGATGCCACCTGTGTGGACACCCTGGCGCCTTCCCACTTGTCCTTGACTTCTAAGGACCCAGGCGCTGCTGCATTAAAAGCAGAGAACCTCAAGCGGCGGAAATACACTCAGCTTATTGGGAGATGTGTTTTTGCGCCGTTTGGAGTTGAAACTCTCGGGCCGTGGGGACCAAGTGCACACGAAATTTTCAAGGCGTTGTCAAAACAGCTCGTCAACACCTCGGGTGACAAAAGGGCTGGGCAATATTTGGGCCAAAGGATCAGTATTGCCATTCAACGTGGCAATGCTGCCAGTATCCTTGGCACCTTGCCCATTGGCAGCGATTTGGAGCAAATGTATTATTTATAATATTTTTTATTTAGTTTTTTCTTCATTTTAGTTTTTAGTTATATTTTTATTTATTAATTAGGTTTATTTTTATTAATAGTAATTTATGTTTTAAGATGTAAGTTTTTAGTTTAATTAATATGTTATTATTTTTTTAAATCATTGAGCCTATTCTATATACCAAAACATACAAACAGGTGTGGCGATAAATAGGTGGTCAGATATGATTACACCTATAATTGTTCAACTTCTTAATGTCTTCGGACATTAAGCCCGTCTTTGTACTTTGTGCTATAAAGTTTTTTTAAATAAAATATAAATAATAAATAAAATAAAAATTGCCACTATGGAGTTTGCATTGCAATATTTGTCAGGTCCTTAGTTTTATGTATACATCTCCGGTAAAGATTTACATTTCGCGATACAATTAGCTCGGGTTTCATTACCGAGGAACGAGAGTTTCCTTATCAAAATGCTGTGTAATTCATCACTGTTGAAGTTTATAGAGTATTAAGTGACAAAGATTAATATGGCCAATTTATACCGGCTCCTGGCCCGCACCAGAGCTCTTTAATTTTGCGGTTGCGGCCGACTCGCGGGCGATGGGTCCTGCAGCCTATTTATCAAACTCGCAGTCGTATTTCCGAATAAATAACGCAATAGATTTTTTTATAATGCGAAAGTTGCCCTAAGGTTGGCTGATAGAGAATGTCTAGCGGCATTAAACCCGCCCTTTGTACATAGTTGCAATAAAGTTTTTAAATAAATAAAAATTGTGGGTAAAAGAGGCTCAGGCAGACTCACATATCACGGGACTAGTCGTCACTGAGACCAGTAGTGATCTATTGTGACCTCCATAGATTATAGTTCGTTCGCTAGACCTACGGCTTCAAGGAACCTTAGTATGGGCTTAGGAGAGAGGCTTCGCACCTCCTCCGGGCTTAAACTGTGAGCACCCAAGATCGTGCTACGCTTGTGATGCAGGGCATAACAGTCGCAGAGGAGATGGACTTGTATCTCAGACACCTCGCGACCATGGTAAACATGTGCTTGTTCAATTTACAGTGACCAGAAACAAAAACCCGTTACTTACAAGTATAATTGAAATGAGATCCAAATATTAGTCCTACTTCATGTTATGGTATTTTTAAAGCTTCCCTATACAACCGTATATATATAAGTATTTATGGAGCTATACAATTATTATTAAATAAGTATATTTGAGTTGAGTATATTTCATCAGGCCAAAATATGCATCCACATACCGTAGCCACTATCCCTACGCGTACATACAAATTTGGTGACTCTTACATCTGTCGCACGCTGAAGATATGGAATGCTTTCCCAGCCAGTGTGTTTCCCCATTCCTATAACCTGGAGTCCTTCAAACGAAGTGTGTAAAAGCATCTTTATAGGCCGGCATAGTGGTAGGGACTGATGTCGGTCGTCTGAGGCTGGCGTCAGTTGCTTCCATTCTTGGACCTCGCATACCGTACTGTAAGGTTGGCGCGGTGTCACATGTCGTGCTTAGTATTAAAGTTTATATATATATATATATATTAGTAAATTCTGCAGCATACCAAAGATACGCGCCACAAAAATTAACCAATCGCGTAGCACGAAAGCCGTCTCGGACACAAATGTGTCCGCCACAATTGTGTCAATGATTGTAAATAGCTTTAGCAATTTGTAATAAATTAGTCATCAATAAAAATGAGCGAGGATCCGTCGTTTCTTGTATTGCATTTTGCGCTTAATTAATTTGGGTTTTGGTGGATTAACTGAATGAATGGGGCCTGTCGGCGGTGCCTATTGAGGCTATCCAGCTAAGATTAATTGACCTTAGCAAGGAAGCCACGATTACAATATACAACGCCTTGTTACATAGACATAATAAGTAGATACCGATAGTGCAAATATTATTAATAATAATAAATATTTATTGTACAACAACCTCCCGCGGTGGCCCTTCAGTCTGTGGTCGTATCATTGTGCAAATTTTCATCTTTAAAAAGAAAGCGTATTGTGCCGAGGACTTGCTGAGTTTATCCGTTAAATAACGAAGATAACCCTTTAAACAAAATATTCTCTACTCATGGGGTAACCCGTCACCAGGTGGAGTTTTGTCCCAAGCTCACGAAAGAACGTCAGAGTCTTCTCGGATGATAGACTCATCGTTTTTACTGCAAATGGGATGAAGTGGTGATTAATCATGATCTTGCGTTGCGCGCGGCTGAAATAGTAGTAGTAGGTATATAAAACAATTGCAATACTATGCGTCAGGATCAGTCAGGTAAAGTGGCTCAATATCCGCTTTTATAACAATCCTAATAGTCACTCGTATCTCAAATCCCGCTTTGAAAACCTTGTTATAAACACAACTGTGAACTTCGCTCATTTTACAACAAACTTAAGATTCCTTCTCAATCGTCAACCAGATGCACTGATTCCTTTACTGTATTTGCGGCTTGCCAGTGGAATAACCTACCCGGCTATTAGACGTACACCGTCTACTAAAGCGTCTTTAAACATCTGATAACCATATAGTTCCTGGAAAAACAAAATAAAACACTTTTTAAATAATGTGTATTATTCGTTCGCCCCGTAAGCACGTTACGCCCATCGGACAGTTATAAAATATAGTTTATTTTACATATAATTTTAATATTAAATAATAAAAACAAATATTTTCGAATAAGTTGTATTTTACCTACCTACTTATTATCTATTGTTTTTGTGATGAATTTACATTTATAATGACAATTATATTGTAACCGATCCCAAATATATGACCATGTCTTGTTAATGGTAATAAATTAGATAAATTTTATTATCAATGATGTCGATTAAAGAGCTTTTTCCTTAAAGGGAATTGAGATACTATAAAAGAGTGTGAGCTTCTAGGAAAAAATATTTGATAATATTAATATGTAAATGTTATTATTAAGTATTATGCAGCTGACACAATTTTTATGTTTACGTAACAGCGGGGTGAGGCGGAGTGCACAATCGTGTTAAAACGTATCGTTTAAGATCGATAACATCTGTCAGAAATGTCAAAAGCCAGGCGGAAGCCCAAGGTTTTGACATTTTTGACAGACGTAATCGATCTTAGACGATTTCTTTCGGACGATTGTGCACTCAGCCTCACCTCGCTGTTTAGTATTATTTGTATAAAACTTCCTACTGCATCGTACATAATCAGGATCGTAACGTAATTGAATCGCTTCAATAGCCTGTTCTAAGTTTCCTCCTCCTGCTCGTCGTTCCCGCGCTTACGTCTCTCCGTACCCGAACTCACGTCTTCGAGCCGTAAGCGCGGCGTCGCATAGGCGAGTTGACGAACGGGAGCACACTCATGCCCGGTGTTGTCGACCGTAGCGCCATCTAGCTAAATGATGGCGCCTTTTAAATCGTTCTCACAAACAAGACTAGTAGGCGGTAGCTTTTGCTACGGCGCGACCACCGCTCTAAGCAACTGTTCGCATGTTCGACCGCCGCCGGCCGTTTACATCAAACAAGCGAGTATTCTGAGAATAGTTATTGAATTTTCGCGAGCAAAGGTAGTAAAACGAAAAAATGTTCGTCAATGATTACTCAAAAAAATATTCTAACTCCCTATTATACATAATTTATAAGGCAGTTATTGGAATATACAATACCAATAAAAATAATTACATTACAAAGCTAAATGTCATAGAATAGAATAGACATAATATATCAGAAAGCGTATAAAAAGAGAAAGAACACAGCATTTAAATAACAAAACGTTATGACGCATCACAAGTCGAAATACATAACTTAGGGAATGAAATAAAAACGTATGCCAGAGGAGCGGACGTAAGCCAAGTCGGTTTGCTGACTCCGACCGTAGCTATTCCATTAAAGACTTATGAGTGAGACCTGGGCATTTTACAGTTTTATCAAAAATAGGACCAACGTTGATGAAACATCAACGGCTTGGGAATAGAGGATCAATACAGGTAGATCTATGAGAGATGTCACTGACTGTGGTACTCGTAATTTACCCAGTGCCGATAAACCCAGTAAATTGAAATCACACGGTCACTGCAATTCTACTGTCATCAAGCCAGCATAGTGTTAGGACTGATGTCAGTCATGAGTGTCTGATTCCAGTCGCTAACAATCATGGACCTCGCTTGCCACTTACCATTAAAAAGAAAAACCGAACCACACGCACAGGCCAAAATATGCCTCCCCATACCGTAGTCACTACTTTATTATTTATTCTTTATTTTGTCACCGTACATTCCCACCGGAATTTGGTTAGGTCTATGATTAAGTACATAATTCTATTAGGTACGAGTGTTATGTTATATAATTTACTGACTACATACTCTTATATCTATCGTGCCTGGAATGTGTTATATTTGAGCAAAGAACAGAAGAATTATTCTTTGAGCAAAGAACAGAACTACAAGTACATTTGGAGACTCATAGATCTGTGTTTCCCCAGTCCTTCAAGCAAAGTACATACATACATACATATCTTCACGCCAGATCCCTTGCGGGGTAGGCAGAGACAATTGAGCACCATTTGACACGATCACGACATACTTCTTTCGCTTTGTCGACATTCATTAACCTCTTCATACATGCCCTTTGGTTACGAAGACTTTTTAATGCACCTTCAGTCAGTGTTTTATTTATTTGATCGTGATATGTGAGTCTCGGTCTGCCAGGGCCTCTTTTACCCACAACTTTCGCATTATATATCTGGTTCGTCAATCTTTCATCGCTCATCCTTTCAACATGCCCGAACCATCGTAGCATGCCTTTCCTTTCAAAGTGTGAAAAAGTATCTTGTATATATATGGTAGAGATGGATGTCGGCCATCTGTGGCTGGTTAAGTTGCTCCCATCCTTGTACCTTGCAGAAAGGAAAATACTATTAATTTGTTTGTAACATTTTTTTTAATAGTAAGCCCGGACTCTGATTAGTTCAATGCATACCGCAGACGACGTGGATATTCGTACGTGGGTAGCAGTTATAATATTTTTATTGTCTTCCTGGATTTCTTCAGTACCCTAACGGTAGACCTTTGCTTACAAAATATACCCGTACTGACAAGAAAGACATATTTTGATTTTATTTTTTGTTCTTTAGAGAGCTAACTTTTGTTTAGTAACGTTTTTATAAGTTTAGTTAACAAAATGTAATTGCATAATGTCACGTTAGGCGTGATATATCATGATATACATAAAACTACATTTAAGCAATGGAAGTTAAGTATCTTCAATTCACAGTAAGGGATTCCACTATTAAACAAGGGAGGGTCGTAAGCCAAATCTTAGCCCTATCACCCTTTATTATAATAATAATAATAAATTGTTTATTATCAGGCAAAAGATGGCCCATAGATAAAATACCTTACAACTAAAATACATATAAAAATATCATTAACTTAAGAATAATAAAATTAATTAATCTAAAGATTCCGTATCTTCATCTTCTTGTGGTCATAGAAGTACCCATCAGGTACTGTGAAAACCTTCTGAGGAGAACGAGAAGCTTCAGTGGACGGTGCTGGCGTCCCTGCTGGGGGTGGTGCAAAGGGGGTAGGTGCTGCGCGGGGCCCAGAAACATCGTTGGTTCTGCGTGAAGCAAATCCACGAATGTATTTGCGGTACACAACACCGAGCGGCCAGAATTCCTTCTTCAGGAATATTTTGAGGTGCTCTGACCACACACGAATCCTAAAGGCCTTGAATCCGGTGACATCCCAATGGGAAGGTAACTCCTCGATTGCAGATTTATGCATCCATTGACCGTACGTAGGGGTACCTTCCCTCAGAGAGCCTGAAGACGGGGATCCATCCCAAGCGTACAACGAAGCGTCACGGGGATCCTGGGCAGCGGGGTTATCTTTTCAAGCTGGGTCCCAGCTCTAAAGTTTCGACATAGAAGACTTCTACTCAATGAAAAACCCCAAGCTCAGGGGGCGACAATAGCCAGTAGGATGAATTTATAGTAAATGGTTATTTAAATTTGAAGTTATATTTAGTATTTAAAAAAGAAGTTAATTTAATAATGCGTGTTTTTTTTTTAATTATTTAAGGACATGGTACAGAATACATAAGTCCTAAACAATATACTACATTAAAACTAAATTAAGATTAAAGTACATAAGTAGGTTACAAAGTTACAGAAAACATTTTTTTTTAAAGAATAATAATACAAGTAAAAACTAACCTAACCTAAGTAGGTAACCAAACTTAAAACAACATTTAAATAATAAAACACAAGTACAAAGTTATATATAAAAGTAAATCAACATGAAATAAGAACTAACTTACCAAAACTTAAAACAAACTTTATTTATAATATAACTTATAACAATAGGAATATAAAATTTACGAAACAAAAACAAATTATTATAATTTACCAAATGTATGATTTATAAAATTAAACAAATAAATATATATTTTTTCACCAGGCAAAGGTTTCATAGCAAAAAAGTTTTGATTCCAATTTTAACTTGTCTATGGCAGCGCCCGCCAAAGCGCGTGCGCGGTCATAAACTAGGTTTTGGCGCCATTTCATTGTTTAGGACTTATGTATTCTGTACCATGGTAAAAAAAAAAATCGTCGATGGTTTCGCTCTACTTCAAATTATTTATGGAGTTCTACGCGCCATTTTGCGTCAAGTTTTTGTTTTGTTAATTAATTTACTTTGGATATTATTGGTCAAAAGTGGTGTTGTTTTATTTAATAATGTGCTACAATGTGAATAATTATGGAAAACGATAAATTGGACTTAAAATATAGGGCACAAGTTGCAGTTAATTTTTTTCGGTCTTCCCGCGCTGTGGACTCTCTTATTTTACCCGACGTATTTGGGCTATAGTGCCTCGAGTGACTCCAAGAAAAGCATCAAATTCTGCAGCATCTGGAATTTAATGATGACCTCATTAACTCATAGAAAAGAAAGATATATTTCCTTATACTTGGCTGTATGGCCTAAACCCTTTACCTTCCCTATCACCTCATTCATCATCCATCGGGAGAAGAAAACAAACAAAAAAAAGAGAGTTCTTCGCGCCATTTTGCGTGGACATGTCAAGTGCAAGTTTTTGTTTTGTAAATTAATTTACTGTGGATATTATTGGTCAAAAGTGGTGTTGTTTTGTTTAATAATGTGCTACAATGTGAATAATTATGGAAAACGATAAAATGACTTTAAATATGGGGCACAAGTTGCAGTTTATTTTTTGCGGTTTTCCCGCGCTGTCTACTCCCATATTTTACCCGACGTGTTTGAGCAGTGGATGGTTCTGCGAGTGACTCCAAGAAAAGCATCAAATTCTGCAGCATCTGGAATTTAATGATGACCTTATTAACTCATAGAAAAGAAAGATATATTACCTCAGACTTGGCTGTATGGGCTAAACCCTTTGCCTTCCTATCACCTCATTCATCATCCATCGGGAGAAGAAAACAAAAAAAATAATAATTAAATTATCTCTTTTTAATTTGAACCCGTCTAAATGTGTATAATAAAGCTTTGTCTGTCATACTGTCTGTATATATGTTTGTCGTGCTACAAATTGGTAGCTGAATTCTTGAACGTCTTTATTTACTAGATTCAATAACAAAGTTTGGTCATACTAGAGCTATGGAACTGTTATCGTTCAGTTTATTGTACAGTTAAAGTCATTCAGGTTGGAACTGTAAACATTTTATTATCCCAGTACAGCAATAAAGAAGTTTTCAAATTCTATACTATGTTTTGGACTTTT
Source organism: Tinea semifulvella (assembly GCA_910589645.1). NCBI lineage: Eukaryota > Metazoa > Arthropoda > Insecta > Lepidoptera > Tineidae > Tinea > Tinea semifulvella. Next base: position 5,858,940 of record OU342608.1, on the reverse strand, counting down.
GTAAAGCTAAACAAATATAATACAGATGAACGTTTAACATTTGCATATACAAACAATATAAAATGAAAATTAAATTAGAAAACTAATTATAAATAAAAATACTCACCCATGATTTGTTCCTGTGGCAGTGTGCAAAGAACACTTATTCTATAAGAATAACGTATTCAATTAAAGTGGCTTAATATCCGTTTTCGAAGATCTGCACATGTCCTTACTTCTCTTTACAATCCCCAAGCTCCTCTATACCTTAAGACTCGTTTCCAATTTCTTGGAGACAGTCACAACCTTCCTCTTCGGTCTGCTTCTAACAATCAACTCAAAATTCCCCCTCACACTTCTAGCAGATATTCAGATTCTTTTACTGTTTTCGCTGCTCGAGAGTGGAACAAGCTTCCACTAGTTATTAGACGGGCGCCTTCAATAAATGTGTTTAAAAATCTACTCATTGCTCACTTTTTAAATAAACAAAATAATTTGTCATGATAACTACAAGTACCTATGCATTATAATTTTTATTTATTTTCTTAACATATTATCGTAAATGATTGTACCTACGAGGGGCGTTCAAAATATTCTCGGTATGTGGATAAAAACAAACAAGTACGAAAAGTTTGATATTTTTATTTTTCAATATACTCCCCCCCTATGTTCATACACTTATAAGATCGATCAATTATTTTTTTTAATCCCTCATAAAAATATTTTTTATCTTTGGTGTAAAAATGCTCCTCCACGGCCGTCTTCAACGCTTCATCGTCAGAAAATTTATTTCCACGCAGATCCTTTTTAAGATTGGGAAACAAAAAGAAGTCGCTTGGGGCTAAGTCCGGACTATAGGGTGGATGAGTAACAGTTTCAAACCCACATTCAACAATAGCTGCCTTGGCAATATGAGCAGTATGGACAGGGGCGTTGTCATGCAGAAGCAGAACACCTTTGGTTAACTTTCCTCGCCTCTTTTCTTTGATCGCATCTCTTAATTGACGTATAACGTTAGCGTAGTACTGCCCTGTGATATTTACACCTTTTTCTTTATAATCGATAAGCAAAACTCCTTCACAATCCCAAAATATTGTGGCCATGACCTTGCCAGCTGACGGGATTACCTTGAACTTCTTGGGATGAGCTGAACCCTTAATGTACCACTGCATGGACTCCTGTTTGCTCTCTGGGTCATAATGATGAACCCAGGTTTCATCTCCAGTAACTATTTTTTGCAGCACCTCATCGGGATTTTCACCACACAGGTCGATAAAATCTGAACAGCAAGCCACACGCATATCCTTTTGAAGAAGCGTCAGCATTCGCGGAACCCATCTTGCACTTACTTTTGACATATTAAGATGGTCATGTATAATGTCATGTACGGTACCAATAGAGAGATTGGTTACTTGAGCTATAGATTTTACCTTCACTCGGCCGTCTTCCAATATAAGTTTTTCCACTTTATCAATATTTTCTTGTGAGGTAGCCACTACAGGCCGGCCAGGTCTAGGGTCATCTTCAATACTCTCCCTTCCACGCTTAAATTCGCTTGACCATTTTTGAATAGTAGATAAAGAAGGAGCAGACTCACGGTAAACACAATCCATTTCCTCTTTTATGGTTTTTTGATTTTTACCCTGTTTTGTCAAGAATTTTATGACGGATCGGTGCTCTAATTTCGTTAAAATTGTTAATTCGCTCATGGTGTTCATGTTTGTTCGGCAATTGCAGAAAAACAAAAGAACATCTCGGTTCCAATTTTACTTTTTTTTAATGTCAATGGATGAATCTTAGCGGCCAGTAACAAATATATATATAAAAGAGGTTGTAACGTATCAATACCGAGAATATTTTGAACGCCCCTCGTATGTAATATAATACGAGTACCTATCTATTAGCTGTGTTTATATATTTATACATAATATATATTTATGTTTATTGTATATATTATTTTAATTGTATATCATGTAAGTATTTATGTAATAGTATTTAAGTATTCTTAAGTAATTGTATGTATCTTAATGCACCCGAAATCCTTTAATCCGAAAGGTTAGCTGTTATAAAATGCCGGAAGGCATTAAGTTCGCCCTTGTACACTACTTTTTAAGTTATTTTGTGCAATAAAGAGTTTATAAATAAATAAACACTTGCAGCGTTCCCCCGCTGCACAGCAATGCTGATTTGCTGCGCGAGAAAACTGCCAGCCCTCTTATCACATACAGCATTAACCAGGCGCTTAGACAACTCTTTAAAGAACTTCTTTGCATTTGATAAACTACCAACTACGTAACGTGTAACAAAATGTTACTTTGGAGAAATGTAGTTTTCATATACCTAATTTTAGACCATCAATGTAAATACACATAGATAGGCCTATTCAATACAAAACGCACTTTAAAAACGTGCCGTTTGCCACATGTACATACCAACTTTGGGGGCAAATTGTCAATGATAATGTTACATGCGATATTTATGGAAAATTCTGTCACAATGTATGGTCCGTACTGTGTACCACAGTGATTTGATTCTAAAGATTCCTTGAATTCCCCGTGCGGGTTTATCGTGTGTGGGAAAGAGAGAGGAGAATAACGGTGTCTCGGGCTTGCGATGATAGGCTGGTTTACAAATGAACTGGCTCAGTATCCACCATTCTGCTTCTCTTGCGACCCAACCAAAAACTATAAGAGTCCGTAAATCTTTGACAAATGTACGTAGGAAAAACATATTTGATTTTGGTACATGACACAATTGTACAATACACAATTCGTTTATTTTGCAACTGCATAGGCATAGGACAAAAAGAGATGTATTCTGCACTTTTACACTTACAATATTGATATAAAACAACATCATTTTATAGTACATATTGGTGATACTGGAGCAGTACATGATAACCATCATTTGGAAAGAAAAAAATAAAATAACAAAATTATAAATACAGAATAACGCTTAACATTATAGCTGCTGTAGATAGGCATTGTCACACTATAAGCTAAGACAGACACAATTAAAAAAATATCAATGTCAATGTCAGTTAAGATAATAGCTGCTCACTATGCATAATTTGACCGCCTCCATGGTCTAGTGGTAACAAACGTTGCCGTGAACTCGGGAGGTCGTGGGTTCGATTCCCACCGGGGGCAAGTTGTACATTGTATAATTTGTCTCGGTCTGGCTGTTTATATGTATAATATGTGTATATTTACAAAAAAAAAGTATAATATGTAGTTTATAGACCATTTAGTTTTCGTAACACAAGCCTCGTAGCTTACCACGGAAATTAGATGGCGCTGTGTGACCTGTCTGGAAATATTTATTATTTATTATTATTATTATAATAATCACTATGCATAATGCACATTGCACATACAGCACAAATAAAAGAACAACCACGCAATGTACGGTTCAGGGTTGTTATCAGTTTATATTAAAAAAAAAAACAGTTAAAATCATTGTTTTTTGTTCGAATCAATACGGGATTATCATAAACAAGGCAGTAAATCCAGCCTTTTGAAAGCTTAATCTTAATCTGAAAGGGATTCTAATTAGGGTAATAGAGTTTTCAAAAACGATAGGGAAGAGGTCATTGATCCGGGCCAACTGCTATTATCTCCATTTCCTCTCCTAATGATGCCTATAGAACGGCTGAAAATAACGATCGCCCGAGGAGAACCGAAAGAGCGGTACATTTAGCTTCGATGGAAATTAAGCGACGAAATCTGCAAGGTATGAAGAAACAATGACGCATATGTCTGTACCAGGCTATTCTATATCTCATCGACAATACGCTTAAAAAAAATTCAAAATGTGTTTCAAATTATATTTACTTACGGATTCCTAAAAAAATATATAAATATATTTTTATGACCTAACATCTACTACTTTTAGATATCTTGTTTGATTTTTCCTTTGGAATGTGGGTGTCGTCACGTAATAGTAAATAAACAACTAATATACAACACTAACATAACCATTTGCTTTCAGTTCCAATTAATTAATTTTTCTTTTAGTTTGCGCTAACACAATCGAAAATAAAAAAAATAAAAATTAAGAAGATTTACTTGTGTGGTTTACAATATTTACCATTAAGTGACGTCACTCACGCTGACTAATGTTTTGTGATGACGTTCCAATATGTCTAAAACTATAAATTTATTAAATGATCACAAATCATTGATAAATCAGTGTGATTTTAGGTACTCTGATAAAATAAGATTATAATAAAACATATTTTTTTACAAAAGTCAACTTTCACGAGAACTGGTAGTGACGTCATCGCGTCAAACCATGAAAATATTATTTTGATGTCGCTAATTGTCAAACAGTGAAAAAATAACATTTAAATAAACAAAGCAAGATACCGTAGTACTGATCGGTGTTCAGCCAATTTCTAAACAAATCACGAGTTACCATTTTTTCTGTTATCTTTTGTATTAATTTGTATTTTTTTTGTTATTTGTTTGTTTTCTTTTTGTTATTATAACGAGTTTATTATTATTAACATTGTAATGGAAGCTCACTTGGAGTAGTATTCTGTAAGAAATTCAAGCGACTCAAATAGTGAATAAATATGATTATTTTTTTTAAATATATTTTTATTATTATCTCAAAGGTTGAAATACTGCACGAAAATTTATTTAACAGGGCAATCTGAAAAAGTATATATTTTCTTCAAGCTTCAGCAAAAACGTAGATTAACGTTAGGTAATTATGTAACTCTTATTTCAAGCGATGATATTTTGTTATAAATATCACAATGGCAAGCTTACAATATTAGTTCTATTTAAAAGTCAAAATTGGCATTTGACATTATTGCAAATGGCACATACTTTCAACGAGAACAAGAAATAGGTAGGATATGGTGATAATTTGTCCAGTCTGCCGGCGTTCGTGCTGATAAACCCAGTAAAGTGTATCCACACGGGTCGGGTTAAGGCTCGAATTGCCGTCATGCCCAGTCAAGCCGGCAGTGTTAGGGATTGAAGTCAGTGTCTGTTTCCAGTTGCTAACCGTCATGGACATTACAATCAGGTCAAGGTCACATGTCGTGCTAGCATAAAAAAAACCTTTATTTAAAATCAATTTTCCCAGTTATTGTTATATCAGTCAATAAAAGGTGCCTATAATTATTTTAAGATGAATACCGCGCCTCGGGATCGGGGGCAGCGCTTCCCTTTGTGGAATAATTTAATATTTATTGGCCGTGTTTGGTAATGTGAAATGGAATATAATATCTACCTACATACTAGAGCATATTACTAATTTATTAGACATTTTAATCCTGAAATCGTAAAATCACAGCCTGTGGTAAGATACGAACTTTGAAACATACTTGTCCTATCGTTTCAGTTGCATAGGCTGTGGTCACGGGTCGGCACGGCGCGGTGTAGCATTCGTACATCAATAATAATAATAATAATGATAATATCTTTATTCAGTAAAGTTACAAGATATGAAAACAATAACATATTTCATTATGCATTATGGTACAGGAAAACAGAGATTTCCAGCCGAACTCAGCCTATATATGTATAGGTCTGTCCATCGGCAGTATGAAATATTAGGTATGTATGTAATTATATATGTAACTGCCTCCGTGGTCTAGCGGTTAAGTCCGTGGATTTAGGCTCGGAGGTACCGGGTTCGATTCCTGGTCGGGACACAAAAATATTTATTAATATAAATAAATACATTTCATTACAGCCCCTAGAACACAGCGTCCTAGACCTCCACTGCTGGAGATGGGCCTTCCAGAACTGGAGAATTTGGCCTACACTCGCCACGCTGGCCAGACGGCTTAAATACATTTAATTAATATTTAATCTATTTGTGAATATCACGAGTTTGGTACGCTGGAGACATCGACGATATTGCCACTTGTCATGATTGGCCTATAGTAAAGTTGGCTAAATGTGAATCCGCTTATTTATAAGCGTGGTTTCTGACCATCCCGAAAGGGAAAAGGTCGTGATAATACTTTACTTTTCTATATTATGAGGTTCAGTACAATTACATTTGTAATTTTGGTAATAAGGTTCCATGTCACTCATTTAATACAATAATTGATTGATATTTCGGGTGCCGTCGTATTCCGATTGAGACCCCAGTTTTCCCGCTGGAAATACATCATGTATAACCCTATAACTTACCTGAAAGATTGTTTTCAATTTCTGTGCGATTCGCACAGTCGTCAACTTCGCTCTTCTCAAAACAATCAACTACCTATCCCTCTACACACTTCCAGCAGATATTCAGATTCTCTCACTGTTTCGTCTGCTCGCCAGTGGAATAAACTTCCACTGGTGATCAGACAAGCTCCTTCTATCTCCATTTTTAAAATCTTGGTCTTCAGTCACTTTCTTAAAAAACGTCTGACATAGTAATTATTCTACATATGTATGAATGTATATTATGAATACGTCTGATATATATTATATAAGTACATATCTTCACGCTAAATCCCTTGCGGGGTAGGCAGAGACAATTGAGCGCCACTTGACACGATCACGACATACCTCTTTCGCTTCTTCAACATTCATCAACCTCTTCATACATGCCCTTTTATTTTGATGGCTTTTTAATGCACCTTCGGCTATTGTTTTATTTATTTGATCGTGATAGGTAAGTCTTGGTCTGCCAGGGCCTCTTTTACCCACAACTTTCGCATTATATATCTGGTTCGTCAATCTCTCTTCACTCATACCATCGGAGCATACCTTTCCTTTTTTTTGACCCTATATTATATTTGTTGTATATATCTATTTTGTAATTTTTCTTATTATCTATCGCCATCACAAAGGTTAGCTGTTAGACAATGCCCTTGTACAATACTTTTGTTATCAATGTGCAATAAAGAATTTTATTTTTATTTATTTTAAGAAGTCAGTCGAACAAACCTGTAGGTGGCTGTATCGTTCAATGTCGTGCTCATGGTAACATATACCTCATACGAGTATAGCGTAAAGGCGAATCATACAGACAGCCAGCTATATGGCTATGTTTACATGTGTGTTGTCGCACTCCGATCATAACGTCATTTAACCGCCTCCGTGGTCTAGTGGTAACAAACGTCGTCGAGGTCGTGGGTTCGAATTCCACCGGGGGCAAGTTGTACATTGTATAATTTGTCTCAGTCTGGGTGTTTATGTATAATATGTAATATATTTACAAAAAAATAAAAAGTATAATATGTAGTTTATCAACAATATAGTTTCCGTAACACAAGCCTCGTAGCTTACCACGGAAATTAGATGGCGCTGTGTGACCTGCCTGGAAATATTTATTTATTATTTATTTATTTATTAAGCCAAGTCCGTTCCTGTTTTCCAAGAAACATTTGTAACTATACTTTTTTGACATCGATTGAATACTTGAAACGTAAAGCATAAAAAAGGCATAATTAAATATATAATTTTAGTAGTCAAAGTCAAAATATCTTAATTCACGTAAACCTATTACAGGCATTTCTGACAAGTCATTATTTAAATTATTTTTAATGATTCTACTTCAGTTAGCGAAATGCTAAACAGCAAAGCTTATCAGATTCCAATGACTTGTTAATTAATAATATGACTGAGAAAGGAATCCGCAAGGAAAACACAGCTATATAAGAAACTATGATATATAACATAATAGTATGAATACTTGTATGAAACTGTATCTAAAATATAAAATATCAGAGTTACAGGTAAAATATTCCGAATAAAACAACACTTTATTGCAAACACAAGCTGAATACAACATTTATTCGCAAGATTTTTTTACAGTAAAAGATCACAAATCAGGATCACATCGATTTGGAGAAAAATAAAAATATAGTTTGTGTATAAAAGTGAGAAATACAAACATAGACATATATATATATCTTGGCTTTAGAGCAAGAAAAAACCTTTTTGGGAGTTCTTCGTGCTATTTTTCACGGACATGTCAAGTACAAGTTTTGTTTTGTAAATTACTTTTCTGTGGATATTGTTAGTCAAAGTTAGTGTTGTTTTGTTTAACAATGTAAATAATTATGGGGCACAAGTTGCAGTAAATTTTATGCAGTTTCCACGCGCTGTGAACTCCCATATTATACCCGACGTGTTTGTGTAACTCCAAATAAAGCATTAAATTCCTCAACATCTGGAATTTGATGATAACGTCAATTACTTTTAAGAAAGAAATATATATTATGTCAGACTTGACTTTATGGGCTAGACCCTATGCCGAAAAGAACACAAACAAGAAAAATATTTTGTATTTAATTTTTATATTATTTATTTATTAATAGGGTTTAAATTATTTATATTTACTATATATTATTAAAGTATTGTATTATTATTATAATTTTTTAATAATCCAATTATATATATATATATTGTATTAGGTATAATTTAGTTTTTAATGTAGTAATATTTATTTAATTTTCGGTTATCTATTTGCATTTTATAGATTATATTTCAATTTATTTATAAGTAAATCTAAATTAAGTGAGATGCAAAAAAAGAAAGCAGGGTGAAGGATAGTGTATCGAACTTCCAACAAAACTCAGTCTAGGGGCCCCATTATCTTGCGCTATAACACTGCCTGTTCTGCTTGCTGCTACCCAGCTTGTTGCTAGAATCCATACAAGGCCAGTTCAAGGGTCTCCTGTCTGCTGCCATCAAGTAGTTGTTGCATTTTACTCTTAACGCGACAAACGGTGCCTAAACTTGTCACCACGAATCAGACTTATCTGTAAATGCATACAGGGCCAACAATGAAGTAAGACGGTTGCCACGTTGAATAGCAAAGCTGATCTGTTTATAGTTATTTAATTTTATGAATTTTATTTAAGTAGTTTGTTTTTATTATTTTATTTTTTAACTTGATATATACGACGTATTTAAGTATCAATAAAAAATAATAGGTATTGTAGGGCTCGTCTAATATTAAATTTATATTACGTCTATGATTACACAAAATATGTATTCATAGGTAGGTGCTCTCCGCATGAGACTTGATATTATAAACGTGCTCAGGGTTCTAAATTTCACGTCTCCACTCTAGGGATGCTCCTTTGGTCACCCGATTCACTTTTTAGGTAAACTTTTGAAGCAAGCGTCAGTAACGCCGCGACAAAGCAATAAATTAATGCTGAGGGCATTTTTATTATAGATAGATAGAACACATATTATTACATTTTTATTATATTTCTTTTTACAATTTTATAAATAATCAAGTACTTAATTATTACTATGCACACTATAACAGTCTATACAATAATTATTTATTTATTTATTTATTATTATTATTTATGTTTAATTAGTTAATAATAGTCTTATCAGATTTATTTTTATTTATTTATTTAAAAGTTTATTGCACGTTATACAAGGGGCGGACTTAATGCCGCTAGACATGATCTGACAGCCAACCTTAGGGACAATGTGGACCATTTATAAATGTAAGGTAGGTTCAAATATTTCTATATAATGACATTAAACAATATAATAGTAAATAACAATTTAATAGCAAATCTAGTATAAGTAGGTATTATATGTAGTGTATATAATATATTTATAGTATTGTATACATATTAGTAAGTATTTGTCTATATAGATATAATATTTAGATTTAATTTGACTTACCTATTAATCTATTTAATGGTTGCACCTACCTCACAACATAAATAGTTTCATTGTCCCAAAGGTTGGTTGCTAGAGAATGCCTAGTGGAATTAGGCCCGCCTCTTGCACATTGTGCAATAAAGTTTATAAATAAATAAATAATTCCAACTGACAATCCCGCGCGAGTGCGGGCTCGATATTTTCCCTTCATTCTCGCTTCACGTCATCTGCTGCCAGCATTGAAAAGTCGAAAATTAGTAGCGACAACAGACTGATTCTACATTCAACTCTTTGACCATATTGCATTGCACATTAAATTTATTCCTATCGCAGCGTTTCCGTTGCAGCGACACTGTCCATTGCTTCGGAAGTCTACCTTTATAGGGGTCCGTTATAAATATGAAATTTCCCCTTTTCAATCTCTTCTCTAATGTGGTTACCTTTGTTTTTCGGGTCCACTTTAGCGTCTTGTTTCTTGATTCGAAATTGTATTCGATTGTTTTTTAGTGTTTCGAATGTATTTTATTGTTACTATAAAGCATATGTCGCGTAGGGATAAAAGCTAAACCTGGAGATTTTTGTGTAGTTTGTAAAAATAATATGATATATTTTTTGTGTGTAAGCTATGCTAATCACGTGACTAAACCAATATTTTATCTCTTTACAGGTAAATACTGCTGCTATTTCTTCAAATTGCAAATGGTAACAATTAAATAGTAATATAAGTATTATTTTTTTCTTATAAAATAAATAAATAAAACAATAGCTGAAGGTGGTTTAAAAAGCCATAGAAACCAAAGGGCATGTATGAAAAGGTTGATAAATGTCGCACCGCTTACTATCAGATGGTTGTAACGTAAATGTCTGTGTGCGAGTTCCCTATGCATTACAAAACTACTTGACCATCGGGATGAAACTTTGGGAATATGTTGTGTGAACATCGGGGAAGGTTTCTGACATATTAGATTGCATAATAAGTAAATCTTAATATATAAAACAAAGTCGAGTTTGTTATAACACTTATAACTCGAGAACGCCTGGATTCAATTCAAGATTTTTGATTTGTTTGATTTGTCTCCGTCCCGAATAGCAGAATAACTATAAATAAAATTGGAAAATTGAAGAAAAAAAAAATTTAAAAAAAAAAAACCATTTCTCATACAAACAGTTCGTGGGTTTCGTACCTGTCAAACAATGTTCAAATATGGGTGCGTTCAGAAATTTATATCAAGCTCCTTAAATATAGAAGAAATGATATATTAAAAAAAGCAACAACTGTCTAATGAATTGGTCTCACTTTTACTTCGCGAAATTGTCTGTGATTCGTTTTTAAAATTGTTTTCTGATAGTCATTGACTGTTATGCCGTACGAAATTCGCCGGTATTGCTAATATAAAATAGTGGCTTCACATTTAGCTAAGTGGCAAGCTCGTCGATGTCTCTAGCGTACCAAACTCGAGAACTATCACAAACAAATTAAATAAATGATTGTGTTCCGGCCAGGAATCAGTACTTAGTACTTAAGTACTAAAGGCTATTTGTTAGTTGTACAAAGGGTGTATTAACCCTTAATTAGGCGCATTAAGAAAATCACTCAAATAGTCGCATGGGGTCATTACTGACCCCAAAGAAATAAATAAATATGAAGTGGAAGGAATTAATAAAACAAACTATGTAGTACTAAAAATATTTAAATGCTTTATTATAATCATAAGGATGAGCGAAGAAAGATTGACGAACCAGGTATATAATGCGAAATTTGTGGGTAAAAGAGGCCCTGACAGACCAAGACACAAGTATCACGATCAAATAAATAAAACACTAGCTGAAGGAGAATTAAAAAGCCTTCGTAACAAAAGGGCATGTATGAAGAGGTTGATGAATGTCGATGAAGCGAAAGAGGTACGTCGTGATCGTGTCAAGTGGCGCTCAATTGTCTCTGCCTACTTCGTAAGGGATCTGGCGTGAAGATATGTATGTATGTATAATAGAAACACAAAAACATATCTTTGACTTTAAATAATTTAAAAACATTAAACAACTTCTAATGACTCCTGATATTACTTATTTTTGGTATATCCGAGAGCAGATTTAAAAAAAAAAATCAGATGCGTCAGCAGATTTATCTATTTTGCATCCAATACAGTAAGCCCTAAAGTGTTGCTGGCAAACAAATTTACCACACTTATGGCATTTCGCTTTCGACAAAATATGTAACGTAATTGGTCGCATGGGGTCAGCACCTAAGAGAGCAGCGACAAATGCGTACGCGTTGGCCTTCTGAGCGCAACAGATTTGCGTACCCCACGGGGAGGTAGGAAGCTAGAAAGAGCTCTGTCGCGTTCCAAACACTTTAAAATATATATTTTTTCATTGGAAACTGTCTTGACCCCATGCGCCTAATTAAGGGTTAAAGTAGACTTTCAAACTCCACACCAAGCTAGTTGTGTTATGGGAGTTGGCTTATTAATCTAGGTTATAAATTACAATTAAAAATATTACAGTTTATAAATAATAATTTGTTAAATAAATAAATATTATATGTATAAATATTGTATGTACTCCTAGACTATGTTATGATACAGATACAGTAGGTAGGTAGATATTTATATTTAATATAGGTACCTATATTTTTGTTATTGTGTTGATGTTCCTATGACACTACCAGTTCTGTTCCTTGTCTTCACATTGCACTCTCCAGGCAAGACAGATATTTTAACGTTTAATATACGAGTATATTGTGTACAATTTTGTTTACATTATATTGACTTAACCAAATTCCGGTGAAAGTACGGTGATACACTAAGAATAAAGAACAAGAATACCAACATAAAATCGAACCCGTTTCCTTCGAGTCTAAATGGGCTCCAACTTGCAATACAATTGGAAATATGTAGTGTTAATTTTGTTCACATCAAGTAATTTATTATATAAATATTTCACTATTGTATTTATTATTGTAACTATTTTCTTCTGTATAAAAAAATAATAATAATTATTAAATCCACGGCCTTAACCGCTAGACTACGGAGGCAGTTAAAGTTACTTAGGATTTAAAGCTTCTGCAGCCCTCCATCATACATCATACAATCCAATTTTTCCAATATTTTTCAAGAGAATGAGAAATTTGAGTAATGTAGTATATTAATTTACTGGGTTAATTATAGCACATTTTGTTTTATTCGAAGAAAATAAGGTACAATGATTTAAAAAAATAATAAAATATTAATTAAACTAAAAACTTACATCTTAAAACATAAATTACTATTAATAAAAATAAACCCAATTAATAAATAAACATATAACTAAAAACTAAAATGAAGAAAAAACAAAATAAAAATTATTATAAATAATAAATTTGCTCCAAATCGCTGCCAATGGGCAAGGTGCCAAGCATACTGTCAGCATTGCCACGTTGAATGGCAATACTGATCCTTTGGCCCAAATATTGCCCAGCCCTTTTGTCTCCCGAGGTGTTGACGAGCTGTTTTGACAACGCCTTGAAAATTTCGTGTGCACTTGGTCCCCACGGCCAGAGAGTTTCAACTCCAAACGGCGCAAAAACACATCTCCCAATAAGCTGAGTGTATTTCCGCCGCTTGAGGTTCTCTGCTTGTAATGCAGCAGCGCCTGGGTCCTTAGAAGTCAAGGACAAGTGGGAAGGCGCCAGGGTGTCCACACAGGTGGCATCCCACACTAAAGGCAAACCTATCCTCCATGGAACCAACGTCATTCCATCGGGCCGCTTGCCATCGTCGCGGGTCATGCCACTGGGTTCTAATATTGCTGGCGAACCCACAGACACAAGGGCCCGACGAATGACGTCATTGACACAGGCGTGCCTTGGGATGCGACCTGTGCTCTTGCTGCAGGAAAGGCCGTGGTGGCCGAGTGCCCCGACGTTGTCTCCACATTGGCAGCGATGTGGAAAAGTGCAAGGAGCTCCTAGACGTAGGCTGGTTATGGTGCTGAAACATTTGTTGTCGAAAAGAGTTCCAACAAAAGATGAAGGGAGTGCCTGGAGCCACAGTCCCGATTCCCACTTCGACACCGCCAGAAGACGAGCACTTTAATTTACTGGGGAATAAAATTAAGCACACAATTGAAGATATATCATCATCATCAGCCTGTATCTCTTCACTGCTAGATGTAGGCCTCCCCCAAGGCTCGCCACTTACAGCGATCTTTCGCTACCCTCATTCAACCCCCACCAGCGACCTTCTTTAGGTCATCTGTCCATCTGGCGGGTCGTCCCACTGTGCGTCTTCCCGTACGTGGTCTCCACTCTAGAACCCGTTTGACCCATCGATCGTCGGTTCTGCGGCAGATGTGTCCGGCCCATTGCCACTTCAGCTTGCTAATTTTAAAAGCTATGTCAGTAAATTTCGTTCTCTGATGAATATCAACGTTTCGAATTCTATCCATTAGAAATATACCAAGCATAGCTCTTTCCATTACTCGCTGAGCGACCTTGAATTTATGGACCAGACCCACTGTTAGTGTCCACGTCTCTGCTCCGTACGACATTACCGGGAGGACGCACTGGTTAAAGACCTTAGTCTTTAAACATATGATATGTGTATATGTTTCAGTAAAATCGAGAAAACTCGTTATAAATATTATTCTCTATCTAAAATTAGGTAGGTACGAGTATATGAAAGGAAAATGTGTCTTAAATGTCGGTAATTAGACTACGGCCGCTGTATATTTTGGGATTACGTGACATTATACACTGAAAGGATAACTTATGTATCGTCCTTTTACGAATAAGAAGGCATTTATCATAAGTTAGTACCACGCAGTACCTGTGACCTTAAATTGTAGGAAATAGTCTAGGCCTGTCTATGAGCAATGGGAATATCTCCTAATTGCGAATTGACATGCGATCACGGCTTTTACACTACGTTGCAATAAAAACAGGTCACCTAAATATATATAAACTATGGCATGGTATAACTGTATGAGCTATTTTTAGGCAGCCTTCGATTATAAAAATACTAATAAACATATTTCAGATTCAATCCATATTTGTAAGTAATAATTTAACTTAGAACTATTTTATTAGGAATATACATTAAATAAAAAACAAAACAACGTAAAAAAAATAGTATTTGTATAAATAAATAAATCATTACACAGCCGTGCTACAATGCGACTTTAATTGGCATTGGCCGCTGACGAACACCAAGGACCTAATGTACTAATAATTCCTATTCAAAAAATAAACTGAAAATTTTGATATATAGCGTGAAATTATACTTTTTTCACAATTATTTACATTGTAACACATTATTAAACAAATTAACACCACTTTTGACTAAAAAAAAGGCACAGTAAAGTAATTTTTACAAACAAAAAACTTGCACCTGACATAACCGTGCCTAAGCGCGGAACCGACTGTTTAGTATAATTTAAGTGTTCTGATACACTTTTATTGCTTCCAAGTGTATTATCATAAATCACTTATTTTTTGTGCTGTCAGAATTAATATCGAAGCAGACACGAAAAGCATGTGTTATTGTCTCGAAATTTTTTATTGTGGTAAAGTTTTAATGGGATTGTATTTGTCGTCAATGGAACTGTAATGACATTTTTATTGCCTAATTGACACCTGTGGAGTCAAACTTCGGGTTTGAAGCTACACTTTTACCTGCCTGCGCGACGCAAAGAAGTGTTCATGTATGTATTTATGTACGTATGTATGTTTGCTCTTGGTGGCACACTGGAAACCAAAGCGTGGACCGATTTTGATAATCCTCACGTTAATCGATTCGTCTTAATCGGGGTATATGCTCGCACGCAGACTCGCACGGTGCTCGACGGATGTCAAAATATCACTAAATAAATTTTGCCAAAGTTTTTACTCGAGCAGCCTGTGGACGAAATACACCCGCAGTTTAACAACGTGTTCAGGATGCTGCTGCGGCTGCCGAGATTCTGCAGCGCATCTGGAATGTTCGCTGAACCCCGTACCGATGGCTTTCCAGCGATTATTCGCAAGAAAGTAGCTTCTTTTTTCCAACGCGTGCGGAACAGTAGCAACAGTATCCTGGGCATGATTGCATCTTGCCATGACTGCCCGATCCAAGATTATTGGGTTAAGATTATGTTGGGTGCGTCAGTATAGGAAAGAAGACAAATTTCTTAGCATTCCATGGATTCACCATGCGGGTGCCGGGTCCATCGTGTTAAGAGATGAGAAGAATGGTGTCTCGGGCTTGCGACCGACAATAGGCTGGTTTAAGAAAAGGAGGCCTCCCTTTTTTATTTTATTTGTATATAATACGCTCACCATCTACCATTCTACTTCTCTCCCTAAGTAGTTTTAGGATAGGATTAGTATGTAAATTAATTATAGTTTTAGGCTTAACATGTGAATATTTTTTTATTTCATTTATTGTAATTGTATTTTATATGATTACCCCTGAAATTAATGATATTGAATTCAATTAATCATGTGAGTGTCACTGAAGATATGACATTTTGGTAAGGCGACATCCAGACGCCATATTGTGAAAAAGAGAAAAACCTACATTGTTGGAAAGATTTGAGTTGTCTCGGTTTTTAATTTCCTCAACGGCTACTCCACTTAACATTTCTTTCCAGCTGTCAAACGAAAATGATATCGCTATAATTGTTATGATTTAAGTTAAAAATGGACCCGATTGTACCAGCTTTAAATTGGATTAATTACATAATTACCCTGTTTTATCGTTCCTGAATAACTATGAATTAGTTCAAAATTACCATTAAAGTTAAATGCAGATTACTACAAACGATTTAGATTTGAAATTCAAAGCCAATTCTATTGGTATTGGAAATGTATTTTAGTGACATGGGACAGGTCTAAATTTGTCCCCAATGCCGTATCGATTGTGGTTTCAATTGTTACATTATTAATCTTCCATTGAGTATTATTAGATATGATTTAATATAATAAATTCCTATTAGTGATAATGTTTTGGAAAAAAAATGTTTTGCGTTGATAGTGTTTTGTTTTCTCCATCATAGTTTTCCTAGTACAATTCTTACTTAGTCAGAGAAAACATTAACTGCTAAATAGCTGGTCTTTTGCCAACAGCTTACTTATGGACCGGTTTGTTGTTTAGTCTTCCATTAGCAGGTGTAGCAGTAAAATCATAAACATAATGACTTGTCACAAAATGCCTGTGAAAATATAAATGCCTGGTTTATTAAATAAATATATATTTGATTTTGATTGTTGGCTACCCTTCACCCCTCACGGTATATTGTGCATTCATATAAGTTAATATACCAGTTGATAGTTTTGGAAGGTAAAATAATAAACTAAGAAACGCAACTAAAATATACATTTTAAAGAAATGATTACTTATCTAGTAAGGTCTCCTGTCAGAGAATGTCTAGCGCCATTAAGCCTGCCCCTTGTACATAAATATTTTTCCAGACAGGTCACACAGCGCCATCTAATTTCCGTGGTAAGCTACGAGGCTTGTATTACGGAAACTAGATGGTTGATAAACTACATATTATACTTTTTTTTTGTAAATATATACATATTAAATATATATTTTTTTTTTTAATAAATACGTTAAATACACACATCAAAAGTGTCTAGGGATCAACATATATTTTTGCAATAACTTTTCTCCTGATTGATATTCATTAAAATTTTCTTTAAGGATTGATCAAATAAAATGTTTTCGTTTGTCTACAGTAACGATAAACCAAGTCACCTTTGCATTAGTAAAAAAACTGGCCATTTTCCTAATAAAGGGATTTTTGACATTTGAACCACTAACATTAAAGTTCGAAAAAAAGACTGAAATAACAGTTTTTTTTTTAATTTTATTGGGTAACTTAAACAATTAATAATCCGTGTTTCTACCGCGAACACTAACAACACAAGAACATCGGTTTGGCATACTCAAAATGAGTTCATCCAAATCACGCTGTGGAATGGCCGCCCATGTTCGTTGCAACAACAAAAAAAGGTCTTCTTGCGACTGGATACCCTCCATATTCGGCAGAGCTCTTCTCTGAAGAATATCCCATGCATGCTCAATCGGGTTCAAGTCTGGCGACTGAGCAGGCCAGGGCAGGACATTGATGTTAGCTGCGGCGAGAGTCTGTCTTACAACTCTTGCGGTGTGCGGTCGTGCATTATCATGCATTAACTGAAATAAGGGACCGATATGCACTTGTAGAGGAACGATGACGTCTGATACAACCGTCTCAGCATAAATTTGAGCGTTGAGGTTGCCTCTGATCCAAATCAACTCAGTTCTTCCGCCGATCGAAATACCCGCCCATACCATGATGGTTCCACCACTATAAGGATGGACTTCCTGGCAGGATTTTAATCGCTGTTGGCGTCCAGGGGTTCTCCAGTGTCGTATACGTCTTGTATCCGGCCTCATACCAAAACGAGACTCATCAGAAAAGCACACGAAACGCCATTGTTCTTCTGTCCAATTTCTGTGTTCAAGAGCCCATTGATATCGAGTCCTACGATTGTGCATTGCTATAGGTGGTACCCGTAGCGGTCTTCGGGAATGAAGGTTCACTTCATGCAAGCGGTTTCTGACTGTTTGGTCGCTAATTAAGTTCCCTGAAGAGCGATGAAGGCTCACGGCTAACATCATGGCGGTTATTGTTGGAGTTCTTCGAGCTGTGATTTGAATGTATCGGTCTTGTCTCCGTGTGGTGCAGCGATACCGTCCTCCTTGGCGCTCAGCCACGGTACCAGTGGTTCGGTAACGTGTCCAAAGTCGACTGATAACACTCTGACTTGTATTCAGAGCTAAAGCCACAGTACGTTGCCGGGAACCAGCTTCTATCATTCCCACGGCTCTGATCATTTCTTCCCTGCTTAAATGACGTCGCCGCTCCATAATAACGTTGGTTTTAATCAGTAGTAGGGAAACAGTAGCACTAATAATGTCTTCAATGCGTCTTATGTTTTTATAGGGAAAATATTGACAGCTGATTTTCATCTTTTACTCGAATTTGATTGACAGTTCCTGTTTTAAATTATGAAATGCACCAAAAAGGATCCATATAAATTTATAAAATCATAAATTTATTACAAAGCCACATCTCAATCACAAGAAATCCGCATAAACATGCTTGATCCCTAGACTTTTTTGATGTGTGTATATAGTGCAATAAAGTTTTAAATAAATAAATACATATTCAAAAGAACTATTGTTTGCATGTAATGTAAGCCAAAGGGTTTTAATGATGCTAACAGGGAATGATCAATAAAAATAAAAGTAATCTAGAAGAAATCTGGTATGTAATAACCGTAAAAAATGATACCAAAAACATTAAACATAGGCAAGAGCCTAAATTAAAAAAAAACACGCATATTAATAAGTAAACTTAAAAACACATTCCTTACTAAAGAGTTTGATCTGAAACACAATAAAAATAAAAAATTAGGTATGTAATAAAAAAGGTTCAAAATATCAACATTGCATTAAGTATATTCTACTTGACAATAACATAAAACTGAAATTAAATGTAATGATTATAATGACCATAACAAACAACGCCTAATGTCTTTGCCTACTTTAAATAAGAACAGGCATTTCAATAACTATATTGATAAGTAGATACTAAAAAAACACATAACGAAAACAGTTTGATCTGAAATACAAAAAAAAACAAAACTAATATTGAAGCAGGTGATAAAAAAAGGTTCAAAATACACAATAGTACCTATCAATGTTGCATTTAAGGAGAAATCCACGTACAAAATGAGGTTCCACCGGTTGTAATAGGCAATAAAAAAAAGATACGAACGCAACAGAAGCCCCGGAACGTGACTGAGGAAGCACAACACTCAGCCGGGTTATAGAACTTCCTAGTACGACGAGGAAACAGTCTTATCTAATTACATAGAAAGCCGTATTCTCAAATCCTAAAATATTCCTAGAAAACGAGCAATAAAATTAAATTAATTCAAATCAGAAGATTATTAAAAAGACAAAAAAGTATCTAGCGGCTGTAATTTAGAAAATATATTTGATGACCAGTAGGGTTTACGAGGATTAATAAAAATAATGGAATTCAATGAAATATTTATGATAAAATCAGGTGACTACGATGCCTAAAAAATATTATTACACAATACATGTCAGCTTTCTTAGGAGTATATAGATTTGGTGGTACAATATGGTAGTCGACTAGTGCCATTGTGTCTTCGACAAATTTTGAATATTTTTATCGAGGATTTCTGGTACTCAAGAAAAACATCAAGAGGTAAATTCAATCAAATTCTTACTTACCTAAACTAATCCAGCTTTTTGTATTGAACACGATATGTGTCATGGCCCCCACCTGATTGTAAGACCTAAGGTCTAAGAATGGAATCTACTTGGGACCTATTATTTATTTATTTAAAACTTGTAAATCTATACAAAACAACATTTAACAACAGTTAACATTGGGACATTTAAATTTGTGTACGGTGCAAATAGAGAAATAAAATATAAAAATTAAACATAAATAATATTAAAAATTAACATACATAGACAACTATAATATATACACATACATACTAATACTACATAAAAAGTATATAATAATACATAAATACCTTAATATTGAACTACGTACAATAGATTTAAGTCAGTAAAAGTTAAGCTAGAGACTTATACAAATTACCTAATTACCTGACATCTTGAAATTAAAGGAAAATCCTTGAAGCAGTGGTATGTTATAAGCTGATTATTATTATCGTCTTGTATTCGAATTCAAATTTGAATAGTTATCTAGAATAGGTCTCGAATCGATGGTAGGATAGGACGCGCGAGGACGTGATCGTAATGTTCGGGAACTGCGAAATCTTGATGAATTGCCATTCGGTTACCTAACTAATGTGCTTTACTCAAATAGAACCTAGGATATTAACTATCTTTGGTTTATGAGTATATTTCAAAGGTATATCAAACGTAACTATTAAAATGAAAGGTTTAATAATTTGAAAGTTTTTTTGGGTTTTGCTTTAGCAATATGCTATTGACAACATTAACTGAGAATCTATCTAAATTATAGCTTAAACAAATCCTTCTCCATACGACGATTATGAAAATTAATAAGCAGAAACAACCCAAGTTCTCTTTAATAATATGTTTTTACTTGCTATTGCTTCTTTAGCTATTGGAAGAAGACATTATACTTGTACAATGTACATATCACTAATAAAATATTACAAATATTGTTCGTGATTAGACGGAATTTGTTTAAGTCGAACTAACAAACAGGGGGTACATACGCGTACAATAAAATTACGATACTATCTTAAAGTTTAATTTAATAGCCTGATTTATTTATTAAAAAACTATATTTTAATTTACAATCGGCAAACATAATGCCGTAACGCATTCTCTGACCGTTGACCGGGAATTGATGATGAGATGAGATTTCTTTGTCACTCTTAGATCGAGGATAGTGCAATGATATTAATACTAATAAAAACACACATATGAGCATTATGTAATCACAAGAAAAAGTGCTGGAGATTAATGCCATCCTCAATTATCATCCCAGCCCCTAGAACACAAAGTACTTGACCTCCACTGTTGAAGATGGGCTTTCCAGATTTTTTTGAGTTTTTTGTCTACACTCGCCAAGCTGGCCAGACGGGTTGACGAGGGTGTCATATATTTTTTATGACAATTTATTAACGATTTTACAATAGTTGTATTAGTGGAACCGGGACCGATGGCTTAACGTGATCGCTGTGGTATGGGGTGTAGTAAATCTATAATAAATGTACGTAAGAAATTTCTTATCGGTACATGCTGGGAAGGAAAGCGTTCTTACAACTGAGCTCTGATTAATGTACCAGCATGTACCAATAAGAAATTTCTTATTGGTACATGCTGGGAAGGAAAGCGTTCTTACAACTGAGCTCTGATTAATGTAGGTTTATAATCACGACCACGTGGTACAAAATGGACGACACTTTGATGATGATGGTTTTTATAACAATGGCCTGCCACGCCGTCAATCAGGCAAAGGCGGCCCGAGCCATGTTACGTCCTGTTATGAATTCCAGATTGCCGCTTAGGTTGAAGGTCCGGATCTACAAGATGTTCATCCGTTCCCGTCTTACCTACGCTGGGCCAGCCTGGCACCACCTTCTGGCCAAGACTAATAGGGACAAGATCCAAAGTCAGCAGAACATATCGCTCAGAGTGGTCTCCCGAGCGCCATGGTTCGTGCGTAATTCCGTCATAGCTCGAGATCTGGAGATGCCTACTATTGAAGAGTTTGTCGTTGGCCTGACTAGACGTATGTTCTATCGGGCCGACAACGGACACTTCAAGCATCTCCAGAATATCGCTCCGTCTTGCGCTCGGCTCCCCAACGGGAGATCACTTCCTAGAGAAGTGCTCCTGGAGGAGAACTGAAGTAACCGAACCCAGATCCCCTGGGCTCGTGAGCCATACGGGCGCTGTTATACCAGTAACGGTGGCCAGCACAAAAGGTGCACGAATTACCAGCGGGTGATTACTCGCTGAGATCCTGCCGGGGAGAACGGGGGAATGTCCCCATCCCCAACCCAGGCCCATTAGACATCCGGGCCTGGACGACCCCACTGTCTGTCTGTTTTTATAGCGCAATTAAAAACCGAATTTTGATACAAAACATAAATATATGTTTAGCACTCTGCAGTTTTCATGTTATTTGACATAAAGCAGTCGACTAGTCGTTGTTAATGAGATACAGTTAGCGGTTGTGACTCTCCTCGACTGACACAATATTCTAAAGCTTTGCATACATTTTGTCAATATGGCTGTGTTTGAAGGTTTAAAGTACGTTGATGACTGAAGCCTTATTATCGTTGAAAAATCGTGGATATTTAATATCATTATTTTGCATAGTTGTAATTCTAGTGGAAGACTAAGCAGTAAAGCTGCCAATGCGTAAGCTGTTAGCAGAAGACATATCAGAAACAGAGCTAAAATATTTAAATATCTGGGCCACTGGGTCACTGAGGACCTTAAACAAAATGTAGATATTGAGCGGGTACGTAGGTCGTTGGCTGTCCGATGTAATATGTTAGCCCGTAGGTTTGCGCGCTGCACCGCCCAGGTAAAAGTGAATCTTTTTAGGGCATACTGCGAGTCCTTTTACACGTGCAGCCTATGGGTGGACTATATTCGGAGAGCGTATAGCGACCTGCGCGTCTAGTATAATAATGCGTTTGGGATCCTGATGGGGCTGCCGAGGTTCTGTAGTGCCTCGGGTATGTTTGCTGATTCGAATTATGCGCAAAAATCTGCGTCTATGCTGTGCCGCATGAGAACCAGTACCAACAGGCTCCTAAACGTATTTGCAGATCGGTGGGACTCTCCGCTGCTGGAGCACTGGATACAGCTACATACAGTCAAGTAGATAGCCTCCAGTAGCGGATAGTTTAAAATAATTTATTAGTTATACTAAATATATATTAAGTAAAATTGTTACTAACAATTTATGGATGTAAAGTCCGAAATATAAGTTTATTATTATTATTATTATTAGCTATTCATATTTCGTTCAGTGAGCGAGTAAAGTTTACTTCTCCTTTTACTTCACATGAGGTTGTGTTTTCTTGAAATATAGGTCTTACAAAATATAAAAGGAAAATATTATATTATTTATCATCAACATTGTGTGCCTGTCTCTCTCCACTGCTGAATATATAATATATAGATTCTGCAAGAATTGCACATGATACGAGGGGCGTTCAAAATATTCTCGGTATGTGGATAAAAACAAACAAGTACGAAAAGTTTGATATTTTTATTTTTCAATATACTCCCCCCCTATGTTCATACACTTATAAGATCGATCAATTTTTTTTTTTAATCCCTCATAAAAATATTTTTTATCTTTGGTGTAAAAATGCTCCTCCACGGCCGTCTTCAACGCTTCATCGTCAGAAAATTTATTTCCACGCAGATCCTTTTTAAGATTGGGAAACAAAAAGAAGTCGCTCGGGGCTAAGTCCGGACTATAGGGTGGATGAGTAACAGTTTCAAACCCACATTTAACAATAGCTGCCTTGGCAATATGAGCAGTATGGACAGGGGCGTTGTCATGCAGAAGCAGAACACCTTTGGTTAACTTTCCTCGCCTCTTTTCTTTGATCGCATCTCTTAATTGACGTATAACGTTAGCGTAGTACTGCCCTGTGATATTTACACCTTTTTCTTTATAATCGATAAGCAAAACTCCTTCACAATCCCAAAATATTGTGGCCATGACCTTGCCAGCTGACGGGATTACCTTGAACTTCTTGGGATGAGCTGAACCCTTAATGTGCCACTGCATGGACTCCTGTTTGCTCTCTGGGTCATAATGATGAACCCAGGTTTCATCTCCAGTAACTATTTTTTGCAGCACCTCATCGGGATTTTCACCACACAGGTCGATAAAATCTGAACAGCAAGCCACACGCATATCCTTTTGAAGAAGCGTCAGCATTCGCGGAACCCATCTTGCACTTACTTTTGACATATTAAGATGGTCATGTATAATGTCATGTACGGTACCAATAGAGAGATTGGTTACTTGAGCTATAGATTTTACCTTCACTCGGCCGTCTTCCAATATAAGTTTTTCCACTTTATCAATATTTTCTTGTGAGGTAGCCACTACAGGCCGGCCAGGTCTAGGGTCATCTTCAATACTCTCCCTTCCACGCTTAAATTCGCTTGACCATTTTTGAATAGTAGATAAAGAAGGAGCAGACTCACGGTAAACACAATCCATTTCCTCTTTTATGGTTTTTTGATTTTTACCCTGTTTTGTCAAGAATTTTATGACGGATCGGTGCTCTAATTTCGTTAAAATTGTTAATTCGCTCATGGTGTTCATGTTTGTTCGGCAATTGCAGAAAAACAAAAGAACATCTCGGTTCCAATTTTACTTTTTTTTAATGTCAATGGATGAATCTTAGCGGCCAGTAACAAATATATATATAAAAGAGGTTGTAACGTATCAATACCGAGAATATTTTGAACGCCCCTCGTATTTTGCCACTCTTATTTAAATTTACCAGCGTGGAAAGGTCCATTTCTTAGTCCAGCGGGAGATCGTCCTACTCGGCATCGTCACGTCACGTGGTACCCACTGCAGAACTAATTCACTGTAAGTTACTACATCCTTTGTCTGTCCCATTGCTTTATAAATTAAAAATCATCAAATTATAACTATTATAATTAAAATAGGATATAAACTTAAAATATCAAATCATATTACTGTACTTTCAAATTACAACTCTATTTATGCTTGCGTACTGTCGTC
The DNA here is from genome assembly GCA_910589645.1 of Tinea semifulvella. Lineage (NCBI taxonomy): Eukaryota > Metazoa > Arthropoda > Insecta > Lepidoptera > Tineidae > Tinea > Tinea semifulvella. The sequence continues at coordinate 5,834,083 of OU342608.1, read as the reverse complement.
ATTCCGTAGTCATTTTTGATTACGTAAATGTCAGTATGCCAGTATCTGCTTAATGACTAAGCCGGATGCAATGTTGAGTTGAGTTTTTCATTTGTTTCTCGGGTGATAAAATATGGATAGGTCACTGGATTTGGATAAGCAGCTTAGGATTTGAACTGTTTTGCAGTCTTCTACTAGCAGGTTTGGAATAAATATAACATTATTTCAAAGTGTTCCTATGTTTTTAGTTGAATATATTTTTGCTTTTTTTAATTTAGGTACATTAGTTTTAATAAGTTTTTTTTTATTGTCATCAATCACTATAGGCTCTACCTGAAATAAATGCAATACATTAAATTTCCTTATTTCTATATCAAGTAACCAAATATGATATGCTGGAGACATCGACGAGCTCATCACTTGTCATGATGTGCCTATAGTAAACTTAACTAAATGGGAATCGACTTCCGTAAAAGCGTGGATTATGATCACCCCGCAAAGAATTACGATCGCGACGATGATTATGAAGTATTAACCAAATAATTAAGTTGCCTTATCACTTGTTTCTTATTTTTCTATGAAATATCACATTAGCCATTGCACGATGTCTTTATAAACAATGTCGATATCCTTGGGTTGGTTAACAAATAAATAATATAAGTCGTGAGATCATAATGTCATGTCAAACTAAATTGGGATTTAGACCTAAGCGGTATATAAACTATGTCACTGTAAATTTGCTACATTGAAAACCAGGCCAGTCATTATATTCGAGTGCAGGTAAAGCCTAACCTACGTCAGTACCACCCTTGTCATTATTTTAATGACCACGTTCGCCACTGCTCTTCAACCCCCACAGGCGGCGCGGTTAAATATTCACAGTAAAAAGTTGTTGAAAGTAGAATAAAATACAAAGCAAGTGACTCCGTCGAGCATTTCTAGTTTACGATGGTTATCATTGACTTGTATGTAAAAACTAGACGTACAGGTAAAGATATCAGTTTTCCAGCGTTTGCTGTTAACCTTTAAGTACCGACGCCGTGCGGTCTGAGAGGCCCCGGCAGGCACTTGACTTGCTCACTCAATGAGAGTGCTCACGTTGATTTCGGAGCAGGAAGTAGTGGTGTCGCATGCGCATTTGATGTGTAATTACGATTTAAAATTCCGACGCGGCCTCTCAGGCCTCACGTCAGTATTTAAGTAAGTTTTTTGTATTATTTTTTTTATTACAGAAAACAAATATTTTTACAGATATTGTGAGCTATGGATATACCAGAGACTTCAGGTAGTAAAATAATTATACGAAAGATCTACAGCATTAAAAGAGATCTTAAATAATTCGAGTCCAAATTACCATCAAGTGGGCGCAAGGTCGTGCTAGTATACATAAGTAAATTGTTAAATTTATCCTACTATAAACTTTTCATTGCTCCTATAATTATTTTAATTTGTCCCCAAGGTTTGACAGTCAGAAAATGTCTACAGTTATTAATTTCGCTTTTGTACTGTATGCAGTATTTTTTTTCATTAACTTGGTTGCTAGTGTGCTGCGACTCTCCACGCCAGTTCGCAATACGAGACATCCTGATCTGTTCGTTATTTCTAACTCACGCACAAATTATACGTCTAACTGTCTGACGAAGAGGATACCAAAGAAATACAACAGGCTGTTTTCGCATGTTGATATATTCAATCTGTCAAAAAAAAAATACAACTTAGATATATTCAATCTGTCAAAAATACAACTTAGATATATTCAATCTGTCAAAAATACAACTTAGATATATTCAATCTGTCAAAAATACAACTTAAATCTAAAATATTGGACTCTATACAATAGTGCACATACATACACACCTACATTCATTTTCATACACCAACATACTTCTACACACATCATTCCAAATCAGTACATTTTTATTTTATATTTAGAGTGAGCCTTTTGTTTTTAATAATGTTTTTTATAAGTTTAGTAAGGAAAGGTAATTTCATAAATGGCTATGTGTTTAGATATAAGTTTAACTGTTTATATAAGAAAGTCAATAATGAAATTAAATTAAATAAATAAAACTAAGTAGGTATTACTGCGGCATAAATGTCAATGGAGAATACATCTCACACCTCCGATTCGCGGATAACATGGTTATCATGGCCAGCTCGCTCAAGGATCTTAGCAGAATGTTAAACGGCTTAAACGTGGCTTCTCAGCAGGTTAGCCTCGGAATGAACCTGGATAAGACTAAGGTTATGTTCAATGACCATGTCAAGCCGAGGCCAATCTGTGTGGGAAATGCTACTCTCGAAGTTGTGCAGGAATACGTCTACCTTGGACAGACTATTCAGCTAGGCGCTGCTAACTTCAGCAAAGAAGCCGACAGACGCATTCAGCTAGGATGGGCGGCATTCGGGAAACTTCGACATATCTTCTCATCGTCCATACCACAGTATTTGAAGACAAAAGTCTTCAACCAGTGCGTCCTCCCCGTAATGTCGTACGGAGCAGAGACGTGGACACTGACAGTGGGTCTGGTTCACAAATTCAAGGTCGCTCAGCGAGCTATGGAGAGAGCTATTCTTGGTATTTCTCTGATGGATAGAATTCGAAACGTTGAAATTCGTCAGAGAACCAAAGTTACTGACATAGCATTCAAAATTAGCAAGCTGAAGTGGCAATGGGCCGGACACATCTGCCGCAGAACCGACGACCGATGGGGCAAACGGGTTCTGGAGTGGAGACCACGTGCGGGACGACGCAGAGTGGGACGACCCCCCGCCAGATGGACGGATGACCTGAGGAGGGTCGCTGGTAGGGGTTGGATGAGGATTGCAAAAGACCGCGTGCAGTGGCGAGCCTTGGGGGAGGCCTATATCCAGCAGTGGAGAGACACAGGCTGATGATGAAGTAGGTATATGTAGGTACCTGTATTTATATATTATCTACTTTAAAACTTTTCAAGTTTTTTTTAAGACCATAAGGAGACCCCAAGGCACCTACGGACTAAATCAATATAAACCTTCTCTCTTCCACTGTTTACCGTTACAGCTAAGCTTTGAGTTGTGTCTACTGAGTGAAGCTCATTCTTTCGTTCGTCGAGTTAATTTTCCATTGCACCTACCTTATATACTTACTGCTCTCGTTGTACAGAACGTTTGACCGTCCTAGGATGTAAATCGACATCACGTCCATCTTTGTGCTTTATGCACACCAATATTCAAGAAAAGAGTGTACAGTCATTTTTATAAGTCACTAGCTTAAATTTTTACTGACTTTAATCTATTGTAGGTAGTTATTTTTAACATTAAGGTATTTATGTATTATTATATAATTTTATTGTATTATATTTATGTAGTATTAGTATGTATGTGTATATATTGACCGCCTCCGTGGTTTAGTGGTAACAAACGTTGCCGTGAACTCGGGAGGTCGTGGGTTCGACCGGGGCAAGTTGTACATTGTATAATTTGTCTCGGTCTGGGTGTTTATATGTATAAGTAATATGTATATATTTACAAAAAAAAAAGTATAATATGTAGTTTATCAACCATCTAGTTTCCGTAACACAAGCCTCGTAGCTTACCACGGAAACTAGATGGCGCTGTGTGACCTGTCTGGAAATATTTATTTATTTATTTATATTATATATTTAATATTATTTATGTTTCATTTTAATATTTTATTTCTCTATTTGCACCGTACTCATAATTAAATGTCCCAATGTCCCAAAGGTTAAATTTTTTAATAAAAATATAAATAAATAAAATATTACTAAATTGAAAAAGAAGCCCAGTCCGTATTAACTCAATGATGGTAACAAAATTATCAAACAAAATTTATTTACTCAACAAAGTTATGTTCCATTTTGGCTTTTAGGATTTGACAATTTTGGTTTGAGACTCTCTGTATTACTGTTATTAGTTATTTAGGTAAGTGTACGAGGCTTTTATTGCTTATGCGAGTACGTTTGGAGGTATTATATGGTTTTTAATTACTTTTTGCTATGGAGAGAGCTATGCTCGGTATTTCTCTGATGGTGTCGGGTCGGTATTTGTCAGAAACGTAGGTACACTAAAAAATACACTATCTTAATGTTGTTTTTGGTCAGTTTTGGTCAGTATTTGTAAAAAGCCACCCGGAACTTTTTGAAAACTCTAGGGGATAATTGCAATTTTAAAACGCGTTTTCCTAGTAGAATAATTATTTCATCGCATAAAAGTACCCAATATAGCCGAAATTGTTATGCAATGCCAACAAAGATATTTAATAATCTTCCAGTTACTATAAGGGAGTATAAAGTATCATCACGACCATTTCCCTTTCGGGGTGGTCAGAAACCACGCTTATAAATAAGCGGATTCACATTTAGCCAAGTTTATAGTGAAGTAAAGCCCAATCATGACAAGTGGCAAGCTCGTCGATGTCTCCAGCGTACCAAACTCGAGAAATGTCACAAATAAATTAAATTACAAATAATTAATTATTTGAATAATGCTGCCACTAAAACTGTTGAAATTAAGAGTCAAACAAATGCTGGTTAATAAATATTTTTATTCGACTAAAGAATACCTAGATACTAAGCTCGACAAAGTCATGTGACAACTCGTAAATAAAAAATTGCATGCTAGAAATTTCATTTCATTTGATTTAAAAATATTACATTTACAATAACCTATTAGAGGCCTGGAGAATCATCCATTAAGCGCTTGGTAGTCCAGGGGAAAGTCGATAGCAAGAGGATGCGTGGTAGGTCTCCGATGAGATGGACCGATCAGGTGAATGTTGTAATGGATCATCCCTTACAAGAGTGCACTAGAAATGCGACTAGGATCCGACAGGAGTGGCGATTGTTAAGCATGCCACTAGCACTCCAATGGCGACCACGACCACTCTGCCAACAGTCTCGCGACTGAGAAGAAGAAGAATCAGGGGCCTAATTCTTGCGTGTCGGTTTGAAATATTCGAATGAAAAGCAACATATCTCCACAGATAACTGTCAGTTTCATTCGAGCGGACATGCGTGTCGAAGGAGCGAAAATCGGGGCCCTGTTCATGAAACATATAGCATACGTTCGTAATTGTAAATAGTAGTAACTGCCTCTGTGGTCTAAGGTTAAGTCCGTGGATATAGACTCGGAGATACCGGGTTCGATTCCTGGTTGCGATATAATAATATTTATTAATTTGAATAAATTTAATTTATTTGTGATATTTCGAGTTTGGTACGCTAGAGATATCGGCGAGCTTGCCATTTGTCATGATTGGCGCGTGAAGATATATATATATATATAAGTATATAAAACTCTAATGAATGAGCTCTAATTAAGATGACAATTAATACTATATCCCTAAACTTAAATTACATTCGTCCGAGGTTTATTTCGGGAACAGGGTCTAAAGGATGAACATAGACAAATATAATAAAATAAGAACCGGCCATATTAGATGCATAGATATATAAGGCCAACCTATCTCCTCCAGAAGGGCCGGGAGACCCGTCACGTTCCTGCAGACCTTTGGAAGAGTCCTCGCAGTCTGTAGGAACCTCAGTCTGGGTGTAGCACTATAGCACTCTATAAGAACATGCCAACTCTTCCACTCCCATCCATCCTCCACACAGTGGGCAATTTGTTTTAATTTTTATTCTATGTGACCTTGCGCCAACCTGATGGAAAGTAGCTTGCATATCTATGAATATTAGCAACTGCAATCAGACATTCATGACTGACATCAGTCCCTAACAATATGCTGGCTTGACTAGATGTCTTTTCACACTTTACTTGCAGGACTCCAGGTTATAGGAAAGTGGAGACACAGATATTTATAGTGTTAAACGGGTCCTCCACTTAACTATTCCTTCCAGCTTTGTAAAGGGATCCCTCAGGAGATTAGTTGTAAACACTCCATACCTCGAAAAGCATAAATGTTACTGTTTTTAATATATCCGGTGAGTTATTTTTTTACTGCCAACATTGATGTCGAACCAATTCAGCCCCCAGCCCAAAACATAGTCATCGATTTTCGCAGTAAATATTTTTGTAAATCGTGGTTAATTTTTTGACCATACGTCTATGTTAAGAAGTTTTTGTACAGAGAGACATCCGTCCAACGTCGGCTTCACCAGATGGGATGACCACCCACGCAATATAGAGATTGTATGAAACTGTATTTTATATAGTCCTTATTGTTGGATTCTAACAACAATCTTGTTATTTTTTTTCTCGCTCGCACACATTAATATTTAAAAAAAAGTCTTGAGTGTAAAGGGCTTACCACCTAAAACGGTCGCTGCATTTAGATTAATTTACAAATATCCTCAAATATTATTTACTAAAAGCTAAGGCAAATTTGGGGTCAAATGTCGTAGTCAGGTAATGACGTCATACGAGTATAGCTTATTAAATCTTATTGTCATATACATCGTGTCATTTATTAAATAGGCAATATTTTAATATTATAATCTAGAATAAAAAATAAAGAACTACGCATTTTTTATTTCAACTATTTAGTAATTAATTCTTAAGTTACGGTGCAGCAAAGTTATCCTAAAAATATTGCCACTCATACTGAGCCTAATAAGGACAACGCCCCTTTACAGCTGCATCCAACCTTAGTATATATAACCAATATACGACTATATAGTAGAAGACTGTTGTCTGCTTTCTCGTATCCGACTATTTTTCTGTGTCATTGTATTAATTACATTGCATTATGACAAAAGTGTTAACTTTGACAAATCCAAGTGTTCCCAGAAACAAGGTTCCTACGGATAATTAATAAACAATAAACATTTCAATTTGGTAGCGAAATGTCGACGATCGCGCGAAAGTTCACTTAAGTAATTCGTTCTCTCTCTATTTTATCTTTTGGCTGTGAGTAAGATCAATTAATAATTACGGCCGGAAATAATCTATGATCAACATTTTGATATAATTCCACGTGGTTTACAAGACATGGTCAGTTTGTCCCTTTGGGTATTTATGGCAATGACGTGCTTCATACGTATACGTTATACATGTCAAAAGAATATTATAATTTCTGCAATTTTAGTACGCGGCCTTATTGACCATACAGTAATGTTTTGTTTTTCGGATAATATTTATTATTATTAAAATTAAAATTCATTTTTTTATTTCAAAATGCTTCTTCCAATTACACTCATTTAAAAATTACACTTGGTATAAGCTGTATTAATGGAAAGCTTTATCAAAATTCGATTAGTAATTTTTGCGTGAAAGAGCAACAAATAATATAAATAATAATATTAGTAGAATATGGTAGATGTATGCTTTAGGATGGAAAAAAGCGTTCTTATAATTCGCTTACCACTCAAACAAAAAATTAAATTATTTTCTATAATTTTGTAATTTACAAGAATAACACTCAAAGCCTGTTACAAGACAATGTCGCAAGTGAAGACTAATATTTTAAATAAATATATTTATTAAAATTATTAAATATTTATGTGCCACCAGGAATCGAACCTGGTATCTGTCTAAATAAAAATAAATAAACAGTTTTTTTATACTAACACATGTGACCTTGCGCCCACCTGATGATAAGTGGCGTGCAAAGTCAATGTTAGCAACTGAAATCAGTCACTAGATATTAGTCCCTAACACTATGCCAGGTTAACTAGATGCGTTTTCACACTTCGCTTGAAGGACTCCAGGTTATAGGAAAGTAGAAACACAGAGACTGAAAGAGCATTCCACATCTTTATTGTGCGACAGATGTATGAGTCCTCAAATTTATACGTATGCGAAAAGTTTACTAGTTTTCACACATTTTATGAAGTCGCATTGAATCTTTACTATTTTCTTTTTTGTTTGTTTTATGGTTATGTGTAGTTCATTTTAAATGTGTTATTGTTTTTACTGTGTGGTAATTATTTATATATTTATCATATTATGTATGTAATAATGTGTATGTTTATCAGTATATATATATTTATAATATGTATTTCATATATGTATTATATATTAGGTTACGTCAAGTTAACTTATTCTCTTTATGTAATTATTTTTGCACCTACTCCTAGATTATTTTTTGATCTCTCTCTTGTCCCAAAGGTCGACTGTCAGAGAATGCCTAACGGCATTAAGCTTCGCCTTTTGTACTATTGTGCAATAAAGTTTTTAAATAAAAAAATATATATATAAAAAAATAAATAAAAAATTGGTGACTACGGTATGTGGGTGCATATTCTGACCTGTGCGTTTGGTTCGGTTGCGGAATGGAGAGGAAGGGATAAGGTTATAGAGCTCTTCCGAGCACTCATCATAGTATAGCAGGTAGAACACACTTAAAGAAGCTACATCTCGGCATAGGGATTCAAGAGTTTCAGATATAGTGGCATTGTCCACAATTCGAACAGCTCACCAGGCCGTTGTATAGCATCCATGAGGTATTTGGCGGAACCATCCCAAAGATGATAAACAATATTCTACGGATCATCTGATCTGTGCTTTGTACAGCAACAGTCTGATTAATTGATTGTTCAATATTCCGAGCTTTTTTGGAGATGCTTTTAATGTAGTTCTTAACCGCTAGACCACGGAGGCAGTACTTAATGTTCAAAACGTAACTATTAAACAATTATTGTTTAAGAACGCTAAAGCCTAATTGCATGTTTCAAACGAATTTGAATATTTCCCATCGAGTTATCGCTGAACGTTTATTGCCACGCAATATGTGTCACATCGCTTTCCACATTCCACAGTCTTCTACGTTAAGGCTCCTTCATGTCGCCATTTTGTTTTGTCTCAAAATAATGTCAAATAGAATCCATACTAAAACAATTTATTTATATAAAACTTTTTGCACTATTCAAACTTAGGGACATTACGAACATTGTATTGAAAAATAGAAGGTAAATATATGAATAAAGATAATAATTAAGTACAAAAAAAAAATTTTTTTATAAAAAACGGATTTACATTTTATTACTTTATTAATAATTATAAGTATATTATATAATTGTGTTATGTATATGTATTAATAATATATTATTATATTAATAGTATATATATTTAATTTTCTTTTTATTATTTAACCATAGTTATAAGTTTTTAAGTCGAATTTATTATTATTTATTTTCTTTTCATTATATAAACTCTGGAAGTAGGAGCGGGGCTGCCTGTAGCACGGGTCCTAACCGGCCTTGTACGGGAGCCTCGGTGTCAATTTTGTAAAAAAACTATTTTAAAAGAAATAAAAACATTTTTATATTTGATTGATTGATTTAGCTTATTACTATCAAGTTCATAATGACAAGTGGCAAGTTCGTCAATGTCTTTAGAATATCTAACTACAGAAACATCACAAATAAATTTAATGAATGTGGCTTCACCAAGAATCTAACGCCATCACTCCGCGTCTAAATCCACGGACTTAAATTCTATTTGGATATAAAACATGTTGGTATTTAATTATAGTCTAAGTCCGCTATTTTATATTAGACGGTTGCCCAACGAATAATATCGCAATTTTTATTTTTTTATTACTGTGACTAAATAAAACATTCTGTATTTTTACAATAACTGATAGCAAGATTCTCGAACGTATTTTTGGTACTTAATGATTACTTAAGTCACAATAAACCTGTATAAACCTAAAATAAACGTTCGAGAAACTAGCTCACTGTCGCTTATAAGAATCAAATTTTTAGAAATAACTTCAAACGCCAAACGTTTGACCCTTGGAAACGTTCATTGCTATCCAGATGACAGCACGGTTCATGGGCGATACCTTAGGACACGAGCTGTGGGAGCCGTCAAAGTAGAGGAGTTGCGCCGTTCCCTGACGACGGAACTGGACGGCACCCTTCGCAAAATTTCTGCGTGGGGTGCCCAAAACCTAGTCCAGTTTAATGCCAGTAAGACTCAGGCATGCGCGTTGACGGTCAAGAAATCTCTCTACTCTCCTATTCCTACTCTTCAGAACACCGTGCTGGAACTTCAACCCAGCTTTAACAAACTCGGAGTCGAAATACGCTCAGATCTAAACCACAGAAACTACATTGAGAGCATTACCAAAACAGCGTCGAAAAAACTTGGGATACTGAACAAGGTGAAGCGGTTTTTCCTGCCTGCTCTAAGACTTATGCTGTATAAAGCTCAGATAAGGTCATGCGTGGAATACTGTTCTCACCTCTGGGATGGCTCCGCTAAGTATCTTACAGATGCTCTCAATGTCCTGCAGAGGCGGGCAATTCGGATAGTGGACGACACCACAGTCTCTAAAACTCTCGAATCACTGCAGCTTCGCCGTGACGTTGCCTCTCTGAGCGTGTTCTACAAGCTATACCACGGCGAGTGTTCTGAGGAGCTCCATAACCTTATCCCTTCTTCTCTATTCCGCAACCGAACTACACGCACAGGCCAAAATATGCATCCACATACCTTACCCACTATCCCTACGCGTACTCATAAATTTGGAGACTCTTACATCTGTCGCACGCTGAAGATGTGGAATGCTCTCTCAGCCAGTGTGTTTCCCCACTCTTATAACCTGGAGTCCTTCAAGCGAAGTGTGAAAAAGCATCTTGTTAGGCCGGTATAGTGGTAGAGACTGATGTCGGTCGTGGTGACCGGCGTCAGTTGCTCCTATTCTTGGACCTCGCGTACTGCTTACCATCAGGTGGGCGCGATGTCACATGTCGTGTCCAGTATATAAAAAAATATATATATATATAAAAAAACGTAAGGATACTAGTAGGTATTTGGGTTAGTATTATTGCGTATCAATTTTTATCAAATAGTTAAGTCGAGTTTCAAAGTTACTTGCAATTTCTTACTTCAAACTATATCATTGACTCGGTCTATTATTTTTGGGAATATTTTTTAAAACCCTTTTTTATTTATTTAAAAAAAACACAGCTTAGTGGAACACAAGCCAAAGAGATTTTATATTATTTAGACAATATAATTAAAATAGAAATAAGAGTTAAATATAGTAATTAGTAATTACACTGTGACTAGCAAAAGTAAAAGAAAAAAAGGAGTTCTTCGCGCCATTTTGCGTTTGCGCCAAGTGCAAGTTGTTTGTTTTGTAAATTAATTTGCGGTGGATATTATTGGTCAAAAGTGGTGTTGTTTTGTTTAATAATGTGCTACAATGTCAATAATTATGGAAAACGATAAATTGGACTTTAAATATGGGGCACAATTTGCAGTTTATTTTTTGCGGTTTTCCCGCGCTGTCAACTTCCATATTTTACCCGACGTGTTTGAGCTATGGTGCCGCGAGTGACTCCAAGAAAAGCATAAAATTCTGCAACATCTGGAATTTGATAATGACCTCATTAACTCATTAAAAAGAAAGATATATTACGTCAGACTTGGCTGTATGGGCTAGACCCTTTGCCTTCCCTATCATCTCATTCATCATCCAACGGGAGGGGAGAACAAAATAATAATAATAATAATAAATAAGTGAAAATCAATAGGTTAATGATTATTTACTTAAAATAAAATAAATGAATGAGAGGCAGGAGCAAAATTATACTATTTATACGAGTATAGCAGTCGTAAGTGGACTTTGGTCAGTCCGGGATAAGAGTTGTCTTTTAATTGTTAATTGTTGTTTTATTTTAATACCTGAAATGGCGACAACGTACGTCCTTTAATTTAAAATGAAATAAGGGAGTGACAAGCCCACGCCGTACCTTGCGGTGCCTCTGCCTTTTATAGCATCTTTTGATGTTCACCCTAACTATGGCTTGAAACACAACTTTACCGTTTCAAATCACGCAATTCCGGAAATATGCAGCGAAAAATGTCGCTCCATTGTCTATATTTCAGAATTCCGTATCCAAAAAACGTTTACTGGAATCCAATTTAAAAATGATTGCGAGAAAATGGAAACGCGCGACGTAATTGTGTGAGCTAAGCAGACCTATATTTTATTATAGTCTAAGCTACCTCTAAGAGGGACCTTCACCGATCGGTTATCCGAATTAAATCCACTTTCTATATAATCCAACAAAACCAACAGTGTTGGGTTAAATAAATTATTAAATATTTCCAGACAGGTCACACAGCGCCATCTAGTTTCCGTGGTAAGCTACGAGGCTTATGTTACGGAAACTAGATGGTTGATAAACTACATATTATACTTTTTTTAATTTTTTTGTAAATATATACATATTATACATATAAACTCCCAGACCGAGACAAATTATACAATGTACAACTTGCCCCCGGTGGGAATCGAACCCACGACCTCCCGAGTCACGGCAACGTTTGTTACCACTAGACCACGGAGGCGGACAAACAGTTGCTTAACAAAGTATGTTATGTAATTTTTATATTTATTATTTTAATTTAATGACTTATATAATTCCATCATATAACGCAAACGTTATATAATGGAATCCGTTACCTATATCACGCTATTAAATTTGATATTTGCACGGCCGCTGTCAAGGTCGAGCGCTATAATTTGAGAATTGAATAATATTTTGTATTTATGACGCAATCTCTGACGTAAATATCGAAATTAATTAATCTAATCCACGTTTGCGACTATTATGGAGAAATAAAGTCCGAAGAACATATGAAAACTGTGGTAATTGTTATAATACAATACACAACATTTTTACAATTTGCCAAAGATTGAATATTTATTTATTAATTTGAATACTTTATTGTAAGAAAACTTTGAATTAGTGTAGAAAGGCTAGTTTAATACCGGCTAGGCATTTTCTAACAACTGACCTGTGAGAAATCATGGGCAGGGTGCAAAAAGTAAAAAGTGACGTTGCCTCTCTGAGCGTGTTCTACAAGCTATACCACGGCGAGTGTTCTGAGGAGCTCCATAACCTTATCCCTTCTTCTCTATTCCGCAACCGAACCACACAAAATACACAGGCCAAAATATGCATCCACATACATTACCCACTATCCCTACGCGTACTCATAAATTTGGAGACTCTTACATCTGTCGCACGCTGAAGATGTGGAATGCTCTCCCAGCCAGTGTGTTTCCCCACTCTTATAACCTGGAGTCCTTCAAGCGAAGTGTGAAAAAGCATCTTGTTAGGCCGGCATAGTGGTAGAGACTGATGTCGGTCGTAGTGACCGGCGTCAGTTGCTCCCATTCTTGGACCTCGCGTACTGCTTACCATTAGGTGGGCGCGATGTCACATGTCGTGTCCAGTATAAAAAAAAAATAAAAAAATAATAAAAAAAAGTAAACTATCATCACGACCGTTTCCCTTTCGGGGTAGTCAGAAACCACGCTTATAAGCGGATTCACATTTAGCCAACTTGACTATACGCCAATCATGACAAGTGGCAAGCTCGTCGATGTCTCTAGCGTACCAAACTCGAGAAATATAACAAATATATTTAAATAAATGACTGGGAATCGAACCTGATACCTCTGCGTTTAAATGCATGAACTTAACCGCTAAGCATTCTCTACCTTCGTAAAGGTAGAGAATATTTAAAAATAAACTAAATTATCTTTTAAATATAAATTAAAGAGAGATAAAATCGGGAAGGTTTATTACACGGTTGTCATCCGCCGAGAAGTTTCATGCCAGTTCATAATCCCATGACACAAATTATGAAAATCTCGATCCAAAAGGTACAGAATTCACTATTCAGTGGCTGGGAGATTACATAATAAATGGCATAAGTTCGTAGAATGGGCGATGTTCGCACAAAAGAGCTTTGTTCTCACTCCATTGTATTTAGGAAAATCATATTTATGCCCCTCAGACCTAAATTAATTTGCCATCATTGGACCTCGAATAAAATTTGCGTTTTGTACTAATATGGTCTATACCGTATGAATTTATTTACCTACCCTTTTCCAAACTCGATGGTGGTTTGATGTGGTAATATCATTGACTCATATATAAAGGACTAGTCAAGCAAATATTTATTTGTATCTAGATTATTTCCTTTGTAGTTAGATAGATAGATAGATAAATTCTTTATTGCACAGAAAATAATACATTTTACAGTACATAGGCGAGCTTAATGTCTAAAAACATTTTCTAACAGCTAACCTTTGGGAGATGTGAGCAGGGATTGTAAGGTGCATGACCGCTAATATTTGAAATAAAGAGATTTATTGAGTTAAAAACTTATAACTAAAAAAAAAAAAGAACGATATTAAATCTATAATATAAATACATACAATACATAGATAACACATACATACATATATTGGTTACATACTATATTTATATATATATATATATATATATACATACAATAATATACCGATTTAGTCAAGTTATGTAGACTCGTCTTGCTTTTTGTGAAAGTGTTTAGTGAGCAAATTTTTATAACATATCAGTGATGGTGCTTTACGAATATGAAGTAGAAGTAGTCTAGAGGTTAAAGCATATTGATCAGGCTTTTCAATACAAAACGCAAAACTATAAAAGTGCAACTAGCTTCTTTAATAAACTGGACTCATAAAGAGTAACGCCTACAGATTATTGGCCCTGTGTGCCTTTACAGCTAAGTCTGAGTTGTGAGCACAAGTGAAGGCACTCGTTCCCCGCGTTCCACTTGCCACATATCTACATTAGCAGGCGTCGTACGAATCGCCAATCAGGTGCGACTACATACTAATAGACTTTTGCGATTAGACGTACTGATGAATGAATGTTTACACATTTAATTTAATTGTAACGCTTCTCAAGTCTAGTACACAGTACATACAGTAAATATCCATACTCATATATGTTTGTCTCGCCTTCACGCCTATGTTACCGACCGATTTTAATAGAATTTTGGAGATATGTTCCTAAGAACCCTGGAACAGGCATAAGCTATAAAAATAATAATAATAAATATTTCCAGTCCGGTCACACAGCGCCATCTAGTTTCCGTGGTAAGCTACGAGACTTGTGTTACGGAAACTATATGACGTCATCATGTAACTCCACGGCTATTTGTCTGTCAGTTTGTTAGTCTTACCATAACGCCTACTGGGACGATTGAAATGAAATATGGTAGATCCAACATATGACGTCAAAATCTAAAAATGACATGTAACTATAAGGCCACCTGAAGATGCAGACTTTTATGCAGACTACTATCACACGGCCAACGCCGCCTGGTTCAAACAGCCAGCATCTGGTAAATCAGAACAATAAATAAAGTTGCAATGTTGGTGGAACTGAAATAAAATTAATCGACCTAGTCAAACTGATGGTTATTATCTAAAACAATCTCCTAGACACCCTCTCACATACACTGTCATATAGCATATGCACACACAGAGAACATACACTATTTATTGTTGTAACATTATAACACAGCAAAGCACCGATATTCCGCACTACAGGGCAACGTCGTGTAGGTATCACAACCACATCACCTTATATTGTTTAAATATATATGATTTTTGCAACAATATATTACTTTATTATTATTATTACACATGCCTATGGTCATTTTGGTAATAATGTCTCGCTTGTTAAATTTTAGGGCCAACCCAGTCAGTCCTTTTCTATAGGTCAATGAAAAACCCATGTTCAACTTTTGCGGTATCCTTTTTACTGAATTATTAATGTTATAAATAAATTTACCTTACACGACAATTTTATAATTGACTACCGTCATAGCCTATATGGCTACGGTTGAGGATTTACATTTAGATTTGACCGGGTTCAATTCTCAATCAGGTAGGTTGGTAAAAAATGTGTTTTTTTAGGACTTAAAAAAAAAAAAAAAGTAAATTAAACCAAAAAAAAATCTTTTTTTTTTTAAATATACATACTCGTACGTTTGTGTGTATTGTGTGAGATAAAATGGTAAGTTTAATTCTTCATAATACTACAGTATGCAATCAAGTCCTTGTAAAACTAAACAATATAAATTACATACGCTATTGAAAGTTGTTTAAGTAATGTAAATATACAATTTTCCAAATTTTTTACCGCCAAATTGTTCCAAATATTCGTAACCACTACTGCGAAAGAGTTTGACTGAAAGCTAGAGTGAAGAGAAGGGATGAATAAAACAGAATTGTGGGATGAGCGAAGAGGCCTGTCATAAAGTGACTTTGCTTGTTAATCAGGCACACATTTTGTGTGAGTTGGCAGTTAATTCATTATCTCTTCATTGTGGTTCTATCAGAGCGTAAGCATGACAAGTTGTCGCCGCAAGCTACAAGCTATGAGGCCAAAGACATATACTTATATATTATAAGGAAACCATTTAATATTTGGCCCTCAAATAGAACAAAAATGTATACTCGAATAGGCTCCAATTAATTATAAACATGCAGAATAAAATAATTTAATTTAACAAGTTTTTAATTCCTAATATGATATATTATCTTCATGTACATCTACTATCCTTGCTAATCCGTCTGGCCAACGTGGCAATATTCTCCAGATATATGTTTCCTGGAGGCCCATCTCCAATAGTGGAGGTCTAGGACCTGTGTTCTAGAGGCTTAAATGAAAAAATATATCTATTAAACAGTTTCGAAATATTCGAATGAAAAGCGACAGATGTCTATATAAAACTGTCAAATCGAGCGGACATGCATGTCGAAGGCGCGAGAATCGGGACCCCGAATATTACAAACGTACAGTAATAATATTGAATAGAGCTATATCCAGGGATTTAACCGCTAGACCACGACGGCAGTTAAGGTTGAGAAGAAAGAGTCAAGATGAATGAACAACCATGAACAGCTGATGGGTGTCCAAGAACTGCGATATACGCAAAATAATTTGATGCACAATTACTTTTTTTTGTATGTCACGTATGGAAACGAAAACGTCAATACATCCTAAATTATTTCTTTGTCGCACGAAGCAGCCAATGCACGGCGAACCATATCTCTCAGATATCATCTTTAGGATACTGTTAGGAGACCACAAGGCGCCTACTTAAATCCTATAACCGTCTCTCTTTACTGTTGTGCCTTTACAGCTAAGTCTGAGTGGCTAATTAACTAACACCTACGTTCAATTTATTTATTATTTAAATTCTTTAATACACTTAAAAAAAAGTACAGAGGCGAGCTATAATGCCAGTAGGCATTTTTTACCAACTAACCTTTGGGATCGAGTAAGGTAATAAGGCAGGATTAGTAATAAGTTACTTAACTAAAAAATTATAACTTTAGTAAGAATACATTTTGTTCCGTCCGTTTTTATAAGTACATATGTCTTTGTATGCGGCGATGTTTGCGATTAAACGTGTATCAACTGTTATGAGTTGGTTTAACCAACTATAATGTAGGAATAAATTACTTTAATATCAATTGGAAATCACGATTTTATTTAATAATATCTGAAATCCTTAAATACTTCCAGTATCGCCGAGATATACTTTGAACGTTTTCTACCGACTGTACTATAGTGATGCTTTAAAGAGCTCTCTAATCTCTTCCTTTTCATTTCGCAACCAAACCACATGCACAGGTATTTCTTCTATATATAATCTACTATGTTTCGCATTTAAATATATTATTTGTAAGGGTAAGGGAGGAGTAGAATGGTGAATGGTGAGCGTATTATCACGCAATAAAATAAAATAAGGGAGGCCTCCTTTTCTTAAACCAGCCTATTATCGGTTGCAAGCCCGAGACACCATTCTTCTCATCTCTTACCCACACACGATGAACCCGGCATCTTCACGGTGAACCCATGGAATGCTTAGAAATTTGTCTTCTTTGTCTTCTATGGTTTATTGATAAATCCCTTCCCACTCTTCCAGCATGAATTCAGATTCCTTTACAAGTGAGCGCCAGTAAAACAGACTTCCTTTAACTATCAGACATGCACCATCTATTAAAAGTTAACAGAATAAGTCGCCATAACTCACTTATTATATACATAATGTATTTTATGATTAGTTATATATTTATGCGGTGGTGGTAAATCATACAAAGGTCGGTTCAAACCCCCCCGGCATGTACCAATGAGAAATACACTTTTCTTACGTACATTTGTCATAGATTTACAACACCACCTCGCGCGCCCCTCCACGATCGGTGATCCGCCTTCCACGATATTAACTTTAAACTGTTTTACAAACATATTTGCTATCTCGACAGGGTCCTGGCAGCTATTTACAGTTAAGGGTTTTACGGTTAACTTTTTTCGGATTGATAATTTATTTGTAGATGTTCAAAAACATTTAAAATCCTTATTAGCTCGTTGTGCTGTTATAATATCCATTTTTATTTGAGTTTCATTATTTTGGCACCATTCTAATTTATTTATAAACTTTTTTCTGGTTTGTACCATTTCGACATTGGCAGGGTCCTGTGTTGGCCGTCCCTGCGATAACCACTGTGAAAGTTAATAATAGTTGCTAAACAAATTTAAATTGTTATAGATTCAAAATGGTCACTCTAAATGAAATAAATAATAAGAACAACCTCAATATTAAACAGGAATGTTTAAGTTTAATCGTAGTTAGTACTTCTGAACTCTACTCTGTACTCTGACTAGCATACAGTTAATTAAAAATATAATTAAAATTCTACCTTTGTCTAGTGAAGCTACGTTATAGATGGGGGCTGGAGCTCATTAATTTGTCGCGCCACATAAGCCATTCTCTGATCCACCAGCAGCGATAAATTTAAATAACATTGAAAATTGCGCCAGTGAAAAATGCATCCATAAAATGACAAAGCAACAGCTGCTATATGATATCAGATATTCATCCAAGCACTTCTCAAAAACAAAGGAAGTTAAAAGTGGAGTAAGAAATTGCTAGATCCTGCATTAGGGTGCCAGCTGCATAAATTTGCATTCTATCCCAGATTTGCGCGGTCTGGCATAAGTTTTGCACTTAGCAATTTTATTTTACGGCAGTGGTCGAATTTTTAAATCGAAAGGACGCAGGTTTGAGCACTGGCAATTTATCATGTAAGGGTATTATTTATATATGCACCCTACTATTCACTTTAAATGCTTTATCTGTCCCTAAGGTTGGCTGTCAGACAATGTCTTCGGGCATTAAGTCCGCCTTTGTACTTTGTGCAATAAAGTTTATAAATAAATAAATAAGATGTATGGCATATACTCGTAGGCTAACACAGCTAGATCATCAGGGATCCTATAATGATGTTCAAATGAATGTTCCAGTCTGATGCGGCGCCAAGTATCGAGGTGGGCTTGCATTTAGTTTTCGTACTTAAGAAAGGGGATTGGATTTACCGCGCGGGTGCCGGGTCCATCGTGTG
The DNA here is from genome assembly GCA_910589645.1 of Tinea semifulvella. Taxonomy (NCBI): domain Eukaryota; kingdom Metazoa; phylum Arthropoda; class Insecta; order Lepidoptera; family Tineidae; genus Tinea; species Tinea semifulvella. Next base: position 5,814,930 of record OU342608.1, on the reverse strand, counting down.
TGGGTGTCTCGGCCTTCCTAGGCTGGTTTAAGAAAAGGAGGCTTTTTTTTTGCGCGATAATACGCTCACCATCCACCATTCTTCTTTTCTCCCTACCCAACCAAATACTGTTTGATTCCGTCAATGTCTTGGAAGCTCGTTCCATAAATGTATTGACGGCAGACCTGCTTAAGCCCAATTCTTTCAGTAAGTGATGCAAAGATTTTGCTGGAACTCCTCTCGCACCAACTTCCACTGCGTAAAGCTGAGTCTTGAACAGGAATCAGGAATCATTTCTTCTGTGAGATCATAATATTTATTAGACTTCATGTTGTGGTCTTTTGGAATATTTGATTCCCACGGAACGCTAAGTTCAAGAAGGATAACTTTTTTTAACTTTCCGAGAGAACACTAAGATGTCTGGCCTATAGGCTGACACAGCTAGTTCATCTGGGTTCCTATAATGGTGTTTAACTGTATCCATGAGTATTTTCCAGTCTCATGCGGCGCCAAGGATCCAAAATACCTAAAATATCCGTAATTTTATTTATAATAAATTGGATTGTTCGAGTTAGAGAAATGCAACAGCGTAAACAGTCTTAAGAAAAAACAAGGCTCTGTGTTCTAGGGGTTGTATTGAATGAATTTAATATAACAAAGCAGGTTTTTCTTTCTAGCTGAAGGCGTGGGAATAAAAGTTATGAAAGCCATTGGCTCAATTGTAACTCAGTTCTTAAAAGTTAGATGGCTTTTCGTCTTACAAAAAGTACTACTTTAAAAAGTAAAATTAGTTTCTCCAACTAGCTTAGGTCCAATTTAATAAAAGTATTACGTTCTAGGCTCAGATGTACTCGCTGTATCAGTCTATTTTTATTCTTATAAACTTACCGTTCCGTGAGAATCAAATAATCAAATATATTTATTTTAAAAATAAAATAGGCGCGTTGGTGGTTCGGTTGTAAGAACGCGTTCCTTAAATCCTACAAAGATCGGTTCAAACCCACCCAATACACTTTTCTTACGTACATTTGTCATAGATTTACAACACCACCGTTCCCGTGCCTCGAAGAGCACGTTAAGCCGTCGGTCTCGGTTCAACTAATACCAACTTGTTGAATCGTTAATAAATTGTCAATAAAAATTGACATCATATCCTCGCCAAGCCGTCTGGCCAGCGTGGCGAGTGTAGGCCAAATTCTCCAGATACATGTTCTAGAAGGCCCATCTCCAACAGTGGAGTTCTAGGACGCTGTGTTCCAGGGGTGTAATGAAAAAAAAATGAAAAAAATATTTCCCACTGAACTATAAGTTCAATAAGAATAGGTTTTTTTAAGTTCCGAGAGCTACTTGCTTAACCATCTTGATTGATACATCTGTCGCACAATAAAGATGTGGAATGCTCTTCCAGTCTCTGTGTTTCCACTTTCCTATAACGTGGAGTCCTTCAAGCGAAGTGTGAAAAGGCATCTAGTCAAGCTGGCATAGTGTTGGGGACTGATGTCGGACATAAGTGTCTGATTCCAGTTGCTACCATGCGCGCCACTTACGATCAGGTGGGCGCAAGGTCACATATCGTGCTAGTATAAAAAAAAAACATGAGAATGTTCTAGTCTGATACGGAGCCAAGGATCGAGGTGGGCTTGCATTTAGTTTTCGCACTTAGCCCTTCCATTACAAATGTGATCAAAATTGTATTTGTAGTCAGTCCCTTTTTGGCTCTTGCAATAGAAAGACTTACTGCTTCACGGATAACAGAAGACAAATTTCTAAGCATTCCATGGATTCTCCATCAGGGTCCATTGTGATTTATAAAAATACTCGCTGTGTGGTCTCGGTCCGAGCTCGTGATTCTCTTTTATTTTTACAAAACAAAAACCTATCGACTATGGCATTGTCGTATTAATATTATTTATTAAAATTTAAATACAACTCTGTAACCTACATGTACCCGTTACAGTACCTACTATAAATTTTGTACCTACATTTTTTTTTGTATCGACGATAGTTTCCGCTGCACACGCTAAATAATTACCTTGGGTTACAATATTGTAATTATTGTAAATATATATATTTATTAAATGCTTATGATTCGCCTCTACCGCGACGAGCACGCTGGTCAGTCCACCTTTTTATTTAATCATATCCAAGCAAGCATATCTTTTAAATTAAGTTGAAGTACTCGTAATTCAATGTTTTAAAGAAGTCAGCCATTTTATCTCGCCGGGTTTTCTAGAAAAGTAGCAAAAAGTTATCTAACTTATTGAAGCTCGTCTAATTTGGCTTCACAAGAGGCAGTGGAGAGAGTTGATCGGGAGCGTTTGTTTTTGTTTTTTAAGGCCCGGCGTCCACAATCATAGCTCTAGATGTTCAATAACCTTTATTTCGCTTAAATAATAACGTTATTTACTCCATGTCTAGCGGTTAAGTCCGTGGTCGTGGTCGGGACACAAGCATATTTATTAATGTAAATAAATACATTTAATTAATATTTAATTTATTTGTGATATTTCTCGAGTTTGGTACGCTGGAGACATCGACGAGATTGCCACTTGTCATGATTGGCTATAGTAAAGTTGGCTAAATGTGAATCCGCTTATTTATAAGCGTGGTTTCTGACCACCCCGAAAGGGAAACGGTCGTGATGATACTTTTTTTTTTACCTTTCTCTATCCCTGGGTTTGTATTTTTTCATTAAAATTATTTTAGTTGTATAGGCGTTAATGTCGTGCGCAGGTAAGACGTCATATTATAACCTGTACTTCCCAGAGTTTTGAAAAGAAACAATAATTAAGAACGGTTCAGTAGGGTTACATGTTGTCATCAGATATGTAACGTATTTATATAGTATTTACATAGTAGTCATGATATAATTGTAACTTACCTAATATATGTACCAATTAGGTGTCAAAGCATTAACAATAAAAAAAATGAAATTTAAAACCTTTTATTTTGAAAACCAGTAATATCAAAAAATAACAAAACTTACAATATACAAGTATAAGATTAAACTGTGACTACTGAAAATATATATTTTTTTTTTATAGAAAGATAACATAAAAATTACATAAATTTAGTACTTTAAAAACGAAAACCACATTTTATAACACTCTTATACAAAACAAAAAATTCAAATTCAATTTAGATTTCGTTCCAAAATTGTAAATATTAATTGTAACAATGTCAACAGGGCTAGAGCGTGTAGTAATTCTCTCAAAATAAATAAATACGAAAACCTTAATGTAGTCATAATAAAAACGATTTGAGTGAGGTTCGTTTAACAGGTGGAAGGAATACTTAAGTGGATCGCAGTTAAGGATATTAGAATACATTCTGATATATAAAATATCTTTCTGTAAAGTTTTATTAAAATTAAATTAGTAGTTTTTGCATAAAAGAGCAACATCCATACCTCCATCCTAATAAACTTTCGCGTTAATGATAGAAGTAGGATTTATTTTTATCTACAGTGGGCGCCGGGCCTAAACATCCGCTGCAGCTTTCAACTACATTTGCATTTTACATGCATGAAGGTTAACTGGTTTGCAAAATATTTGTCTTAAAACTCGAAACTCGTGGGTGGTGCACTGATGCGTAGCGCAAAACAAATTTATTCTTATCGTAACCAGTTCACGGGAATGTGGCAGTTGTTATTGAAGGTATCATTATTATTTATGTTTTATACAATATATAATAATATAATTACTTATAACATATATATATTATATAACACACAAAACTACACTTCTGATTAGGTATACGAGTAGCTGCTGTAAATAGGCATTGTCATCTTATCAAATAATTTACAACGATAAAAAATATAAATGTCACTTAAGATTATAGGTGCTGTACGAGTATATATATTATTTATGTAATATTAGTATGTATGTGTATATATCTATATTTATATGTATGTGTATTGCTATTTAATCAGTTTTTAAATATTATTACAATTGATTATTCTATTTTGCTCCGTACTCAATATTAAATGATCCCAATGTCCCAACGGTTAACGGGCAGAAAATGCCTAGGGCATTAAGTTCGCCTTTTGTAGTTATACAATAAAGTTTTTAAATAAATAAATAATAAAATAAATAAACTTTATTTTTTTTTCAGAAAGTCCATTTTATCATAGCTTGTAGATTTTTATTCTTCGAGTACGAGTATGTCTCGGAAAAAAGTCAGGTACAAAATTACAAACATAACTTTTGATTCCGCGGGAAAAAATATGTTTAATTTACCAGCTGTCAGACCCGGCGCACTAACGCTGGAACTGAACTAAATTACGCTGAGAACGCCTCGCAACGTACCTACCATTGACGTCTATAAAGACCGCGGCTATACTATGAGTATTTATTTACAAAATCGTATGTACATAAAATATTTACGTTTTTTTTTATTTTTTTATTACTAACACGACACGTGACCTTCCGCCTACCTAATGGTAAGTGGCGCGCTACCTAATGAATGTTAGCAACTGGAATCAGACACTCATGTCCGACATCAGTCCCTAACACTATGCCGGATTGACTAGATGCCTTTTCACACTTCGCTTGAAGGACTCCAGGTCATAGTAAAGTGGAAACACAGAGGCTGGAAGAGCATTCCACATCTTTATTGTGCGACAGATGTATGAGTACTCAAATTTATAGTTACGCGAAGGTATGTTGACTACGGTATGTGGGTGCCTATTCTGACCCGTGTGTGTGGGTTCGATTGCGGAACAGAGAGGAAGGAATTAGGTTATAGAGCTCTTCAGACTTCAGGGATTCCAGAGTTACAGATATAGTGGCATCGTTCACAATTCGAATAGCTCGCCTCTGTAGGACATTGAAAGCATCTGTGAGGTACTTGGCGGAACCATCTGTGCTTTGTACAGTCACAGTCTGATTGAAGGGAATAACCGCTTCACCTTGTTCAGTATTCCGAGCTATTGTAATATATGTATACTCGTAACTGGTAGCTAAATTACTTACTGAATATCGGAACGCACATGTCAATGTAATGTGTTAATTGCGATTATATTCTAATGTTTAAATATATTTAAAGTACTATTAACGCTGTTATTGTTTTGAAGTGACTTAGTTAGTATTATCTCAGACTTTTGTGCAGTTTTTTGCAGTTTATATTGATAAACAAAATTGGAGTTGAGATACGCATAAATTTGTTCTACCGTTCAACCATGTGTACTTGTGTGAAATCTGTTTAAAGTGCAAGGAAAAAATATATGTGAAAACTGTTTTGCGATACTAACTTTGAGGCTAATTTAAAAAAAAAACCCGGTTTCATATCCCGTTTTAATCATTTTCGTAGTTTCTGTTGGAAAGTCATTAGCGCCATCTAGTGATTTATAATTGTACTACTACTTTAGTTAATTGATCGAGCACTTAAATGGCAAAATGTGCAGCATGTGGTCGCTTTTTGGCATCAAAAGATGGCGCTAGGTGTAGTAAATGCAATAAATGTCATCATCGGGTAGGTATGCATTTTTTATGTGATAATTTTCGATAGAGAATAACGTGGGTATACACGGTGGTTAATTTTTCTTTACATGTTGAATAAGTGCGAAAAAGCATCTTGTTATGCCGGCATAGAGACAATATGTCGGTCGTTAGAAGCTGGCGTCAGTTGCTTACAATCACATATTAGATACGAATTCGTTCTATATATTTTACTGCCTCCGTGGTCTAGCAGTTAAGTCCGTGGATTTAGACTCGGCGGTACCGGGTTCGATTCATTTAATTAATATTTAATTAATTTGTGATATTTCTCGAGTTTGGTACGCTGGAGACATCGACGAGCTTGCCACTTGTCATGATTGGCCTATAGTAATGTTGGCTAAATGTGAATCCGCTTATTTATAAGCGCGGTTTCTGACCACCCCGAAAGGGAAACGGACGTGATGATACTTTACTTTTTTACTTTTTTTTTTTATTTTACTGCGATTACCAGTTTATTATTAAAGCCCGGATTTTACATAGAGGTCAATGGTCGCTACTAGTTTTGCTTAGTTCCGAATTGTGCTCCAAGCAATGAAGCGAGAAATTGTATTGAACATGCGCCGAACAATGCAATACGTAAAAGTCTATCTGATACTCGTTTATCTTATCTGCGAGTAACCTAACCTTACAAGCTAAATTACTATGCAGCGGCAGTCTTTTACTTTAAGATGGTTTAACGGTTTTGAATCTCACTCACAATCTAAATTGCTATAGAAATGAAGTCTATCAACTTTCTAGGAAATAAAATTACGGACATTTTGGAGAAATATATAGATATATATTATCCTCGAACCATCGGGGATAGTTAGAAATGATGGTAGGCGTCCGGACGGGATGTCATTAATTACTACCATACATTACTAGAGGCCACGCACTGGTTTGGGATGCCACATGTGTTGACACACTCTGTCAGTCACATGTGACATCCAGCCATAAGAAACCTGGGGCCGCTGCAGAATCAGCCGCACGCCTTAAGCGCAACAAGTACGCGGAGATCATCATCAATCACCATTTCATTCCATTTGCAGTTGAAACGATGGGCCCGTGGTCCGAGGAGGCTCTTGTGTTCTCCCGCGAGCTTGGTAAGAAACTCCACTTGGCGACGGGTGACCCTTTGAGTAGAGAATATCTTGTTCAAAGGGTCAGCCTCGCTGTTTAGCGGGGGAACGCAGCGAGTGTCCTCGGCACACTACGCCTATCGAATAGTCGTAATTTTATTTATTAATTTTTAGTTTTTATAATTTAGTTCTTAATTTATTTTATTTTTTATTCTTTGTACTTTACTTCGAATAAATAATAATCTGTAATTAAAAAAAAAGATATATATCATATATTTCTTTCAGTAAAACGGAGGAAAATTGTTATAAATGTTTTTTGCAATATATGTATGTACAAAATTGGGAATATCAAAGTAAAAATTGTTTAAAATTGTCAGTTAAAGAAAGAAAGAAAGAAAAAAGTTTATTTGTCACAAAAAAACACAAGCAGTAAAATAATAATAATACAACAAACAAGGTAGTGTGGTGACAAATAGGGAATCAGATTAGCAATAAGCTGCAACACTCGGTCACAGCGCTGATTTTCAGCTGATCCCTCACAATGATATACCTATATATAAATAACATAATAAATAAATAAATATAAAACTACCAAAAATATTCTACAAGGAATATAATAATGATTATTGTATCAAAATTCAAAAAAGAAGCAATATTAATAAAAAACTGTCCTTCAAATAAATAATATAATATACATAAATTTTTTAAATAAATAAATAATTTTTACATAGTATTATAACCCTTTTCTTGATTAGGCGTGCTGCTGCAATGATTGTTGAGATGTGAACAATAATAATTTAAGTTTGTTTTTAAAAGCGACAACCAATTTATATTTTTTTATGCTTATTTACAATATAAAGGAATTTCAATTGGAGCTAATTAAGCTTTATTTATCACGATCACATACCTCTTTCACTTCGCCGTAGTATTTTAGCGCTAAATTTAATGATACTTTTATTTATTACAAGTTTATAATAAAAAAAGAATCTATCTATACGAAGCTACGTAAGGTTGTGATCGGGCGAACCGAGGGGGCGGGCGAAACAGCTCATTTCAGTTTAATGATTCTATTACGAACGAAACCATTATTAAGATGGATTGTCACGCCACTCAATTTTCTTATGAAAAGCTGAAACAAGGCTTTAAGTACCATTTTTCATCCAACTCATTAAACTTGTTTACTCCGCAAATCGCGTTCAACCCAAGTCTACTATACAGGATGGAATACATGAACCATACCTGAGTATCCTGAGTCCTGAGTTGCTATTACTCATTATTCAATTAAACCATTTTTTAATTTTTAATAATGGGGTGTATCAGGCAAAGCTTTTTCTAGATGTCGCTAGCGGCACTGGTACCTTGTTTACAGCTCTGACGGATCATTTTTTAAATGTTTTTGTTGTTTTTTATTTTTATAACAGAAAAATGTATTTTAAAATAACGTTACCTACCTTAAACGAGGAATTAGAAAAGCGAAAACCGTCTTTAAAATGAAAAAAAGGTTTAATTAATAGAACGGCAATTTTGAGATCACTATATTTTTTATTTCGCTTGGAAATCTCGATTTGTACACTTAAAAGCTGCTCACTTAGGCAATATAACCTATTGGAGCCATCTCCATTCTTAACATCAAAATAACTCATTAAAATGTAAATAAAATTATATTAAAATAAAAATACATCTTTTGATATTGACTTTTGGAAATCAACAAGATCCGATTGTCAGAATGACACTCGCGATCTTTTTTACGACGGATACTTGAGGATTACTAAGAACCTTATTTCAACACTTCCCCTTACTCAAGTACCTGTGTAATAAAACAAAATATAAAGAATACAAGAACTAAACCTAAATTAAACAAAACATACTACAATTAAATTATTAACATTAAATTAAATTAAGATTACCTATAAAACAAAATAAAATATAATTACACTATGGTATCAGATAATCCTAATTCGTTAACAAAATAAATATGTTTAACTTTAGGTAAAGCTTTAGTTAAGACATCAGCAACTAATTCTTGACTTGCTTTATATTGAATATTAACTAAACCTTCATTTACAGCATCTCTTACAAAGTGATGGCAAATATCAATATGTTTAGTACGTCTATGCGTTTGTGAGTTTTTAATTATTTTATGGGCACTCTGATTGTCATTGTAAATTGTAATTGGAGTTTGTAGAACAGAAATCTCAGAAAGTAAATTAATAATAAATTTAGCTTCTTTTACCGCATTACCTAAACAATAATATTCAGCTTCGGTACTGGAACAAGCCACAACGCCTTGTTTACGCGATTCCCAATTAATAGTACAATCGCCGTATTTAACAACAATACCTGAATACGATTTTCTGTCAACAATATCGCCGGCCCAATCAGCATCAGCAAATATATCAAAATGTCTATCTCCCTTTTTAAATAATAAACCATAATTCATGGTCCCAGCTAAATATCTTAGCACATGTTTTGCAGCTACCCAGTGTATTTTATCAAAACATGAATTAAACTGGCTTAATTTGCTACAAGCAAAAGATATATCCGGTCTGGTACAAACAGCTAAGTACATTAAACTGCCTATTAATTCCCTATACGGATATGTGTCGTCACATTGTGACGCTTTATTTAATTGAAGATTAACTTGCATTGGAGTGGATACTGGATTACATTGCGCCATCTCAAACTTATTTAATAAATTCCTAATATATTCAGTTTGTGAAAGCTTTAAAACACCAGTTTCAACATTTCTATCCACTTTAATACCTAAACAATGTTTAACAGGCCCAAGAAGTTGAATTTTAAAATTCCTCTTCAAAATATTGATTAATTCAGTTTTTAATAAAATGTCATTACAAAAAATAAAGAAATCATCAACATATAAAGCTATAATAATTTTCTTATCATTAACATTTTTGTAATAAACACATTTCTCACATTGTGATTGTTTAAAATCAATATTTATCAAAACATTATGTACCTTTATATTCCAAGCACGACTGGCTTGCTTAAGGCCATAGATACTCTTTTTGAGTAAACAAACCTTATGCTTCCCCTCAACCTCAAAACCGGTAGGTTGCTCCATATAAATGGTTTCACATAAATCACCATTTAGGAAGGCGGTACTAACATCAACATGTTCAATATCCATGTCATGTTCTACTCCTAATGCAAACAATGTGCGTAAAGTAGAATGTCGAACTACAGGTGCAAATGTTTCATCGTAGTCGATACCATATTTTTGTGAATAACCTCTGGCAACAAGACGAGCTTTAAATTTGCAAAAATTACCATCTGCATCAGTTTTCTCTTTGAAAACCCATTTGCATTTCACAATATTAGTATTTTTCGGACGATCTACTAATTCCCAAACCTTATGAGTTATCAGAGAATCGAACTCTACCTTCATGGCTTCCATCCATCCTTCACTATTAATTGAAGTGGTTACCTCTTTATAATTTCTAGGTAAGTTTTCGGAATAGAAATTAAGTTCATAATCCTTTAGCCATGTGGGTAAACGTCGTTCTCTCTGTGGTCTCTGGGGTAGATTTGATGATGATGATTGCTCATCGTTGACAGGAGATGTAAGGTCATTGCTCTGCATGTCACCTTCATCAACTGATTCATTCATCTGTAAATTATCATCCTCATTATTTTGTACATTATCGCTATCAATAATTTGTACATTATCATTGTTATTAGTTTCATTATTTTGTGTATCATGGTCAGGATTAACTAAAGAAGAAGATGGAATTACTGCACGATTAGAATTATTATTTACATTAGTATTTACATTAATAGAAATACTATCAGTAATAACATCATTATCATTAATATGTACAGGTTCAACATCCCTTTTATTTTCTATGAAAATAACAGATCTAGCTTTAATTAAACTGCCATCTGAAGGATCAGTTAATCGATAACCTTTAGTATTTTTACAATAACCTACCATTATATACAGTTTAGATTTAGGATCTAACTTCTTACGTTGTTGTCGTGGAGTCAAAGCATATGCTTTTGAACCAAAAACTTTTAAATGACTCAAGTCAATTTTTGATCCAGTCCAGACTTCCTCTGGAATAGAATCCACGATAGCAGCAGTAGGTGAAATATTTTTTAGATACACGGCGGTAGAAACAGCTTCCGCCCAATACTTTTTACCTAAACCAGCATCTTGAAGCATACAACGCGCCTTTTCCATAATTGTCCTATTCAGACGTTCAGCAACACCATTTTGCTGAGGCGTGTGTGGTACAGTTGTTTCATGGATTATACCATACTTCTTAAGAAAGTTACTGAAACTTTTATTGCAATACTCTGTACCGTTATCGCTTCTGATGCATTTAATTTTTAAATTAGTTTGATTTTCAACCAAATTTTTAAAATTAATAAAACATTTCAATACACTAACCTGATCTTTCATATTAAGAAAATAAACAAATGTTTTTCTAGAAAAATCGTCAGTAAAAGTAATAAAATAACGCATATTTCCCCAACTGGTTTCGGACATAGGTCCACATAAATCCGAGTGGATTAATTGTAACTTTTCAGTTGCACGTTTGGCTTTGCCTTTGGGAAATACCTTATTTTGTTGTTTTCCTTCAATACAGGAAACGCAAGGAGACAACGAACCGTTAGGAAACGAAATACCAGTACATAAACTGTCTCGTAGCATTAACATACCTTTCATGCTTAAATGTCCTAATCGTCGGTGCCATAGTTCGAGATCTGAAGATACCAAAGCAGTATTATCACTGTCACTGCTACAATGTGCTGTGGGTTGCTCCAGTACGCTCGATTTTAAAACGTTTTTGAGATCTAATTTGTAAACGCCACCAGAGTTAGAGGCTGTGAACTGACAAGCCCCAATTATATTTACATCTGACTTATCATAAACGCTACATTTCTTGTCATCAAAAACTAAAATATAACCTAGTTTAGTCATTTTATTAACAGATAGTAAATTAGCGGTTAAATCCGGTACATATAAAACGTCAGAAATGGTTTTAGAAACATTGTTCTTAAGTGTGACTTTAATATCGCCTATACCTTGACTATATAACTTATTATTATTAGCTACAGTTATTTCGGCTTTATTATGAACACTAGAAAAAATATTAAACCAATCGTTACGATATGACATATGAGTCGTACAACCAGAGTCTATTAACCAAGAACTATTATTACCAAGAGTACTAACCAAACTATTGTGGGTTGTATAATTTAAATTGCTACCTTTCTTTTTAGAATGAGCACCTGAATTTTGCTTAGATGTAGAAGGAAGAGGTGAAGAATGTCGTCTATGCTTATTCTTCTTGAACTTATTTTTATCCACTTTTAACTCTGGGCATAAAGGTTTAATATGACCTTCCCTGTTACAATGGTGACAGATAGGAACAAACTTATTAGCATTATTTGCATTCAGTGCTTTTCCATCGTCTCGTTCAATACAATCATTTCTTCTAACATCATTTTGTAATAGTCGCGACTTAACAAATTCACTCGTCAACTTTGTTTGAGATCCTTCAATCGCCATTACTAAAGCATCAAATTCATCAGGCAAACCAATGAGCATATACTCAGCCATTTCCTCATCATCGATGATACAGTCAATATCGGCAAGTTCTTGACATAAAGATAAAATTGCCCCTAAATATAAATCCATGGAATTAAATTCATTATATTGGATGTGTGAAAGTCGTTTCCTTAAATGCAAACGCCGGCTTAAACCAGGACTTTCATAGGCTTTTTGTAAATTTATCCAGGCTTCATGTGCAGTTTTACAATTCCTCACATGAGGGTAACACACCTTATGAACGCACAAACAAATCTTTGCGTAGGTTCTTTGGTCTCCCGTAACATCAAATAAATCGCCATATGACAGATCGATGTATTCCCATAAGCCGCAGTCTAATAGTACTATCTTCATTTGAAATTTCCAAGTACTATAGTTTTTGGCACCCTCCAATTTCTCAATATTAGCATGAGAATTGTTAATAACATAAGGAGAAGGAACGGACAAACCTGAATTGGGTGTTTCTGCCATTTCAAACAAAATTTGTAAAAATCGTAGAAATCATGAAATATTTTCCTGAAATATTATGCTGAATATCATCGGCCCATAACCTATTGGAGATGGGGGCTTCTTAACATCAAAATAACTCATTAAAATGTAAATAAAATTATATTAAAATAAAAATACATCTTTTGATATTGACTTTTGGAAATCAACAAGATCCGATTGTCAGAATGACACTCGCGATCTTTTTTACGACGGATACTTGAGGATTACTAAGAACCTTATTTCAACATAACCAGATAATAATAAATTTCGTAATAAAAATACAAGTTTTATATGCAACTGACAGTTCTATAGGGTACCGTCTATCATCGTGATAAAAAGTTAGTGATACACCCCATTAGTGTTTATTCAAATGAAATAAGGTACAATGTTTTTTTTTTTAAACTAAATTATTAATTAACTAAACTAAAAACTTAAATTTTAAAACATAAATTACTGTTAATAAAAAAAGAATAAGTGCTTAATGATTAATAATTCTACTAAAATAAATAGATATGCTCAATGCAATGAAATCTACACATTTTCACTCATTGACACTTACAATTTACACCTTCACACATACATACACTTACATAATGGTGCGTAGATGGATTTTTTAAATATTGTCTCTTTATTTTTATTCTTATGTTTATTTTTTTATAGTTTAAATTGTCAATAATCCGTTCATGCTATATGTTTAGTGAAAATAATGTTATTTCGTAATTGGCTAGGTGTTCGGTAATCATTTAAATGTAAATATTTATTTGTAAAATACAGCTGTGGAATAAGTAAATAATAAATAAATAAAGAAAAACAAAATAAAAAAAATAACCATAAATAAAAGAAATGCCCCAAATAGCTGCCAATGGGCAAAGTGCCAAGGATACTAGCAGCATTGCCACGTTGAATGCCAATCCTCCTTTGGCCCAAATATTGCCCAGCCCTCTTGTCCCCCGAGGTGTTGATGAGCTGACAATAATAAATTAAATTGCATGCATACCCTATTTTTCTGTATGCTGCAGAAATGTAGACTCTACGCGAAAAATAAAAAATGTATTGAATGTTGATAGGCATATAATGGACGCAGTTTCGAAACGTTGGGTCTGTGGTCTAAGGAGGCTATGGCGTTCTCTCCTGAGATTGCGGAAAAACTACGATTGGCGACGGATGACCCTTTAGGAAGAGAATATTTCTCATAGGGTCAGCCTCGCCGTTCAATAGGGGAACGCAGCGAGTGTCCCCGGCACACAACGCCGGACGGTTATAATTTTAGTATTGTTTTTTTTTTGTTAAATTAGGTTTTCTTTTTAATAATTGAATAATTCTTTTACACTAACAAATACTTCGAATAAATATAAATTTGATATATAATTGTCGTCTACATTAACAATAATCTTAATTGGCGAAGAAGACAAATTTCTAAGCATTCCATGGATTCACCGTGCGGGTGCCGGGTCCATCGTGTGTGGGTAAGAGATGAGAAGAATGGTGTCTCGGGCTTGCGACCGACAATTGGCTGGTTTAAGAAAAAGGAGGCCTCCTTTTTTTCTATTGCGCGATAATACGCTCACCATCCACCATTCTACTTCTCTCTCACCCAACCAAATACTGTATGATTCCGTTAATGCCGTCTTGGAAGCTCGTTCCATAAATGTATTGACGGCAGACCTGCTTAGGCCCAATTCTTTCAGTAAGTGATGCAAAGATTTTGCTGATCGTTGTTCCAAATAAAACGAAATCCTTGTCAAACGCGAAATAAAGGACCACGTTTATATTTGAAAAAAAACGTGTCGTATTTACTCTTAGTTTGGCTTGCACTCACCGTGGTATAGCTTGTAGAAGACTCTCAGAGAGGCAACGTCTCAGCGAAACTGCAGCAATTACAGAATTTTAGTCCACTATCTAAATATATATACTATTATTATTTCTTAGAATTAAGATTGTAAATAATGTACATTATTCAATCATTTTTTTTTTTTTTTATATTTTGTGCACCTACTCCTGTCACTAAAAACTCTCTTATTGTCCTTAAGGTTAACAGGCAGAGAATGTCTAACGACATTATGTTAGCCCTTTGTACTTATGTGCAATAAAGTTTTTAAATAAAAATAAATAAATAAATAAATCGCACGTCTCTGAAGGACATTGAGATCATTTATAATAATAGGCAGACAGTATAATAATAATAAATTGTTTATTATCAGGCCACAGATGGCCCATAGATAAAAAAACTTTACAACTAAAATACATATAAAAATATCATTAACTTAAGAATAATAAAATTAATTAAATTAAAGCTTCCGTATCTTCATCCTATAGGTCATACCCATCAGGTACTGTGACCACCTTCTGAGGAGTACGAGAAGCTTCAGTGGACGGTGCCGGCGTCCCTGCTGGGGGTGGTGCAGAGGGAGTAGGTGCTGAGCGGGGCCCAGGAACATCGATGGTGCTGCGTGAAGCAAATCCACGAATGTATTTGCGGTACACAACACCGAGCGGCCAGAATTCCTTCTTCAGAGATTTACAACACCACCGTTCCCGTGCCTCGGAAAGCACGTTAAGTCGTCGCGTCGATCCCAGTTCCACTAACACCAACTTGGTGAATCGTAAATTAATTGTCATAAAAAAATTACATGAGATCCTCGCCAACCCTTCTGGCCAGCGTGGCTAGTGTAGGTCAAATTCTCCAGATCTATTATGTTCTAGAAGGCCCATCTCGAACACTGGAGGTCTATGACGCTGGGTTCTGATGGGCTGTAATGAAATAAGTTCCTACTAAGAATTTGTAGTTAAAGTATTGATTATAAGTAAAGTAACATCACGATTTCGGGGTGGTCAGAAACCACGCTTATAAATAAGCGGATTCACATTTAGCCAACTTTACTATAGGCCAATCATGACAAGTGGCAAGCTCGTCGATGTCTCCAGCGTACCAAACTCGAGAAATATCAAAAATAAATTAAATATTAATTAAATGTATTTATTTACATTAATAAATATTTTTGTGTCCCGACCAGGAATCGAACCCGGTACCTCCGACTATAAATCCACGGACTTAACGCTAGACCAGTATGATTGATTATATTACCTTAATTTAAAGGAAACTATAATGTAATTTATTATTCCCTTAACAATAGATACCCCACAACCTTCACAGATTTATTTTCACGGCAATTACTATAATGGCTTCCAAATACAGAGATACGATTTCTCTCTATTACTATTTTAGGTACCTAAGTAATTAATATAAAAACAAGGAAAAAGTCAGGTTTATTATTTTCGTAATCTGATCTATTATTGTAAATGTCATTTACTATTTTCCGTAAGTCTTATTTCAAGCGGTGTTATTTCTATATAAATATCACCATGGCAAGCTTAGTTCTCGTTGAAAGTAAATATTGGCATTTGACATCATTGCAAATGGCATATACTTTCAACGAGAACAACAAATAGGTGGTAAGCGACTGATGGTGGTAATTTGCCCAGTCTGCCGGGGCGGGGAGTAACCCACCGTTAGTGCTGATAAGCCCAGTAAAGTGTATCCACACGTTTTGGAATCAGGCTCGAATTGCCGACACGCCCAGTCAAGCCAGCAGGCCAGGAGACTGAGTCAGTTATGAGTGTCTGATTCCAGTTGCCAGCATTCATGGAACTCGCAGGCCACTTACCATTAGGAGGGCGGAAGATATGTCGTGCTAGGATTTAAAAAAAAAATGTTTTAGGTAAGACCCACATCCAGTGTCCATGTGTCTGCTCTATTACCGAGAGGATGCATTGGTAAAATACCTTCGTCTTCAAATATTGTGATATAAATATAGAAGGATGTGCCGGGAGGTAGACGTAATTTTGCACAACTTCAAGAGCAGATTGGCCTCGGCTTGACATGGTCATTGAATATGACTTTCGGTTTGTTCAAGTTTATTCCGCGACCAACCCAATGAAAAGCCTTGTATGGGAGCCTCGGTGTCAATTTTGTAAAAAACTATTTTAAACGAAATAAACACATTTTTGAAAAAAAAAAAAAAGCCACGATTAGGCCGATTAATATTCTTGAGCGAGCTGGCCATAATGACTATGTCATCCGCCAATCGGAGGTGTAAGATGAATTCTCCATTGATGGTTATGCCCCAATACAGCAATATTACTATCTTATTTTTAATTAAGTTAGGTACATTAAGAAAAGTTTATTTTCAAGATTTTATTTCTCGTTGGACGCAGTGAAGCGCGGTATTGGGGTTCACGTTTCTCATACAATAGTGTACCTATTTGCATTTGAACAAAAATGAAACTTTTTCGATATTTTCAACTATACAAATATTGTTTACTTGTATTAAACTATACATATTTTATAGCAAGCCTTGTTAGTAGTCCGTTTAACCATTATTTATATTTAAGCACTAGGGAACATATCGCTCAGAGTGGTCTCCCGAGCACCATGGTTCGTGCGTAGCGTCATAGCTCGGGATCTGGAGATGCCTACTATTGAGGAATTAGTCGTCGGCCTGACTAGACGTATGTTATATCGCTTCTTGCGCTCGGCCCCTCAACGGGAGACCACTTCCTCAGAGAAGTGCTCTTGGAGGAGAGCTGAAGTAGTCGAACCTAGACCCCCTGGGTTCGTAAGCCACACTGGTATAACAGCGCCCAGCACCAAAAGTGCATGAAGTTACCCGCTATGATCCTGCCGGTGAAAACGGCGATATTTCTCCATCCCCAACCCATTAGTAATCTGGGCCTGGATGACCCCACTGTCTGTCTGTTATTTTATATTTACTCTAGTACAAGATCTGATTCGTTCAAAAAACTTGTCTATTTACACTTTCTAAATAGCTCCCAACAATGTCAATAAGTGTATATATGTATGTTTAGGTATATTTTTGTGTACGTATTAGTATTTAGTATATTGATATTACAGTATATATAAAAGTATATTATGTAAGTATAATCTGCAACAAATAAAGTGTGTTAGATGTGTTTCTTACTTGGTAAAATATATAAATTGAAGCTATAAAATTTTATTGCCAAATATTTCGCCTCTCTTTAAAGCGGCGTCATCAGTGACAGTGACTGAAGGTCTTTGTCATAAATTTTGCAAAAGTAATTTTATTTCTTTTAGCAATGGTAAAGGCAATGAACTATACAGTTTTGTATTTATTTTTTAGAAAAATATCATCATCACCTAGCGTATATATAATTATGTTAAATTTATCCTACTATTAATATTTATTTCATTGCAACTATAAATGTTCTAATTTGTCCCCAAGGTTTGGCTGTTAGAAAATGTCTACGGGCATTAAGTCCGCCTTTGTACTTTGTGCAATAAAGTTTTAAATAAATAAATCTGCAGAAGAGAGAACTTCACAAATCAGTAAACTGAATGACATCATGACAAGTGGCAAGCTCGTCAATTTCTCTAGCGTACTAAACACCGTGTCTAAATCCACGGACTTAACCGCTAGACCACCAATGCGAACTTTTAATAAATATAAAGGTTTGTAATTACTTCATAAACGACTATTATATGACCACTATATGACCATTACACTCGTAAATCTATACTTTATAGTTTTCATTCAACAAAATGCAATCAACATTTTATCCGTTAGTAGCATTACAAATAAAGTGAAACGTCTTATTCGAACGTAAAATTTAATAGTCGGCCCAATGACCTATTTCGCCAAAAGATGCAATTTATATTCTTTTACGTGCCTCTAAAGTAAATGTGAGGTACAGTCCTCGACACGACAACTGACTGGCTGTCGAATTTTAAAACCTAGCAAACATTTTTTTTATTTTGTTCTATAATTAAAAATAATATTCTACTCAATTTAAATAGTAATTCCGTAAATACATCATTATCGTCATTATCACAGCCCCTAGGCCTCCACTGTTAGATATGGACCTCTGCTAATTGGCTAGAAACATGTCTAGCCAATTTGAGCTATACTTACCACATTGGCCAGATGACCAGTGTTCAATGTTATTTTTAATGAACTGTGACCGACGGGTTAACGTGCTCTTTGAGACACGGGAACAGTGGTTTTGTAAATCTATGAGAAATGTACGTAAATAAATAAAGTGCAATTCTCATCTTGTTCCGTCTATAAACAACAAAAATATCATTAGCCGGGGTTCGTGCCGCGGCCTTTAAGTATTTTAAAGAAAACGTTCTTACAACCGTATCACCACTAGAAATTTTTAGAATTTATAGATTTAGACTCGGAGGTACCGGGTTCGACTCCTGGTCGGGACAAAAAAATATTTATTAATGTAAATAAATACATTTAATTAATATATAATTTATTTGTGATATTTCTCGAGTTTGGTACGTGGAGACATCGATGAGTTTGCCACTTGTTATGATTGGCCTATAGTAAAGTTGGCTAAATATGAATTTGCTTATTTATACACGTGGTTTCTGACCACCCTGAAAGGAAAACGATCGTGATGATACTTTACTTTTAGGAAACAAAAATATGAAAATTAAGTAGATTAAAAACGAATTATAAATAAAACTAAACTAAAATACCTATGAAATTAAAATTATTTTACAAAACAAACTAAGGGCTTACCATCAAACGCTCGCCGCATTTCCTCGTTCAATAATGAGGGAAATATTTTGTTTTAAATACAAAAAAAAAAAAAAAATTGTTCACAAAATTTGTTTACATTCTTTTGGAGGAATTCTGATCCCCAGACTAGAATTGTCTGGATTAAGCTGAGGATCAGTTTCTTCCTTGGTTACATTTGATTATTTACGAGCATAAATGTTATGCCTCAAATTTTGTTTTATTATTTATTAAATTAATTTATCATGTCATGCATTATACTATTATTATATTATATACATATTATATTATATTATATTACACCATATTTATTTTATAACTATTATTTAATTTATAAATCTATAGGTATATAGGATATTTAGGTAGTTATGGCATTTGAGGTCGCCACACTCTTGATAATTTAAATTTCGTTTATAAATTCAGAAGGATTGAAAACATGCATTTGTGAATATGCTGAGCAATTTTAATATTAGCCAATACTAGGTTTTTATACAAAACTGCCGAGAAGCTCTAGATGAAAAGTTAGACGGACCTTCATGACAAATGACGACTCGTTTCACTTTCAGATGGCTGCAGTATTTCACCCCTAGCTTGTTTTATTCACGTCATCGCCGCACCAAAATTGCTTTTAAATGGCGCTCACATGAATTTTAAAATTGACCAGTATAATACTTAGTTTAGATATTTTTTTGTATGTAGTATTTTTTTTTTTTTTTTTTTTTAAAGTAGATAACGAAAAAGCGCGGCAAATTAATACAGTGACGTTTTCTTCTCTTGCTCTTTATTGCTTAACTTTAAATTTATATGTGAAAACCTTTAATGGTTCTGAGTGAATTTACTGTATAATATTTATTATAATATTGTCAATTGTTGGTTTTCCAAAATAAAAAAAAAATAAAATAAAAAAAGACATCGCATTTTTGCCACTTATGGTGATGTGTACAGCCTTAAGTAAAGCTGGCTAAATGAGAACCTATTTTTTAAAAAAAGCGTGTATGTATTGTAGTTCGCATATTATTGTGTATATAAGTATATATTTCCCGTTTACGTAGTGTATGTATATAATTAGTTAACGGAATCATACAGTATTTGGTTGGGTAGGGATAGAAGTAGAATGGTGGATGGTGAGCGTATTATCGCGCAATAGAAAAAAAAGGAGGCCTCCTTTTCTTAAACCAGCCTATTGTCGGTCGCAAGCCCGAGACACCATTCTTCTCATCTCTTACCCACACACGATGGACCCGGCACCCGCACGGTGAATCCATGGAATGCTTAGAAATTTGTCTTTTCTCTCTCTCTCTTCTAGTCTATGTAGTGTATGTAAGAATATATGATATGTAATTATTTATGTAGTTTAAGTATTATTATTTTTATGATGTTTATCGTATATTTAATTTAACTAGTAGTAATAAGTGATTTAATTATTTTTATTTTTGTGTTTTTCTTTATTTTGCCATGCCAAAACTTCGATTTCTTGTCCCGAAGGTTGATGGTAAGGGAATGCCAAGCGCCATTACATACGCCTTTTGTATTAAACAATAAAGATTTTAATAAATAAAATAAATAAATAAATATTTCGACCTTACCATACTAGTTTACCAGTGCATACGGAAGTTTAAATCACCAAAGAAACACGGAAGAAACTGCACAAAGATACAGAAAAATATTTTAATCACGGCGAAATGCTGAAGAATTTTAAGTCTTAACATTTTTTGCTATAAAAAGTAACGCTTCAATCAACATCTTTGCTTAGTTGCCGTGAGGAAAAGAGCTGTGAAAAATAGCAGTAAAACATGCCGCTTAGTAACCTAATTCTGTTTCCTAGCGCGAATTCGTTATGTTAAAGAATTATATATATATACATATATATATATATTATTTTTATATTTCCAGACAGGTCACACAGCGCCATCTAATTTCCGTGGTAAGCTACGAGGCTTGTGTTACGGAAACTAGATGGTTGATAAACTACATATTATACTTTTTTTTTTTGTAAATACTCGTATATACATATCATACATACAAACACCCAGACCGAGACAAATTATACAATGTACAACTTGCCCCCGGTGGGAATCGAACCCACGACCTCCCGAGTTCACGGCAACGTTTGTTACCACTAGACCACGGAGGCGGTCAAAATCAAATATACAAATATACACTATCAATGTCATACCCCTAACAAATAGTATAAATATACCTATAGCTGTACGTTATTTACTTTTTTTTTTAATACGAGTACAACATGCGACCTTGCGCCCACCTGATGGTAAGTGGGGAGCAAGATCCATGAATGTTAGCAACTGTAATCAGACACTCATGACTGACATCAGTCTCTAACACTATGCCGGCTTGACTGGACATGACAGCAATTCGAGCCTGATCTCGAAATGTGTGGATACACTTTACTGGGCTAATCGACACGAATGGTGGATACTTCCCCGCCCCGCTAGAAAGTATCTTGGACGGCTGATTCAGTATTTGATGGATGAAAAACCCTCCTCTGGTGGATACCGATCTCACCTCTAAGATGCTTCAGATGCTAAGATGAACGAACTGATGCTCTCAATGTCCAACGGAGGCAGGAATTTCGAATAGTGGACGAAACTCTGTGTCTAAAACTGCAAAGGAATCGCTCCAGCTTCGGCGATACTTTGCCTCTATAAGCGTGTTCTACAAGCTATACTACGGTGAGTGTTCGGAAGAGCTCCACAACCTTATCCCTTCTTCTCTATTTCGCAACCAAACCACACGCACATTGTAGCCAATATCGCTATGCGTACTCATAAATTTGGAGACACTTACATTTATTGCACGCCGAAGATAATGGAAGCCAGTGTGTTTTATAAATATTAGTTGTCAGAAAATGCCTAACAAGCATTAATCCTGTACCTAATTTTAAGTTTTGGTGCAATAAAGAATTTAAAATAAAATTGTATAAAATAATAGTTTTATTTCTCTGTCTAAAATTTGGTATATAAAAGTGAGTATGTGTCCAAAAAGTCCGTAATTTTATTTCCTACTATTAAGTTATTTCTCAAAAGTTAACTCAGACTTGAAAATCTTTGAAAACATTGGATTGTGCGAGCGAGAGGGATAGAAAACCGTTAAACCGTCTTAAACAACTTAATAACATAACTTTGGTACAAAAAGTAAGCGAAACATAAAATCAGCATGGCGATGCTTAATGGAGCGAAAATAAAATCTCTTAATCACAGTGCTGTATATTTTTTTTTCGTTGTAAAAAGTAACGCTTCAATTAACGATGTGAAACAAAGAAACGTTTTTAATTTGCCCTTAATGGACGCTTAAAAGCGGAACGAAACCGCACTAAAATTACTCGAAAACATTTTTATACATCTGCACTTCCACGCAACAAATACGACGGTATGCATCGACGTATATATGTAAGGACAAGCTAGTTTTATATATATATTTTTTCTCAAATAATTGAGAATGTTCCTAAATATTGAATTTTTCTTTTATTTGATAGTTAATATAATGTGTTTTCATAATCTGTAAATAAAGTAAAAGTAAAGTATCATTACGACCCTTTCGGTGTGGTCAGAAACCACGCTTGTAATAAGCGGATTCACATTTAGCCAACTTTACTATAGACCAATCACGACAAGTGGCAAGCTCGTCGATGTCTCCAGCGTACCAAACTCGAGTAATATCACAAATAAATTAAATGCATTTTACATTAATAAATGTTTTTGTGTGCCAACCAGGAATCGGACCCGGTGTCTCCGAGTCTAAATCCACGGACTTAACCGCTAGACCACGGAGGCGGAAATCTGTTATTTTTTTATTTGTTTTACTCTAGAATAACAAAAATTGTCAAAAACTTTTTTACGTTATTAATGAAATATATCAATCCCGCCGATATAATCAGATAATTATTTTCACTTTAAAATTGATTTATCTATAATAAAGTACCTGATCATATTAAAGTACCTAATCGCATAAATAGCGTTCTATTTGATTCAATAGTCCTTGGCGCCATTTTGCGCGGACATGTTAAGTGAGACACTAGCATTAAAACGAATTGATTAACGTATGTTCGCGCCGATCGCGATGATTCGACCAATTTTGGATGGTTAGGCGTTATTGTGATTCGTCGGTGCATAAACAGACGTCCTAATTTGTTACCCCTATACCCTTGTCCTGTCTCTTTCGCGCCGCTTCCTTTCTATATTACCCATCCCACTCACTAGTCCAAAGGCCGGCGCTTGCGCACTGAAGAGAGGCAGTGCCTATATAACTGGCCGCGCCGCATGGTGGTCGGAATCGTCGAATCGAAATATAGTCGTAGTCGTTGTCCTACAGTCGTCATAGAAGACGCTGAAGAAATCGCCGCGATCGTTGTTTTCGCCCGCATTCGCCAAACCCGCAAAATCCGTGTAAGAACAATTTATAAGTGCTGGTGCCGAGGACATCAGGTGAGTTCCTTTACCAGTTTCCTTTCTAGTTTGTTTATTGCACCGATTAGCATAGTATCGTCTATGTATCTAATTTGAAGATTATCGCAAATCCCGCACCTAGATACAGTCCACTAAATCCGCGCCATCATAAAGTTGGTCCTTCGGCCGCATTGGTTCGTTTATTTTTAAATTAAAAATAGTAACCAAAAAGTTGGTTACTTCGGCCGCATATTAGTTTCGTTTCGTTTTAAATTCAAATTAGTTAAACCGCCAAAATGTCGTCAGATGCAAAATTGGAATTAAAATTAAGAAAGTTGAACGCTAAAATGTCGTCTCATTTTAGTGAAATACAATTATGTTACGATTGTATTACTCGCGATGTGAAGGATAGTGAGGAATTATCGATATTGTTTTTGTCAAGATGTTCCACGATCGATTTAATTCGTTCGGAATTTGTTTCCATGTTGGATGAGAAAGTGGACATCGAATTAGCCCTCTATCCCGATAGGGAACCGAATTATAAATCGTTAAATTCGTTCCAAGATTTGTATTCGAAAATTAAATACACGCAAAGCGGTATTCTGTCGTCGCGTAACGCATCCGTAACGAATGTAGGTAAAACCCGCACCCTAGAACACCATACAAAACTTCCTCGTCTCGAATTGTGTTCCTTTAATGGGGAAATTGAGAATTGGCCTACATTCTACGAAAACTTTCGCACCGTCATTCACGAAAACATAAACTTGTCGGACGGTGAAAAGATTCAATACCTAGTCGGTAAGTTAACGGGTAAGGCACAGAGTATCTGCCACGGATTCTTGCCCACCGCCGAAAACTACACAGTTCTCTGGACTACCCTCGTTAATAAATACAACGATAAACGTCTTTTGGGTTCAACGTACTTGGATCAGTTGTTTAGTTTGCCAAACGTTAGTAGTGCGAATCCAACAAATTTAGAAAATTACATTGATAAGTTCTCGTCATTAATTTGTGCGTTAAAACAGTTAAATCTTGATAGTTTGTTGGATTTCATATTGGTGTACATTGGTTCAAAGAATGTGGACGTTGAAACCATAAAATTATTTGAACTATCGTTGTCGCAAAAAAATGCCTTGCCGTCAGTTTCGTGTTTTGTTGAGTTCGTTCGAGAACAATCTCGTGTTATGCTTCGCGCTAATAGTGCCGTGAAACCATCGCCTTCGTACAGTAGCAGGCCTGCCAAGTCAGCTGTTACAAAAACATTTGTAAGTATTCCTAATTCGCATAATAATAATTCGTGTATAGTTTGTAAAGGTATTGATCATTGTCAAGCTTATCAGTGTAGCCAATTTCTCGAAATGTCGCCTCACGATAGATTTAATTTCGTTAAACTAAACAGTTTGTGCTTAAACTGTTTAAGTGGTAAACATATCGCTCGTAGATGTAATTCGGAAAGAAGGTGTCGTAAGTGTTTAGGTACGCATCATACATTGTTACATTTCGAATCGCATAGCGCTACCCCGCTCTCGACTGCTGCGCCTGCGCTGCCGTGCGCGCCCGCTGTTCAAACGACGACCGCACTGGAGCAATCTTCCATTGCCGCTTCTTGTAGCGTTGCGCCTCCCGCAGTTTCGTTGTGTGCCATCAATGGACGTCGTGACATTAGTAATGGTCGTCAGACGACAGTTTTACTAGGCACAGCTTTGTGCAACGTTGTCGATACGTATGGAAACATCAAACCTATTCGCGTATTGGTTGATAGTGCGTCCCAACAAGATATTATTTCGGTTGCTTGTTGTGATGCATTGAAATTGCAAATAGATTCGCCGCAAATTGAGCAGATTTCGGGGGTTGGCGACATTAGCAACCCGGTTTTGGGAACCACGTCCCTAACCATTCGCTCTCGCTATGATGATGCTAGTCGTTTCACTATCCAACCCTTAGTTGTTTCTCGTATCACGAGTGAGTTACCTTCCGCGCCTGTAGATATCTCTTCTTTAGAGTATTTAAATAATTTGCCACTAGCCGATTGTCGCTACTACAACCCCGCGGACATCGATATGATTGTGGGAGCCGAGATGTTCGCTCGAATATTACGCTCCAATACTATTTCCCGCGCGTCTGGTGAGCCAGTAGCTATTGAAACATCGCTAGGATATTTGATCGTAGGCAAAGCCCCGTGCCTAGCCGGTCCTAGTGGTGGTGATGCTCGCACGTTTTCCTCTTTCGTTCCGCCCGTTAAGAAAGTTTCGCACACTTTTCGCAATTCGCACCATGTCGCAAACATGGATAGCTTTTAGTACTTTTCCTTTCGCTTTTAAATTATTTTTTTTCGCTATTCTTTTCGTCTTGATTTCTTCATTCTCGTTTATCTCGCACGCATTTCGTCTCGTTCCTTCCGCACCACGTCGCACTTATTTCTTGTACCTTTCGTTTCGTGCTGCTGTCAGTTTTCTCGTTACTCGTGTTCGTCACATCGTTTCGGACAAACACGACCGCTTCGTGACGCAGCTTCTGTCACCATGAGGGATCCAAGCATCCTCCTGGTTGACACCGCCACTAGTTATTCTAGTGCTTGAGGGTACAAGATGGCCAATCAACAACCCGCATTCTCTCTTGCTGGGAGGTTTTATACTTGTCGAGTTCTCCAGCATCTTGCGCGAGGTAGTGGGTTCGATTACCGTAACTCGTTGCTATATGGTTAGCTGTGAGTCGCGGGTCGTGCCTCCTCGTATTCATTTATTACGAAGTTGTTTGGCATCCCGCCGTCGGGTCGCGTCGTTGAATTGAATATATATGCCATGCAACGACCCGCATTCTCTCTTGCTGGGGGGTTCGTACTTGTCAAGCTCTCCGGCGACTCGCTTGAGATAGTTGGTTCGATTCCTGTGACTTTAGCTATATGGTTAGCTATAGGTTGCAGTTCGTGCCTCCTCGTATTCGTTACGTTTAAAGTTGATTGGCATCCCACCGTCGGTCGTTGAATCGAATACGTGTGCAATTCGACGACTCGCTTTATCTCTTGCAGAGGGGTTTTGAACTCCTCCAGTTCTCCAGCAACTCGCTCGAGGTAGTCGGTTTGATTCCCATGACTCATTGCTATATGGTTAGCTGTGAGTCGCGGGTCGTGCCTCCTTTCATTCGTTTGTTATTGTTGGAATCCCTGAAGGGAAACTTAACGTTCCTTGAAACAAAACAATTTGATTATTCTTAGACCTAATTTTAAAATAAATATTGTTATTGACGTTTAAAAACACCGCGTAAATTAGAAACACATCTCACGTAGAAATCGTTTCGTGGGCTCTTGTAAAGGAATAATTCGACCTTTACATGTTCGCAATTCTACTCGCTATCGTTCGCATCGCTTGTGAAAGAATCGTTTCATCGTTTCGTTGTAGTCACTTGTGACTTTGAATTTGTTTTATTTCGCATACGTGGGTAATGTACTCGTTTCGTGAATTTGAAGGACTGGGTCGCTTCAAGCTGGGGGGAATGTTCGCGCCGATCGCGATGATTCGACCAATTTTGGATGGTTAGGCGTTATTGTGATTCGTCGGTGCATAAACAGACGTCCTAATTTGTTACCCCTATACCCTTGTCCTGTCTCTTTCGCGCCGCTTCCTTTCTATATTACCCATCCCACTCACTAGTCCAAAGGCCGGCGCTTGCGCACTGAAGAGAGGCAGTGCCTATATAACTGGCCGCGCCGCATGGTGGTCGGAATCGTCGAATCGAAATATAGTCGTAGTCGTCGCGCAGTCGTTGTCCTACAGTCGTCATAGAAGACGCTGAAGAAATCGCCGCGATCGTTGTTTTCGCCCGCATTCGCCAAACCCGCAAAATCCGTGTAAGAACAATTTATAAGTGCTGGTGCCGAGGACATCAGGTGAGTTCCTTTACCAGTTTCCTTTCTAGTTTGTTTATTGCACCGATTATCATAGTATCGTCTATGTATCTAATTTGAAGATTATCGCAAATCCCGCACCTAGATACAGTCCACTAAATCCGCGCCATCAACGTAAAAATCATCCTTTGGTCTCCAGTGTGCCAGAAAAGTACTTACCACAACCTTAATAATATAAGGGCTAAAATCATTTTTTTTGTAGTGTGATTTTAAATGCTAAGAGCACAAGATGGAGTTATCTCCCAGTTAACACTGACAGAGAGAGAAAAAGGACAATAATGACTCGGTAACCGTATTTGTGTCTCTCTCACACTCTCTCGTTCTTTGCGTCACACATTCGGTAATAAATATGAGATAAAAGAGCATACAAAAAGGAAATTAAAACTTAGAGAGTAAACTAATACCTACGTCTGATAATATTAAAATTGTTAGGTCGGTCCTTCTGAACTTGTCTATGTCTGTATGTGTCTAGTGGAATGTTTTACGACATAATGCCAGCATCTCTGTGAATCCTACAGAGAGTTGAACAAAAGAAGCCAGCAGAGAAAAACGTTCTGAAGCCTGCCAAAGAAAGAAACCGTATCTAGCCTTTGTTTAAGCCCGATTAAAGAATTTGTAGAACTTTCAAAGATGCAGCCTTTTTACCTACATTAGTTACGAAAGAAATGTTTTCTTATTCAAATTCTATTGTTTTGGGCCGGTCGCGGAAAGGATAATTATGTTTGACATATTTAGCGTAACGAGAGCGATGGCACGGGAACGGTGGTGTTGTTAATATATGAAAAATGTACGTAAGAAAAGTGTACGTATTTCTCATTGGTACATGTCCCCGAACCGACCTTTTTACGGTTTTTTTACAACCGAGCCACCACTGCAAGTTCCCGACTTACTTATGCTGCGCCAGCTTGGCATCAACTTCTGGCCAAAACCAACAGGGACAAGATACAGAGTCAGCAGAACATATCGCTCAGGGTGGTATCTAGAGCGCCGTGGTTCGTGCGAAATTCTGTAATCGCGAGAGATCTGGAGATGCCTACTATTGAGGCATTTGTTGTCGGCCTAGCTAAACGTATGTTTTACCGGGCTGACAATGGATCCTACAAGCATCTTCAGGATATCGCTCCTACTTTCACACGGTCCCCGGAGGGGAGGCCACTACCTAGGGAGGCGCTCTTGGAGAAGAACTAAAGTAGACAAATCTAGGAGACTAGATTCGTGAGCCACAAGGGCGGTGTTGTAGTAGGAACAGCGCTTTGAATCACCGGCGGGTAGTTAGCCGCCGAGATTCTGCCGAGGAATAACGGGAGATTATCCCATCCCCAACCCAGGGCCATTGAACATCCGGGCCTGGATAACTCCACTGTCTGTCTGTCACCACTGCAATAAACAATGATAATCATTAACCCAGTGTCTCCAAATATTGATACAGCATAAGTAAAAAAAAACATTTTTTTATTTGATATTATTATGACATCCGACTGGCTGTGTAATGACAAAACACTATATTTGCAAACTGAAATTAATTTAGGTACAAAATGTATATCCTTTTTACTATAAATAAATAAATAAAAATGTCTGGTCACACAGCGCCATCTAGTTTCCGTGGTAAGCTACGAGGCTTGTGTTACGGAAACTAGATGGTTGATAAACTACATATTATACTTTTTTTTTGTAAATATATACATATTATACATATAAACACCCAGACCAAGACAAATTATACAAATGTACAACTTGCCCCCGGTGGGAATCGAACCCCACCACGGAGGCGGTCAAACTACTGTTAGAAGCGTTTATGTAATGACTTTAAGAATTGAATAACTCAATCTTAAAGTACTTAGTTATAAAGAGAGTCTTAATCATTTTATTTAATTAACACAAATTTTGAAAGACTACATGTTTAATCTAAACTAAGTACGTACGCGTAGTACCGTGACAAAGTAGAAGTAGCTGCCAATTCCGTAGAATTGTTGGTACTTGAGTTATAATTCGCGTGTATTTTGTAACTTATTTACCAGTATTATTTTTATTGTCTGCAGCTCCCTACCTTTGTCAATTAGACAGGCTCCTTCTTTAAATATATTCAAACATTTATTAATTACATACTTTCTCAAAAAACAAAATGACATCAAATTTCCACATATATAATTATTATATTAGCAAGTATTTATTATATCATATGACATATTTATATATTGGAATGCTATGTATTTATACTTACTATGGTATATTTATGATTGATTATTTATTAGCTATTATTATTATTTCCTACTCTGCACCCATTATAATAATTTCTCAGTCTCCCAAAGGTCAGCTGGTAGAGATTATGCTCGCCTATGTACATTATTTTATATTTTGTGTGCAATAAAGAATTATATATATATATATATATATATATATATATATATATATATATATATATATATATATATATATATATATACATATATACAATATTTTTATTTTTTTTTTGTTTTAATTTATATTATTTTTGTATTTTATATTGTTAAGTAGTTTTTTTTCTATTATTAGTAATTCATATGTATATATTAAAAGTTTTTTTTTATCATTGTACCTTACTTCTTTCGAATAAATTATATTGACAATTAACAAATTGAGATTAGGAAACAAAATGTCCGAGGGTTGATACCTCAACCGCCCAACAGATACGCCCTCCGCCAATCCGCACTAAGATAGAATAATGATATTTTCTCCATACAGACTAGTTGTAGGACAACTCCATCCCATGATTAGAAACTCCTAGTACGAGACTTACTTAATTTACTTAATCAACATGATTTCTTTTTAAAGTTACAGAGAAAATAAATGGATAAGGTTTGCAAAGATCGCAACGGTGAGCCTTGGTGGCTATTATCCAGCTGTAAAAGCAGGGTGATGCAGGCTAAAAGCTTGTTGTTACTCTGTTTTGCCATCCGATAATAGCCGATGTAGTTTCTGGGACAATGTTTACGTCACTCAAGTCGTATTCTTGGCCGATGCAACTTGAATAATTAATGCTGTCGCCTTTTGCCATTCAAGAACAGCTTGCCCCATACTCGTATAGACATACTAGCATTTTGTAAACATTGTTTGCTGTTTTAAAAAAACATGTAGTGGTTAAGGGCCGGTAAGTGAATCCTTCCTTACATATTATATATATAAACACCCAGACCGAGACAAATTAAACAATGTACAACTTGCCCGGTTTTTAAGACGGTGAATCTCAAAATCGCCTGACGATACGACCCCAGCCTGATGGGCCACCGAGGAAGGTCGCATGCCCGAATCACCGTGAGGCCTCCTAAGGAGATCCCAAGGGGCCTACAGCCTACCTATACACCGTCTCTCTTTCACTGTTGGTCCTGCGTGCCTTAACAGCTAAGTCTAAATCGTGGCTACGGAGTGAAGGCACTCGTTCGCTGCGTAATTTAGCGTGTTTTATAGATTGTTTATTAATGTAATATCTGTAGGCACAACCTCACATTGTGCTGCCAATTATTAAAATTAAAAATAAAAATCTTATTTATTTATTTAAAAACTTTATTGCACAAAGTACAATGGCGGTCTTAATGCCTGAATACATTCTCTGACAGCCAAACCTTGGGGACAAATTTAACCATATAAAGGTGCAATCATAAAGATAATAATAATATAATTAATGAAAATTAACAGTAAACTAATATATACTTACACCATATCATCATCAGCCTGTGTCTCTTCACTGCTGGATATAGGCCTCCCCCAAGGCTCGCCACTTCCCACGATCTCCTGCCACTCTCATCCAACCCCCACCAGCAACCTTCCTCAGGTCATCTGTCCATCTAGCGGAGGGTCGACCCACTCTGCGTCTTCCCGTACGTGGTCTCCACTCTAGAACTCGTCTACTCCATCGTTCATCGGTTCTACGACATACATGTCCAGCCCATTGCCACTTCAGCTTACTAATTTTGAAGGCTATATCGGTAACTTTGATTCCCCGACGGATTTTCTCGTTTCTGACTTTATCCATCAGAGAAATACCAAGCATAGCTCTCTTCATAGCCCGCTGAGCGACCTTAAATTTGTGGACGAGACCCACTGTCAGTGTCCATGTTTCTGCTCCGTACGTCAGCACTGGTAGAACGCATTGGTTGAAAACTCTCGTTTTCAAACACTGGGGTATGTTTGATAAGAAGATGTGGCGCAGCTTCCCGAATGCAGCCCATCCTAGCTGAATGCGTCTGTCGGCTTCTTTGCTGAAGTTGGCTACGGCTAATTGCGTAGTCTGTCCAAGGTAGACGTACTTTTGTACAACTTCGAGAGTGGCATTACCCACGCAGATTGATCTCGGTACAACATGGTCGTTATACATGACTTTGGTCTTGTCTAAGTTCATACCGAGGCCAACCTGCTGGGACGCTACGTTTAAGCCCTTCAGCATTCCGCTAAGATCCTCCAGCGAGCTAGCTATTATGACTATGTCATCCGCAAAACGGAGGTGTGAGATGTATTCTCCGTTGACATTTATTCCGCAGTTTCTCCAGTCCAGCATTTTAAAAACGTCCTCCAACGCTCTAACTTACACCATATAAAATATTATAATATCGATAAACTACATACACTAATACATACACATTATTATACATAAACATACATATATATACTACTTACTAACGCTGTGTGGATCCATTTAGAAAGTGTGAATACACCAGTTTTTTAAACAATGTCCTTGTAGTACTCGTAGCTTAATTGATATACTCGTATTATAGTATAATATAATAATAGTATAATGCATGGCATGATAAATTAATTTAATAAATAATAGCTAGATAGATAGATAAATTCTTTATTGCACAAAAAAAATAAAAAAAACATTCCTATGTACATAGGCGAGCTTAAAGTCTAGGCATTTTCTAACAGCTAACCTTTGGGAGAGTGAGAAGAGAGTGTGGGTGCATGTGTATAAGAATATTTAGAAACTATGATTTAAAATTACTAACTAAAATACTTATCAACTAAATAAACAATAAATATATATCATACAACAATAAAATACATATAGAAATAATAATATATTTTATACTTATATAAATTATAATATACATTATTATATAATATACTTACACAATATATAATATATATAAGATACATCATACATATTGTCATGTTATGCGGTCTTGTTTTGCTTTTCATGTAAGTGCTTGGTGAGGAAATTTTTAAAAATGTTGAGAGAAGTTGCTTTTCGTATAGCGAGGGGAAGTCTGTTCCACTGGCGAGCTGCAGATACAGTAAAAGAATCTGAACATCTGCTAGAAGAATGTGGCGGAATTTTTAATTGATTATTGCGAGACGAGCGAAGAGAACAGCTATGGGTATCGCAGAGAAATTGGAATAATAAAACAAAAATAATATTGAGGCATAACATTTATACTCTTAAATAATAAAATGTAACCAAGGAAGAAACTGATCCTCAGCTTAACCCAGAGAATTCTAGTCTGGGGATCAGAGTTCCTCCAAAAGAATTATGTTAACAATTTTTGTGAACAAATATACGTTTTTGTATTTGTATTTTTTGTATCTTGCTAACTATTTAAATATACACTACAATCTAGTCGTTAATAGAGTTAAGAGTGAGCCTATATCCTACATATCCTTTATGTTTACAGGGAGACGCTCCTGATTTATTTCAATTCGCCAATATTTATAAAATTAACTTGTGCAAATATTAGGAATAAAAAAAAAAAAAAAAAAAAAAAAAAAAAAAAAAAAATGAATTATTCTAACTAGGTGTTCGCTTTCTACAGTGGATTATTTCTGGCCTTTGGGAAGGAGTAATTTGCTGTGGACGGCGAGCAGACTGAAACTAAATTAATATTTATGAACTATACTCACTGCGGGTATTGTATTGTTATTTTAATTTTTAAATATATGTAAATGTTTCATAATTGCATGCTGTGTGCACATGGTTTTGGAGATGGTACTGGAATTGTATTGTAAAGATTTGAAATTTAAAAAATGTTTTGTATCCATTTCTGTTGTGTGTACCTAATAAATAAATAAATAAAATAAAAATAGTGACTATTCCTCCTTGTCGATCGTGTCGCACATACCCCATTAGCACAAGGCTTAAATTATACAAATGTTAAATCTATTCTACCAAATTTACATACATTAATAAAATAGACTATTTGATGGTTTACTAGTTAATTGCTATTTACAGCCGCCATTATAAAAGTTATTTTAGGTTGGTATGTCATGCGATGACAATTAAAATACTGCAATATTTCTAAATGTATTATTTAATCGATGACCTAATTCGATATCGCGCTTATTTGTTTCATAAATATTTTAACAGTAAGCAAGGTTGTGATCTGATATAAAAACTATTTATTCTCCCAAATATCTACCTATTTTTTTTTAACAAATCCCTTCGTTCTTCTTACATTCCTTACATCATTTTGGATTTGTTTTACATTATTTTGCAGTTGTCACCACAAATCTATTTGTATTTCTTATGCTGTGTACAATGATAAAAAATTGTAAATAGTCATATATTTTTTAATAGATAAACTATTATATTTATTGACATTTTATGTTTGTATTGTAACGCACTGCTCTACATTTAAGTAAGGTTGTGTAGTTTCATGGCGTTCTACCTGGTAGAATGCTGTGAAATTATGTAGACTAATACTTATTGTAAATTTGACATGTAAAAGTGCAAAATACATTTTTTTTGTCCTATGCCTAATTACTGAAATTCATAGAGTATTAAATGACGCGCTACTTCTATGCTGAAAATAAACGAATTGATAGGACTAATGTTATTTTTGCTATACCGCGAGTAATCGTCAAAAGAGAAAATATTTTTTTTAGACTACAGGTGTCATTAGTAGAACCCCTATTTGAAATAAAAAACGGACATTTTTTAAAGAAAAAAAAAACATTATCCGAAAAATAAAACACCACTGCATAGTGAATAAGGATATACTCGAATCGAGAAATTGTCAATGATAAGAACCACGGCGTGAAGGGTTGTGTTTAATATGCCCGACTCACCGTTGTTTTTTTTTTTTTGTAGTTATTATTATTATTTTATATATAATATGCATCCACATACCTTACCCACTATCCCTACGCGTACTCATAAATTTGGAGACTCATACATCTGTCGCACACAAACAATTGTTTTAAATAGTAAAAAATATCAACTATAGTATCTTAAATGATCTGTGCACTAAAATAGTCGCCACGAACGACAAATTACCAGCAACAAGTGGCCAATGCGAGGTCAAACTTAACTCATTTAACAGTAATGACGTTACTTTAATAGTTACTATAGTCTATCTTTTTAGATTGACACGGCCTTTATACAGCCACGAAATTATTATTGTTATTTTTTAATAATTTGACATTAAATTATAATTATTGAGAGGGGATAGCAAAAGTAGTGGTTGAGCTTCTTGGAATGGACTGTATATTTTTTAATGGAGAAGAATTGAAAAAAGAGTGACGTAAATAGATGTCACTTTTGGTGTAGGGAAAGAATAAGCAACTTGAGGAATCTGGATAGGATACCAAGCCGTAACAAGTAGCATTAAAGGAAGAACGAAGAAAATCGGGATTGTTGAAAAGGTATGTGGTAATACAATCGTAGTTTCATTTCGTTTTTTGTTGATCAATAAAGTTGAAAGTTCAAACTAATGAATAACAGCAATGGTCGTATTACAAACGTGTAAATGCCTTCTCATGCGAGCGAAAGCAATAACAGTAAATCAAAACCAAAAAGAATGAAACACTTCTGGATGGGAACGTGCGCGTCGATGTTCCGGCGTCGTATTTCCTAATTCTTTCGCAATTTTCTCGGAATGAGTGCACGTTCGAGACGCGACGAACGTTGCAATTTCCACTGATTTTTTCTTTATTCTCTCCGATAGAAAATATCGCTTTTGCTGTAAAAGAAATTAGAATAATGGCTTGTACTTTGCCGCCGAGGAAATAGGAGTTTGCGATAGTTTAAAAAACTGTAATTTTCTTTTATATTAAACTAGCTTATTAAAAAGATATCATGATAATAATATTGATTTATTTATTAAAATCTTTATTGCATAAAGCAAAGGCGGGCTAATTGTGAAGGCAGTTAGTGAGGAGGCAGATTGCACTTGGGGCACATACTCACATTAATGTGTCCAGTGCTTCAGGAAGGCAAGGCAAATATAAAAAATAAATATATTATTTTTTACTAATATAGAAAAAGACAAACACTATGTTACTAAGCCATATGAATAATATTCCGAAATAAACGCATTTAATTTTATGTTATTTATTTATAATGCCGCTAGACATTCTATCCTAACTAACTATTGGGACACTGGCGAACTCCACTCTAGAACTCGTTTGCCCCCACGGGCGTTGATTCTGCTACTAATTGCTTGCTAATTTTGAAAGCTATAGATAGCTACTTTCGTTTTCTGACGAATTGAATTTTTGTTTTGAATTTTATCCATAGAAATACCAAGCATAACTCTCGCCGAGCGACCTTAAACTTGTGGACCTGACCCACTGTCAGTGTCCACATCTCTGCTCAATACGACATTACGGGGAGAACGCATTGGTTGAAGTCTTTTGACTTTAGATATTGTGGTATGCACGATGAGAGGATATACCAGAGTATCGCGAAATCGCGTAATGATTCGTTAAATTATAAAAAAAACTGTAGATAACATGTGACCCTAAGTCCGCCTAAAGGTTATTCCGCATTTCCCGCCGGGTCAAACAGTTACAAATAAAATGTGTTTACGAAATATCAAAATAAAACGCCTGCGTCATCCCGCCGCATTAGCAAATTGATTCTTCGAATCAAGTGTCGAATAAAACGGAACACCAATCCGTCAGTACTTTATCCCCGTCAGTACAATCGATACGCAATCAGTCTAAAACTAATTCCTCATAAATAAATCATGACTTGTTGTTTGTGGTGCGCATTATGCATGAAGTCACTAAGCAGATGACAGCTGTCAGTATTCAAGCGCGAATCATTTGTCAACTTGCTGTTTCACATGAGCGATCACAGAAAAAATATCAAACGTCTGTAATAACTTTACAAACCACATCGCATAGGATCTTCATACCATCACCACACCACTTGGAACGGTGAGTCCTAGAAAACGTTCTTAGCATTCGATGGATCCATTTAGTGTTGGGATGAGAGAAGAATTTATAATAAGACAGTCGCTCACCATCAACCATTTTCGTCCTCTTCACTTCTGAACATATACATACAGGTACTGGAGAATTAGTCCGTATCTCACCACGGGTTAACGAGGGGTGAATTAATGATTTTACAAGTTTGTATCATTCGAACGGGACCATTTAGATTTTAAGAACAACCGTCTTCATCAACGCTGGCTAATGCTGGGTTCAACATCAATCAGCTAACCTTTGGGAGAGTGAGACAGTATAAATATGTGGGATGCAATTCTAACCAACTACATAAATACTTATTAACATATGTACGAGTACATACTTGTAATATTTGGCACTAGAAATTTTCGGAATTAAAATAATATTGTTCTACTTGTTTATTTATTTATTCAATGAACAGACACTTTCAAAGACAAAGCCCTTTTCATACAGACCATTACATCATGCATTAAACATAAAGTCTTTTAATATACATTAAAACTATAGAAAAAAATAAATTATATAAAATTAATGAAGTTAAACCTAGACCTAAAAGTAGGTACAGGAAAATAAAAAAGAAAGAAAGAAAGAAAATGTGATTATAAATATAAATTTATTAATAAAAGAATGTACAAAATATTTTCATAAATGAAATATTACTTTAAAATCTCTACCAAAGAAAATGTCATGATTATAAAAGTGCAAAGAACACTGGCTGCATTCCCACGTTGCACTGCTATAGTTTTTTTTGTTTTAAATATTTTTTACATCTACTATCTCTAGAAACATCTAACATTTAAAAGAAAAAAATAAGTAGTTTCATAAATATGTGAATTATTGTAGATTGTCTGATGGACAATCAGATATATACGGTAAATAAATCTATATATCTGCTAGTAGTGTAGGGTTTAGTTAGATGTTATGAGAAGAACGAAGAGGTAAGTAATAAACACAGGTGTGTGTTGCGGCCTAGCAGATCCCTAGTTCTTGAATCGCCTGATACCACGTCCCTTCGCTGCATTTATCCAAACAACCAATCGTGTGCCTCGGCCCTCGCCTTACAAACCTCAAATAATAATAATAATAAATAATAAATATTTCCAGACAGGTCACACAGCGCCATCTAGTTTCCGTGGTAAGCTACGAGGCTGTGTTACGGAAACTAGATGGTTGATAAACTACATATTATACTTTTTTTTTGTAAATATATACATATTATTACATAGAAACACCCAGACTGAGACAAATTATACAATGTACAACTTGCCCCCGGTGGGAATCGAACCCACGACCTCCCGAGTTCACGGCAACGTTTTTTACCACTAGACCACGGAGGCGGTCAAAAATGTCATTGTGACGCGTCGAGTCGAAAACATTCTGTAGAAGTTGAATATGAAGGCCGATTTAAAATCTGCGCGTTCTTCTTCTACCAAAACACGGACCAAGACACATTAAGTAGCAAGTTTAGTTACTTAGAAAGTGAGCTCAGTGTATTCGAAAACCGGCGAGGTGCCAATCCTGGTGACTCCTTCCTTTTCTAACTGTGTTTGGCTAAAACATCAACTACCGGATAATCAGCGGGCTCTTGCATTCCAGAACTATTGTGATGCTCAGACCCGGCCTGAGGACGGAGTGGATTGAGTAGGAATCAACTAATTGCTCATAAAAACAGTGTGATTTATGTTTTGTAAATTTACTTTAATTCCGTTTTGCTTATTGAGGAAGTTATTGCGATTTTAGTTATTAAGTAATTGATTAGTGTAACATGAAGTCACAAAGCCCACGACAGCTGCCACTAGTAAGGGGCGGATCATTTGTCAAGTCATAGCTGTTCCACATCGCTGCCCACAGAAAAAATATCGAGCGACCCTGTGTTACAAACATAGACAAATTTAGCCAGACAAGACCATAGTTGTCAAAATTAGCGCCTGTTTTATTAAGTGTAAGTCAGATAAAGCAACTGACCATCCTGTACTTGACTGCACCAGCAATACTGCAGTTTGTGAGGAATGGCGATAGCTTGTTAAACCACTAATGCTCAAATCAGCAATTTATTTATTTTAAAACTTTAATGCACAAGGTACAAAGGGCGGATTTAATGCCCGTAGATATTTTCTGATAGCCAAACCTTTGGGACTAATTAGAAGAACTGTAAGTGTAATAAAAGTATAAATGACACATCAATTAGAATAATACTAATACATACACAATAATAAACATACTCGTACATATAATAATAATAATAATAATAATAAATTATTTATTGTACAGAACCAAAAATAGTGTGGGTACAAAGGCGAGCTTAATGCTATAAATGCATTTTCTACCAACTAACCTTTGTGAATGGGGAGCCATTATAAGCGGGTGCAGAAATAATATTGTGATCAACAATTATGAAATATATAATACATATACAACTTACAAATGTAATATGTGAAAGCCAAATACTTTCGTCGGCTTTCGATATAATGATCTATCAAAATTAGCTTCCATATATTTCTTCTCAATAACCCAGCAATTGCCAGCGTTTATATAGATGGTTTCTAAATGATCCAAATGATACAAACTTGTAAAATCGTTACTTAATTGAGATGAACAACTTAACTAGCATAACATACCAGTAATATTTCAATGTATTTGCCATTCGAACCAGCTTGTAAAGTTCGACTAATATTAATTTACTATTGCTGATAGGTATTCAGAAAAATCTGTTGGGCCACTACTTACTAGACTATATGTCCACGGTATTAACACATTAATGGATCACTGGTTACGTTTAGCATGACGCTGAGTTTTCCCCTTGTTTATTCTTAAAATACGTGTGAAACATCGCCTCCATCAGGAATCGAACCCGCAAGTGTTACCGGAATTATTACGCTGACGTGTTCAGATGACTGTTTCAGATGCGGATATAATAAATGTTTTTGTTTTAGGTTTTCTTACGGAGGTACCGTGAATTATTATTGTAGCATTACAGAGGCCACGACAGTTTATCAGAATGCTTGCACGCGATTTGCTACCCTCATCTGTGATCTTATTGCTAACCGTCCATCTAGCGAAAGTTCGTACCACCTGCGTTATCCAGTACGTGGTCTTTACTCGAAATCTTTTCAGCTATATAGTTCGTCAGTTCTGCGGTAAATAATAATAGTAATAATCAGTTTTATCTTCGGCCTTCGCAAATACGACCACATCTTTGAGTATCGAACAAAATTGAAGTGGCTACCAATTAAAACAGGAATCATCGAATTCTCTGCTTACTATTTTCTATACTCAACGAGCCTGTGACACCGAAATACCTCAAGACTAAATTTGCCTATCTCTCTTCATTCCATTATAAGTCTCTTCGTTCTTCTCATAACTCGGTTCTCTCCATTCCCTCTCACCATACTAGGTTTATGGCCAACTCATTTGCTGTTGTCGCCGCAAACCTGTGGAATGAACTACCGGTAGAAATCCGACAAGCATCCAACCGAAAAATGTTTAAAAAATGGTGTCATCGCATTATTTAAATGGTTCATAAGTTATGTAATGTATGTATTATTAGTATTTAATATATCAGAGTTATTAGTATGTATTTTAGTAATATAATTGTATTTATATGTATATAGATTTATTTATTATTATTATATATAAATATATGCACCTACCTTACATTTGAAATGGTCCACATTGTCTCTAAGGTTGGCTGTCAGATAATGTCTGGCGACATTAAGTCCGCCCCTTGTATAACGTGCAATAAAGTTTTAAATAAATAAATAGTTAATATTGGTTCTTGTTAGTTAATATTAACTTCTACAAATATATAGTAAAGTAAAGTATCATTACGACCGTTTTCCTTTTGGGCTGGTCAGAAACCACGTTTAAAAATAAGCGGATTGACATTTAGCCAACTTTACTTTAGGCCTATAAATATTTTAAATTTACTTCTTTTCTAGTGATCTTATTGCCATTCGTCTATCTAGCAAGGGTTCGTTCCACTATACTTTATAATCTCACCTCAATAAATTGATTGTCGGTAGGTATGCATAACAAATTGTGGAACGGGTTAGGAAGGAAAAAGTTATTTTGTTTTATGTTATTATCTCATTTTGTTATTGTTATGTTTTACTTTTATATATATCCTCGCCAACCCGTCTGGCCAGCGTGGCGAGTGTAGGCCAAATTCTCCATTCTGGAAGGCCCATCTCCAGCTGTGGAGGTCTAGGACGCTGTGTTCTAGGGGCTGTAATGATGATGATGATATATATTTTTTTACTATTAACTATTATTCTATATTATTACGATTTTTTTTTAATTATTCAATGTTGTGTACATTTTTTTAGGCTGGCAAACCCGACAGGATTGTTTGTCTATGATTTCAATAATTGATTTGTTTGTTAGCTGTTATTTGTACCTTACTTCGAATTAATAAATACTTATTACTCCAAAAGTCGTTTGTTCTGTTCGTCGGTTTGTGTATTGTCCAGTACATGGTCTTCATTATAAATACTGTTTGCTACATCATTCGTCAGTCCTGCGGCAGATTTTGGATGTATAGCCTATTGCACCTTTAGCTTGTTAATTGTGAGAGCTATGTCATTGCCTACCCGTTCATCTGGCGAGGGTTTGTGTCTCTCGGTGTTGTTCCGTACGTGGTCTTCACTCAAAATCTCGTTTGCTATATCGTTCGTGAGTTCTGTGGTATATGTGTCCAGCAGATTGACACTATCAGCTTGTTAATCTTAAGAGATTTGTCAGTAATATTAGTTTTTGTCAATTAATATGATCCAACATTTATACATGCTTTTTTATTTTTCTATATGGATGTGTGTGTAGGCCATTAGCCACTCATTTATAATATTTGCAAATGCCAGTTGATATTAATTGCTTGGCACTTGTTTGGCTACTCCATTTATCAAGATAGGGTAAAAAAGTTCTAGTCATTTTCGATGTCACGCGGCGGCTGATAATGATTCCGCAAAAAATGCCAAATGACATTCAAAATTTTAACAGCTTTTATTAAAATCCAAGCTTTAACAAATGAAGCGATTTCCTAATGAATATAGGTAGTCCTCCTAAACGATAATAGATAGTGGAGGCATAGTGGTATGTATGTACTCTTAATATATATTTTTTTAAAGTAGTATAATATGACATTTAAATTTATAAATGGCATGGATTATTATTATTAGTGTATCTATTTATATTTATAGTATTATTTATATAATAATTTGTATGTAAATACATATTTATGTATGTAACTGACATATATATTTATTTCATTACAGCCCCATATACATAGCATATACATACATATCTTCACGCCAAATCCCTTGCGGGGTAGGCAGAGACAATTGAGCGCCACTTGTCACGATCACGACATACCTCTTTCGCTACTTCGACATTCATCAACCTCTTCATACATGCCCTTTTGTTTCGATGGCTTTTCAACGCACCTTCAGATATTGTTTTATTAATTTGGTCGTAATATGTGAGTAGCATATATTTGGAGAATTTGGCCAATACTCGCCACGCTGGCAATTTATTTAATTATTTATTTATGGTGCAACAAACAAATTACAATTATTTACATTTTACATTTCTATGACTGAATTAAAGAACCAGACTGTAATTCTTGAGTAGTGCACACAACATTGAAAAATATATAGGTACGCGAGCAAGCTACTTAAGTACTACACACAAAATAAGGGGAAAATAGACAAAAAACATGCAAAAAGTTAGAAACATCAAACAAGACGGGTTGGCGAGTTATATTTATTTATTTTCATTAATTTAGAATACGAATTTATTTAAATTCCTAGTGGAAGGTATAGCAACTTTGCATTTTCTTCTTCTAAATCTGCACCCAACATTTTCTTATATAAGCTACTATCTTAGGTTAGCTGCCTCCGTGGTCTAGCGGTTAAGTCCGTGGATTTAGAGGTCGATTCCTGGTCGGGACACAAAAATATTTATTAATGTAAATAAATTCGTTTAATTAATATTTAATTCATGTGTGGTATGTCTCGAGTTTGGTACGCTGGAGACAATGACGAGCTTACCACTTGTCATGATTGGCCTAAAGTAATGTTGGCTAAATGTGAATCCGTTTAATCATAAGCGTGGTTTCTGACCACCCCGAAAGGGAAACGGTCGTGATGATACTTTACTTTTTATCTTAGGTTAGCTGTTAAAGAATACCGAGAGGGCATTAAGTTCGTGTGCAATAAATATTTTTTTACTTTACTTTTTGGTGATTTAGCTTATTACCATAGTGAGAAAAATATACCTCTGTACGCCAAAGTTGCAACCCATGGGAGGTTACTTTTATAATAGTGCAAAAAGTTAGTTTGACAAAAGATCGGCTATGATCAGCAAATCTGAAGCTTAAAGTGACATTAAATCACTTTTTTTTTTGACCGCCTCCATGGTCTAGTGGTAACAAACGTTGCCGTGAATTCGGGAGGTCGTGAGTTCGATTCCCACCGGGGGCAAGTTGTACATTGTATAATTTGTCTCGGTCTAGCTGTTTATATGTATAATATGTGTATATTTACAAAAAAAAAGTATAATATGTAGTTTATCAACCATCTAGTTTTCGTAACACAAGCCTCGTAGCTTACCACGGAAATTAGATGGCGCTGTGTGACCTGTCTGGAAATATTTATTTATTTATTTAATTAAGTAATAGAATACAGCTGCAGGACTCAGTTGTAATACGAAAATATCATCATTTATCATTAAAGAACACAGCATCCTAGACCTTCACTGCTGGAAATGGGCTTAGCAAAAACTATTTAATAAATATTTGTGTAACTTAATAATAAGTTAGCGATAATCGATTGCTCAGACATAAACTAATCGTAAACACAATTTGAGCACAAATCAAAGTATAATTATTGAATAATTTAGAATGAAAATCCACGACTTTAATATTGTAGCATGGAAAGATTAATTGTCGAATCATCAATCATAAGTCGAAAGGTCATCCTGAAGTTCTGTGAATAATGGTCTTCCACATAATAAAAAATACATTGGTATAAAAACTGAAAGAAGAAGGTGTGGGATACGATCCAGCGACATTTGAACTTATTTATTAATTTTATTTATTTAAATATTTTTTTTATTTTTAAAGAAAGAAAAAAAGTATTATCACGACCGTTTCCCTTTCGGGGTGGTCAGAAACCACGCTTATAAATAAGCGGATTCACATTTAGCCAACTTTACTATAGGCCAATCATGACAAGTGGCAAGCTCGTCGATGTCTCCAGCGTACCAAACTCGAGGAATATCACAAATAAATTAAATATTAATTAAATGTATTTATTTACATTATTAAATATTTTTGTGTCTCGACCAGGAACCCGGTATTTTGGTTCTCTGACGAATATCAACGTTTAGAATTCTATCCAATACCAAGAATAGCCCACTGAGATATGGAGAGATTTTTAAATTGTCAACAATGTTTTATAACATTTTATAACGGCAGTGTGGAAAGTACTTAATGTTATTCTGTGTCACAGATAAAATAACAACACAGAAAACA
This sequence comes from Tinea semifulvella, assembly GCA_910589645.1. NCBI lineage: Eukaryota > Metazoa > Arthropoda > Insecta > Lepidoptera > Tineidae > Tinea > Tinea semifulvella. Next base: position 5,770,771 of record OU342608.1, on the reverse strand, counting down.
TAGATTAATATTACTCGTTGATTAATAAAACTATTGGAGGAAATCTTTTTAATACATTTGAATTACATTTTCATGGGTGTACTGTACATAAGTCAACGTCAAGCCGGGAGTGAGTGACCAACAAAATAAATTACAGATTATGTAAGTATCATCACGACCGTTTCCCTTCCGAGGTGGTCAGAAACCACGCTAATGAATAAGCAGATTCACATTTAGCCAACTTTACTATAGGCCAATCATGACAAGTGGCAAGTTCGTCGATGTCTCCAGCGTACCAAACTCGAGAAATATAACAAATACATTAAATAAATATTTTTGTGTCCCGACCAGGAATCGAATCCGGTACCTCCGAGTCTAAGTCCACGGATTTATCCGCTAGACCACGGAGGCAGCACGCATAATAATTGTAACAAAAATTTATTTTTAATTTTTATTTTAATAAATATTTCCAGACAGTTCACACAGCGCCATCTAGTTTCCGTGGTAAGCTACGAGGCTTGTGTTACGGAAATAATAACAATAAATACTTTATTGTAATTTACAATCGCAATTTATAATGCTTTTCTCAAACCGTTGAACGTTCTGACATATGAGATTTCTTTGTTAGATCGAGTATAGTGAAATGATGTTAGGTTTTTTTTAAATATAATAAATACCATACAAGTATATAACACTTATATAATTTATAAACACACATAGCTAAATACACATATACTTAATACTATATACAGCAAGCCCTAGCCCATACAGCCAAGTCTGACGTAATATATATCTTTATTTTAATGAGTTAGTGAGGTTATCATCAAACTCCAGATGCTTGATTTGATGCTTGTCTTAGAGTCACTCGCGGCATTATAGCCCAAACACGTTGGTTATATAATATGGGAGTTCACAGCGCGGGAAAACCGCAAAAAAAAAAACTGCAACTTGTGCCCTATATTTTGTTAGTCCAATTATTCGTTTTTTCATAATTATCTACATTGTAGCACATTATTAAACAAGACCATTTTTTACAGTAAGTGATTAACAGTAAATTAATCTACAAAACAATAACTTGTACTTGATATGTCCGCGCAAAATGGCGCGAAGAACTCTTCGTTGTTGTTCTAAAAATGGTGCAAGGCAAAGGATGTATTTGCAGCCAAAAACGTTGACCCTTGACCACTGTTGATTATATCGCTAGAGAAATCTTCCTTTATAATAAACCTTCGCGCAAAAGTAACAAAATATGGCTATTGGTTCTGACTCAAGGAACGTACAAGCCCTTGTATTGTTAAACCGCACTTTTACGTCTATAACATCTACGCACAATCAATGGTATTTGATCCCCTAATAATTTCCTACGAACAGTAAAGGGACTAAACCATTGAGTTGCTGAAGACGACGTTCAAACTAATGCTATAGTCGGACGAGTTATGGTCCAGTCACAAATCTTCACTTAAGGCTAAATTACATTACTTAGTCCTGGACTTCGTTCCTCTTCCAACAATTAATTAAAAATCCCGACACATTATTCCAGCAGATGTTCAGATTATTTTACAGTATCAGCCTTCCACTTAACGTTTGAAAAGCACCCTCACTTAAGTGTTTTAAAAATTTACTTACCTTACACCTTCACAAAAAGAAAGACCAAAAGACATAACTTCTCTAAATTGGTATAATATTATATGTATTATATACATTTATATATTAGTGTATAAATAGTTTAGCTTTAGTTGCTAGTAATATATTACGTTTTTTTTTAATCAAGATTTTAAATTAGTGATTTAATGCACCCACAATCACTGCTTACTATCCCAATGGTTAGCTGGTAGAAAATTTCACTAGACATTAAGTTCGCCTATGTACATTTAAATGTGTTTTTGATTATTATGCAATAAATAATTTATTTATCTATCTAGACTTCCACTGCTCGCCTTCTAGGCCATAGTTCTGGAGACCTCCACTCGCCACACTGGCCAGACTGTCAAGAATCTAATGTCAACTTCAATGACAATGTATTAACAACTCAAAAAGTTAGTTCTAGTGCTATTGTAAATGTATTACAAATAATAATATTATAATATTAATGTAGTGACTGCCTTCGTGGTGTAGCGGTTAAGACCATAGATTTAGACGCGGTTCGATTCCTATGATTCCTGGAAAAAATATTTACTTGTGATATTGTCAGAGACATTAGTAGAGCAACATTAAGTCCGCCTTTGTACAATAAAGTTTTTAAATAAATAAATATATCTTGAGTCTGGTACGCTAGAGACATCGATGAGCTTGCCACTTGTCATGATGGGCCTGTAGTGAAGTTGGCTAAATGTTAATCCGCTTCTTTAAAAAGCATGGTTTCTGACTACCCGATACAAGGGGTACAGTCGTGATGATATTTTACTTTACTTCACTTTTACAAATGTACGTAAAAAAGTATTTCTTATTTATTTATTTATTAAGTAGGCACACAAAACAAATTTTAGCATTACAGTTTCTAAAAATAATGGATATAGTGTATAGACATTGCTAAAACTCAAAGCATGTGTACACAATATCAGCCATGTATTATAACGTGTTTTTTTTTTTTTTTATGTTACAAGTCAATAAGTGTTACAAATAAAAGAGAGAGAATTAAACTATTTAAAAAAAATAACAAAGAAAAAAGACCAAAAGTAAAATCAATGAAGATCAGTTCAAAAATAAAAATAAAGCTGGTGATAGATAGCGAGTTCAGTGTCGAAAGTCTTCTGTCAAAAATGTCGATGTTGTGTTTGCTTGTCAGTTCATTGTAATATCTACACATCCTCACAATAGGGTTAAATTGCTACATACTGGGGTTCAAAACGAGACGTTTAAATTTTTAAGAAAAGCGTTCTTAGGTGGCTACCGATCATTAAGGTGTATAATATACGCGTATATTATGTACAATATGTTTTGTAAAATATTGACTTAACAGAAATTCGGTGGGATGGTAACCATGCGCAAGATTCAATGGGTTTACTGGAACTGTCAGAAAGTACAATCATGGAATGCCGATGTGATACGAATTAGCTGTGTACGAGTGCTTCAGAGACTAACTCAATGGCTAAATCTAAGCTTTTCGCTTTTATAGCTCATAATAGGACGGCGCAATTCCTGTGGCGGAGGAGCCGTATTAACGTCTTTGATCGGTGCTCGTCGGCCCGTCGCATTGCCCATCCGAGTAAACAGCCAGCGGTAATAGCTTTTGATTATTCGACCGACATTTTTGATTGAAGGGATTAAGGAAGCTCTTTGCGATATACCGAATTTTCTTACCAATTTTGTCGCTTTTCGTAAAAAAACACAACACCATGTTATTATTTCTTAAAAAAAATATGATTGGTTCGCCTTTTTCTTCCGAGAATACTCGTAGTGCCAATATTAATAATAAATAAATAAATATTTCCAGACAGGTCACACAGCGCCATCAAGTTTCCGTGGTAAGCTACGAGGCTTGTGTTACGGAAACTAGATGGTTGGTAAACTACATATTATACTTTTTTTTTTTCAATATATACATATTATACATATAAACACCCAGACCGAGACAAATTATACAATGTACAACTTTCCCCCGGTGGGAATCGAACCCACGACCTCCCGAGTTCACGGCAACGTTTGTTACCACTAGACCACGGAGGCGGTCGTGTTTATTATTATTATTTTCTTTCTTTCACTTTTGCTAGTCACAGTTCAATTGCACTATTAATTTAAATTTACTCTTATTTCTGTTTTAATTGTATTGTCTAAATAATATAAAATCTCTTTGGCTTGTGTTCCACTATTGCTACTTTGTTTATATGTTTAATATAATAAGCTGTCATTTTTTTTTAAATAAATAAATAAATAAAATAAAAAAGTGACTTGAGCAAATAATTACCCCTTATTAATAAGCGGTGGTGGCTTGGTCCCTTGCCTCGAAAAGCACGTTAAACCATCAGTCCCGGTTCCATTAAAGCCAAATACTCCAGAAAATTCTGGAAAGCACATCTTCAACAGTAAAGGTCTAGGACTGTGTTCTATGAAAATAAAAAAAAATACTTTGGTTTAAGATATCTTCAACGTCATCATCATCACCACCGTATTCCTTTCGGAGTGGTCAGAAACCACGCTTTTTAGAGAAATGGATTCACATACACACCAAGTGTCGTGATGATACTTTACTGGTCTAGATTACTATTATGTGTGGAGGTGTATGACTTTGTGTACTAGGAAAATAAAAATAATACATACTTTGGATTGTTTTTCAACCTATGTAGAAAATAGATTTTAGCAGCGATATATACCTACTTGCCTTTACACAAACAAACGATATTATTACAAAGAAATAAGCCATTTCCGTCACATATTTCCCTAAAGCTTAACCGAGGTCATTTAGTTCACCTAGAGAAACGGAGCAATTTCGAAAAGGGTACTATTAGTGTGTGACGGATTATTCGGTTTAAGTTTCGGCCTACAAGTTGCCGAAACTGTTCTTTAAAGGCGATCTTAAATTTATTTTATTGATTTATTAGGGTCGTCAACAGTGACAGCAACAAAACATACATAGATTTTTACTTACAACTAAGACAGAAAACAGATGCTGCACCAATTACAGGCAACCACCACATAATAATAATAATAAATAATAAATATTTCCAGACAGGTCACACGGCGCCATCTAATTTTCGTGGTAAGCTATGAGGCTTGTGTTACGGAAACTAGATGGTTCATAAACTACATATTATACTTTTTTTTTTTGTAAATATATAATAATAATAATAATAATAAATGCGTTTATTGAGGAATAAGGTACACTGGTATGAAAGTATAAAATTGGGATACAATATGTCTAAGGGTCGACTCCCCAACCGTCAAGCAGAGGCGCTCTACACAAACCCGCATTAATAACTGAGAGAATAATGATTATGTTCTCCATCCGGGCTAACTGCGCTACTCCACCCCACGATTGGAAGGTCAACCCCAAGAAGAATTTGGGTAGGTTGCATTGTTCAGCATAAACGCCTGCTAGATGGAATTTAATGCTGACGTTTCATGATATGACATAAAGCCTTTTTAATTCCCTAATGTTGCTATGTCCGTTATACACACAGTGTACCAACAAAACTTGTACAATTATTTGCGTCCCAGCCGCCGCACCAAAGTTATGTGTCGCGGCGGCCGGGGGGTGCACTGCTTGTCAATTTATATAATTTAGTATAATTTTAAATTTCAATTATTTTATTATTAAGGTAATGAACTATACATAAATATAAATATAAATCAGTAAAATAAATGAGGTGAGTGTGTGTCGTGTGTGTGATAGTGTTAGTGTAGTGGATGAAATGTGTGGGTATAGTGTAGTGAGTTAGTAAAATATGAGTTGGGTAGTCTAAGAATAATTTTATTTATGTTAATTGTAATTTATGTTGTGCTTGTATGCTTATGATAAAGCCAAAGACAGTGCCTCACAGGTGTTGTAATCCAGTGGCAGCAGCCACTTGTATAAAATCTTCTTTGCTCGTGACAGCGGATAGTCAGAAATTCTTATCGTCTTGTTAATTTTATTATAGATATATGGACCCGCAAACGTAAGGTTACGCCGAGCAAACTTGGTTGAGGTCGATGGCACCGGAAAGAAGTGAGCATGTATCGTTCGTGAAGATGTCCGATCGTTTCCTATATTATTTTTGGGTTGTACATGTTGAAGGGTTAAAAGCGAGCTGATGTACTGTTTCCTCACAGATAGAATACTCCATTTATTGTATAGGTCGATGGTCGGGTACCTAAAAGGCAGAAATCCCATCACCTTTAGGAGAGCTCTCTGTCCCCTTTCCAGGACCATGAGAGCTGTCTTACTGGCCGACCCCCATGCTAATATACAATACCTTATAAGCGAGTGGCCTAATGCTGTGTAGACAATTTTTAATAGCGCTTGGTCCACAAATCGTCTCAAGTGCTTGAATGTAAACATAAGCTTACGAAGTCTTTTTGATACAGCGGCGATTTGTTCTTTCCAGCTTAGTTTGTCATCTACAATAATTCCGAGGTACTTAATTTTGTTCGCTCGTTCGAACATAGCACAACTACAAACACCATTTTCTTCGTCGCAGTTATCATGAAGTCTGATGGCAAAATCAGTAGGTGCTTGATTTCTTTCCGTAATTGAGAAGCATAAGTACTTGGTTTTGTCTACGTTCAACGTTAGAAGGTTGTCATTCAACCATACTGCTACACTCTCCATACCTTGTTCAGCAAGGGTTTTTACATCTCTCCAGTTTGGCCCTCTAAATACCACTACGGTATCGTCCGCAAAAGAAACAACTTCCCCGCCCTTTACCTTTATTCTGCATAATCCATCAATATAGGCTAGGAATAGTTTTGGGCCCAGTATGCTTCCTTGAGGTACGCCATATGTTATTGGAAGTTCTGAACTACTGAAATTGTTGATAGCCACTTTCTGGGTTCGGTTACTAAGATAGCTAGAAAACCATGATAGCGGGATGCCTCTAATTCCCAATCCTTCTAGTTTGTTCAGAAGCAATGGGACAGAAACGGTGTCGAACGCTTTAGCCAAATCCAAAAAAACCGCTAAGCATCGGTCTCCCTGGTCCAAAGATCTGGCTATACAGTCAGTGACGAATTGAACTGCATTGCTAGTGGAACGCTTGGCACGAAAACCGAATTGAGTAGGCGACAACAGCTCTTTTGATTCCAAGAACTTCTCAAACCTGATGTTGACTGACTTTTCCAGAAGCTTGGACAGGACGCTCAGTAATGAGATGGGTCTGTAGTTCGACATCTGATCTCTGTCCCCAGCCTTAAATATAGGTACGACTTTAGCTTTTTTTAACGAATCAGGAAATATTCCTGACGTAAAGCTGAGGTTCCAAATGTGGGCCAGTACGGGGGATAGGGCATCCACAATGGATTTCAAAAACTTTCCGTTAAGTCCGTCATTCCCAGGGGCACTAACGTCCTTAAGTTCTTTGATATGTTTAGCGACTTCAAATTCGTTAACGGGATTAAGAAAGAATGAGTGTATAGTCTGATTTTGTTTTGCAAGTTTGGTTTGGTTTGTATTTAGACGTTTGCTTATAATTTTGTTCGCTAGCCGACTTCCCACGGAAGCAAAGTATTCATTAACGCTATTGATGGATTTTTGTTGGCTATCTTGGATTTGAAGTAATTCTGCAGGATGTATTTTAGCGGTGTTCTTGTTGCAAATATTATTTATTGTCGTCCATGTTTTTTTGGGATCTTTTGAATTTTTAAGCAACTCTTGTTTATGGTAGTCGTTTCTTGTAGTTTTTAATAAGTTGTTGCACATAGTTCTGTATTCTAAGTATTGCAGTTTTAATATTTCATTATTGGGAGATTTACGAAGTTTTAGATGTAGTTTATCTCTAGTTCTAATTGATGTTAAAAGACCTTTAGTGATCCAAGGTTTCTTAATCGATTTTGAATTAGGTAGGGTTATTGTAGCAGTACATTCTTCTTTTAGTCGAAGCAGTATGTCAAGAAGGGCGTCTGTCGCGGTGTTGGCGTCATCTTTCATCATCACTGGTGTCCAGTCTATATTGACAGCGCGAGTTTTTAGTTTTCCATAGTCAGTTTTTATCATTGTCGTATTAAGGTGTTGTTTATTAATATTCGTTTGCAAATTAATTATTAAAGTCATGTGGTCAGTCGTCGAAGTGTCGCATAATATCACAGTTGGAGTCAACTTTGACCGCACCATTACATGGTCCAGACAGTTATTTCCCCGGGTAGGTACAGTCAAAGCCGAGACCAAACCATGAAATGACATTAGGTCGAGGTAGTCTGAGGATTTATTATTACTGTGCTGCGGTACTATGTCAATATTAAGATCACCGGTTAAAATTACGTTCTGTTTGGTTTCCATTCTTTGTAGTGTTAAATCCATAGACGTTAGAAAATTGGTGAGATTAGAGTTACACGGCGATCTGTACACCCCTATAATTGTTGTGTCGGAACCGATATTAGCTATTAGTGAGCTTGCATCTTCCGTTTTTGGTTCGTGCACGCTAGCACCAATTTTGGATCCAATGTACATCACAACTCCATCAGCTTGGTTGGCGTGGCAAGTGGTTTGATAAGAAGTGTACCCAGGTAGACGTGGCACAAAGTCGTTATCACCTAGCCAGCATTCCGTTAGTACAATTACATCAAACTCGACATTAATTCTTGATAAAAGGACTTCGAAACTTTCCAAATTTTTGTTTATACTTCGAATGTTTTGGGTTATTAACTTAAGGCCGTTTCCCGTTAAATGAACTTTGCAGCTTTCCGGAGTTGGTACAACAATACATTTGCCTATATTTGAATTGTCGTTGTCGATGTCACTTATGTAATCTGTCAGAGGAGCCCCGCCGCCGCCTGTAGTTGATTTCTATCAAGGTGTATTCTGCAAGAACATTCTCTAGCCTTATTTTTAACATAAATAAACCTGTAGCATGGTGAAGTACTACGAGTATGTGTAATAATTGTAGTTTGTATAGTTGTGATTGTATAAATGTATATAAGAAAAGACGGAAAAAGAGGACTACTGTATTTTTTTAAATAATTAAAGAACGGAGCCGATCGTAGTCACGAGATGCTGTTTGTGTTGTCTTTTTTTGGCAAAATAACAGTAAGAGACTTTTCGCTTTTAATGCGAATTGCCGAGGATGAATCAGTCTTATTTATGAATACTTTTCCAGATTTCGTCCAGCAATATTTAAAATGATTAGATTTGCAGAATGCACGCGCCTTAAAGAACAGCTGTTTGCTCCTAGTGGTCAACAATTCGGATATAAATATCGGATTTGAAACGTCAGAAATGCCGATAAGCTGTGTGTTTAACGTACCAGACTTGTTCGATTTATTAAACGTTTTTAGTGCTTTAAGAAAACGGATCTTGTGGCTATAGTGATTGAGTTTTACTATAACATGGTTTCTGTTCTCCTGTTTAGATGGCTTGCGGTATATGTCTATTAATGTCGAGGCGGCTGCTTCGAAGCTTATAATAGTGCAGATTTTTGAAAACGTTTCCTTAAGATTTTCGTTATGTTTCTCCGGAAGCTGCCTTATTTCTAAACAGTTAGTTAGGGATTGTCTGTTGGATTCCTCCACCTGATCTTCTAGATCTTCAATTTGTTTTGATAGATAAACGTTGTTGGCTTTTAGGTCTTTAATACTTTTATTTTCATCTTCGATTTTGGACATTCGAGTTTGAAGATTGTCAAACTTGTCAGACAGGTGGGAAATACAGCTCTCCAGTTCTTTGTTGGTATCAGAAATAAGTTGATTTTTAGTTTTCAGCGAGTTTATTTCCTTAGTAAGTTTGTCCAGTTGTTTCTGTTGCTCAGTTTGTATTTCTTTAATCCTTAGTAGTATTTCATCTTTGAAGCCCGATAGTTTATTATCCATTATTGAGTGTAGCTTATGAAATTGGTCATTAAATTGCTCTTTAATTGTTTGGTTTATGTCACGGTCCACAACACTTTCCAAGCTAGGACTGGTTTTCGTGAGCCTGATGTCATTTATAGCTTGTTTGACTGGGGTTTCAGTGTTATTACCCCCCTTTTTGGACCCAGCCTTGCAAGCCGGGCACTTCCATGAAGACTTATACTGCGTTGACATTTTCGAGTATTGCTCTTTTGTCATTCTTATACATTGAAAGTGGTAGTGAATAGTACACTGTGTGCAAATAACTGCTTCTTTGAAAGGAACGACTTGTGAGCATGCTCCACAAACAGTCGGCATTTTGATACTCCTGTAATATAGCTGGTATATAGATAAAAATTGTTTCTTTTCTTTTCTCTCTTCCTTATTGAATTGAAACTTGCAATTTCTATCTGATTTAACTTGTATTAATCAGGAAATAATTAAAAAAGTGTTAATTAATTAATTAGATTTAGTAATTAAGTTAAAAATAAAAATAAAAAAAAACAACCAATCAGTAGGGTTCGAACACGACACAGAAGGTTACGGGCGTCGGGCTCTTGCCGCCCGGCCACGGTAACTTGCGGGTTTCAATCCAAAATTGGTGTAGTCTTGTAGTTATAAAAGTTATTTTATTATTATTGGGGGTACGTAAGTGAATTTATTGTAATCACACACTATTTAATACCAATTTAACACTAAATTTTGCTTTTCCAAATTGATAGATCACTATTGTAGGTTTGTAGTTATAAAACTGGATAGCTTAAATATGAGTTCTAATAAGCCGATGCAAGTTACACTGTTTTTAACACCTCGTAAAAACAAATTTCACTAGAGTCGCGTGCACGCGACCTCACTCGACGGACTCACAGTCAACCCAACATATTATACATATAAACACCCAGACCGAGACAAACTATACAATGTACAACTTGCCCCCGGTGGGAACCGAACTCACGACCTCCCGAGTTCACGGTAACGTTTGTTACCACTAGACCACGGAGGCGGTCTACATGCTATTACAGTATCCATTAATTGGGCCTTTGAGTAGCCAAAATAAAAACACAATACATAATGATGCAACCACAATTCCAAGGATCAAATAGTTAAACAGCAGTTCAGTTTACAGTCCCAGCCGGGTCCGCCGCAGTGACAATTGCGCTTAAAAACATGCAAAGGATTAGCAAATATGTTTAGACTGACATTCTTATTTTTTGGTGAAAATTTGTTGTATTAACGACATGTACGGTTTAGTGATGAGTGGTAACCCAAATTGGATTTACATTATTATTTAGAAATTTGATTTACTCTAATGAATATTGTCCATATTTATAACTGTAAGTTTTGTATGAACTCGTATGTATAACTTGTCTTAACGCTTGGTAAAATTGGACAGAAATATTCTCAAGGCGCGGTGGTGGCTCGGTTGTAAGAACGCGTTCCTTAAATCCTAAAAAGGTCGGTTCGAACCCACCCGGCATGTACCAATAAGAAATACACTTTTCTTACGTACATTTGTCATAGAGAGCCATAGTATAGAGTGCCTTGAAGAGCACGTTAAGCCATCAGTCCCGGTTCCACTAAATACCAACTTGTAGAATTGTTACTTAATTGTCATCAGATCCACGTCAACCTGTCTGGCCAGCGTGGTGAGTGCAGGTCATTTGGCCTAGAATTTTCTTTAGATATAGGTTCTGTAAGGCCCATCTCCAACAGTGGAGATGAATGATCATTCTCTGGGAGCTTGGAAGCATATAGGTTATATAACGTCGTGGTCAAAGCACAAGAGTATACCCACGACCAGTTTGTCTGACCTTTACGTCGATTTTTTTATAATTTGGAAGAAAACCCTAACTTTTTGGGTTGTTATGTAATTTAATAATTATTTCCTTGTCCAAACAGTTAAAGGAGAATTAAAGGAGACAGGAAAGCTGGTAATTATTTCTGCCAACGTATTAGCCTTACTATACAGAGGGGAAATGTTTTGCAGTCTTCTTTGGACTATCACTGAAGGGTCGTTCCTAGAGGACATTTTTACTTATAGTTTTTTTATTATTAGGTTTAGTTTATATTTTCTTTTACTTTAAATTAGTCTTAATCATTTCAATTAATAAATAAACAATATTGTATTAAACTACGCACAGTTACAGTTTGGATTTTGGCGAAACTAAGACCTGAGCCGAATATTCGGTTACGGTTTCGGCTCCAAATCGCGTTCCGGTCGGACAGTAGTTACTATTTCTAATACACGGAGGCCTAATAAAAGACAAAACTGCGCCAAAGGAATCCGGACTGGAGTCATGCGAAGTTGGCTTCTTTTATTTCTTTTGAGGAGCAAGTTTAATCGTGCTCGCGTGCCTTCTAACATTAATATTTCTGTTCTCATGACAGCAGCGGTAGTAAGGCTTTTCCCTTTTGGGATATTACACTTTTGGACCGCGATGGACGAATAATATTGTGAAACACACGGCACCAATGTTTTTTTATCATCATTTTAATAGCCCTTAAAATACGAAGTCCTAGACCTCTACTGTTGGAGATTAGCCTTCCAGAACACATATCTAGAGAATTTAAATAACGTGTATTTATTTAAGTTGTAATGTATACAAGTATGATGTACTTAAATGATGTTCATGGCAGTATGCATCCTTTAAAATGTTTACAGTACTTTATTCCATACAAGGCAAAGGTTATGTTAGTCAGTCATCCTAATGTTACTGAATAAACTAGATCGCCTTCTCAACTTATGCTTGCGTAAGTATGATCATGTATCTCATTTTCGAACTTAGTTGAAATGGCTCAATATCCGCTTTCGTAGATCTGCCCATCTACTTGTTCATTTGTATGGTATCCTGAACAATCCTCGTGCACTTCCTTACTTCAAAAACCCGATTTGAGTTCTTGTGCGACACAACCTCCCTCTTCGTTCTGCTTTCAACAATCAACTCAAAATACCATCCCACCCCTCTAGCAGATATTCAGATTCCTTCACTGTGTCTGCAGCCCGTCAGTGGAACAAGCTACCACTGGCCATTAGACAGGCACCATCTGTCAATGTTTTAAAACAATTAGTCACTAACTTGTTTCTTGATCTACTTACAGCGTTTGCGACTAAGTAACGGAACAGGACTACTGGTTCTACTAATACTAACTTACTTAAAGTTGTTAAGATCACAAAGTTACATCAGACCCCAGCCAACCCGTTTGTCTAAACCAAATTATCCAGAAATCGAGATGGGTTAATTCTAACAGTAGATATTCTAGGACGTAGGTGTTCTAAGGGCATGTAGAAATTTCAACAGATATTCGTCCTATTGCGGGCCGAATTTTTTGGTTCAATGCAGTAAAACATTGTTTTTGATGGCGGTGTTGGCAGTTTGGTAGCGCTCTGGCATCCTCTGTGGCGGTTAATATCCGTCTACAGTTTCGGCATTCACTTTTAGTTAGCCACTTTTGTATTGTATCGTTTTAAATTACAATCATAGACGTACTACGTGGAATTTATTAAGAGCAAATATTTTTATATTATAATATATACTAACATATGAACTACGCATTTTTTTTTTTTTTCAGTAATATAATCTCAAGTTACGGCGCAGATAATTTTTCCTAATAATATCGCCACTCATACCGAGCCTAATCAAGTAGGTAGCGAGAGGTCAACGATCGCGCGAACGTTGTCTTTCTCTCTCTATTTTGTCTCTGCTGTTAGCGAGACTTAATAATAACTTTTACGGCCGGTTACAGAAAGCATAATTAAAATAATCAGGTTGGTTTGTCACTTTGGGTATTTAAGGCAATGATGTTTGTCACACTCCTAGCCTTTAGGCATTTATTACTGGTATGGCAGTTATGCGGGTTTTAAAAATAGGATGCTGGTTCGCGGCCTTCGATTATAGCTCCAGCAGTGGGAAACCTGGTCGGGTCACAGCAGTACAAAGCTACTCCAAAACTAGAATTATCTGTAGAGAATCCACTTACTTGAACTAGCAATGACGAGGACTCCAATAGCCAAGCATCAGCTGCCAGACGATCCAGGTGCGGTTTTAATGTCGCGGGTGTAATTTCACTTCATATCAGCGGATGCGGGTAAATATAATGAGCGGCGCGGTCTGAGAGAGCTTCGTGGTGGTCTTCCCGAGGAGACAAGGTACACCACCGTTCACGAGCTATAGTCCGAAGCACACTGACGAAATATGACAAGCTCGGCGGGTATAAGGGCTCTCTCACCCCGGAAGTGTCGACCGTAGCGCCATCTAGCTAAATGACGGCGCATGGAATCAACACACATTAGCTAGCCTTGTTAAGGGTTCTTACAAACAAGACTAGCAGGCGGTAGCTTTTGCTGCGGCGCGACCAATTACGATTCACCATACAGTACTGTTTTGTTTATCGGATAATTACTTTAATCTTTAAAAAAAAAAAAACGTTTGTAGCCTAAAAATTTTTTTTGTTTTTTTTTTAAATTATTCGCATGCATATAAAGGCAGTGTCATAATGATTTAGGCTCGGAGGTACCAGGTTGGATTCGTATAATACCGTTACTAAGATACGGTTAAGAAAATTATTAGAATAATCTCGAGAAATATACCGAAACGCCAACTGTGATAAACTGGTGGAAAATTAATTATTATAAGCCATATTATTATTATGAGAAGTAATTTAGACAGTTATATCATCAGTTTTAGTATATGCCATTAGGAGTAGCTATTAGTACCACGCAAGACAGAAACGTACGTCTGATTCTTGTTAAATACAAAAACGTTAATTTGTCCAATATTACAGTGTATAATTACATATTATTATATAGGAAAAAAATATTAACGAAATATAATATAAAATTAATATTAATACTAAGGATATCTTCCGCGTGGAATGATGACAAGTTTTTTTTTTTTTTTAATTCAGGCGTATACTTATGACAAAAAACTTTATTGTTTAAAAAAAAAACCTAACCTGTTCACATAACCATGATACGTAATTTAGTAATAAGGTCAGTATCCTAAAAAACTTTTTAAAACAGATTTAGAAGTGCAAGAATTGTCCTCAATTCGGGTTAGGCCAGAATAGCACAGATTTTGATGATGTGACATTATTTTAGGTAATTTTAAATACAGCCCTTCGTCGCATAATTACTTCTGTAATTTAGTTTAACTACCTCATAATATGGTTGTATTTTATCCTAAACATATTGATGTATTTACTTAAGAAATAAAATATAAAGTATCATCACGACCGATTCCCTTTCGGGGTGGTCAGAAACCACGCTTATAAAGAAGCGGATTCACATTTAGCCAATCATGACAAGTGGCAAACTCGTCGATGTCTCCAGCGTACCAAACTCGAGAAATATCACAAATAACTTAAATTTTAATTAAATGTATTTATTTACATTAATAAACATTTTTGTGTCGCGACCAGGAATCCAACCAGGTACCTCCGAGTCTAAATCCATGGACTTCATCGCTAGACCACGGAAGCAGTCTAGTCTATAAAAAAATAAACTACTTATAAATAAAAAATGTCCTCTACAGGGCTAATAACTTGGCAGGAATTATTGACTCCTCCTGTGTCTGATTTCTTCGTCAGCCACTTGGACAACTCCTTCCAGATGCTTGGTCTCGACATCGAAGAAAAAAAAAAAAAAAAAAAAAAAAAAAAAACTGTGTTTTATATTAACGGTCGGTTGTAGATAGTCTGATTATCTTTTAACATGTATAACGTATGCCTATACGGCATGTCATTGGCTGAAATAACCAAGGTGACAAGGTAACCAATCACGTAGCGTTTCTTTATCAAAATGGTAATTAACAATAAAAAAAAAACTGCAAAATGCTGTTAGTCTCCTTCTAATGATACTTTACATTTTTACTTAATAATAAATTTTATTCGAAGGAAGGTACAATGATTTTTAAAAGAACTAAATTAT
Source organism: Tinea semifulvella (assembly GCA_910589645.1). NCBI lineage: Eukaryota > Metazoa > Arthropoda > Insecta > Lepidoptera > Tineidae > Tinea > Tinea semifulvella. The sequence goes on along the minus strand of OU342608.1, from coordinate 5,755,413 downwards.
TAATTAAACAAAATCTAAATTTAACCTAAAAAATAAATAATAATACATAGAAAATAAAAATTAAATACTTACAAAAAAAAATTGCTCATCCGAATCGCTGTCTCAGCATTTCCCCTTTGAATTATGATACTTAATTGATGAATGAAAACTGCCAACCCTATTGTCACCAGAGACGTCAATGAGCCTTGGAACAATTTCTTTATAATTTCTACAGCAAACGTCGAAAAAAAGTAACTATTGCAAATCGTTTCATATTTTTGACGCTTGCTGATCTGCGCTTGTTCCACTGCAATACCAGCGAATAACTTTACATTGAATGATACATACAGGTTCGATTTATGGTCAGAACACATTTTTTTTTCTTTTTAACTGAACACAACTTGTGAAATCGCGCCTACCTGGTAAGCGGTACGCGGGTCTCTACCACTATGCCGGCTTCACAAAATGCTTTTTTACACTTTGCTTGTAGGACTTCAGGTTATAGGAGTGAGGAAACAAACTGGCTGGGAGTGCATTATTATTATTATTTATACTAGCATGTCATGTTACCTTGCGCCCATCTGATGGTAATTGTAGTGCAAGGTCCATGAATGTTAGCAACTGAAATCAGACACTCGTGACTGACATCAGTCCCTAACACTAGACTAGATGTCTTTTCACACTTCGCTTAAAGGACTCCAAGTTATAGGAAAGTGGAAACACAGAGACTGGAAGAGCATTCCACATCTTTATTGTTCGTCAAATACCTATATTGGACAGGAGAAAATCGTGTTAAATTTTGTGTTTGTAAATACCTAATTAGGCATAGTGATAGGGACTGGCGTCAGTTGCCACGAATCATGGACTATTCGCTGTCATATTTAGTATTAAAAACATTGGCGTTGAAAATTGCGATACTATAAATATTTGAAGTGTGTTTATCGCAACTGACCAAAAAGCAACTAAATCAAATTTTACAATATCATGTCGTTCATTGCAGCTTTAGTTTGATATATTGGGCACTTACGTGTTACAAAAGACACATTGTAAAGCTTATGTAACAAATCATCGGTATCTTTGTCTTTATGGGTCTTCTATATATACGAGTATAGTCTATGCGTCGATATATGTATATTATGATAACGTCTAGAATAGCGACAGTCGCTTAATTATCGCAAACTGTATGATGGGCGTCGCTCATCGCCGCAAGGTCAGAGCGTCAAGCGCGGGTTCAGTCGGCCGTGCAGCATCGGTAAAAATAATTAGCGGACCGCAATTTGTAATGAGAACCCCTGATTTTTTTTATCAACTCACGATGAATAATAATAATTATAAAATCATTTATTGTCACAAAAAGTATACAGATGTACAATAGGTGAACAATAGAGTGATGTGTTTGTGATACCTACACGAGGGTGCCCTGTAGTGCGGGATATCGGTGCTCTTCCGTGTTATAATGCTACAACAATAAATGATGTATGACCGTGTTTTTGATATATGTGTGAGTGTGTGTGAGAGAGTGTGTATGAGATTTATATATGTATAATAACCATTTAAAAACTGTGCTCCTTAAATAGCAGATGCCACAACGAAATTTATCAAAAAGTAAAACAAATCAAAAATTACGTAGGTACATATTATCCCTTTATATAATTACTTTTAAAAAACATTCCGTATCATCATAATGACTGAGTGTAAAGCTAGTCAGTGACTATTTTGCAGCAGTTAAACTTTGAGTGCGAGTATATTGAATGAATCCTGTTAACCTTATTGTATAAATAAAACCCGTAAAAACAAAATATAGTCTATTATGGGTTTTTATGCCGTGGTGACAGGTCGACTGACAGCCAATGCAACTTGACCGACACATCGGGTGAAGTATGACGCTAAAGAAAATCGCGTAAAGACTCGTTGAATTATTTAAACTATTATGAGGGTACGTGAAAGTTTTTAAAGTTTGTCAGACTATAGTAAATACTGACAGCGTTAGTAAGTAGTATATATGTATGTTTATGTATAATAAAGTGTATATTAGTATTTAGTATATTGATATTATGATATATATGAAGATATATGATGTAAGTATATATTAATCCTATTAAATTCACTTTTATAATTATATTATTATTATTTCTATGATTGCACCTATATTTGTTCAAATTTGTCCCTAAGGTTTGGCTGTCAGAGAATGTATTCGGGCATTAAGTCCGCCTTTGTACTTTGTGCAATAAAGTTTTTTAAATAAAAATAAATAAATAAATACTATTAGGTTAATAATGTTTCCATAAGTTAAAGAAATAAAAACTGTAAATTCAGGCGGTTAATCTAAGCTTATATGATAAATGAGCCTGGTTTGAGGATAGGAATATTCCCCCGTTTTTTCACTTAGTAATTTGTGCACAAGAATAACAAATTATGTTTGGTTTACGAAGGTAGAGGTCTAGATTAAACCATTTCAGCTCTCCTCGAGAAGCAGTTTTCTAGAAAATGTTCTCTCGTTGTAGGTCGAAATATTAAGGTATTTATTTCATTTGTTCAACAACTTAATAACATGAAATTCATCCGGCACTCGCACGGTAAAACAAATTGTCTTCGTGGTCTAGCGGTTAAGTCCGTGGATTTAGACTCGGAGAAACACAAAAATATTTATTAATATAAATAAATACATTTAACTATAATTTAATTTATTTGTGATATTTCTCGAGTTTGGTAGGCTGGAGACATCGACGAGCTTGCCACTTGTCATGATTGTCCTATAGTAAAGTTGGCTAAATGTGAATCCGCTTATAAATAAGCGTGGTTTCTGAAAGGAAAACGGTCGTGATAATACTTTTTTTTTAAATTATTGAACACTAATTAAAATAAACTAAACATAAAAATTAAAACGTTAGGTAATTGTGTACGCGCGGAATGGTGGTAAAAACGCTGGCCGTATTTTTTTGCTGAATGGCTACACTGATTCTCTACTCGAGGAACGTGAAAGTCTTGTCACGGAGCTGATAATTGGAGGAAAGTTGTTTTTTTTTTAAATGATTTAGCGCTTGAACTCCACTTTCCTAGAGTCTCTACATCAAACGGCACAAACATATAGGATTTGATTATAGATATGTATTTTCGCCGCTTGCAGGACTGTACGCTTTCGGTAACAAAGCAAAAAGTGTCATCACAAGTGGCCTATCGCCCGTCCCCGCTCGCGGATCAGCATTTTACTATCAGGCATCTTGCCATCATCGCGGACTAGCCAGCTGAAATGTCAATGGTGCCCGCTTTGAGCTTATATTACTTAAAGGAGTTTAGCAAAATTATTATTAAAAAAGAATCGATCAAAATTACAGATAAGAATTAATTACGCTAAATGATAATATTATTAAACGTAAAATTAACCTTCTATCCTTTGAAGCTATATCTAACGATTCGTTCAAATTAATATCTTCATCAATTTCAATTTAATTTAATTTATTTGACATTCACTTTATTATGATTTCTATTCGATTAGAAGATGAAAGGAGAAATAGGTAAGTAATGCAGAAGAAATAAAAATGCAAGAAATAAATAATTAGAAAAAAAATGCTTTATGCTGGCAAAAAAGTGCCGGCAGAATTGATATCCAAGACAAAAGCGCTTACATTTGCCAGTCGCAAACGTTATTAGTGAATTTTGTTGTAATTATTAAATATTATGCAATTCTAAACTTTATTAGCGCTCGACCTTGACAGCGGCCGTGCAAATATCAACTTTAATAGCGTAATATATATATATGTATATAGTTAACGGATTATATTAAATAACGTTTGCGCTTAAGATACAGAATAAGGATGCTGCATCCTTTAAATACCATCGGAAATAATTAGGTCCACTGTTCCATAAAATAATATTTTATGCGGCGAACGAGTGCCTTCACTCCGTAGCCACAACTCAGACTTAGCTGTTAAGGCACGCAGGACAGTGAGAGAGAGACGGTTTATAGGGTTTTAGTCCGTAGGCGCCTTGGGGTCTCCTGAGGCCTCACGGTGAGTCAGGCTTGCGACTCCTTCCGCGTTGGCCCTTCAGGCTGGGGACATTTACCGATTCATCATCATCATCAGCCTGTGTCTCTCCACTGCTGGATATAGGCCTCCCCCAAGGCTCGCCACTGCACGCGGTCTTTTGCAACCCTCATCCAACCCCCACCAGCGATCCTCCTTAGGTCATCCGTCCATCTGGCGGGGGGTCTCGTCCCACTCTGCGTCGTCCCGTAAGTGGTCTACACTCCAGAACCCGTTTGCCCCATCGGTCGTCGGTTCTGCGGCAGATGTGTCCGGCCCATTGCCACTTCAGCTTGCTAATTTTGAATGCTATGTCAGTAACTTTGGTTCTCCGACCAATTTCAATTTCCGATTCACCGTCTTTAAAAAAAAAAGATAATACTATTTCGACAATCTTTTGTTTGCACAATGTCATAAAAAAAAGCTGACGCCGCAGGTTAAGTAAAAATTTGTTATGGAAAAAAAAAAATGGTATCTAACTGGGATTTGAATAATGTTATCTGTGTTGCAATAGAACTGGACCAACGTGCAGTCCAACAATTGTTATTCATAGTGTAGGCGTAATCTTCTATGTGAAACGAAATTGCAGGACGCCTATTCTTGTCTCGATTTATTTTCATACTTCTATCTGTCTCCATATAGGTTGTGTGTGGACGTAAAACGTTGGTGAAAATACTCAGAAATGTATTTATTGATTTATATAGTACATACAGCAGTAAATATATTGTTACACAAATAAATACATAATTATATCTTATAAAATAAATAAATAAATAAATAATACATATATATATCAATTAAGTGCTAATAAAAAAATATATATTTTTAAACTTATAAAACTCTAAAACTCCAAACGGCGCAAAAACACATCTCTCAATAAGCTGGGTGTATTTCCACCGTTTGAGGTTCTCTGCTTGTAATGCAGCAGCCCCTGGGTCCTTAGAGGTCTAGGGCAGCTGGTAAGGCGCCATCTCCACACAGGTTGCATCCCACACTAAAGCAAACCTATCCTTCATGGTACCAGCGCCATTTCCTCGCGGGCAATGCCACTGGGTTCTAAGATGGCTGGTGAGCCTACAGACATAAGAGCCCGACGAATGACGGCATTGAGGCTGGCGTGCCTTGGGATGCGACCTGTGCTCTTGCTGCAGGAAAGATACGAAATTATTTAGCAAGTCGGGAATAGACCCGCCAAAGTCCTGTTGATAGGTTTTTAATAACAGCTCCGAAGCGGGACGATATTGAATGGTTGTTTTTAGCTCGTTGTCTGTGTTTTGCAAATGGTTTTTAGAGATCCGTGGTCAGATTGCAATTGATATTTTACTGTGGTCAACTCAATCATATTTGTTGGGTACTCCTGAGCAGCTTAGGGCTCCGGAGACACCGGCTTTTGATTAACATCAATATTATACGCAGTTGGTGGTTGTGTTTTCCTTTGTTTTGGGATAAATTAGGCTGGACCAAGAGGCCTGATGTTGACTCCAAAGAGAACACCTAAACCTGCTTATTTCACACGGCGATAAATATCAAAACTCGCAACGGAATGGTATGAAAAGAGGACTTACGTGAGGATCGGGATGCAGGATAACTTTTGATCACTGCGTTGGATGCTTCCACTCTTAGTTTCACTCTTTTATAAAATAATGTTTGTAAATCGCACGCGCACGTTTGGCAACCCACTTTTTTCTTTCTCGTTTTCGCCTCGGCCACATTGGCGCTAGGCTCGGGTGTCACGAATTAGATTACGTGACACACAAGATGACAGGGCGCGCGATATTTAAATTCTTGATATGAACGGTTTGGAGAAGGAACGTAATTAGGAACACCAGGGAGGGGAGGATGATACAAGGACTGTTACGAAGCCCCGACAATATTCATAATACATCATTGCTTGCTTGATAAGATATTTCTAGAGAACTTAGCCAACACTCGCTACGCTAGTTTAGGCAGATTGGTGATGTCAATTTTAATGAAAATTTCAGTAATTGGTATTAGTGGAACCGGGATCAATCGTTTGATGTGCTCTCCAAAGCGCGGGAATTGTGGTGTTGTAAATACAAATTTACATAAGAAAAGTGTATTTCACATTGGTACCTGCATGTCCGTACAAAAATAGTCGAGCGAGTCGAAAGTAGGAATTTCAACTTTGTTAAAAATATATTTGAATATACGAAGCTGATTACTGGTTACAAGCTATTTTTTCCACAGTTAAAAACTAAGTTTTTTTAAGGACCACCCCGCTACGGATTACGGTCTAGATGGAATTTTACTTTAATTTTAGTAAAAAAAAACAAGGTCAGAAACCACGGTTTCAGATTTAGCCAATTTTACTATAGGCCCATCATCTAGGCCGATGTCTCTGTAGGTACTAAACTCGAGAAATATCACAAATTAAATTAACTATTGTGTCCCGACCGAGAATCGAACCCGGTACCTCCGCGTCGACTTAACCGCTAGACCATTGAGGCAGTATAATTTTAATTTAATTTATTATTGATACATTTAAATCAAAGTTTTTATTTTAGTATTTGAAAAATAATTACCACCTACGGAACCAGTATGTTTCGAACACGCATTGGCTAGTTTTTTTTTACATCTGATCGGATAGTGAGAGGAATCCTAATAAAAGTATTGGTTGTTATTGTTTTCTGGCCTCGTATTGAATCGTGTTTGGTTTTAACCTATCCATTGCTTCCTGCTTTAGTTGAACATTCTAATTAATCATTTGGAAAACGCAATGAGTCGTTTGTAGTTTTTATTCAAGAACTATTGTATAGTGATTGGCGCATGGACCGTCAACATTTTTTTTGATACTGGTGGGTTATTTGCTATTTCGAACAAATTGATATAAAATGAAATTAAATCGTTTCTTTGCTAGAATACAAGGTAAATAGTTCGAGTATGTTATTATATAAATTGTCCGAATGTACTTTTTCATTTTCAGCCATACTACAATTTGGGTTAGGGTTAGGAAGAATACGCACTGTCTATACGCTATTCGAGTAGGTTGATTGGATTGCCACATGCGCTTGATAGATAGAATGACCAGCATTTTTCATGTAGCGTGCGGCCCCGTTCGTTTAATCACGTTTTTGACGAAATCCAAAATGAAATCGTACTTTCGAAATATTCAAAACTCAATCAGTAAATAATAATAATACACAAGTTAAATACAGCAACGATTAGTCCAACATTTAATACGATATTTAGAATATGACAAAACCTTTTTTTTTATTAGGATCGTTTATGATATCGAAGATATTATCCTCAGGACCTGATTGTCAATCATAATTAAATTTCGGAAAAAATGTGGATTGGATCCTTTTTGCGTAACTGCGTCCAAGTATACTTGTACTATATATTAATTGTATTATATTTCTAAATAAATTTATAGTTATGTATGGAATTAAAGTACAACTGATTTAAAAAAAATAATAATAATAATAATAAACTAAAAACTTACATTTTAAAACATAATAATAACATAATTATATTTCTTAGAAGTAAAGTCAATAATTAAAGCTTTAATTTTTATGTTCAGAAGTATTTTATAAATATTTTACTAAATGTAGAGCTCACTTTTTGAAAGACACAGTTTTGTAATTTAAAGAAATAAAAATACAAGAGGGGGTATATTATATTATATATAGAGTGAAAGGTATGTTCACTAGATACCTAAAAACTCGTCAAAGAGGTCTTGGGAAAAGAAAACATAAGTATAAACATATTCTTCTCTATTCGTGCCACTCGCACAGCCCAAAATCTGCATCCACATACCGTAGCCACTATCCCTATATACGCGTATATATAAATTTGGAGATTCTTACATCTGTCGCACGCTGAAGATGTGGAATACTCTCCCAGCGTGTTTCCCCATTCGAAGTGTGAAAAAACATCTTTATAGGCCAGCATAGTGGTAGGATAAAATATATATTTTATTAGCGGCTTCTACCCAAATTAAGCATGGCATCACCATCGAAACTTAACCTAAATCAACAAACAATTATCAGTTCTCCATCTTCCTATTATCGTTATAATAATATTAAAAAAAAATACTATCATAGACCTAAATTTTTTTTTAAATTAAAAAAACTTTTATATCTAGAATAATCTATGGGCTTACCACCTGGGATGGTACCCAAAACGCTCACCGCATTTAGACGTTGCATTATTATAATACTAATTTATATGTATTGTTACTATGACTGATACATGTATGTTATAAAGTATGCGTGATACCTATTTTTTTTTTATTTTTTTATTTAAACTTAATTGCACAAAGTACAAAGGCGTAGGTGCAATACTAAATAAACTTGTGTAGTTTTATTGCAGATAACATGTATGTATATAATTATTAATAATTATATAATTACATACTAATACATACATATAACCTACATAAATAAAATATTAACAATACAATATAATATATACACAATACTATACCTACTAATGATAAATCACAGTCTGAACCTATCTGAACAGTGTAAAAACTGAGGATATTTTGCTGCCGGTTCACTAGATATGGCCGCTCAAAAAAGCGTGGTATCCGCCTTTCTAGCCATTTCTTATACTTACACTATAAGACCACGTTGCTCTCACATTAATGCGGCACAATCTAATTTTGCATACACGTCACCGAAATCCAGTAATTTCTCATTCTAAGTCAAACTAAGACCGTACGTTCCATCAAAAGTTGAACATTGTGGAACAAAATTTATAAACATGAAACGTTGTTTAGTTTGGAGTTGTTGAAAGTGGACACAACATGAGTTTGGTATGATTAATGAGCTGCTATACTTGAGCGGACAGACCTCTCAAACTTACTTAACTCCGTTGACTTATATGAATGGACTGGTCTATTAAATTTAATGTCAGGAGTCGGTGGTCCAGTCATCTTCCAGGGGCGACGCGAATCTGTAACGAGGTATTGGCCTCCTAACAGAAGTAGTATTCGCTGCAGGTAACACAACACATCTCTTCGTTCCCATAATTCTAGTTTTGTTTCAAATTCGTTCGTAGTTGTTGCCACAAATTTGTAGAATAATCTACCACAAAATATAAGACAAGCATCTACTAGATTAGCATTCAAAATAATGGTTTATTCTTATTACTTATATCAACGGTTGTAAATACGAGTATATTATTAATTCATATGTATGTATATATAATTATTATTTATGTATTATTATTAAGTAGTTATATCTGCAACAAATAAAATGTGTTAGATGTGTTTCTTACTTGGTAAAATATATAAATTGAAGCTTAAAAATGTTATTGCCAAATATTTCGCCTCTCTTTGGAGCGGCGTCATCAGTGACAGTGACTGAAGGTCTTTGTCATAAATTTTGAAAAAGTAATTTTATTTCTTTTAGCAATGGTAAAGGCAATGCACTATACAGTTTTGTATTTATTTTTTAGAAAAATATCATCATCACCTCGCGCATCATGGAAAACATCATCAGTATGTTATGTCCATTGTTGGTTCGATATTAATAAATTTACAAAATAAGTTAGACAAAACCTAATGAATTACATTCAGACCAGGGCTATAGTATGCACCAAGCTGCCATATAAAAGAGCTTTCCCATGTTTTTAAATCAATAGACCGAATAGTTTTAGGAAAACTCTTTAATTTTTAAGCTTCAATTTATATATTTTACCAAGTATTAAGTAGTTATAAAATATAACTCATAATTTTTATTTTAATATGTACACCTACTTTTCAATTAAGTGTTTAAAGTTGTCGCAATGGTTAGCTATGATAGAATGTCTCGCGGCCCGCCTTTGTCTCTGTACATTGAAGTGTTAACTAAATAAATAACAACGGGCAGGGCGAGAGGAACTTTTATTTTAGGTTTATTACGATCAGGCGCGGCCGAGGGCGTGCAGAATAGCCAGATTCCTCACGTATTGAGAATTTGATTCGTCTGCCCGTGCAAACATGTCCTCGAATTTGTCCAGTGTTTCCATCTGTATATCGCGCACAGCATAACTAGTCTTAGTGAATGCACAACTTAGTACTCAGTTGTATTATTGCATGCGATATACATATATATACATATACGCATCAACGGATGTGAAAAGTAAAAACATTGTCCTAAAGTACTTGGAGCCATATTAATTCGCACATCTAGCTAGTCACTTGTGTTTGAATTTTGTTATGAATATAAAATGTATTGTTTAGACGTATATTCTGTTATGTACTTTTTCAATAAATATTAAATCTTATAATATATATATATATGTATATACATTTTCAGACAATATAATAATAATACAATGATTTTGACGAGCGTGATTTTGAGGGATTGGGGATAATACCTACCCGTCTATATATACTTAATGTATTTGTAATTGCTCTTACGACCTCAAATCCTTTTGGAAGAGGCGTTGCCGCGGAAGTGTCCTCCAAGACACCGATGACCCATTTAATACTAGGTTTAACCTTCTGATTGAGGCCTCAAAGACCACTGGCCGCCAACCTCCCGCCGTTCCAGTTGACGATCCAGCGGCAGCGTCCCTTTCCAGTTCCATGGCACACCTCTACTTCTCAGATTGGGTCTGCTGCCATCGAGTAGACTTTGCTTTGCATGCATGCTGATGTTAGTTTTGACGGAGGGAACTAGTGCCTTCACTTCGTAGCCACTACTTAGAACTTAGCTGTAAAAGTGCACAGGGCCAACAGTGAAAGTGAGATGGTTTATAGAAATTTAGTCCGTAGGCGCCTTGAGGTTTCCTTTTCTACGGTGAATGGGGCAGGCGACCTCCCGGGGTGGCCCTTCAGGCTGGTGTCGTATCGTTTATGGTTTTACGTATTTACAAAATATTTTATACCTACTATATTTATTGCGCTTTAGAATCACAACGTAGATTATATTTGTGCATATTTTGACCAGTCTCGTTCTATAAGTCTTTGCTTTACACCCTTTCTCTGCTCGACCAAGTTTTACCCTACGATAATTGCGTCAACGTGCTCTCTTCTGATATAATAACTTTCTAAGTTATATTATATTTCAAGCTTATTTATAACTAATTAAGGTATTATTTTAAAAAATAAGATAAAATATTATTCACACTTACAATTTACACCTTCACACACCTACACTGTCAATACACATTCACATATACATACACTTACATAATGATGCGTAGATGGTTTTTTTAAATATTGTCTCTTAATTTTTATTCTTATGTTCATTTTTTTAATTCTCGTCTAAATTGTTAATAATCCGTTCATGCTATATGTTTTGTGAAAATAATGTTATTCCGTAATTGGCTAGGTATTCGGTAATCATTTGAATGTAAATATTTATTTATAAAAGACAGCTGTGGAATAAATAAATGAATAAATAAATAAATAAAAGATGCTATTCATTCATTCTTCTTCTTCTCAAGGTGCCATCTCCTATCGGAGGTCGGCTATCATTAAGGCTATTTTGATTTTGTTGGCCGCTGTCCGGAACAAGGATCTGGTGCTCTACCCGAACCACTCCCTCAGGTTCTTGAGCCAGGAAGTGTGTTGCGGCCTCGCATGGTAGCAGGTTCAATTCCCAGTTAAACGCTTCCAAAACGTTTGCAACTGACGTCACGAGCTCCGGGCCAATGACGATCAAGTTGCCATACCAGTTGCAATTTTTCAACCGCACCGACTCATGCCTCGCGTGTGTTTTTATAAATTTTTCGAATGCTTTTAGAGAATATTAGTGATCTAAACTGTATCTGCGTGTATAATAAAGCTTGTGGTGCATAGACTATAGAATTGGACAAGAAACCTAGTGTTTAATCAAGGTGGATGGCCATCACACACGTGGATACGTGGATTGCTTTGGGGTAAGTCATGTTTCCCATATGAGAAGGTCAAATCTTAAACCATATGATTCTGTGTTCTTTATTTATGTCGTATATTTATTTTATCATTTTTTTTACAATGTTAGCACGATAATCGATAATATCAGCGTAGGCCCTCGCGCAGGTCTGATCAAAGTGCGTCTTCTCCATCCATGGAACGCTTAGAAATGTGTCTTCATCTTTTGTTGGACATAGCTTCTGTTTTGTTTTTGTTCCGGCCTTTTGCGTTTTGCGCGATAGAATTCATTTCTCTGCGGTATAAATTCATAGCATAGAGCCATAGGAAATAATTGATAAACTTCGTGCTTACTAAATCAAGTGAAACTGTACAATAAATTTATATATTTTTTTATACGTATAATAAATAAATTGAATATTGGTTTTTGTTTGGAAATCCACTTTAACAAGGGTGTACGATCATAACAATTAAGTTAGAATAACCCCGTCAGAATTATTGAAGACCATGTCGTTACAAACAATTCTTATGAATTGATTAAGGTAATAACATAGCGGAACACATCATTGAGGTTATTAATGAAATTATTAAAAAATCAATAGGCTATCGGCGGAGTGGCCCTGTGACTCTGAAATAACCCACACAAAAAAATAACAAATTACGTTCTATTAAAAATCAAATTTCAATAAAACCTAATATTCAAATTTACACCCTGTCAACTAAATAAATAATATTAATATATTCCAAGGAATAATGCACAATGATGAGGTTTGGGAATAAATATTAGGCTTTTTATTAATCCTATTACATACCCAGCTACTTAAAGTGGTATATACCTATGTGCGAACGCAACCCTACAGCATTTAGTGTTACATACTCGATCCCTGGCTCGCACATGGTAGTTGATTTCAACTCAATCTATACTTAACGTAACATTTCAATTTCTGTGCTATTATTTTATTTTAAAATAGAAGAAGGAGACAAATTTCTAAGCATTCCATGGATTCACCGTGCGGGTGCTGGGTCCAACGTGTGTGGGTAAGAGATGAGAAGAATGGATAATACGCTTACCATCCACCATTCTACTCCTCTCCCTAACCAACCAAATACTGTATGATTCCGTTAATGCCGCCTTGGAAGCTCGTTCTATAAATGTATTGACGGCAGACCTTAAGCAGGCCCAATTTGTTTGTATAATTTGTCTCGGTCTGGGTGTTTATATGTATAATATGTATATATTTACAAAAAAAAAAAGTATAATATGTAGTTTATCAACCATCTAGTTTCCGTAACACAAGCCTTGTAGCTTACCACGGAAATTAGATGGCGCTGTGTGACCTGTCTAAAAAAATAAAAAAAAAAAAAAAAAAAAAAAAAAAAAAAAAAAAAAATTCATTCAGTAAGTGCTGCAAAGATTTTGCTGGAACTCCTCTCGCACCAACTTTCACTGCGTAAAGCTGAGTCTTGAACCCGTTCCTGATCATTTCTTCTGTGAGATCATAATATTTATTCGACTTCATGTTGTGGTCTTTTGGAATATTTGATTCCCACGGAACGGTAAGTTCAATAAGGATAACTTTTTTCAAGTTCCGAGAAAACACTAAGATATCTGGCCTATAAGCTGATACAGCTAGTCCATCTATATAGATATATCTGTATATATGTAAATCTTTTATATAATATTATTATGTAAGTGTATAATATAAAATAAAATTGTACCCATACATATCTTTCCACACTCCCAAAGGTTGATTGTCAGAAAATGGTTAGTCATTAAGCCCGCCTATGTATATTTTTAGTACAATAAGGTATTTATATATAATGAATTATCTATATAAATGAGGCAGCGAACACCGCCTCCGTGGTCTAGTGGTAACAAACGTTGCCGTGAACTCGGGAAGTCGTGGGTTCAATTCCCACCGGGGGCAAGTTGTACATTGTATAATTTGTCTCGGTCTGGGTGTTCATATGTATAATATGTATATATTTACAAAAAAAAAAAGTATAATATGTAGTTTATCAACCATCTAGTTTCCGTAACACAAGCCTCGGAACCACGGAAATTAGATGGCGCTGTGTGACCTGTTTGGAAATATTTATATTTATTATTTATTAACATATTGCTGACTATACATACAATAAAGTTTAATATTCAAGGTTGTTTATCTGGTCCCGTAATTTTCACATGAATTTGTTGTTTGCGCTAGGTTTTGGGGACAGTTCGGTTCGGTCCTCTGCAAACAAATAAGCACTAAAATAAGTACCTTTGTTGTATAAGGGCTTACTTCGTCCAACCACCCAAAGCTCTAGTAAAACAATTTTATACTTTGATAAAATAAACCCCTACAATAAGCTTTCAAATTAATTTATTCAAAATTTATATTATTTTCTAAACTGCCTCCGTGGTCTAGTGGTTAAGTCCGTGGACTTAGACTCGGAGGTACCGGGTTCGATTCCTGGTCGGGACACAAAAATATTTATTAATATAAATGTATTTATTTACATAATATTTAATTTATTTGTGATATTTCTCGAGTTCGGTACGCTGGAGACATCGACGAGCTTGCCACTTGTCATGATTGGCTAAATGTGAATCCGCTTATTTATAAGCGTGGTTTCTGACCATCCCAAAAGGGAAACGGTCGAGAAGATACTTTTTTTTTCCAGTTTATTATCTTCCATTGTTTAGCCAATAGAAAATTGCTACCTAATTGGGCCTCAAGTCTAGTAAATAGCGACAAAACAGAATACCGCTAGCAAGTTAATTGTCTAATTTTACATTGTGTTACAAAAAGTAAAGTATCATTACGTATCCCTTCGGGGGTAGTGTCAGAAAGCACGGTTAAAAGAAGCAGATTCACATTTAGCCAATTCTGATGCTTGTCGATGTCTTTGGCTTACCAAACTCTTCATTAAGGCATAAAAAAGAAAGATATATTATGTCAGACTTGGCTGTATAGACCCTTTGCCTTCCCTTAGATCCCATTTAGGAGAATAGTAATAATATATTTTAATGAGTTAATGAGGTTATCCCCAAATTTCTGTTGCTTCAGAATTTGATGGTTTTCTTGGTGTCACTCGCGGCATTATATCCCAAACACGTCAGGTATAATATAAGAATTTACAGCGCGAGAAAACCACAAAAAAATAACTGCGACTTGTTTCGCATAGAGTGTGCAATTTATATTTTTCCATTGTGCCACATTGTAGCACATAATTGAACAAAACAACATCACTTTTGACTAACAATATTCATAGTTAAGTTATTTACAAATCAAAAACTTGCACCAGACATGTCCGTGCAAAATGGCGCCTAGGATTCCGTATTGTTCTGTTTCATTTTATGAATATACATAAATTTGGAAGTAATAATTTTAATCAGGCAGAACATTGACAATCGTATTTTTTACCAACAATGATAGTTTTACACAATAAACAGCACACACATATACTAACATATGTATGCAGTACAATCTGTTAGAATCTCTACTAATACCTGTAAACACATTTATTTCTAAAGTAAACGTGTACACATCCTATATTCTTAGCTTTGAGTAAATAGAATCACAGTTGGAAGCTGTGTGCGTTATTATAGAGGGGCCATTGTCTAAATTTGTTAAACAAATTTTATTTAATTTTAATAACTTTTATTGCGGTGCTATCGCTAATGATGCCTTTGTTATATTATGGACTAGATCAGACAGATAGTGAAATTGTCCAGGCACGGATGGCTAATGGGTCTAGATCTGGTAGGCTACATGGGCGCTGTTATACCATTAACAGCGCCCATGTAGCACTATACTGGACAGTTATGTCCATCTAGTAACCCTTAAAACATAAGGTTTCTAATAGTAAATAATAATATGTAGGTATATATATATATTTTTTTTATTTATTTTATAATTTGTCTTTTTTTTGTCCAGACGTAAAATATATTGGCCCCAATTGGTTTAACAAAACTGTCTAAAACAAAATATTTCCCTTATTATTCAACGAGGAAATGCGGCGAGCATTTTAGGTACCCTCCCAGATGCTAAGCCCTTAGTTTGTTTTGTGGAATAGTTTTTATTACCTAGTATTTAAAGTTTAGATTTTAGTTTTATTTATAATTAGTTTTTAGTCTATTTATTATTATTGATTAAACAATATTATAGTTTTTATTTTGAGTGTGTAATAATATTGGGTTGACAGTTCATACATACATACATATCTTCACGCCAGGTCCCTTGCGGGGTAGGCAGAGACAATTGAGCGCCATTTGACACGATCACGACATACCTCTTTCGCTTCGTCGACATTCATTAACCTCTTCATACATGCCCTTTGGTTAAGAAGACTTTTTGATGCACCTTTAGTCAGTGTTCTTATTTTAAAACCTTTCAGTTTACGTATTTGTGCTCGACGTATGTTTTACTTTTTTCCATTTTGTTGAAAAAAATAGAATAATATAAGTTATTTAATTTTAATTACAAAATTATATTTAAATCATTACAAAATAATTAAACCTATATAATTTATTCGAAGTTAATTATAGTACATTTAATATAAATTAAAAGCTACCTAAATAATAAAATTAAAAATAAAAAAATAAAATAAACTATAAATAAAAAATGTCCTCTAGAGACGTCCCATCCGAGATAGTCCCAAGGAGACTGGCAACATTTCCCCTCTGTATAGCGAGGCTAATACGTTGGCAGAAATAATTGCCAGCCTTCCTGTCTCCAGACCTTTCTGTCAGCCGCTTTGACAACTCCTTGGCCAAGCGCCTCGCTGACGGTCCCCATGGGCCCATCGTCTCGCCCCAAACGGCGCAAATTCGTAACCGATACCAAGGTTAGCGTATTTGCGCAATTTGAGGTTCTCCGAAAATAATTTAGTTATAATTACATAAATAGTAGGTATTTACTTTATGCTTTTTTTTATAATAGTTTTGCTAGTAAGGTTAGTCGCGCCACATCCGCGCACAGTTGCAAGCGTGAGGCGATTCTCATTGTTCAGAGGTTGACTACAATTTAGCGGTCCATTCCCTGGACGGTCGCCTGGCAGGTTTATAGCCTCTCGTAAATGTATTGCGCCTCACTTCTTCCTCTGTGTAAAATAAAACCCGCCAACTAATGGATAATAGAAACGATTCTTGCTCGTTAACTAATTATTTTATTTATTTCCAAATAAATAGAAGACTAAGGACATCATTCATCTTCTAAGGGGATTGGGATAAATTGTATTCACAGTGAGCTTAAGACCGTGGACTCGGAAGTACCCGAATTGAACCCGATTCCTGGTCGGGTTATAATAATATTAATATTTAATTCATTTGTGATATTTTACGAGTTTGGTACGCTATCGACGAGCTTGCCAGTTGTCATGATTGACCTATAGTAAAGTTGGCTACATGTGAATCCAATTCTTTCTGAGCGTGGCTTCTGAAACGGTTGTGATGATACTATACTTTACTGTATTCACTGTATATGCACTTTTAGAATAATTATTCTTATTACAATTTAATTGCGAAAAACCCTTTATTTGCAAAATGATTTAAATATCATCAGAGACTTGATTTATACGAAAACTATATATTTTATTATCCAAATAACTTAATCATATAGAATTAAAAAAAAAATCATTAGTCTGATATCAAAACACAACACGAGTAGTCCAAAATGGATGATGTTATTTTGGTTCTAATTTAACGCATAAAACAAAACTTTAATAGAAGTAAATTAATATACATTAGATATAAATTAAAAGCTACCTAAATAATAAAATTAAAAATATAGTCACGATTATTGCCGCTCGGCCAATACCACCGTTGGATTGTTGGCCAGCGCTCCGAGCGGCGCCCGCGAGAGTGGAATCAATCCGCGCACCGAGCGGTCACACGTTTTTTCTCTCACAATTTTCATAGCCTTTTTACTCGAGTAATAAATTGCAATTTCTACTTCTGCAATAAACCTATACAGTCCGCTAAACACTCCTGCCTCTCATTCATTCATTTTGTTTTAGGCAAATAATCATTAACCTATTGATTTTCACTTATTTATTATTATTTTTTTTTCTTTTACTTTTGCTAGTCACAGTTCAATTGCACTATTAATTTAAATCTAATTACTATATTTTACTCTTATTTCTGTTTTAATTGTATTATCTAAATATATCATATCATATCATAGCCAACCATTGGGATAACTTCAAACAATTTACTGGAAAGTAGGTGCTGAAATATTAAATATAAATATCAAAAGTATTATTTAATAACTAGCCACATACATATAACTACATATGCATACATACACACATATAAATATATATATATAATAAACTAAATACTAATACATAAACTATAAAATCAAAATCAAAATATTTATTTCCATAGGTTATCTTGTAACAACTTGGATATTGTCAACACTAAAATAATATAAAACAAAAACATACAAAATATATAAACAAACATAAGTTAGGTAATCATGGTTGGACCGTAACGGGTAAACAATCCAGATTTATGTGTGTTATAATAGCATTATTGTCATAAGCAAGGTAATTGTAACTTAAGAACTACTTAATATAAGATCGTGGCTGTAAATAGGCCGTGTCAACTAAATATAAATTCGCAATGTCAAAAAAATGTCAACTAAATATATATATTAATAATATACTTAAAAAAATTGTTGGGAAATGAAATGCGAATAGACCATTAGACATAAATACCTATAACTATGTTTATATCTTTTAAAATGTTCGATTAGGTACTGATATATTTGGAGAATTTGGCCTACAATCGCCTTGCTGCTGGCGAGAAAGGTTGGTTTATAATATAAATCATGACTAATTCTGTCTCGGTTTAATCAAACTTATGGTCGAGATAAAATTCGTTTTTAATATTTAAAACTGCCTTAAAAGTTGTTTGTTTAAAAAAGTTAAATTGGGGGTAGATTAAAATTTCGTTAAGCTTTGTCTTGAATAGCCTTGTCTCAGGCCTCGTCGTAAATCGACTACTAAACCTAATCTAAATCGAAAATCTTTATCGTTCGGTTTTTTTTTCTTTTACTGTAATAAAAGGATTTTAAAATCGGAATTTTTGATGTCTTTCACACACATTGCAATGTACACAAAAGGACGACTTTTTAAATAATCCATGTATTAACCGTGCGCGTTTTCAGTCCACCGTGTGTAGGCAAGAGAGGTAAAAAATGTATTTTGGGATTTTGAATGTGTCCTACCAATTTTTAACAATTTTTACAAAAATAAACTAAATAAAACCTTAAATTAAATAAACTAAAAGATAAACCTAATTAATATAAAAACTAAATACTTACAAATATAGTAAAGTAAAGTAAAGTATCATCACGACCGTTTCCCTTTCGGGGTGGTCAGAAACCACGCTTATAAATAGAAGCGGATTCACATTTAGCCAACTTTACTATAGGCCAATCATGACAAGTGGCAAGCTCGTCGATGTCTCTAGCGTACCAAACTCGAGAAAAATCCCAAATGAATTAAATATTAATTAACTTTTAATAATTTAAATTAATAAATATTATTGTGTCCCGATCAGGAACCGAACCCGGTACCTCCGCGTCTAAATCCACGGACTTAACCGCTAGACCACGGAGGCAGTCTTACAAATATCTTGATTATAATCTACATGTCATCGAATCCAGGAGAAGATGAACCCAATGTTCCGAGGACTCCGGCGACGTTACCTCGTTGAATGGCAAGGATAGATGGCAATTTTTTACAAAATATAAAATAAAAGGGATATTTCCCGCTGATTTGCAATACTGAGAGCCAAACCTCTTGTCACCGGAGGAGACGACAAGAAGCAGTGTTATGTCTTTTAAAAACTTTTCATCAGTACCTCGAATTTTTTTTTTTTCGTTGTGAGGCATTCCACTCTTAACATAATTATTAATTATTTTTGCTTACTAGTTTTTTCTCTTGTTTACAGATTAAACTATTTGATTGCTGGTCTTCGGCCGTGGTGGTGGCATGTGTTCAACGTAGTGCTGCATGCTGCGTGCTGCATATTGGTAGCTCGGGCGTGCGTTACCGTAGCGCGCCTTCAGCGACCGTTTGCTGCACTAGCAGCCGTCTTGTTCGCTGTTCATCCTATTCATACTGAAGCGGTAATCATGATTTTCTATATAAATAATAATAATAATAAATATTTCCAGACAGGTCACACAGCGCCATCTAGTTTCCGTGGTAAGCTACGAGGCTTGTGTTACGGAAACTAGATGGTTGATAAACTACATATAATACTTTTTTTTTTTGTAAATATATACATATTATACATATAAACACCCAGACCGAGACAAATTATACAATGTACAACTTGCCCCCGGTGGGAATCGAACCCACGACCTCCCGAGTTCACGGCAACGATTGTTACCACTAGACCACGGAGGCGGTCTATATATATATATATATATATATATTAAATAATAGATAAATATATTTAATTAATTAATTGTCTGCTTTGGTGACAAGAGGGCTGGTTCTTTCCTCGCCCAGAGAATCAGCATAGCGATTCAGCGAGGAAATGCCAGCGTTCTTGCCACCATGCCCCACGGATAGGATTTATATTTAAATTAGGTTTTTTTTTTTTATTTTTTTATTTAATGTTAATTTATGTTTATATAATAATAGTTAAAAGTCATTAATAATTGCAATATACTTGAATAAAATGAATATAAATTAATTGATTTACTGCCTCCGTGGTCTAGCGGTTAAGTTCGTGGATTTAAACTAGGAAGAACCGGTTCAATTCCTGGTCGGGACACAATCATTTATTAATGATATTCTCGAGTTTAGTATGCATCGATATAGAGACATCGACGAGCTTGGCATTTGGTATGATGGCCCAATAGTAAAGTAAGCTTCACATTTGAATCCGCTAAATAAAATAAAAAATAATAATAATAATATTTGTTTAACAAAATATTTTACTTCCCTATAAGGTCTGGTAACATATTTACAAATTTTAAAAAAAGATTTAAGAATCTGTATAAGTGTTTTTCTTTATTGTTATTTTGTCTTATTCTGCCTTATATTAATCACAATATTTTTTGTAATAACTCAGTGTTTAGTTTTATCTATGTTTCAATATCTATTTCTGTGAAAACTTGTTATTAGCCCTTTCTTACTTTATCTTTATTTTATTTCTTCTTAATTGTGTATAAATATATATAAAAAAATAAATAAAGCGTTCCTACAACCGAGCAACCACCGCTCGTCTAAATTATTAGCTGGTAAAACCTTGTTTTTTGTCCACAGGTGGCCGGTGTTGTAGGACGAGCAGATGTACTAGCTTGTATGTTCTTCTTGTCTTCTCTTTTAGTTTATCATAGGTGAGTGGTATTGCTATAATTATTACTATTTATAGCCGGCATGGCCATAAATATATTTACGCCAAATCCCTTGCGGGGTAGGTAGAGACAATTAAGCGCCACTTGTCACGATCACGACATACCTCTTTCACTTCTTCTACATTCTTTAACCTCTTCGGACATGCCTTTTTGTTTCGATCGCTTTTCAATTCACCATCAGCTATTGTTTTATTTATTTAATTGTCATATGTGAGGGGTCTGCTAGGGCCTCTTTTACCCACATTTTTTTCATTATATATCTGGTTCGTCAATCTCTCTTTATCACTGACATTTCGACTGGCAATCAGTGACCTCAGGGCACCGTCGATACTATTTCTCACGATAACTCTTTCAACATCCCTATAATACTTTCCATCCGTATACAAATCCCCCAGAAACAAGTTGTATAAAATACCATTCTTTCATTAACATCATTATCATCAGTCTGTATCTCTTCAATACAGGATGTAGCTGTCCTGTCAGCGACCTTCATCAGGTCATCGGTCCATCTGGTGGTGGGTCGTACGTGGTCTCCACTCTAGAACCCATGTGCCCCATCGATTCCGCGGCAGATGTGTCCAGCCCATTGCTACTTCAGCTTACAAATTTTATAACTTTATCGATAACTTTGGTTTTCATTAACGTTTCGAATTCTATCCATAAGAAAAACTCCAATCTCCATAGCTCGCTAAGCGACCTTGAATTTATGAACCAGATCCGCTGTCAGTGTCCACGTCTTTGCTCTGTACGGCATTACATGGAGGACGTACTAGTTGAAGATTCTCGTCTTCAGACATTGTGGTATAGACGATGTGAGGTTGTGTCTAAGTTTCCCGAATGTCGCATTTCCTAGCTGAATGCGTCTGTCGGCTATATTATCATCTAAACCCTAAAAATTAAACTAAACAATACTCCATTCATCATAGTTGTTAAACAACACCTTACTAATTATATTTAAGTGCATGTCTTTGACCACTTAACTACAAATTAGGGTCATAATTGTTATTGTAATCATTATTCTTTATTCGCTTTACACTGGACAGCAATTAAAACCAACCAACAGAAGTAATTACTCATACATATGAGTAAGTTACGGATAAGTTAGTAAAATACGCATATTTATCAGGCTTTTTGTTAGATACTCGTATTTATTTATTTATTTTATTAATATACATCTTATTTATTGCACAACCTCACAGTTATTTACAAGTGCAAACTTATGCCATTTGGAATTTTATACTAGCTAACCTGGATTGTAAAAAGTGGTAAAGGTTTGTTGCCCAAAGAAATGGGCGCAATAAAATGTTCTCGTGTCATAATGATTTCTTTTTTATTTGATAGTTAATATATTGTGTTTTCATAATCTGTAATTAATTTTATTTATTTTACCCTAGCATAACGACAATTGACTAAATCTTTTACGTTAATAATTACATATGTAGTTTCTATCTCGCCAATTTGAAATCCAGTGTTTTATCTATAATAAAGTACCTGATCATAATAAAGAACCTAATCGTATAAATAGTGCATTGTAACGATTTTATACATATTTTTTTACCAATTGACTATTTAATGAAATTATATTTTAATGCTGGGGTAAAATGTTGTAATTAAATTTAAAAAAAACACAAATCTATGTTATCATTATTGAATTGTATTTAGTTCAGGACGCTGCAAAAAAGTTGGCGCTTGGTTTTGGGCAATCTCTTTAATTATTATTATTTAAAGTGTTAACAGACCCGCTTACATTGCTCCCAAGTGTGATTAAAATATTAATTTGTTTTCCCTTGTTTCAGGCCTACAAATACGAAGAAATGCGTGTGGCTCAGTGTAATATTAGGCGCCTTAAGTATGTTGGCCAAAGAAACAGGCGTGACGATATTATTGCTTAATTTAGCCTTCGATTTTTATCGGTGCTGGCCATTCGTAAGAAAGTACGTGTATTGCTTAATTATTACCTTTTTTTAGACTTCATTACAGCCCCTAGAACACAGCGTCCTAGACATCCACTGCTGGAGATGGGCCTTCCAGAACTGGAGAATTTGGCCTACACCCGCCACGCTGGCCAGACGGCTTCGCGAGGATATGATGTCAATTATTTATGACAATTTACTAACGATTTCACAAGTTGGCATTAGTGGAACCGGGACCGACGGCTTAACGTGCTCTCCGAGGCACGGGAACGGTGGTGTTTTAAATCTATGACAAATGTACGTAAGAAAAGTGTATTTCTCATGCCGGCGGGTTTGAACCGACCTTTGTAGGATTTAAGGTACACGTTCTTACAACCGAGCGACCACCGCAACTAGACTTGTTTACGACTAAATATGAATTATAAATTGCGGCGAATGCTGCTCAGTCTACCCGAGCGTTAAACAGAGCTTTTCAGAAAAGACATTATACAATTTTTTTTAATGACAATGAACAAACTAACTATTGAGTTAAAGAAAATTATTATTGACAACTATTTTTACTCAATAAAATAATTTAGAGCATGCAAATTTTGACATTAACATTGTATTCCAATAAATTGACAAGAACAATATTAAATAAATAAATAAATCAATAAATATATCCAGACAGGTCACACAGCGCCATCTAATTTCCGTGGTAAGCTACGAGGCTTGTGTTACGGAAACTAGATGGTTGATAAACTACATAAGTATTATAACCTAAGAAACAAGAATAAAATCTATATAAGGCAAACCAGGTTAAGAAAAACGTTTAAACAAGGTTTGCAGTTGAAAATTACATTATACAATAAACTACCTGAGATTATAACTAGACTACAACCAAGTGAATTTAAAACAAAATTGAAAATCTTTTTCCAAGATAATGCTTTTTATAACCTGTCAGAATTTATTGACATGCCTTTGACGGAAAATTCTTTTAAATAGTTGTATAATTTTGTGGTCTTATGCCTTCTACTGTATTGTGTTCCTATGCTCCTTTGTCTACGATGCATGGTGTTAATAGCATTACTGTTATTATTTTAATATTTGTTAACTGACATACCAAAATATAACGATTGTTATATAGGTGAAATATACAAATATACAAATATAATATACAAATATACTTTTTTTTTTTGTAAATATATACATATTATACATATAAACACCCAGACCGAGACAAATTATACAATGTACAACTTGCCCCCGGTGGGAATCGAACCCACGACCTCTCGAGTTCACGGCAACGTTTGTTACCACTAGACCACGGAGGCGGTCAAGCTATATACAAATAAATATTGTAAATAAATATCTATTGACATAAGCATATTGTATGCCCATAATATGGGCAGATTGCATCATCATGACATGTACATACAACTGTAATTAGAATAAGCAATCTATACAAATTTTGAATTTGATAAAAAAAAAACAAAAATGTGTCGTAACTACATGTAAAACCTTCACCTATAAGTATATAGTTTATAATGTAATGTGTACTTTTCCAGATCAATGTGCTCCGTTAGAATAGAGAGAAGACATTCTGGAATATCAATTCGCTCGGCGAAGGTGCTAGTCTCGCTTGGGTTATTGATTTCTTTGCGTTTGGCATTGCTGCAGGGATCCTTGCCAACGTTCTCCCCACAAGACAACCCGGCTGCCTTCCATCCCAGCTTCGTTGTGAGGTAATTTTGCCATGAATTATGTTGTCAATTAAACTTATTAGACTTTAAAATTAGTCGAAATATTGATAACACTTTATTTATCTTTATATCATAACATTGAAATACAACAAAATTCTGCCAAACTATAAAACAGTTTCTTGGCTGATAGCTCTTAACACAGTAATATTCGAGTACTACATGAAATTTCTTAACTTTTTTTTTTTTAATTTTTATATTTTCAGACAGGTCACACAGCGCCATCTAGTTTCCGTGGTGAGCTACGAGGCTTGTGTTACGGAAACTAGATGGTTGATAAACTACGTATTATACCTTTTTTTTTGTAAATATATACATATTATACACCCAGACCGAGACAAATTATACCATGTACAACTTGCCCCCGGTGGGAATCGAACCCACAACCTCCCGAGTTCATGGCAACGTTTGTTACCATTAGACCACGGAGGCGGTCAAGTTTAATAAGGCAATGAAGATTATTTCCTACCACAATATCTAAACAAAAAATGTTTTTTTCTATTAAAAATCAATTCAACGAATGAACGAAACCATAAAATATAGATATATAGTAGTATTTAAATTTGTCACCTAGCAATACTGCTTGTTTTATAGCAACACTTGAAGTAAATTTTTGATCTCAAAGTTTCAGTAGTCGAATTTTGAGTGACAGAAACAGTCGTTTTACGATCAAGACAGAGAAAAAGCAAGTTTTTGTTCGAGAAAAAATCCTATTCGTAGAATTTAACTTCATCACGTGTGTATATGTATATAACATATACACATAACTCTTTATTTTTATTCTAGATTATAATATAAAATTATTTACTCTTTAACCTTTAATAAGGCACGAGTTAATAGGGTTTTAAATGCAGAAGTTGAAGTGGTTTTAGGATAAATGACTACCGTAGATATATATATGTTATATATATATATAATGAGGTCAACAAGTTTAAGCGAGCTATGGAGAGAGCTAGGCTTGGTATTTCTCTGATGGATAAAATTCTAAACGTTGTTATTTGTCAGAGAACCAAAGTTACTGACAAGCTTTTAAAATAAGCAAGTGGCAGTGGGCCGGACATATCTGCCGTAGAACCGCCGATCGATGGGGCAAATTGGTTCTAGAGTGAATACCACGTACGGACGCAAAGTAGAACGACCCCTCGCTTGTGGACGGATGACCTAAAGAGAATGTTAGTAGGGAATGCATGAGGATTGCAAAAGACCGTGCAGTGGAGAGACGCATGCAAGTGATGATGACCAGGAATCGAACCCGGTAGCTCCGCGTCTAAATCCCGCTGGACCACAGTTACAATAAGGTGCCAATTATTATCTTTTTTGCAGATTGATGACGTTTTGTTACTTGGCCGCCTTCAATTGGTGGTTGCTCTTATGTCCTTGGAGCCTAAGTCACGACTGGCAGTTGGGATCAGTACCGCTAGTCACCAGCGGCTGGGATCCTAGAAATCTGGTCACGTGTGCTGCGTTTGGGGCGCTAATACTGCTGTGCTATAGGTGCTTTGCTGATATTGATGTAAGTTACTTTTATGTAATAATAATACTTTAATTTAGAAGGTACATACATAAGTATTAAAAAATATATTTACAAAATATAAAATAAATATTAATACTAAGGATATGGATATAAGTCAAGTCCGCGTGGAATAGTGGCAAGAACGCTGGCTGCATTTCCCCTCTGAATTGCAATACTGATTCTTTGGGCGAAGAAAGAGCCAGCCCTCTTGTCACCGGAGGAGACGACAAGACGCGGTGTTATGTCTTTTGTTCTTGTTTCTTGAGAAACTGACTCCGTGGTCTAGCGGTTAAGTCCGTGGATTTAGACTCGGAGGTACCAGGTTCGATTCCTGGTCGGGACACAAAAATATTTATTAATGTAAATAAATACATTTAATTAATAGGTATTTAATTTATTTCTGATTTTTCTCGAGTTTGGTACGCTGGAGACATCGACGAGCTTGCCACTTGTCATGATTGGCCTGTAGCAAAGTTGGATAAATGTTAATCCGCTTCTTTATGAGCATTGTTTCTGACCACCCCGAAAGGGAAACGGTCGTGATGATACTTTACTTTTTTACTTTCTATTTCTTGAGATAGACTATTTACTATTCTGGGAATTAGATCTCGCGTCCTCCTGCCGTAGCAGTTACAGAACCTACTGTAATCTATCAGCAAGCCTTTAAACACAGCAGTGCAACAATAAAACCACAAAGGCCTTTATGAAATTTGCTTTAAGAAATTTGATGTATAATTTAACATTGTCCATATATAATTTAGTACATACTCGTACATATTTACACGATCCCTTGCGGGGTAGGCAGAGACAACTGAGAGCCACTTGACACGATCACGACATACCTCTTTCGCTTCGTCGACATTCATCAACCTTTTCATACGCATGTAAGCTATGAAGGCTTTTAAATGCACCTTCGGCCAGTGTTTTATTTATTTGATCGTAATATGTGTCTCGGTCTATCAGGGCCTCTTTTACCCACAACTTTGGCATTATATACCTGATTAGTCAATATTTCTTAGTTCATCCTTTCAACATGCCCCAATCGTAGCATGCCTTTCCTTATTTTTGTCCCTACGCTTTCTTTATAATGTAGTATTGTTAAAATTACATTCTTTTTGTGATGAAGCAAATTGTTTTAAATCTAATTTGCCATATTTGGCAAATGATTTGCCCAGAGGGTCGTTAACGACCCCTTTAAAGAAAATACTTGCTAAGTTTTATTTTCAAAATAACTTAATAGAGTCTTTTCTATTTATCTAAAGGTTAATATGAATGTATTATTATGGCGGAAATCGATGATCTAAACACTCGTATAGGTTAAAAGAAGCGGATTCACATTTGCCAACTTTGGCAAGTGGCAAGCTCGTCGATGTTTCTACCGTACCTGACTCGAGAAATATTACAAATAAATTGAATATATTATTGAAAATTCCACCCACACAATATTACATCATTTATGAAATAAATTTGCATTGTAATTCTATGGATACATTTCGTTTGCGCCGGGTCTGGGATTTCCTTAGTATACAAAAATTTTAGGCTATTTTTGTACTACTTGTGCTGTGATACAATAATAAGTTTAGAACATCATCACATTTATCCAACTTTACTATAGGCCAATCATGACAAGTGGCAAGCTCGTCGATGTCTCTAGCGAACCAAACTCGATAAACATCACAAATTAATTAAATATTTATTAAATTTTATTTGTTTAAAGCAAATAAATATTTCTATGTTCCCGACCAGGAATCGAACCCGGTACCTCCGAGTCTAAATCCACGGACTTAACCGCTAGACCACGGAGACTGTTCAATTAAGTTATTTTAAATTAAAATGTGTAGTTTTCGTATGAATCAAGGCCTAGTATAAAAAAAGAGTATGTCTGACTATATGACTGACGGAAGTATTTGACACTGACGGTTTAAAACTCTGATATTTTATACTATATACATTTAGTCAGAGCTGTCTGTAAGCTGCTGGTCTTCTGCTAACAGCTTACATACTTATTTGCTGCTTAGTCTTCTACTAGCAGGAGTAGAATCATTCAAAATAATTAAATTAATGACGTTTCATAAATGCCTGTAATATGTTTA
Source organism: Tinea semifulvella (assembly GCA_910589645.1). NCBI lineage: Eukaryota > Metazoa > Arthropoda > Insecta > Lepidoptera > Tineidae > Tinea > Tinea semifulvella. Next base: position 5,726,979 of record OU342608.1, on the reverse strand, counting down.
CGTGAATAAAGATATTTTGACATTGACTTTGTCGTGATGTAATTTTGAACATTTTGCACTTTTTAACTATATAAAATAAAGGAATTTTTTTCTACTTAAATTAAGCATTAGTATTAAGACGCAATAAAGCATTAGTCTTATATATATTAAATATTCTTAGAGGTAAAATATATCTACCTACTATATTAAAATTAATTTCATTGTTTGTACCTAACAAGTATCTGCGCGCGCGCGGCCATCGGCTATTTGCTGAGGAGAGTAAAAACATTGTCCTAAAGTACTTTTTTTATTAATTCACACATCTAGTCACTCGTGTTTTAATGTTGTTATGAAATATGTATTGTTTAGACGTATAATCTGTTATGTACATTTTAATAAATAAATATAATCTTGATAGAATGATTAATCTAAAAATACGTAATGTGAATACAATTATTTAGCCTAAATCCCAATACAAGATTAATGATGTTATTAATATACATAATAATATTAATGCATACAGTTATGTATTGTATGTTTTCGGTTTTGTGGATCAAAAGAACAAAAAAGGAAATTGCGTTTACATAAAAGGAAAAGTGCGGTATTGTTTTGATCAAAACTTCTGGGTCGGGTTTATTCAACTTTGTCCATAGACGTATATTAATACCAGTTCAACAACTGACTTAACTGACATTGATTGGTGACTGTCATAATGTGATATGATGGCACATTTGGATACGAATATCTGCTAGCATTTTTTATTTAAAAGTAAAAATTTAAAATAATTAAACCTAATAAAAAAAATAGCTATAAGTAAAAAATGTCCTCTAAAGACGACCCTTCGGGGATAGTCCCAAGAAAACTGGCAACATTTCCCCTCTATATAGCGAAGCTAATACGTTGGCAGAAATAATTGCATTCTCCAGACCCCTATGGAACCAGCATCTCGACCCCAAACAGCGCAAATTCGTAACCTGTTCCGACATTCGCGTATTTGCGCAGCTTAAGGTTCTAAGCAAAAATCGCCACACTACCCGCGTTTAACAACGTGGCCTGGATGTGTACGAATACGAATGAAATAAGGTTTATTATTGCGGTAAAAATTGGATGCGTGCTAGGTCTCCGACAAGATGGACTAACTAGGTCAAAGCAACAATGGATCACCTACTACATGAGTGTGCCAGCAAGGCTGCATTTTGAGAGGAGTGGCGTCCACTGTCAAGAGTATAGCGACTAAGAAGAGAAGAATGTACCTAGACTACGTCACCGGGGCGTGTGCATCTCAAATGACCAAGATTAGCATTACCTTATATGGCGCTTAAATATATCGTAGATTTAGAAGTGATTAAATAATTATCTTTTAAAGTTCATCATCTTTTAAAAATGTTAGAGTTCATAATATATCGAGTATCGAGACTTATCATGCAATTGGTTGTACAACAACACTACTCTCTGGGACGTCACTACGGCTGTCAAGTTGTCGGCTTTCCCTTGTGCCTTGGAGTTTGCTATGTTTTTAATTATCCTATATAAAAGGTGCCTGAATACGCTTCTTTAAATCGTGGTTTCTGACCATTCCGAAAGGGTTACAATCGTTACAATAAATTAAATAACATTACTTAACATTGCTGCCTAATTATTGCCTTTTAATCGGCCATATTGTGACAGCGATGGACTTAATATCAATTTTTTAATAATTAAAAAATATATACTGCCTCTGTAGTCTAGCGGTTAAGTCCGATTTACACTCGGAGGTACCGTGTTCGATTTCTAGTACACAATAAATTATTTAATTTATTTCTTTTATTACTAGAGTTTAGTACGCTAGAGACATCGACGAGCTTGGCGCTTGTCATGTCATTGTCATATTTTGTGTCACTAAATCTTATAGCATAGATATATTTCGTCTTTAATTTCACATTAGCACAATATAGCAATATTTTTTTTTGTATTTGGCTCGTCTATTATACATACGTCTACGCTCCTGTCTCTTTTTCTATCAGCTTTTTATGTAGTTCCAATTTAAATAAAGAAAATTAGATTTTGTTACGCGCTATTCTATTGTTTTGGCTTTATAGCTACAGCTTCAAGTATCAATAAAAATAACATGTGAATTCTTGAATCAATATTTATTTAAACTCCTATTATTATTCGAGTAACAAAATATGTTAGTTAAGCTGCGATTTTATTTTACTTTGTATTGATTTAATAATGAAATACTATATTCCAAGTTAAAAAACATAACACCGTGTAGTCGCGATCACAGCGACATTAGTGCCGCTCGGCCAATACTACTGTTGGATCGGTGGCCAGCGCTCCGAGCGGCGCCCACGAGAGTGGAATCAATCCGCGAACCGAGCGGTCACACGTTTTTTCTCTCGCAATTTTCATAGCCTTTTTACTCAGGTAATTAACTGAAATTTCTACTTCTGCAATTTTATTGAGCCATCGAAGACCCGCAGCAGTATGCCTACGTGGTAAGCAGCACATAATAGGGACTGACGATTTTATATTGGTCCTTCGAACCGGATCATGTTGTCTCCTTGACAAGAGGGCTGGCTCTTTCTTCGCCCAAAGGATCAGCTTTGCAATTCAGCGGGGAAATACAGCCAGCGTTTTATATATTTTTATTTATATATAAATTCTCATTGGTAAATTGCCTCCAACTGCCTCCGTGGTCTAGCGGTTACGTACCGGGCCACAATAATATTTTTTAATAATTTAAATGAATACATTCGATTAATATTTAATTTATTTGTGATATTTCTCAAGTTAGGTACGCTACAGACATCGACGAGCTTGCCACTTGTCATAGTTAGCCTATAGTAAAGTTAGCTAAATGTGTATCCGCAGTTTCTGACCACATGACGGGTTTCGACCATGACTTTTTTGGATTTTAAGAAAACCATTCTAACAACCAGACCACTACTGCTTATTTAATTAATACTTTTAATTTATTTCAGGTTCAAAGACACGCGCCAGTAGTAATTGGACTGTTGATATTGGTCGTACCGTACGTTCCTGCCAGTAATTTATTTGTCACCGTCGGCTTTGTCATTGCTGAACGAGTTCTTTATATCCCTAGGTAAGTATGGCAAAACATATATTATACTCCTTGTCCAGTACAATAACACGTTCAACGTGCTAGTTGACACGGCCCTTTTACAGCCACGAACTTAATTAAAATTTGTGTTTATTTACTTTAAATTCTAATTTTATTTAGATTATAAGGTGACACGGCCATTTTACAGCCACGAATATTAATTAACATTAATGCTATTAGAATATAAGATGACACGGCCCATTTACAGCTATGAATTTATGTTTAATTGACATATCATTATTAGTATTTAGATTATAAGATAACACGTCTTTTTTTTAATTTGTTTTTTATTATAATTTTATTAATTATCTGAAATCTATATACTATATGTAGTTTCTGTAAATTATAATTATTAAGTATTTAGAATGTAAACTGACACGGCCTCTTTACAGCCACGATCTTATTTAAGTAGTTTCTATGTTAATTTTAAGTTAGTTTTACTTGCTTGTAGCAGTAATAAACCATTATAACCACTTTGTTAAGTACATATATATGTTTTAATAATTGGATTGATTTTATTAGTTCTGACTGTATCCAAGTTGTTTTAAGCGAACCAAAGGAAATAAACTATTTCGATTTCATTTGTTGGGCTTCCCATGTCGCTGCAGTGCCTCTAGGATGCTAGCTGAGGCACGGGTGGATAGATTCCAGCTATTTTTCAGAGAAAGCGCTGCACCTCAATCCTCGCTCGCTATATGTGCAGCCTCAGCAGCATTCTGGACGTGAGCGCTGATAGGGTCTCTCTGTTCTTATAGCACTGCTTTCAGCAGATGACCTGGACCTGTGTAATTGTGTATTTATTATTTGTAATAAAAATTATAATTTTACTAACGCTTTCAATTACAAATATATATCTCCAGTACCAAAAATAGATACTATTTTAATTATGTCGTTAGAAATGTCAAATAGTATTAACATTTTGGCAGTGTTGGAGGTGTAATCATCACGGCCTACGGAGTCCAGCTGATGTGGTACTCTCGGCCTGGTACCAAGATCTACCTGATCATTGGTCTGGCTGTACTAGCTGTCAGTGGCGTCGTCAGAACTCATAGAAGAAACGCCGAATGGCGTGATAGAGCTACACTTTTAAGGTGAGATTTATAATATCGACATTATTGATTGAAATTTGAACTTAAATTGATTTTAATTGATATTTCTTTTATCTCATTTTTTTTTTACATATATTATTCTCCCTCAATTTTTTTGTAGTTATTTATACACTAAACAACTGCCTTCGCGTTTTAACGGTTAAATTTAAGGATTAATGAAATGAAATAATTTATTTATCAGAAACATGGTAGGTACAGGGATGTAAATTATTATATGTAATTATATCACATGCTTCGCTATTTCTAGCATACAAATATTTATTCAGTCACATGACTCTGTCGAGCTTAGTGTCTAGGTATTCTTTTGTCGAATAAAAACATTTATTAACCAGCATTTGTTTGACTCTTAATTTGAACAGTTTTAGTGGCAGCTCCCTTATAGTTTAGCTTAACGTTCCGGGTGGCTTTTTACAAATAAACAGTTGCGTTCGTTATTCTAAATTTACCTGCTATATTAATACATTTAATATATTGCAACATTTACACGAATAGTGGTTATAAAGAAAGTTATTATGTAATAGCGCTGATCCCAAAAGGCTACCTAAATTGAGGCTAATCCAATTAAATATATTTTATATAAATTATATTGTTGGAAATCGCATTAGAATTAAATTGATCACCAATTATAATCAAATCAATAAACCATTAGGGCTCCACTAATTGGTCTGTCGCCAATCTGTCATAGAACAAATAAATGAATGGGTATTAAAAGTCAGTACCAATGGTTTGTTAAACTTTTTTTTTTACTAGCACGACACCTTGCGCCTATCTAATGTTAAGTGGCGCGCGAGATCCATAAATGTTAGCAACAGGATTGTGATTGTGATTACGGTGGCTTTTCCGCACTTTGTCTCTATTGGACCATTGTGCGTGACCTTTACTCCTTCAGTGGAGCCATCTGATCTCCTGCAGGAAGGCCAGAAGACCCGTTACGTTCCTGCAGACCTTCGGAAGAGTCATCATGAAATAATTATTTTTTTTTTGTTTTTTTTTTTATGTAGCTAGAATAGCTATTCATACATTTTATTCGAAGTAAATTAATATACATCAACATCATCATCCACCTGTGTCTCTCCACTGCTGGATATAGGTCTCTTGCAACCCTCATCCAACCCCCACCAGCGACCTTCCTTAGGACGTGTCACTCTGCGTCGTCCCGTACGTGGTCTCCACTCTAGAACCCGTTTGCCCCATCGGTCGTCGGTGCTGCGGCAAATGTGTGCGGCCCATTGCCACTTCAGCTGGCTAATTTTGAATGTTATGTCAGTAACTTTGGTTCATCTGACAAATATCAACGTTTCGAATTCTATCCATCAGAGAAATACCGAGCATAGCTCTCTCCATAGCTCGCTGAGCGACCTTGAATTTGTGTACCAGACCCACTGTCAGTGTCCACGTCTCTGCTCTGTACGACATCATGGGGAGGACTCACTGGTTGAAGACTTTTGTTTTCAAACACTGTGGTATGGTCGATGACAGAATGTGCTGAAGTTTCCCGAATGCCGCCCATCCTAGTTCAATCCCTCTGTCGGCTTCTTTGCTGAAGTTTGCAGCGCCTAGCTGAATAGTCTATCCAAGGAAGGCGTATCCCTGCACAAATTCGAGAGTGGCATTTCCCACATAGATTGGCCTCGGCCTGACAAATATTCATACTTTATGCACTTTTTTAAATTAATATTTTGATTTGTCTTCACAGTGGATTTATATTTTTATGTATATATATATATATATATTTGTGTATGGTGTAAAATTTGATAATATTGTATTTTCTGTTAATGCTATTGGAGTTTCAGATAAATAAATAAATAAATTACAGCCCTTAGAACACAGCGTCATAGACTTCCACTGCTAAAGATAGGCCTTCCAGAACATATATCTGGATAATTCGACCTACACACGTTACGCTAGCCAGACGGCTTGGCGAGGATGTGATGTAATTTTTTTATGACAATTTATTAACGATTCCACAAGTTGGTATTAGTGGAACCGAAACCGACGGCTTAACATGTTCTCCGAGGCACGAGAACGGTGGTGTTGTAAATCTATGACAAATGTACGTAACAAAAGTTTATTTCTCATTGTTTTTTTTTTTTTTTTTTCCTATGTAGGATTTAAAGACCGCGTTCTTACAACCGAGCCGCCACCGCGCCCTGACAATAATATACTTTCAATAAATTAAAAAATACCTAAATAATAAAATTTTAAATAAACTAAACTATAAATAAATAATGTTCTCTAGAGACTTCCTATCCCGTAGTCCCAGGAGACTGGCAACATTTTCCCTCTACGATTTTATTTTTATTTATACTATTTTATAAATAAAACTTATTGAAAATTACTTCAATAGGCGTCACAAGAACATCAGTCTATTCAAATACAAACAAAAAATTATAACTTAATTTTTAATTTCATCTACGAATTCCTTTGTTGTAAATAGTATATTTTAAATTGAGACGGCGTACAAAATCGACAGCTCAACAATAGCGTGCTGCAATAGTGAAGATGTCAATCGCATTGGCAACTCAAGTGAAAGAGATAACTGTACGTTTGGCAGCTGCTGTCGTGCTGTCAAATAATCGTAAGCTCGCGGTTGATGTATTGTCAGTCGAACACCGAACCACTAAATATTCACACCCGAATGATTCAAACTGCGATAATATACCTACATATTGCGGATATACACACATCAAAGAACGGATGCGTCGCGGAACGTACCGCAAAAGTGAAAACTAAACTTGCAGGTTATTGATTTCGTAGTTGGTAGGAATATGGAGATTAAATAAATGCATGGTATGATGCCATGGTATGATAAATTTAAATGATTTTAAAATTGTATAAATGTAATGTATCTCTTCCCTTTCCCCGCCGCGCTGTTTTCCCTTGAGCGTTGTTTGGACGTACATGTCATTAAAAAAAAGCGTGGTTATTGACCACCCCGCAATAGATACCGTAGTCACTATCCCTTCGCGTACCTATAAATTTGGTGACTCATACATCTGTCGCACAATAAAGATGTGGCCAGCCTCTGTGTTTCCACTTTCCTATAACCTGGAGTCCTTCAAGCGAAGTCAAGCCGGCATAGTGTTAGGGACTGATGTCGGACATAAGGGTCTGATTCCAGTTGCTAACATTCATGGACCCTGCACGCCACTTACCATCAGGTGGGGGCAGGGTCACATGTCGTGGTAGTATTAAAAAAAAAAAAAAAAAAAAAAAAAAAAAGAAAAAACGGTCGTAAGACTACTTTACTATGTTTTTTTACATTTGCCGTGGCATGGAAGAGTTATAATATTATTAAATCGTATTTCCTAATAAAATTATCCGAAAAGCAGTTTAAATTTTGAAAACTTTATTGGTCTTTGTAAAACAGGATTTTAATTTCAAAGTTTAGGTTTCCTCAGATTTTAGATTTAATTCAATTTCTGCGATATTAATCAAATTAATTACCCCATTCTACAAGTATTATTATGTATATGTAGGTTTATATATGATGTATATTAAGTAGTATATGTATTTGATATTGCGTTAGGTATTAGTTATAGCAAAAACTGTCTCTTTTAACTATTATTTTTGCACCGTCTTATTTTATTTATTTTCAGAAAAATCACAGCTTATAACTAGGACATAAAAATTACAATATTATAAATTATTAGATCTTAAGCCAGGAAGATTTTATATTATTTGTACAGTTCATTCCTTCAAAACAGTGGGTTAAATACTAAAAAAAAATACAAATTAAAAATTAAAAATATTAAACATTAATAAAATAAAAATTAATAATAAAAAGTAAAATATACAAGCTATATACAAGTAGCATAGGATTATTATGATATTAGTGAGTGAAAATTAGTTGTTAATCATTATATTATAGGAATAATAGGAAACAAAGTGAAGATATGCATAGCTTTAGATCGCTGAGATAATTACTCGTAGGTATACTATTAGGTTAAATTTAAATTATATTATATTTCTTATATTTCTATTTGATATCTCCTTTGTCCCCAAGGTCAACTGTCAGAGAATGCCTAACGGCATTAAGCTTCGCCTTTTGTACATTGTGCAATAAAGTTTAAAAAAGGGGGTTTAATAATAATGCGGCATTAAGGGGGCATATCGCCAACCTGTCTGGCCGGCGCGGCGTGGCAAGTGTAGGCCATTCTCCAGAAATATCTAGAAGGCCCATCTCTAACAGTGGAGTTCTAGGACTCTGTGTTCTAGTGGCTGTGATGATGACGAAGATGAAGGTGGCATTCGGATCATAGCAGCCGCGACAGACTGCTGCGACCAATTAAAGTTATAACCACATTTTTTTAGAATGTTATAATAGTTTGTGAACGTTTTGTTGAATCGTATTAAAAATTGAGATCAAACCCTCGCCAACCCGTCTGATCAGTGTGGCGAGTTTAGGCGAAATTCTCCAGAAAATCCTGGCAGGCCCATCTCCAACAGTAGAGGTCTAGGAATTTTCTTCTAAGGTTTTCTTCTATAAATGTCATAAAATATAATAAAAATATTTTATTGGCATAAAACTAACATATATAAGTATATGAAAACATAATTCATAAATGTTAGATAAATGATAGTTTAAGTGAATTTTCTTGAGTCTAGTTGTTAAGATATCCAACAGGATCCTACACGAAGTAGAATCGTGTATGATCCATAGATCACGAGTAATTTCGTGATCTACCACTAGAGGCGCCCAAGTTGGTGCCAGTATAAAATCTATGCGCGGCCTGTTCGGATCGAAAATCACCGCGATTTTAGTGTGAAAGCTCCCGGAACTTAAACATAAAACATTAAAAGCGTAATTTCTGACTATCCAGTAGTGAATTACGGTCTTAAAAATACTAAATAACCAAGTCGTTCTAAAGAGTCATTCGAAAGCTATTTCGTAGCTTTAACTTTAAGTGAAAAACTGTTTTATCTATGTGTTAAAGTTTTCAGTGCTACGTAACTTGTTTATGGCTAGATCGTAGTCTCCACACAATAGGGACGTCCAACGCTCCATTGTATACTATATATGTCACCAGCTTATAATAAATTCAATACAAAACCTTGTATATATGTATTTCAATACAAATGTTCAGAGGTTATTGAGCCCAAAATATCTGCTGTTTTTACCCGTCTGCATGTACCTTTCTGGTTTTTGATAATTCTTACTTCAATCGATTGTAACAATTATTATCGACAATGGCCAAGGATAAACGTTTTCGGCTGCAAACGAAATACTTTGCCTCACGCCATTTTTAAGAAAGCAACTGTCAGGGGGGTTCACTTTTTCCTTCTCGCTGGAACAGCTGCTTCGCACTAACCTTGCTTAAAATAGTAATGTGCTACAATGTGAATAATTATGGAAAACGATAAATTGGACACATACAATATGGGGCACAAGTTGCAGTTTATTTTTTGCGGTTTTCCTGCGCTGTCAACTCCCATATTTTACCCGACGTGTTTGAGCTATGGTGCCGCGAGTGACTCCAAGAAAAGTATCAAATTCTTCAGCATCTAGAATTTGATGATGACCTCAATAACTCATAAAAAAGAAAGATATATTACGTCAAACATGGCTGTATGGGCTAGACCCTTTGCCTTCCCTATCATCTCATTCATCATCCATCGAGAGAAAAATCATCAAAAAAAAATTGCTTAAAATAATTACTGTTTTAATTTTAAATCTTTATATCTTCACCTTTCTCTTTTGCGAGATATTGTCACCCCCTCAGCTTGGCGTCACGTCGTTTTTGGACAGTACGCTTTAAAAAGCGTGATTTTTACACAGTCTGAACATCGTGCAAATCAGCTAACCAAGATGTTCCCTCGCACCGCCAACGTTCTGTGTTCCCTCTAAATATCCATACCTTCAGGTTTTCTGTAACACTATGTCCCTAATAAGAGCTGTAAATTAGACTAACATGTATTTATGTAAATAATAATAATAATACAATTTTATTCAAAGTAAAAGTACATAACATGCATTTTATGGCGCTCTGAATCCCGAGTAAGATGCTTTATAAAAAACATCTGCGTTAAGGGATTCAGGGTCTTCCAGAGGTACAATATAACAAAATTTATTAACAATTAATATAAATATAAATATTCAAATTCAAAATATAAATAATATAAATATTCAACCATGCACATTAACATAATTAAAAAAATATAGTAAGTGAGTAATAGGTCAAGTACATGGATATAACATATGATACAATGCATAGGAAGGATAACTGAATAACATACATATTAATAAACACATCCATAATTATATTATAAAGTTATAAATATACAATTCACACAAATATACATAATATATATATACATAGATACATACACATACATTCATACAGTTAATACATCTTTTTTGTTGAAGAAAGAACTAGCCTGTTTTCAAAAATAACCTTTGTATTAGTTAATCTGAAAATTAACTATAGTGATGAATCACTAGATTTATAAAAAAAAAAAATCAATCAACTTTAAGACTTCTGGCGTTTTGATTTCAATCCAACCACTTTTACGAGTATATGAATTGGAACGAATATTATAAAAAACATTGACCTGCATCAAACTAGGCTTACAAACATGTTTTCTTGTCATCATCAGCCAGTGTCTCTCCACTGCTGGATATTGGCCTTTCCGAAGAACTTCTTCAGGTCATCCGTCCATATGGCGGGGGGTGTTCCCAACCTGCGTCTTTGCGTACAATTCAAAACCCGGCTACTCCATCATTCATCGATTACGTCTCTCAGAAATGTCAAAAGCAAGACAGAAAGCTGTCATTGAACGAACGTTACGATAGTTAAAACTAATTTTGAAGGTTATATCGGTTGTTTTGGTTCTCTGACAGATTTTTATTTTTATTTATGATAAATGTTAAAAATAGCGTCTAATATTCCAGATTTAATTGATCCCATTTTTAACTTATATCTCTACATTTATACTTTGTTTTGGTGCAATTCAGCCCAAGCCTCGGAACTAAAAACCTTTTCATGTTTTTCAATATAAATTCAACGCTTCATAAGCACAATGTCTCAGTTAAAATTGCATACGATATTAGTAGAATTTGGAGTAACCGCGATTTGCTTTACGACCACTGCATTCGTACGTAAATCACTTTAAATGTGTTTTGTTTGTCTAGGTCGGATTTAGTGACTTTGCCGCACAATGCCAAACTGCACTACAACTTTGCTAACTTCCTTCGAGAGAGCGAGCAGCAAGACAACGCTATCAAACACTACAAAGAAGCACTAAGGTAAGCATAGCGTTTTATTCTTAGAATACTATCGCCTAGATCAGTGGTTTCTAACCTTTTCAATATTAACCTCTGTGACCTAGGACAAAAAATGATTTTTCTGGGGGGGTCCCCTTTAAAACGTTATCAAATCAAATATTACAAGCAAATAAAAAAAAAATGCACATCATCTGCCTTACAATTTTTATGTATTATTTAGTAAACTGCCGCCGTGGTCTAGCGGTTAAGTCCGTGGATTTAGACTCGGAGGTCAGGACATAATGATATTTATTAATTTAAATTTTAATAAAATTTAATTTATTTGTGATATTTCTCGAGTTTGGTACTCTGGAAACATCGACGAGCTTGCCACTTGTCATGATTGGCCTATAGTAAAGTTGGCTAAATGTGAATCCGCATATTTATAAGCGTGGTTTTTGACCACCCCGGAAGGGAAACGGTCGTGATGATACTTTACTTTTTTACTAAAATAATTTTAACATGCAAATTTTGACATTAACATTGTATACCAATAAATTGACAAGAACAATATTAAATATAAACTAAATACAAATAATTATTGTAAATTAATCCCAGGATAATACAATTTTATCCCTTCCAAGAGATCCTCTGGTCTCAGATATGGAACCGAGACTACTATTCTTCAAGAAATTCATGACAGGTGCCCAGACTGACAAAAGAGGCATTGGCTGGAAGAAAAAAGAAAGTGACAAAGAGGTTATAAAATCCTTCCTCAGGAAAGATGAAGAGCATGAATACAGAGTGCACGCGATGACTCTAGAAGTTCAAAATGACTGGCTAACTTTGGGCGATTTTTGCATCCCTCCAGCCCTAAAGTGGCGCACACTAATGTACGATTGGTCTCCGGCGTTGCTAAAGTTCTACCTAAACGCTTTTCAAATGTCCCTCCCGGACCAGAGTAATCTGGTAAGGTGGGGAAAAGCTACGGAAAAGAACTGTACATTGTGTGGTGCTGCCATAGGAACTGCTAGACACACACTTGTAGGGTGCGTTACTCTCCTAGAAAAGGGCTATTACTCACGCCGACATGACAAAGTCCTAGGTGTTATCCGTGAAGCAGTAAGTCTTTCTATTGCAAGAGCCAGAAAGGGACTGACTACAAATAAAACTTTGACCACATTTGTAAAGGAAGGGCAAAGCACGAAAACTAAATGCAAGCCCACCTCGATCCTTGGCGCCGCATCAGACTGGAAAATTCTCATGGATACATTTGAACACCATTATAGGATCCCAGATGAACTAGCTGTATCAGCCTATAGGCCAGACATCTTAGTGTTTTCTCGGAACTTGAAAAAAGTTATCCTTATTGAACTTACCGTTCCGTGGGAATCAAATATTCCAAAAGACCACAACATGAAGTCTAATAAATATTATGATCTCACAGAAAAAATGATCAGGAACGGGTTCAAGACTCAGCTTTACGCAGTGGAAGTTGGTGCAAGAGGAGTTCCAGAAAAATCTTTGCATCACTTACTGAAAGAATTGGGCCTAAGCAGGTCTGCCGTCAATACATTTATGGAACGAGCTTCCAAGACGGCATTACCGGAATCATACAGTATTTGGTTGGGTAGGGAGAGAAGTAGAATGGTGGATGGTGAGCGTATTATCGCGCAATAGAAAAAAAAGGAGGCCTCCTTTTCTTAAACCAGCCAAGTGTCGGTCGCAAGCCCGAGACACCATTCTTCTCATCTCTTACCCACACACGATGGACCCGGCACCCGCACGGTAAATCCATGGAATGCTTAGAAATTTGTCCTCTCTTCTATTGACATAAGCATATTGTATGCCCATAATATGGGCAGATTGCATCATCATGACATGTATATACAACTGTAATTAGAATAAGCAATCTATACAATAAATAAATTTGAATTTGAATTAGCTGAATGCGTATTTAATTATTTATTTAATTATATAATAATGTTAAATCCAGGCCTAGAGCCCCACTGTCTGTCTGGGCATTGACAGAAGTCGTGGTACTGGAAAACTTTATAACCATAGTGTGACTTTATGACCGGCTAATGGCTTCAAGATGCAACCATTATCTTGCTCCACTCCACTACATAATTACGAAAAGTGCAGTGTAAGTTTACAACCTCTTCATGCTTCACGTAAACATGAGTGTATGATACATTTTGTGAGCAAATGGCTAAAGTTTCAAAGGGAAGCTAAAGCAACTTTCTAATGTCTATAAAATACAAAGTTGTATTTTCTATGGAAGGTTAAATTCTCAGCAATTCATGCGTGTATTGTGACAAGAATAATTCATAGTTTTAATCAATAATCTATACATCCTTTTTTTTTTTTTTTATAAACTTTATTGCACTATGTACAAAGGCGGACTTAATGCCGTATCTTTATCTTTAGACAAAGATGCAAAAACACATTAGTAACAGCCGGTATAACAATATTATATACATACATACATATCTTTACGCCAAATCCATTGCGGGGTAGGCAGAGACAATTGAGCGCCACTTGTTACGATCTCGACATATCTCTTTCGCTTCTTCGACACTCATCACCCTCTTCATACATGCCCTTTTGTTTCGATAGCGATGCACCTTCGGCTATTGTGTTATTTATTTGATCGTGGTAGGTGAGTCTTGGTCTGCCAGGGCATCTTTTACCCACAACTTTCGCATTATATATCTGGTTCGTCAATCTCTCTTCACTAATCCTTTCGACATGCCCGAATCATCGGAACATTCGTCAACGCATATCCGACGCAACAACTTCTACTGCATTAACTCTACTCTCATCACGTCTTACTTCCATACATAAGTGTTGGTACCAGCATGGCATTGTGTATGGCGAGTCGAGCTTTCTACTATTTCCCTCGTTCACTCTTCTTTCAATATCCCTATCATGCTTCCCATCCGCAGTGAAAAGACTGCCCAGATATATAATTTCATTTACTTTTTCTAGAGTTTCATCATCAATCTTTATCATCACGGTTGTCATCCTTCTTCTTTCAAATACTACGACCTTGGTTTTATACGTATTCGAACGGATATAACAATATTGCTAAACTAAAATCTATAAACCGAAAAAGAAGTCTATGGAAGTTAGACTGTGGGGGAGATTTCCAACTCCCTCATGGGGCTGGTAGATGAGTGGACTGAATATGGTTTGGGGGGTTTGATGACCAAAGTCCGTGAAGTCCAAAGAAAGGGGCAGAAGCACTTACAACAACAGCTGTCCACGTCTCAGTGGAGTAGACCCCAGGGTTTCAAAAGAGGACTAGCACTTCTGATGCTAAAATTATTTTTACACAAATGTCAATTCACACAAAAATAAAAATGGAGCACACGGGGTATGTCGTTACCGAAGCACAACAACTGCGTCCCTCCGATAGGTCACAGAACTGGCTTTAATATAGACTGAACTTGCGCCTAAATCAAATTGTCGAGAAAAAAAGGCAATGCACAAATAATTATCGTTAATTAAAAGTTAGGTTTTCCGTTTAAGAAAAGCACCAACATTATTGTATGGTAGGCTATATATGGTATATGTATGTATGGTAGAGACGACTATGACTACAACTTAATGTCTATAAACCTAGCTTAACCCCATTTGATGGACCTAAAGGCAAATAAAAGCAAAGTGTAGTTTTACACACTTTTTATCAATTTAAATAGCGTGTTTCTAATCAGTAAGTAAAACATAATACAGAGAAAGGAAGAAATGAAAAAAAAAAAAGAAGGAAAGAAAGATAGAAAGAAATAAAATATTTATTTGCACACAACAGCTAATAAGAGGCAATAAATTACAAAAAAAATAGACAAGATAAAAATATAAAATAAATGAGTGAGCTGCTGCGACAAACAGGAACTCAGGTCAGCATAGGCTGCAACATTTCTACTGCAGCCCTGATTTTCACTGCACTATAGACCCTCCAGAACACAGCGTCCTAGACCTTCACTGCTGGAGATGGGCCTTCCAGAATCTGGAGAATTTGGCCTACACTCGCCACGCTGGCCAGACGGCCTGTCGAGGATATAATGTCAATTTTTATTGACAATTTATTAACGATTCCACAAGTTGCTATTAGTGGAACCCGGACCGACGGCTTAACGTGCTCTCCGAGGCACGGGAACGGTGGTGTTGTAAATCTATGACAAATGTACGTAAGACAAGTGCATTTCTCATTGGTACATGCCGGGTGGGTTTGAACCGACCTTTGTAGGATTCAAGGAACGCGTTCTTACAACCGAGCCACCACCGCGCTCTGGCGTGAAGATATGTATGTATGTATTAATATTATGTTACAATCAAAATAATTTATGGTGGTATTATTGGGAATGTGTAAATTAAATATGTACAGCATTTGCGTAGTATAAATATCCCTACAGATATTTACGAATTAATATTAATTAAATTAAGTGCTAGGTATTGTTATTATTATTATTATTATTGACTTTTTAATTGATGTGTATACCTACTAACATAGTTCTAAGTTGGAATGTTACTAATAATTATGGAATTAATTTTGAAATAAATAATTTATTATTATTATTACTGAGTCATCTTTGTAATATATACATTGTTTGTCGACAGGTTATGGCCTACTTATGCAAGTGCACACAACAATCTTGGGACTCTAGTCTCCGGAACACAGAATGCTGAGTATCATTTCCTACAAGCAATAAAGTTTAATAAATATCACGTCAACGCGCACTACAACTTGGGAAAATTATACAAGTAAGTTTAAGGGCTAGTATCATAGGTACTCGTGCATGGTTTATGTTAATCTTCAATCGTCCTTGAACTCTCCGTCCTTACTGTCCTCGATAAATATTAATACCGCTCATAGATCCCGCAAACCAGTAACGTTTACTCTCGGCATGTATGCAAATAACACGTCCCACTTTAACCCTATTGTGAGGATTTGTAGATATTACAATGAACTGACAAGCAAACACAACATCGACATTTTTGACAGAAGACTTTCGACACTGAAGTCGAGTTTGAAGGATATAATACACACCAACAAAAAACACCTGCTTTGTTTTTTTTTGAAATAGTTTAATTCTCTTTCTTTTATTTGTAACACTTATTTACTTGTAACTAAAAAAAAAAAAAAACACTTTTGTATGTTTTTTTTTTAAAAAAAGAGGACTAAGGACCAGCCTAACAATTTAATAAAGATAATCGCTAGGTAGCTAGATGAGTGACGATCTATCGAGGCTGTTTCGGAGTGGCAAAACATAATTTGCCGACCGATAGTTTTTTTTTTTTGTAACAACGCACGTCTGGTATTGTCCGTGCTGAAAGGGATATAAAGATGCACAATAGAAGTTACGATTATAATATATTAAGTTAAGTTAGGTAGTTAGGCTTTTTAATTCCAGCATCAATCTCGGCAAGCGTTACCTTGCCGTGTCACTTTCGGATAAATATTAATATTGGTAAATTGAGCAATGATAACTTGTGATTGGGCAAATAGTGGGTTAATATTTCAGATATGTCTAATGTATTCTACTATCTATTGTCAACTAAATCTAGGATACAAATATGTATACATATAGTTTTGTGGTGTGGTGGGGAGGGGCGTGTTGCTGGCGGATGGCCCGAGCTTATATGGGTTAAAGTGTATGTATTTATGGGTTTGGGTTGTCTGTCGGCAGTGCGTTTCTCTTTATTTTCGCTATATATTCGTACAAAAACCAAATGCATGCTACTTGTGTGAACCTCTAAAGGCAAATTGTTACCATTCTGCTAATTATAATGTTAAGTGCTGTATGGTTTACGTAATAATATAAAAAAAAAGAAATATGTAAGTTTATATGAATGAATAAAAATGGCACTGGGTCTTAATAAAATCCTCGCAAGTGTAGATTTTAATATACTGAGTGCTCGAGGGCGATAAGATTTACTTTACAACAATTTTATTAACATTAATAAAATCACGGTTGGCTAGACTAACACCTGTATTCTAAAACATTTCGTCAACGGCTCCTCCACTCAACATTTCCTACCAGCTGTCAAACGAAAATTAAGTCACAAAAAATTGAGACGATTAAAATTTAATAATAATTAAAATTTGAATGGTTGAAAAGTGGTGAACTGTTCCCGGAGACAAAGGCTTTTATGACTGCAATACAAGATCAAGTAGTTTTAACCCGCAATTACCTTAAATACATAATTAAACAACCTAACCTACCCACAGACCTATGTAGACTCTGCAATAGTGATTCCGAAACAATCCAACATATAACGGGAGCTTGCAAATCTTTGGTGCAATCAGATTATAAACATAGACACGACCAAGTAGCTGCAATAGTACACCAAATATTAGCAAGCAAATATAAATTAGTAAATCACATCCAGGCGACCTCGTCAGGTGCGGGGAGAGCGGCTTTTTCTGCGGAGAACCACAAATTGCGCAAATATGCCAACCTTGGTTCCGGTTACGAGTTTGCGCCGTTTGGGGTCGAGACGATGGGCCCATGGGGACCGTCAGCGAGGCGTTTGGCCAAGGAGTTGTCAAAGCGGCTGACAGAAAGGTCTGGAGACAGGAAGGCTGGCAATTATTTCTGCCAACGTATTAGCCTCGCTATACAAAGGGGAAATGTTGCCAGTCTCCTTGGGACTATCTCGGATGGGACGTCTCTAGAGGACATTTTTTATTTATAGTTTAGTTTATTTTTAATTTTATTATTTAAGTAGATTTTATATTATAATTCTTTTATACTGGTTGTATATTACTTCGAATAAATATAATAATTATCTATTAATTAGTAAATCAAATTTTCATCATCATCATCATTACAGCCCCCTAAATGAGAGATGAGATGAGAGATGGGCCTTCCAGAATATGTTATGTTATCTGGAGAATTTGGCCTACACTCGCCACGCTGACCAGAAAGCTTGGTGGATGATGTAAATTTTTTAATGACAATTTATTAACGATTCCACAAGTTGCTATTAGTGGAACCGGGACTGACGGCTTAACGTGCTCTCCGAGGCACGGGAACGGTGGTGTTGTAAATCTATGACAAATGTTCGTAAGTAAAGTAAAGTATTATCATGGCCGTTTCCCTTTCAGGGTGGTCAGAAACCACGCTTATAAATAAGCGGATTGACATTTAGCCAACTTTACTATAGTCCAATCATGACAAGTGGCAAGCTCGTCGATGTCTCCAGCGTACCAAACTCGAGAAATATCACAAATAAATTAAATATTATTTAAATGTATCTATTTACATAAATAAATATTTTTGTGTCCCGACCAGGAATCGAACCCGGTAGCTCCGAGCCTAATCCACGAACTTAACCGCTAGACCACGGAGGCAGTCAATATATTGTTTTTCTATAGACTTGTCACAAATGCCTGTAATAGGTTTACGTGAATAAAGATATTTTGACTTTGATGTCGGTTATTAGTGGCTGGCGTCAGTTGTTCCCATTCTCCGCGATGTCACATGTTGTGTCAGGTTCATACATCTAAGTCTATGATTAACATTAATAACAAACAAGCTTTGCTTATTTCGTAGGAAAAGTGGTAAAAGTGTGGAGGCAACGAAAATGTTCGAAAAGTGCATTTGGCTGGAATCCCGTTTCGTGCAAGCATATGTGGAATTGCTGATGATTAAACCGGCGCATGAGAAGCAAAATTTGTTGAGGAAACTTCTAGAACTGGAACCTAACAATTGGGAGCATTATATTTTATATGGAAATTGGTATAAAACTCGAGGTTAGTATATATATATATATATATAAGGTAGAATAATAATATATAAAAACATTTATTCGAAAAAAATATTTACAAAATTAGCTGCCAGTATCCTTGGCACCTATTGGCGACGTTTTGGAGCAATATTTTTATTTATAATATTTTTTATTTTGTTTTTTCTTCATTTTAGTTTTTAGTTATATGTTTATTTATTAATTAGGTTTATTTTTATTAATAGTCATTTATATTTTAAAATATATTTTTTTAGTTTTTTTTTTTTTTTTTTTTTTTTTAAATCAGAAATATTAATTAAGTAAATAAAATAACAGTTATTGACAATTAATGTTACTGCTCAATTTACAAAATATAAATAAAATAAGAAGTAGAATGGTGGATGGTGAGCGTATTATCGCGCAAAAAATAAAAAGGAAGGCCTCCTTTTCTTAAACCAGCCTATTGTCGGTCGCAAGCCCGAGACACCATCATCATCTCTTACCCATGGACCCGGCACCCTCACAATGAATCCATGGAATGCTTAGAAATTTGTCTTCTAATACTAAGGATAGGGATATAAGTCCCGTGGAATGGTGGCAAGAACGCTGGCTGCATTTCCCCGCTGAATAGCAATACTGATTCTTTGGGCGAAGAAAGAGCCAGCCCTCTTGTCACCGGAGGAGACGACAAGACGCAGTGTTATGTCTTATAAAAACTTTTTTGCACTTGGACTCCATGGGCCCAGAGTTTCCACAGCGAACGGCACAAATAAGTCATATTTTAATATACTTACATACTTGCGCTGCTTGCTGGACTCCGCATTTTCCGCCGCGGCTTCCGCTTTATGCGCTGTCCCCCTGATAGGCGACGCGGCGAGGGTGTCGACGCACATGGCGTCCTACACCAGAGCACGTCCCCGTTCCCAGGGAACCAACGCATATCATCGGGTCTCTTGCCATCATCTCGGAATATAAAAATTGAATTACCTACTGACTGCAAATAATGAAATATTTTATTTATTTATTTATTTATTTATTAAGGTACAAAAAACAGTTAACAGACAAAACATTTGACAAAATACAGTGATATAAATAAGTAGTAAGTTTGCCAACCTAATATTTGTACACAGCATGCAGTAAACAATATTAAGAATAAAATACAGAAAGACATTAATATCTAAATTTAAACATATAAGTAAACAATTTGGCATACATATCTTATATATAACTAAAATTAAATATATTTATATAAACACAAAAACAATAATAATATAGTAGTAATAATAAGTATTCTTAATAACATTAAATCAAACAATAAAATCAGCATACTTATTGGTTCAGTTTATGTACGTGGTGTTTAAACATTGAATATGTACAGTTAAAGATATCTATTTCACTCTGGGTTAAACATATATCATTGTAACGACGACACATACGTAGTAGTGGGCTGTTAAACGAGACATTGTTGGTAGCCCGTGGTAAGAGGAAAAGACTGGGTATGCGGACAGGTCGGTTAGGTACACGATAGCTCAGGCTCATGGTCAATTCCTCTCCGAAGGAACCATTAGCGATCCGGTGCAGCGTGCATAGGTCAGTCACCTTTCGACGATCATTTAGGGTTTTCATTTTATAATGCAGAAGCCTATCCTCGTATGATTTTAGTTTTCGCTTTAAACCAAATTTGCCACACAACAGTCTTAGAAAGCGTTTTTGAACGGATTCCAGTCGGTTAATATGTAGTTGGTAAATTGGAGACCACACCGTGGGGCAATATTCCAGAATTGATCGCACGAGAGAGCCATATAGTATGATTAGTGTATTCGGATTTTTGAAAGGCTGACATGTGCGGAATATAAACCCTAGCATTTTGTTTGCCTTTAATACTACTCTTTCATAATGAGACCGAAAAGACAGTGATGAATCAAGTGTCACACCTAAATCTCTTATATAAGATACGCGCTCTAATAGGACCCCACCCAAGGAGTAAGGATACCTAATCATGAGCTTGTTCTTCGTAAAACTTATGTATTGACATTTGCTAGTATTTAACGACATAGCATTCTCTTTGCACCATTTGCTTACTGTGTTTAGGTCGCGTTGAAGCAAGGAGCAATCATGTTCACTCGAGATCGTGCGATATATCTTCAGATCGTCTGCATAGGCAAGACATTCGGAGTCTAACTGAGCTAGGAGGTCATTGATAAATAGCAGAAATAACAGAGGACCGAGAATCGACCCTTGAGGGACACCAGAGGCAGCAACAAAAGGGGTGGAATCGTAACCATACACGGAAACCAGTTGAGATCTATTTTCAAGATAGGAGCGAATCCAGCGGTGAAGGTTGCCATGTATGCCCATCATCGCCGCTTTCCTCAACAGCAAGTCATGATCAACTCGATCGAAGGCCTTGGAAAAATCAGTGTAGATAGAATCCACTTGCGTTCTTCTTTCAAATGCGTTACATATGAATTGGGTATAGGTTAGAAGATTTGAATTGGTTGACCGGCCGTGGATGAATCCATGCTGGCGTGTGCTTACAAATTTATCAAAGTGAAATGATAAATGAGGGTACATAAGACGCTCAAACAGTTTGGGAAAACAGGAAAGAATGGCTATGGGGCGATAATTCGTTACGTCACTCCTGTTACCTGATTTATGGATTGGTGTAATTTTAGTGATCTTCCATAGGTCAGGAAAAACCCCTTCTGTAATGGACTTGTTAAAAATTATACAAAGTGGTTTAGCTAAAGCTGACCTACAGAGATGAGCAAATACGGGTGGAATGCCATCAGGTCCGGATCCCTTGGTGATATCCAGCTGTTTAAGAGAGGTAAGCACCTCATCTTCACTAATCACGATATTACTTAAAATGTAAGCACTTGTGAGGTCCTTAATTAATGGTGATGAGGTGTTATTTGAGGCATTGGTACTGTAGACAGACGAGAAAAAGTCGGCGAATAGATTTGCTACATTCGGACCCTCGTCAGCAGTTGCGTTACCGTAGTGAACGCTGTTGGGAATAGTGTTGGTCAGTTTTTTATTTTTAGTGTATCTCCAGAAACATTTAATGTTGGATATCAGATCGGACTCGACCGCAGAAATGTAATCCTTAAAGCATCGATTAATTAGTTTCTTCGAACGTGACCTCAGCATTGAAAAGGTGTCATAATCTCTAGGATTTTTATATTTTTTATATTTGCGATGGTATTTATTTTTTTCTTTTAAAACTTTAAGCAGAGATTGTGAGTACCATATTGGATAAGTTGACGATTTGTGTGGTTTCTTTGGAGTGCATTTTTCAATAGCGGTCCATAATTTGTTATAGAAGAGTAAAATAAAATTATCATTTGTCATATCAATGCTATGGCTATCCCAATCAATATTAATTAAATCTTGAGTACACATATTATAGTCAGTCTTAAAAAAGCAGTAACTGGTCTGATATTTATTTGTTCTCAATGACGGGACTGATTTGAGACTTATGTTGAATTCTAGAGGGATGTGATGGGAGTCTACGCGACTTAAGGGAACAGCGGGTGTGACTGAAGTGATTCCTGGATGGTTGGTAAGAACTAGATCTAATATCCTACCATTGTGGTTCTGAATATGGTTGTATTGTTGGATGCCAGAGACACTAAGAAGATCAGCCAGGGACGAAGTCTTAAAATTGGTTGAAGTACAAACTATATTTGAACCTATATTCCAGTCAATGTGAGGCAGGTTAAAGTCACCTAAAATAAGTGTTCTATTGCTACTGTTGGACAATGTTAACTCCTCGCATCTATTTTAAAATAGCTTGCTTTATGCATTAAAAACTTGTTTTCTTTCTAAAGTCGATAAAAAAATATTATCACGACCGTTTCCCTTTCGAGGTGTTCAGAAACCACGCTTAGCCAACTTTACTATAGGCCAATCATGACAAGTGGCAAGCTCGTCGATGTCTCCAGCGTACCAAACTCGAGAAATATCACAAATAAATTAAATATTATTTACATTAATAAATATTTTTGTGTCCCGACCACGAATCGAACCCGGTCCTCCGAGTCTATATATCCACAGACTTAACCATTAGACCACGGAAATTAGACAAAAAACCGAAAGATGAAAAAATAAGATTTTATATTGTTTTTCTGTTTACCTACCATCTATCTGTAGACAATAAGTTCGAGTAAGAACTGCCTCCGTAGCTAAGTTAGATGCGGACATAATTATCTGTGTCTTTCCAATACTGGATATAAGCTTTAAATCCGTCTACTCCACTGGCCTATAGTCACTTCAGCCTACTAATTTTGAAGGCTATATCGGTAACTTTTGTTCTCTGACGGATTTTCACGTTTTGAACTTTATCCAGCAGAGAAATGCCAAGCATAGCGCTTATCCATTGTCCACGTTTCTGTTCGAAAACTTTCATGTTAAATTTTTTTTTTTATTTCATTACAGCTACAAAAGAATACAGCGTCCTAGACCTCCACTGTTGACCTGCCCAGACCGGTTGGCGAGGATCTAATGTTTTTTTTTTTAATGATAATTTATTGACGATACCACATATTGTGTATCGTGTTCAAATACTGGGATATATTTAATAAGAATATGTGGTGCAGCTTCCCGAATGCCGTCAATCCTAGCTGAATGCGTCTGTCGGCTTCTTTGCTGATGTTGGCTACAACCAAGTCCAAGTCTGACCAAAGTAGACTTATTTTGCACAACTTGAGAGTAGCGTTACCCACGCATATAAATCTCGGTATGGGCGTTAAACATAAAAATATTAAATAACATGACAAGCGTGGTTTCTGACCACTGTTCGTATAGTAAAAAAATAAGTAAGAATATTATGTATAATATATGTTTTTACATAATGATCAGTATTTTCGTGGAGCCCCAATAGAAGTTTTGCGGAGTCCTAGGGATTGTTTTTTTTCTCTAAAATATTTATTGCGAGTTCATTTCGACGCAGTTTTATTTTATTTATTATTTATTTACGTTCATATTATAATAAAATACTTACGAACGGTTGCAGAAAGGATCATTAAAGTAATCCCTGATAAATAATTTAGTAAATTCAGCCAAGGCGTACGATAAACTAAACATACCTGGTGGGGTACCACTGTACCAGGTTTTATAATCTCATGGGTGAATTTGAAAGATATTTATTTATTGTTGTTGTATAATTCTGTATTTGTTTCATTTGTAAATCTGCTATAGCTGAGTTTTCCTTGCAGATTCCTTTCTCAGTCGGATTAAACATTAACAGGTCACTGGAATTTGCTAAGCTGTTAGTCTTCTGCTACCACTGCTTGGACCACTTCGCTGCTTAGACTTCCACTAACAGGAGTAGAATCATTCTAAATAATTTAAATAATGATGTGTCACAAATGCCTGTAATAGGTTTACGTGAATAAAGATATTTTGACTTTGACTTTAATATTTCAAAAGACAATAAGTCTTTCTGCAACCGGTCGAATTTCTTGTTTAGTTTAGAAAAAATCTAGTAAGACCACTTAACGTGCCTACTTTGTCGGTACGTACGCATTTTGTGTACCAATGCCCTAATTCCTAATCCTTTAACTGAATTTATTCCGTTGTTTTAGGGTTCGCAATTCCTGCGTCAAGATTCTACCTAGAAGCCACTCGGCTTAGTTTTCAGAAGAAAACCAACGAAAAACAGCTAAGAGGCGATCTCATTTGTTTAAGAGCAACTGCGCTAATGTACAGAGCTTTAGGACAAAAATCAAGAACTCTGCAGCTCTTAACAAGGTAAGTTATCCAATATTGCAACTGGTTAATTTACTTCCAGCTTTAGTTGTGAAAATGACTGCTGGACCAGTTGGAAAATGTCCTGCTTAAGCTGTTGACTATTGTTAAAGCCAGTTCTGTGACCCATCGGTGGGAAGAGTCGCATGTTCAATTATGCACTGTGTGTAAGCGAGACATGGATATGTCAGAATAAGCATGAGAGTAGAGTTAATGCAGTTTAAATGAGGTATTTACGTCGGATATGCGGCGTAACTTTGATGGACCGTATACGTAATAACGAAATACGCAAAAGGGTAGGTATAAAAGAAAGCATAGGTACAAAAATAAGGAAAGGCATGCTCCGATAGTTCGGGCATGTTGAAAGGATGAGCGAAGAGAGATTGACGAACCAGAAATATAATGTGAAAGTTGTTAGCTGAAGGTAAATTAAAAAGCCATCGAAACAAAAGGGCATGTATGAAGAGTTGATGAATGTCGAAGAAGCGAAAGAGGTATGCCGTGATCGTGACAATTGGCGCTTAATTGTCTCTGCCTACCCCGCAAGGGATTTGGCGTGAAGATATGTATGTATGTACTATATCACTGTAAAATAAGCATGAGTAAAGAATAAGTTATTGCAGTTAAAATTGGACCGTAAGTCGGATATACAGCGCGGCGGCGTCTGAAAGAAATTATATACAAGGAGAAAATAAGGAAAGGCATGCTCCGATGGTTCGGTCATGTTGAAAGGATGAGTGACGAAAGATTGACGAACCAATTGAAAAAGTAAATGGTAAACGAGGCCTTGGCAGACCTTTAATGACCAAATTAATAAAACACACTGGGCATGTATGAAAAGGTTAATGATTGTCGACGAAGAAAATGAGGTATTTTATAAAAACATCTACAAGTACAGTGGCAAGTTAAGTTTATTAACGATTTCACAAGTTGGTGGAACCGGGACTGACGGCTTAACTGTACTTATCGGTGTGTAAATTGGGCTTTTGATGGTCAATGACCAAATGCTTAAGCTGCCTGTGTATGCCGGCCTTAAGAAAAAACGCAAAAGACCGTTTAATTATTTAAAAAAAACTAATATAATTCTGCTCAAAATTTTAAAACGTTGAACTGTTTTTCAAGTACGTGTAAAATCAACAATCTGGCTAATGAGATTTTTAATTGCACTAACTATTTACCGGGTTTGTTTTTAAAATCTGGTTTTATCTTTTCATTCATAAAAGGGTTTTAATTTTTAATTAATTAAATTAAAAGGTAATTTAAAAAAACCATATTATTCTCACGAGAAATGTAAAATAAATGTTGTATAATAAAAACAATTAAAAATGTTCTTGGTACGTTTTTGTTTAAATATAATTTAGACCTTTTCATAGACAGCATTGGTGTGTCAGCTAGCACGCTAATATTTTCGGAATTAATAATATTGCTTGTTTTGGTTTCACTAATTATTTGCAGCGGTGAGCGTTGCAAAAACGAACCGTTTTCAAGGCGGCAATAAAACCATCCTTGGTTTACGATTAAAACAGTCTTCGTTCTTAGGTATTTGGTATTATATCGCTGCAACTATTTCCCGTTCGTTCGTTTGCAAAATATTTCTATAATAAAATATGTAACCTTTTATGCCAATGAAATAGGGTCCTTATTTTATGATCAATAAAACTGGTTGTCGTTTGGGACATGATAATGCGCTCGATTGGAATGCGTACCGTCCCCCGCACACCACCGCGCTGTTGCGAGGGGAATCCCCTGGGATTTTGATTATTTTTGTCATTATACCTATTATTATGATAGGATAATAAATATTAATTCTTGTGAAATAAAGCGCTCAAAAACTATAGTAAAGTATCATCACGACCGGGATAAGATACAGGGGTAGTAAAAAACCACGCATTTTTTGTTTTAATATTGAAGCAGATTCACATTTAGCCAACTTTAGTATAAAATAAAATATTTATTTATTAAAAACTTTATGGTACAAAGTACAAAGGTGGACTTAATGCCTCAAGATATTCTCTGACAGCTACACCTTGGGGACAAATATAGATGAAATCATAATAATAATACGCGCGGTCTGACAGACATAAAGGTCAAATTTTATATTGTAATTATTTTCGATAAGTAACCTAAACCGAAGCTGCAGAGCTTCGAGTTAGTAGTGGGATGTCACAAATGTTGTTAAACACGAATTATACTTATTTATATGCTATACATCCGAATGTGTATACTTAAGGCTAAGCTCATACTAACCACAAGCATGTCACCAACAGGTGGCACACGTGGCGCCGGGGATGGCCCAGTTCTGCCGCCGCACACATGTACTTGCGGGAATGGCACCTGCGATTGGAACTACAAGGTCGCGCTCAATTATACACAAGGGCCACTTTTGACCCCACTGTAAGTTAACGATTTATTGCAATTTGTTGACGTTTTGTTTGTTTTGTGTATTACGGTTATTATTTTTATTATTGTGCAAACTTATAAATGACACTCTATTGCTAATTTTAATAGTTTTATCTGTTGATAGATAAAAAAAATATTATAAATACACCTTTCGTCCTTTAGGCGGGTTTGTCATACTTTGCGACTTCCACAAAGACATTAAATACATAATAAGACGGGACAAAAATCCAAACGGTATGAGAATCAACGCGGGGACAATCGTCTCAGAATAAATTTGTCAAAGTCAAAGTCAAAATATCTTTATTCACGTAAACCTATTACAGGCATTTATAAAACGTCATTAATTTAATTATTTTGAATGATTCTACTCCTGCTAGTAGAAGACTAAGCAGCGAAGTGGTCCAATAAGTAAGCTGTTAGCAGAAGACCAGCAGCTTAGCAGATTCCGGTGACCTGTTAATGTTTTATCTGACTGAGAAAGGAATCTGCAAGGAAAACTCAGCTATATCAGATTTACAAAATAAAACATATACAGAACTGCACAACAACGATCAATTAATAATCTTTTAAATTTAGTTATCAGTACCTATGAGATTACAATACCTGGTACAGCAGTAACCAGGCAAGTCTGAATTAAGAAAGACTACATGCCTATGTGCTACCCGAAAGTCGACAAAACGCAAAAACCTCTGTCTATGACTAATATGAGCCAGTAAAGTGTATCCATACGTTTCGGGATCATGCTCGAATTGCCGTCATACCCAGTCAAGCCGACATAGTGTTAGGGACTGATGTCAGTCATGAGTCTCTGATTCTAGTTGCTAACATTCATGGACCTCGCACGCCACTTACCATCAGGTGGGCGCAAGGTCACATGTCATATTAGTATTAAATAAAATAAAAATACACAGCATTGCCGACAAGAGAGGAAAGTGAATAACTTAAAATCAATCTAAAACATTTTGTATAAAAATAACATCCAAAGCCCGCTCTATGTAATTTGATTTCTTTGGCCTTTCCCCCGTAGTCTTTACTCCAGTTATCGATGTATATAGATAAGCCAAATCAATATTAAACGCACTTAAAAACCACCAATATTAGAGGTGCTGTAGGAATCGACCAATCAGGTGCGACTTCAAACTAATAGATTTTGCGATTTAGATTAGTTTCGTGGAAACGTTTTTATATCAGTTAGCTTCTATCTATATATATCGATGACTTTAATGTTAGTTTTAGTAATAAAGTTTTATAATTTTGCACACAGAAATCGCGTCGATGCTTCGACCATGCTCAGTTAGCTGGCGGTGCCATCAGCAATGGCATTCCAGATAAACCTCCGGTAGTGAAAAGTAGCAAAGACAGTGTGAAATCAGTGATCAAGGATAACGACCAGTGTGATTGTGATACCAAAAAACGAACTGTTTCAGTGTCCTCGCAAATCAAAATGACTCACAACAAATCGGAAAATGGTCTTAAAAAAAAGTGTTTTTTTCACAGAAAAGAGAAGAATGATTCAGTGAAAAATTCCAATGTTATTAACAATATAGCTACCCCTTTTACTGAACATATTATTTTGAAAACATTTTAAATAGAATGTTGGTTTCAAGTCTACTAATTTTTTAAATTATAGGTACTAATAGTATTTTTTTTTCTGGCTCTTGCAATAGAAAGCCTAACTGCTTCACGGATAACACCAAGGACTTTGTCATGTCGGCGTGAATAATAGCCCTTTTAGAATTTAAAAAAGAACCACGAATTTTTTATTTTAATTATTCAGTAATAAAATATTAAAATACGGTGCAGAGAAGTTTTCCTAAAAATATCGTAACTCATACTGAGCCTAATGCAGTAGGTAGCGAGAGGTCGACGGTCGCGCGAACGTTGACTAATTCTTTCTCTTTCTATTTCTCTCTATATCTCTCGGGTGTGAGCGAGAACAATTAATAATAACACTCCCCAGCCTTTAGGTATTTATCACGATGGATATCGCGATTTTCAGACGCCTATTCACCATTTAGTGGTGTTTTGATTTTGGATAATGAATGTAAAATTATCATTAAAAAAGTGACCTATTTTTATTTTAAATAGATGTTCTACTAATGAAACCTGAAATATTTTCTCTTATTAATTAATATAATTTTAATTTAGTAGACTTGATACCTAGTTTAAATTAACTTCTAATGCTTTGTTATATTTTTAATTTATTATATTTTCAACTGACTAGTCATATCAGATGTAATTTAAGTTAATTTAATTTATATTTAATTGTGATCCAATTTTACGTCCAATTTGTGTTTTATTGTATAAAACGTCGCGACAATATCGCTAAGTTATATGTTGCTTAATAGCAAAATCGATTCTAAAAATTTCATGAATATGAAATTGTTATGAAATTATTTTGGTTTTATTATTTAAAGAAACGAGTACTGAATAAGTAATTTTATATTATTTCTGAGTGGCAGGCTTTGATTAAAAGAAATGGTGAAGATACGACACGAGTTATAAGGTTTTAACTATATCGGAACCAGTGGACGGGCGTGAAAAAGAGCAAAAATTTATAAATTATAATGGTGGACTGCGGTTGATGTTTCTTCTTCAAATTCTGTGCAAGCAATGACCTTGGCACAATTTTTACTGACGCTTCTGACAGCTGGGTCGCGTTCAATAATATTCACTTTCTTCCCATGCGCAAGGTGCGTTCGAAAAGATCTCGCAGGTTTTAGAACGAGATAGGCACACCCTTCCGCTAGTGAGTATGAGAGGGATAAAGGATGGGTATGGCGATATACAAAATTAATAGACAACCTTAAAGTTGTTTTTAAATATGATAAGGCTCAAACAACCAGTAAGCCCTGTTCTGTTACTTAGTCGCAAACAAATTTCGTTATTTACGTCAGATGTTGCGTCATAATTACAAAATATTACGCAATTCTCAACTCTATAAGCGCTCGACCTTGACAGCGGCCGTGCTAATATCGACTTTAATAGCGTGATATATATATATAGTTAACGGATTCCACTATATAACGTTTGCGACTAAGTAACAGAGTAGAGGTACAGTAGACAACTACAAGTCACGCCTACAGTTGCTTCAATATTTAGTATATTTAAAATAAAATTGAATGGAAATAAAACTATTAGTAGGATTGGGCTGCCTGTTACTATAAGTAAGCTACCACTAAAACTGTTCAAATTGAGAGTCTGGTTAATAAGTATCTTTATTCCACAAATAAATACCTAAACACTCGACAAGGTCATGTGACTAAATAAATATTTGTATTCTAGAAAAAGCGAGCATGTGATATATTTATGTACGAGTATAACCATTTCCTTCCCTGTACTTAAGGTGAATCTTGTCTCAAGCGGTGTTATTTCTATATAAATATCAACATGGCAACCTTATAATATTAATTCTTCTCGAAGATAAAAATTTACATTTGACATCATTGCAAATGGCACATACTTTCAACGAGAACAACAAATAGGTGGAGGGCGAACTAAGCACCGTTCGTTCCGATAAACCCAATAAAGTGTATTCAAACTTTTCGGGATTAGGCTCATGCCCAGTCAAGCCGGCATAGTGTTACGGACTGATGCAAGTCATGAGTGTCTAATTCCAGTTGCAAAAACTAACTAACATAACATTCATGGACCTTGCCTATATCACTTACCATCAGGTGGGCCTGGAGACCCCAAGCCGCCTACAGACCAAACCCCTATAAACCTCTTTTACTGTTGGCCCTGTGTGCTAAAAGTCTAAGTCGTGGCTACGGAGTGAAGCCACTCGTTTGCCGCGTGAAGAGTGGTCTTGAGCCAGATGGAGCCAATATCCAGCAGTGGAGAGACACAGGCTGATGATTTATTTTATTTTACACTTTTATTTTAGCCGAGACGAAAATTCGCTATACAATGCAGAACTAATATAATAATAATAATAAAATCATTTATTGTCACAAAAGTATACAGATGTACAATATGTGAACAACATAGGGTGATGTGTTTGTGATACCTACACGAGGTTGCCCTGTAGTGCGGGATATCGAAATACTAATTGACAAGTACACGCAAAGTCACATCAACAATTGCTTTAACGAGGGTTTTACTACTTAATGTAATGTAGTTTTTGTATATATAATCAGCTGGTTTTTTAAAATATTTTTTATATACGTGGATCTTTATGTAATGCCGTCATATACCCTATGTTCATTGTTGTCCAACCTTGGTTTCTGATCTTTGCCATTTTTTTTAATCAAAATCTGTCCAGAAGTTTAGCCGTAAAGTCGAAACAATGGGACATACACAGATACACAAATATATTGGGACTCGTTTTTTAAAGAAATATATTATTTAATTATTATTATTGTAGATAGATTAACTAATTAATATGAATACCTAAAGTTGTAGAAAGACGAATGGTTTATATTTTTGTCAAGAGTTCGGAATTGCATTAATTTTAACAATTAGATATTGTGGTTTTCATGCTAATTTTAAGTAGAATCGTATGGCTATCTAATTTAAAAACCTACTTTAGATATTCGGGCCTTTTTACACTTTCATAACAAAAAAAAAACACAACAGAACAGGATCTTACTTTATCCAAATTAATAAGAATTATTTGAATCAGTTGATGTGTGAAAAAGTTTTGACTGAACATAAGAATACGGTTTGTTAATCTCTTAATGTTGAAATCGGTTTAAAAGTGAATTACGCACATGCAAGGAATGACAAGGCTCCATAAGACAAGAGAGAAGACGCACGTAACCTTAACCTTAAACAGGGGTTCTTGTTGGAAGAAAGTCACTATAGTAAAAAAATTACTTACTAGACTTTTCGTTTCGATTTTGACATATTATTACAGGTCCTAGAACACAAAGTACCAGACCTCTACGGCTGAAGATATTTCTAGAGAATTTGACCAGTAATTAGTAGAACCGGGACCGACGACATATGTTCCCAAGAAAAGTGTATTTCTTATTGATACTTTAAATTAGTTCTTTTGTTGAATTAAATGTAAGCGTTTTTACAACTGTACCGCTCTTGTGAGATACTAGGTTTTTACATCAGACAACCGCGTATATTGCATGGATGTGCCACAGCTACTATTTACTGCTTGGGCTTACAGAAAATGATGAAATGTTGAAAACAATAGAAGCTCTAATTTACAGGTTTATTTCTTTTAGGTACCAAATACTATACCGCGTGTAATTGTCAGAAGATAAAATTATAAAAAAATGAGGTTATCTGTAATTTTCTCTCATTAAACTCATTAATAATAGTGGAACGTCGCTGTTGTGCCGATATACTGCGAGAATTTATTAAAAAGCAAATATTTTTATATTATAATTTAGAATGAAAATAAATAACTACGTATTTTTTATTTTAATTGTTCACTAATAAACTGTTAAGTTACGGTGAAGAGAAGATTTCCTAAAAATGTCGCTATTCATACTGAGCCTAATCAAGTAGGTAGTGAGAGGTCGACGATCGCGCGAACGTTGACTTACGTAATTCTTTCTCTATCTGTTCGTCTCTCGGCTATGGACGAGATCAATTAATACTCTAACACTGTCCAGTCTTTATGTATTCATCACGATAGGTATCGCGATTTTCAGACCATGTCTTATTTACCATGCAGTACTATTTTGTTTTACTTTTATTTCAATGGAGAATACATCTCACACCTCCGATTCGCGGATGACATAGTCATCATGGCCAGCTCGCTCAAGGATCTTAGCAGAATGTTAAACGGCTTAAACGTGGCTTCTCAGCAGGTTGGCCTCGGAATGAACCTGGATAAGACTAAGGTTATGTTCAATGACCATGTCAAGCCGAGGCCAATCTGTGTGGGAAATGCTACTCTCGAAGTTGTGCAGGAATACGTCTACCTTGGACAGACTATTCAGCTAGGCGCTGCTAATTTCAGCAAAGAAGCCGACAGACGCATTCAGCTAGGATGGGCGGCATTCGGAAAACTTCGACATATCTTCTCATCGTCCATACCACAGTGTTTGAAGACAAAAGTCTTCAACCAGTGCGTCCTCCCCGTAATGTCGTACGGAGCAGAGACGTGGACACTGACAGTGGGTCTGGTTCACAAATTCAAGGTTGCTCAGCGAGCTATGGAGAGAGCTATGCTTGGTATTTCTCTGATGGATAGAATTCGAAACGTTGAAATTCGTCAGAGAACCAAAGTTACTGACATAGCATTCAAAATTAGCAAGCTGAAGTGGCAATGGGCCGGACACATCTGCCGCAGAACCGACGACCGATGGGGCAAACGGGTTCTGGAGTGGAGACCACGTACGGGACGACGCAGAGTGGGACGACCCCCCGCCAGATGGACGGATGACCTGAGGAGGGTCGCTGGTGGGGGTTGGATGAGGATTGCAAAAGACCGCGTGCAGTGGCGAGCCTTGGGGGAGGCCTATATCCAGCAGTGGAGAGACACAGGCTGATGATGATGATGATGACTATTTTGTTTTACAGATAATTATTGTTAACTTTAAAAAATGTGCCCACCTGATGGTAAGCGGTACGCGAGGTCCGAGAATGGGAGCAACTGACGCCAGCCTCAGACGACCGGCATCAGTCCCTACTACTATGCCGGCCTATAAAGATGCTTTTTTACACTTCGTTTGAAGGACTCTAGGTTATAAGAATGGGGTAACACTGGCTAGGAGAGCATTCCACATCTTCAGCGTGCGACAGATGTAAGAGTCTTCAAATTTGTATGTACGCGTAGGGATAGTGGCTACGGTATGTGGATGCATATTTTGGCCTTTGCGAGTGGTTCGGTTGTGGAATAGAGAAGGAACATTCACCGTAGGATAGCTTGTAGAACACACTCAGGGAGGCCACATCTCGGCGAAGCTGCAGAGATTCGATAGTTTCAGACACTGTAGTATCGTCCACTATTCGAATAGCCGCTCTCAATAGGACATTGAGAGCATCTGTAAAGTACTTAACGGAACCATCCCAGAGGTGAGAACAGTATTCCACGCATGACCTTATTTGTGCTTTATAAAGCATAAGTCGGAGTGAGGGCGGAAAAAAACACATGACACCTGAAGCCTAAAAAAATTTGCTCTTTTGACAATTACGCGCTATATATTATAATATTATATAATATAGGTACCAAAGATAGGTTCGCATAATATGCAGTGCCCGAGGGAAATATTATTCAATAATATATACTATTAAATTTACACTTTAGTATACATCTACAACAACTAGACGCCGAACGACGAGGCCTCTAATTAACTATGACCATAAAACTGTACTTTGTTACAAATACGCTTTGGATCAGCATTTTTTTCTTTGTATTCGAAACATGATATTTATTCGGACACAAATTGTCCGGTTGTAAATTTCAAATACAAAAAAAAAAATTGAATAACAAACATGTAATTATTATTTTTATTTTAGTTAAACATTATTTACTGGTGTTTTTACATAGATTAGTTACATAATGATGGGATGTTTCAATATCTATAGACAGATTATGTTTTATAAAGCGCAAATGTTTTACTTTCAAGGGAATCGTCGAACTGATACTGTCAAAACTTTGATGATTTGATAAGAATGTAAATTTTGTTTGAAGCAGTATTATTTTTATATAAATAAATAATAATAAATAAATAAATATTTCCAGACAGGTCACACAGCGCAATCTAGTTTCCGTGGTAAGCTACGAGGCTTGTGTTACGGAAACTAGATGGTTGATAAACTACATATTATACTTTTTTTTTTTTGTAAATATATACATATTATACATATAAACACCCAGACCGAGACTAATTATACAATGTACAACTTGCCCCCGGTGGGAATCGAACCCACGACCTCCCGAGTTCACGGCAACGTTTGTTACTACTGGACCACGGAGGCGGTCAATATAAATAATACCAAGGCAAGCTTATAACATTAATTCCCCTTGAAAGTAAAAATAGGTACTTGATATCATTGCAAATGGTACATACTTTCAACGAGAACAAAGTAATCAAAGTATCCACCGTTCGTGCCGATAAACCCAGAAATACACCACACGTTTCGGGATCAGGCTCGAATTGCCGTCATGCCCAATCAAGCCGGCATATAGTTAGGGACTGATGTCAGTCATGAGTGTCTGGTTCCAGTTGCTAACATACATGGACTTCGCCCACCACTTACCATCAGGTGGGCGAAAGGACATATGCCGTTCTAGTATTAAAAAAAGTAGTAATTTTGACGAATTCGTAAGTTTGACTAAACTCACGCTAAAACTGACAGTGCCTAAATAATTGGAATACATTTTGAAAATATAACATTTGCAATTAAACATACCTATAGACTACAGTCGCTGTTATTTATTTAAAAAAAAACTATAATGCGCATTCCTTTCTCTCCCACAATCCAACATTTGCAAAAATTTCCAAGTCTCTGTATACTTTTTAGAAATGTCGTCAATTTGCTGCTTAGGAAATTAAATTGAATCATTTTTTTATGTAAATAAATATTTTATTCCACCTTACCTTAAAGACTATGTAGGTACAAACTGTCTTTAACAAACTTTATTCTTTGTCAAACTTTTATTCATTTAAATCTGGAATCGAACCCAGTACCTTCAAGTCTAAAGCCACGGACTTAGGACACGGTTTTAGAATAAAGTATACTTGTTGACAACAATGGCCGGCATAAAAGTATAGTAGTAAAGTATCATTACGACCGTTTCCCTTTCGGGGTGGTCAGAAACCACGCTTATAAATAAGCGGATTCATATTTAGCCAACTATACTATATGCCAATCATGACAAGCGGCAATCTCGTCGATGTCTCCAGCGTACCAAACTCGAGAAATATCACAAATAAATGCAATATTAATTAAATGTATTTATTTACATTAATACAAATTTTTGTGTCCCGACCAGGAATCGAACCCGGTATCTCTGAGTCTAAATCCACGGACTTAACCGCTAGCTAATCCACGGAGGCAGCAATGGCCGGCATGTTAAATAAATTGAACGAATTGATTGAATTAATGAATGAACATTAAATTTAGTATTTATTTATTTAAAAAACTTTATTGCACAAAGTATAAAGGCGGACTTAATGCCCGAAGACATTCTCTGACAGCCAAACCTTAGGGACAAATTTGAACAATTACAGGTGCAATCATAGAAATAATAATAATACTATAATTATAAAGGTTAATTTAATAGGATTGATATATGTTTACATCATATATCTTCATATATATCATAATATCAATATACTACATACTAATAATACACATTATTATACATAAACATACATACTACTACTTACTAACGCTGTCAGGAGCTATTTAAGAAGTGTGAATACACCAGTACCCCTGCCGTCGTTACCACCAGGCGGCGCCACTATCTATGTGAATTTCCACATCCTGTCTAAAATGACAGTAGTATATAAAAGTCAAAATATGTCTAAAATGTCAGTAATCTTATTTCCTAAAAGTTTAAAATGCAGTTAATCATTTCCTATAAGTAGGTACAATCAGACTTAAACGATCTTTTGCAATGTTGGACTGTGCGAGACAGAGAGT
This sequence comes from Tinea semifulvella, assembly GCA_910589645.1. Lineage (NCBI taxonomy): Eukaryota > Metazoa > Arthropoda > Insecta > Lepidoptera > Tineidae > Tinea > Tinea semifulvella. The sequence continues at coordinate 5,690,141 of OU342608.1, read as the reverse complement.
TGTTAAGCTTTACAGCAGCCCTATTGTGTTGCTTAACCGCAAACGTTATATAATGGAATCCATTAACTATATATTTATACTCGTATATCACGCTATTAAAGTTCATATTTGCACGGCCGCTGTCAAGGTCCGAGCGCTTGTAGTGTTGAGAATTGAATAATGTTTTGTAATTATGACGCAAGCTCTAAATAACGAAATCCGCTAATAACGTTTGCGACTAAGTAGCATAATAGGGCTGCAGCCCTCTTATGTGGACAAGTTGAATAGCATAAAAAAGTTATAAATTACAATACAATATTAAAATATAATACAATAAATAGAATTAAGTTGTAAATAATATTTTAAGTGTAGTAGGTATTACTGGCACGTGACAGCTTTTCAATGTACTGCAATGTAAAGAATAAACGAACAAATAAATATTTTCAGCGTAATTTGGTCTTTTTATTACCTTACCCTATAAGATACCCAATTGTTGACACCTCAGCAAGTATTTATTATTTAGTTTTTAAGTGACAATGCTCTTTTGCCTTGTTCTACATCTGCGTCTGTGGTCCAGTGATTAATTTCTTGGATTTAGACTCGGAGGTACCGTGTTCGATTCCTGGGCCCCGATTCTCGCGCCTTCGACAAGCATGTCCGCTCGATTTGCTCGAATAAAACTGACAATTTTATTTTGATACACAAGTCGATAGCGCCAGAATTAGGCCCCTGGTCGGGATACAAAAAAAAAGTGATATTTCTCAAGTTTGGTACGCTAGAGACATCAATGAGCTTGCCACTTGGCATGATGGGCCTATCGTAAAGTTGGCTAAATGTGAATAGTACCCACATATTGGTGTACCTGGAGCATTACATGATAACCATCTTTTGGGAAGAGAAGTAAAGTATTATCACGACTTTATCACTTCCGAGGTAGTCAGAAACCACGTTTGCGACTAAGTAGAATAATAGGGCTGCAGCCCTCTTATGTGTACAAGTTGAATAGCATAAAAAAGTTATAAATTACAATACAATATTAAAATATAATACAATGAATAGAATTAAGTTGTAAATAATATTTTAAGTGTAGTAGGTATTACTGGCACGTGACAGCTTTTCAATGTACTGCAATGTAAAGAATAAACGAACAAATAAATATTTTCAGCGTAATTTGGTCTTTTTATTACCTTATAGGGTAAGATACCATAAATAAATACATTTAATTAATATTGAATTTATTTGTGATATTTCTCGAGTTTGGTACGCTGGAGACATCGACTAGCTTGCCACTTGTCATGATTGGCATATAGTATTCTTACAGCTTATGATTCTCGCGCCTTCGTTATGCATGTCCGCTCGATTTGCTCAAATTAAACTGACAATTTTATTTCGATACACAAGTCGATAGCGCCAGAATTAGGCCCCTATACAAAACAAAAAAAAAAAGTGATATTTCTCAAGTTTGGTACGCTAGAGACATCGATGAGCTTGCCACTTGGCATGATAGGCTTATAGTAAAGTTGGCTAAATGTGAATAGTATACCCACATATTGGTGTATCTGGAGCATTACATGATAACCATCTTTTGGGAAGAGAAGTAAAGTATTATCACGACTTTATCACTTCCGAGGTAGTCAGAAACCACGCTTTTTTTCGTAAAGCGTATTCACATTTAGCCAACTTTACTATAGGCCCAATATGACAAGTGGCAAGCTCGCCGATGTCTCTAGACTAAATGGAATAATTAATTGTCAGACCAGAAATTGAACCCGTTGCCTCCGAGTCTAACCGCTAGACCACGTAAAGAGATACAATATAACATTATAGCTGCCTTCGTGGTCTAGCGGTTAAGTCCGTGGATTTAGACTCGGAGGTACCGGGTTCGATTCCTGGTCGGGACACAAATATATTTATTAATGTAAATAAATACATTTAATTAATATTCAATTTATTTATGATATTTCTCGAGTTTGGTACGCTGGAGACATCGACGAGCTTGCCACTTGTCATGATTGGCCTATAGTAAAGTTTGGCTAAATGTGAATCTTTACTTTATTATCGCTGCTGTATATATGCATTGTTACACTATAAGATAGACAGACACAATTGAGATAACAAAATAAAATGAACACTGGTACATGCCGGTATTCGAACCAACTTTTTTTAGGATTTTAAGAAAAGTAATCTTACAACCGAACCACCACCGCTAAATTGCGGTTAATAAAAAAGGCTTTTCACAAATATGTTAAACCAAAACCTTTCCGAAGAACACAAAGTTTTCAAAGATTGTCGCAAACTATGTGGCAATCCAGAGATTATGTACACTATAGCATAGTTGCTTTCAACGCTTTCATGTGAACGTCATTCGAGAGACATTCTCCACTGAGTCCGCTCTTCTAAGAACTAATTCCTTAAGGAATTGCGACGATCTCGGCAAGCGTGCTGGGAATCGCTCACAGACAAAGGATTTCTGCACAATCGTCTTACGCAAACAGGTCGGTTTTATTTTGTCCTCGGAAGAAAATAAGGAAAATCTGAAATAAGAACAGTCACGTCTCTACAAGATCTTGTTCCATCGACGACTATTTGCTAGAAGCGAGTTGAGCTAGAAACTACTGAATTATTAAGCTAGTAATTTATTTGATACCAAATAAATGTCATCTGTCAAACAAGGAAAACATATTTATTAACTAAATTATTTTATGTATATTAATTGATATTTTATAAATTTATTCTTTTAAAAGTAATGTATTAATTCTGGAGAATTCGTTGAAATAATAATATCACATTAGTAATAAAGATCCTGCTGTGAAACAAACTTCGAAATATTCTGCAAATGTCATCGGCAAATTAATGGTGAAAACCAATATTTTTATCTGTATGCTCCTGATCTAAGGTCTGGGCACACTGGATACATACAGGTACTTTTGCTCGTCAAGTGCTCCTTTTTTTTTTTGAAAAAATAATATGTGCTGTGCTTTTTTATTTTCTTCAATATTTATTTTTATTTAAGTGCTGTGCTGTGTCATATATTCTCTGGTGTAATGCTGGCGTGTTTTTATAGTTTGTATTAATAGTGTTTATTTATTTTTTGTTATTATTTAATTTTTCGTTAAGTATAGGTAAAGTTATTTATTTTGAATTTTGTATGGTTATTAGGATATATTTTTATTTTATATATGAAATGCAAGAGCTCCAAAGCTGGTATGGTGCACACTGATGGAGGGGGATTCTGTAACCACATCGCAAGTTAATCTTTTACAGTGTCCTAAATGTTCCCAGGCTCGTTTTTTCAAGGGGAAAAAAGGTCTAAATATTCACCTTGGTCGTGCGCACAAGGAGAATCTAAGCGCGAGCTGCCCCCTAACTAGCGCTCCAACAAGTAATAACCCAATTTTTTCTATCCCTTTTTACAAACTGTTAAGTAACCTTAAACATTCGACTCCAATTTTAAAGCGAATTCCTAGAGGTGCTAGAATCGCAGTAGCCAATGCGCTATCTAATTCCATTAGACGCACGGTAAACGAAAACTCCATAGAAGCCTGGGAACAGCTACTCACATTTCCTTACAGAATTCTTCATGCAAAAAAAGAAACTAATTCTACCGCAAAGTTAACTTTAACCAATCAAATAAAACAAAATTGTAATAGTCCCCATAATATTCAAAATTTAGATTTACACAATGTTAAAAACTTGAAGAAGTCAAATTTTAATGTCTATAAGCAGGTTGAATCTAAAGTCAGTGAGGGAGACCTGAAGGGTGCTGCGGGGCTTTTATTTTCGAGTGATGTGATCGCTCCAGATACCCCTGACACCGTAGCAGCTCTCGCCAGCAAACATCCATCTCCTCTAATAAATGATCTTCTTCCCGATCCTCCATCTACCTCAGACCTCACCCTTCAAGTTACGTCAGATCAAATCTACCAGGCTATTTTATCCTTTAGAAGTGGTTCAGCTGGAGGATTAGATGCACTTACACCTCAACATTTAAAGGATCTCCTATGTTTTTCAGTTGGAGATACTGGTGAAAAACTCTTGGAAGATTTAACGGCCTTGGCAAATCTTATGTTGGCCGGTAAAGTCAACGTAGAAATTACGGACATACTATACGGTGCTAACCTTTGTGCTCTATTAAAAAAAGATGGCGGAATCAGACCCATAGCTATCGGCACTACCTACCGCCGCTTAGTAGCCAAAATTGCTGCTAAGAAAATTTCAGAATACCTCAAATCTTTTTTTCAACCCTTTCAGCTTGGCTTCGGTTCTAAAGGAGGCTGTGAAGCTATTGTCCATTCCCTACGTACCTTTTTATTAAATAACGGCGGTGAGGTTTTATTAAAGGTCGACATAAAAAATGCCTTCAACTCTGTAGACAGAAATGCCATGCTGACAGAAGTTAAATCACATATACCTTCTGTTTTCAATTTTTTGTGGCAATGCTACAGCTCCCCGTCTAAGTTACTATATAAAAATCATTTAATCTCTTCTTCAGTTGGCTGTCAACAGGGTGACCCTCTCGGCCCAGCGATCTTCAGTTTAGCGATCCATTCCATCATTCAAAATTTAAAGTCTAAATTTAATGTCTGGTACCTTGACGACGGAGCTCTGGGAGGAGACATCCATACTGTTTTAGATGACCTTTCCACTCTAATCGACAGCTTCAAAAAAATTGGTCTTAGTCTAAATTTCTCAAAATGCGAAATTTTCGTCTCTGCCCCGGATACACTAAAAATATCAGCTATTGAAAAATTTAATAATATTGCCCCAAATATTAGTGTGTTGGACAAAACGTCGCTCCACATACTAGGCTCTCCGGTGTTCGAAAATTCTTTTCCTTCTTTCATAGATAAAACAATTGCAAAATTTAATCTCTGCTCTGATCGTTTATTAAAAATAAATTCCCATATGGCCTATTACATCATCCGTCATTGCCTTTTTGTCCCAAAATTTACCTATATTCTAAGATGTTGTCACATTTGGAATGTTCCCCACCTTTTGCTTATTTTGGACAACATTGTTAAAAAAACCCTTTCATCCATAATAAACATTTTTTTCGAAGACAGATCCTGGTGCCAGGCATCGTTGCCAATCCGTTTCGGTGGTATAGGTGTCCGACAAATTTCTAGCGTGGCTTTACCGGCTTTCTTATCATCTGTCCATAGCACTGAAAGCCTTATAAACAAAATTTTAGTGAAATGCTTTACCTCATATAATATTTCATATATGGCAGAATCTGTAAGCGCGTGGAAGCTTGCTTGCCCCAATACGTCCGTCCCGACTCTCACTACATCACAGCGCCGGTGGGACGAACCGCTTTGCCGATTGGTACGGGATCAACTTTTAAATACGTCAACCAATATGGCAGAGCGTGCTCGTCTTCTGGCGGTGTCGAAGTGGGAATCGGGACTGTGGCTCCAGGCTCTCCCTTCATCTTTTGTTGGAACTCTTTTCGACAACAAATGTTTCAGCACCATAACCAGCCTACGTCTAGGAGCTCCTTGCACTTTTCCACATCGCTGCCAATGTGGAGACAACGTCGGGGCACTCGGCCACCACGGCCTTTCCTGCAGCAAGAGCACAGGTCGCATCCCAAGGCACGCCTGTCTCAATGACGTCATTCGTCGGGCCCTTGTGTCTGTGGGTTCGCCAGCAATATTAGAACCCAGTGGCATGGCCCGCGACGATGGCAAGCGGCCCGACGGAATGACGTTGGTTCCATGGAGGATAGGTTTGCCTTTAGTGTGGGATGCCACCTGTGTGGACACCCTGGCGCCTTCCCACTTGTCCTTGACTTCTAAGGACCCAGGCGCTGCTGCATTAAAAGCAGAGAACCTCAAGCGGCGGAAATACACTCAGCTTATTGGGAGATGTGTTTTTGCGCCGTTTGGAGTTGAAACTCTCGGGCCGTGGGGACCAAGTGCACACGAAATTTTCAAGGCGTTGTCAAAACAGCTCGTCAACACCTCGGGTGACAAAAGAGCTGGGCAATATTTGGGCCAAAGGATCAGTATTGCCATTCAACGTGGCAATGCTGCCAGTATCCTTGGCACCTTGCCCATTGGCAGCGATTTGGAGCAAATGTATTATTTATAATATTTTTTATTTAGTTTTTTCTTCATTTTAGATTTTAGTTATATTTTTATTTATTAATTAGGTTTATTTTTATTAATAGTAATTTATGTTTTAAGATGTAAGTTTTTAGTTTAATTAATATGTTATTATTTTTTTAAATCATTGTACCTTATTTTCTTCGAATAAAACTTTTGATAGCTCCATTTGCTGCGACCAAGTACTATTCTGTTACTTAAGCGCAAACGTTATATAATGGAATCCGTTTACTATATATATATATATATTTGACAAGGCCATTTTACAGCTGTATAATTTTGTTTTAAAGCAAATATTAATGTATTTTTTTTGTTTTTATTTATCTTTTGTTTAATTTCCTTTGACATTGCTTTAACCTGCAGTTCTGTACCTTCCCTTATAGCACTCCCCAGGCAGGACAAATGTGTTGTACTTGTGTTTGTAACCTTAGACTTAGCCGAATTCCGGTGGAAATGTATGGCGGTACGTAAAGAATAAAGAATATATATATATATATATTACGCTATTAAAGTTGATAGAGTACTACGATATGACATTTTTTTTTTATATTTAATATTATTAACGAACTTTTACCGCAAAGTCTGTTTAAAAAAAACGTTGACTAAAGCTTTAATTGAAAAAAAATATTATTATGTACAAGAATTTTTAATTTACCCAAATTTAACACATAAATATTATTTTTAACGACCACTGGTTGTCTTTAAATAAATAAAATAAAGTCATAGTAAAGTTAATAAAATTAGTTAATCGCCTATCGCTTGTTCGCCGGTAGTGGATAAAGTCCCTTAATTCGTTGTGATTTACAACACTGAAACTATTTCTTGACGTCTTTAAATTGTCTACATTTGCTTTTTGAATTTTAATCAGAGTAAAAGCATATCGCTTCGTAAACTTGTTTAAGATAAAAAGAAATAGCCAACTTGCTTCGAATGTAAGATACTTTTAAATTACTCGAACAAAATGAATTCTGGTGTTTTTTAACTGTGTTTTCGTATTCAAACAGCTTGTAAACAATGATATTGAGTTAAGTAGATATAGCATTAGCAGGCGTTAAGGGTTCCCATAAATAAGCATCAAGGTGTTGCGATCGCTGCCTCCTCGAACGCAACCGTCAGTAGTTGAACACAAACTTCATATACATTAACTTCGTACGCCACCACGGCCCTCTTTGACAAACTATTTGGATATATTTATTCTTCATTTATAAGGTCTGGGATAAAGAAAAAAACACTATTATTAAAATTATAAATTAGATGTGTAGTTGGTACCTACTTGGTTACAGTGAACAGTTAGTTTATGTTCCACGAACAGTAAATTTTAAAATAATAATTATTTCTTGTCGTCTCGAATAATAATCTCATAATTATTCCATATTTTGACCAATTGGTGTCATCAATTTAATCCAAACGAATTTTTTTTTTTTTACTAAGCACGATGATGTGACACCGAGCTCACCTAATGGTTATGCTAAGCTATACGCAAAGTCCAAGCATGGGAGCAACTGACGCCAGCCACTAACGACTAAAAAATCAGTGCCTATCATTATGCCGGCCTATCAAGATGCTTTTTCACACTTCTAAAGTGTGACAAGTTAACACTCTAACAGATGTTAGAGTTTCCATATTTATACGTAGATACGCATTGGGAAGGTGGCTATGTTATAGGAGTGCATATGTTGGCCTGTGGATGCGGCATCTATGTTTGGAAAATCTTTGCTCGTAAAGAATAAATTAATAGCTAGTCAAATTTTGTGAACTTCTATGGTACGTTTTCCGCATAGAACGCCTTGGCACGAACCCGTGAAGGATTCAGAAATATATTGTGGTGGTCACGCGATTACTGGTTACAGGCCTGGACCTACCGGATACAACCAGATGCCTTTATGTAGTAGGTTACTACGCCACATAAGCCAAATTCTTCACAAATATGTTCTTCTTTAGCAGTGGCGTTCTAGGACTCTGTGTTCTAGGACGTGTCATGATGAATTATTATTTGAAAATTAAATTACTGTAGAAACTCTGGGTTCAAGGAACCAAGCGGCAAAAGGTTTTTAAAAGACAACACCATATTATCGTCTCCGGTGATAAGAGGGCTGGATCTTTCTTCGCCTAAAGAATCAGTATTGTAATTCAGCCGGAAAATGCCACCATTTCACGCGGAATATTCGTATGCGAAGCATTAATTTGTATTTTTAAATAAAAACTATTATCTCTTTCAATACGACATAAAATATTTTCGATATTGAAATATTTATTGATAACTTTTAGGTCCTTGTAGTCTAAAATATCTCATAAAAATAGTGAAAAAATTCCTCCACCAGCGTATTCTACAAAACACATATTCAACAGCATATTCCTGCGTTGGGTAATATAATGGATATAAAATCAACTTGTGCATGTTTTTTTTATACTACTCCCAACAATTTAATAAAATATAATTACTAAGTAATGAGTGCAAGATTTATCTAAGCTGTTTCGCAGCGGCAAAACAGAATTTGACGGCCGCTAGTATTTTTTTAGTAATAAAGCACGCTTGTTATTGTCCTTGCTGGAAGGGTTATAGAACCACGCCTTCTCTGCCACCTTAATTCTTGCAGAATATTTTGTTGAAAACTTTGACTCTTGCCATGCTGCTGCCTGGATATACAGGTTGGTAATTGAAATAACTTAGGAATTACCAAAATAAAATATCATAAAAAGAAATACATGTTTTTAATTACAATCTGTCAATCAGTTTAACATAAATGACAGTTCTCTTTTTAAGACTATACTACAATATCCCCATATCTAGATGAAAACAATAATTTCAATAAAAAAATAAACGTAAAATATCTTCTCTATTATACAACAAAAAATTGGTTCTACAAGCCAATTATAAGTATTTAGGATTTTTTTTTTTTTTTAAAATAAATATTTCCAGACAGCTCACACAGCGCCATCTAGTTTCAGTGGTAAGCTACGAGGCTTGTGTTACGGAAACTAGATGGTTGATAAACTACATATTATACTTTTTTTTTTTGTAAATATATACATATTATACATATAAACACCCAGACCGAGACAAATTATACAATGTACAACTTGCCCCCGGTGGGAATCGAACCCACGACCTCCCGAGTTCACGGCAACGTTTGTTACCACTAGACCAAGGGGGCGGTCAAATTGTCAATTGTCTGTGCTACCTAACGCAATATCATTAACAGATTTAATTATTTGATCGAGATATCTTTTCCATATTATATTATCATTAATTTTAACAAAATAATTTCGAAGTCCTAACACTTCATCGATAGTACCTTCTGTCCAACATTTCTTATTAGGATTACGATAATCCCTAGTATAAACTCTTTCACCTGCCTTAAAATTAACACATGTTTATAATTAATGACATAATTACAATCTGTCAATCAGTTTAACATAAATGACAGTTCTCTTTTTAAGACTATACAGGTTGCGCCAGAGAAACTTACTTATTTGAAAAAACTCCCGAGCGGTGAGTTGGCTGGGTAGAGGGGTGAGGGGGGCGCTATTGGAGGGGGAATTCTCCAAGTTTGTTTCTTCCTCTAGTCAGTTGCCATCATGCTCTGGCCTAGAGAACAGCGGGCATACGCCGTCGAGAGCTTCTTTTGCTACGCACGTGACTTCCGCGCTCGCTTTAAAATTCTTCTTTTTTTCTTGCAAGCCTCGAAGAAATAAACGCTAAGGATGTGTGGTTTCAGCAAGATGGAGCCACAGCACGAGGCTCAATGAATTTGTTGCGACAATATTTCCCCAACCGGCTTATCTCTCTCAGAGGCGATCTCACATGGCCGGCTCGCTCTCCAGATTTGGCTCCATGCGATCTCTTTTTATGGGGTTATTTGAAATCCCTGGTTTATGTCGATCGGCCACGGACAATAGCTCACCTCAAAAACAACATTCGCGACGCCATTGCCAACATAGCGATTGATATGCCGCAAAGAGTGGACACTAACTTCAGAAATCGACTTAATCAGTGTATGCGCAATGGGGGTCGCCATTTAACTGATATCATTTTCAAGTCTGTATAAAAAAAATATGGGATATTGTATTCTAAAATAATAATAAAAAAAAAACAATAACTGAAGTACTTTTGTTTTAATGACGTTTCAAATAAGTAAGTTTCTCTGGCGCACCCTGTACTACAGTAATATTGCATCTGGTGTGCCGAAGCCTCAATGTTTAATGTTGGTAAATTAGCAGAGGAACTGAAATGACACCGTCGCATGTCGGCAAACTATTAGAAACCCGATGAACGTCAGTCTTTATCAAAACAAGATTCCCTTAATTTCACGATTAGTGTAAACTTTTAATTGTGTCATTAATTGGTTATAAAAGTTTAAATTTTTCATCATTACATTTTATTGTTGAAAATAGGCTTTCCAGAATATATATCTGGAGAATTTGCCCTTTTCTCACCACACTGGCACTGGCCATACTGGGTTCGCAATAAGGCTGAGTTTTTTTTTTATAATTAAAATAAAACTTGCCCGGTTAGCAAGGACTTTCTTAAATATTGCCTTGACGGGCTCTCAAATCTAGTTTTCGACGCCAATTCCTGTACAAAATATAATATTTTTGCGGTGATTTAAGAATTTTAGACGTAGACTATTTTTTTTTTTTTTTCGAAAATTATTTTTTTATATTGTCATTGATGTCATCGACAGTGCATTTCCCTTTATTTTCGCAACATAATTATATAAAAACTAAATGCATGCCACTTGTGTAAACCTGTAAAGGCGAATTGTTACCAATATCTGTCAATAATTATTATATATTTATAAAGTATTGTCAAAAAAAAACCCAACTTGAAACATGGCGTTAAATAAAATATTAAAAGAACTCAAAGATTCGAACCTGTTTCTTTAACACTGTTTTTTAATAGTTAGAGAAATATACGTGATTCACATAAATTTTAATATATCTTAGGTATTTCAGCATTTCTTTTTTTACTATCATTAATATTAAAATTAATTAATAAGTACATTACAAATTAAATAAAGATTATATTATTATTATTATTTTATTAATGTTACAGTCAGACTAAACTTTTGATTGTGTCATTAATTGTTTATAAAGCTGACAATTTTGAAAACGACAAAGTCACGCAATTTGTGATTAGTTTCACAACTAAGTAATTAACATTTAGAATAATCAAATATAAGTTACACAAAGTTGGTCTCAATAGTAATACAGATGTCTTATTTTAAAATATATTATGTACTTTTGACTAAGTTAAATTATAAATACACAAGATCATATAAACAACATACGAGTATAAAGTCAAAAAGTCAAAATATCTTTATTCACGTGAACCTATTACAGGCATTTATGAAACGTCATTAATTTAATTATTTTGAATGATGCTACTCCTGCTAGTAGAAGACTAAGCAGCAAAGTGGTCCAATAAGTAAGCTGTTAGCAGAAGACCAGCAGCTTAGCAAATTCCAGTGACCTGTTAATGTTTAATCTGACTGAGAAAGGAATCTGCAAGGAAAACTCAGCTATATCAGATTTACAAAATAAAACATATACAAAACTGCACCACAACGATCAATTATCAACCTTTTAAATAAAGTTATCAGTACCTATGAGAATACAATACCTGGTACAGCAGTAACCCATCAGGCAAGTCAGAATTAAGGTAGACTACATGCCTATGTGCAACCCGAAAGTCGACAAAACGTATAAGTAAAATTAAATATAAACTAAACTAAATAAATAAACTAACTATAAATAATATCTACCTATATATAAACAGCTATAAACTATATTAATGTCAGATATACAAGGTAAGTAGCAGTAGCCGCAAAAGGCTATAGTATGGTCAATGCCCTTAGGACCAAGGTGTATGTATTGGCGTTATGTACTGTTGTTTTCTAGCGAAACAAAACTATCTACTTTTCATAACACTTCGTAGCAATTAATCGCGATCTCGCAACGGACAGACTGCGAAGCATAGCTCTGCGTGCGAATGTTGTGAATAGATTAGGTTAGGTTTGCACATTCGCCTGAGTGCGAGTGAGATAGTTGTATGGAATTAACCTTGATGTTTACTTTTAAAGAATAATCATCCTTTTGTGAACTATGCATAAGTTAGATAATAAAACAAAATTGTCTAATATATTTTTTAAACACGGCGTCGTACTTGAAGTACATAGATAGTTAATAAAAGTAGCTAGTTTTCACAGCGTTGTTTGAAAACAGATAGCGGTTACGTTTTGTTATTTCAAAATCCCATAACGACACAACTTTAATGAGTTGCAGTTTGGGCTTTAAAACTTTTTTTAATGTCCCTTACTGGGTTTTGTAATATGACCGCGGAATAGTAATAAAATGTAATATACGAGTGTGTTGCTGAGAACTTGAATTTTGTTGTAGAATTTCGTTCGAAATTTTCCTAGAAGACAAAGTGAGTCGACTTCGCCATCTCATTTAGTTGCGCAAAGCAGTTTAACATAAAGAAACAACTTTCAATAAAAAGCGAGTGTAATGAAGATTGTTCAAAGACCTATCGCTTAAAACATTGCTTGAATGTGTGCGTTGAAGGAAATGTATGAACGGATATTCGCATTCGAGTGTTAGTGGCACTCTTAAGCCGACGCCAGTCTTTCCCGACAGCCAAATGACTTAGGACCATTTTCATTTTAATTTTAATAATACTGCGTGTAATTTATTAAAGATAGGGATATAAGTCCCGTCCACGTGGAATGGTGGCAAGAACGCTGGCTGCATTTCCCCGCTGAAATGCAATACTGATTCTCTGGGCGAAGAAAGAGCCAGCCCTCTTGTCACCGGAGGAGACAACAAGACGCGGTGTTATGTCTTTTAAAAACTTTTTTGCGCTTGAACTCCATGGGCCCAGAGTTTCTACAGCAAACGGCACAAATATGTAATCTTTTAATATACTTACATACTTGCGCCGCTTGCTGGACTCCGCATTTTCCGCCGCGGCTCCCGCTTTATGCGCTGTCCCCCTGAGATGCGGATGAGATCCTTAATATTAATTTTATTTTATATGTTGTAAATATTTTTTCGAATAAATGTATATAATTTATTAAATATATTAAAATTTAATTTCCAAACAGTATACATAATTAAAACTACTTAAAATTAAAAATTTTAATTAATATAAACTTTTTTTTTTGTTTCAAAATATGTTTATTGAAGTAATATACAAAAAGTATAAAATAATTACAATATAAATTAAAACTACTTAAAAATAAAAATTTAAATAATTATACGAATAAACTATAAGTAAAAAATGTCCTCTAGAGACGACCATTCACTTAAGAAGACTGCCAACATTTCCCCTCTGTATAGCTAAGCTAATACGTTGGCAGAAATAATTGCCAGCTTTCCAGCCTCCAGACTTTTCCGTTAGCCGTTTGGACAACTCCTTGGCCAGACGCTTGGCTGAGTGTCCCCATGGGCCCATCGTCTCGACCACAAACGACGGAAATTCGTAACCTGGCTAATGTCTACACATGTCGCATCTCACACCAGAGACCGCCCAAGTTTCCACGGCCCAACGGAAAAAATAAAGAAAGGGGAAAGTTAAGTAACAATTATGTTTGTATATCGCACAACATGTAATAAGTGGGAAGCACGTCAATGTCTCTTGCGCACTAGACTTACATACACTTTACTGGGTTCATCAGCCCGAACTGTAAATTCCCCCCGCCCCGGCAGACTGGGCAAATTACCACCATCAGTCCGCCTACCACCTTTTAAATTTTTTCATTCACACCTACAATGTACACCTTCACTGACAATACACATTCACATATACATACACTTACATAATGATGAGTTGATGGATTTTTTTATATTGTAATTGTAATAACCCGTTCATGCTATATGTTTAGTGAAAATAATGTAATTCGCTAGGTGTTCGGTAATCATTTGAATGTAAATATTTATATGTAAAAGACAGCTGTGGAATAAGTAAATGAATAAATAAATAAATTTCTCTAAATTACGTTCAAACTTAAATAATCTTTAAAAATGTTTTATTGTGCGAGCGAGAGAGATTCGAAAGTGTTAAACCCGTCTTAAAAAACAACAATGTCAGACAAAAAAACGATCTGTCGGCAGCGACAAGTTTTAAAATACTGGCCATTTTCTCTCCATAGGAAATGGAAATGCACTTAATGCATACGTAATCAAATTCCCTTCGGCGCCTCAGCAAACTGGAGGGGTTAATTCAACGTCTAGCCCAGTCTAATGGAAACTGCACAACTTCCATTTTGTTCAAGTATGTTACGCATTTGTTGAATTACTACTGTTGACTGCCTCTGTGGCCTAGCGGTTAAGTCCGTGGATTTAGACTCGGAGGTACTGAATTCGAGACACAAACATATTTATTAATATAAATAAATACAATAATTAATATTTAATTTATTTGTGATATTCTCGAGTTTATGTCTTCAGCTTGCCACTTGTCATGATTGGGCTATAGTAAAGTTGGCTAAATGTGAATCCTGAATATATATTTATTATGATCTTAGATGTTTAAACCATATACATATATGTACCCATATATGTATTTATAAAATTTTAATCTTTTTGTGTTTATTTTTTTTACTCTGCACTCATAATATGCTTCTGTCACTCATTTTAAGGTTAGCTGGTAGAGAATACCTTCATGAAATTATACTCGCCTATTTATTATTTTTAAATTTTATGTGCAATAATGATTTTTATTATTATTATGTAATATTAAGATACGTTGATGTAACTAGTTATGAGGCAATTAAAAAAAAAAAAAACACAATATGTTGGATAGGGAGACTGAAGTTCGTTACGCCTAATTACTACCATTTACAAATTTCGAATAAAAGCTTGAACTTACAAAGAAATGATAAGAAAAAGGAACACAACTAAAATAAACAAATGGAAAAATACGAGAACAAAATTAAAACGCATTTTACTGCAACACAATAGACAATTATCATTCAATTTTCATTCACAAATGAAGAACACATTATCAAAAATAACTGCGAAAAGGCTATCACGCGAAACTAAACGGGGTAGTAGCTGCATTCTGTCTCGTTAGACGCAAACGTTATCATACCTACAATGTTTTTTAACGCGTTAATAAAGAAATACAATATTTAATGCCTCCGTAGTCTAGTGGTTAAGACCGTAGATTCAGATGTCGGGTTCGATTCCTGGTCGAGAACACAAAAATATACTTTGAACATTTCTCGAGTCTGGTGCACAAGAGACATCGATGCCACTTACGTTACTAGTTAAGTTTAAACAAAAAACGTACTTATTAAACGTATTTTTGACTTTATTAACTTTAAATTAATTATTTACTTTAAATTAATTTTGCCTTTTATAAAGAAATTGTTCCAAGACTAATTGACGTCTCTGGTGTCAATAGGGCTGGCAGTTTTTTCTCCCAAAAATTAGGTATCCTAATTCAAAGGGGAAATGCTGCTAGTTTATTGGGCACCATGCCACAAGACAGCGATTTGGAGGAGCTATTTTTTTTTGTATTATGTATTTTTACTTTCTATGTATTATTATTATTATTTTTTAGGTTAAATTTAGATTTTGTTTTAATTAATTAAAATAAATAAAAGCTATTTAAATAATATAAATTAATACTATTAGTAAATAAAAAATATCCTCTAGAGACGTCCCATCAGAGATAGTCCCAAGAAGACTGGCAACATTTCCACTCCGAGGCTCTAGCAGAAATAATTGCCAGCCTTCATACCTTCAGATTTTTCAATAAATACACTGTCTCCGGAGGTACCGGGTTCGATTCCTGGTCGGGACACAAGAATTTATTTCTTTTAATTGTGATATTTCTTGAGATAGACGAGCTTGCCAGTTGTCATAATGGGCCTATAGTAAAGTTGGCTAAATGTGTTTCTGACTAGCCTGAAAGGGATACGTCGTGATAATGATAAAAAAAGGGGAAACTACCTTCGTGGTCTAGCGGTTAAGTCCGTGGATCGAGTTCAATTCCTGGTCGGAACACAAAAAAAAATATTAGTGTAAATAAATACATTTAATTAATTTGTGATATTTATCGAGTTTGGTTCGCTGGAGACACCGACGAGCTTGCCACTTGTCATGATTGGCCTATAGTAAAGTTGGCGAAATGTGATTCGGAAACGGAGGTGATGATACATTACTTTTAAAAAAAAAAGTGATCTATCCATCTTGTAATGGATTACTGCCGTGATGATACTTTACTAATTTGTTTTAACGCTTACGCTTAAAGGAACAAAATTTGACTACAGCTGTGTAAAAACAACGGTGGTTTTCGTACGCTATCCTTTCTTTTTAGTTCATCAAAAATGCAAAACTTCATGAAAATGTATGCAGTTTCGCCGTGTTGTGAAAATTTCCTCTGCTCACTAGAAAAATCATGCAACCGTTTGTGATGTAGATGAAGTTAGGAGGAAGCTTGGGGGACTAGGAGCGTGTTTAGCTCTATTATGGAGCTAGTTTACTAAACGCATTTTTAAGTACCGACAAAGTCTGTGAAATGTGACAGAAGCTTTGTCTGTGTGTCTGCATGTATGTTTGTCTCACATTTACGCCATTTATAATGAAACCATTTGGATGTAATTTTAGTGCAATTTTTACTAATTATAGACAGAGAATAATAGCAAAAACATTACAGCCGCTGCCTATTTATTATATGTCAATAGTAATAATATGGTATAATTATGTCAAAACCATCGATGTCTATAGATAGGCCTATCCAATACATAACGCAATCTAAAAACGTGCCGCTTGCCACGTGTACCTACCAACTTTGGGGGTCAATTCTCAAGCTATGATAATGTCACATGCGATATTTATCGGAAATTCTTTCGCAATGCATACTAAAATACTAGTTTCACTCAATATTATTATTAGGTAAACCCGCTCTACGCTTGCTAGCTCGCGACTGTTGGTGCAGCTACATGACTTCGATTGGTTTTGCGGGAACGTTTTTATTTCAATGATAGCCTATCTATATACATCGATGGTCAAAACAAAAGAATATTGTCTACTACCAAACTAAAATTTATATTATTTAAAAAAAAAAGTAACGTGGTTATAAATAAGCGGATTCACATTTAGCCAACTTTACTATAGGCCAATCATGACAAGTGGCAAGTTCGTCGATGTCTCCAGCGTCCCAAACTCGAGAAATATCACAAATAAATTAAATAATAATTAAATGTATTTATTTACATTAATAATTATTATTGTGTCCCGACCAGGAATTGAACCTGGTACCTCCGAGTCTAAATCCACGGACTTAACCGCTAGACCACGGAGGCAGTTATTTTATTTTTATTTATTTTAAATTCTTTATTGCACCAAAACTTAAAATTATCTTTATTAATTATCTCTGACAACTAACCTTTGGGATGGTGAGAGATTATGGGCAGGGTGCAACAATCTAATAATATTAGTCTAATTTATAAATACACTACATACCAAGAAATTACATAAACTACATGCAAGTATTATGAACATATACATAGATATATATACAAATAAACATACACAAACATATTGCGTGCCAAATATTCTACGTGTACTAGATGCAGTGTGCTCCTGCTTATCAAGAAACAAGTTAGTGACTAATTGTTTAAAAACATTGACAGATGGTGCCCGTCTAATGGCCAGTGGTAGTTTGTTCCACTTTGAATCTGAATATCTGCTAGAGGATTGGGATGGGATTTTAAGTTGATTGTTGAAAGCAGAACGAAGAAGGAGGTTGTGTGTATCGCACAAGAACTCAAATCGAGTTTTGAGGTAAGGAGGTGCACGAGGATTGTTTAGGATACCATACAAATAAACATGTTATTTTATATATATACACATGTATCTAAATACACATCTACATACATCTGTCAGAGATGTTGCTCAACAAAATGGACCGGTTACTTAACGCGTGTATCCCGTTCATCTTCTGTTTACGTAAATACGGTCACATCTCTGAATATCGTGCT
The DNA here is from genome assembly GCA_910589645.1 of Tinea semifulvella. NCBI lineage: Eukaryota > Metazoa > Arthropoda > Insecta > Lepidoptera > Tineidae > Tinea > Tinea semifulvella. The sequence continues at coordinate 5,672,062 of OU342608.1, read as the reverse complement.
AAGTTGAAGTGGCTGCCAATTCGTTGTCGCAGAAATCTAAGAGTTCTCTGTCTCCTTTTTTCTGTTCTAAACGAGCCTGTGACACTGAAATACCTCAAGGATGAATTTGCCTATCTTTCTTCGTTTCACAACATATCCCTTCGTTCTTCTCACAACTCACTTCTTTCTGTTCCCTTGCATCATTCTGGATTTGTTTCAAATTATTTTACAGTTGTTGCCACAAATTTATGGAACAATCTCCCTGTAACCATAAGGCAAGCGTCTACCAGATCTTCGTTCAAAAAACTCGTCTATCTACACTTTCTAAATAGCTCCCAACAATGTTAATAAGTGTATATATGTATATTTATGTGTATGTATTAGTATTTAGTATATTGATATTACAGTATATTATGTAAGTATATATAATTATGTTGAATTTATCCTACTATTAATATTTATTTCATTGCACCTATAGTCCTATAATAAGGCTTGCAGTCCCAGCGCGCATCTCTAGGTTTAAACCCACGTTCCGTATTCCAGCGTCCAGCACCCTATACAGACGTAATTCATACCTAATCAGAGCATGCAACACATTCAATGAGCTTATAATTAAGTATGACACCGATATTTTCTTTTCAAGTATTAAGATGGTGAGGCATGTGCTAAGCAATCGTTTTTTTACTGAAAATGATTTTGATTAATTCTCAACTACTTATTATTAAAAAAAAAAAAAAAAAGTATCATCACGACCGTTTTCCCTTTCGGGGTGGTCAGAAACCACGCTTATCAATAAGCGGATTCACATTTAGCCAACTTTACTGCCGGCCAATCATGACAAGTGGCAAGCTCGTCGTTTAATTATATTTGTTTGTGGATGCAAGTATTCATTAGTAGTAACGTTGTGTAGTGTTTATATGTTACTTTGTATGTTTCAGTATGTTTTTTTTAAATCTTTGTCATCTCATAGGCTTTTTTGTTTTTTGTGTTTTTTACATTGTTAATATGTTTCTATTTGTGAAAACTTATAAATGACACTCTGTTGCTAACAATAAGTTCTATTTGTTGTTGGATATTGTCAATAGTTTTCCTTAAATAAATAAATAAATAAATGTTCTAATTTGTCCCTAAGGTTTGGCTGTCAGAAAATGTCTACGGGCATTAAGTCCGCCTTTGTACTTTGTGCAATAAAGTTTTTAATAAATAATAAATACATATATTAATGAATTTCTCCAAGAAAAATGGGCATTCTTATTTACCGTATCGGTGCCGGGTGCGCCGTGTGTTTCGTTCGTTAAAAAATATCTCATAAACCCAAAATCTCGCTTCACCCCTTTGTGTTGATGAGGACTAATTCCGAATATAATTATGTTAAATGTAATGATGTTAAAATTACATCGGCTAATTGATATTAAGGATTCTGTGAAAACACACTTTAACCTAATGGGTTAAATTTCGCAAAATCTCTTCTTAGTGGGCTCTCATAACCCAATCTAAATACGAACGAAATTTTACCTTTATACTTTTACCATTCATATTCTACACTTGCCACGCCCGCCAGACGAGTTGGCGGCAAAATATTTTGTTAAATTACTTATGAGTCGTAAAAGTATAAAGGTTAACCTATTTTACCATTACATACAGGATAGGCATGGCCAAAAATGCTATGAGTCGGATGAAAGGAATATGGAAAGATCGTAGGGACCAAAACAAGACTCGTCCGCAGCCTCGTATTTTCCATATTCCTATATGCTGCCGAAATCTGGACCCTCAAAGCATCTGATCGTAGCCGCGTCGACCTTTGAGATGTGATGCTGGAGGCGTATGTTGCGCATTCCGTGGACAGCGCGGAGAACCAATGTATCAATACTCAAGGAGCTCAAAGTCACTACCAGGCTCTCTTATTCATTTATTTATTTAAAACTTTATTGCACTATGTTCAAGGGGCGGGCTTAATGCCGCTAGGCATTCTCTAGCAGCCAACCTTTGGGACAATGCAGAGAATTTTGATTATGAGGTAGGTGCAAAGGGCTTAAAGAAGAAACTTATTAAAAATATTAAATAAACTTAATCTAAGATAAAACAATACATACAAATATGTAGGCAATAATACATATACTACACACTATATATATATACAATACTACATACAATATATCTTACATACAATGTTGGGAGCTGTTGAAGTAATGTGAATATACCATCTTTTTAAAGAGTGATCTATTGGGCGTTTGGCAAATTTCTACCGGCAAATTGTTCCACAGATTCGCGGCCACCACTGCGAAAGAGTTTGACTTGAAGCTAGAGTGATGAGATAGGATAGACAAAACAGAATTGTGGGCCGAGCGAAGTGACCTGTTATGAAGTGACGAGAGATAGGCAAACTTGTCCTTGAGGTACTTCGGTGTCGCTGGCTCATTAAGAATAGAGAAGAGCAAGCAGAAGATTCTGAGGTTCCTGCGACTACGAATTGGTAGCCACTTTCTCTCTTCTATCTGCATTGAGTATTTTGGTCATATAGCACGAAAAAGTTCGGCCAATCTGGAAAAGCTGGTGATCACGGGTAAAATCGAAGGCAAGAGGCCCCGTGGCCGAATCCCGATACGTTGGTCTGACCAGATCCGAACCATACTGAACACTCCAGTCCACAATGCTCTGCATGCCGCCGTGTGCAGACCCGGATGGCGCAGCATCGTCCGAGACAAAGTGATCCGTGAGGAGGTCACGACCATCAGCATTGAGGATAACGACGCAAGGAGGATTTACATACAGGCATTTATGAAATAAAGAAAGAAAGAAAACGGTTACAATAAAATAAATATGCAAGGAATAAATCTAAATGTAGAAATGTAAGCCTATTCTGTATACTGAAACATACATACAGGTGTGGCGATAAATAGGTGGTCAGCTCAGCATATGCTACAGCCGAGGCTGCTGCGCTGATTTTTAGCTGATGCCGTACGTTGGGTGAGTCACAGGTCGCAGAGATGTACAGTACCATTTATAAAATCGGAAGGAACACTAAATGTACAGTTTACATATATGTTTAACAAATGAAAATAGAATAAATAAATAATATTATGATAAATAAACTAATAATATAAGTGATAGTCAAGAAAAAACAATAGTATATTAATAAATAGAATAAGGTCAGGTAAGTTGCTGTGAAGTCTTTTGTAATATTAACATATTTTTTTTTGTTTTTTTTTTTTATACTAGCACGATATGTGACCCTGCCCCCACCTGATGGTAAGTGACGCGCAGGGTCCATGAATATTAGCAACTGGAATCAGACCCTTATGTCCGACATCAGTTCCTAACACTATGCCGGCTTGACTAGATGCCTTTTCACACTTCGCTTGAAGGACTCCAGGTTATAGGAAAGTGGAAAGACAGAGGCTGGAAGAGCATTCCACATCTTTATTGTGCGACAGATGTATGAGTCACCAAATTGATAGGTTCGCGAAGGAATAGTTTTTAAATAGGTGGTAGGCAGACTGATGGTGGTAATTTGTCCAGTCTGCTGGGGCGGGGAAGTATCCACCGTTCGTGCCGATAAACCCAGTGAAGTCAACACATTTCGAGATCAGACATGTTGAAAGGATGAGGAAGAGAGATTGACGAACCAGATATATAATGCGATAGTCGTGGGTAAAAGAGGGGGCCTGGCAGACCAAGACTTACGTATCAGGATCAAATAAATAAAACAATAGCTGAAGGTGCATTAAAAAGCCATCGAAACAAACGGGCATGTATGAGAAGGTTGATGAATGTCGAAGAAGCGAAAGACGTATGTCGTGATCGTGACAAGTGGCGCTCAATTGTCTCTGCCTACCCCGCGAGGGATTTAACGTGAAGATATGTATGTATGTATGTGTATTACTTTCCATTGAAAAACAATCTGAACTATACTTGTATATATACTAAATTTCTCAAAAGTGTACATAAAATTTAAAATATTTCTAAGCATTGGATTGTGCGAGTGAGACGGGTGCAAAAGCTTAAACCCTCGTGGGACATGGAGTTTAAAAATAGTAACAGAAATTGATGACTAACACACCCTACCACTATGCTGGCTTACCCAAATGCTTTTAATAGGTTGAAGCTTGGTAAAATATTAAAAGTTAGGTTGATGAACGTAAATAAAATACGCTAAAATATTGTCACTAAATGAAACGAAATTTGTAACCAAAAAAATTTAAATCGCAATCTCAGTTAAATGTGTACGAAGAATTTACATTTTTGATTAAACGACCGAAGAGTGGAGGGACAATTTTGGCGCGAAAAATTTCATCTGCACTTTGTGACAGCCGACAATTTTTGTGACAGATGAAGAGAAGAATATTATACGAAACGTAAGTATTAATTTTATTTTTGTCTTTTCGAAATAATGGCCTCATTTTGTGGAATAAAGTAAAGTATCGTTACTTCCTGGCTGGAATTGTTCAAGAGTGGATTACATCTGTTGCTGTAATTATAATTCGAATTTAATTATTTATAGGCAAAACAATTCGATTATCAACGTGAAAAAATCGAAAGTTAGAAATTTTATTTCTCAATAATTCATTTAATATGTAACAGCCAAGCGTCTGGCCAAGGTGTTGTCCAAACGGCTAACGAAAAAGTCTGAAGACAGGAAAGCTGGCAATTATTTCTCCCAGCGTATTAGCTTAGATATACAGAGGGGAAATGTTGCCAGTCTTCTTGGGACTATCACTGAAGGGTCGTCTCTAGAGGACATTTTTTACTTATAGTTTATTTTTTATTAGGTTTAGTTTATATTAATTTTTACTTTTAAGTAGTTTTAATTTATATTGTAGTTATTTTATATTGTTTGTATATTACTTCAATAAATGTTGAATCTTGAAAAATATGTAAGAATCAAATTGAATATCATTAAAATCTGTATATTAATAACTTCAGTGTCATTGTCATGCAGGGTATTTAGAAACCACGCTTGATTTATATATTTAAGAGGAACACTTTGAATCCTTCAATATTTTCAAAGATGTTTTAAGTCTGTAACACAATTTAAAAAAAAAGTTATAAAGCTTGTAGCGATTATTATCGACAATGGCCAAGGATGAACGTTTTCGGCTGCAAACGACATCCTTTGCCTCACACCATTTTTAAGAAAACAACTGTCAGACGGACTTTTCCTTCTCGCTGCAACAGCTGCTTCGACTAGCCTTGCTAACAATTACTGCTTTAAATTCAAAATCTATTTATTCTTCACATTTTTTTTCTGTGAGATATTGAGCTTGGGTATTGAATAGAAAATAGTACGCGGTCACTTCATGACCACAGTCATTTTGAACGTGACACGTTTCAAATGTCAAAATGACACGTTTGGAACGTGCGAGCGAGAAAAATGCAAAGCTTAAGAGGGTTCAAAAGCGTTACTTTTTGCATACCTCTCGTTATATCGAAGGCCCATCTCCAACGGTGGAGGTCTAGGACGCTGTGTTCTAGGGGTTGTAATGTAAAATAATAAATACAAGTTTAAATTATAATTATTAGGAGAAAATAATAAAAAGAACACGCTTTAAGGAGGTTTCAAGGTACTTTTTTTTTTTTGTTCTCTTCTCCCTCCCGATGGATGATGAATGAGATGATAGGGAAGGCAAAGGGTCTAGCCCATACAGCCAAGTCTGACGTAATATATCTTTCTTTTTAATGAGTTAATGAGGTCATCATCAAATTCCAGATGCTGCAGAATTTGATGCTTTTCTTGGAGTCACTCGCGGAACCATCCACTGCTCAAACACGTCGGGTAAAATATGGGAGTTGACAGCGCGGGAAAACCGCAAAAATAAACTGCAACTTGTGCCCCATATTTAAAGTCCAATTTATCGTTTTCCATAATTATTCACATTGTAGCACATTATTACACAAAACAACACCATTTTTGACCAATAATATCCACAGTAAATTAATTTACAAAACAAAAACTTGCACTTGACATGTCTACGCAAAATGGCGCGAAGAACTCAAGGTTTCAAGGTACTTCGCGATGTTGCTTGTATTTGACAGTTCTATTCTTTAAGCGTAGTAACGCGCCGAGACGTCCCTATTTGACAGCTGGAAGAAATAATTGATTGGAGAAGCCGTTGGGGCAATGACTAAGAATACGGGTGTTATGACCCCATTTTTATTTTATTTTTTTTATATATTATCACGACATGTGAACTTGTGCCCACCTGATGGTAAATGGCGCGCAAGGTCCATGAATGTTAGCAACTGGAATCAGACACTCATGACTGACATCAGTCCCTAACACTTTGCCGGCTTGACTGGACATGACGGCAATTCGGCAAGAAAAGTGTATTTCTCATTGGTACATGCCGGGTGGGTTTGAACCGACCTTTGTAGGATTTAAGGAACGCGTTCTTACACCCGAGCCACCATCGCTACCAAAAAAAGAAAACAAAGAAAATAAATATACAACAACTAAATTCCTAAAAATCTTTATTGTGACTTGAGTGTAACGTCTGATTAACATCTTAACTTAAAAAAGAAAGACCTTCAACCAACAAAGATTCGGTCAAATCTAAACGAAACAAATTAAACACCATAGATAAATAAGATCAAAGATTCCTCACATTATCTACTTGGTACTGCTAACTATGTGATTTTCACTATTTTACCGTTCATTCTTGTTGATTTTTTAAGTAAAATAAAAAATAATCAGGTTACTAAAACTGGCGAAGTTTCAATTACAAGATAAAATTCGCTAAAGCTATTTGACAATAAAGTTTAGACCTTATGCCCTAAATATTAAATGTAAAAGAAATATTTATAATAGCCTAAAACTACAGCAGATAAATACAATATGTAAAGATGTGGTTAACCAATAATTTAAGCATGAGAATGAAATCGCTAAGAAGGTATAAAATTGATATGAAACATCAAATATCGAAATAATTAATAAGGCTGCGGAGCGTACATTTATTATTTTATACTTTTTAAATTAATAAAGAAATAAAGTTAATAAGAATCCTAAGTCTCAAACATCAAATAGTTAATAATGAAACAATTATAACAGAGCTACAAAACATAAATATTATTGATTACAAAAAACAAAGTCATGCAGCATTTGTAAAGCTTGTGTATCTGTGTAAAACTCCCACTCAGAGAGGCGACAAACATCGTAATCAATAATCCGAGCACGAACGAGAAATCGCTTAGGAGGTTTGACTCTCAATAAAGTTAATAAGACACCTAAGCCTTAAACATCAAATAGCTAATAATGAAATAATTGTAACAGAGCTTCTAAACATAAATATTATTGATTACAAAGAACAAAGTCATGCAGCATCTGTAAAGCTTGTTTATCCGTGTAAAACTCCCACTCAGAGAGCCGACAAACATCGGAATCAATAATCCGAGCACGAGAGAGAAATCGCTAAGGAGGTTTGACTCTCAATAAAGTTAATGTGGACCCTAAGCCCTCACCGCGGCGCTCGGTGCCTTCTAGAAGGCTCATTTAACGCTACGTGAGGAGAATTGCAAACATCTCAAATCACATGTTGAAGAAATCATTGCATAGCGGACGGGTAGAACAAAATTTTTACGCTCAAACATGGAAGCCAGCATAATTTGTTAATTTAATGTCAATTGTATAATAAAATTATCATTAGAGAGTTATAGTCAACCACTCTAAAAACGGCGAATAGCTAAACTTTTTTAACAATTAACTTTGGAAGTGTAAGAGAGATTATTTATTGATTTATAAAAAAACGTAGATTGTAATTTGTAGGTACATACATTAGCAATAATGTACTAGTAGAACACAAGCCAGAAGGATTTTATATTTATTATTTAATATATATTTTTATACGCAAGTGTCCGTGCGGTAGGGAAGTAGACCGCTTTGGAGTCCACGCACGAGCTTTCTTGTATAAAAAGCGCTGGCAGATTTTCACGTCATGACTCCCTAAACGAAACCATGAAACAGCCACCATTGAGGGGAACAGCTCTAGAAGCGGGAGCCGCAGCCAAAAGCGCAGAGTCTGACTAGCGGCGCAAATACGTATCTACAATCAAATATTACGTGTTTATGCCATTTGCTGTAGAGACTTTAGGCCCGTGGAGTCCAAGCGCTAAAACATTTAAAAAAAACATAACCCACTGTCTCATTGGCTGGTTCCTTCCTCGCTCAGAGAATCAGCATAGCGATTCAGCGAGGAAATGTGGCCAGTGTTCTTGCTATTTATATATACATTTAATTATTATGTAAGTTTATATCTACCTAAACGTTTGACATACCTATGTCACATAATATGTAAGTGTATGAAACTTTTATACAATATATATAATGAAGATACGCGGTGGTGTCTCGGTTGTAAGAACGCTTTCCTTAATATCCAACAAAGGTCGGTTCAAAGCCCCGGCATGTACCAATAAGAACTTCTCTTACGTACATTTGTCACAACACCAACGTTTTCGTGCCTCGGAGAGCACGTTAAACCTTTCCGTTCCACCAATACCAACTTGTGGAATCGTTAATAAATTGTCATAATAAATTAAAAAATGACATCAGATCCTCGCCAACCCGTCTGGCCAGCGTGGCGAGTGTGGGTCAAATTCTCCAGATATATGTTCTGGAAGGCCTATATTCAACAGTGGAGGCCTAGGACGCTGCGTTCTAGGGGTTGTATGAAAAAAAAAGAATTTGCTAATTTTACCCGATCCACCATGACAACTTTTATTATTATACTCGTCGATGACTTAGGTTATGAAAATAATTAATAGTTATTAATTGATAATACTGGTACTCAAATACTTGTAAATTACTATATTTAAAAAAAAACTCTATATTACTCATATTAACAAATGTCAGGCTAATAAACGGTTACTATCGTTAGTAATGTCAAGGTTATTTGAATTAATAATTGAATTATAATTATAGGTAGGCATTAGAATAGTTAAATGGGAAATTAAATTGATGAAATAAAACAGCTGAAACCATAGACTTAACGTACTCATATAAGAACATAGCAAAATATTTAAATTAATAAGAAATCAATATCATAGCTCAAAACATGAGATTATTAAACTAGTTTAACGCGGTGGTTGAGTTATTAGAACGCTGTCCATCAATTCAGAGACAGAGTGGTTTGAACCTCGAATTGTACCAATATTTTTTTATACGTACATTTGAAAGCACGCTAAGTCGGTTTCATTAATATCAACTAATACACGGTTACTATCGTTAGTAATGTCAAGGTTATTTGAATTAATAATTGAATTATAATTATAGGTAGGCATTAGAATAGTTAAATGGGAAATTAAATTGATGAAATAAAACAGCTGAAACCATAGACTTAACGTACTCATAAAAGAACATAGCAAAATATTTAAATTAATAAGAAATCAATGTCATAGCTCAAAACATGAAATTATTAAACTAGTCAAACGCGGTGGTTGAGTTATTAGATCGCTGTCCTTCAATTCAGAGACAAAGTGGTTTGAACCTCAAATTGTACCAATATTTTTTATACTTACGCAAAGTCGGTTTCATTAATATCAACTTGTAGAATCATTATTAAATCGACTACAAAAATAAAAAAAAACATCAGATCCTCGCCAACAAATTATCTTATTTATCATTATGTCCAGTGAGGGTCTAGTCTACGACCTATGTTGATGATATTCTAAATCGTTCTTACAATGTCCTAACGATTCTACATAAATCATCTAAGTGAGTTAGGGTAATGATTTTATTTCTCTTTTAGTTGTTAAAATTTATTTTTACATATAAAACTAAATTTACAGTTAGGGCTGTTACCAATTTTTGTAATTTAATTAATAGTAATAATCTTAAATAAGTAATAATAATAGTTTTAAATAATAATGAATATTCTTCCCACAAAGAGAAAATAGCAGAGTAAGAACAAACGACTTACAATATAAAAAAATCTTAAATATTAATTACAAATTCTTAAACTTTTGCAATCTACTTTACTAATTTAATACATAACTTATAAATAAATGCGAACGATTAGAAAGTAGATTAGCGAAGACGGAATTAAAGACATCCATTACAAAGGTAATGCAAAAACAACAAAAAAAATACCTACACAATGAGAAGAAACGGAGCAAGAAAACGAACTCGGCATATAACATAAGAAAGTAGGGATTAAAGAAAACTTTTAATGGTGATTTATATTCTTCCCACGAAGAGAAAATAGAAAAAGACAAAACAATATTAAATCTTAACAATAAAGATCAAGCGAGAGCAAGCACAGTAATTAACGTTGCTTGTTAGGAAAAAAAGGAACTTCTGCGAATGGACTACAAAGAAAAGTCCCTAATTTAGTTATCTTTACAATAGGAGTTTCAACATAATTATGCAAAACAAAGATTTTCATTTCGATGTTTGTTGACAATACTGCACAACTTTTACGACTACCTCCATTCCTAACAAATTTTTACGTGATCAAATTACTAAAATATTAATTCCTTTATTACCTTAATATGATTCTGACTAGCGCTTAAGTCTGTAAATTGATGGCTTTATAATTCCTAAACGAGGACACAAAAAAAAGTGACATTTCTCAAATCTAATATGCCAATAGTATCTAAGTACATCTTATAATAGAAAGTTTTGTGACCTTATGCTACTAGAAATTTTATGACATTTATACGTTGAGGGCATGAAGAGTTGTAAGTAAAAAAAAGTTTCATTACGACCGTATCCCGGGGAAGTCAAAAACCAAACATTAAAAAAAAATGATTCACATCAATTACTACAAGTTTATCATCTAGCGTACATATCTCGATAAATAACACAAATACATTTAAAAACCGGTACCTCCGTTTTCAAGTCTACGGACTTAACCGTACGAACTTAACGTAACGAACTAGTTTAAGGAGGCAGTTCTAAGTCGGTTTAGTTATAAAGTAACGAAATTTCGCTTGCAATAATATTTAGTTTATATTTGTAACTTATGTGTACGAATGGAAACAACCGCGTGTACAGGTTATGGGCATATTTTATTGTGGCCATTGATTTATATGTAATTGACTAGGAATTTTATACAAATGATTATTTCTCATTGTTCTCTTTATAATTTCGTGCAAAAGCACCTTGTGAAGAAATAAAGACCGAATAACACTTGACTGTGGTCAAATAAATATAATAAAAAATACTCAACACAAATTAGGACATTTCCCAACATTATTATCGTCTCTAATCTCTCCGCAAATCCTCTACCACACTACCTAAGGTTAGCTGTTATAAAATGCCGAAAGACATTATATTCGCCCTTGTACATTACTTTTAAGTTTTTTGTGCAATAACGGGTTTATAAATAAATAAAATTAATATGACAACCTTATGTCATAAGGACTTCTAAAGAATTTTCCCCACCTTTGAAATAACGCCTTAGAGTATTTGCAACAATCTAAAAACTTTTTTTGATGATACCTCTGCACTGAAACCCTACTGCACCATATTTATCATAGACTTAATAGGATAAATTCAGATAGGCCAACTGACATGATTACGGCTAAAGAGATTAGGGTCAAAATCCTCGAGCGGCGAGCGGGGTATTGTAGGGATTATAATCGACAATGGCCAAGGATGAACGTTTTCGGTTGCAATCGACATCCTTTGCCTCAAACCATTTTTAAGAAAACAATTGTATACCTTCACCTTTTTCATCTGCCAGATATTATCACCCCCTGAGCTTGTGGTTCTATGTCTGGACTTTAGAGCTAGCACCCAGCTTGAGAAGATAACCCTGCTGCCCAGGATCCCCGTGTCGTCTCGTTGTCCACTTGGGATGGGCAGCGCTCTCCGGGTCCTCGTCTTCAGGCTCTCCGAGAAAGGTACCCCTACGTACAGTCAACAGATGCATAAAGAGTGATAGGACTAAGTTTTGGCTTACGACCCTCTATTGTGTAATTATTAACTCATTAGCTTTGTGTTAACTTCATTTTTATTGAATATGCTTAACTTCCTTTGCTAAAATTATCTTGTTTTATTTGTCACGCTTAACGTTTCTTAAGGGTTTCTGATTTCCCACAATAACTACGAGTAGTTGAGTCCTTCAGATATAAGTCAGTCGTAGTAACGTTTGAGCGCTCGAAAAGTGTGCAGTATGAGCGCTAAGCGAGTCACCGCACGACGGCACCTCGACTCATTGTTGCCACCCGAGCGGGAATTAGTTGGCACACTTCCAGCTCGCTGCATCCCGCGCAATTAGCCGCCATACTTTACCAGACTTCTGCAGCATACCAAATTACGAAACAAAGACGAAAACATCGGTAAAAATATAAGACGAAACTTTTCTGGCGTTAACTTCGGCTTAGTTGAGAGATGCAAATGACTTAGACTGTCAGAGAATAAAATTATACAGAAACATTTTAATATCCATGATGCTATAATATATCTGAAAAGACCGATTATATTTTAAAGCCCTAGATGTAAATGGCTTGGAATCACAACAGCCCCTAGAAGACTGGGTCTCAGAGTCTAGGACCTCCACTTTCAGAACATATTTATGAAGAATTCTAAAAAAACCCTGGGCCTATTGATGCCAAGCGCTTTAAAAGTTTTTAAAAGACATAACACCACGTCTTGTCTTCTCCTCAGGGGACAGTTCGATTTCTTCGTCCAAAGGATCAGTATTGTAGACAGTGTCTATACATCACATTAAGCCGTCAGCCCTGATTGGTATTAGTTAACTTGTGTAATCGTTAATAAATTGTCATTAAAAATTTACATCAGACTCTCGCCAACTAGTCTGGCTAGTAAAAAAAAATGAAAATCGCAAAATATTAAATCAAATTAATATTAATACTACGGATAGTGATAAGTCCCGTTCGCATGGAATGGTGGTGAGAACGCTGTCTGCATTTCCTAGCTGAATTGCAATACTGATGATTTGGTCGGAGAAAGAGCCAGCCCTCTTGTCACCAGAGAAGACGACAAGACGTGGTGTTGTCTTTTAAAAACTTTTAGCGCTTGGACTCCATGGGCCCAGAGTTTCTACAGCAAACGGCACAAATATGTATTCTTTTAAACATACTTGCGTCGCTTGCTTATTATTTAAGTAAGTATATTATTTCACTTGAAACTTCATCCCGATAAGTGGCCAGTATGCTCTTTAAAATGAATTTTATGTTGTTACGACGAGCAATCTTTGAGGTTATGTTACGTTGCAATAAAATTGTTATAGGTTGATTATATGAAAATTGTTCTGTTCGCCATCTGCCCTCGTGTTTTACGACTGTCATCAATAAAATTGCTTACAATAAAACTATAATATTTGAGCCAATAACGCCCACATTGTATAGTTTAAGACGCTGTCAAATTACGATAACGATTTAAGAGCCGTAGATTTAGGTTTTTCTGTAAAGGTCGCGGTTCGAACCCTGGCATGTCATCATTCATCATCATTACAGCCCCTAGCACAGCATCCTAGACCACCTAGAGATGACATGGGTTGGCGAGGATCTGATGTCAATTTTTTATTTTTAATGAAGTTGGTATTTAGTGAAACCGGGATCGATGGATTAACGTGCGTACCGTAATACATTTTATGTAAGAAAAGTGTATTTTTCAATGGTACATGTGGAATTGTGGACATGTGGGATTTTAAAGGAAAGTGTTCTTACAACCGAGGCACCACTACGCTCGGCAGGTAATGAAGATAAATACACTTTTCTTACATCATTTGTCATAGATTTACAACACGATCATTCCTGAGCCATTAAGCACAAAGCACGTTAAGACTTGTGTGCATCTATGAACGAGTAGTGGAACTATTTTAATGATGACTTCCAGAATGTTCCGTAAATTATAATTGGAAACTTTAAAAAATATTAGTTTAGTCAACATTTACTTACGAAAATAAACTGACACCGAGAAGAGGGCAGGAGGGCAGCTGCCTGGTTTAAATTCTACTAACTACCCACTTTTGTCGATAATAGTTAGGAAAAATAACTTTTGTCTATTTGCAATACAATTCTTCTTCTTAGTCGCTACACTCTTAGCAGAGTGGTCTTGGTCGTCACTTGAGTGTCAGTGGCATGCTTAACAAGCCGTCTCCACTCGTCTCGAACTGCAGCCCTTCTAGCGCACTCATGTAGGGGTGATTCATTGCTGCTTTAACCTGGCCAGTCCATCCCATCGGAGACCTACCACGCATCCTTCATTTTTCGCGGAACTACTAGGCGCTTAATAGATGTATCTCTACGTCGCGACACGTGTCCAAAGAAAGTGAGAATGCGTGATTGTACGATGGAGGAAAGGTGCTGTCTCATTTCCAGTTCCTCCAGGATGCATTTGCTGGTTCGTAACTCTGTCTATGATTTGCCTAACATTCTCCGCCAACACCACATTTCTAGAGCATTAATCCGTTTTATTTCTAATTCACGCAGGGTCCACGTTTCTGCAGCATAGAGGAAAATGGGGAACACAAGACTGACCGTATTTTACTAGCTTTCGTAATGTTTCGGTTCCTCCATATTTTCTTTGGCTTGTCCATAGCAGATCTCGACACTGCCATTCAACGCTTAATTTCCTCCTTGCATCCTTCGCTATTTGATATTCCTTCTCCCAGATACGACCACATCGCATTTTGCTATCTGTTTAATTTCTGGCCAGTTATCTTTGGCACAGTCAACAATCATTACCTTTGTCTTGCTGCGGTTAATTTTAAGGCCAAACTTAAGACTGACGGTCTCCACTTTTAAAATAGCTAATATATAATTAAAGAATTTTGTATGACAAATACCTATTTTAATTTATGTTTTTTGGCTTATAATAGATCTGTTTTGTCCGCACCTGGCCTAAAATCTGGGTACGCCCATGACTGACACGATTATTATGTCGAAGAATACATTGTTACACTTTCGGAGCACGTAGGTCGCAATATTCTCAGTCAGTATAATAATGGCAGTGTAATAAAAAAAAAATAAAAAAAATTGCTACTACTTGCCACTTGTCATGATTGGACTATGTAAAGTTGGCTAAATGTAAATTCGCTTCTTAAAAAGCGTGGTTACTGACCACCAAGAAAAGAATAAAGTCGTGATGATGATAATGATGAATAATAAATACATTTTGTTGCAGTAAACTTAACTGTTTACTTGTAACTTAACATGTAAATCAAAATAATCTACATTTTAGATTCAGCAAAATTAGATAATGTAACCCAACCCATAGAATACCTTTGTACTTTTATGCACGAAATTTATGTTAATTACCAACTAAATACATTAAAGGCAAAGTTGCGTAACTCCTTTATAGCTGAGGGCTCCCCGCTAACTCAAACACCGTTAACCAGTCGTGGTCTAGTTTTTAAGTCCAGGAAACTTAAGCTGGAAACAAATTAAAATAAAAAGAACGCGACTTTAGGGTCCATTAAGGTGAGTATTGTTTCAAGCGGTGATATTTTTATATAAATATACATATTTATGTTTTTTGTTTTTATACTAGAACGACTTATGACCTTGGACCCACCTGATGGTAAGTGGCGCGCAAGGTCCATGAATGTTAGCAACTGAAGTCAGACACTCATAACTGCCATCAGTCCCTAACACTATGCCGGCTTGACAAGATGCTTTTTCACATTTCGCTTGAAGGACTCCAAGTTATAGAAAAGTGGAAACACAGAGGCTGGAAGAGCATTCCACATCTTTATCGTACGACAGATGTTACAAATTTATACGTACGCGAAGGGATAGTGACTACGGTGTGTGGGTGCATATTCTGACCTGTGCGTGTGGTTCGGTTGCAGAATGGAGAGAAAGGAATTAGGTTATAGAGTTCTTCGGAGCACTCACCATGGTATATCCGGTAGAACACGCTCAGAGAAGCCACATCTCGGCGAAGCTGCAGGGATTCGAGAGTTCCAGATATAGTGGAATCGTGACAATTCGAACAGCTCACCTCTGTAGGACATTGAGAGCATCTGTGAGGTACTTGGCGAAACCATCCCAAAGGTGAGAACAGTATTCTACAGATGATCTGATCTGTGCTTTGTACAGCAACAGTCTAATTGAAGGCGGAAAAAACCGCTTCACCTTGTTCAGATTGATTTAAACTATTATTATTATTCTTATTTCTTACTCTGCAACCATTATAATAATTTCCCACTCTCCCAAAGGTCAGCTGGTAGAGAATACCATACGATATTATGTTTGCCTATGTACATTTTTTTATATTTTGTGTGTAATAAATAATGATATTATTATTATTATTAATAACTTGTTTCCAGCTTAACCCGTAAGCGACACTAGAGCTGTAGAACAGCGGCGCAACCCGAAACTTTCACAAGTCGTATTAATAAATTATCTCATCCTTTTCTTCAGAGGGTAACAAATAAAGACGGCATTTCGGAATAGCTGCTAAAGGATTCCACTCGACAAACAATTTATGTGTTTGCCCTTCGCGCCGTGGAGAAGTTTTCGGCCCATTATTTTATCATGTCTCCTTTGCGATATCCACTTGGTAATGGAATATTAAGGGATGTGAGAAATCGCTTCCAGTAGTTGTAAATGCTTTGTTTTTTTCTTTGTCATATATTAACATCTCTATCACGCCTATATTAGGGTAAATAAATGTAATGACATATGAGGTCTAGCGGGTTAAAGCGTTTATTCATTTATTTATAAACTCTTTATTGCACAAAATAACTTAAAAAGTAGTGTACAAGGGTGAACTTAATGCCTTCCGGCATTTTATAACAGCTAACCTTTGGGAGTGTGGCAGAGGATTGCGGGTGCATTAAGATAAATACAATTACTTAAGATTAATTAAATACCATTACATAAATACTTACATGGTATATAAATAAAATAATATATATAATAAACATACAAACAGTATAAAATAATTACAATATAAATTAAAACTACTTAAAAGTAAAAAATAAAATAAATATAAACTAAACCTAATAAAAAATAAACTATAAGTAAAAAATGTCCTCTAGAGACGACCCTTCAGTGATAGTTCCAAGAAGACTGGCAACATTTCCCTTCTGTATAGCTAAGGTAATACGTTAGCAGAAATAATTGCCAGCTTTCCTGTCTTCAGATATTTCCGTTAGCCGTTTGGACAACTCTTTGGCCAGACGCTTGGCTGAGTGTCCCCATGGGCCCATTGTCTCGACCCCAAACGGCTCAAATTCGTAACCTGTACTGAGGTAGGCGTATTTGCGCAGCTTGAGGTTCTCAGCAGAAACCGCCGCACTTCCCGCGCTTGACGAGGTCGCCTGGATGTGTCATGGGCTAAAGTGTCTACACATGTCGCATCCCAAACCAGGGACCTGCCAAGTTTCCACGGCCCAACGGTCATGCCGTCAGGTCTTTTGCCATGGCTCCGCGCAATCCCAGAGGATCGCGGGTGCTCCAGCAGTAACAAAAGTCCTTCGAATGATGTCGTTAAAAGCAGCGTGACAGGGAATGCGGCCAGCACTTCTAGCGCAAGAAATAATAAACACAAATATATATTATGTATTAATATATAAACACAACTAATAGATAGGTACCCGTGTTATATTACATAGGTACAATCATTTACGATAAAATATTAAGAAAATAAATAAATATTGGTACTTGTAGTTATTATGACAAATTATTTTGTTTATTGAAGGCGCCCGTCTAATGACTTATAACGTTGATTTAATAATATAAATAAAACAATAAATAATTAAAATTGATTTTTTTCGAGTCTGGTATGTTAACATCGACTAGTTTGCCCCTTGTTATGATGGGCCTATAGTAAAGTCAGCTAAATGTGAATCCACTTCTTTAAAAGTGTGGTTTCTGACGTAAGGGATACGGTCGTGATGATACTTTTTTTACCTATTACAGGCATTTGTGACACATCATTAATTAAATAATTTTGAATGGGTCTACTCCTGTTAGCAGAAGACTAGCAACTTAGCAAGTTGGTTTGTTATCTGTATTTTTACGTCACTTTTTTATCATTAAATTAGCCTACTCGCAAAATCGAGATTCTTGTCATCTCTTACCAACACACGATGGATAGGACACCCGCACGGTGAATCCATATTATGGTAAAAATGGTAAAAAAAAAATTGGCGATTTAAAAAAACACAATTATTGTGTTATTATTACATACCTGCGTGCGTTCTTCCAGTAATGTCGTATGGTGCAGAAACGTGGACACTGACGGTAGGTCTGTTCCACAAGTTCAAGGTCGCTCAGCGAGCTATGGAGAGAGCTATGCTCGGGATTGCTCTAAAAGATTAAGTCAGAAACGTTGACATCCGTCAAAGAACCAAAGTTACCGATATAGCTTTTAAAATTAGCAAGCTGAATGGGCTGGACACATGTGCCGCAGAACCGATGAACGATGGAGTGGACGGGTTCTGGAGGGGAGACCACGTACTGGAAGACGCAGAGTGGGGCGACCCCCCGCCAGAAGGCGACGGAGGAAGGTCGCTGGTGGGGGATGGATGAGGGTGGCAGAAGATCGTGATCTTGAAGTGGTCTACATCCAGCAGTGGAGAGACACAGGCTGATGATGATGATTACATACCTACTACGAAAACTTTGAGATACTTTTTTAAAGCGTTTCTCACTAGATATTTTTGAACGTAAAGAGATTTACTCAAAAATGCATGTAATGTGGTCATTATTTTGACAACCTTGTTTGAACGAAGCCGTTCTGTTTCAAGGAGCGGCCGGCAAAGTTTTGCTGGTCACTTTAACAGGCCGGCTAAACATTGCCGGCCGCTATTTTGACGTTTCAACGTTTTATTATATATTTTATTTAAATTACTTGCTGGTTTTATTTAGATTAGGTATTTGCATTTTTGAGTAAAGCACTATACAAGCCTTGACCCACTATGACTGCTTCGCTGGTCACGCTATGATTGCCTCGAGCTAGCCTAGCTACGCTCTAGGCCTTCCAGCTTGGCCATCATCAGCGCGACGAGCAAAGTAGTCATTAGACCGCAGCAGTAATGTACTATTAACAAGCCTTTGTTTTAGCAAAACAATTCTTAAAAGAAATTAAAAATTAAAAGCTCATAACGGGTCCCTTCTATTTTTAACAGGAAAGTTTAAAAATATTATTTTATTATTTTTAATGTAGTTGCTCCATTTCATAAGTGTTTGCCAGTTGCCACGGTATACAGTAATATTAAAACTGAGAGATTTAAGTAAATTATTTCTTTGGGTCTTTGAAGTTTGTGCGTGAAAGAAGGCGTGAAGTAAGAAAGAATTAGAGCCAGCGGTGTTAGATTGACGCGACAAAATAATCCGCTAAGGTTTTTTTTTATGAATGCTTACGGTGGGCACCTAGCAGTTTTGTAAAAACCAAAACCATTAAATCAATTTAAAATCATTTTGTCGTATCCGAGACGATGGCAATAGACCTGATGGTATGACGTTGGTTCCCTGGGAACGAGGACATGCTCTGGTGTGGGACGCCACGTGCATCGACACCCTCGCCGCGTCGCATCTTAGGGGGACAGCGCATAAAGCGGGAGCCGCGCCGGAAAATACGGAGTCCAGCAAGCGGCGCAATTATGTAAGTATATTATTTGAGAAATTGGTCACCCAGCAACTTAACGCAGTAGTCACAAACTTTATTACACCTGATCAGCATGGTTTCACTATGGGCCGTAGTGTTGAAACCAGCTTGATTAATTTCACTGATTTTGTTCTTAAGGCTATGGAGAGCGGTGCTCAAGTTGACACCGTGTATACCGATTTTTCAAAGGCATTTGACAAAATTTGTCATAAGGTTCTCATTCGAAAGCTTTGTGAGATCGGTATACATGGTGACCTCCTTAGATGGGTTAAATCTTATGTGGAAAATAAAGCCAGGCGGTCGCACTAAAAGGGTTCGTCTCTGGATTTAAGGGTGTTAGTTCAGGTGTGCCACAGGGATCCCATTTGGGGCCGTTTCTGTTTGTCCTGTACATCAACGATATGTCCTCCAAATTAAATGACTCTAGCGTCCTTCTATACGCAGACGACTCAAAAATCTTTAAAATTGTTAAATGTGTCCAAGACTGCATTGACTTGCAACGGGATTTGATTGTTTTCCAAAATTTTAGCACTACCAATAAGTTATACCTAAATCTAGATAAATGTCATGTCATAAGTTATTCAAGAAAGCGAGTTAATGTTAAATTTGAATATAAGATAAATAATAAAAAACTTTTACGAGTTGATGTAGTACGAGACTTGGGCATAATGATGGACTCTAAGCTTGACTTTGTTACGCATATCAACACAATTGTCAAAAAAGCCTATAGGCAACTGGGTATGATTTTGAGAGTGGGTAAACCATTTAATAGCATTATAACCTATAAAGTATTGTATTTCTCATTTGTGAGAAGTCATCTTGAGTTCGCTTGTTCCGTCTGGCACCCAATGTATAATATCCATGTCAGCCGATTGGAAAAAATTCAAAACAAATTCTTGAAAAATTTAAGTTTCAGGCTTGGGTATGAGTTCAGTGGCTATGCTAATGCAAGAAAGCGTTTTAATATTCCCTCCTTAGAATCTCGAAGAAATGTCGTGGATGCCTGCCTCCTCAATAAGATTTTAAATAATAAAGTGGACGCCCCTTCACTACTTGACAGTGTTTACTTTAGGGTACCTGTGAGGACAACACGTAATTTGTTTTCTGTACCTCGCTCTAAAACAAGGTATGCTCAAAATATTTTTCTGCGTCGTGCATGTACACTTTATAATAGCAAGTTGTTTGATATCGATTTGTTCAGTAATTCATATGCAGTCTTTAAGAAACGACTTCTGATACATTTATTGTAACTGTAACTGTATATTATTACTTGATATTTTTGTTGTGGTAATTTTAATTTTACTTATTTACCTATTAAAACTGTTTTTATTTTAAATCTGTCATTATCATTTATAATATCGCTTTCGTATCTTCTCCATCCTTACTATCAATATATTTCTTGATTTACATATATATATATTTTTATTTTTTCTAATGGTTTGGTGGAGACGATGTGTTAGCAAAATTGTTAATTATTGGAACTCTAGGTCTAATTTTGATTTAATCTGTTTCATGTATTTTTACTTTATGTGACTGTATGTTTCCAAAATAAAAAAAAAAAATAAAAAAAAAAAAATAAAAAAAAATTTAAAGATTACATATTTATGCCGTTTGCTGTATAAACTCTGGGCCCATGGAGTCCAAGTGCAAATATGTTTTTAAAAGACATAACACCGGTGACAAGAGGGCTGGCTCTTTCTTCGCCCAAAGAATCAGTATTGCAATTCAGCGGGGAAATGCAGCCAGCGTTCTTGCCACCATTCCATGCGGACGGGACTTATATCCCTATCCTTAGTATTAATATTAATTTAATTTTATATTTTGTAAATATTTTTTTTCGAATAAATGTTTATAATTTAGTCGTAGTTTTTTGGTACATAGTTTAAGTTTAGGTAAGTTTATTCATTTCTTCGAAGAGAAAGAACAGGCAGTATAAGAACAATTAAGAAACGATGCAATAGGAGTCATTAGAATTATACCCGCCACCAAAATATAATAATAAATATTTCCAGACAGGTCACACAGCGCCATCTAGTTTCCGTGGTAAGCAACGAGGCTTGTGTTACGGAGACTAGATGGTTGATAAACTACATATTATACTTCTTTTTTTTTTGTAAATATATACATATTATACATATAAACACCCAGACCGAGACAAATTATACAATGTACAACTTGCCCCCGGTGGGAATCGAACCCACGACCTGCCGAGTTCACGGCAACGTTTGTTACCACTAGACCACGGAGGCGGTATGCAACAAACCTTGAACTGTCTTCGTAGTATAGTGGTTAAGTCCATGGATTTAGAAGCTGGGTTCATTTCCTCGTCGGGACAGAATAATTTATTTGTCATATTTCTCGAGTTTGCTACGCTAGAGACATCGACGAGCTTGCCACATGTCATGGGCGTATAGTAAACTTGGCTAAATGTGCATCTGTAAAAAAACGTGGTTTATCACCACCCCAAAATGGATACGGTATGACTTTGAATGATACTTTACATGCAACAATCCTTTCACCTAAAACAGATAAAGTGCATAATGTATGGAAATAGAAAGAACCCGGGTATTAGTCGGAATACGACGGCACTCGAAGTGTTAATCACTTCTTGTATAAAATGAGTGAGTTTTTTATACAAGTATAGTCAAAATAAATCATTACATTGTACAATATAGATATGTTACTACCATCCTAAGAAAGAAAGAGAACGATAAATACAAACTTTTGCGATAAAATACGATGAAAAACCATTATTCACTTCATCTACTATGTGGTGTACGAATTTTCAACATCAACGCCCCTGTAACATAGTCCTAGACATCAACTTCTGGAGATGGCCCTTCCAGAAATTTCTGGAGATTTTGGCCTACACTCGCCACGTTTCCAGACGGGTTGGCGAGGGTCTGGTGTCAATTTTAATGTTTTTATGTTATCGTTTACACAAGTATTAGTGGAACCGGGACCGACGCCTTAACGTGCTTCTTGGTTTTCTCATTGGTACATTTTAGGGTTCGAACTTCTTTTTTCTTTTATTAAAAAAAAGCGTTTTTACAACTGAGCTACCACCGCGCTTCATAACAATAAAAATATTGAATAAAAACGTCGCTGATTAATGATTACTTAATAATAATAATAATAAATAATAGGTGATAGGCACTGATTATGATTAATTGCCCAGTCTGCCGGGGCGGGGAAGTATCCACCGTTCGAGCTGATAAACACAGTAAATTGTAGCCACAGATTTCGGGATCAGGCTCGAATTGCCGTCATGCCTAGTCAAGTAGTCAAGCCGGCATAGTGTTAAGGACTGATGTCAGTCATGAGTGTCTGACTCCAGGTGCCTCATGGACCTTGTGTACCACATACCATCAAGGTCACATGTCGTGCTTGTATAAATAAATAAAACGTCAGTCAAGCAAAAAACCGTCACGCCATTCTAACCCCGTAGAACGACGCGACCGTATAAAATCACGACCATGTAAACGGTTTCTTTGACACGCCTGCTGTGGTCTAATGAGAATTTTTCCTCATTTACTCTAGTGAAATGAGGGTAGAAATCTCTACGACCGCCCACAACTTGTACTACCCAGTATTAATTAGTGCAGTAGAATTATAACTGGGTTTTGTATAAAAAATATTGCATAGTTTTACTGCGTTTTTATATTATAACGGTGTACAAGAGACTTATATAGAGAGACCAGTCCCATTTTTACCCGACATCGCGACGCAAAGAAGGGTTATGTGGTTATGTATGTTTGCCCCTTTGTGGCACAACCTAACTTAACTAACCTAACCTAACCTAACCAAACGCGTTTACCGATTTTGATGATTCTCACGTCAATCGATTCGGCTTCTTCACGCGATTGTCACTGAAGATACGACATTAATTAAATTACATTATTGCGACAACCGGACGCCATATTGTGGAAAATAAAAAAAATTAAGTCGACGACCTATATTTATTATTTATTTATTGAAATACTTTAAGGCACTTAAAAATAGTACAAAAGCGATTTATAATGCCAACTAACCAGCTAACCTTGGGGATCGAGAAAGGTGATAGGCAGTATGAAAAAAAAAAGAAATTTTAATGATACAGTTAATAAGTTACTTAACTAATTTTAATATACTACACATTATACCTAAACACATAAACATACATACAATTACATACTAGTACATCATATACATTATAATAATAATAATAATAAAAAGCGTTTATTCATTAAATAAGTGGTACATCATAGATAAAAAAGAACTCTTTTACATTAGGTACACTATCAATTGTTGGTTTGATTCACTGATACCTATACCAGTTAACTGTCATACTGGTATCAGTGCTCTCACCGTTACAGTAAAGACACATTTTTAATATAAGCTTAGAGACCAAGATTAAGCTTCCAATTCCAGGAGAGCAAAAGGTGGTTGCAATCAAAGTATCAAAACGTTAGAGGAACTGGCTCAACTGGGTTGGAAGCAAAGTTTCATTACAATGTATTACATATAAAAAGAAGCACAAGAAAAGTAACGATTATAATAAATTAATTTAAGTTAGGTCTATATTTTATTTAAGTATATATATAAAAGCATAATAAATTAAAAATAATGTACTAGAATGTACATGTTTAGAATAATATAATATAATATAATATAATATAATATAATATAATATAATATAATATAATATAATATAATATAATATAATATAATATAACATAACATAATGTAATATAAAAATATATAATAATAGAATATAATTATTTGTACTAGTTTAACTTTATTTGTCCACGATTAAAAGTTGTTCAGTCTGAAGATAATTTAGAGGTTGCAACCACTTCCAAGTAACCTTCTTACATTGAAAATAATTAATTTCACCAATGTTCAAATGTTCATTTATCTCATTATATAAATAACCTTCAAGAAAAGGACTGAATCTGGCAAGAAAACTTGTTCTGCATCTGACAGTAGGACAAATTCTATTTTTACGTCTACTATCTTGAATAATATCTTTATCAAATACAACGTTTCTATAACTTAAATAAATACACGGTTATTTAAATAGTGTTTTATTCTGTTTCTCCAGGAACGATGTGGTTATTAAACGTTTAAAGACGCTGACAGACGGTGCACGTCTAATGCCGCAGATACAGTAAAGGAATCAGTGTGTCTGGTTATATTGAGTGGGGTATCATCGAATAGGTATTTCTAAATTACGTTGAGGTAGTTCTTTTATCTTTTTCATTAAAAATGACAATTTAGAATCTATAACGATTTAAAATTGGTTAGCAACCATTATCATTTAAATATCCATGTAAGTCCTATTTCTACCTTCCTACCTATAATAAAGTAAATATTATAATAATAGAATTCTTTATTGCACAAAAAATATACAAAATAAAAATATGTACATAGGCGAGCATAATACCATTAAGGTATTCTCTACCAGCTAACCTTTGGGAAAGTGATTCATTTATAGAGATTTTTTAAGTTAATGTAAATATATTGAATTAAATAATTAAGTACATAAAAATATAAATACTTTATTTAATACATATTACATAGATTCGACCTACACAAATACTTATATACCTAAATACAATCCATATAATACTTATAAAAATAAATAGAATAAATACTAATATGTCAAGATGTCGAGATAAGGGTTCATTTTGTTTTTTAAAGAAGTGTGAAAATAATAGTTTTTTTAAATACCTATATTATACAAATAGAGGTAGTCTGTTCCATTGACGAGCTGCAGACACGGTGAGAGAATCTGAATATCTGCTGGAAGAATTAAGAGAGGTAAGTTGGTTGTTGTGCGAAGAACGAAGAGAACGGGAGTAAGAGTCGCACAGATATTCAAAACGATGGCTCAGGTAAGTGGGCGTTTAAGGGTTATTGGGTATGCTGTAGATGAAAATAAGAATATGCAGAGATCTGCGAAAATATAAAAAAGTAAAAAAAAATAATCATCACGGCGGTATCCGAGTTGGATATATATATATTATATTATAACAGTCAGCGATAACTAAAAATACAAAAAAATAATAAAATAAACACAATTTAACCCCTTTAGGATCATACGCTTAAAAAAAAAGAGCAACTGTTTTCCTTGTTTAGCTGTTAAGGCACGCAGGGCCAAGAGTGAAAGAGAAACGGTTAATAGGGTTTTAGTCCGTAGACGCCTTGGGGTCTCCTTATGATGCCACACGGTGATGTGGGCATGAGACCTTCCGCGGTGGCCCTTCACGCTGGGGTCGTATCGTGTCGTGGTCGTGTTGTGTGTAGAAACAAAATAAATAAATAATAAAATAAAAATCATTTATTTCAGGCATTTGTCCATAGTGTTAGTAACAATACAATAAATTAAAAACTATGTTAGTAATAATATAAAATAAATCTTAGACCCATGTCCACTACTTGGGAAAATGTCTTCGGGCAAGGGTCAGTCTAATTGCCAGACGTCCGCAAAGCAACACCCATGGATCCCTGCAAAAATACAAATAACAATACTTATTTATGTACGACAATGGGATTAAATGCACTGTTGCACATAGCGGGAGTCAACCCTATCAGCAATAACATTCAGGAGGCTGTCGGTACTGGAGCGCAACCTGCAGAGCATCGTTGCAGTTAAGAAGTGTATACAGATTTAGCAAATTTTACTATATAGGCCATCTTGACAATTTGGCAAGATCGTCGATATGTTTCTAACGTATCAGACTCGCAAAAATATCACAAATACTTTTTTGTGTTTCGACCAGGAATATAACTTGGTACCTCAGTTACCGGCCCTGAAACATTTTTGACTTAATTTATTTCGTAAGACCGCAATATTTGCACCTTAAGGCAAATTAACGCTAACCTAACTCGTCATTAATTTTATTATGTCTCGGTCCCTTATGTATTAAGTCTATGACGATAAAGTGTGGATTTCGGAACAAAAGAAGTAATAAACTTAATGAGGCTGTATGCAGTTTCTTACTTTATAATTTTAAAATAATGCTAAGGCAATTAGGAACGTGTAAATTTTAATTATATCTAAAGGATTTTTTTTTAAATTTCTGAATTAATTTAATATATTTTTATTATTGGAAAAAATGCTTTTAAGGGCCTGTACGAAGATTTTATTTTGTGTATAAAGTATTTATTTAATATTTACCAAAATATTAACAACAAAAATGCAAAATTATTTAAAGTAAATATAAAAAAACGTTAATAAATGAAATAAAAAAATTACACATAAACACGAAATTGCGGTTTTAAATTATTATTATTTTTTTAAATTAAAATACTCAATTTTTAAGAGAAACAATATATAATATATATATATATATGTATTAAAAAATATACTATAAATAAAAAATAACCTTAAGTGACGTTCTATCGGAGATAGTCCCAAGAAGAAATAATTGCCAGCCAACTTATTTGGACAACTTCTTGGCCCCATGGTCCCATTGTCTCGGCCCCAAACGACGCAAATCGTAACCTGTACCGAGGTTCTCTTTGCGCAGCTTGAGGTTCTCAGCAGAAACCGCCGCACTTCCCGCGCTCGTCGAGGTTTCGTGGATGTGAGATGGGGCTAATGTTCTACACATGTATAATTGTTAAAATTATATAAACTCTTAATACAAATTGGAGCAAAACAATACGATAATAAAAATAATATAGTTGATACACAGTAGGTATTTTAATATTACAATATTTCAAATAGAAAATAAAACAACAGACTTGAATAAATATTTGAACATTGTCGAATTTATTGTTGTTTTTAAAACAATAATATTTTACAATATAATATAAATATTCAGCAAATCGTCCTCGAAGGATGCTATCAAAACAATTTCAGGCATCACGTCAAAGATGTATACCAAGTTATAAGGACGGGTCTCATAATGCAAAACCGTAGTGGTGCTAATATGCAACATCAATCTTTTTTTTTTTAATTTTCCTTTATTCCACGAAAAAAAATGCACAAAGGCAAAGATAAATTCCTACAAGGCATTTTCTAACATCTAATCATTGGGATACGCAAAAGGGTAGGTATGAAAGAAATTCTTTGACATATAAGTATTATTCATTATTTATTTAATATTATAGAAATATTTATTTTATTTATTATTCAAACACAGTATATTACAAGTATATATTTTTATGATCTGAGACGTTTTAACCATATACTTACCTACGTTCCCATATATTTATTATTTTTACGTACTCTACACCCATACTACTCTTCTGTCACTCTCCCATAGGTTAGCTAATAGAGAATAACTTCACGGTTTTTTTTATACTTGCACGACATGTGACCTTGCGGCCACCTGATAGTATGTGACGCGCGAGGTCTATTAATATTAGCAACTGCAATTAGATACTCATGACTTACATCAGTCTCTAACACTATCATCATAATTATAATGTATAACGCTTATATAATTAATATTTTCACGGACACAGTCAAGGTTAGAGCACTATAAGAGTTGAGAATTATATAATGATAGAAGCTGACGTAAATAATGGAATCAAATAATGACATTTACGCTTATAATAATGGAATACGGCTGCAGCAAAACTTACTAAGTATACCTGAAATTCATAGGTAATGAAACCTTTAGAATCGACTGATTAAGTTTGGAGTACAAGTTACAAATTAGGACCAAAAGTCCGTGAATAAATAATGACATTGTTGGACCGGTCATATAAATAAATGTCTTTGGTTTACATCATCGGGCTTTGTTTTCGTTTTAATTTAGAATTTGATACGTGAAAATATTTTACCAGTATCGTCATTTAATGGGTAACGAGAGAGATAAAGCATGGTGAGCTCAGTGACTAAAACATTTTCAACGATAAACCTTAGATTTGTATAAAATATGTCATAATAAGTTTGATTGCCGACAGATAGTAAATCTAATCAGTTACCTCATTCCCAGTAGCTCCGTACGTATTCGTGAACTATACCCCCACCGTCTATTTGCAGTTAAATATTGCCGAACTAACGCAGGTAAACGTATGCCACTAAGGCGAATTCTACAATCCTATAATGATCTCTTTCATTGTGTCGATCTCTTTGCATTGTCGCCTGTCTCTTACAGAAACCAGGTCTTGCAAATGTTAACTTTAGAAGAAAGAGATAATTAAAATGGTATATATCTAGCAGTTATATTACTGTACAAAAAGGTTGTTTTTTAAAATATTATTATGGTTTTAAAACAACTCATGGGTTACATTTACTTCTTTTAACATTTGGATTACTGAAGCTGGTTGTGCAGATATTAACACTGTTTGTAAAGCCAATTTATTGTGTATTCTCTCTCTGTACAATTGTTTGTAATCCTGTATATAATAAAATAAAAAAAATAAAATAAAACAAGCACGGTTAAGCCCGTTATTGTAGCGACGATTATGACATAATAAACAAGAAATTAATAAATTCGCCTCTGCTACGTTACATATTCGAACGTTATTTAAACGCCGTTTTTTTAATCTACTTATTTATTTCATAGTTATTCTTAAGTAAAATCAGGTTTCACGAACAAAATTTACAATATAAATTTTGGATATAAAAAAAGACATTTGTATTAATTTTAATTCGGTTTATTTTATACTAAATAAAAGAATTAAAAAAAAAATATGTAAAAAAACAACCATTTGCAAATTCACACTTTTCACTTCTTCACATTCGTTTAAGCTAGAATTATAATTCTTAATTACACGCTGAAGCATCGACCAATGAGAGTTAGGTCTGGGCTCCTTGGTGGCCAGCTAATATCTCCTCGGCGACTTATTTATTTATTAAGTAGGCACACAAAACAAATTTTAGCATTACAGTTTCTAAAAATAATGGATATAGTGTATAGACATTGCTAAAACTCAAAGCATGTGTACACAATATCAACCATGTATTATAAACAATCACGTATAACCGAGACTCACATATCACGATCAAATAAATAAAACATTGACTGAAGGTGCATTAAAAAGCCTTCGTAACAAAAGGGCATGTATGAAGAGGTTGATGAACGTCGATGAAGCGAAAGAGGTATGTCGTGATCGTGTCAAGTGGCGCTCAATTGTCTCTGCCTACCCCGCAAGGGATATGGCGTGAAGATGTGTATGTATGTGTATGTATAACGGTGTTTTTTTTTTAAGTTACAAGTAAATAAGTGTAACAAATAAAAGAGAGAGAATTAAACTATTTCAAAACAAATAAAGAAAAGAGACCAATCTTATTATTCTGTCAGGGAATAACTCGTGAATAGCAGCCAACGAGTCATTTGTAAAATGTGAAGTGGATGAATCTTCCTGAAAAAATGTTTTAAGGTTGTAGCTGATAATATAAAGCGCTAGAATAACTGTTGAATCCGTGCTTACCTCACTGGCCAATGTACTGACACAGTCTTATCATGCTGAATTTGCCTTGCTTTTGCTTCGATTGAGACGTACTGGTCTGGAAGCGCTGGTTTCACCTTCCGTCGCTTTTAAGTTCAAATGTCATAAGATTTACAAAGGAATTCAAGAGCCTGGTATGTGGCCGAGCTTTAGTCTTTGTTCGTTTAGGCAGCTTTTCCACCTGACATTCTTAAAACAAAAGTTGACGTTAAAAAAACTGCCCCCCCCACCCCTAGTACGGGCTGTGATAAAACTCGTAACTCTAAAAAAGCCGTTATAAATGTGAAAGTGTCTAAGTAATTTGGAGCGACAATATAGTAAGCAGGGGCTATACTATAATTTTTTTAAACACTTTATTAATAAACACTAGTCGTGCTATATTCAAGAACGGGGTGTACAAATATTATCTTTAACTTAAACTATTTATTTTACTTCTATTGTATTGCCACTCTCTTCATTCACACTTTCACAACGAGCGACGTCTACCTTTGTCCCGCTTCCTTCATCACATGATTAGTTTTATTTTGTATGTATTATTGTATATATTATGTATACAACCTATTTACGTATTTGTATATGTAATAGTAAGTATTATTTTTATGTATTTGTTTTATAAATTGTTCTTTTATATCTATTATTGCACCTACTTCCCATGAAAACTGTCCTGATGTCCTTTGCCTTGCCTCCGTGATCTAGCGGTTAAATCCGTGGATTTAGACTCGGAGGTACCGGGTTCGATTCCTGGTCGGGACACAAAAATATTTATTAATGAAAATAAATACATTTAATTAATAATTTATTTGTGATATTTCTCGAGTTTGGTACGCTGGAGACATCGACGAGCTTGCCGCTTGTCATGATTGGCCTATAGTAAAGTTGGCTAAATGTGAATCCGCTTATTTATAAGCGTGGTTTCTGACAACCCCGAAAGGGAAACGGTCGTGATGGTACTTTACTAGTACTTTTATACAAAAATAAAGCGTGTGTGGTTGAAACAATAGTGTATAAAAATCTAATTAGTAAAGAGTACTCTACGCATTCTTACATCGCCCAGCTTCTTTGCATGTTTTGGTGGAAAACCATCCTAAGTCTTTGTTCGTTTATTCGGAGCTATTTTGTGAATGTCACATACCCTTTTGTAGCTTTAAATTTCTAAACAATGTGTAAACAATTCCTTTGGTGCTAGTGTCTGCGATTTTCGTTTGGGGTAACGTAAAATTTTATCCTTTTCGCGACACACTCTGTGTTTTTCCTAATCGTATGTATTTATAAATAAAATAAAGGTAGTTCGAGGCATGTTTCGTCATCAAGATACCATTGCATAGAAGTACTCGGCCAAATTTTATAAATTAATTAAAAATTAATAATAATTCTTAATATTTATATTTAAATTATTTAATTTTATATTTATTCTTAATTGACACGGCCCTTTTACAGCCACGAATATTAATTAACATTAATGCTATTAGAATATAAGATGACACGGCCCATTTACAGCTATGAATTTATGTTTAATTGACATATCATTATTATTATTTAGATTATAATATATATAATTTTTTTTTTCTTTATATATTTATAAATTATCTGACATATGTATATAATTTCTATACATCATAATTATTAAGTATTTGGAATGTAAACTGACACGGCCTCTTTACAGCCACGATCTTATTTAAGTAGTTTCTAAGTTAGTTAGTTTTACTTGCTTGTAGCAAATAAATATGGATTATTGCCTGTTTACGGTCCAACCATTATTACCACTTTGATTAGTACATATGTTTTGATAATTGTATTGATTTAATTAGTTCTGACTGTATCCAAGTAGTTTTGAGGGAACCAATGGAAATAAATTATTTTGATTTGATTTTAGATTGATTTTTTTTTCGGGATACTAGGTACATTTGCTACCTTTCAACACTTTGACCCTGGCTCCTAACTGTCATGGTTATAAAAATATATACTTTTTTATACTAGCACGACATGTGACCTTGACTTCACCTGATGGTAAGTGGCGCGCAAGGTCCATGAATGTTAGCAACTGGAATCAGACACTCATGACTGACATCAGTCCCTAACACTACTGGGCATGACGGCAATTCGAGCCTGATCCCGAAACGTGTGAATACACTGTACTGGGTTTATTGGCACGAACGGTGGATACTTCCGCTCCCCGGCAGACTGGGCAAATTCTACTATCAGTTCACCTACCAACTATTTGTTGTTTTTGTTAAAACTATGTGCCATTTGCAATGATGTCAAATGCCAATTTTTACTTTCAAGGAGAACTAATATTGTAAGCTTGCCATGGTGAATTTTATATAAAAATAACACCGCTTAAAACAAGATTTATTTTCAATTACCCATCATCCCGCATAACGGACCGTCTCTAACCAGCTTTAGAATCACAACAGCTGACTTGAGGTGACAGTTTAGCTTTAAGTGAACAAATTGCAAATTTATTGCTCAAAATCAAAACGTAATTGAAATATATCAACTAAATTGCCTGTCATTAGTTTAATCCGAACTTATATTGTACATTATAGATAACAACAATGAAATTAGTCGGGGCTACCATTTAAAATAATTTATTGGGCCCAATCGTCTCGGTTAAACGACTTATGCCCGAGATACACGAGCCTAGTTTTACAAAGCTAGAAAATTCTTAGCTAGTTATGATAGTGTTCTTCTGGCAGATGTTCAGATACTTTTACTGTACAGTGGGACAGACTACCCCTCGCTATACGAAAAGCAAAACAAGACCGCATAACATGACAATATGTATGATGTATCTTATATATATATATATATATTGTGTATGTATATTATATAAGTATAAATTATATTATTATTTTTATATGTATTTTATTGTTGTATGATATATATTTATTGTTTATTTAGTTGATAAGTATTTTAGTTAGTAATTTTAAATCATAGTTTCTAAATATCCTTATACACATGCACCCACACTTTCTTCTCACTCTCCCAAAGGTTAGGTGTTAGAAAATGCCTAGACATTAAGCTCGCCTATGTACATTGAAATGTTTTTTTATTTTTTTGTCCAATAAAGAATTTATCTATCTATCTATAGTAAGTTCTTTGAAAACAGTTCTCCGAACACACTTACGTTTTGCGTTTACTGTTATCTATGACCGAACCACTTTAACCTTAATCATCGCGGTCCCACTTCAATTGTGTGTGAAGGTTTTTAAGCTACCCCACAGATTACAGTATTTTTGTTGTTTATTTATCATAACCTTACCTCTTATGTTTCAATGTCCCAAAGGTTGATTGGAAGAGAGTGCCTATAGGCATTATATGCGCCTTTTGTTTATTTAACAATAAAGTTTTTAAATAAATAAATAATAAATAAAGGCAGAATTTTGAACTCTGAGCGGAAAATGTAGGTATGTGCTGCGCCTTAAGGTTCATATGGGAATTAAGTCGTCAAGTTAATCCGTTTATCAAAATATTGTTCGAAGTGTCACACACATTTTTTTATATATTTAGTTAGCCTACCTACTACTTACTCTGGCATACATAACTAGTAATCTAGTACGCTGTGATAGTCAAACTGTGAAAGACTGTCCTTTAATTCAAAAGCCGCGGTTAAAATATTCATATATTTAAATATACATTTGTCAGTTACAATGCCACTATTCCAGTACCCAGAAGATCACGTTAAGCCCAGCCCAGTTTCACTTATACTAACTTTTGGTATAATTAGGAATTTAACTAAATAATTCGGACTTTTCGTTTTTTTATATTAGCCCGAAAAGTTACGCTGATCTCACTTGTTGCAAGTGGCGCGCAAGTTCTATTAATGAGAGGAACTGGAATCAGACACTTATGACTTATATTAGTCCCTAACACTTGCCGGCTTGAAAAGTGAGAGAAGCCAAATTCTACAGAAATAATGGTTTGTAAGGCCAAAAAAAAAAAAAACTTAATTTAGATATAAGAGTATTATTATTATTACTTGGCTAATATTTATATTTAAAATTATTAATTGTGTCGATTATATAAACAAACTGTATATGTTAATTAATTAAGGAATAAAAGGCTTTATTATTATTATTATTATGAGGCCAATTTTCACTGGGGTTTAAGCAAGCTTTACCACATAGTAGTTTCGTTAAACTAGGTTCATGTATCCCGGGCATTAAGTCGGTACAATCGTGGACAAAGCGAATCTTAAACAGCGGTTTAGAATCTTTAATGGACGGGATGTATTTCAATGGTCTGTTTATCTTCTAGAAGTAGGCGGATAGTTTAGTTTAGGCTTTCGAGATTTATAGCATGGATTAAGTTTAGCTTAGATTACATATGTCTGTTGGCTTGGACCAAGTTTATGGAGCTGATTTTCTTAACCCCAGTTTCTCAAAGATTTAATGAAGTCAAATCATCGGATATTTATTTATTTATTCATTTACTTATTCCACTTATTTTACAAATATATATTTACATTCAAATTAATACCCTAGCCAATTACGAAACAATATTTTCACTAAACATATAGTATGTGCGGATTATTAAAATTTAAACTATTAAAAAATAAACATAAGAATAAAAATAAAAAGACAATATTAAAAAAAAAAACATCTACGCATCATTATGTAAGTGTATGTATATGTGAATGTGTATTGTCAGTGAAGGTGTGTGAAGGTGTAACTTGTAAGTGTGAAAGAGTGAATGAGTATATATATATCGCATAAAACATATTCTGGGGAATTAAGCCTACACTCGCTACGCTGGTCAGTCGGGTTGGCGAGGGTATGGTGTAAATTTAAATGAGAAATAAGTAACCATTCCACAGACTCTGAGGCACGGGAACGGTGGTATTGTAAATCTATGAGATCAGCGTTCTTAAAACCAAGCCACCACGGCTCTTAATTACGTACTAATAAATAAATAAGTAAAGATTTACACGCCTGCTTTAGCTAGAATATGAGTAGACCTGACTAAAGTTTTGTGACCACTGCACTGTATTTATTGCAAATAAACGATATTTCATTTCATTTAATTATAAGTTATGTTATTGGCTTCTAGAGTGGGACGAACCTTCGCCAGATGGACAGATAGTAAAGGAATAATTTTTGCAGGCTTGTGTAAATTAAATCTGTGGATTTATTTACGCTTCTGAATGTAAGTGGTTTTTTTTCGATCGCTCTGTTGTAAACTCAGTAACTCTTTTTCTGCTTCAATCATTGGTATTTTCTCGATTTACATTGACTTTATATAAGGGTCTAGGCATCAAAACTTATCGTGTTTGTCGCTTATTAAAGCATTATAATATGATTTTAATAGTTGTTCGCGCCGATCGCGGTTATTCGATCAATTTTGGATGCTTAGGCGTTATTGTGATTCGTCAGTGCATAAACAGACGTCCTAATTTGTTACCCTTGTCCTGTCTCTTTCTCGCCGCTTCCTTTCTATATTACCTATCCTGCTTACTAGTCCAAAGGCCGCGAGAGCTACATACGCTGGTAAGCTAGAGACAACGAGGAGCTAGAGCTAAGAGCTTGTCATGATGAGCCTATAGTAAAGTTGGCTATATGTGAATCCGCTTCTTAAAAGCTTGGTTTCTTTACAAAAGGAATGTAGAGTTTATCGGTGGATACATCCCTGCCCCGGCAGACTGGGCAAATTACCACCATCAGTCCGCCTACTACCTATTTGTTCTCGTTGATGTCAAATGCCAATTTTTACTTTCAAGGACTAATATAATAATGATTATAATAAATTATTTATTGTACAAAACCAAAACAAGTACATAGGCGAGCTTAATGCCGTAAATGCATTTTCTACCAACTAACCTTTGTGACTGAGATATGTAATAAGCGGGTGCAGCAGGAGAAAAATGATAGTTGAATTTATTTATCACTATATAAAACACACATTAATTACAAACATATAGTACTTATATATAAATAAATGTCCTACATAAACAAATAAATATATAACTAAATATTGCAAGCTGGCCATGGTGAAATTTATATCCACCGCTTGAATCACTAAGTGAAAATGTTTGTAGAATGCCTGGTTCTTGCATATAAGTAAAAAATACAGTATTTTTATATGTTCGCTTTTCAGCAATGAATGTTTGTGTTGATCCGATTAGATTCAGTTTGAAATGTTTTTCCAACATAATCCTTATACACATAGGTATTCCAATTTGAATCAAGTATGCAGAAATGAAGCAGAGGTTTACCTAAGTGTGGTTACTGCTCGTGTGTGCACAATGCTTCCCGCCGTCCGCCATCCAACACACGAGGCGTCAATGGGAAGACCATCAGGTTTTAGTCGGTGCGAGCTAACATAACCACTTGGGTAGTAGGCATTTCCTGATGTAAAAAAAAGGGTTTCGTCACTAAACAGTAGATCTTGGGTCTAGCCAAGTCGGCCATCCCTGGGCTAGACACTTTGCCTTCCATGTCACCACATTCATCATCCACCAGGAAACGACAACACAAGAATACAACATTGACGTTTAGTAGATTTACCGCGATAATTTGTGAAACAGTATATAAACTGAAAATTCTAATTTAGATTTTATTATCTGTAAATTTAATATATTAGATTTATCAATTTATTTCATTATTCAATATAAAACAGTCATAAGAACCTTTTTGTGTTTCGAACTTTATTTATTATTCATTTGTGCTTTTTGGATGAAAATAAAATGTATCTTCACGACTGTAATCATGTCAAAAATTATTCTTTAAATCTAGGCCTAGACGAGCATTCCACTCCAGTCAATCCGCGTGTAATATTTTAGGTCCATTATTTATCGACACACACGGTCGCTCCATTCCACGCCGTCATTTCCCGTCATTCTACGACCTTAGTGCTGTGATATCAGCATAGTGTGGCTATTGCTATGGAAGATTCGCAGATAGCAGAAGACTAACAGCTTAGCAAATTCCAGTGACCTGTTAATGTTTAATCTGACTGAGACCTATTTTTATGTTGTTTTCATCAATGGATAGAGGGGATCTCGAGGAAGATTTTAGTATATAATTTGTAAAGTTTTTGTATACATTATCGATATTTGTTGAAGATGTCGAAAAAAAATCAGCCGTCTTGGAGCTTTGAACGAAAACGCTGCCTAATCCCGTTGAGAAATAACAAAATAATGTATGGTGGAATTGTATATCTTATATAGGTCTACAGGAAAGTCCATAATGGTATATGTCTATATGTTAAGGATAACATACTATAACCATTTTAATACTTTAAGTAATGGGCAATTATAAAAAAAGCGGTAATTGGAAAGCTATTTACACAAATTCAATTCAATGTATTTATTTCAATATGGTTCACATTGTAACTACTGAATATTGTCAGATACAGTTAGTTTACGAAAAAACTAGATTAATAGACGAGTAAAACAGATAATTATATATATATATATATATAATTATATATATATATAATTTAATGACCGCCTCCGTGGTCTGGTGGTAACAAACGTTTCCGTGAACTCGGGAGGTCGTGGGTTCGATTTCCACCGGGGGCAAGTTGTACATTGTACAATTTGTCTTGGTCTGGGTATTTATATGTATAATATGTATATATTTACAAAAAAAAAGTATAATATGTAGTTTATCAACCATCTAGTTTCCGTAACACAAGCCTCGTAGCTTACCACGAAAACTAGATGGCGCTGTGTGACCTGTCTGGAAAATATTTATTTATTTATATATATTATTTTTTTCTTGACCAGAATTGAACCTGGTTCCTCCGCGTCTCAATCCATAATCTTAAAAAGAAGTTTGCGTAGGTAATAATTTATTTATTTGACTAGCTATAAATTGAAAAATCGTGTTGATTCTCCTTCGGGATCGTAGAACTTTTTGAGACTTTGAAATGTGAAGAAATACACTAAAAGATTTTAACAAGGTCACCTAAGTTACTTTACTTCTCCCAAAATAGTTCTCTTTTAGTGAAAAAGTAGAAACTACATTATTTTATCATAGTTTATTTTGCTGGGTGTGTTGAGCTTTGGGATTTTTTTTAGATATAGTAATCCCATAAAAAAAACACAAGAAACCCTTTGAGATATAACAAAATAATGTATATATACTAAGTCATCTCAGACCCCCCCTTCCGGGGGAAGACGGGAATTTGTAACGAGGTGTTGGCCTCCTAACAAAAATAGCATTCGCTGCACGTAACTACGGACAGGGCGTGGGAACCTTTATTATAGGTTAAATTTAATACGAGCGGGCGCGGCGGAGGCCGCGGAATGTCACCGTGATCAGGCTATCAAATCGCGCGCCAAGCGCCGTGGAACCTCGGGAGGTCTAGCGTGCAGAGGGGCCAGATCTCTCACGAGTGGAAAATTTGACCACTCTGCCCGTGCGAACATTCCCTTGGCTAGACGGCGCACGAAC
Source organism: Tinea semifulvella (assembly GCA_910589645.1). Taxonomy (NCBI): domain Eukaryota; kingdom Metazoa; phylum Arthropoda; class Insecta; order Lepidoptera; family Tineidae; genus Tinea; species Tinea semifulvella. The sequence continues at coordinate 5,633,776 of OU342608.1, read as the reverse complement.
TCGTCCAGTGTTTCCATCCGCAGATCGCGGAGAATGACGTCATTTCTCACATAGCGCGTGGCGCCGACAATGGTACGGAGCGTGAGGTTCTGCTGAACCTGTAGCTGGCCTCGTTGGGCCTGAGATGTTAAGGCGTACCATGCCAGAGCGGCGTATGTGAGACGAGAGCGAATGTAGGCTTTGTATGCAGAGCCAATGTGGATGCAAACACTGGACGTAGTTTGGCTCGGGCCAAACGTGTCGTGTTCACGGTGACTTTCACGTGGTCGCTCATGCTGAGGCGTCTGTCTATCGTGAGCCCGGGGTACTTGACCTTCGGAGCCCATGACAGATTTTCGCCATACAGCTGAAGAGGGGAGACTGAGAGAGCTGCTGCTTGCCTCTCTACTTTGAGCATGATAGCTTGCGTTTTCGCCACATTCACCGACAATCTCCACTTGTCTAGCCATTCGGGGAGCATATCGAGACAGCGCTGCATCTTCGTCGCCGCGTACTTCTTATTCACAGAAGAAGTATAGTACGCGGCGTCGTCGGCGAACAGCGCTAGCTCGACCCCCTCCGCCAACGGTATGTCGTCGGTGAATCTGGCGTAACATAGAGGCGAGAGGCAGCTCCCTTGCGGGACGCCGGCTCGTATGGGACGTGGGGAAGGGAACACGCCCTCCACTGCCACGTGAAAACTTCTGCCTTCTAGAAAGGATGCCAACACTTTTGTTACCCTAACAGGGGTGGGGGATGTAGAGATCTTCTACAGGAGCCCGTTGTGCCAGACCCTGTCGAAAGCCTTTTCCATGTCCAGAAATACTGCAGCCGTGACATGCTTCTTCAATGAAGAAGCCGTCACGTGGTGCAGCAGCCTGGTCAATTGCAAGGTGAAAATGTATGGTGGAATTGTGTATCTTACATAGGTCTACAGTTTTTTTTCTTTTTCTATCGACGTGTTTGGATTATAATGCCACGAGCGACTCCAAGAAAAGCATCAAATTCTGCAACATTTGGAATTTGATAATAACCTCATTAACTCATAAAATAAAAGATAAAATGCATCAGACTTGGCTGTATGGTCTAGATCCTTTGCCTTCTTTATCAATGAAATGGAACAACAACAAAAAAGGAGTTCTTCGCGCCATTTTGCGTGGACATGTCATGTGCACGTTTTTGTTTTGTAAATTAATTTACTGTCGATATAATTGGTCAAAAGTAGTGTTGTTTTGTTTAATAATGTGCTACAATGTGAATAATTATGGAAAACGATAAATTGGACTTTAAATACGGGGCACAAGTTGCAGTTTTTTTTTGCGGTTTCCCCGCGCTGTCAACTGCCATATTTTACCCGAAGTATAATAGCTCACTATGATGACGCGAGTGACTCCAAGAAAAGCATCAAATTCTGCAGCATCTGTAATTTGATGATGACCTCATTAACTCATAAAAAAGAAAGATATATTACGTCAGACTTGGCTGTATGGGCTAGACCCTTTGCCTTTCCTATCACCTCATTCATCATCCATAGAGATAAAAAAAAACAACAACAAAAATAAAACTCCTCGGTAATTGTAATCAAAAATATTAATTAAAATGTGTTCCATATTCTGTCATACATATAAATAAATAAAATATATTTCTAATTAGTAGAATCCTGGAACTCATCACCTATTCAAAGCTTTGTATTCGTAATTGTGCAAATTACTATCACATGGCACTATTTTCTGTTCAATACGAAATCTGTTTTATATTTTGGAGTTTAAAATGAAACCTTGCATTTCTGAATAAATATTTCCATAGTCCATTCCAAACGATGTCCCATTTAAAATGGATACGCGGAGATCATCGTAAATTACCACTTCATCCCATTTGCAGTCGAAACGATGGGTTCTTGGTCCGAGGAGGTTCTGGTGTTCTCTTGTGAGCTTGACCCTTAAACAATAGGCAAGTAAGTTTTATTCGAAGTAATATACAACCAGTATAAAATAATTACAATATAAAAGCTACCTAAATAATAAAATTAAAAATAAACTAAACTATAAATAAAAAATGTCCTCTAGAGACTTCCCATCCGAGACTCCACCACCCAAGGAGACTGGCAACATTTCCCCTCTGTATAGCGAGGCTAATACGTTGGCAGAAATAATTGCCAGCCTTCCTGTCTCCAGACCTTTCTGTCAGCCGCTTTGACAACTCCTTGGCCATGCGCCTCGCTGACGGTCCCCATGAGCCCATCGTCTCGACCCCAAACGGCGCAAACTCGTAACCGGAACCAAGGTTGGCATATTTGCGCAATTTGAGGTTCACCCTTTAAGTCACCTTTTAAGTCTTTACAGCTGCTTTAATTATTTTAGTAATTAGCTTTATATATATATATATATTTTTTTTTGACATACCTATATAATTATTATTATTATTATTTTTGACAAGGCCATTTTACAGCCGTATAATTTTGTTTTATTTAAATATAAATGTTTCTTTTTGATTTTATTTTGCTTTTGTTATATTTCCTTTGACACTGCTTTAACCTACAGTTATGTTCCTTGCCTTGTATACTCTCCAGGCAGGACAAATGTGTTGTACTTGTGTTTGTAACCTTAGACTTAGCCGAATTCCGGTGGGAATGTATGGCGGTACGTAAAGAATAAGAATAAGTAGAGAGGGTCAGCGTTGCCAATCAGCGGGGGGGAGGAGGGGGGAATGCAGCGAGTGTCCTCTGTGACACTACGCCCATAAGACGGTTATAATTTTTGTTTTATTTGTAGTGTAGTTTATTTAATTTATAATTTGTTTAATTTTATATTATGTAATTTATGTAAATTTTATATTATGTTGTTTTCTATCTGAAATATTTGATAAACAAATCATTTGCAACGACATAATCACAAATATAAGTTCCAATCACATAATAAAACTTATCCAAAATTCTTACAAACCTCCGAATTAAGATTGAAGGTCCTGACAAAATTAATCTTGTCTTCCGAGGTGTTGACGAGCTGTTTTGACAATGCCTTTTAGGTTTTTTATTTTTTTATTGTCCTAGCGGCTTCGGTGTGTAGATCCCTTAATCGCTTAATAGACACGAAAAATCACAAATACCTACGAAAAAGAAACGCACAAAGAAAAGTTTTGTGAAGACAAAAAACACAAACATCTGACGATCTTAATAAAGAGAGAAAACTTCATGACTTTTTCCGCTTTTGTTCGGCAAGAGACAATCTCAGCAACTACTGAGACGACTTCTTAATAAATGAAATCTGTCAGCGGTAAAATAAAACATTGTTTAAAAATTACTACGCCAATAAGTTAATCACACACAGCCCCTAAAACACAGAGACCTAATAATAATAATAATAATTTGGTCTATACTCGCCTCTATTCAACGAGGTACGCGGCTTTAGGTACCCTCCCAGGTGGTAAGCCCTTAGTTTAATTTGTAGAAGAAGTATTATTTATTCGAAGTAATATACAAACAATATAAAAGAATTAAATTATGAAATAAAAATTAAAACTAAATTAGAAAACTAATTATAAATAATAATACTCACCCATGATTTGTTCATGTGGCAGTGTGTCAAGAACACTTGCAGCGTTCCCCCGCTGCACAGCAATGCTGATTTGCTGCGCGAGAAAACTGCCAGCCCTCTTATCACGCATTAACGAGGCGCTTAGACAACTCTTTAAAGAACTTCTTTGCACTTGGCCCCCACGGACCCATTGTCTCAAGACCAAAAGGCACAAACACGTAGTCGTTGCTAATCGACTCGTATTTTGCGACTTTTGGCCTTTGCAGCCAAGTCAGCTGCAGCCCCGGCCCTGGCAGAGGTGCCCTGGAGGTGAGACCTAGCAAGGGTGTCGACGCAAGTAGCGTCCCACACTAATGCTCGTCCCATCGACCAAGGCACCAAGGTCAATCCACCGGGTCTTTTACCGTCACCGCGAGAGATCCCAGACGGTTCGAGAACCGACGGGATTCCGGCAGTAACCAAAGCCCGATGGATCACATTGTTAACAGAACCGTGGCGGAAACGACGACCGGCACTTTTGAGACAAGACAGGCCGTGGTGGCCGAACTGATCAACGTTGCTGCCACAGGAACAAATATGGGGAACGCATATCCTCTCCCCTAAGCGGAGGGACATGGCGATCCTAAGTGTGTTATTGTCCAACAATATAGCATAGGTATTTTTAGTATAGTTTTATTTATAATTTTGTTTACGTACATTTGTCATAAAACTAAACTAAAAATACATATGAAATTTAAACTATTCTACAAAATAAACTAAGGGCTCACCACCAGGGAGGGTACCTAAAAATCTCCCCGCATCTTTAGGTTGTTATGGCATTTGGGATCGCCACACTCTTGAAAAATTCGTTTACCCAGCTCTTTTATGAATTTGTGGGTATCAAGAGAATATACCACCATTGTTTCAACCCCAAATGCCACAAAGTTATAATTTTGTTTAATGCTATTATATTTGATGTGCTTTTTAAATTGAGGAAATGTGTCAATCGGCAAAGGTATATTTATAATTGTTTTAAAATAATCAAATCAAATACCTATAAACTAAACCTAGATAATAAAATTAAAAATAAACTAAACAAAACCTTAAATTAAATAAACTAAAAGATAAACCTAATTAATATAAAAACTAAATACTTACAAATATCTTGATTATAATCTACATGCCATCGAATCCAGGAGAAGATGAACCTAAGGTTCCGAGGACTCCGGCGACGTTGCCTCGATGGATGGCAACACTGATCCTCTGAATAAGATATTCCCTACTCTGAGGATCACCTGTTGACGCTCGGATGGCAACGCTTATGTCGCGTATTAAAGATTTAGCGTCCTCAGACCAAGGGCCCATCGTCTCTACGGCAAATGGCATTAATGGTAACGGTTTGCCAACTCTATGTACTTATTACGTTTGCCATTTGCAGCCAATTCAGCCGCTGCACCTGCTCGTTTTCGTGTCGCACCAACACGACTAGCACAAAGGGTGTCAGTACACGTCGCATCCCAAACCAAAGACTTACCTTGTTTATAAGGCACGAGGGTTAGCCCATCTGGTCTTTTCCCATCGCTGCGAAATATACCAGTTGGCTCTAATGTTGATGGGTAATTTGCAGAAGATAGTGCCTTTTGAATGATTAAATTTAAGGATCTATGGCGGGTGAAACGGCCTGCACTTTTTGAACATGATAAGCCATGGTGACCAAACGAATTATTAAACGATATTATTAATTAAATTAATATTTAGTTTTTTTATTTATGTTTTTGTATCTTACTTTGAATAAATTATTAATTAGGTTAAAATAACTTGTCCTTACAACCGAGCCACCACCGCTTTATACAATATATAAAAACATTATTTACCTAAACATTTTTTTACCTATTATTCTATTTTACCCTCGTCTATCACAACCAAAAACGAATTGTTCACAGCACAAACTTTGAAAATTTAATTTATGATAACCACAGCTTAGAGGCAAAAAGTTGAAAGTATTATTTAGTATTACAAAGCCAAAATATTTGATAATGTTTGGCGAACTTAGAGAAGTTTTAAATCGTTTACCTTTGTGGTGGTTTGGGGCATTTACCTACCTTTTATAAATATAAAATATGTGATTACAGCTAGCTTGCATGAACGCGGCGAACGAGTGCCTCCACTCCGTAGCCACGACTCAGACTTCAACAGTGAGATAGAGACGGTTTATAGGGTTTTAGTCCGTAGGCGCCTTGGGGTCTCCTTAGGAGGCCTCATGGTGAGTCGGGCATGCGTCCTCCCGCGGTGGCCCTTCAGGCTGGGGTAGTATCATAGATGATTTATCGATTCACCGTTTATAAAAAAATGTGATTACAGCAAACTATTTTTATAATAATATATATATATAATAATTATTATTATTGTAATGATTTTTTATTAACCAAAATAAAGAGTAAAAAATTTAAAAAAAACCTTAAAATAAATAAACTGTAAACATGGGGTTCCCTGGCCTCCATAAAAAGTTAACTTGCGTCATGGAGACCAGTTGATTCCCTACAATTTGTGATAATAGTTACCTACATCAAAATATCAATAAACAAACTTAATAACTAAAACCAATAGTACGTATAACTATCAAACAAATGCTACTGCAAATATACAATAATACATAAAATGCAGGTAGTTTAATATATTTATAAACATAACTTTGAAGTTGAGAATAAACACCAGCCGAACTCTATAATTTAAACTACATCGATGAGCAAGGTACATGATACAAGAAGAAGCGTAAAGACAGACAGACAGTGGGGTCGTCCAGGCCCGGATGCCTAATAGGCCTGGGCAGGATCTCAGCGGGTAACCACCCGCATTCATGCACGTTACAAGTATAACAGCGTTCGTGTGGCTCACGAACCCAGGGGGCTAGGTTCGACTGCTTCAGCTCTCTTCCAGGAGCACTTCTCTAGGAAGTGGTCTTCCGTTGGGGGGCTCTGCACAAGACGGAGCGATATTCTGGAGATGCTTTAAGTGTCCGTTGTCGGCCCGATAGAATTCCGACGAAATTCGGCCGACGATAAATTCCTTAATAGTAGGCATCTTCAATTCTCGAGCTATGACGGAATTACGCACGAACCACGGCGCTCGGGGAATCACTCTGAGCGTTATGTTCTGCTGACTTTGGATCTTGTCCCTGTTGGTCTTGGCCAGAAGGTGGTGCCAGGCTGGCGCAGCATAGGTGAGACGAGAACGGATGAACATCTTGTAGACCTTCAACCTGAGCGGCAAGCTGGAATTCATAATAGGACGTAACATGGCTTGAGCCACCTTCGCCTGATTGATCATTTCACCCATTGTCAACATCCTGTTAATGATGAAGCCCAGGTATGTGATGGTCGGAGTCCAATCGGTGTTCTGTCCCCGAAGGTGCAATGGTGTAATCATAAAAAAAATGTGCCAGTTTTAGCAGCGCTACTACGGGTTCCCGCAGAACTAGCGTAGGCGGCAAAAATATTTTTTTTTGTTATATAGAGCATTCCTTATAATTGATCAATGTATTCATTTCGAAATTTACTGTACAAAAAAAAGTACAAATTTATATCTAAAATAAACGATACCTTAACCATTATATAATGTTTTGCAATTAATAAAAAAGTATTATCACGGGGCAGTCAGAAACCATGAGCGAGTTCAATTAGCCAACATTACCATCATGACCAAGTGTTTTGTGTTTTGGAATTGAACTGCAATATAATTGGACCAAAATACTTGTCCTTCTTTAAAATGATTAGCTTCATCAATTACCAATTAGTGTTGAAACTTGGAATGAGTACTATAAGTTCGACGTAACTTCATCGCCTCCTATAGGAAACGACTGAAAGGCGAATATTATGGTCCAACAAATCTTCCGCAGCACGGGTATTGTATAAATTTATAGTAACTTAGTCTAATGGTTAAGGCTCAGTCGCTATCCCAAGACACCATTCTTCTACTCTCTATTTCCCACACACGATGAACCCGGCAAGGAAATTAATCTTCTTCTATCCATTTTTCTCAGTGTTTACATATATTGAGGGATGCTTTCTGTCTTAAGAGCGTTTAGCGCTAACCCCTCTGAGGTACATGATAGAGCATGTTTATAAAGATTATTCAAATAATGTAAATAAATACTTACATTTAATTAATATTTAATTTATTTGTGATATTTCCCGAGTTTGGTACGCTTGGAGACATCGACGAGCTTGCCACTTGTCATGATTGGGCCATAGTAAAGTTGGCTAAATGTGAATCCGCTTATTTATAAGCGTGGTTTCTGACCACCCCGAAAGGGAAACGGTCGTGATGATACTTATACTTATTACTAAGTGTATTTTTGAGAAATGTAGTGTACTAACTTTCTAGAAAATAAAATTACGGACATATTAGATGTAGTATAGTCTTAAAAAGAGAACTGTCATTTATGTTGAACTGATTGACAGATTGTGATCATGTCATTAGTTATAAACATGTAAAAAAAGTAAAGTATCATCATTTAGCCAACTTTACTATAGGCCAATCATGACAAGTGGCAAGTTCGTATAAATGTATATAGCCCATGTATAAATTAAACGAACTCAAATTTGCAACCGACTGGAATCTGTTTGCAAACCTAATAATAAATAAATAAATAAAGTACACTTAGACTTACATAATTTTTAAAACATGCTGTATTGTGCGAGCTAGAGGGATTCACAAGCGCTAAACGATCTTAAAGTGATGAAGGTAAAGTATAGTTTTAAAATAATAATAATAATAACTCTTGAAGTTGTACAAAAGTACGTCTACCTTGGACAGACTATGCAATTAGGCGTAGCCAACTTCAGCAAAGAAGCCGACAGACGGGAAGCTGCGTCACATCTTCTTATCAAACATACCCCACTGTTTGAAAACGAGAGTTTTCAACCAATGCGTTCTACCAGTGCTGACGTACGGAGCAGAAACATGGACACTGACAGTGGGTCTCGTCCACAAATTTAAGGTCGCTCAGCGGGCTATGGAGAGAGCTATGCTTGGTATTTCTCTGATGGATAAAGTCAGAAACGAGGAAATCCGTCGGAGAACCAAAGTTACCGATATAGCCTTCAAAATTAGTAAGCTGAAGTGGCAATGGGCTGGACATGTATGTCGTAGAACCGATGAACGATGGAGTAGACGAGTTCTAGAGTGGAGACCACGTACGGGAAGACGCAGAGTGGGTCGACCCCCCGCTAGATGGACAGATGACTTGAGGAAGGTCGCTGGTGGGGGTTGGATGAGAGTGGCGGGAGATCATGTGAAGTGGCGAGCCTTGGAGGAGGCCTATATCCAGCAGTGGAGAGACACAGGCTGATGATGATGATGAATAATAATAATAACAATAAATTATTTATTTCAGAATTAATTCCATAATTGTTAGTAACATTTTAACTTAGAACTATGTTAGTAGGTATACACAATAATTAAAAAAGTTAAAAACAAACATCAATAATAATAATAATTACACATACATCTCATTACAGAAAGCCACAATTCTAAACAAATGCAGAATCTTCAGGAAATTCCTACAAACAGAACCAGATCATCATTAAAAGTATTCACTCACTTCGATAAATAATGCTCCCTTGGCTAAGGCTCGCGAGCATTATTAAATCCTTATAAACCTAAATAATAATAATAATATTACGTACTTAATTTAATTTTTATATATGTTCATAAATATTTGTAGCGATTTATACTACGCAAATGCTGTATATATTTAATTTACACATTCCCAGTTACAACTCCAATCTAGCCTGTTTAATTCTCGATTCTTTTGTTTTAGTTAGCTTTTTCCGAATATTTGAAATCTCGTTCCACAGAAACACTGCAACGTGAGTGGGTTTTCAAAAAGCTTTCTGACAAGTACACAAGCACTACGGTCGTGATGATACTTTACTGTTCTGTAGTTACTTAAGCTGGGCATAACTAAACCACATACAAAGGCAGACCCGAAAGTTTTCCCAGACCATATTAATAAATTATCCGGCCCTTTTCTCGTCGCTCCCACCGGCGGCGGCGATGGGCGGGAATAAATCCACTCGCTTTTTACCAAATACCCGCTAAACGATTCTACTCGACAAGCAATTTATGTGTTTTTCTTTGCCCCAAAAAAAATTTACAGTGTCGTCGACTTTTGTTATTTCATTATTATTTTTAATTAATCACTGCAAAGTATACGCATGAGCGGTGGTGGCTCAATTGTAAGAACGCCCGGATGGCTAATGGGCCTGGGTTGGGGATAGGGACTTTCCCACGTTTTCCCCGGCAGGATCTCAGCGGACAACCACCCACCGGTAATTCATGCACTTTTGGTGCTGGGCGCCGTTACTGGTAACAGCGCCCGTGTGGCTCACGAAACCAGGGGGTCTAGGTTCGACTACTTCAGCTGTCCTCCAAGAGCACTTCTCTAGGAAGTGGTCTCCCGTTGGGGGGCTGAGCGCAAGACGGAGCGATATTCTGGAGATGCTTGAAGTGTCCGTTGTCGGCCCGATAGAACATACGTCTAGTCAGGCCGACGATAAATTCCTCAAAAAAAAAAAACAACAAAAAAAAAATTAAAAAAATGTTTTGAATCCATTTCTGTTGTGTGTACCTAATAAATAAATAAATAAATAGTAGGCATCTCCAGATCTGGAGCTATGACGGAATTACGCACGAACCATGGTGCTCGGGAGACCACTCTGAGCGATATGTTCTGCTGACTTTGGATCTTGTCCCTATTGGTCTTGGCCAGAAGGTGGTGCCAGTCTGTTTAATAATAACAATAATACATTAATAATAATTACAATAGCACCGTGGGGGCCAAGCGCTAAGAAGTTCTTTAAATAACTGTCTAAACAGCTGGTTAACGCTGTACGTAAAAGAGAGCTGGCAGTTTTTTCGCGCAACAAATTAGGTTCGCTTGCCACACTGCCACATGATCAAGTCATGGGTGAATATTTTTATATATAGTTTAGATTTTAATTTTATATTTAATTTAGTTTTTAAGAATATTTTTTTTGTTTTATGTTTTCTATTTTAATAAAAGTGACATATACATAGTAACATGAATGATTTATTTCAAAATTAAAAAAGTAAAGTATCATCACGACCGTTTCCTCTTCGGGGTGGTCAGAAACCACGCTTATAAATAAGCGGATTCACATTTAGCCAACTTTACTACAAGCCAATCATGACAAGTGGCAAGCTCGTCGATATCTCCAGCGTACCAAACTCGAAAAATATCACAAAAGAATTTAATATTAATTAAATGTATTTATTTACATTAATAAATATTTTTGTGTTCCGTCCAGGAATCGAACCCGGTGCCTCCGAGTCTAAATCCACGGACTTAACCGCTAGACCATGGGGGCAGTTTATAATATATGTATATATATAATAAAATTAAAATGTTAATTGAACCATAATTAAAATGACCTTATATGATATGATATGATATTATAAGATATGATATAATTAATAGATATCATATTATGGTAAAGTATCATCACTACCGTTTCCCTTTCGGGGTGATCAAAAACCAAACTTTTAAATAAGCGGATTGACATTTAGCCAACTTTACTTTAGGCCAATCATGACAAGTGGCAAGCTCGTCGATGTTATGATACCAGGTAAATAAACTTATTGCAAAATATATTTTATGTATTTTATTTTATGAAAGTTAATAATAAATAAAAAATAAATAAAAAATATTTATTGACACCAATTTTTAACATCCTATATACATAAATTACTATCTAGGAAATTATATCATTCATTTATTTATAATACATTGAGCTAGGACAGGCTAACAGAACTGTTAGTAAGTGCACTGGTTTCTGCACTAGATAATTCTGTTAAGGCACAGAAACCAGATTGATCAGGGAAGGTGTAGTTTCTTGATCCTAGTTTTGCAACACTCGAATGTGGTTGTTATATCTTATTTGTGTATTTATTTATATTTAGTTACTTATATTTGCTTATTTATTTTGTTCACCTGTGATTCGTGTAATTTAATTTTATGTACTTAATCTTGTTTTAACCATTATATTTTGTTTTTCTTTTCGGTGTTCATTTACTATTATTGATTTATTATTGGAGTTAGGGTTTACTGAGGGAATAGGGATTCATAAACTATTATATTGTTATTTTAAGTAATTCTTCAGTACTATCGTATGTTTGTAATGCAATGTAATTTAAAAATAGTCATTTAATAGACATTACTGTAGTAATAGCCAACAAATTGGGTTATGATTTTTAATAGGTCTTCAACATACTGATAACGAAGCAACAACGACTGATGCAGTTTTTTTCCACATAGAATTTTATTTAGTTTGTAAATAAAATTATCCGAGATGATGGCAAGAGACCCGATGGTATGACGTTCGTCCCCTGGGAACGGGGACGTGCTCTGGTATGGGACGCCACGTGCGTCGACACCCTCGCCGCGTCGCATCTCAGGGGGACAGCACATAAAGCGGGAGCCGCGGCGGAAAAAGCGGAGTCCAGCAAGCGGCGCAAGTATGTAAGTATATTAAAATATTACATATTTGTGCCGTTCGCTGTGGAAACTCTGGGCCCATGGAGTCCAAGCGCAAAAAAGTCGTCTCCTCCAGTGACAAGAGGGCTGGCTCTTTCTTGATTGTATTGCAATTCAGCGGGGAAATGCAGCCAGCGTTCTTGCCACCATTCCACGCGGACGGGACTTATATCTCTATCCTTAATATTAATATTAATTTTATTTTATATGTTGTAAATATTTTTTTCGAATAAATATGTTTTTAACCTGTTTTATAAAGAAGTGTTTTTACAATACAATTACAATATAAATTAAAACTAACTACTTAAAAGTAAAAATATAAACTAAACCTAATAAAAATTAACTATAAGTAAAAATGTCCGGCAACATTTCCCCTCTGTATAGCTAAGTTAATACGTTGGCAGAAATAATTGCCAGCCTTCCAGTCTCCAGACTTTTCCGTTAGCCGTTTGGACAACTCCTTGGCCAGACGCTTGGCTGAGTGTCCCCATGGGCCCATCGTCTGTTTTTAAATATTTACAATTTAATTTATTATATATCGTATATGTATGTATTGTGTGAGTTGTATATTATTGAAAGTACCTACTTAATACATTTATTATTTTCTCTCTCTCCCAAGTTCTAATGATTATAATATAACTTCTGTACGCTACATGCGTAACTTTTGGAGAATTAATTCATGCGTACTAACATAATGTAACTTGGGCAATGAATATGAATTTTAACAGAGTGGATAACGATAAAATAATATAACTGTGCCATTAATTTCATGAACAACTCTAAAATACGTTAATTGAACTGGGGAACTTTTTGGTGTGTTTGTTCTCTATCGACTCTGGACTGATTTTTAGATCAAAAAAGATAGAGGCATTGATGGAAGTTCTTTTTGACAGGTAAAATACAAGATAATGTTTTTATTCGAAGTAAGATTTACAAATACAAACAATAAATATAAATTAAAAGCTACCTAAACAATAAAATTAAAAATAAACTAAACAAAACCTTAAACTAAATAAACTAAAAAATAAACCTAATTATTAATATAAATTATAATACTTACAAATATCTTGATTATAATCTACATGTCATCGAATCCAGGAGAAGATGAACCCAATGTTCCGAGGACTCTGGCGACGTTACCTCGTTGGATGGCAACACTGATCCTTTGAATAAGATATTCCCTACTCAAAGGATCACCTGTTGACGCTCGAATGGCAACGCTTATGTCGCGTATTAACGATTTAGCGTCCTCAGACCAAGGGCCCATAGTCTCTACGGCAAACGGCACAAAATGGTAACGATGTGCCAACTCTATGTACTTATTACGTTTGCCGTTTGCAGCCAATTCAGCCGCTGCACCTGCTCGTTTTCGTGTCGCGCCAACTCGTCTAGCACAAAGGGTGTCAGTACACGTCGCATCCCAAACCAAAGACTTACCTTGTTTATAAGGCACGAGGGTTAGCCCATCTGGTCTTTTCCCATCGCTGAGAAATATACCAGTTGGCTCTAATGTTGATGGGTAATTTGCAGAAGATAGTGCCTTTTGAATGATAAAATTTTGGGATCTTTGGCGGGTGAAACGGTGAAATGCCTTAATTTAACGCCACTCAACGTCACAAAACTTTTCTCGATAACAGTTAAGAAACATCCATCGAGCGCCTACGAAAGTCGATGGCAAAAGGATGCGAAGACGAAGATCCGATGTAACATGACAGTTTATAATTGTTATAATAGAAACGCATTAATGCGTTATGCGATGAACTCGGAGAAACAGAACACTCACGGACGATACGCAATGTGTCAAAATCAGCGTTCCTCATTAATTTTGGAACTTTTCTGCGCAACTTCTTTTTGCGGGCTCCGACAATAAAATATTAAATGTAATTTTGTTCAAGCACACATTGTGCATTAAAATTACCAAGCGACCATAATCCCCTAATTGGGGAACCAGTTTTGGGTTAGAAGCTCCGGGGCTTCCGGAGACTCATCTCGTCCATCGCCCAACTCCCCACCAGCCGAGCGTCACTTCTTCACGCCCGGCTGCTACACGAGATAAGCATTAGCTATACTCTTAAATGTGCGGAAGTGTCCTCAAATGAATATACAATAAATCTACGACCCGTTATTTGTTGTGTACCAACAAGATACCCCAGACACCAAATTCAAAACATTTTTAACATACCCTATCACAGAACTAACCTAGGTATACGTCATCCTCTTTCCAGAATACAATCAAAATACAATGCTCATGCTGCAAAATTTCCAGATATTGACATCTTCGGAGACTCCTTAAGAGTATTTAAACATAAACTGCTAAAACAACTTGCCCAAAATTTATAAAATTTATAAGTTTTTATGTTATTATTATTTTATTTTAATTTAATTTAATTTTACTTTATTACTTGAAGTAGGTAATATTTTAGTTATTTTCGTTACTTTTTTTTATTATTTTTAAAAGGAATTGTATGTTTATTTTATATATATTTTTAAAAATTGTTTCAGATTTAGTTTTTCGTATAATATTTAGTTTTTGTATACTTATTGAAAATTATATAATTTTGTTATTTCTTATAGGCAATAAAGGCTACTGTGGTAATGTGGTGGTCGCCTATAATAGGTGCAAAATCTAACTTCTGATTTAGTGTTAAGTACAAATAAGTGTGTGAGATTAGCACTGTTGGCTACCCTATTATAAATAAATAAATAAATATTTGTCGAGCCTCGGTCTTAAACCGGGGAGTTCGCAACACCGATGAGATATACTGACCAGATGAAGGCTGCAATGGTCATCCCCTACGTCGCTAACTCAGCCAAAAGTGTAGCGATTAAGAAGGAGCCTCTATAAAATAAATAAATAAATATTTCCAGACAGGTCACACAGCGCCATCTAGTTTCAGTGGTAAGCTACGAGGCTTGTGTTACGGAAACTAGATGGTTGATAAACTACATATTATACTTTTTTTTTGTAAATATATATTATACATATTATACATATAAACACCCAGACCGAGACAAATTATACAATGTACAACTTGCCCCCGGTGGGAATCGAACCCACGACCTCCCGATTTCACGGCAATGTTTGTTACCACTAGACCACGGAGGCGGTCAAATGTTTTGTTAGTAGACGTAAGATTGTTAAATGTAACAAACATTTTGTATAAAATGGTGCTCCTTAAACAAAATGATCCCAGTCTAGTTAATACTTAACATAATTATACTTCAGTAGGGTTATTTTCTATTAAATTTGTATGAATATTCTGTATCCAAATGTTTGGAATTAAATTTGTCGAATAACCCGAGAGATTGCTTCTCTTAATAGTTTTGGGTTCAAACTAATTTTGGGGGTCGTGTTACTTGTAATTATTGATACTTACTTACACATCGTAGAAATCTACGAATTCTTTGTCTGCTTTTCTCTATACTGTATGAGCCTGCGACACCGAAATACCTCAAGAGCAAATTTGCTTTTCTCTTCATGACAGGTCGTTGCGATCATCGCATAACTCTACCCTTGCTATTCCCTCTCATCACACTAGTTTTATGTCCGACTCCTTCGCAGTTGTTGCCGTAAATCTGTGGAACAACCTACCCTTAGATATCCGACAGGCGCCAAATAGAACATTGTTTAAAAGGATGGTTTTCACACACTTCTTAAATAGATCCCAACAACTGTAAGTATGTATATATTGTATTTATGTATACATTAAGTATTATAAGTATATTAGTGTTTAGTATATTAATATTATTTACTAGTAAGTAGTTTAGTTTTAGTAGTATTTTAATTTCTCCCTTATATTATGTTCTATAATTTGCGCGAACCTTCCACATACAATGTTCGTAATGTCCCTAAGGTTGACCGAGTAAGAATGTCTAGCGGCATTAGGTCCGCCTTTGTACATAGTGCAAAAAGTTTTAAATAAATAAATAAATACTTACTTACACATACATTTATGGACTTCTACGCGGGTAGTCTGAAATTACGCTTTTAAAGAAAATGTTTTATCAACCGCCTCCGTAGTCTAGTGGTAACAAACGTTGCCGTGAACGCGGGAGGTCGTGGGTTCGATTCCCACCGGGGGCAAGTTGTACATTGTATAATTTGTCTCGGTCTAGGTGTTTATATGTATAATATGTATATATTTACAAAAATAAGTATAATATGTAGTTTATCAACCATCTAGTTTCCGTAACACAAGCCTCGTTGCTTACCACGAAAACTAGATGGCGCTGTGTGACCTGTCTGGAAATATTTATTTATTCTTTATTTAATGGGCACTTCTCGCAGAACCGATGACAGATCGACTAGACTGGTTCTAGAGCGGAGACCTCGTACAGGAAAACGCAGAGTGGGAAGCCCGCCAGATGTACGATAACAGATATGTTTAATGACCGCCTCCGTGGTCTAGTGGTAACAAACGTTGCCGTGTACTCGGGAGGTCGTGGGTTCGATTCCCACCGGGGGCAAGTTGTACATTGTATAATTTGTCTCGGTCTGGGTGTTTATATGTATAATATGTATATATTTACAAAAAAAAAAAGTACAATATGTAGTTTATCAACCATCTAGTTTCCGTAACACAAGCCTCGTTGCTTACCGCGGAAACTAGATGGCGCTGTGTGACCTGTCTGGAAATATTTATTATTTATCAAACTTTGATCATGATAATTGGCATGCATCGTCGTTAATACAGGCCCTAGAACATAGTCGTACAGCCGGTTACTCGAAGCTCAACTTAATTATTTCCTAGCTAAGGAATCATTATCTTTAAGGTTTTTAAGATACTGAGGCGTGCCGGGTTCATTCGCTTTCGGTTATTATCGCGCAATAAAAAAAAGGATGCTTTCTTTTCAAACCAGCCTATTGTCGGTGTAAATTTTACCTACACGATGGACCCGACTCCCGCACGGTCACTCCATGGAATGCTTAGAATTTGTCTTTTTTAAAATATGTTATGCTCTCGCAGCCAATATGTTTCCCCACTCCTATAACCTGGAGTCCTTCAAACGAAGTGTGAAAAAGCATCTTTATAGGCCGGCATAGTGGTAGGGACTGATGTCGGTCGTCTGAGGCTGGCGTCAGTTGCTCCCATTCTTGGACCTTGCGTACCGCTTACCATCAGGTGAGCGCGGTGTCACATGTCGTGCTCCGTATAAAAAAAAAATGTAAATAAAATCACTATACATGACACATTTTTTTTTATTTAATTGCTATATATAATATGTATATAACAAACACCATTAAAAATATTTAAAAAAAACAGCCAATAACAATTTAAACTCCTACAATAAAATATATTAAACGTTTTATTGACGTTCACCAAAGAATTCACCAAAATCAATTACCTACCGATATCCTATTGTAAATTCCAGTAATACATAAAAGGGACGCCACTGAACAAATATGTCATTATTACTTACGGCATCGGCGACATTTTATCCCTGGGTGTTAGGCACAACCAAATAAACTACTTGAACCCCTAAATTTTGACCTTGTGAACTTTGATCGAGATCAAGGTTACAATTTCAAACTGTTCGCACAACTCTTCTTTTTCTGTAAATAATAGTAATATTTTTTCGGTTCAATAATATAACTCATTCTGTATTTTTTGTATTTTTTATCATCGTCATCACAGCAGTCATACACAGAGTCCTAGACTTCAACTGTTGGAGATGGGCCTTCCCGGTATTTATAGATAATTTGGCCTACACTCGCCAGGCGTTGATAAGTGGGTGGTACCAAATTTTACTGACAATATATTATTGGCTTAACGTACTCTCCAAGGCACAGCAAAAGAGGTGTTGAACATATGCCACCGTTCCCGTCCCTCGGAGAACACGTTAAGCCGTCGGTCTCGGTTCCACTAATACCAACTTGTGGAATCGTTAATGAATTGTCATTAAAAAATTACATCATTTCCTCGCCAAGCCGTCTGACCAGCGTGACGAGTGTAGGCCAAATTCCCCAAATATATGTTCTGGAAAGCCCATCTCCAGCAGTGAAGGTCTAGAACGCTTGTGTTTCAGGAGCTGTATTGAAATAGGAAGTATTTAGGGTCAAATTATAGCGGTCAAAAGGAATACGCCGACACAACCTGGTAGGGTTTCGAAAGCATATGAATTTATAATAAATTGGATTCTAAACCCTCTACCCTAAGGATTTTGAGAAGACACCCAATTTATTTCTATATTGGACCTATTCTACTTTAACGAGCAAACAATGTCGAATGGTTTAAAGTATTACCGATACAAATTTAAGAGAAAAGTGGGTGTGTGAACGACAAAAATATAAAGGTACTAGTGTTTATAGTCTGGCTTCGTCTGTAAGGATTACGATTGTGAAGTCTTACATTAATTGTGAAGACAATCAAATCAAATCATTTATTTCCTATACACTTGGATATTGTCATTGCATATATTTTAATACAATATAAGCTTGGCTGGACCGAATCTAACAGCAATACAATGAGACGAGTAATAAATAAAACATTGTTGCCATAAGCGAGGATTTTGTACTTATTTATAACTAGATACTTAAAATTTAATTCGTGGCTGTAAAAAGGCCGTGTCAGCTTATGATCTAATAACTTTATGTCCTTAAATATAAATTCGTGGCTGTAAAATGGCCGTGTCTGCTTACAATCTAGTAATAATAATATTTATGTCCATAAATATAGATTTATTTATTTATTTATTTATTTAAAACTTTATTGCTCTATGTACAAAGGGCGGGCTTAATGCCGCTAGTCATTCTCTAGCAGCCAACCTTTGGGACAATACAGAACATTACAGTCATGAGGCTAGGTGCAAACGATTGTAGGAAACGTTGCCAAATAAATTCATTTAATCTTACATACACTAGATATTAAAATAAATACACATACATACAAATATGTCCACAATAATACATATACTACACACTATATTGGCTACTATATACTACATACAATACATACTTATATACGTTGTGAGGAGCTCTTTAGGTAATGAAAGTAAACCAGCTTTTTAAACAGCGGTTTGCTGGGTGCTTGGAGAACTTCAACAGGTAAACTGTTCCAGAGATTTGCGGCCACTACTGCGAGTGAGTAGATTCGTGGCTGTAAAATGGCCGTGTCAGCTTACAATCTAGTAATAACAATATTTATGTCCATAAATAACAAATCGTGGCTGTATAAGGGCCGTGTCAGCTTATAATCTAAAACAAACAATTATAATTATATATACCTAATATTATACACCTAATATTAAATAAACTTGAAAATGGCGTGCGACATAATGACAAACAACTGACAGCGCTCAGAGCGATCTACCTCGATATCGTGAGCAGTATGAGCGCGAGGAATGATGTCATTTGTGACGTCACAAAGCTTTGGCAAAACAGTTTATGCACGTCTTGAAACAACATTAAGCGTGCTTAGGTTACTATTATCGTGTCTCCAAACGAGGGTATATTAGATGATGCTAAGACGTCATCTATCGTTGCCCTTAGTTACCATGTTTTCGGTCATTTTGTCGGCCATGATTTTGACGTCTGTATGTTAATCGTTTCATGGCGTTTGGTATGTCTCTGTGATCGTAGGGTCGGTAGAGTTTACCCATGGAGTCCAAATATGGCCAGATGTAGCGCCTTCAGTCTTATATCCTCGTGTTAAGCCAAAATATAGCTGAAAAGACAACTTGCAGTTACAGTTTATTTTGAGAATTTTTTGTTGACAATTTGACAATAGTGAAAAAAAAATGTTGTTAAATAATGTCAATAAACGATTTTAATTTATTTTATTAAATATATATATATAAATATATATAATATAGCACTTAACATGACTATTGACAGAATGGTAACAATTTGCCCTAAGTTTTATACAATTATGTTGCAAAAATAAAAAGAAACACAATGCCGATAGAAAATGCATGCTACTTTTGTGAACCTGTAAAGGCAAATTGTTACCATTCTGTCAATAATTATGTTAAGTGCTTTATGGTTTACCCAATAGGATAAAATAAAATAAAATCAAACACCTTACGTGTTGGGCCTTTAGTCAGTCAGGTCAACTACCTACTTTTATAGATAGATATACTATTGATGGAAAATTCAATAATTTATTTACTACCCTCGATAATCCTATATATCTTGTTTTAATCTTTTAGGTAGCTCCGCATTTTTTCGGCTTATTTTTCTCCTAAAAAGGATTCCGTTAAGCTTTCTGTCAGTTATTATTTGGCTATAATTTAAGTGAAAAATACCTTTACAATACTCCTATCAGACTTATTTAGGGATATATGTATATATATAGGGACCAAAATCAAACTGTAATTTCTTACTTTTGTTCCATATCAATATAAGACAGAAGAGTGTTAACCTATTATCCTGGTTTATACATTGTATTTATACCGCGCCAAACTAATCAGACGAACCAATCCAATTACATCTGTGTTCACATAACCGTTGTCTGGTGTTTGACTTGTTTTATTGATAACATCACTGGATCAGTTGACCTTATTAAAATAATACACGCTGAGATCCTGCTAGGGAGAATGGGCGAATGTCCCCAAGCCAAGCCAGGAAGTATGATAGCGATGTTGCGCGGGAAATAGTGTTAACGGTGCCATGGGGTCACTGATCGCCAGTCAAAATGTCAGTGATAAAGCTCGACTCGCTATACACAATGCCAATGCTGGTACCAACACTTATGTATGAAAGCGAGACGTGGATATGCATGAGAGTAGAGTTAATGCAGTAGAAATAAGGTCGTTGCGTCGGATATGTGGTGTCACTTTGACGGACTGCATACGTAATAACGTTGTACGCAAAAAGGTGCTTATGAAAGAAAGCATAGGGATGTTGAAAGGATAACTGAAGAGAGATTGGCCAACCAGATATATAATGCGAAAGTAGTGGGTAAATGAGGCCCTGGCAGACTTTACTAATCACGATAAAATAAATAAAACAATAGCTGAAGGTGCAATAAAAAGCCATCTAAACCAAAGGGCATGTATGAAGAGGTTGATGAATGTCGAAGAATCGAAAGAGGTATGTCGAGAACGTGACAAATGGCGCTCAATTGTCTTTGCCTACCCCGCAAGTACCTGGCGTGAAGATATGTATGTATGTCCCAAAGCAAAGCCTACGAGTATATGATACTCTCACTCAGTGCAACCTACACCAGTACAACTCAATAACAAACGCCAATGGACGCATATTGGACCTTGTTTTTAGTAATGAATTAGTAACAGTGACTGACTGTGAGTCACTTGTTGATGAGGACCTTCACCACAGGTCTCTTCGCATCAACCTCCCACTGATTTACCTTAAACCACTTAAATCTAACCCCAGGGAAATGTACCAATATAAACATGCTAACTACGATGCCATCTGTAGTGAGCTTGCTGGAATAAGCTGGATTGAACTTCTTTCCAGGGGGACCGTGGATGATGCATCAAATGAGTTCTATAATGTACTCTACAGTCTGCGCGACAAGTATATACCTCACAAATTGGTATCGTCCTCTAAAACTCCTCCCTGGTTCTCCCCAGCTCTGAAAAAAAACACTCAAGGAAAAGAACAAATACAGATGCAAATTCAAGAGATATGGCAATCTATTCTTTATTAGCCACCCGGGCCTGGACGACCCCACTGTCCGTCTGTTTAAATACAACATATATATAAATAAATAAATAAAAACACAATTATTGACACATAATAATATTACATAGTCTTACAATTTTGAACAATATGTGACAAAAGGAATCAGGTGTCAGCTGTTGTTATGCAGCAGTACAAGTACCTACACCTGTACGACTCTGTCTTTATAGAAGGTACAGGGTAGATACTTATAAATTAAAAATTTTAAAATTTTTAGTAAAAACCTAAGTATACAAGAATGGCAGAGTAGATGAATAAGGCTTGCTTTGTTAGAAATAGCGGAGGTGGTTCGGTTGTAAGAACGCATTCCATAAAATTCTAAAAGGTCGCGGTTTGAATCTTTGCTACATGCTTATGCAATGAGATATATTATACTTATCTAAGATTCATTTGTCATAGATCTACAACATCATCGTTCCTGTGCTTCGGAGAGCACGCTAAGCCGTTGGTGCCGAATCTACTAATACCAAATTGTTATCATACCCGCGCCAATCCGCTAGCTAGTGCAGCATGGTAAGTGTTGGCCAATTTCTCCAAAAATATGTTCTGAAGATCTAGGACTCTGTTGTGATGATGATGAACGTAGACAGAATGAAAGGACAAAAGACAGCCTTCGGTCTCGGTTCCACTAATACGAACTTGTAAAATCGTTAATATTTGTCATTAAAATTTACATCAAAACCAACCTAAAAATATGTTATGTAAGGCCAATCTCCAAGGGGCTGTGATGATATATAATATATGATATATACCTGTCTAGAAATCAAACCTGCTAGCTTTACGTCTTACAAAACCATACCGTAACCTTCAGACCACGGAAGCAGTCACATTTAAGTAATATTTAGGTATGCCCTATATAAATATATATGTCTAAGTAGATCCATCCATATATTTAACCTTCCTTTGATCATTCAGAATGATAGATGCCGCATAAACTTTTTTATCAAAAGTTTTATTGTATAAGAAATATATTTATGTTACAACAAAAATAAATAATGAATAAGCCTAATTAATATAAAAACTAAATACTTGATATGAAAAAAAAAATATGGCTTTATGATAATGTCTCACTGAGTTCCAATGAGACTCAATGTCAGCACCGTATATCAATATCAATACCACGTGTAATTGTAAAGAGCACATATTTTTTTAAGCTTCAGGTGTCATTGGAGGAAGTAAAAATATATGTTTTTTTAAAGATAAAAATATTTTTCCTAAAACATCCTGCTAACAGCCTAGAGACAAAACAGAGAGAGAAACAATGAGATAAGTCAATATTTGCGCACGTTCGCTACCTAATTGATTAGGCTCAGTAGGAGTGGCGATATTTTTAGGAATACTTCTCTGCACCGTAACTTAAGATTTCATTACACAACACCACCGTCCCCGTGCCTCGGAGTGCATGTTAAGCCGTTGGTCCCGATACCACTAATACCATATTGACATCAGACCCACTCAAACCTATATTGGCTTGTGCAGCGTGGTAAGTGTAGGTCAAATTACTAGAAATATGTTTTGGAAGTCCCATCTCTGCAGGGGAGGTCTAGGGCTTTGTTTTATCTGTCATTTATTTAAAAACTTAATTGCACCAAGTACAAAGGTGGACATGCCCGTAGACATTTTCTGACAGCCAAACCTTGGCGACAAATTAGATCATTTATACGTGTAATTAAAGAAATATGAATACTGTGATAAATTCAACAGTACTGATACAAACACATAAATATACATATTAAGTCATGTCATCTGTCATGATGAATATTTTATTTTATTAGGAAAAGTTATAGTTACAGAATTTTAATTAGACATAAATATAAACACTTAAACCACTAAAAATATAATGCACGTAGACAGCGTGAAAGTACACACATGCGGGATCTTTAATATAATTGATCTGTGGTGTTTCCGAACATCCATCTACATATGAGTTATGCGTCATTTAGCTTCACCCTCGTTCAGTGTCTTAATGCCCTCTTGACAAATGACGGGGTGAAATAAAGGAGTATTAGGGCAAGGCTTTTAACGTCTGATCCAGTCACTGAAATGCTTCGCTGAGAGTAAAAGCCTATGCGCATAAATTTAGTTTTTAAGTACATCTTTGTTTCATTCAATAAAGCTCAACTTTTATTGTTTTTTATACTAGGACAACATTTGACCCTGCGCCGACCTGATGAAATCAGACACTCATGACTGAGATCGGTCCCTAACACTATGCCGGCTTCACTGGACGGCAATTTGAGCCTGATCCCGAAACATGTGAACACACCTTACTAGGTTTATCAGCACGAACGGTAGATACTTTCCCGCCCCAGTAGACTGAGAAAATCACCACCATCAGTCCGCCTATCACCTATTTGTTATTCTGGTTGAAAGTATGTGCCATTTGTAATGTTGTAAAATGCCAATTTTTACTTTCAAGGTGAACTAATATTGTAAGCCATGGTGATATTTATATAAGAATACGTCCATCTAACTGTCCTGTCCATTCAGTTATTCGCACCAAAAAGCCGACATATGCATTAAGCTTGGATTGGCGGCATTCGGGAAACTCCGGAAAATCCTCTCATCGTTCATACGACAATGTCTAAAGGCAAAAGTCTTCAACCAGTGCGTCCTCCCTTAATGTCGTATGGAGCAGAGACGTGGACAATGACAGTGGGTTTGGTCTACAAGTTTAAGGTCGCTTAGCGAGCTATGGGGCAGCTATAAATAGTATTTCTATGAAAATATATAGTTCGAAACGTTAATATTCGTCAGAGAACTGAAGTTACTAACATAGCTTTTAAAATTAGCAAGCTGAAGTGGCAGCGGGCCGAACACATTTGTCCCAAAACCGACGACCAACGGGTTTTAGAGTGGAGACCACGTACGGGACGACGCAGAGTGAAACGGGTCCCTGCAAGATGGGTGGAAGGTCACTGAGGAATGAGGGTTGTGGAGGAACACAGGCTGATCATGATGAAGATAAAACAATACCCATTTAGTCTAGAAACTTTATTTTAAAAATCATATATTGCTGTCTCCATATTACAGCGTAATGTTGTTTTTGATCCCATAAGTGGGTATTATTGAAACTGGGACGTAAGACACTTTACGTGTACGGCGAAGGTGTGTTGTAAAGTCTATAGAAGTGATGTGTCCATGTCTCCGCGACTATACCTGACGCGCTGCAGCGCTCGGCAGTCCCAGTAGCATTCGTAATGCTTTGTTATACTGCACGCGGTTTTTTTCGGCGTGGTGAGGTGGAGTGCAAAATCATCTAAAAACGAATTGTCTACGAAATCGTCTGTCAGAAATGTCAAAAAATAGGCGGAATGCCCAAGGTCGCACATTCGCATGTCGCGACAAATATTACAAATACTAGGGAGAACTTTTAGCAGTATTTGCAACACTACTGAAAGTGGATCATAGCGTAGATAATGTGTTCAACCTAGCTTTTAAATCGAATTGTTAGCTGTCAACGGACGAACGTTAGTAAATACGATAGTGATCCGCCTCACCATGCTGGCACTTAACATCGAGCAAACCTGCTATATTGCTTCGTAAAATACCCGCAAATCCGAACAAAACTAAGAACAAGTTCGCTGTTATTGCATTAAAAAATTAGTACAATTTTCGACAAAGTTTAAGCTCACAATGCGAGGTCGGTTCACGCTTCTTAACTTCACAACGTCAAGTTAGCTCCGTAAACACCTTCAAGACTACACAGACATAAGATCTATGAACATGACATACAACGTTTGGTTTATAAAATGGCCCTAAAATTCATAATAATACAATCGAAAATGGACGTGATTATTTAAATTATTTTTGTTGATATTATATTCTGTTTTTGTTTGTAAATCGGCTATATATAAGTTTAAAAGAAAAAGAAAGAAGGAGCGGGAGAGAGCGAGAGAGGCAGCGGCTATACGCGCGCGCCTATCCGTACCTCTTTCCCTTCGCCGCCGCGCTGTTTCCCCTTGAGCGCTGTTCTGACGCACGGACGTACGTTCAACGAAATAGGTCCCCAACCAAGCTCACGCAATAAAGTTCTCACTTTAATTAATCTACCTATACTAAGTCCTAGCTTGTTGGACAAACAAGAGCAAAGTACAGCGGGGATTAAGCCTTGCGATTCATAAACCTAATCTAGGTAACAACTTAGGATAATTAACTGTATTAGATATACGTCTATGCCTTTAAGCCACTACGACTCGCTAAGACACACTATGCATATTTACAAAAGCTCGCTCGGCTCAAATCTTGCCACTTTTTACACCGAATTTCAAGGAGTCCCGGATGGTAATTTGAGATAGCGGCATATACTGATAATACCGAAACATTATTTAACTTATATTATATTTTTTTAACCCTCGACGAAAAAGAGGGGCGTTATATGTTTGAGGTTATTGTCTGTGTGTTTGTGGAATTATACCGCTGAAATAGTTGTTCTGATTTATTTGCATTTATTTTTATTTCAAAGCGTAATAGGGAAAAATAACGATTTAAAGAAAATAGTTTTAATGATGAACTGCGTCCGTGGTCTAGCGGTTAAGTCCGTGGATTTAGACTCGGAGGTTCCGGGTTCGATTCCTTGTCGGGACAAAAAACTATTTATTAATGTAAATAATTATTATTTAATTTATTTGTGATATTTCTCGAGTATGTACCAAACGCTGGAGTCATCGACAAGCTTGCCACTTGTCATGATTGGCCTATAGTAAAGTTGGCTAAGTGTGAATCCGCTTATTTATAAGCGTTGTTTCTGACCACCCCAAAAGGGAAACGGTCGTGACGATACTTAACTTTAGTTTTAATGATACTCGTAGTACACTATTCTTTATGAATGTTTTTTTTTTTTTAATAAAATAGACAACGTTAAAGTTATTTTTAAAAACCGATAAAGCGCAAACACAGTTTATATATTAAAATTGGCTTCAAGACACTTTTAAACTTTTTTCTCTATTGCTTGTATTTTTAATGGAACTTAGAAAAAGATCCTGTATAAAAGAGAAAAAGAGAGAGAAAAGAGCTATTACTGGCTTTACATTTGATTTAAACGTACAACAATAGTTATTCAGTAGCTAATTTATTAACCGGTAATTAATGTTGGCAAAGTAAATATTAACAGGTGTTTATTTAAGTGTCAATTTTGCTGAGCTATGTTTACGGCAATAGTGTTTATTTAAACATAATTACTGGAAGCTAACATTGTATATTTATTTTAAAATTGTAAACGTGAAAAGCATCCCAGCCTTAATAGGATTTTCTGTCAAAGTCAAAGTCAAAATATCTTTATTCACGTAAATCTATTACAGGCATTTATGAAACGTCATTAATTTAATTATTTTGAATGATTCTACTCCTGCTAGTAGAAGACTAAGCAGCAAAGGGGTCCAATAAGTAAGCTGTTAGCAGAAGACCAGCAGCTTAGCAAATTCCAGTGACCTGTTAATGTTTAATCTGACTGAGAAAGGAATCTGCAAGGAAAACTCAGCTATATCAGATTTACAAAATAAAACATATACAGAACTGCAACACAACGATCAATTAATAACTTTTTAAATTTAGTTATCAGTACCTATGAGAAAACAATACCTGGTACAGCAGTAACCCACCAGGCAAGTCAGAATTAAGGTAGACTACATGCCTATGTGCAACCCGAAAGTCGACAGAACGCAAAAACCTCTGTTAATTTAAGAACAATAAATTGAACGTGTTCGGCAGAGGTCCCAGGCCCCCACAGCAGCACCCGATCACGGACATAACGCATGTGCCAGCCATCCCCCCGCTCAACCAGGCCCTTAGGGTGCGGACCGGGACCCGACACACGTGCCACCACTGCAATGACCTTCTAAGGAAGGGGCGACCACCGGACACGCCACACCATGAGAACCTGAACACTAAGAATGACCTTCGAGACACACACAAGCTAAACATAACAATTACTTCCTAAGTACCCAAATGTTGCCGTGCAATTCCGTTAACAAACTTATATATTAAAAAGTAAAGTATCATCACGACCGTTTCCCTTTCGGGGTGGTCAGAAACCACGCTTATAAATAAGCTATAAACTTATATATTAGTTACTAAATATTAGTTAATAGTAACTGAATGTTACATAAAAAATAATTATATTATAATAATAAGGTATTAAAAAATATTACTGTATCACTGTATCCAAATATCTTGATCATTTTATTATTTATTTATTTATTATAAACTTTATTGCACAAAGTACTTAGACGGATCTAATGCCAATAGATATTCAATACGGATCAAACCTTTGGGCCAATAAAGAAGTTGCGACAAGATCAGTAAATAAATTAACTATAAATAAAAAATATCCCCATTTACCCATCAGACATAATCGTAGTCCCAAGAAGACTGGCAACATTTCCTCTCTATATATCGAGGCTAATACGCTGGCATAAATAATAGATTCCTATATCAACCGTTTGGACAACTCCTTGTTTATTTATTTATAAACTTTATTGCACAAAGTACAAAGGCGGACTTAATGCCCGAAGACATTCTCTGACAGCCAAAACTTGGGGACAAATTTGATCAAATGTAGGTGCAATTATAAAGATAATAAGAGAAATAAATAACTATTTAAATTAAAGGTAAAGTATCATCACGACCGTTTCCCTTTCAGGGTGGTCAGAAACCACGCTTATAAAGAAGCGGATTCACATTTAGCCAACTTTACTATAGGCCAATCATGACAAGTGGCAAGCTCGTCGATGTCTCCAGCGTACCAAACTCGAGAAATATCACAAATAAATTAAATATTAATTAAATGTATTCATTCCTCCCGACCATGAATCGAACCCGGTACCTCCGATTCTATATCCACGGACTTAACCGCTAGACCACGGAGACAGTTAACGAAGTATTTAAGTTAACAGCAAATTAATATATAGCCGGCTCTTCTAGTACAAGAGCGCCAGTAGTTTCCAAGATGTTTCACTGGTTCTTCACACCGACACTTGTGTGGGTGAATAAAAGTCCGGGCTCTGAGATGAAGGCACACTGAACTAGAAATAAACATCTGTAAACATTCTCCAATTAAAATAACGTTTTATTAGAAATCTAACCGGTTATTTCCTTAAATAAATCCGCCAATAAAGTGGTCTCTACAAATCACAATGTAGTTAAATAAGCTTGTTATTATTAGGTGTAAAATCCACTTATCTTATGTCGCAATGTAGGGCTTAACCCATGAAATTAATTTTACGGGCCCAACTCTCTCTTGGAGGCAACAGATTTTGTCTTGAGCTGTTACGACAATTTTACTGTGTCGTATATTGTTAGCATGCGAGGGTAGTATCAAAGACATATATGTTGCAGACCTACCTATCTACACGTTTCGGGATCAGGCTCGAATTGCCGTCATGTCAAGCCGGCATTGTGTAAGTGACTGATGTCAATCATGAGTGTCTGATTTCAGTTGCTAAAATTCATGGTCTTCGCGCACCACTTACCATCAGGTAGAATCAAGGTTACATGTCGTGTTGGTATTTAAAAAAAAACATTTTTTTAACCGACTGGGCGATGCTAAGAATATATGTTTATCAGCCTATGTATGTTTGTTATTTTGTGGCATACTGGCGACCAATAGCGTGTGCAGATTTTGATGATTCGCACGTTAATCGATTGGTCTTAATCATGCGAGTGTCACGGAAGATATGACTATAATCAAATTTCAGTAAGGTAAGACGCCATATTGTGAGAAAGAAAAAAATAAAAGTCGACGAACTATATTAAGTGAGGTATTATCAAATAGGTGATTAAAAGTCATGTTGAGGTTTATCTTATTTTGTACTATTGAAGATACTCACTTGAATGATTTATTCCTCACTGAGAAAAAAAAATATTTTATGTAAATGTAGTTCATTGGAAAAAAAAACAACAACTTTACAAATACAATTGAACCGAAACGCGGGTTATAGTAACAGCGACGCTAACATTGTGTACCCTTCAACGGCCAAGTCACACAATATTAACTATAATAATAAATAAATCGCAGTAAGGAACCTTAGACTTGGCACGACTTTGTCTAGATTTCATTACTTTTTAGAGATAAACAAGCAGCTCCATCGAGACTTGGCTAGTTTTTTACAGAATGTTTTTGGTGGGATTTCACTTCTTTTTGGAGAAACGTGTGCATATTGATTTATTTTATTAGATTTTCTTATTTGAGGGTTCTTTATCAAACGAAGCGGCCCACCAAGTTCAATATTTTTTTGTACAAGCTCTCTAATAGTTTGTTTGGGCTCTTGTGTTTTCTAATCAGGAAGTACTAGTTCTATTCTGATGATCATGAGTGAATGTCATAAATGCGAAACTTTGCTTTCGCTTAACTTCGGAACTAAATGACCTACAGACTTGAAATTTTGGATTTTTATTTATTTTAAATTATGGAGTTTGTGATTATAGCTTACTGGATGACGAAAATTTCTACGTTCTGGTCTTCTCCAGAGATTCTCAAATAGGGGCCTGAAAATGCGGCGAAATGGTTCTAGTAAAGGATGGTACGGAAGTGTTTGCTTCCCGCTCGACAGTGCCCCCTGCCGTGCCCCCCGATTTCTCATTGGTACATGCCGGTGAGCGGTGGTAGTTCAGTTGTAAGAACGCTTTCCTTCCATCCTAAAAAGGTGGGTTCAAACCCCGGCATATACCAATGTGAATCAATTATTATTTTTATTTAAATATAGAGTAGGTCCTTTTTCTATAGGTCTACGGTAAAATTAGATTATTATTCGGTTACGTCGTTTTCATATACAATTTGAGAAGTTTGTCTTCAAATTGTGTGGGTCTTTATGGCACACAAGTTTTACCCAGCTTAGGTATTTACTTTATTAATATTTACTAGTTACAATTTATCCTTATAAAACCGAATAATCATATCATTAATACAGCCCTTAAAACCAGAGGTTGAAACTTAATTAATAAATTTCGGATCTTATAGAATGTGGCGCCGCCTAGTAGACGGTAGGGGGTACTAAATTTAATGACTGTGGTTTGAACATAATAGAATTGACATTAATTCAACCAATTCGGTTAATTCATTCAATAAAAAAGAAAAAATATATATACATTTATTCGAAAAAAATATTTACAACTACAACTATGTAATCTTTTAATATACTTACATACTTGCGCTGCTTGCTGGATTCCGCATTTTCCGCCGCGGCTCCCGCTTTATGCGCTGTCCCCTGTTAGAAAAAAAAAATACATTTATTGGATCATAATTAAATAATATGAGTTAGTGAGCACTGATTAGTTAGTGATAACTAATAGTATACGAGTATATTGCAAAACAAAGTAAAAAATAAAATAAACTGCTTAAGCAATGACTTCAATTAAAAACTGAGCTCAAGGGCTCTTTCGCCAAAAAGTATGATAACCGCGTAATTACAGCATAAAAATAATTTTATATGCAAAAGACAATTTTTTTTAGGCTTCAGGTGTCATTAGTGGACTATTTGAAATAAAAAAGAAACTTTTTTAAAACAATATTTATCCAAAAAGCAGAACATCGCTATATCCATCATGATATATACCTAAAGGCTGGAAAGTGTTATTATTAATTGATATCGCCCACAGCCGAGAGACGAAATAGAGAGATAAATAATTACGTAAGTCAACGTTCGCGCGATCGTCGACCTCTTGCTACCTACTTGATTAGGGTGTGTATGAGTGGCGATATTTTTAGGAAAATTTATCTGCACTGTACCTTAAGATTTTATTACGGAATAATTAAAATAAAAAATAGGTAGTTGTTTATTTTTATTCTAGAATATAATATAAAAATATTTGTTCTTAAATAAATTCCATGCAGTATTGTATTATTTATTTATTTATTTAAAACTTTTTGCACTATGTACAAATGCGGACCTAATGCCGCTAGACATTCTTACTCGGTCAACCTTAGGGACATTACGAACATGGTATGTGGGAGGTAGGTGCAAATATTTAAACAGGAAAATAGATAATTAAAATAGATAATTAAATAGATGTTACATAGTGGCTTTAAGAGTCGGGACCCATTTAAAAAAGAGACGGGCTAGAATTTTCCCAACAACAAGTTTAAAGTAGTCGGTACCCAATTATTATTAGATACAAACAATTATTTTATCAGAAAAGAAAAGCTATTCAGTCAATATAATGATTTCTTACTTAGAATCACATGCCTTCTAGCGAATAAAATACAATATAATTCTGTTTGCCATGCGTTCCCGTTGACCTCTTTTCCATGAATAAAACATTACACTCATGTCACAAGAACCCTCACAAACTTGGAAATATTATAAATGGAAATAATGTAAGGCTGAAATAAAAACCTACAAAAGAGAATGCTACATAAGTGGGCTATTGATGCATCTTTACTATATCAAAAATATTAGTCTGAATTAAAAAGCCAATCTTTTTTTTTGAAACGAGTACACTCGCAAAATCGACTGACAATATATATATGATAGGACCCCAGTCTGGAGGACCTCCACGGGGGGTCGCATGCCAGCAACAACGTTAAGCCTCATAAGGACACTCCAAGGCGCCTCGGACTAAACCGTCTCTCGTTCAAGTGAACTCACTTGTTCGCCGTAGTTATATTTGGAAAAAAAACATTAATGACTTTTTCAATTAATTCTGGTTTTTTCCCGAAGTTGAGGTCAGCGCAAAATGAAATAACAATAAAATTGTTTCATTAAAATTCTAAATCCGGAATGAGACGAAAATCTACTTATAAAAATTAAGCCTTTATTCTGGCCCGGGTAATTACTCAGGCCGGGTCTTTATCAAAGTTGAAAAAATTGGGAAAAAAATGTTTCGTAAGGAACGAAAACTTGCGTTGCGATGGAGCGACCGATTGCAATCAAAACTAGTTAAAATACAACAAAGTATATGCACATATATCTGGAAGCACCGTCGGCTGGGTCCCAGCCTAGACCGGCGGTTCTGGTGGAGGAGTAAGGAGGAGATCCCCTGGTGTTTCGTTCGTGCTAGGGGGCCCCGACACAGTCACTGGGAGATGAAAATCGGGGGAGATAGGGACACCGTCGGCCTGCCCCAGCTAACCAGTAAGACGGAACGACGATGGAACCCTCACCCCGCCATTGTCGGATGGATGGGGGACCCTGAAATGGCTACTGGGACCTGGCCGTCAGGGAGTGGAGGGGCCGACGACCGCGCCCAACGTAACCGGTAATGCGGGCGTGGGGGCAGGCGGTCGGAGGTGACGACGGAGTCGGCCTCTGACCCAGCCCACCAGACGGGTGGTGGTGGTCGGAGGTCGACTCGCGACTCCTGAAGTCGCGAAGGAGCGGTGGTCTCCGCGGTTACGTGCTCACAGCCGGCCGCGTCGAGACCACTCCAGGGAGGCAAGTCGTGCACTCCTCGCCGTAAACTTCTTTACGGTTAGCGAGTGCACGCACGCCCGAGTCAGGTCATGGAGTGTGACCTACTCACGAGGGCGAGAGATGGCGCACGTGGTGTTCCCGTGTTCCATCTCCTCCTGCTCACTGGAGGGTCTGCCTAGGCGGACAGCGCCGGCGGTTAGCGGACGTTTCCTAACGGACTCCCGCGAAGCCGCCACTAAGGCGCCGTGGAGGAACGCCGTCAGGTTTTAGTCGGTGCGAGTCCGACATAACCTTTCCCTGCTGCCTCCACAGCGGGGATTGGTATCCGTAGGGATTTCCTGACGAAAAAAAAAAAAAATAATAATAATATGCACATATATATATATATATACCATATACCAATAAAAACGGCATTTTTTTGTAATAGTGTGTATAATATGGCTGCTACATTGTTTAACAAGCTACCGGATGACCTTAAGAACAACAAAACATCAACCTTCAAAACAAAATTATATGACTTTTTGGCAAAAAAGGCTTATTATAATCTTAAAGAGTACCTAGAAGATGCATTAAATTGACTTTTTCTTTTCTTTATTTTTGTTTGTTTCTTGTCTCATTTTGTTTTCTTATTTTATATTTTTATATTTAATAATAATAATTATTTAATTTAAAAAAAATGTTTATATTTATATACCTATCTCTTAGGTCGACTTTTGTAGCTCACAACCACCTGTTAGAACCTAAATAAATGTACCAAAAGTTAATAAATAAATTATTGATTTTGATTTTATATAATGCATATATATATATATATATATATATATATGTAGAATTTAAAACAATTTTGCACCTACCTTTCAATATAATGCTCAAGTTGTTTCAATGGTTGGCTAGGATAGAATGTCTAGCGGCATTATAAGCCCGACTTTGTCTTTGTGCAATAAAGATTTAAAAAAAAAACATTAGATATTTTTACATTACTTTACCATAATTACTTTTTAAAGCTAATCAAAATTAATAGCTTCGTCTAATTTACTATTATTGTTTACGTCTCATTCATATTTAAAAACAACTTTAGCGGTGTCTATTACTTTTGTGTATTACCTTCATCATTCATCTCAACCCCTAGAACACAGAGTTCTAGACTTCCAATCGCTCGCATGACCGCTCTATCGTATATTTGATCTCTATATATAATATACCTTTTATTACCTACCTTATATACAACATTACATTCAATAAATATCTCCTTATTGCCCATGTCTTAAATAAACAAAATAATCCTTCTTAGTAATATTTAATAAAGTCTCATTTTATTTGTTGTGTAAATTGAACGTATTTTTTCTGTAATTTATGTATTTGTACATAAATGTTCTATTACAAATGTGCTTAAATGCACGAGTATATATTTTTTATTGGTATTTGTGTAGTAGTATGTAAATTATTATAAATGAATATTTCCAGACAGGTCACACAGCGCCATCTAATTTCCGTGTTAAGCTACGAGGCTTGTGTTACGAAAACTAGATGGTTGATAAACTACATATTATACTTCTTTTTTTTTTTTTGTAAATATATACATATTATACATATAAACACCCAGACCGAGACAAATTATACAATGTACAACTTGCCCCCGGTGGGAATCGAACCCACGACCTCCCGAGTTCACGGCAACGTTTGTTACCACTAGACCACGGAGGCGGTCATTATGTATTTTTATTATTTCTAATGCACCTGCAATTGTTTACCATACTCCCAAAGGCTAGCTAGTATAAAATGCATTAATTTTACCCTTGTACATAACTATTATTTTTTTATTGCAATAAAGAGTAATTATTCAATTTGATGCAAGTTTGCCCTATAAAAACAAACTTAGAGTCCTTCGCGCCATTTTCCGCGGATATGTCAAGTGCAACTTTTTGTTTTGTAAATTAATTTACTGTGGATATTATTAGTCAAAAGTGGTGTTGTTTTATTTAATAATGTGCTACATTGTGAATAATTATGGAAAACGATAAATTGGAATTTAAATATGGGGCTCAAGTTACAGTTGAGTTATATAATGCCGCGAGTGACTCCAAGAAAAGCATCAAATTCTGCAACATCTGGAATTTGATGATAATCTCATTAACTCGTAAAAAAGGGAAGATACATTACGTCAGACTATCACCTCATTCATCCATCAGAACAAGACAACACAATAAAAAGTTATTTGATGCACATTAAAAGAAGAAATGAGTTGGTCCATCATGACGTACACTAATAAAAATGGTGTACTTTTTTACAAAGTGCCATAGCCCAGGGCGACGCTATGAGCTGAAACTTTTTTCATTACATTGGTATTAACTGGCCATTGTTGGCATGTTCTATATTTTACTCGGTCCCTTTATCCTGCGTAAAACCTTTTTCAATATTATTGATAGTTGCTTAAGCTTATCCCAACAACTTCTAGGGTAATATATTGAAAATCTGAATTAGGTTTTATGATAATAACAATAAAAGAGATTGCCCTAAAGCATCTATTTAGATCTTCTTTCAAAATATACAGGTACTATTCGTTCGGGTTTCAGGGTTTTACAAATACTGGTGGATAGTTTACGTCACTCTATGATCTGCGTTAAATATTTGTTTTATACCTACTTACTTATAAAATATAAACTTGAACTCTTTGACTTTTTTCGAGTTATTTTATTATACACCTTCTAAATAGCTCGCAACAATGTTAATAAGTGTATATATGTATGTATTCGTTTTTAGTATATTAAAAGTCTCTCAGGTTGTGCAAAAATACGTCTACCTTGGACAAACCATCCAATTAGGAGTAGCCAACTTCAGCAAAGAAGCCGATAGACGCCTTCAGCTAGGATGGGCAGCATTCGGGAAGCTACGTCACATCTTCCTATCGAACATACCACAGTGTTTGAAGACAAAAGTTTTCAACCAGTGCGTTCTTCCAGTAATGTCGTATGGTGCAGAAACGTGGACACTGACGGTAGGTCTGGTCCACAAGTTCAAGGTCGCTCAGCGAGCTATGGAGAGAGCTATGCTCGGGATTTCACTAAAAGATAAAGTCAGAAACGTTGACATCCGTCAAAGAACCAAAGTTATCGATATAGCTTTTAAAATTAGCAAGCTGAAGTGGCAATGGGCTGGACACATATGCCGCAGAACCGATGAACGATGGAGTAGATGGGTTCTGGAGTGGAGACCACGTACTGGAAGACGCAGAGTGGGACGACCCCCCGCCAGATGGACAGATGACCTGAGGAAGGTCGCTGGTGGGGGATGGATGAGGGTGGCAGAAAATCGTGTGAAGTGGCGAGCTTTGGGGGAGGCCTACATCCAGCAGTGGAGAGAGACAGGCTTATGATGATGATGATGTTCAAAGTCAAAGTCAAAATATCTTTATTCACGTAAACCTATTACAGGCATTTATGAAACGTCATTAATTTAATTATTTTGAATGATTCTACTCCTGCTAGTAGAAGACTAAGCAGCAAAGTGGTCCAATAAGTAAGCTGTTAGCAGAAGACCAGCTGCTTAGCAGATTCCAGTGACCTGTTAATGTTTAATCTGACTGACAAAGGAATCTGCAAGAAAAACTCAGCTATATCAGATTTGCAAAATAAAACATATACAGAACTGCACCACAACGATCAATTAATAATCTTTTAAATTTAGTTATCAGTACCTATGAGAATACAATACCTGGTACAGCAGTAACCCACCAGGCAAGTCAGAATTGTTGTCATTACAGTATATATAAAAATATATTATGTAAGTATTTACGTCCAATACAATAATATTTTTAGAATGCTGATGGCACTGTCTCGACGCGTAAGTAAGATTTGAATTTGAATTTGGCGGGAGTGAGGTACGTTCTGTAAGATTGGTGGGGGACGGAGAGGTTACCTATATATATATGACCGTGTATATTGATTTTATTATTATTATCGTTTAAGTGAACTGTCTTCGTGGTCTAGCGGTTAAGTCCGTGGATTTAGACTCGGAAGTATCGGGTTCGATTCCTGTAGCCCTACTGTGTTACTTATTCGCAAACGTAATTAGTGGATTTCGTTATTAATGTCAGAGCTTGCGTCATAATTACAAAATATTATGTAATTCTCAACTCTATAAGCGCTCGACCTTGACAGCGACTGTGCAAATATCAACTTTAATGGCGTTATATATGTATATATATATAGTTAACGGATTCCACTGTATAACATTTGCGCTTAAGTAACAGAATTGGGCTACTGGTCGTGATAGCTAGCGTACCAAATTCGAGAAATATCACAAATAAATTAATATAAATTCAATTTTATTTATTTAAATTAATAAATATTATTGAGTCCCGACCAGGAATCGAAGCGAATCTAAATCGGACTTAACCACCAGACCACGGAGGGAGCCATTTTTCTCAGTAAACGCAATATATTATTTTAAAATAGCCGGTTTATATATGTATATGTGTCGACGAACGAATAGCTTTATTTGCAGTCGTAATGGATTCGTTGAACGCGTAAACACAAGCGGGCATGCTTACCATGCCATTTCCTTTGACTCGAAGCTAAATTCTGGCGAACTTGGTGCCTTTGTCACCAAACCCACTTTGCATTTTGCATTGCGTTTGTGTATACATAAAAGTGTTATAACACACCCCCAGCGATTGATTCACGAATCTGTTTGACGAGTTCTGATTGAATACATGCATCGAACAGCTTCAGCAAATATGCAAATGCTATAGGCTAAAAAAGTAATGGAGAATTGCTTTTTGCTTGTACTAACTGAATCTGTAAGTTCGTGGATTTAGACTCGGAGGTACTAGCTTCGATCCCTGGGCGGGTCACGATAATTTTAATTATTTATTTATTAGGGTGGCCAACAGTGACAGCAACAAAACATACATTGATTTTTACTTACAACTAAGCATTCCATAGATTCACCGTACGGGTGCCGGGTCCATCGTGTGTGGGTAGGAGATGAGAATAAATGGTGCTCGGGCTTGCGACCGACAATAGGCTGGTTTAGGAAAAGGAGGCCTCCTTTTTTTTATTGCGCGATAATACGCTCACCATCCACCATTCTACTTCTCTCCCTACCCAACCAAATACTGTATAATTTCGTTAATAAAGTATTGACGGCAGACCTGCTTAGGCCCAATTCTTTCAGTAAGTGATGCAAAGACTTTGCTGGAACTCCTCTCGCACCAACTTCCACTGCGTAAAGCTGATTCTTGAATATTAGTATATATATAAGTAATATTATATAATAGTATATAAGTAAATATTTGACAAACGTGCATAAGAAAAGTGTATTTCTCATTGGTACATGCCGGATGGGTTTGAACCAACCTTTGTAGGATTTAAGGAACGCGTTCTTTCAACCGA
Source organism: Tinea semifulvella (assembly GCA_910589645.1). Lineage (NCBI taxonomy): Eukaryota > Metazoa > Arthropoda > Insecta > Lepidoptera > Tineidae > Tinea > Tinea semifulvella. Next base: position 5,595,344 of record OU342608.1, on the reverse strand, counting down.
GCCAACACCGCGCGCAATTGTATGTTATATTTATTTATTTATTTATTCGAAGTAAGGTACAAATAACAGCTAACAAACAAAACAATTATTGAAATCATAGACAAATAATCTTGTCGGGTTTGCCAGCCTAAAAAAAATGTACACAACATTGAATAATACAAAAAATGGTAATAATATAAAATAAAAGTTAATAGTAAAAAAATATATAAAAAAGTAAAACCTATAAAAACTAAAAGTAATAACTAATAAGATTATAAAAGTAAACATAATAATAACAAAATGAGATAATAACATGAAACAAAATCACTTTTTCCTTCCTAACCCGTTCCACAATTTATTGTGCATACCTACCGACAAACAATTTAGTGAGGTTAATTTTAAATGAGTGTTTTTTCATATTAAATATATCCATCTCAGGATCTGACACATAAAGTTCGTTGCAACTTCGACACATACGCGAGATTGGAGAGTTAAAGGCGACATTGTTTCTGGCATTAGGGACACAGAAAGGGAGTTTATATCAAACTAATCATATAATAAAGTATAAAAAAATAATGGTAGGAATCAAACTGGCGTTAATATAGATTCCGCGTGAAAGCAGCTAAGCCACAGATGCAGTTTTTTCGGATATTGCAATAAATTAAATGCACTTTACGCCTCCAGCAGGGCCGCACACAATGCATACGTATCCATTTACAGCCACTCAGCATATTTTGGTAACATTCGCGAGTCGTTTATCACTGCCGGCGTATAACCATTAACGGTGCACAAAATTGTGAAATATTATGTAAAATTTAATCCTATAAAGCGGCGGCGCTCATCGGAAATTTTCCGGAAGCATTATGTAGGCATATTAAATGCGAATGAAACTGTATCATTCGTGTGAAATACCGATGAAAATATTTAATGACAATGATCTTGAAATTAAATACATGATGCAGCATTATCAGACAAAAATAATTCCCATAAATAACTAAAATCGTCAATGTTATCTCAAGTGTGTGCAATAAAATCGTGAATTGTTATATAAGTGATCAATTAAAGTATATCGTTAATTTTAGTGTTTTTGTTAATGTATTCATATTGTGATTTTTAAATGCGAATCAATATTATGTGTAACAATTATATATATTGAATATGTCTTGATCTTAAAATTTAACAGATGGAGCATTATCCGGCGAAAAAGTTTCTAAACGCGATATGCTGATTTTCTGGACATTTACAATACTAAAATAAAAATATAAAATTGTCGTAGTCCTGTCACTCTCAAACAAACTCTAAGATTTAATTTAATAATAGAGTTTGTGTGACATGCATTTACTAATAATTATAATATTTCGTGATATAAATAAAAGTACAATGTAACTAAAAAACATAATATGGAAAAACAATTTATTTATTTATTAAAGTTATAAGTGGGTAGGTTTACATTTACCGCCCAGTATATACGAGACTACACCGCATAGCTTCAGTCGACCCGTGACCACGGCCAATGCAACTTGGCTAAAACGTCGGGAGAAATATGTCTCTAAGGTAAATCGCGTTAAGACCCGTTAAAATTATAAAAACTATTACGAATGTGCGCGAAAGTTTAAAAAGTTTTATGTATTGTTTTTGAGGTCGAATATAAACTGCGTCGAGAAACAGAGCTTTTTTTTTAACTTGATGCAATATCCGTGGCAAGTAGATCTTTGGTTTAGTCGTTCGAAATGGATTAACAATAATGATTAATTTCAATATTAATTTCCATGCTTTCAATACGACTAGTCATGTAAAAGAATGGACTAGATTGAAGTGAAATATTGAAGAACGGATTCAGTTTACTGATTCCACGATTAACTTGTACATTTTGGATGAAATAATATTATGATCATACAGAAGAAATTATAAGAAACTGGTTCAATACTTAGCTTTACGCAGTGGAAGCTAGTGCGATAAAAATTCCAGCAAAGAGAATTGGGTCTAAGCTGGTATGTCATCAATACATTTATGGGTCGAGTTTCCAAGAAGGCAATAGCGGAATCATAGGTACAGTATTTGGTTGGGTAATGAGAGGAGCAGAATAGTGGATGGTGAGCTTCTTGTTGCGCAATAAATAAAATAGGCTCCTTTGTAAACCAGCCTTTAGTCGGTCGCAAGCCCGAGACACGATTTTTTATCTCTTTTCCCCACGATAAGAAATAAAAAATATTTTTCCACTCTTAAAAAGTCAGCTGGTAGAGAATGCCATACGGTAATATGCTTATAATCTATGTATGATGATGCGCGCGAGATCCATGAATGTTAGCAAATGGATTCAGATACTTGTAACTGCCATCTAACACTATGCCGGCTTGACTGGGCATGACGGCAATTCGAGCCTGATCCAGAAACGTGTGGCAGTCTGGCCAAATTACCACCATCAGTCCGCCTACCACCTATTTGTTGTTCTCGTTGAAAATATGTGCCATTTGCAATGTCAACTGTTAATTTATACTTTTAAGCTATGAAATTAAAGCTATTCTACAAAATAAACTAAGGGCTTACCACCAGGAGGGTACCTAAAACGCTCGCCGCATTTCCTCGTTGAATTATTATGGACATATTCTGTTTTAGGTAGTTATGGCATTTGGGATCGCCACACTCTTGTTTTATTTAGTTTTAGTTTTATTTAGTTTTAGTTTTATTTATAATTAGTTTTTTAATCAATTTTATCTTTTAAGCTTGCCATATTGATATTTATATAAAAATAACACCGCTTGAAATAAGACTTTGAAATGATGTTCTCCGTGAAATAGAAGACAAAAAGAAAATAGAAAAAGACTGGTTTTTATCTCGACACATTGCACCGTTTATTTGCCGGCACATTCCATGTATCAGTAACTAGTTCCCGTGAGATCGGTGCGAAATACGCGTAATTAACGCTGCCGAGCCACTGAAATTGGATCTTTACTCTGCGCTATTGTTGACTTCGTATCACAGACGTACATATAAGGATTTGTCCTCTTTTAAATCATTTTAGTTACAGCTTTCAAACTAGATAAAAGTAAAGCATCATCACATATCCCTTTCGGGGTGGTCAGAAACCACGTTTATAAAGAAGCGGATTCACATTTAGCCAACTTTACTATAGGCCAATCATGACAAGTGGCAAGCTCGTCGATGTCTCTAGCGTACCAAACTCGAGAAACATCACAAATAAATTAAATAATAATTAAATTTATTTATTTAAATTAATAAATATTATTGTGTCCCGACCAGGAATCGAACCCGGTACCTCCGAGTCTAAATCCACAGACTTAACCGCCAGACCACAGAGGTAGTTGGTTGGAAGTAGTTCAAACTAGATAGATAAATTTCTTACTGCACAGAAAATAATACATTTTACCATTAATTATAGCCTCTATAACATAGCGTCCTAGACCTCTACTGTTAGAGATGGGCCTTCCAGAACATATATCTGGAGAATTTGGCCTACACTCGCCACGCTGGCCAGACGGGTTGGCAAGGATCTGATGTAATTTTTTATTGACAATTAATTAACGAATCCACAATTTAGTATTAATGGAACCGGGACCGACTGCTTAGCATGATCTTCGAGACACGGGAACGGCGGTGGTGTAGCTTCAGTCGACCCGTGACCGCGGCCAATTCAACTTGGCTAATACGTCGGGAGAAATATGTCTCTAAGGTAAATCGCGTTAAGACCCGTTAAAATTATAAAAACTATTACGAATGTGCGCGAAAGTTTAATCATCATTACAGCCACTAGAACACAGCGTCCTAGACCTCCACTGCTGGAGATGGGCCTTCCAGAACATATATCTAGACAATTTGGCCTACACTCGCCACGATGGCCAGACAGGTTGGCAAGGATCTGATGTAAATTTTTATTGACAATTAATTAACGAATCCACAATTTGGTATTAATGGAACCGGGACCTACGGCTTAGCGTGCTCTTCGAGGCATGGGGACGGGGGTGTTGTAAATCTATTACAAATGTAGGTACGTAAGAAAAGTGTATTTCTTATTGAGTTTGAACCGCCCTTTGTAATATTTTAAGCTACGTGTTTCTACAACCGAGCTACCACCGCTTCATTGAGTAAAAAAACTTATAACTAATAATAGAACGATTTATACCGATTTAGTCAAGTTTATTTATTTATTTATTTATTCGAAGAGAAAGAACAGAGACAGGCAGTATAAGAACAATTAAGAAACAATACAGTAGGAGCTATTAGAATTATACCCGCCACCAAAATATTTCCCACTGTGGACAATATTGCACCATTTATATTTTTAGATATGTTAGTACTACATATACCTTGGCCAGGTATAATGGATAATACAATTGCAGTGTTCGAATTTATGGAACTATCAATGAACTCCGAAGCAAACCCCACCCAGCGAGCTAAACCGACAACAACAGCTTCTTTATTTTGGCCTCAAATGCGGCGCGGGAAATGCTAAATATATCGACGTCTAATAATTGACTGTTGTACGTCTCGCACATTCGGCGTACTGGTGCGCGGAGACCGGCGACTGTTATGTAGTTATCTTGCTATTTGTGTAAGTGTTTAGTGAGCAAATGTTAAAACCATATAATTTATGGTGGTTTACGAATATGAATGAAAACTACGATGATCTTTGATCAACGTTGGCCCCAAAAACCAAAGCATTGACATAAACCAATTGTATTCCTCGGCTAGTTTTTTTATGGCTAGTATGCAGTTGCTCACACTTCAAAATATACACTTTAATACTAAAATTTAGTGAAATAAGGTTTAGGTTCACACTGAAATGTGTATGCAGGATTGTGGTGTACAGCCTATTGTCTTTTACGCGTAATTACAGCCACTATAACTGGCCCGACACGTTCAGAATATTTATTTTCAAATGACTTTGCACGGCATTTTTATTTATTTTTTGTACGGAATACAAACGATTTTGCTCCGCAGTTTTTTACAATTAATTAAATTCTTTATTCAATGTAGAAACCGTCGTTCGTGGGTTCTCAGATTTGAGGCCTACTTTAGCTAACTAATTTCGGAAGCTACATCCAGTAACTTTGGTTCTCTGATAAATGTCAACGTCTGGAATTCTATCTATTAGAGAAATAAGTACATTAGAAAACCCAGAGACATTAAATACCGCGTGTAATTTATTAAAGAACCAATATTTTTATATTATAATCCAGAATAAAAATAAAGAGCTATGTATTTTTAATTTTAATTATTCAGTAATAAAATCTTAAGTTACGGTGCAGAAAAGTTATCCTAAAAATATCGTCACTCATACCGAGCCTAATCAAGTAGGTAGCGAAAGGATGGCGCGAACGTTGTGTTATGTCATTGATTCTCTCTCTATTCTGTCAATTGTCACGTTAGGCGGGACATTTAAATAAAATAAATGAATTTAAACAATGGAAGTTAATATATTAATGTAATAATCTACAATAATATAAGGGAGGGTCGTAAGCCAAAACTTAGCCCTATCACTCTTTATGCATCCATTGACCGTACGTAGGGGTACCTTCCCTCGGAGATCCTGAAGATGGGCACCCGGAGAGCGCTGCCGATCCCAAGCGGACAACGAGGCGTCACGGGGATCCTGGACAGCGGGATTATCATCTTAAGCTGGGCCCCAGCTCTAAAGTCCAGACATAGAACCCTGGAACGCACGGGGAACAGGCGTTACGTTCCATGTCCAAATCCACCACCACTTCAGTCTACACCAAGACAAGATACCAGATAGATGGTGAGACTGCAGCGGTGGTGCAAAAAATAGAGTCACTGCACGTGGTCATGAAGTGACCGCGTACTATTTTCTATTCAATACTTACCCAAGCTCAGGGGGTGACAATCTCTGGTAGAAGAGAAAAGTGAAGAAATATATATTTAGAATTAAAACTGTAATTATTTAAGTAAGGCTAGTGTGAAGCAGCTGTTTTTTTTTTTAATTTTCTTTAAAGGACATTGTACAGAATACATCAGCCCTAAACACGTAATTTATTTGCATAATATATGTTCATAACCGAGTTGGGGATCATCAAATTCCAGATGCTGCAGAATTTGATGCTTTACTTGGAGTCACTCGCGGCATTATAGCCCAAACACGTCGGGTAAAATATGGAAGTCCACAGCGCGGGAAAACCGCATAAAATAAACTGCAACTTGTGCCCCATATTTAAAGTGCAATTTATCGTTTTCCATAATTATTCACATTGTAGCATATTATTAAACAAAACAACACCACTTTTGACCAATAATATCCACAGCAAATTAATTTACAAAACAAAAACTTGCACTTGACATGTCCACGCAAAATGGCGCGAAGAACCTATGAAGCAGCTGTTCCAGCGAGAAGGAAAAAGTGAATCCCTATGACAGTTGTTTTCTTAAAAATCGTGTGAGGCAAAGGATGTCGTTTGCAGCCGAAAACGTTCATCCTTGGCTATTGTCGATAACAATCGCTACACAATTAATAGTCGTTTTATACAACTAAATAATAATAAAACACTTGTTTTATATACTTTTTTTTTACTTCAAAAGGGGTTCTACCAATGACATCTGAAGCCTAAAAAAATATTTGCAATTTTGACAATTACATGTGGATATAGAGAGGGCAAGAAACCAAACGGTATGAATGTATATAATGAATGAGTGTATGACAGTCTTTGCCGGTTATAGTTGAGTTCGACGTGCACTTTCTAATGGGGTGTGTCACTAACTTTTTATCACGGTAGATGGCGCATGATAGATGGTACCTAATATAACTGTCAGTTGCATAGAAAACTTGTACTTTTATTACAAAATTTATTATTTTCTGGATATTATGCAGAAGTGAGCAGCTTTTAAGTGTACAAATCGAGATTTCCAAGCGAAAGCAAAGATATGGTGATCTCAAAATTGCCGTTCTATTAATTCAACCTTTTTTTATTTTAAAGACGGTGTTCGCTTACTTAATTCGTCTTTTAAGGTAGGTAACGTTAAGTTAAAATACATTTTTCTGTTATAAATATGAAAAACTACAAAAACATTAAAAAATGTTGCGACATAGGAGTAAAACGAGGTACCATTGCCGCTAGCGACATCTACAAATAGCTTTGCCTGATACACCTGATTGATTATTTTTTTGTTTCACGGACAATATCACAAATTACGTCCCACGGAATTGTAAAACGCGTTCTTCAACGACAACAGAACCTCATGTCAGTTTATTTTCGTAAGTAAATGTTTATTAAACTAATATTTTTTTAGGTTCACTCAATCATAGATGGCGCTATTTAGATACACACAATTAAAATCTTAAATGAACTGGCCATAAGTTTGTCATTACCATATGCATTTTGCAAAGAACAAATTCAATGAAAATGTACACGATATTAAAATTATTTTTCGTTAAGTATTATTATTAACCCTCAAAAATGTTAATGAATTAATTTAAGTTTTTTTAGTATTTTTCTCTGACTACACTCAAACTTGAATAATCTTTAAAAATGCAGTTGATTGATTTTAACATGTTTTAACTCACAATATTTTCATCTTACAACTAAAAAAATTTAATATTCATTATGTCAAATTATTTTTGTCTATAAATATAGATTGTGGCTGTAAGGAGGCCGTGTCAACTTATTATTTAATCAATAATACAGCAAATGTTAAATAATAATAAATTAAATTATATTTAAGTTCTAGGTAAACTTTAATAATAGTATGTCAAAAACAAAATAAATATATAATTCAGATCGTGGCTGTAAGGACGCCGTGTCAACTTATTATCTAATAACAAAATAAAATAAATGTCAATAATATTAAAATAAAAAAAATAAAAAAAATACATTCCTCTGTCTTAAGTGCACACTGTGGCATTTTAGCACGTCCTCAAATTGGCCGTTGATACACATGTCGGATATTTTTTCTGGCGTTTTCGGAGCCGTCACCTATAATCTAGTTGATTCTTGATCAATGGGCGTAAACATGTGTTTCGTGATATCGTTTCTAGTAATTCCCTGGTTGATTTTATTTGGTTTGAAGAACATTTGAGGATATTATTATAATAACAGGAAGTAAGATACCTACATAACAACATAATGTTTTCGGACGTTGCTTCCTTAAAAATGTATTTGTACTCGAAAATAGATCATGATAGGTTGTCGTAAAATATATCGTAAACATACGACTTTATTTTCAATCTCAAGACACGAGTTTGCCAATAGGGTTTTGATCAAAGAAAAACACTCCTCTTCGATAAACATATGAAACAAGGTAAACATTGTCATGCCAGTACGTATTGTAAATATTTGGTTTGAGAATGCCTAAAACTTTAAACTTATAACTCTTAAACCAAATTTAAACAATCTTCTAAACGGCATTATCGGAATCATATCTTTAACATTTATTCCAAGGAAGAAAACAATGATTTTTTAAAAACAAAATTATTAAAAAAAAAAAAAAAATTGCTCTAAACCGCTGCCAATGGAAAAAATGCCAAGAATAATGCTGATCCTTTGGCCCAAATATTGCCCAGCCCTTTTGTCTCCCGAGGTGATGTTAAGCTGTTTTGATAGCGCCTTAAAATTGTATTTGTTTGGGTAGGGATAGGAGCACAATGGTTGATTGATTGAAATAATCTTATATTATATTCTAGACTAAAAATAAAGAACTACGTATATTTTATTTAAATTATTCAGTAATAAAATATAAAGTTAAGGTGCAATGAAGTTTTCCTAAAAATACCGCAACTCATACTGAGCCTAATTGAGTAGGTAGCGAAAGGTCGACTATAGCGCGAACGTTGACTTACGTAATTCTTTCTCTCTCTATTTGGTCTTTCGCCTGTGAGCGAGCTCAATTAATAGTATCACACTTACAGCCGGTTGCAGAAACCATGGTTAAAATAATCTAAGATCAATATTTTAATATATTTCACGTGATTGGTAGTTAGTTTATCACTTTGGGTATTTAAGGTAATGACGTGCTTTATAGGCATACGTTAAACATGTCAGAGATGTAACAACAATTCTGCAACCGGCAAGTCTAACTTCCCAGTAAATCTCAAAGGAATCGTTGAATGACGACTTATCTTTTTCCGTTACCTTCTACAAATATCATAATGTATATAAAATCTTAACAAATTATCTTTATCATTCGGGAAAAGAGCATAGATGAAAAGCGGTACAGTAGTTTTTGAGTTTATTGCAAACAGACAGACTTAAAGACGCGGCGGAGGACTTTTTAAATAATTTGTAGATTTACTCCTTTAGCGGAGTCATCCGTAACGTTTCTGCAGACTTCCGGAAGCAGCCACACTGTCGCACTCCAAAAGTACATGCGCGGCCGTCGTTTCCTCCGCCATGCATCCGTAAAACAACTATCTGTATTCATTTCAGAGTGTATAGATGTTTGATAAAGACACAATGTCGCATCAAAACGCCCACTATTATGCAAAGCTTGGCTCTGTTAAGGTTTAGGAGGAGCGTGTAAGGTCCTTGTCAGGGTTGGGTAGGGCTTTCCGGGACTGTATGCAGTCTGTGGTCTAAGTTCACATCTGCTCGTGAAGTCAATCAGTTCTTTGAAGCTAGCCTCGTAAGAATTGGAACAATTGAATTATTTATTTATCTGGAACTCAAACAGCATTAACAAATATACAATATTATCAAATTTTACACAATACATAAGACCATGAATGGGTTCACAAATTATACATAAAAATATAAATCCAATGTGACGACAATCGATCAAAAATAAATTACACAACCAAGACAATAATTTGACCGCCTCCGTGGTCTAGTGATAACAAACGTTGCCGTGAACTCGGGAGGTCGTGGGTTCGATTCCCACCGGGGGCAAGTTGTACATTGTATAATTTGTCTCGGTCTGGGTGATAATATGTATATAATTACAAAAAAAAAAGGTATATTATGTAGTTTATCAACCATCTAGTTTCCGTAACACAAGCCTCGTAGCTTACCACTGAAATTAGATGGCGCTGTGTGACCTGTCTGGAAATATTTATTTATTTATAATAATTACAAAAACATAAACAAAACAATAACATACAATAACATACAATAAGACGGTAGAAAATATGTATTCATTCCTACCCATCAGCCACAGACACCAAAACTACCTATCGTATTGTATATTAAAAACATAAATAAAGATAAAGAAAAAATACTAATAAGCAGAAGTAAATTGGTTAAAGAACTGTAAATTAAGTGTATGTGTGAGTGCATGAGTGTGTAAGCGTGTGTGTGTATTATGTGTTGAAGCTCTTAAGCTTATCATATATATTTGACAAGGGACTTCTTACAACGAAATAACATTATTGGTAAAAATAAATTGGCTGTAATACTTGAATTTAGTAGAAAGGTCGATAATAAACCCAATTAGTTTAAAAGTGATGCGGGAAGGATGTTGACAAACATATTTTATTTGATATTTAACAACATACAGGTAATATAATTATTAAAAAAATATATATTCACAAAAATATGAGCAGTATTGACGAATATATAATATATATATTTATTTTGCATCATCATCATTATAGGCCCCTAGAACAAAGAGTTCTAGACTTTCACAGTTGGAGATGGACCTTCCAGAAATTTCTGGAGTTTTTGGACTACACTCGCCACGCTGGCCAGACAGATTCACGAGGGACTGATGTCAATTATTAACGTTTTCACAAGTCGGTATTAATGGAACCGGGACTGACGGCTTTACACTCACATTATCCCATTGATTCGAAACCAGATAAATGTATACGAGCTTGCCACTTGTCATGATTGGCTTATAGTAAAGTTGGCTAAATGTGAATCCGCTTATTTATAAGCGTGGTTTCTGACCACCCCGAAAGGGAAACGGTCGTGATGATGATACTATAAATGTATCAGAGGATTGGCTGGGATAAACCAAAGCTAGGGCTGCAAACCAATGTAGTTTAAACATTAATCAGCATGAGTGACGTCACTTAATAGTAAATATTATAAACTTCCACACAGGCATCTGTTTAATTATGTTATTCCGAGTATTTGTTTATTTACTATTACGTGACGTCATCCGGCAGCCATTTGCAACTGCGACGTCCGAACGAAAATTCAAACACGATTTTAAAAAGTAGATTTTAGAGTTATTTAGACCCCATAAAAAATCCAAAATATTTTTCAAGGAATCCGTATCCAAAAATATAAAAAATGTCAAGTACGAGTAGGTAGCCTATTGCAACGCCTTGCTGTTTTGGTGCATAAATTTCGCTTAAGGGCCCAGCTTTTTGCGACCAATAAAAAAGTTATTATTAAGTAAGTATTTACTTGTTTATGAGGAAGAGTGAATGTAATTTGGCACCCAAAATGTTTCTGTTAAAAAAAAAACATCACACCACATCACACATTTCACAAACTTTTCCGCTATGGTGTCACATGATACGGGCATTTTAGACATATATCTGTCTTATGTAACTGTCTCAATAACATCTATTGCCGGTTTTTCACATAACGTTGGCCCTAACATGCGAATAAATTTTGCATTGCTTCTGAGATGGTACACTAACCTGCCATTATTGTTAAAAAATCAATTTCAAAGTTTAGTTATTAAATAAGCTAATAAGTAAAACTAATTGTTATGTTATTTAACAATAATAATATCACAAATAAACACGCTGGCCCAGTTCATTTCTTTTATTTAAAGATAAAAAAACTATTAATAAAAAAAACTACTTACTCATTAAAAATACAACTAAAAATAAAAGATAAACAAAATAAAATAAAATGATTATAAATAATTAAAATGTTCCAAATTGCTCGCTTGGTAGCGAACCGATGGGCAATATTTATATTTTATTTAAGCACGGCATGTGAACTTGGGCCTATTTGATGGTAAGTCGCGCAAGGTCCATGAATGTTAGAAACTGGAATCAGACACTCATGACTGACATCGGCCCTAACACTATGCCGGCTTGACTGGACATGACGGCAATTCGAGCCTGATCCCGAAACGTATGGATACACTTTACTGGGTTTATCGGCACGAACGGTGGATACTTCCCCATCCCGGCAGACTGAGCAATTTACCACTACCAGTCCGCATACCACCTATTATGCCACATTGAATGGCAATGCTGATCCTTTGGACCAAATATTTAATATTTATTTCTTTAATTTTATTTATATTTATTTGTTTAAATTCTTTAATGCACTTGCACAGAGGCGAGCTATAATGCCAGTAGGCATTCTTTACCAGCTAACCTTGGGGATCGAGTAAGGTGATAGGCAGGATAAAAAAAATAAGAAATTTTAATGATACAGTTAATAAGTTACTTAACCAATTCTAATATACAACACATTATACCTAAACACATAAACATACATAAACCATACATACAATTATACAGACAATACATCATATACATTATAACTTAAATAAATACACGGTTATTTAAATAGTGTTTTATTCTGTTTCACCAGGAACGATGTGGTTATTAAACGTTATACATTATTAAATTCAGCGGATAAACAATTGGAGCACAGATAATTTCAAAGCACAACTGATTTCTGTAACAGCGATTATTTAATTTAAAATCAGGTAATAAACGGTTAATTTAAAAGTATTACTTTCAAGGGTTTGAAGTATGAATATTATTTATTTATTTTAACAGTAAAATTTTATTTATTCAAATGCAAAGCTTATATATATATATATATATATATATATATATAATTCTTTTGTTGGACAGAACTCATATATACGTCTGTCCGTGACGGGGACACTTTGAAAATTGCCACAACGTCTGCCAGCCATGAAAAATCCTTTTGAGTTTATTTTTCATTTAGATACGAAAAATATCACAGTCTATAACAGGAATGGTGGAAAACGGCCAAAACTTGGAACTCCTAAAATTCGTAGACCTCAATAAATGAACCGGTCTATTTAAGGATATACAAAGTCAGGCCGTAAATACTGTTGCATTAAAATTAAATAAAAACAATTGAACTGTCATTTGAAATTGGAATCATTTGATATTATTGCAAATGGCACATACTTTCAACAAGAACAGCAAATAGGTGGTAGGCGGACTGATAGTGGTAATTTGCCCAGTTTTCCGGGGTGAGGAAGTATCCACCGTTCTTGACGATATACCCAGTAAAGTGTATCCACACGTTTTGGGATCAGGTACGAATTGCCGTCATGCCCAGTGAAGCTGTTGTCTGATTCCAGTTGCGATATTGATATAGGTGTGATATTATTAATTGATCTCGCTCACAGCTGAAAGACGAAATAGAAAGAGAAAGAATTACGTAAGTCAACGTTCGCGCGATCGTTGACCTTTCGCTACCTACTTAATTAGGCTCAGTATGAGTGGCGATATTTTTAGGAAAACTTCTCTGCACCGTAACTTTAGATTCATGGACCTCGCGTGCTACTTACCAACAGGTGGGCACAAGGTCACATGTAGTACTAATAAAAAAACATAAAAAAGATAAAGAGAACCAAATTGCTGTCATAGCATTACACAAAGTAGGGTTAGTGCACACCAACACATTTTATTATAATTTTTCAAAAATATATTTTTCTAAAGAAAGTAGCGATAGTGGAACACAAGCAAAAGAGACTTTATATTATTTGGACAATACAATTAAAACAGAAATAGTAAAATATAGTAATTAGATTCAAATCATTAGTGCCAATTGAACAGTGACTAGTAACAGTACAGGGGATGCAAGGTACAACATACAGTAATCATTTACCAGCTTTGTAAACAATGAAAGAAATTACCACATGTTTACAAAACTTAAATAAATTATTAGATTATTTATTTATTATTATTATTATTATAAACTTTATTGCACAAAGTACAAAGGCCAAACCTTTGGGACAACTAAAACAGTTACGACAAGATAAGGCAGGTGCTATCAAAACTAATAGAAAATATTAGACTTCAATATATACTAGTGAATAAATACTTTTTTACATCAACAAACACATGCAAATAAAACTACATACATACATTCTATAAATAAGTTTATTTATTTATTTATGTACATAAAATGGCCGCTTAGTAAGAGTAGAGGGGATGAATTTGCGCACGGTTACGCTCTAAATCTGCGGTCGTAACCATGGGGGCAGTTAAGTATCAACGTTAAAACTACTCATACAAAATCCACTCAGACTACGTTTTACCAAACACCCGCTTACCAAATATAAGTCAATGCTAAAAAGTATTTCAAGTCCGGAAAGAGCAGGTGGACAGGTCTGAATGCTGTCCGGAAACCATCCGGAAACCATGTTTTGCCACTTGTCATCTATCTAGCTCGATATTCATTTTTCTAGCTGAACATTTAGAAAGTTTGTCTTAAACCTTGTTGACTTTGGACTATCTCTGATGGGACATCGCTAGAGATAATTTAATAGAACTATTGCAGACTGATGGAGGTAATATGTCCAGCCTGCTGGGGCGGGGAAGTATCCACCGTTCGGGCCGATAAACCCAGTAAAGTGTATCCACGCATTTCGGGATCAGACTCGAATTGCATTCATGTCCACTCAAGACTGATCTCAGTTGCTAGCATTCATGGATTTCGCTCCCAACTTTATTTATTTATTGCCAAGTTCGCATTTAGGAACTCTTCTAGATCATCACATTTTAAGAATAACAGTTACTCTGAGTTTAGGTAGTAGCATTTGTTTACCTTATAACTGCAATCATTTATAAAGCGCAGGTCGTATAGACATTCTATTCTCAACTATCATGATCTCACAGAAGCAATGATGAGGAACGGGTTCAAGACTCAGCTTTACTTAGTTGAAGTTGCTGCGAGAGGAGTTCCAGCTAAATCTTTGCACCACTGAAAGAATTGGGCCTCAGCAGGTCTGCAGGAGATACATTTATGGAAAGAGCTTCCAAGACGACATTAATGGAATCATACAGTTTTGGTTGGTGAGCATTATAGCGCAATAAAATTTTTAATTAACTACTACTAAGGCCTCCTTTTTAAACCAGCCTATTGTCGGTCGCAAGGCCAAGACACTATTGTTTTCACTCTTTGAATGTATATATTAATGTATAAGTTGTCTCTGTTAGGAGCTCACCCTTACTGCTTCGCTCAAAGTTTCCGCCCTGTATATGTAGACGTCTATGTCTTAAAGGTTGTGGAAAGTTTAAGTGAATACTATACGAGTAAGCTCATTTGAATTTGCAACTATTTAATAGTTGAAAGTTGTATAAAATGTTAGGTGGTAAGTCGCAGGCAAAAGCAAGCAGTTTCTCAGCGTTATAGTTGAAATTGTAATGTTCTTGGCTTCTATTCTGTACATAAATGCATGGTATACCCGCATGTTACTCGTACTATGTACACATTGTTTTCGTTACCGGACGATTTATCCATATCAATATTATAATTGTTAAAGAAACCGAGTTTGTATGTATGTATACGAGGTGATTCTGTATGCTAAATACTCAAGACTAATATGTTATTTTATTGATAGAAACAAATAGCTTTTATACTATAGAGCAACGCCAAGTCGAACGATTTTCAAAGCGAAAAAAAAGAAGTGAAGTCAAACACAAGGTATGTCGAAGTGACAAAAATATCTTTAGTGTAAAACCACACAAAATCACGCGGTATATGTTTATCCCTCTTTCACGCCTTTTTTTAATTTAATTTTCATACTAGCACGACATGTGACCTTGCTCCCACCTGGTGGTAAATGGTGCAATAGGTGCATCAATGTTAGCAACTGGAATTCGACACTCATGACTGACATCAGTCCCTAACACTATGCCGGTTTAACTGGGCATGACGGCAATTCGAGTCTGATCCCGAAACGTATGGATACACTTTATTAGGTTTATCGGCACGAACGGTGGATGCTTCCCCGCCCTGGCAGGCTAATTACCATCATCAGTCCACCTACCAATTATTTGATGTTCTCGTTGAAATTCTGTGCCATTTGCAATTTATTTATTTATAAGTTCTCCAACAAAATCAACAAAATTTAAATTTTTGAGTACATGCATACATAATTAACAGAGTAAATGTGATTGTAATTAAAGGAGAAGACGGCCTGCTCATAATTACCATTGAGTATAAATTTAAAACTAGGCATGCAATATAGATATTATACAAACAAATAATTTACCTACCTAACAGTTAAATCTATTAAATTAAATTATAATCAATAAAACGCAATGATTTCAAATGCCAAGTTTTACTTTCAAGGAGAACTAATTTTATAAGCTTGCATTGTAATATTTTTATAAAAATAACACCGCTTAAAACAAGACTTACTTGATGATACCTACAAGTATATTACTACATCGATTTTAATAAAATTTATCGAAGTTGGGAGCTTTTTAACGAGTAGGTATGTGTAGAGAATATTTGCTGTTCGGATGTTAGTGGGTACCGAAGTTCCTGCTGCATCGTGCCTTCTACTAACTCCTCTTGTTCCGTTTCGGAAAATAGGAAGGATATTATTCCTAAAGTGAATACACAATTTCACACTTTCCTAATGTCGGCCATTTTTATTATGGCAACTTATTTCATACAACAACGTAAATATTTTAAATAGACAAAAAAAAAATGTTTTAACGGCTGACGGAGAAATCTGGAGACCGGATTGGCAATTATTTCTGCCAAAGTTTTAGCTTTGCTATACAGAGGGGAAATACCTGCCTGTTACCTTGGGACTATCTCTGATGAGACATCGCTTAAGGATATTTAATAGGTGGCAGGCAGACTGATGGTGGTAATTTGTCTAGTCTGCCGCGGCGGGGAAGTATCCACCGTTCGTGCCGATACACCCAATTAAGTGTATCCACACATTTCGGGATCAGAATCGAATTGCCGTCATATCCACTCAAGCCGGCATAGTGTTAGGGACTGATATCAGTCATGAGTGTCCGATTCCAGTTGCTAACATTCATGGATCTCGATCCCAACTTTATTTATAGCTCCAAGTTCGCATTAAGATACTCTTCTTTTTTTTTTTTTTCGTCAGGAAATCCCTACGGATACCAATCCCCGCTGTGGAGGCAGCAGGGAAAGGTTATGTCGGACTCGCACCGACTAAAACCTGACGGCGTTCCTCCATGGCGCCTTAGTGGCGGCTTCGCGGGAGTCCGTTAGGAAACATCCGCTAACCGCCGGCGCTGTCCGCCTAGGCAGACCCTCCAGTGAGCAGTTAATTGGCGGTGTGCTCCTCCTCGTGTACCGACGGCCCTAATTTTATAAAATAATCGGGCGGTCGGCACTCCTCGCTCTTCGGCAGCCAGACTGGGACTAGGCCGCCGAAGACTCCCGACGCCCCTTGGACTGGGTTCCACCAAGCAGGCGCCGGGGAGCTCATTCGCCCGAACTATCAACGGCATCGGAGCTGACCCACTGCCACTGGCAGAATCCTTTCCTGACTCTTACAGGATCCCTGGATTTTGGGCCTACGGGAGTGGTGGTATTCTCCAGCCGCCACCACACGGCGCATTTAGGTACTCTTCTAGATTATCACATTTTAACTACAATAACTAATAATACTGTAACTACATGACTGTGAATGATTGCTTTATTGTTCTGTTTATTGTTTTATAACATTTTTGAAAATGTGTTTCTATAGTATAGACTGTTTCTTAAAGAAAATGTGGTTTAAGTGTTTATATTTATGTCTAATTAAAATTCTGTAACCATAAGTTTTTCTAATAAAATAAAATAAATAAAATAAATAAAATAAATAAAATAAATAAAATAAATAAAATAAATAAAATAAATAAAATAAATAAAATAAATAAAATAAATAAAATAAATAAAATAAATAAAATAAATAAAATAAATAAAATAAATAAAATAAATAAAATAAATAAAATAAATAAAATAAATAAAATAAAAATAACAGTTACTTTAGTTACTTTAGTTTAGGTAGTAGCATTTGTTTACCTTATAACTGCAATCATTTATAATGCGCAGGTCGTATAGACATTCTATTCTCAACTATTATGATCTCACAGAAGAAATGATGAGGAACGGGTTCAAGACTCTGCTTTACGTAGTGGAAGTTAGGTGCGAGAGGAGTTCCAGCAAAATCTTTACACCACTGAAAGAATTGGGCCCAAGCAGGTCCTGCCGTCAATACATTTATGGAAAGAGCTTCCAAGACGGCATTAATGGAATCATACAGTTTTCGTTGGGTAGGGAGAGGAGTAGAATTGTGGATGGTGAGCATTATCGCGCAATAAAATAAAAAAGGAAGTCTCCTTTTTAAACCAGCCTATTGTCGGTCGCAAGTCCGAGACACTATTCTTCTCATCTCTTATCCACACACGATGGACCCTGCACCCGCACGTTGAATCCATGGAATGCTTAGAAATTTGTCTGATTCTTTTCTTATGTAATAGAATTTGTGGAAGTTTCTGGAGATAGTCGGTCTAAAATATATTAAATATACATGGGCAAAGCAAGGTACGGGCAGAGACCGGTGTGAAGTTAGCAGCCAAATCTCAGCAGCCAAATATTACTGACCGATTTAAGGTGTTTAAAGAACCTAACGAGTTATTTTTAACTTATCTAATAAGAAAATATCAAAGAAAAAAATATTTATCCAAAAATGTTGTTAAAGCTACGTCGCTGGATGCCCCACATGTGTTTTTTGTCTTGATAGTATTATTTACATGATATATTAACGTATTTCTTTACAAAAAAAAATGACTTCTTAAATCGGTCAGTTATATTTGGCTGCTAACTTCACACCGGTCGGGCAGAGAGCGTTCGTAAAAAAAGAGCCTCGTAAATTGATTGTCTAGTAATAAAGCTATTTCTGATTTTTATATAAGTTTTTAATGACTACATCCACTGTTCATGTGAAACTCATATGTTAAAAACAACCATCAAAACAATGTAATCTAGGATTTTCTTTGCCTGCCGCCCTGTATACAATCCTAGCTACGCTCTTGTAAATATAGTAACAATGCTATAGCTGTGCAAAGTGGGAATGCAGCCTACTTAATAATTGGTACTTTATGCAATTTTTTAATTTATTGTTTTCACTCTTGAATGTATATTTTTATGTATAAGTTGTGTTGTGTGCAATGGCATTGGAACATTGTGCTGTTTAGATGATTTAATTGCACCGGCTGACTCTGACCCACGCTCAGATGTCTCACGCAAAATTCTGCATGTAAACCGACAAGTAGTAATTGTAATTAAAAATATAAAATGTAGGGACAGCTCACCCCAGTACATAAATTAAGATCACACACACTTTGTCACAGTTTGTAGTACGAGAATGTTTTTCACCACAAAATTGCGCGCACACTCGGCGAGACCTCGATCGCTTCTGCCGTTGCGCACCCCGTGCGTCCTCCTTAGTCGGTGCCCCACTGTTGGGGATCGTGACTCCGTCGCAGTCCATCCACTAGCCGTTTCCAGTGGTTGCGGTCCTCGGCGCAGTGGATGGCTTGGTGTACTGGGATGTTTAGGTGGTCAGTCACCTGACTGGACCATCGTTTGGGGCTTCTTCCTCTTGTTCTTTTACCGTCTACCTTTCCCGTTACTAAGAGTTTTTCCAGATTGTCGGCGCCTCTTCTAGCAATGTGGCCAAAATATTGCAGAATTCGGGTAAAGCAGACGGCAGAAAGTCTCTGTACCTTAGCAAGTTTGAGCTCTTCGAGCACGGAAACGTTAGTCGTGCGGTCCAATGAATATTAAGCAAACGACGCCAGCACCACATCTCAAATGATCAATTCTTGCCCTATCTGCGGCTTTTATAGTCCACGTCTCTGAACCGTACAAGAATATGGAGAATACGAGCGTTCTGACAATGTGGATTTTTGTCTTCCTGGATATGTTGGTATCTCTCCATATTTTGTCGAGCTGGGTCATTGCTGTTTTAGACAGTCCGTACGTGACCATTTTTGTTGGTCACCCAATGGTACCCGAAAAAATTACAAATAAATAAATATATTTTTATATATCAATGTAGAATGCCGCGAAAGTTTTTAAACTATCAAAACCTAACCATACTATTTTGTTTCTTATTCTTGAGCAATAGAGTTTTATATACTTCACATTATAAGTGAGACGAGCTGTTTAATTCTATGAGATGATAAAAATAAGACACGACAGGTCCCGCAAACAAATACAATACCAATTTGGAAGTTTGTTTTGAAGTAACGGCGAAAAGTGTCTTCGGAATTGCCTTGAATTTCGCGTTAACGCCATAACGGGGCTCGAGCTGCGTGTAAGAAGTTGTCCTAATAGAACGCGACTACGCGTTTATCCTTTTTTTTATTCATCCATCTAACCTCACATCCATATGAGCTGTCGGTATATAACAGAATCGACAGAACGATCTTTCGCTCATTCGGTGTAACTATAAAAAAAATACAGTATTATAGCAGTATTCGTTCGAAATTACCCAAACCTCTTTAAAACGAACGGAGAAATGGGTTACCGAGGTCAAAGATACAAAGACAAACTATGTACCCCATCTCAACGCTTGGAGATTTAATTTAACCATTTGCCATCTGATTTCAAAAGCATTACATTTAAGGGATTTTGAAAAAAAGTTATTTAAGCTATTGGCACTAAAGGCATACTATTAAAATAAGGAATTTCTTAGTGATTTACTTAAGTAGGAAAATTAAATTATTATCAGTACCTATCCTTCGACATAACCTTAATATAAATAATTGGCATGTAATTTTTTATTTTTTTTTTTGATTGTCGAAATTATTGCCTATTTATATAACTGTAAATATTTTCATGCTGCATGACGGCAGGATACGCCGGTACTACTACTAGCCTCAATATGTACCGTATTCTAGAAAATAAATGTTTTGATTTTGATTTTACACTTACACAAAAAAAAACCCGATACGTAGATGTAAAAATGTGCGGATAAGTGGTTTTAAATTTTCTTTCATTACAGCCCTTGGAACAGAGCATTTTTTTTTATTACAAAAACCACAGGTCATTACATAAATAAATACATTGGTATACCTTATTTGTAACACATTGGCCATACATGGCTTGACTTTATATTAATAGTAGATATTGGTTTTTATTTATTAATATACAAACAGTATAAAATAATTACAATATAAATTAAAACTACTTAAAAGTAAAAATTGAAATAAATATAAACTAAACCTAATAAAAAATAAACTATAAGTAAAAGATATTGGTTGAAATGAAACTAAACTAAGCTAAAACTATAGATACCTGGTTCGAGGAGGCGTACTGCTTGGCGATGTGTGACCCTTTGAGTAGAGAATATTTTGCTCAAAGGGTCAGCCTCGCCTTTGAACGAGGAAACGCAGCGAGTGTCCTCGGCACACTACACCCATTCGACGGTTAATAGTTTTTTTATTTTTTTGTTTTATTTGTAGTTATTTTATTTTTTATTTAATGTTAGGTTTTCTTTTGTGTTAATTATTGTAATTCTTTTATACTGTTTGTATATACTAATATAACATTAATAAAGCTACTTACATGATAAAATTAACAATGTGATGATGCTGCTGCAAATTAAGAAAATTAATATAAGAGAAAAAAAAATTGAATTCTTTTCTTTTAGTTTTAGGTTTATTCAATTAGTCGAAAAGTGCTTTTAGATGTCCGTTCGATTTGCTCGAATGAAACTGACAGTTTTCTATGGAGATTTGTCGCTTTTCATTCCAATATTTCGAAACGACACGCAAGTGGAAAGTGCCAAAATTAGGTTTCTGGTTTTTAAATATTGCATGAATATAATAAATACATACCAATAATAAAATAAAATGAAATACACTGTGTAATATTAATAAATTTTATTCGAAGTTAATTATAATACATTAAATATAAATTAAAAGCTACCTAAATAATAAAATTAAAAATAAACTAAGCAATAAATAAAAAATGTCCTCTAGAGACGTTCCATCCGAGATAGTCCCAAGGAGACTGGCAACATTTCCCCTCTGTATAGCGAGGCTAATACGTTGGCAGAAATAATTGCCAGCCTTCCTGTCTCCAGACCTTTCTGTCGCTTTGACAACTCCTTGGCCAAGCGCCTCGCTGACGGTCCCCATGGGCCCATCGTCTCTAATACACTGTGTTATAAACACGGTACAATAAGTAAATAAAATATGAAGGCCTTATTGTGACTGTAATACAACTTATAAACTTGTCTCTTGATGACAAGTCTAGTTGTTGCATGTATCGGAACGGAAAACCGTTCCGGACAGATGATGTTATGACGACAAAGACTTGGATACAAAGTTTGTGTAATAAGAGGGAATTGTAATTATAGTTTTTATAATTTTAACGGGTCTTTACGCGATTTACCTTAGAGATATATTTTGTGCACGACGGAATAACAATAGTAGGCATATTTTTTGAATAGTTGTATCATAGAGCATAATTATTATTATTTCACCACTTAGCTTAGTTATCATTACTATGGACTACTAAGTCAGCGGGTGGTACGCCCAAATAGTAAGTAAATAATAATAATTATGTAGTAAGTTCCGGCTTATTGAGAGTAATTATTATTAATATTTACTCCTCATAGTATAGTATAGTTTAGTATGATCAATAGTAATAGGGTAGATAGGCAATAGTGTAGGCAGGATAGATTATAGTATAGATATAGGATAGTTATAGTATAGATAGATAATAGTATAGGATAGTTTATGGTATAGTTATAGTTGTACATACATAGTTTTAGTCTTTATTTATACTAAGTTAATTTGTACATATAGTAACTTAGTAAGAAATCATTTGTAAATAGAATACAATTTTATAAATAAAGATTATCTTCCGGCGGCTTATTATTATTACCCCCGGCACGGTTTGGTTGGCCGATACTCCTCGCTGATTGGTCGAGCTTGTGCGGGCTAGCCCAACATAGATCACGACACTTACAATATCCTTGGCGATAACAGGCCCACCCGTGACCACGGCCAATGCAACTTGGCTGCAACGTCGGGAGAAATATATCTCTAAGGTAAATCGCGTAAAGACTCGTTAAAATTATAAAAACTGTTATGAAATAAAAATATAAAAATTGTCATATGGAACCCGTACCTGGGGAAGCATCTCCCAAACCCATTCACACGAGAAACACCGTAAATACGACAGGGCAGCAGAAGATCTCAGAGCTTCATTTACGCCGTTGGTTATCTCGTGATGGCTCATTAGGTGCTGAGTACGCGGCTTTTGTCAAAAAGACCGCTTCACGGCTTTCTGAAAAATGGCAGAAGCCATTCTCACAAGTTGCAGGCTGGCTAAAAACAAAAATTCAAATTTCTGTAATAAGGGCTATAAGCTTAAGGATCAGAGGAACCAGAAAGCGAGTGAGATGGATAGGATGTGAGGATGGAGCAGGTATGTTTGAAGGAACGAATGAATGATTGAATGTGAATGAATGTTAGATGATTTTATATATTTAGTTTTATGTTTTTTTTAGTTATTATTGTTATTTTGTTGAAATAAATTTAAATAATAATAGTATAGATACAACATGAATAAAGATATAAATAATCGCATTGTCGCTTTCTATTAGGACAACGGCTAACAAAAGTGGCCAACTTTTTCAACAAAAACAAGGATTAACACCTAAATACGATATCTCTAAACAATAAAATACTCGCGGGACATAGGGCCGCACTTAAAGAGACCCTTAATGAAAAAAGTTTAAACATTACGTTGCGGTCCATGGTCCTCGAGAAAAATTGCCACTTTTGTTAAACTTTTGTTGTCGTTTTTAGAGTTTACACTCCCTGTAGGTACTTATAAGTTGGGCTTCATGTTTTTTGTGTTTGTATTTGCCACTTTACTTGTTTAGGCCGTGTCAAAGTAGACAACGTATATATATATATTTTTTTATCATTTCAACAAAAATCCATTTAAACCGCGTGTAATGGGGTGTATCAGGCAAAGCTTTTTGTAGATGTCGCTAGCGGCACTAGTTCCTTGTTTACACCTATGACTGATCATTTTTTAAATGTTTTGGTAGTGAACGGCAATCTTTGCTTTCGCTTAGAAATCTCGATTTATACACTTAAAAGCTGCTCATTTCTGCATAATATCCAGAAAATAATAAATTTCGTAATAAAAATACAAGTTTTTTATGCAACTGACAGTTATATTAGGTACCACCTATCATGCGCCATCTATCGTGATAAAAAGTTAGTGACACACCCCATTATCAAAAGAGCAAATATTTTGTTTGGGCTTCAGGTGTCATTAATAAAACCTCTATTTGAAATAAAAAAGGTATTTTTATATATTTAAAAATCATTATCCGTAAAGCTAACTACTGCATGGTGAATAAGGCCGCGTCTGAAAATTGCGATATCAATCGTGATAAATACCTAAAGGCTGGGGAGTGTTATTATTAATTGATTTCGTCCACATCTGAGAGACAAAATAGAGAGAGAAAGAATTACATAAGTCAATGTTCGCGCGATCGTCGACCTCTGATTTTTGATTCTGAGGTGTGAGATGTATTCAACGGAGAATACATCTCACACCTCCGTTTTGCGGATGACATAGTCATAATAGCTAGCTCGCTGGAGGATCTTAGCGGAATGCTAAACGGCTTAAACGTAGCGTCCCAGCAGGTTGGCCTCGGTATGAACTTGGACAAGACAAAAGTCATGTATAACGACCATGTCGTACTGAGATCAATCTGCGTTGGTAATGCCACTCTAGAAGTTGTGCAAAAATACGTCTACCTTGGACAGACTACAATTAGGCGTAGCCAACTTCAGCAAAGAAGCCGACAGACGCATTCAGTTAGGATGGGCGGCATTCGGGAAACTACGCCACATCTTCCTATCAAACAAACCCAGTGTTTGAAGACGAGAGTTTTTAACCTGTGCGTTCTTCCAGTGCTGTCGTACGGAGCAGAAACGTGGACACTAACAGTGGGTCTGGTCCACAAATTTAAGTTCGCTCAGCGGGCTATGGAGAGAGCTATGCTCGGTATTTCTCTGATGGATAAAGATCGAAACGAGGAAATCCGTCGGAGAACCAAAGTTACTGATATAGCCTTTAAAATTAGTAAGCTGAAGTGGCAATGGGCTGGACATGTCTGTCGTAAAACCGATGAACGATGGAGTAGACGAGTTCTGGAGTGGAGACCACGTACGGGAAGACGCAGAGTGGGTCGACCCCCCGCTAGATGGACGGATGACCTGAGGAAGGTCGCTGGTGAGGGTTGGATGAGGGTGGCAGGAGATCGTGTGAAGTTGCGAGCCTTGGGGGAGGCCTATATCCAGCAGTGGAGAGACACAGGCTGATGATGATGATGATGATGATAAAAAGTGGATTTCATTTTCATGACAGTTTGGTGAAGGTTGGTCTTCTACGTACAATATGATATATACAGTATGATACGTGTATTTACAATATGAAAAGGAAATATATTTTTTTTTACAAAACTACGATCGGATTCATAAGCAAATAATACAATACAAACTGAGAGCTAAGAAAGAATCCATGGAAGTCATCGGCAGTAAACGTACCAGCCAAGTAGAGCGAGCAAAAACTATTTTTATTTTAATTCTCAATCCGTTGACATTTATTTATGAACCGGGCAATCAAATCTACTCGAATATTATAAAGATGTGTTTGTTTGTAATGGATAAACTTAAAAACTACTTAAAATGAGGTTAAACGCTTTGCATCTTTGTCGCTCGCACAATCCAACATTTAAAGGATTTTTCAAGTCTTTTTAAAGATTCAGTCAATCAAGCTGCATCCGTGGACTAGCGGTTAAATTTCGTTTGTTTCCGTGGATCGAATCAGGGATACCGGGATATTTTCATTTATTTGTGATATTTCTCGAGTTTGGTACGCTGAAGACATCGACGAGCTTGCCACTTGTCATGATTGGACTATAGTAAAGTTGGCTAAATGTGAATTCGCCTTTTTATAAGAGTGGTTTCTGACCACCCCGAAAGATGATACTTTTACCTTACAGGAAATATGCAAATAATTCGCAAAAACAAAAAGGGTTTACGAGTACTAGAGGATAGTTTAGACACTGTGATTCGCGTTAAATGTTTGTTTTAAAAAACCTTATCTAATGTAAACCTGAACATTTTAACTTTGATAAAAGTTATTTTTATTTTTAATAAATGACCGATCCCATTTCATATAAGTCACTCTTTGAAATACACTCAACAGGTCAAAATAAAACTTATCTTGAGTTGTATAGCGTGGCCTGGACTCAAGCTCTGAAGCGACTTTAAAAGATATGGATATAGTATGTTTATCCTTAAGAGATAGACATATGCCATCGCGGACTTTTCTGTAGACCTATATAAGTATAAGATACACAATTCTACCATACCTTATATGCAGCGTTTTCGTTGAACGCTCTCAGACGGCATATTTTTTTCCGACACCTCCAACAAATATCGTTAATATGTACAAAAACTTCACAAATTATATACTAAAACCTTTCTCGAGAACAGCTTTATCCATTGGTGTAAACAGCATGAAAATCGGTGCAATAGTTTTTGAGTTTATCGCGAACAGATAGACAAACAGATAGCGGCTTCTTTACTTTCTATACAATATTATTTACAACCCTATAGCTCCCTGTTATCTTAAAACACACTTTGAATTTCTTTGTGATTCGCACGACCGCCCTCTTCGTTCTTCTCATAACAACCAACTCAAAATCCCATCTCACACTTCCAGCAGATATTCAGATTCATTTACCGTATCGTCTGCTCGCCAGTGGAACAGACTTCCACTGACCATCAGACAAGCTCCTTCCATTTTCGACCGCCTCCGTGGTCTAGTGGTAACAAACGTTGCCGTGAACTCGGGAGGTAGTGGGTTCGATTCTCACCGGAGGCAAGTTGTACATTGTATAATTTGTCTCCGTCTGGGTGTTCATATGTATAATATGTATATATTTACAAAAAAAAAAGTATAATATGTACTTTATCAACCATCTAGTTTCCGTAACACAAGCCTCAGCTTACCACGGAAACTAGATGGCGCTGTGTGACCTGTCTGGAAATATTTATTTATTTATTCACATCTTTAAAAAACTACTTAATACTTTCTTTTTGAACAGAACAATATATTTTAACTCCACAAATGTCTACATAGCATACACAAATAATAATATATTCCATACATTAATATACATTCACAATATATATACATAAGATCATCATCATCATTACAGCCCCTAGAACACAGCGTACCAGACCTCCACTGCTGGAGATGGGCTTTCCAGAACATATATCTGGAGAATTTGGCCTACACTCGCTACGGCTGGCCAGACGGCTTGGCGATGATATGATGTAAATTTTTAATGTCAATTTATTAACGATTCCATTATTTATTATTTTATTTAGTATTAGTGGAACCGGGACCGACGGCTTAACCTGCTCTCCGAGGCACGGGAACGGTGGTGTTGTAAATCTATGACAAATGTACGTAAGAAAAGTGTATTTCTCATTGGTACATGCCGGGGAGTTTTTAACCGACCTTTGTAGGATTTAAGGTACGCGTTCTTACAACCGATCCACCACCGCGCCATATATAAGATACATCATACATATTATCATGTTATGCGGTCTTATTTAGCTTTTCATGTAAGTGCTTGGAGAGCAAATTTTTAATACTGTTGAGTGAAGTTGCTTTTCGTATAGCAAGTGGAAGTCTGTTCCACTGGCGAGCTGCAGATACAGTAAAATAATCTGAAGAATGTGACGGCATTCTTGTTTACATAAAATTAAATAAGGTATAGTCTATTTTAATCACAGAGTTAAGGAAGCAGAGATAACATATAATTTAGTCGTATAACCATATAAGTTGCGCTTACTCACTCTCATCGCAAAGATCATATAGCTATCTCACTTCCTCAGTTCACATACACACTGCATAAACGAGCAACCGTGGCATTTTATTCATTGAAACCATAGACATTAGCCATATTCATAGACAATAGCCAACAACAGCCAACTCAACCATCTCGACTTATTATTGTGAATATTCATTATTTAACTAAAATTACATCTTAAAAATTTTACTAAATCATGGTCAAGTGTAGTGCTTATATGTGCGACAGTGCAAAACATAAAAAAGTGCTAGGAATAACCTTCCACAAGTAAGTTTTAAATGTTGACACCATGCATTCAAACACAAAATTCAATAAAATTAGTGATTATTCTTGTAATTTCGAAATATGTGACAGACAGAAGATATATTTCATTGTATTCTAACGAAATAAAAATAATAATCTTACAATTTTCGTTGCTTTATTAGAGAAAAACGTAGAAATTGTTGCAAAACAACAACATTGACAGTTCCATCAACACAGGGTCGGATTTGTAAAATTAATAATTTTTATTTTATTTTTTTACCGTTTTATTGTTGTGACCGCCTCCGTGGTCTAGTGGTAAATCCTATGGAATTGTATCCACAGAGTGCCCGCAGTGCGTAGATTCGATTCTTACCCAAGGCAAAAAATATTTATACGTTTTTCGCTTAGGTGGTCTGGGTGTCCATACTAATATTATAAATGTGAAAGAAGCTTTTTATGTATGTGTGTGTGTATGTCTGTTTATCCGTCTTTCACGCCTCTATTCATCATCACAGCCCCTAGAATACAGAGACCTTGACCTCCACTATTGGAGATGGGTTTTCCAGAAATATTTCTGGAGAATTCGGCCTACACACGCCACGCTGGCCAGACAGGTTGGCGAGGGTCTCATGTAATTTTTAGTGACAATTTCTTAACGATTTCACAAGTTGGTATTAGTGGAACTGGGACCTACGGCTTAACGTGCTCTCCAAGGCACGGGAACGGTGGTGTTGTAAATCTGACTAATGTATGCAAGAAAAGTGTATTTCTTATTGGTACATGCCGGGGTTCGAACCGATCTTTTTTGGATTTTAGGGAATGCATTCTATCAACCGAGCTACCTTTTTGGTTTGGTTTCTGTTATTTCTAGTACTCAAACCTCAGTTGCTCCGGTAGAGACTTTTGATCCATATAAGAAACAGGATCGATCGGCATAAAAACAAAAGTTTTTTGCTGACTGTACATTTTTCCAAAATCTGTGAATGAAGTTCAGAATATCTCAATAAGTTATGGATGGTCTCCTAGGAACGTTTTCCTGTAACTTTAACGGTTAAGGCCTGCCCTTACTGTCCCGTCTCAAAAATCCACCCAGTATAGATACAATACTTAGATTTATTTCATACTTACAAAACATTTATGGAAGTTAAGTTATAAAACAATAATTATGATTACTTTTTCAGAATAATATGAGAGGGGTTAAGTACAGAGGAGTTCGGTATCTCTTCCAGACCCAGATACCACTCGCCATCCGGCCCAAAATTGGCGTGTCATTGCTTTGAATAATATATGTAAGAAAATATAAATAAACGATTTTATTATATTATGTTGTATTTTTTAAAAAACCATATAGCTAAAAATACTCATTTCATTATTTTCATCGTAGAACACAAAACCTATCTTTTCGAAGTGGGCTTTATACACTGATTCGGGACAGATTTGTGAGCGATATGCATAATTATACTTATATAATAATATTTTGACATTTCGCAAATGCACTCATTTCTTGTCCTGTCTTCTGTATTAGTGTGCGAACATTAAATGTGTGTGAGAAATGCCACGCTTTGACCGCAGTTAGATCACCTCTGCTTCCCTATCTCTGTGATTTTAATGTATTGTTTTATTTGTAAGAATGGATCGGACAAAAGTATATGAGATGAATGCCTCAGATGTGACTTACATACAATTCTCAATCTATTGAAAATCGGAAATCTTTGAAACAATTGATAGTCCACGTGGAAATTGTAACAGATGTGCGTCTTGTTCTTGTTCAGAGAAAGCCTCAATGTGGTACCATTGTGTGCATATCTTACAGACAAGTCGGTTCATAATCAAGCTCTGCCGAACGTTGCATTTCAACAAACGCATTGTGATCCATCCTTGTGCTATCAGACTGTGGACGAGGTTTGGACTCTGCTCATATAAACTAAGCGGGGAGGTTGGAGGTTGACTGCATAATGAAATATTTACAAAAAAAAATACAATCCGCAATCCTCCTTGCGTCGTGTTTCCTCATTGATGAGGGTCGTGACCTCCCGATGAATTGGTGTGCGTCTTGATGATAGCACGCCACCCGTTACCTGTCTTCGGCGGCATGCACAGCATCATGGACGCTAGTGTTGGTGGTGGAGCGGATTTGGTCGGACCAGCGTATCGGACTACGGCCTCTCGGTCTCTTTCCTTCCACCTTGCCAGTAACAAAAAGTTTCTCCAGGTTATCCCCTCCTTTTCTGGCAATGTGTCCGAAGTGCTGGAGTATCCGACGAAGGCATATGGTGGATAGCCTAGTCAATATGGCTAGTTGGTTTAAAATCGATACGTTAGTACGATGCTCAGTCCACGAGATCCGCAATACTCAGTTATTAATCCACAGAGAGCCCGTCAGTTTGATCCGTCATCCTGACCCAATTCGTGCAAATATTTTCTGTCTTTATGAAATTTGTAATTTGGTACCCATATATTAGTTCTGCTTGAAATATTTCTAAGACGTTTAATTCACTTTCATTTAATACGTTGCTGTTTATCATAGCAGACAACTTGCAGACAACTACGTCTATACATGTGGTTAGCGCAGTTGCCCGCTGCAAGCGGCAGTGTACTCAATGAATTGTCCTTGCGAGACGTACCAAGACCCTTTGACAAGGGCGCCAAAAACCGACACGAGAGCGAGAGTGGCAAATAAGCCCGAGGCAAGCCGCGAGCTACCATCTCTCCGCCTCTCGCATTTTTCCTGTCTCAGGGTATCTCGATAATTATATAGACATCTTTTATGACCGTTACAATGTATTCGTTATACCAGTTAACCAGTGCGTCCTTCCGGTAATGTCGTACGGAGCAGAGACGTGGACACTAACAGTGGGTCTGGTCCATAAATTCAAGGTCGCTCAGCGAGCCATGGAGAGAGCTATGCTTGGTGTATCTCTGATGGATAGAATTCGAAACGTTGATATTCGTCAGAGAACGAAAGTTACAGACATAGCTTTTAAAATTAGCAAGCTGAAGTGGCAATGGGCCGGACACATCTGCCGCAGAACCGACGATCGATGGGGCAAACGGGTTCTAGAGTGGAGACCACGTACGGGAAGACGCAGAGTGGGACGACCCCCCGCCAGATGGACAGATGACCTAAAGAAGGTCGCTGGTGGGGGTTGGATGAGGGTAGCGAAAGATCGCGTTAAGTGGCGAGCCTTAGGGGAGGCCTACATCCAGCAGTGGAGAGATACAGGCTGATGATGATGATGATGATGATGTGATAATATAGGTACTGCTGTGTGCACTGTAAATAAATAAATGAATAAAGGGTACAGCCGCCATTATTATGTAAGAAAATCGCTCTGCTTAAGCGATGTAGCTTAACCCTTATCTATTCTGTCGCCTCAGCGGAAACTTTAATACCCGTTATATGAGATCGAGAGGCTGTATGACCCATTGTTATCAGTCCATCATTGTAATATCCCTGCCTATTAATATCACAGTTGTCATTTTCATACACATTGTCCTATGTAAGTAGAAATTACGCGCGGTCATTTTCTGACCATATTTATTCGAAGTTAATTAATATAAATTAAATTTTAATTAAAAGCTACCTAAATAATAAAATTAAAAATTAACTAAACTATAAATAAAAAATGTCCTCTAGAGATGTCCCATCCGAGATAGTCCCAAGGAGACTGGCAACATTTCCCCTCTGTATAGCGAGGCTAATACGTTGGCAGAAATAATTGCCAGCCTTCCTGTCTCCAGACCTTTCTGTCAGCCGCCATGGGCCCATCGTCTCGACCCCAAACGGCGCAAATTCGTAACCGGCAACAAGGTTGGCATATTTGCGCAATTTGAGGTTCTCCGCAGAAAACGCCGCACTCCCCGCGCCTGACGAGGTCGCTTGGATGTGAGATGGAGCTAATGTGTCTACACACGTGGCATCCCACACCAGACCCTATATATATTATATTATATTATATTAGTGTATAGTATATTAATATTATTTACTAGTTTAGTTTTAGTAGTATTTAAATTTCTCCCTTATATAGGAGTATATGTTCTATAATTAGCGCGAACCTTGCACATACAATGTTCGTAATGTCCCTAAGGTTGACCGAGTAAGAATGTCTATCGGCATTAGGTCCGCCTTTGCACATAGTGCAAAAAGTTTTAAATAAATATCACTACCACTATACCTAGTGGCATATATTATTAAACAAAGTCCTCCGCCGCGTCTGTCTGCCTGTTCGTGATAAACCCAAAAACTACTGCACCGACTTTGCTGTTTTCACCAATAGATTGGGTGGTTCTATTTGTTAGAGGTGTCCGAAGAAGTCCGAGATGGCATATGTCTATCTCATATCCCTTTCAGCACGACGGTCTAAAATATCTCATAAAAATAGTGTAAAATTCCTCTCCTAACGAATTAAACCCCCCCCCCCCCCATAATATAATTGAAATAAAATCCATTTATGCATGTTGTTTTCTTAACTACAACAATGTAATAAAATACGGGGTGTTTGGAAGGGAGCTGTACATACGCCTAGGGTAGAAACTAGGAATAGTCTGCTACCTACCCCCGCCCAATATATTGACCTTGGCTTCAAGGTTTTTTTAAAATTTATTTTTATTTTTTATTTGACTTTTTTTGTGATTTTTTTACTAAAACTACCTGTAGCTAAAAGTAAACGTAAAAGGATGGCAAATGAAACAAAAAAATTAGTAATGACTAATGTTATTTTTTTGTTTCATTTGCCATCCTTTTACGATCGAACACATTTAATTTTCATTAGTTGAAATTTTTGCTTAAAGTGCCCCAGTTGCGGAAATTAATTAATAACTTTAAAACTAAAAGTGATAATTACACTTTTAGCATATCGTTAGAAAGGGCATGGACTGAGGATATTTAAAAAAAATCAGAAGAACTCCAACCCTGTTAGTTTTTTTTTTAAACCCCATAGAAAGTTGCCCTTAAAATTATTTCTTTACCTTACTACGGTACTTCAGGCCCCATAACTTTTCTTCTCCACAATTTTCTGGTGTAAAATATTTTTTTGCAGGGCCCTAAGACTCTAACAATTAAAACAAGACCATTAGCAGACCGGTCCCATGGATAGATTTTGAGCTACAGGTAGTTTTAGTAAAAAAATCACAAAAAGTCAAATAAAAAATAAAAATAAATTTAAAAAAAACCTTGAGGCCAAGGTCAATATATTGGGCGGGGGTAGGTAGCAGACTATCCCTAGTTTCTACCCTAGGCGTATGTACAGCTCCCTTCCAAACACCCTGTATAATAAAGTAAAGTATCCTCACAACCGTTTCCCTGAAATTGGTCAGAAACCACGCTTATAAACATTTAGCCAACTTTACTAGGCCAATCATAACAATTGGCTAGCTCGTTGATGAACGTACCAAACTCGAGAAGAGAATATTTTTTTGTTTCCCGACCACCAGTATATTATAAAATATAATTACTAGATGAGTACACCAACTACAGTGGCCATTTCGATGGGGTAGAAGAGACTTTGGCGAATCTAGTTTTATTTTGTAATAACGCACGCTTGGTATTGTCCGTGCTGAAAGGGTTAAGGATAACATACTATATCCATTTTAAACCTAAAAAAAAGGGTAATTAAAAAGCGGTAAGTAAAAAGCTATTTACACCATTGCGCTATTAATCCTTATAATTTTAAGTACATTATAGCCACGATTTGTTATTTATGGACATAAATATTGTTATTACTAGATTGTAAGCTGACACGGCCATTTTACAGCCACGAATCTATATTTATGTACATAAATATTATTATTACTAGATTGTAAGCAGACACGGCCATTTTACAGCCACGAATTTATATTTAAGGACATAAATGTTATTAGATTATAAGCTGACACGGCCTTTTTACAGCCACGAATTAAATTTTAAGTATCTAGTTATAAATAAGTACAAAATCCTCGTTTATGGCAACAATGTTCGGTCCAGCCAAGCTTATATTGTATTAAAATATATGTATTGACAATATCCAAGTGTTGTGTACTAACCTAAGGAAATAAATGATTTGATTTGATTTTATTGATTTGATTACTTGGCTTGAGAATTACATGAAGATTATCTTTTCACACCTCCGATTCGCGGATGACATAGTCATCATGGCCAGCTCGCTCAAGGATCTTAGCAGAATGTTAAACGGCTTAAACGTGGCTTCTCAGCAGGTTGGCCTCGGAATGAACCTGGATAAGACTAAGGTTATGTTCAATGACCATGTCAAGCCGAGGCCAATCTGTGTGGGAAATGCTACTCTCGAAGTTGTGCAGGAATATGTCTACCTTGGACAGACTATTCAGCTAGGCGCTGCTAACTTCGGCAAAGAAGCCGACAGACGCATTCAGCTAGGATGGGCGGCATTCGGGAAACTTCGATATATCTTCTCATCGTCCATACCACAGTGTTTGCAGACAAAAGTCTTCAACCAGTGCGTCCTCCCCGTAATGTCGTACGAAGCAGAGACGTGGACACTGACAGTGGGTCTGGTTCACAAATTCAAGGTCGCTCAGCGAGCTATGGAGAGAGCTATGCTTGGTATTTCTCTGATGGATAGAATTCGAAACGTTGAAATTCGTCAGAGAACCAAAGTTACTGACATAGCATTCAAAATTAGCAAGCTGAAGTGGCAATGGGCCGGACACATCTGCCGCAGAACCGACGACCGATGGGGCAAACGGGTTCTGGAGTGGAGACCACGTACGGGACGACGCAGAGTGGGACGACCCCCCTCCAGATGGACGGATGACCTGAGGAGGGTCGCTGGTGGGGGTTGGATGAGGATTGCAAAAGACCGCGTGCAGTGGCGAGCCTTGGGGGAGGCCTATATCCAGCAGTGGAGAGACACAGGCTAATGATAATAATAATAATAATAATAATATCTTTTCACTATACATCATTCAAATTAAATGTATACCTTAGTAGATATAACAAAATCAAAAAAAATGCGCATCGAAATTAATTTTGTCTTGCTAACAACTCGTGCTTTATAAGCACAAATAAGGTCAGAGAATACTGTTCTCACCTCTGTGATGGTTCCGCTAAGTACGTTACAGATGCTTTCAATACCCTACAAAGGCAGGCGATACACTACAGTGTCTAAAACTCTCGAATCGCTGCAGCTTTGTCAAGATGGCGTGTTCTACAAGCTATACTACAGTGAGTGTTCAGAAGAGCTCTACAGCCTTATTTCTAGTTATCTCTTTCGTAGCCTTACCATACCGTAGCTACTATCCCTACATATAAATTAAATAAGTAACCCGACAAAATTGAAACGTCACACAATTTTATATGTAACAATAACAAGTAATCACACTGTCAATATTGGCTATCGTTTCAAACAATTTGTTTGGCATTAAAATATATAACAGAATAATATTCAAAAGATTGGTATATTCACATTCTTTAAACAGCTCCCAACAGCGTGTATAAGTGAAAATTGTATGTAGTATAGTTATGTATATATGTATGTATGTAAGTACTATTATTTTATTTATTTTATTTAATACTTTATTGCACAAAGACAAAGGCGGGCTTTAATGCCGCAAGACATTTTATCATAGCCAACCATTGGGATAACTTTAAACACTTTACTGAAAAGTAGGTGCAAAAATAAAGGATAATAAAAAAAAAATAAAAAAAAAAATGTTTATTTCTCTCATAAAATACATATGTAGGTACATTAAAAATATCAACAGTTACAATATGGTACAAACATACCTATTAAATATTGTACCCAAAAACAAGATGTATATTTTAAACAAATTAACTTACCGAGCATGAGAGCTGGTGCCTGAACGGGGTACCTAGAAGATACCTGTATCTCAGGTCACCAGTTAACACCCCTCGGACTAGCAAGTATTTACATTAATAATAAATAAAGAGTTATCTTATTTATGATTTTAACAGTAAGCTATAATATACAAAATGAAATAACAATTTACTCTACTTCACCACGACCATCATTTGCTCAGTCTCATGATAGCTTTGATGCTGGAGCCATTCAGCTACAGCTCTCTTGCAAGACCTTTTGTTTTTATATCTAATGGATAAAGCCTTATTTGCTTTATTATAAATGTAATAACCAAGAAAGCCGATAAATCTTTTCGCAAAGCTAGATTTAAAAGACCTTGGCAGAAAAACATCTTTATTTCTTCTATCGACAGTATATGTCATGTGTATAGACTTATTTGATGATAACTTATGCATCTTCATAATAACGCTCATGAGAAAGAGTTGGCGAACTGTCAATACTTTACAACGTATATTTAATAACTAACTAGATGTATAAATATATAATATACTACGTACTAATACATACTTATATAATCGTATAAACCTACATACATACATAATAATATACTAGCTTTATTGCGATAGGAAATGCGAATATCCCATTTTTTAAATAGCGATCGGGTGGCGATATTAGTATGAAGTATATATATTACTGATAAATATAGTTATTATTTAATAATGATCAGTCTTAAGTACGTCTTTGCACCTACTTCTAGATCTAAGCTATACTTTTTATTGTCCCAAAGGTTGGCTGTCAGAGAATGTCTAGCGGCATTAAGCCCGCCCCTTGTACATAGTGCAATAAAGTTATAAATAAATAAATAATAAATATAAAATAATATAAAAAACTAGACCACGGAGTCTAGCGGATAAGTCCGTGGATTTAGACTCGGAGGTACCGGGTTCGATTCCTGGTCGGGACACAAATAAAAAATATTATTGTAAATAAATACATTTAAATAATATTTATTTTATTTGTGATATTTCTCGAGTTTGGTAAAAGGGAAACGGTCGTGATAATACTTTCCTCCTCCTTAGTCGGTTCTCCACTAGCCGTTTCCAGTGGTTGCGGTCCTCGGCGCAGTGGATGGCTTAGTGTACTGGGATGTTTAGTTGGTCAGTCACCTGACTAGACCATCGTTTGGGGCTTCTTCCTCTTGTTCTTTTACCGTCTACTTTTCCCGTTACTAAGAGTTTTTCCAGATTGTCGGCGCCTCTTCTAGCAATGTGGCCAAAATATTGCAGAATTTGGGTAAAGCAGACGGCAGAAAGTCTCTGTACCTTAGCAAGTTTGAGCTCTTCGAGCACGGAAACGTTAGTGCGTCGTGCGGTCCAATGAATATTAAGCAGACGACGCCAGCACCACATCTCAAATGCATCAATTCTTGCCCTATCTGATTACTAAATATATAAAAAACTATTTTCTTTAGTTTGCCGTTTCAAGTTATTTATAACCATTTGATTCTGATAGTGCATAAATAAGTACTAAATGTTTTTTTGGGTTTTTTATAAAAAAAAAAAAAAAAAAAATATGGATGGAAGCGAGACGTAGATATGTCAGAATACGCATGTGAGTAATGCAGTAGAAATGAGGTTGTTGCGTCGGATATGCGGAATTACTTTTACGGACCGCACACGTAACGCCGAAATACGAAATAGGGTAGGTATAAAAGAAAGCATAGGGACAAAAATAAGAAAAGAAATGCACGATGATTACTTTTGCATTTAGTTTAATTTATTCTCTCTTTCTAACTCTGCACCCGAAGATTTCTTATGTCGTTCTGACACAGGTTAGCTATTGGAGAATACGTACTTTTTTTTATTTTGTATATTCTATAAGAATAAAGATTGTCGAACCAGATGCGAAAGTTGTGGGTAAAAGAGGCCCTGGCAGACCGAGACTCACATATCACGATGCAATAAATAAAACACTGGCTGAAGGTGCATTAAAAAGCTTTCGCAACAAGAGGTTGATAAATGTCGACGATGCGAAAGAGGTATGTCGTGATCGTGTCAAGTGGCGCTCAATTGTCTATGCCTACCCCGCGAGCGATCTGGCGTGAAGATATATATGTAAAAAAAAAACATTAATCTAACTATAGGTAAAGCACATTTATAATATAAGTATGGATTCTACCTCAAACGGAATACAAAATTTTAGGTAGGTAACCATATTTTGGGCTTTGAAACAGTGTAAAGCCGAAATAATTTCGCAATTATCCGTCAACCACAGAGGACCTGTTACGAACTACATTAACAACCATAATAATAAACATAATACTCCTCAGTACATTAGGCTGGGCGCACACAAGCTCTATGCAGGCGGCGTGCATATGATTTATGCAGTGCAAAGCGCCGACCCGGCTGCGATAAGAGCCATTGCAACATCATCCTACTCTACCTCACATATACACACAAAAATGTATCATCACGACCATAATTATTATCTTGATTTTGTATGTCACTGCCTCCGTGGTCTAGCGGTTAAGTCCGTGGATTTAGACTCGGAGGTACCGGCTTCGATTCCTGGTCAAGACACAAAAAATATTTATTAATTTAAATTTATACATTTAATTAATATTTAATTTATTTGTGATATTTCTCGAGTTTAGTACGCTGGAGACATCGACGAGCTTGCCACTTATCATGATTGGCCTATAGTATAGTTGGCTAATGTGAATCCGCTTCTTTATCAGCGTGGTTTCTGACTATCCCGGAAGGGAAAATATATAGAAAACTAAAAATAAAATATGTAATAATAAATAAATAAATGTTCTAAAAATATGGTTATATAATTTTGCTAATTTGTAAAATAAATAATAAACACAAGGTATTATAACCCAATTTTGCCTATTATCTCCTACTTTTCTTAATTAGGCGTGCTGCTGTAATAATTATTGTTTTTTTTTTATAGACGGTGAATCGATAAATCATCAATGATACGCCTCCAACTGAAGGGCCACCGCGGGAGGACGCAAGCCCGACTCACCGTGAGGCCTCCAAAGGAGCCCCCAAGGCGCCTACGGACTAAAACCCTATAAACCGTCTCTCTCTCACTGTTGGCCCTGCGTGCCTTTACAGCTAAGTCTGAGTCGTGGCTACGAAGTGAAGGCACTCGTTCGCCGCGTAAAATAATTAGTGAGATGTGAACTATGTGTGCGCGCGTATAGGCCGGTGGTGGCTCGGTTGTAAGAACGCGTATCTTAAATCCTGCAAAGGTCGGTTCAAACCCACCCGGCATGTACCAATGAGAAATACACTTTTCTTACGTACATTTGTCATAGATTTACAACACCACCGTTGCCGTGCCTCGGAGAGCACGTTAAGCCGTCGGTTCCGGTTCCACTAATGCCAACTTGTGGATCCGTTAATAAATTGTCATAAAAAAATAACATCATATCCTCGCCAAGCCGTCTGGCCAGCGTGGCGAGTGTAGGCTAAATTCTCCAGTTCTGGAAGGCCTATCTCCAGCAGTGGAGGTCTAGGACGCTGTGTTCTAGGGGCTGTAAAGAAAAAAAAAAATGATCTATGTGTTCCTAACTTAAAATCGAACCGGGTTTCTTCGCGTCTAAATTGCAGCTGAGCTAACAGTTGCAGTAACAGACAAAATTTCTCTAATACCCAGTTAAACAGTGTACGTTTCTAGTTTAAATATTTTAACAGCCGAGCCAGTCAAGACTGATTGTGTTGATTTTTGGATTTGGTGTTTCGAGCGAAAACTGGACGTAGTTAATATATATTCGTCTGTGTATGTTTACTTTTAAATGTCGGGTATTTATTGTTTACTGAATTTATAACTCCTCCGTGGTCTAGCGGTTAAGTCCCTGGATTTAGACTCAGGGGTACCGGGTGCGATTCCTGTTTGGGACACAAAAATATTAATGTAAATAAATACATTAAATTAATATAAATAATAATAACAAACGTTGCCGTGAACTCGGGAGGTCGTGGGTTCGATTCCCACCGGGAGCAAGTTGTACATTGTACATCGGTCTGGGTGTTTATATGTATAATATGTATATATTTACAAAAAAAAAAAAGTATAATATGTAGTTTATCAACCATCTATTACCACGGAAACTAGATGGCGCTGTGACCTGTCTGGAAATATTACAAGAAAAAAAAAAGTGACATTCCTCGAGTTTGGTGCGCTGGAGACATAGACGAGCTTGCCACTTGTCATAATTGGCCTATAGTAAAGCTTATTTATAAGCGTAGTTTCTGACCACCCCGGAACGTAAACGGTCGTGATGATACTTTACTCTGAATTTATATTATTTAATATAGCGAGGGCCGCGTTGTTGTATATGTATGTTTATTATTGAAGTAATAAATTTTATTTGAAGTTAATTATAGTACATTAAATATAAATTAAAAGCTACCTAAATAATAAAATTAAAAATAAACTAAACTATAAATAAAAAATGTCCTCTAGAGACGTCCCATCCGAGATAGTCCCAAGGACTAGAACATTTCCCCTCTGTATAGCGAGGCTAATACGTTGGCAGAAATAATTGCCAGCCTTTCTGTCTCCAGACCTTTCTGTCAGCCACTGACGGTCCCCATGGGCCCATCGTCTCGACCCCACACGGCGCAAATTCGTAACCGATACCCAGGTTAGCGTATTTGCGCAATTTGAGTTTATTATTGTGTATGTATTAGTATTTAGTATATTTATAAGTAGATTATATATAAGTAAGTTAATTATATAAGTATTTGAAGTGTCACTTATACTTTCACTGCACCTACAGTTGTTCTAATTAGTCCCAAAGGTTTGGCTGTCAGAAAATGTCTACGGGCATTAAGTCCGCCTTTTGTACTTTGTGCATTAAATTTTTGAAATAAATAAATATATTTATGTTTTTAATTGGGCAATAGGTACTTACAAAACCCAATTGAAATATATATATCCACGCGTTATGGTAACAAGAACGCTGGACGGATTATCTGAGCAAGGAAAGAACCAGTCGTAGAAGACAATAAGACGAGGGGTGAGGTTTTTTGAAAATGTTTGGCGCTTAAACCTTACTAGTCTACAGTCAACAGCGATCAGCACACAACCATAGTATTTAATTATAGTTACGTATTTGCGCTGCTTACCAGACTGCGCTTTCGGCTGCGTCTCGTGCTTTTGGCAACTTATTTAACAGTAAAAACGTCCAGTATTATCTATCACATCACATCACAATTAAATTATTGTATTCCGACCAGGAAACGAACCCGGTACCTCCACGTATAAATCGCTAAATTACAACGGAAGTGATAAAAGGTTTTAGATCATATTCTTAGTTATGCGTTTTTGGACCTTACTTCTGAATAAAGTACAATCAAATTTCACAGATTTCAGTTTACTGCTCACGAGAACTCGCAGATTTCGAAATAGAATATGATTTAATACAAAATTTATTATTTCAACAAGACTGGGTCATAAGGGTCAATCCACAC
The DNA here is from genome assembly GCA_910589645.1 of Tinea semifulvella. NCBI lineage: Eukaryota > Metazoa > Arthropoda > Insecta > Lepidoptera > Tineidae > Tinea > Tinea semifulvella. The sequence goes on along the minus strand of OU342608.1, from coordinate 5,554,024 downwards.
AAGCGTGGCTTGAAGGAAACGTTTCTGACTTCATCAGAACTGAAGATTGGGCAAAATCTAATACTGATCCTAAATAAATAAAATAAAACATTCCATAAGTTTGGCAGTAACAAATTTTCCTATGGAGAAAGTGCATCAATGCAAATAGCACAGACCTCGCGCGCCACTTACCATCAGGTGGGAGCAATGTCACATGTCGTACTAGTATAAAAAAAAATATATGCAAAATCAATGCATTAAGTGGGAAACAAAATTATGCATTGTTACAACCGAATTAGACTACGTAATGTCTTACATTTGGAATTCCGTGTGGAAATTAACGTTAGGTAAGCGTAATGAGGCTCGCACCTGCGGGGAAATGAGAGATTCCTATTCATAACCACTGCCATTCTCCGCGACAGCTGAATGGAAGATAACACAGGAAGCAAGCCTAATTTATAACCCTAATTTATTACCTAAATAAGTAGTTTGGTAATATTTATGATGAATTTAGTTTTTTCTCTTAGAGAAAAACAAAAGAATCTAATATTCGTAACTATGGCATCATAGTACAGTCTTTAATATATATTGTGAGCATACGTCTAGACAGGCCGACGACAGACTCTTCAATAGTATGGAATTACGCACGAACCAAGGCACTCGGGAGACCACTCTCAGCGATATGTTTTGCTGACTTAGGATCCCTGTCCGCCAGGCTGGCGCAGCATAGGTGAGACGGGAGCGAATGAACATCATGTAGATGCGGATCGTCAACCTTAGCGGCAAGCTGGAGGAGCTTTCACTTGGCAGTAGAGAGAGTGGTTCCGAGTCCACGTTCCATACGAGCTGGCGTTCCCCAGGGTAGCCTTTCGGCGTCCTGTTACTCCTGATTCACAAACGATATTCCGCTGGCGGAGGGGTTCAAGCTAGCGCTCTTTACTGACCTAGCCGCGTAGTTCACAGACTCTCGGGTCTTGACTACTACGCGGTGACGAAGATTCTAGCTTGCCGCTTAGGTTGACGGTCCGCACCATGCAGCAGATGTTCATTCTCGATGTCTTCTCCGAATGGCTCTTCTGTTGGAGGTTGTCAGTGAACGCCAGTAAGACTTAGGCAACGTTCCTTGAGACTGGACTGAGAAGGCTAAAACCCGACCGTCGCTTTAGTTCAACGGCGTGAGTCTGTCGTGGACTAATCCAGTAAAATACTTTGGCAATACAATAAACAAACGCAACTACATGCGCGCCCACGTGACTGTCACTGTGAACATGGCGCGAATGGCGATAGCCAAACTTTTCCCAGTGTTTGCATCCAGTTCGCCGCTTGGCACGAAGCTCACGATCTGTAAAGCCTAAACAGCAGTCGGCTCAAGTATGCAGCGTAGTACGGACTCACCACAGCTGAGAGCACGTTTACAAGCGCAATAAAATATGACGCTCGGTACCATTGTCGGCGCTATGCGTTACGTGAGGAGAGACGTTATTGGTTAGGACATGGAAATACAGGACGAATTCGTACGTCGTCTGGTAGCTGGAATGTTCGCACGTGTAAGGCGACGGATTTGGCCTCTGCACGCCGCGGCCTTTCCGTCGGAAGCTAGACAATGCTACGCCCGACACCAATCACGCAGTCGCAAACACGGCCCCGCTGCCAATCTAGTATACTTTAAACTTTAATGGTTACCCCATGCCATATCCGTAGTTACGAAAAGCGAATGCAACCTCTGTAACAAGGTAAACACGGTTTGACGGCGTGGCAGGCCATTTCACCTATTAAATCATATTAATGAAGCAGCCCCCGAAGCTACAGTGGTAGAATAAAGATAGTATGTAGGTAAAGGCGGATTTAATATAAATTTTAATTAAAACATACTCTACTAGAACATAAGGTCTGTCGTGTTCTAGTAATACATTAAAGATGCTCCATTTTTCTCCCTCGCTGTCAGGTCGCAGGTAACGCCGAGGGTGGGAGTATCAATCTTGATGCAGTCACCGGCCCGCGCCATCCCTTTAACTTGCCATCGCATATGTATCAGTGAGACCACTACCAAATCCTTAAAAATAATATATATAAATTATATTTGTATGTATCTATTGTTAGAGCCAATGAGATTCAAATATAAGATCGAGCACATTTTAATACAAAATATTTGTTATATTATTGTTTATTGCACCTAACGTCCATTAGCAAAATTTTATATTTTTATAGATAACAGTTATTTAAAAAAACCTATCTACCGAGCAAAGCATGAAGCTAATCAACCTTATGGCTAGTCCAATTAATATTCAGACAGTGGGGTTGTCCAGGCCCGGATGCGTAATGGGCGTGGGTTGGGGATGGGGACAGTCCCCCGTTTTCCCCGGCAGGATCTCAGCAGCCGGTAATTCAAGCACGTTTAGTGCTGGGCGCCGTTACTACTATAACAGCGCCCGTGTGGCTCACGAACCCAGGGGGCTAAGTTCGACTGCTTCAGCTCTCCTCCAGGAGTACTTCTCTAGGAAGTGGTCTCCCGTTGGGGGGCCGTGCACAAGACGGAGCGATGTTCTGGAGATGCTTGAAGTGTCCGTTGTCGGCCCGAGAGAACATACGTCTAGTCAGGCCAACGACAAACTCCTCAATAGTAGGCATCTCCAAATCTCGAGCTAAGACGGAATTACGCACGAACCATGGCGCTCGGGAAACCACTCTGAGCGATATGTTCTGCTGACTTTGGATAATTAAGATTACAATTGTGTGCAATTATAATAGCGCCATCTATGATCGACTGCAGGAACTTTTTTGTCTAATGGTCAACTGAGCATTAATTAGAGACAATGTTTTTGACTTTAATGTCAACCTTATGCTTGGTGTTTTTAAGGTTATAATTGTTGGCAACTCTAATAGCACTTACTATAAACGAGTAGAGTAACTATTTTGTAATTATAACTTCTCGAATGTTACACGAGATTTCCTTGTCTGTGAAAACAAAATAACCAATTAAAAATGCAATCAAATTATTAACCAGTATTCACATATGCGTTAAAAGACCGCGCCTATATATACTATATCTTTGCCTGATGAGAACAACGCGATGGCAACTAACTTTAAGCAACTTCAACCAAAATGAAGAGTAAGGGTTCATGGAACCAATCGAGCGGGGACTCTTTACCGTGTTCCAGATTGATTGATGAAATGCCTATAAATGTGTGGAAGGTATATTAAGAACCTCTTCAGCAGAAAGTATTTACATCATTCTAAATATCAGTATCACGTACAAACTTAATATTTATATCTACTAATTTTACATTACATTACAGGCCCTAGAACATAGCGTCCTGGACCACTTTTGAAGATGGACCCTTCAGAACATATATCTAGAGAATTTCGCCTACACTAGCGATGTTAATGACAATTTAAATCGAAAGATTATCTGTGCATCGGGAGTTGTAGTGTTAACAACGCGCAAAAACTATATTGAAGGTAGTTTGATAATTTAGGCGTGTTGTTGCCATAATTCGTTCAGATAATTTTTGTTTTAATATTTACTGACTCACGGTGAAGATGTATATAGATATATGGATAGAAATATCCGGATATAAAAACGAATCATGTTAAAGTTGCTACTGCAGCACACAGTTGCCAAGAGGCTGGTTGCAAAATAGGCAAACTGCCTTCTGGAACCCACAATTTATTTTCCAGAAAGCAGACAGACAGACAGACAGTGGGGTCGTCCAGGCCCGGATGTCTAATGGGCCTGCGTTGGGGATGGGGACATTCCCCCGTTCTTCCCGGCAGGATCTCAGCGAGTAATCACCCGCTGGTAATTCATACACCTTTAGTGCTGGGCACCGTTACTGGTATAACAGCGCCCGTATGGCTCACGAGCCCAGGGGATCTGGGTTCGGCTACTTCAGTTCTCCTCCAGGAGCACTTCTCTAGGAAGTGGTCTCCCGTTGGGGGGCCGAGCGCAATACGGAGCGATATTCTGGAGATGCTTGAAGTGTCCGTTGTCGGCCCGATAGAACATACGTCTAGTCAGGCCAACGACAAACTCCTCAATACTAGGCATCTCCAGATCTCGAGCTATGACGGAATTACGCACGAACCATAGTGCTCGGGAGACCACTCTGAGCGATATGTTCTGCTGACTTTGGATCTTGTCCCTATTAGTTTGTCACTATTAGTTTATTTTAGTAGGCAGAGAAAATTGAGCGCCACTTGACACGATCACGACATACCTCTTTCGCTTCGTCGACATTCAATAACCTCTTCATACATGCCCCTTTTCTTACGAAGGCTTTTTATTGCACCTTCAGCCAGTGTTTAATATTTTTGATCGTGATATGTGAGTCTCGGTCTGCCATGGCCTCTTTCACCCACAACTTTCGCATTATATATCTGGTTCGTCAATGTTTCTTCGCTCATTCTTTCAACATGCCCGAACCATCGTATCATGCCTTTCCTTATTCTTGCCCCTATGCTTTCTTTTAAACCTTCCCTTTTCCGTATTTCGACGTTACGTATGCGGTCCGACAAAGTGACGCCGCATATCCGACGTAACGATCTCATTTCTACTGCATTAACCCCACTTTCATGCGTATTCTGACATATCCACGTCTTGCTTTTATACATCAACGTAGGTACCAACATGGCATTGTTTATTGCGAGCCGAGCTTTGTCACTGACATTTTGACTACCGATCAGTGACCCCAGGGCACCGTTAACACTATTACCCGCATTTACTCTTCTTTCAACATCCCAATCGTACTTTCCATCCGCAGTGAAAACACTGCCCAGATATATAATTTCATTTACTTGTTCTAGAGTTTCATCATTAATCTTTATCGTCACGGTTGTCACCCTTGTTCTTTCACACACTAGTAACTTGGTTTTTCCGCATTCCAACTTTATTTACTTTTAAGTATATTTTTCTACTTCAGATACAAGCAGTCATAATACAATATTTTTATAGCAGTAATATCTTACAGTTCTCACACTTGAAGTAGAATAGAGTCTGGTGAGAAAACAACTTTATAAGTAGCTTAAACTACGTAACATGTTGAGTGTTGAAGACATATACCTATATCTAAGACTAAATCATTTTTTTAAACAAATAAATGAACATTTATTTGTGCCGTTAATTATTATTATGCAAAAAGGCAGATATTTAACTACCGCTGCATGCAGATATTCAACTCCCGCCAGGGACCTTTTTAAGGCAATCCGTCCAACTGGTGGTTGGTCGTGCTAACTCTGCGTAGTCCCGTACGTGGTCTCCACTCTAGAACCCGTTTGCCCCATCAGTCTTCAATTCTGCGGTAGCTTTGGCCGACCCACTGCCACTTTACTTGCAAATTTTAAAAGCTATGTTGAGTTTGTCTATATAATGAATAACAACGTTACGTATTGTATTAATCATATGCATCTCAACTTATGCATTCGCTATGTATTGGCTATTTGCCCTGCGTAAGTATGATCATGTTTTTTAATTTTGTGTTCAATTATCCGTTTAATATTCAGATTCTCTTACTGTGTCGGCTGCTCGCTAGTGGAATAACCTTCTACTAATATCCAGCCCAGCTCCTTCTATCTGTATCTTTGAAAACTTGGTCTTCAGTCACTTTCGTAAAAAGCAAAATATCTTAATCACGCTTTGACATAGTAATTATTTAATATATGTATATATATTATGAATACTATTGATATATACTTATTAATTTATATATATATTTATGAATTGTTGTTGTATATTTTCTTATTATCGTCACTATGGTAGCTCTCTTATCACCATCACAAATGTTAGCTGTTAGAAAATGCCTCCAGCAGTAACATCGCCCTTGTACATTACTTTTGTAAACAATGTTCAATACAGAATTGTATTATTATTATTATCAGAAAACCAAGCATAGCTCTCTATAGCTTGCTCGGACCTTGAATTTGTGGACCAGACCCACTGTCAGTGACCTCATCTTTGCTCCGTATGACATTACGGAGCTGACGCACTGTGAAGACAATCGTTTTTAAACATTATTTTTGTAACAATTAAAATCGGATTTTTTATATTTTAATCATTGTCAGTTCACCCTCAGGCTGACGCTGTCTGTCCGTCAGCTATCTGTTTACAGTGAAAACTTTACCTATATGGAACGCATTTTTGAATATACGTCGTTGGTAAGAAGACTTTGAACTTTGTAAGCAAAGTTGAACCATTTTCAAGTGGCGCAGGCTATCAAGAGAGGCGGGTCGAGCTTCGAGATGATTGATGACGCAAAATCAGCTTAAGGAAGCTTATACTACCTATCGATATAGTTGCAACACTCTTTAAAATGATCTGCTGTTTTTAATTTAGCTTGGAATAATATTGTATTAAATATTTCAACAGCTTTACCCATAAAAATAGCAGAAAGTATTCGGAATATTATGCTCAAGGTCTCAGCCGTAGGTTCGTAATTTTAATAATTTTGCACGGTGGTGGCTCGGTTGTAAGAACGCGTTCCTTAAATCCTACAAAGATCGGTTCAAACCCACCCGGCATGTACCAAGAAATACACTTTTCTTACGTACATTTGTATCACCGTCATTAAACGTTTGATAACCACATCGTTCCTGGAGAAACAGAATAAATAACTATTTAAATAATTGTTTATTTATTTAAGTTATAATGTATATGATGTGTTTATGTGTGTAGGTTTTTTTTTTTCTTCCTGTATCTATCACTTTACTCGATCCCCAAGGTTAGCTGGTAATTATAGCTCACAAAAAAAAAAAATTGTAATAGATTTACGATTTATAAATTGTTAATAAAACATGACATCAGATCCTTACCAACCTGTCTGGCCAGCGTGGCGAGTGTAGGCCAAATACTCCAGATATATGTGCTGGAAGGCCCATCTCCAACAGTGGATGCTTAGGACGCTGTATGCTATGGGCTGTAATAATGATTCCACAAGTATTAGTGGAGTGACGGCTTAATGTGCTATCTGAGGCACAGTTTATAATAATAATAGTAAGAATTAATTCCATAATTTTAGTAATATTTTAACTTAGAACTATGTACAGTTCTCCCAAAGTGATAATGCGCATAGAAATCTTCGTCACTGTTCGGCAACGGTCGTATTCCCCGAGCGTCGGAAGACGATATTTATATAGAGTGGTAAGTGCATTTTCTTCATGCATAATTTAGTAGAATTATGTGTTTTGTGCTAAAAGAGATAAATATTGATTTATCAGTAACGAAATTTGATTCGATAATTCCATGTAAGTAAATAGCGAGGAAAACCACACGATTGAGAATATGCTACAATCTTTGTTGGATTGATTTACTTTGAAAATTTTATAGTACTGTAGTGCCCTCCTTTAAATATAAAATCTCTGCCTGTGTCAGACAGACAAGCAATCGTCAAATAAACTATTTAAATAAGATAATTAAAGTTGAAATTAAATTCACCTTTGAAAACAAAACCAAGGGTGTGTAATAACTGCTCTATATAATTCCACACATAAAAAACACGTGCAGTCACCGCCAATATATTATAAAGTCTGCCCGAATTGTTTTCGATTGTGTACTCATGATATTGACTTCTATTTCTTTGGAACAAGGTGCAAAATGCAAGTGCATTGTTTAGGGCTCTTACGATTCAATGATTCGGGTGTTTCCGGGAATACGACAATTAGCGAAGATCTGCATGCGCATTATTAATTTGGGAGTACTGTATGTAGGTATACACATTAAGTTTTTTTAAGTTTAAGATATTTTTTTATACATTTTTTTTATAATCGCATTTGCAAATACAGCTTATGGAATTTTAAGTTTTAATAAAGTTTTCGCACTGCGAGAAAAATCCCTTGAACATTTTATATTGTACAACCAGGTTATATCGTAATTAAAAATCGCGTTTTTCGTCATGATGTTTTATCTTATTATTATAAAACATGTTGTCATAAATAACATTGTTGACTTTTCACATCATTAATCTGTCATTTAAAATATGTCAAATAAACATGAAGATTTTTTTAGTATAGTTTAGTGAAAATGTTTTAAATTATTTTGCGATGGCTTTTTTTTCGACACAAGCTCCTCCGCCTCCGAAAATAGTCCATAATCCAATTGAGAAGCACTTTGCAAAAGCTACTAATTACCATTACTATGTCTGGTTTCTCTTGATGATATCGAAGTGGCCGATATCCTGGCATTTGATGAGTTTAATTTTTCTCTCCCCACCGATGGAGTACAATTGCATTTCCACTGAAGGAAAGAACATTTGTCCCTGTGATAAAGTGGAATGGAATAGGACAGTTTTTGAAGAGACGGTTTCAACTAAGTATGGGTTATACTGTGACAGTGCTTGGTGGTCCAGTTTCTCGGAAAGTGCTTATTACAGCGGATTCTTAATCGGAGCTTTTACTATTGGATTCTTGTCTGACAGGTTAATGATATTTTTAAAATAATGTCTATAAAGCCTGATTATTTTTTTAGGTTTACGTGAATTTTACAATATTTATTATTCGAAGTAAATTATTATATATTAAATATAAATTAAAAGCTACCTAAATAACACAATTAAAAATAAACTAAACTATAAATAAAATGCTCTAGAGACGTCCCATCCGAGATAGTCCCAAGGAGACTGGAAACATTTCCCCTCTGCATAGCGAGGCTAATACATTGGCAGAAATAATTGCCAACCTTCCTGTCACCAGACCTTTCTGTCAGCCGCTTTGACAAATCCGCTTTACATCTTGGTCAAGGGCTGTGGCGAGTACAAGTACAGTGGTAAGTGGCAAGTCGGAATGGACAAGCAACTTCAAAACACACGTGAATTTTTACATATAAATCAGCATTAGAATTAAGCCTGGTTTACACTGGTCAAGCGTTTAGCGAAGCAGCGAGTGCAAGTACAGTGACGAGTAGCAAGAGTAGCTTTACATATAATAGCTGAACAGTTGACTGTTTACACTACGGCATGGCATTTCTCCGGCGAAATGGACAAGTGACATCAAAAAATAATACTGAAAAAGAAAAAATAAAAAGACAATATATTTGGATCCATTTAAAAGTCAACTTGAAGGCCAAGATGACTCACTACTATCCGACCGGTTCACACCACTAACCTTGCTTACTGTACTTGCCTACTGTACTTGCCTACTTTGCTTGACCAATGTAAACCGGGCATAACGCAAATGATTTATTTAAAATTCGTAACCTATTTTATTGATTTTCAAACGGATCTGCTGTGGTCTGAGACTATTTAGCTGCCATTTGCATTTGGCGTATAGTATCTTGACAGTTAATTATACACAGAACTTATTGGACTGTTTATACTACGCCAAGTGGCGAGTCAAGTGCCGGAAAGGGGTTTTGCTATAACAATAGAAAGCTCTTTAATTTGGATCCAGTTGCAAACGCTTGCAAGCCAAATTGACTCGCTACTGTCCAATTGGTTTACACTATACTTGTACTTCTACACTTTGCTAAACATCATGACATATCTACATCATGACAGCATAAAACTGCTTGTAACGCGTGCTCAGTGACGTTGTTTAAATTGCTGTAATAAAAAATATATTATTTTTTTCAGATATGGCAGACTTCCTACATACTGCGGCTCGTGTCTTCTCGTCGGAATCGTTGGAAGCTTAGTAACAGTCATGCCTTCTATTCTAACTTATACTCTCATGCGATGCTTTCAAGGAGTGGGAGTTAGTGGTGCTATAATAACTGGTTATGTCCTCGCCATAGAATACTGCGGAGTAGCCCACAGGGAAATTATCACGGCAGTATACCATCTACCTATAACAATTGGCCACGTCACAACTGGCGCAGTGTCTTACTTTCTGAGAAATATGAATGATTATCAACTAGCAATTTCCCTGCCTATTGTTCTGTGTATTGCTGCGTATTGGATGATGTGGGAATCGCCGAAGTGGTTGCTGGATAATAATAAGATAGACAGAGCTGCCAAAGTCATGTCAAGAATTTGTAAATTGTTAGTATTTAAATACTTATTCTAATAGATTTATGCCCGTTTTCACCACTGATCCCTAAACAGTCCCCTATGTAGGAATCATCTAAGCTAAAGGATCTCTTAAATCGGCCTCCAGCCTAAATGAATTTTCACCATGCTTAGTTAGCGGGTACCTAACTAAGTGACAATTCTAATGTTGTTCAAAACCGTTATTTTTTTATTATAGTAAATTTCCTAGCGTACTGTAGTGGCTTGATAGTAAGAACTATTTTCTTAACATCCTTAAATGTTGTTTTCTGTAGCATACTGTTTTTGTCTTGCCTATATATATTTTTTAATTGTACTACTTAGTTTTTGTGTTTTAGTAAACGATGTTGACTAAACTAATAAGATACCTTCTAGATTGTATATTGTATAAGATTTTGTAAACATGTTGTTGACTTACTTAATTAAATAAATAAATGTCGGCTCAAATCTCCGGCATGAACCAATTAGAAATACACGTTCCTTATATTTGTCATAGATTTCGGAAAGCACGTTAAGCCGTCCGGGCGTCGGTCCCGGTCTCATTAATACGAACGAACTTATCATCATTACAGCCCCTAGAACACAGCGTCCTAGACCTCCACTGCTGGAAATGGGCCTTCCAGAACATATATCTGGAGAATTTAGCCTACACTCGCAACGCTGTTTAGACGGCTTGGCGAAGATTTGATGTCAATTTTTATGACAATTTATTAACGATTTCACAAGTTGGTATTAGTGGAACCGGGACCGACGGCTTAACATGCTCTCCGAGGCACAGGAACGGTGGTGTTGTAAATCTATGACAAATGTACGTAAGAAAAGTGTATTTCTCATTGGTACATGCCGGGGGGGTTTGAACCGACCTTTGTAGGATTTAAGGAACGCGTTCTTTAAACCGAGCCACCACCGCGCCGAACTTATCAAATCGTTAATAAATTGTCGAAAGACCCTCGCCTATTCGTCTGGCCAGCGTGGCGAGTGTAGGCCAAATTCTCTAGAAAAATCTCCAACAGTGGGGTCTAGGACTCTCCTAGAGGCTGTATGATGTTGTATCCTCGCGAGATATGTGTTAGGAAACCGATTTTTTGCATTTTGCGGTAAAAACTAGACTAAAAAAAAGTAGACTTTGGAGGCCATACATGATTTAATTTATTGTCAAGTTTACTGGACGTTGCGCGGACAAGCTTGACCATTCGATTCTGAGTTTTATACTCGTATATGAATCTAAATATCTGCTATATTTAGATTCCTTTACAGTATCTGCAGCTCGCCAGTGGAACAGACTTCCTTTAATTATCAGACAAGCACCATCTCTTAAAATATTTAAAGATAAGTTATACAAATACTTAATAAGGCATAGCTGCCTCCGTAGTCTAGCGGTTAAGTCAGTGGATTAGACTCGGAGGTACCGGGTTCGATTCCTGGTCGGGACACAAAAATATTTATTAATGTAAATGTATTCATTTACATATTATTTAATTTATTTGTGATATTTCTCGAGTTTGGTACGCTAGAGACATCGACGAGCTTGCCACTTGTCATGATTGGCCTATAGTAAAGTTGGCTAAATGTTAATAAATTTATAAGCGTGGTTTCTGACCACGCCGAAAGGGAAACGGTCGTGATGATACTACTTTTTATACAAATACTTACTTCATAAACAAAATAATTCGCCATAACTCACTTATTATATGTATATATATACCTAAGTATATATGTATTTTATATTTAGGTATATATTTGTTTACGTATGACATTTATTTATGTATAAGTATAGCTCTTGCTGGCTCTTGGTGGCTCGGTTGTAAAACGCGTTCCTTAAATCTTATAAAGGTCGGTTCAAACCCACCCGGCATGTACGAATGAGAAATACACTTTTATTACGTACATTTGTCATAGATTTACAAAACCATCGTTCCCGTGCCTCGGATAGCACGTTAAGCCGTCGGTCCCGGTTCCACTAATACCAACTTGTGAAACTTATTTATTTATTTATTCGAAGAGAAAGGACAGAAACAGGAAACATAAGAACATAAAAGATAGCAACAGAGTAGAAGCAATTAAAATTATACCCACCACCAGAATATTTCTCACTGTGAACAATAGTGCACTCTTTGTGCGATACAAAATTCGGAAAATATCACCTTGGCCAGGTATAAAGAAAACAACTGCATTGTGTTTGAATGCATTAAAACTGTTAGGCGAACTCCGAAGCAAACTGCCCACACTTTGCGAGCTAAACCGAAAGTAGTTAACAAGTTGTCATTAAAAAAAAATGACATCATATCCTCGCCAAGCCGTCTGGCCAGCGTGGCGAGTGTAGGCCAAATTCTCCAGATATATGTTCTGGAAGGCCTATCTCCAGCAGTAGAGGTGTAGGACGCTGTGTTCTATGGGCTGTAATGGTGATAGTTATTATATGTATGTAATTAATTTGTGCTTTATATAGTAATAAATAATTACAACTATCTATTTTGCACCCGCTTATTACATATCTCAGTCACAAAGGTTAGTTGGTAGAAAATGCATTTACAGCATTAAGCTCGCTTATGTACCTGCACTTGTGTTGGTTTTGTACAATAAAGAATTTATTATTATTATTATTTTATATACACACATCAAAAGTGTCTAGGGATCAACATATATTTTTGCAATAACTTTTCTCCTGATTGATATTCATTAAAATTTTCTTTAAGGATTGATCAAATAAAATGTTTTCGTTTGTCTACAGTAACGATAAACCAAGTCACATTTGCATTAGTAAAAAAAATTGCCATTTTCCTAATAAAGGGATTTTTGACATTTGAACCACTAACATTAAAGTTCGAAAAAAAGACTGAAATAACAGTTTTTTTTTTAATTTTATTGGGTAACTTAAACAATTAATAATCCGTGTTTCTACCGCGAACACTAACAACACAAGAACATCGGTTTGGCATACTCAAAATGAGTTCATCCAAATCACGCTGTGGAATGGCCGCCCATGTTCGTTGCAACAACAAAAAAAGGTCTTCTTGCGACTGGATACCCTCCATATTCGGCAGAGCTCTTCTCTGAAGAATATCCCATGCATGCTCAATCGGGTTCAAGTCTGGCGACTGAGCAGGCCAGGGCAGGACATTGATGTTAGCTGCGGCGAGAGTCTGTCTTACAACTCTTGCGGTGTGCGGTCGTGCATTATCATGCATTAACTGAAATAAGGGACCGATATGCACTTGTAGAGGAACGATGACGTCTGATACAACCGTCTCAGCATAAATTTGAGCGTTGAGGTTGCCTCTGATCCAAATCAACTCAGTTCTTCCGCCGATCGAAATACCCGCCCATACCATGATGGTTCCACCACTATAAGGATGGACTTCCTGGCAGGATTTTAATCGCTGTTGGCGTCCAGGGGTTCTCCAGTGTCGTATACGTCTTGTATCCGGCCTCATACCAAAACGAGACTCATCAGAAAAGCACACGAAACGCCATTGTTCTTCTGTCCAATTTCTGTGTTCAAGAGCCCATTGATATCGAGTCCTACGATTGTGCATTGCTATAGGTGGTACCCGTAGCGGTCTTCGGGAATGAAGGTTCACTTCATGCAAGCGGTTTCTGACTGTTTGGTCGCTAATTAAGTTCCCTGAAGAGCGATGAAGGCTCACGGCTAACATCATGGCGGTTATTGTTGGAGTTCTTCGAGCTGTGATTTGAATGTATCGGTCTTGTCTCCGTGTGGTGCAGCGATACCTTCCTCCATGGCGCTCAGCCACGGTACCAGTGGTTCGGTAACGTGTCCAAAGTCGACTGATAACACTCTGACTTGTATTCAGAGCTAAAGCCACAGTACGTTGCCGGGAACCAGCTTCTATCATTCCCACGGCTCTGATCATTTCTTCCCTGCTTAAATGACGTCGCCGCTCCATAATAACGTTGGTTTTAATCAGTAGTAGGGAAACAGTAGCACTAATAATGTCTTCAATGCGTCTTATGTTTTTATAGGGAAAATATTGACAGCTGATTTTCATCTTTTACTCGAATTTGATTGACAGTTCCTGTTTTAAATTATGAAATGCACCAAAAAGGATCCATATAAATTTATAAAATCATAAATTTATTACAAAGCCACATCTCAATCACAAGAAATCAGCATAAACATGCTTGATCCCTAGACTTTTTTGATGTGTGTATTTAGGCTGTGATATATATGATATGAGTTGGGCAAAGTTCAAGCACTCTTCATATCATGACATAAGACGCCATTTCATTGCTGCACACGTCGATTTTAGGATTGTGTTATTCGTTTTTAAACAACGTTGTAAAAACTTTATGTAGTGTATTGGGGTGCAATTCTAACCCCAAATATGTATACTGTCTCACTCTCTCAAAGGTTAGCTGGTAGGTATATATATATAGATTTATTTATTATTATTATATATAAATATTTGCACCTACCTTACATGTGAAATGGTCCACATTGTCCCTAAGGTTGGCTGTCAGATAATGTCTAGCGGCATTAACTCCGCCCCTTGTATAACGTGCAATAAAGTTTTAAATAAATAAATCCTCCTCCTTGCGTTGTTCTCCTCACTGCTGAGGGCCGTGACCCCTCCACGGATCACTTTGTCCCGGACGATGCTGTGCCATTCGAGTCTGTTCACGGCTGCATGTAGGGCATCGTGCATCTGGGTATTTAGTGAGGTGCGGATCTGGTCAGACCAGCGTACGGGGCTTTGGCCACGCGGTCTTTTGGCTTTGACTTTCCCTGTGATAACAAGCCTTTCCAGGTTACCAGGTGTTTTACGGGCTATATGGCCGAAATACTCAAAGACTCGTTTTAGGCAGATGGAAGACAGCCTAGTAGAGATTTTGAGCTCCTTGAGTATTGACACGTTAGTTCTTCGCGCTGTGCAAGGGATACGCAACATACGCCTCCAACACCACATCTCAAAGGCATCGATGCGGCCACGACCACCGGCTTTGAGAGTCCAAGTTTCAGCGGCATAAAGAAATAAATAAAATAAATAAATAAACAAGCTAAATAAAACTTCTTTTTGTTCCAGTAACAAGACAAACTGCGACAATATTAAAGAAGAATTAGTAGAATATCGTGCTCATTCTACACCGAAGGGAGAACAGAAGAAAGTTTACTTTTGGCATTTATTCAAACATCGCGTGTTAGCTTTGAATTTCATATACATGTCATTTAACTACTTCACCTGTGGAATTGGCTTTTACGGAGTCTCACAGTTCATTGGAAAAATGAGCGGAAACATTCATTTCAACGTCATTCTTTCTGGCTGTCTCCTAATCCCAGGCACTCTGCTGTCCACCTACTTGCTATTAAAACTAAACCGACGTATATTTCTACTATGCACGAATATTCTATCCGGAATTTTCATGGTTATTGTCATACTTATTCCTAAAGATATGATCTGGCCTAGAGTTATAGTCGCTTCGTTATGTAACACGTGTTTCTTCATGTCATTTATTATCGTCTTCTTGTTTGGTGTCGAATTATTTCCTACATCAATCCGTAATTCGGTTTTAGGACTACTTTCTGTGGTTTCGAGAATGGGCCAGATTTTAGGGCCTCAAGTTAACAAATTGCCTGAGACTACGTCTGGGATAATTTTTGGCGTGTTGGCACTTATTGCTGGCGCGCTGTGCTATTTGCTACCGGAGACTAAAAATATTGAGTTGCCTTCGTCAATTGCTGAAACCAAATCTTTGTCGAGGAAAGGGAAGACTGAAGAACCGCAGAGTGGAGCAACGACGAGCGCTTAATCCCAGGTTTATACAGGATAAAGAAAATAACGAATATTAAGGAACCTCGCACACATGGCCATATATTTATTCTATACATTTCTATGAACACTGCACACTTGGCGCCTAAGTTGGACACAAAGAAAAAAGTGTATGTGTATGTAGGATACATAAAGTGCCATACAAATTTACCTATTTATGCGTTATGTCGGTGATCGAGTGCTGCTGGCTAGGACCTCTGCCGGACACGTTCAATATAAGGTTCTTAAATTAGCAGAGGTTTTGGGTTTTGACGGCTTTCGGGTTGCACACGAGCAAGTCTTAATTCTGGCACACCTGGTGGGGTACCACTGTACCAGGTATTGTAATCTCATAGGTACTCAAGTGAATTTGAAAGATATTTATTTATTTATTGTTGTTGTGTAATTCTGTATTTGTTTCATTGTAAATCTGCTATAACTGAGTTTTTTTGCAGATTAAATATTAACTGCTTACTCTTTAGACCACTTCGCTGCTTAGTCTTCCACTAACAGGAGTAGAATAATTCAAAATAATTTAAATAATGACTTATCACAAATGCCTGCAACACGTATACGTGAATAAAGATATTTTGACTTTGACTTTGTTGAATTGTGCAAGCGAGAATGATTCAAAATCGTTGAACCCAACTTAACTGCTAACACCAACATAAATTGATTTTTTTATATATTTATTACTTGAGATCTGCACACTCTACATTGAGAAATCTGCGAGGAAAACTCAGTAATAGCAGATTTACAAATAAAACAAATACAGAATTACACAACAACAATAAATAAATAAATATCTTTCAAATTAACTATGAGTACCTATGAGATTACAATACCTGGTACAGTCATACACTACCAGGTATGTCAGAATTAAGATAGGCTACTTGTCCATGTGCAACCCGAAAGCCGACAAAACGCAAAACCTCTGCTAATTTAAGAACAATAAATTGACCGTCTGGCCAGCGTGGCGAGTGTAGGCCAAATTCTCCAGATCTGGAAGGCCCATATCCAACAGGGGAGGTCTAGGATGTTATGTCACCCCTAGAGGGCTGTAATAAAAAATTGAACGTGTTCGGCAGAGGTCCCAGGCTCCCACAGTAGCACCCGATCACGGACATAACGCATTTGCCAGCCATTCCCGCTCAACCAGGCCCTTGCGATGCGGACTGGGACCCGACACACGTGCCACCACTGGAATGACCTTCAAATTTAAAGCTTTATAAATTTTGAGAAATGTGTCTATCAACTTTCTAGGAAATAAAATTACTGACATTATATTATTAATAATTTGTTTTAGTAAAATAAAGGAACATCGATATAAATATTTTTGCTATTATTCTGTCTAAAAATTTTTTTTATTTCTTAGTAAGTTGATAGACTATATATCTACCTCAAAAGTACATTCAGACTTAAGAAATGTTTGAAAATGTTAGTTTGTGCGAGCGAGAGAAAATCAAAAGCCTTATATCCTTTTATGGTTTATTGCAAAAATAAACTATACAAATTACACCACTATAATAAAGAAAAATAATAGTTTTCGCATAATTATTTTATTTATGCAAATTTCTCAAAAACTTTTATATATTTACAGATGTTCAATTATTTATTATTTGTTTTTGTATTATTTTTTTGTGTTACATAAAATATAATATTTATTATACCATTTTTTTTATTACCTATACTGCGTGGAATTTATTAAAAATCATTTTTTTTTTTATTTTAATCTAGAATAAAAATAAAAAACTACGTATTTTTTTTTTTTATTATTTAGTAATAAAATCGTAAATTACGGTGCAGAGAAGTTTTCCTAAAAATATCGCAACTCATACTGAACCTAATCAAGATCAACAAATCAACATTCATTCTATCTCTATTTCGTCTCTCGGCTGTGGGCAAGATCTATTGATAATAACGTTCCCCAGCCTTCAGGTATTTATCACGATGGATATCGCGATTTTTAGACGCGACCTTATTCACCATGCAGTAGTGTTGTTTTTCAGATAATGATTTTTATCTTTAAAAAAAAAGTTACCTTTTTTATTTCAAATAGACGTTCTATTAATGACACCTGAAGCCTAAAAAAATATTTGCTCTTTATCTTATCTTACACGCGGTATAAGATATAGTTAAAATAAGGACAGGGCTATTTTATCCACCTCGCATAATGTAATATTATATTTCAGTTAAGATTCTCTATCCCCAAATGAACCAGACAGAATATGCGCTTGGTTGCAAGAACCCTTTCCATAAACACCACATTTTTCTCAATATTTTGTCATAGATTAAGATTCCAAGACGGCATGTGCAGTATTTGGTTGGGTAGGGAGAGGAGCAGAATGGTGGATGGTGACTGTCTTGAAAGGAGGCCTTCTTCATATCCAAGTCGTGCTCAATATAATTAAAAAAATATATGCCTAAAAGCTGCATCAGACTGGATAATTCTCATAGCGATCGAAATAAAGAAACACAAAAATTTCAATCGAGAGGGGGGTTATAAGCTATCTTCATCGTGGAATCCAGTAATCAATAGGTTTCGACGCCGGGAAAAATCGCCCGGTGTCGCCAAGGATACTGTAAGTGTCGTGTGTCGTGATTTCTAAAAACTTTTAAAGTGATAAGTGGGTAGGTTTACATTTGCCGCCCAGTATGTACGAGACTACACCGCATAGCTTCAGTCGACCCGTGACCACGGCCAATGCAACTTATATAGAAATATGTCTCTAAGGTAAATCGCGTAAAGACCCGTTAAAATTATAAAAAATTATAATTTATTGTGTCCAGAAATCGAGCGTGGTACGACGGACTTAACCGCTAGACCATGGAGGCAGTTCCAGAATCCGTCGAATGCTAAATAATTTGTCTTCTCTTTCATACCCATAGCTAATTATAGAAGGATCATCGGGTACGCCTTTGCCTGTATTTCTATGCCATTCAATTGCAAAAGTTGGTCCAAGTAACACGAGTTTGTCGGCCCAAACCGGTACTTCAATAAAAACTTTTTTCATTATTGTGCAATACGAGAGCTTATTGAAAATAACAGTGTCTCGAAGTAACCCTTTTTTGTTCTGATATTATATTATTTTATTTGTATGGAAAGTTCAAATTGTTATTAAGTTATGTTTTTATTTGTTCTTAAACTAACACTGCCTCCGTGGTCTAGCGGTTAAGTCCGTGGATTTGAACTCGGAGGTACCGGGTTCGATTACTGGTCGGGACACAATAACTCATTTGTGATATTTCTCGAGTTTGGTAAGCTAGAGACATCGACGAGCTTGCCACTTGTCATGATGCTATAGCAAAGTTGGCTAAATGTGAAACCGCTTTAAAAAAAGTGTGGTTTCTAACTACCCCGAAAGGATTACAGTCGTGATGATACTATCTATATTAACATGTGATATCAAACTTAGATTAAATAAATTAATTAATATTTCCAGACAGGTCACACAGCGCCATCTAATTTCCGTGGCTTGTGTTACGGAAACTAGATGGTTGATAAACTACATATTATACTTTTTTTTACTTACTACTACTACTTTTTTACTTAGATTTAGATATCATGGACTTAACCGCTAGACTAAGGAGGCAGTATACAGGCAGTAACATAGATAATTTTATTAATCCTTTCGAAAACTGTTAGAGTTACCTTTAAGCGATCAAAAGTCGCGCCGCAACCTGAGTTACTTGACTATTTGCTGCTAAGGTGTCCCCAGATAACAAATGGTGCTATTACCCCGCCCACACACCGAATTCACGAGAGACCAATGAAAATAAAATTCTTGGTCTCACTAGAAAACATTATTGTACCGATTTACGTTTACCATTGAATAATACACTTAGGACATGGATATTTGATTTAATAAAAAATCGACGGTTACATGATAAAGTTTGGGATATACGCCGATAATATCAGTCTTACGAATATCATCATTATCATCATTACAGCCCCTAGAACACAGCGTTCTAGACCTCCACTGTTGAAGATGGGCCTTCCAAAACATATATCTGGAGAATTTGGCCTACACTGGCCACGCTGGCCAGACGGCTTGGCAAGGATATGATGTCAGTTTTTATTGACAATTTATTAACGATTCCACAAGTTGGTATTAGTGGAACCGGGACCGACGGCTTAACGTGCTCTCCGAGGCAAGGGAACGGTGGTGTTGTAAATCTATAACAAATGTACGTAAGAAAAGATCATTTCTCATTGGTACATGTCGGGGGGGGTATGAACCGACCTTTGTAGGATATAAGGAACGCGTTCTTACAACCGAGCTACAAGTATCATCACGACCGTTTTCCTTTCGGGGTGGTCAGAAATCACGCGGATAAAAAAAGCGTATTGACATTTAGCCAACTTTACTATAGGCCAATCATGACAAGTGGCAAGCTCGTCGATGTCTCCAGCGTACCAAACTCGAGAAATATCACAAATAAATTAAATATTAATTTAATGTATTTATTTACATTAATAAATATTTTTGTGTCCCAAACAGGAATCGAACCCGGTACCTCCGAGTCCAAATTCAAGTAACCGCTAGACCACGAAAGCAGTTAGTTAAAAAGTATATACTTTTTATATATCTACCAAATCGAGGCCCTTTCGATGGCCAGCTTACTACACAGGTGAAGCCGGGTTGAACAGCTACCTATATTAAATATTTTCGTTAATATAAGTACATGCTGTTTTTGACTTGAAAGCAAAGCAAAGCTCAGTTCGCTTTATTCAATAAATTTCGCTTAAATCAAATGAAAACCATAGAGTAACGTCAAGTCGAACGAAAGCGAAAAAAAGCGCTTACAGCGTCAAGACAAACACAAGGACAGTTTATATTTCAACATGACGTCATCGACCGAGTCAATTTAAGTTGCTGTTTATACGAGTATTACATAATAAGTAAAAAAAGAAAATAATAAATATTTCCACTATTTTAAAAGTCACCCATGGGGTTGCAACTTCAAAATCATTGGAATAATGGAAAATAAATATTTTCCGCGGCGCGTATAGTATAATAAATTTAATAAATAAGATTATATATTTACATTAAACGTATAGTTTAATAATACAATTAATAATCAAAATTAAGGTAAATATAAATATATATATATATATTTTTTTAAATGAACGCATTCGAAATGGTATTTGCTGTTATGCAAAAACCTTTATACAAGAATACACTAACAGTTTCCGTTATTTATAATAATAATAATAAATTGTTTATTATCAGGCAACAGATGGCCCATAGATAAATACCTTACAACTAAAATACATATAAAAATATAATTAAATTAAGAATAATAAAATTAATGATCTAAAGCTTCCGTATCTTCATCTTCTTGTGGTCATGGATGGGTACTTCCATCAGGTACTTAAGCGATTCCATTAAATAACATGACTTATGACTTATCAACCGAAATCGCTAAGATTTCACTATCTGTTGAAACTGCCGGCCCTTGGCAAAATGATGTAGAAAACAATAATGGTTTTGTAAAACTACCAGAGTAATAAATTGTTTTTTTAGCAACAATACATGATGGGAAAAATGAGCTCTCTGCCTTTGAAATGGTTAAACCTTAACATTTGTTATGCTAAATGGTTGTAAAAACCCCTTTGACGAATAAAACATCAATAAATTGTTCAACTCATTGCTTTAGTGATTAGAATTTATATTTGTTGTTTATTTATTTGAATCATACTTAAATGTGGAGTGTTTAGTTAAGAGTTAGTTGGGATGAGTTAAATAAACAAAATCTAGACGCGTCTAGAATGAAAATAAAATAACAATACCTTTGTTCTAACTTACTCCCTCCGTGGTCTAGCGGTTAAGTCCGTGGATTTTGACTCGGAGGTACCGGGTTCGATTCCTGGTCGGGACACAAAAAATATTTATTAATGTTAATAAATACATTTAATTAATATTTAATTTATTTTGTGGTATTTCTCGACTTTGGTACGCTGAAGACATCGACGAGCTTGCCACTTGTCATGATTGGCCTATAGTAAAGTTGGCTAAATGTGAATCCGCTTACTTATAAGCGTGGTTTCTGATCACCCCGAAAGGGAAAACGGTCGTGATGATACTTTTTAACTTTTGCGCTTTAGTAACATAATGGGATGTTATTCTAATTATTTTTCTGGCATTGTAGATATACTCGTAGATTATATTAGAATTTTAATCTTCTAAATTGTATATTTATGAGACCCAAGGGACGAAGATTTTAAAATTCTACTCGTGTTTTTTATTAGTACCGAATTGTCGTAAGGTAACACCGCCCGTTACAATTTTACAGCCCCACAGAGTTGGTTAGAAATCAGAGACATATATCTATAAATTTTACACGAACGTGAGGACAGCAGGCCCTAAAAGAACACTTAAAATTTAAACTTATATTTATTTCTTTATTACAAGCAGAGAACCTCAAGCGGCGGAAATACACTCAGCTTATTGGGAGATGTGGTTTTGCGCCGTTTGGAGTTGAAACTCTCGGGCCGTGGGGACCAAGTGCACATGAAAACAGCTCGTCAACACCTCGGGAGACAAAAGGGCTGGGCAATATTTGGGCCAAAGGATCAGCATTTCCATTCAACGTATCCTTGGCACTTTGCCCATTGGCAGCGATTTGGAGTATTTTTTTTATTTATAATAATTTTTATTTTGTTTTTTCTTCACATTAGTTTTTAGTTGTATTTTTGTTTATTAATTAGGTTTATTTTTATTAATAGTCATCTATGTTTTAAAATATAAGCTTTAGGTTTTTTTTTATAAATCTTTATTTACCTTATTTATTTAAAAACTTTATTACAAAATAGACCAGTTTTTAAACGACAATCTGTTAGTTGCCTGCCTTATGTTTAGTGGAAGATCATTCCATAATTTTGTGGCAGCTACTACGTAAGAGTTGGAGACAAATCCAGAATGATGTGAGGAAACAGAAAGAAGAGAGTTGTGAGAAGAACGTAAAGATTTATCGTGGAAAGAAGAGAGATAGGCAAAATTGTCATTGAGGTACTTCTCATATTCTGACATAATTTTGTCTATCGGTCAGACAACGGACACTTCAAGCACCTTCAAAATATCGCTTCGTTTGAGCACGGCCCCCCAACGAGATACCACTTTCTAGAGAAGTGCTCATGGAAATGAAAAAGAGACATAAATTTACGACAGTCTAGTTAGAAAGAGAGTGTTTGTAACCATATTTTTTGTTTGTAAATCATCTTTCATTCTTTCTAGCGTACCAAACTCCAGAATATCCCATATAAACTAAATAATAATTAAATTTTGTTATTTACTTGAACTCGGTACCTCCGAGTCCGCTAGACCACGGAGGTAAGGTAAGTAGGTAGAAATGTATGCTGTTAAAATAAAAATAGAAATCCTGCCGATGAAAACGCGGGAATCGCCCAATAGGCATCCGGGCCTGGAGGACCCCACTAGCTGTCTGGTCTAATATGCATTACTTTTTGGTCGGACCTTCTAATCTATATCTATGGTAAAAGGGGTGTTTAGAAAATTTGTTCACGTTTACAATTTGCTGCCAATTTTATTTATATAATTACCCTCCTAATGCTAATAAGATAAACACTCCTTCGAACCCTGTTTAGGGGTCAGTAGGTCAACGCTCGGTATGGACCTTTGGCAACGGGGTCAAATATAAGATAAAAAAAATATATGAGATAAACATTATTTGTACAAATTATTTTTAAATGTAAAAAATATTTGAGAAGTGACGTATGTGCTTCCATTTCGACGTCAAATCTTACATTTAGCACCTGATCTAGATGCATGGCGTCATCTGCGCACAGTCAGATCCGACTGCATGCAGTTGAATATATCGACTGTACGCGGTTGCTGCGATGCAGTAAAATTGTACTTAATAGACAGGCATTTTCTAACAACCAACCTTTGGGATTTTTAAAAAAATATAATAAGAATAGGCAGTTGGAAAACTGATAATTGTGTGTTTATTTAGGTTAAGTTACGATGGGGCTGACATGCTCAATTTGGGTAAAAGCCCCTAATAAAATATGATTTAAAAAAAAAATACCTTTGGGAGTATGGAAAAACTATGTATGGGTGCAAGTTTATTATTATAAACTACATACTAATAATACCAGACAGGTCACACAGCGCCATCTAATTTCCGTGGTAAGCTACGAGGCTTAAGTTACGGAAACTAGATGGTTGATAAACTACATATTATACTTTTTTTTGTAAATATATTTATATTATACATATAAATACCCAGACCGAGACAAATTATACAATGTACAACTTGCCCTCGGTGGGAATCGAACCCACGACCTCCCGAGTCCACGGCAACGTTTGTTACCACTAGACCACGGAGGCGGTCGATAATGTTTAACGAGCTCAGCATCGATATCAATCTCTTCAATGCCGGCATTGCAATGGTTAGACGAGTAATGACGAATGAGCACTTCGAGTTTGTAGACTGACCTATTGTTTTTTATTTGTTATTTTTGTTTTCTTTTCTGCAGTTGTATATATTTGTCATGTCTTTTTATTATTTTATCGTATACATTGTTTTCCTGTATTCGCAGTTTGTTTTTGAAAAGTTTTTCTTGCATGCTTTCTATTGTAACTATCTGTGAATTCTTGTTATAGGCTTTATCGTGGTCTAGTGGGGCACAAACGTTGCCGTGAACTCGGGAGGTCGTGGGTTCGATTCCCACCGGGGGCAAGTTGTACATTGTATAATTTATCTCGGTCTGGGTGTTTATATGTATAATATGTAAATATTTCCAAAAACAAAATAAAGTATAATATGTAGTTTATCAACCATCTAGTTTCCGTAACACAAGCCTCGTAGCTTACCACGGAAACTAGATAGCGCTGTGTGACCTGTCTGGAAATATTTATTAAAAAAATAAAAAAAATCTTTCCTATATTTGTATTGTAGCTGTAAGTTTTCCTAAATAAATAAATATCTTTCTAGGGTTAAAGAGAGTTAATAATAAATAATCCAGCTTTGTAAACATTTGACATTCGCCGCAGTACCAAATGTCGCTCAAGTCACTTCAGGAAACCACTAAGCACTACAATATTCTGTTTAAACTAGAATTTAAAGTTATTCTCTAGATACAGGAGTCAAATTTAAAATTCAGTACCAACGTGTCTAGGGTCGGTAGTTTCACAACTAACCGTAAAGTTATAGTGAAAAATGCTATATTTAAATGCGCTTTCAAATGACCTCAAACTCATGTAGGATTTTTTAACCTAAAATATATGTTAAACTTTTTAAACTTTCGCGCATATTCATAATAGTTTTTATAATTTTAACGGGTCTTTACGCGATTTACCTTAGAGACATATTTCTCCCGACGTTTCAGCCAAGTTGCATTGGTCGTGGTCACGGGTCGACTAAAGCTATGCGGTGTAGTCTCGTCTACCGACGTCTGGGCGGTAGATGTAAACCTACCCACTTATCACTTTTAAAAGTTTTTAGAAATCACGACACACGACACTTACAATATCCTTGGCGACACCGGGCGATTTTTCCCGGCGTCGAAACCTATTGATTACTGGATTCCACGATGAAGATAGCTTATAACCCCCCTCTCGATTGAAATTTTTGTGTTTCTTTATTTCGATCGCTTCACGTACTATTCTAGGGTAATAGTGACGATCGGTGGAAAGTATATTTGGGTCATGCAGCTCAATCCAATAGTTTGTGCCACTATCCATTAGGTGTTCTACTATTGCCGACTTGTTTAATTGGCAGTTTTTTGCTGCTGCTATATGAACTCCCACAGCTGCAGTCCACTTTATAAATAATAAATAAAGAAACACAAATATTTCAATCAAGAGGGGGATTATAAGCTATCGTCATACTGTAAAGGAATCTGAATATCTTCTGGAAGAGTGTGAAGAGATTTTATGTAGGTTATTATGGAAAGAACGAAACGAAAGACTGTGAGAGTGACATAGGAATTGGAAACGATCTTTCATGTAAGAGAGCGGATTAAATCAAAACGCAGGTTAAAATGAACAGGGTATAAAATATAGTGCAGAAATAACATTACTTCAAGATATACTGGTAGGGGCTCAGGTCATAACAATTTAATAACACAATTTGAGAGGATCAAAGATGCTTTACTAGAACGGAGTTCTCTCAAAGTCGATTAAGCTGGAACCGTACACATGCAGCCTAACTCAATAGAATACCCTATCGGATAAAACCACGTTTTAGATCGAGGCTTCTTTACGGAAACCATAACTTAGTTTATCTAACGCTGAGTTGCACTAAAATGTGATCTCTGTAAATGTTACGATTAATGTTAAAAATGGCGAATGTTCTAGTTTTCTTTAAAGGTCATTCAGGTCATTCGACGCCATTTTTAACCGACTTTAAGGACATCTTAATTCGACTTTTTATTGTAGTTTGTTACTTGATCATTCCGACAATTATGGATTGATTTCAATGCCTTTTTTCTTGTTTGGTAGGTTGTACGAGTATTGCGTAAATATGAACATTAATTTAAAAAAAAGCAATAAACTAAACAGTAGAAATTTAAAAAAAATGCACATCGTATTTACAAAGGCGGACTTAGATTCCGTAGACATTTTCGGACTGCCAATCCTTGGGGACAAATTGGAACTATTATAGGTGCAATGAAAGAAATATTAATAGTAGGATCAATTCAACAATATTATTATTAAATACTTACATAAGATCTGCCTCCGTGGTACGCTGGAGACATCGACGAGCTTGTCACCTGTCATGATTGGCCTATAGTAAATTTGGATAGATGTGAATCCGCTTCTAGCGTGGTTTCTGACTACCCCTAAAGGGAAATGGTCGTGATGTTATTTTACTTTACTTTTTACTTACATAATTTATTTATATATATACTGTAATATCAATAAACTAAATACTAAATACATACATATATATACTTATTAACAACTCCCAACAAGGGAGCAATTTCGAAGTTATTTAACAGGGATATTGTTAGCGCGGTGGTGGCTCGGTTGTAAGAACGCGTTCCTTAAATCCTACAAAGGTCGGTTCAAACCCATCCGGTACCATTGAGAAATACACTTTTTTTTTACGTACATTTGTCATAGATTTACAACACAATCGTTCCCGTGCCTCGAAGAGCACGTTAAGCCGTCGTTCCCGGTTCTACTAATACCAACTTGTGGAATCGTTAATAAATTGTCATAAAACAAAATGGCATCATATCCTCGCCAAGCCGTTTGGCCAGCGTGGCGAGTGTAGGCCAAATTAAAACTAAAAACAAAATATAAACCCAAGGGTTCCGTCGCCAAAAAGTATGAGAACCGCTGAACTACACCAATGAAGTAATTTATGGTTGATTATACACACATAAAACAAACAATAAATTATAATGCGGAACATAGTGTCTTTAACAATAACGGACCCAATAAATATCGAAGCTGGCGAGAATGTTCCCATCAATGGATCCCAAATGATAAAGACGCTATGTTAAAATTATATGTGTATCAGTCGGGTAAATACTAATATTCCAGCTGGGAATCAGAGCCGAATATTTCGAAAAAAGAGTTCGATGTTGTGCTTTGTCTACTTCAAATAACCTGAAATTGTTTAAGAAAAGTGTACATCTGCAGCTGCCCAAGCCGGCAAAGCGGTAGGGACTGAAGTTTGTTGTCAGTTGACCATGATCATTATATACATTATCTAACGAGAAGTAAAAAAAAGTAAAGTATCATCACGACCGTTTCCTTTTTGGGGTGGTCAGACACCACGCTTATAAAGAAGCGTATTCATATTTAGACAACTTTACTATGTGCCAATCATGACAAGTGGCAAGCTCGTCGATGTCTCCAGAGTACCAAACTCAAGAAATATCACAAATAAATTAAATATTAATGAAATGTATTTATTTATATTAATAAATATTTTTGTGTCCCGACCAGGAATTGAACCCGGTACCTGCGAGTCTAAATCCACGGACTTAACCGCTAGACTACGGAGACAGTTAACTAAATTTTTGAACTTTTGGTTGGTATTAAAATTCAAATTGGTAATATAGTCCCCGTTTCCATCTTGGCCATCTTGACATCTATTGAAATAGTGTATTAGGCCAGGAGCTTGAATCGATTTAAGTTTATCATAGTTAATTAGCATTTTGAGTAAATAATTTTTACTTAGCAAAATATAGAAATAATACACCAAAAACGGGTGTCAGTTTTATTGGAGTAAACCGGAATTTACAACGGCTTCTTCTTAACGCTTCTTTCTTCGTCGACACTACTTGGGACCGCAGCTTTCCTGGTGCACTCATGTAGGGATGACCCATTGCAGTCCATCACATCGGAGACCTACCACGCATCCTCTTGCCATCGACTTTACCCTGTATTACCAGACAAACTTATGGTGAGTGCTCTGAAGAGCTCTATAACCTAATTCCTTCCTCTCCATTCCGCAACCGAACCACACGCACAGGTCAGAATATGCACCCACACATCGTAGTCACTATTTCTTCGCGTACCTATAAATTTGGTGACTCATACATCTGTCGCACAATAAAGATGTGGAATGCTCTTCCAGCCTCTGTGTTTCCACTTTCCTATAACCTGGAGTCCTTCAAGCGAAGGTGTGAAAAGGCATCTAGTCAAGCCGGCATAGTGTTAGTGTTAAGGACTGATGTCAGACATAAGGGTCTGATTCCAGTTGCTAACATTCATGGACCTTGCGCGCCACTTACCATCAGGTGGGAGCAGGGTCACATGTCGTGCTAGTATAAAAAAAAAAAAAAATCATCCACCGGTTTTTCCACGCTGTGACACGTGTTCGAAGAAAATGAGAATGCGCGATTGTACTATCGAGGAAAAGCGTTGTCTGGTCCCTAAGTTCCTCCAGTATGAATTTTTTGGTTCGAAACTCCGTCCATGATACGCCGAACATTCTCCAGCCGTTTATTGCATTAAAACATATTCGAGATCGTGTGGCACTTACAGCGTTATGGTTTGGCATCCTAAATATCATTACGACCGTATCTCTATCAGGATTTCTTTTTACATTTAGCTAACTTTACCATAAGCCCACATGACAAGTGGCACGCTCGTCGATGTCTCTTGCGTACCAAAGTCGAGAAATATCAAAAATTTAACTATTGTGTCCCGACCAGGAATCTGACCCTATACCTACTTAAAGCTACGAACTTAACCGCTAGACCACTGAGGCACTAATTGTAGAATTCTAATATTTTACTCATGTGGGACTCGGTCTTATCCCTCGCACTCATCCTCATCCCGTCTGAACGTCTAGTGTTAGATGCTCGCTCTTGATCAGACCTTTCTCAATCACGTTATGACGCCGTGTTTAAGTAGTGCACGTTAAGTTACATTAAGTAAGTTAGAAACATTAAAATTATTAAATTAAACAATTTTAATTGACATTATAATTTTAGCTTAAGTAATCATGACCTTTTTTTTTTATTTTAGTTTTTTTTTTATTTTTTATTATAACTTATTTATATTTTAATTGTAGGTTTTGTACCTATGTATAACATTTTTTTTTTAAGGTTAGTTGAACTTTTTTTTTTTATTAGTACTGTAAGGTCTTTGTTATTATAATAATATAATTTAGTATTAAGTATGCCAATTCCAATTTACAGCTGCCATTTATTATTATTTCAATAAATAGATTACTATAATTTGTCAAGACGGTTTCTACTGTTCCTGACCAGTAATTTTAAATCCATTACCAATTATTACAATGTTCAGCTGAATTATGTTTCTGTTTGAATTACTAGTAAATATTATAATGTATACATTATGTAAATGTAATAAAACTGTTATGACGTGTAAAAGTGCTAAAAATATTGTCTATTTACTAAATAAATTTTGATTTTGATTTTGACATTAACCCTGCTCTGGTAGAGTGTGAACTCGGATTTTTTTTATACTAGCACGACATGTGACCTTGTAAGTGGCGTGCGAGGTCCTTATATGTTAGCAACTGGAATCAGTCACTCATGACTGACATCAGTCCTTAACTATGCAGGCTTGACTGGGCATAATGGCAATTCAAGCCTGGTCCCGAAACGTGTGGATACACTTTACTGGGTTTATCGGCACGAACGGTGAATACTTTCCCGCCCCGACAAACTGGGAAAATTACCAACATCCGTCTGCCTACCACCTTTTTAGTGCCACCCAAAGTAAAGCATGTATGTCCTTCTTTACTTCATTTGTTCATACTTTATGCCATATAGAAATTAATATTAACCATATTATGGTTAACATATCAGCCATATACGTTATAACAAAAGTACACAAAAAAGAAACATTTAATAAAATGTAACTACGGGAATTGCACACCATATTTTTTTTTTAAATATTTTTTTTAACTTTATTGCACCAAGTACAAAGGCGGACTTAATGCCTAAAGACATTCTCTGACAGCCAAACCTTAGGGACAAATTTGAATAATTATAGGTGCAATCATAGAAATAATAATAATACTATAATTATAAAAGTTAATTTAATCGGATTAATATATACTTACATCATATATCTTCATATATATCATAATATTAATATACTAAATACTAATAATACACATTATTATACATAAACATACACTAACGCTGTCAGGAGCTATTATAGAACCAGTTTTTTAAAAGATGACCTTGTAGTTGCTTGCCGTATGATGACAGGAAGATCATTCCATAAATTAGTAGCAACTACTACGAAAGAGTTGGAGACAAATGCAGTGTGATGTGAGGGAACAGATAGAAGGGAACTCTGAGAAGAGCGAAGAAATTTGTCATGGAAAGAAGAGAGATAGGCGAAATTGTTCTTAACCAAATTTTCATTTTAAAATAAACAAGCATTGCATTATAAATAGGATCGTTGTGCAACTTTACTATACGTTTTAAATTATACATACATTTTGCAGGATAAAAGCTTTTACCAGCTCCTGGACTACATCTAACTGGCAGAGCAAACCGCGCTTGCGGCTACAGCTCCTGTCAGGCCAATCTCTTCTGGTGTCTGAGAACACCACGCTCAGAATGTGCATACTATGTAATGTCATGTGAATTATTTAAGCTCCAAATGTTAATTATAGTATTTATAACACAAGTCTTATACGTATACCGTTGGAGATGAGCCCCCAGTACATAAATCTGGAGAGTTTGGATTACACTCCCCACGGTGGCCAGATGAGTCAGCCACTGTCAATGTTAAATTAACCGTGTGGAACCGTGTGGCACTGGAACGGTGGTTTGGTAAATCTATGACAATAAATATTATATTACCTATACTGCCTTCTAGCGGTTAAGTCCGTGGAATTAGATTTGGAGTTACCGGGTTCGATTCCTGGCAGGAACACAAAAATATTTATTAATGTAAATAAATACATTTTATTAATATTTATTTCTGACATTTCTCGAGTTTGGTACGCTGGAGACATCGACGAGCTTGCCACTTGTCATGATTGGCCTATAGTAAAGTTGGCTAAATGTGAATCCGCATATTTATAAGCGTGGTTTCTGACCACCCCGAAAGGGAAACGGACGTGATGATACTTTACTTCTAATAAACGTAAAAAAAATATTTCTCATTGCTACATGACGGGGTTCGAACCGCGTACGTTATTAGATTTTAAAGTAAGCGTGTTTACTACCATCGCTTTTTCCATTATAGTACCTATACTGCCTTCTCTAGCGGTTAGGTTTGTGGATTTAGGCTCGAAGGTACTGGGTTCGATTTCTGGTCGGGACACAAAAATATTTATTAATGTAAATAAATACATTTAATTAATATTTAATTTATTTGTGATATTTCTCGAGTTTGGTACGCTGGAGACATCGACGAGCTTGCCACTTGTCATGATTGGCCTATAGTAAAGTTGGCTAAATGTGAATACGCATATTTATAAGCGTGGTTTCTGACCACCCCGAAAGGGAAACGGACGTGATGATACTTTACTTCTAATAAACGTAAAAAAATATTTCTCATTGCTACATGACGGGGTTCGAACCGCGTACGTTATTAGATTTTAAAGTAAGCGTGTTTACTACCATCGCTTTTTCCATTATAGTACCTATACTGCCTTCTCTAGCGGTTAGGTTTGTGGATTTAGGCTCGGAGGACTGGAACGGTGGTTTGGTAAATCTATGACAATAAATATTATATTACCTATACTGCCTCCGGGGTCTAGCGGTTAAGTCCGTGGAATTAGATTCGGAGGTACCGGATTCGATTCCTGGCCGGGACACAAAAATATTTCTTAATGTAAATAAATACATTTTATTAATATTTATTTCTGATATTTCTCGAGTTTGGTACGCTCTGGAGACATCGACGAGCTTGCCACTTGTCATGATTGGCCAATAGTAAAGTTGGCTAAATGTGAATCCGCATATTTATAAGCGTGGTTTTTGTCCACCCCGAAAGGGATACGGTCGTAATGATACTTTACGTTACTTATAAAAAAATTAACAAAAATGCAAATTTTATGGTTTTTTTTTTATTAAACTCTAATACTTATTATTACATGCTGTAATATTATTATAACGTAGAATTAGTCTAAAATAAAAACTATTGCAAGTAATTCTGCAAATATTTGAATCAAACTTATTTTTTATTTTTTTAACTAATCTTGGATTATTTTTTTCATTTTTCTGCACTTGTTTTCTTAGTTACTAAAATTTTACTATTCAGACATTTTTAGGTTCTTATTCAATAGGGATATGGAAGGGAATTTTAGCGGCAAGTATCCACCGTTCATGCCCATTAACCCAGGATCAGGCTCGAAATGACGTCATGCCCAGTCAACCTGGGTTTGATGTCGGTTGTGAGTGTCTCATTCCAGTTGTTAGTATTCATGGACCTTGCGCGCCTCTTGCCATCACATAGGCGCGATGTCACAAAAAAAAGAAACAAACAAAACTTCTCAATACAAATTGGTTATTTTCAAATTTACAGTTGAAAAAGTTGATTGTTTCTATCAATAGAATAATATTATTAAGTAAGAACATAAAATAAAATCCTTTAACTAGCAAACACTATCAAGGTCGCTCTTCTAAAGTAGGACATTGACGGTCAGTTTAGGCGTCAAACCAGACGTAAAAGTGTGGATTACATCCAAAATTTGATCGTGAGTTTTGAAACCCAACTCCAGAGTTTTAACTGACGACGCGCCACGAATTTTTCCGTGACTACCGTAATCCCCACCCACATCCAACCAAACCTACATCCAAACTGACCGTGAGTGTGTGATCTGCAATCCAATCGCGTCAGTTCGCTCGCAGCGCCCGCTATAATGGATTGTTTTCATAGTTACTATCGATATTCATAAATTGATCTATTATTAAAAGGCGTCTAATTAGTAAAAAGTAATAAATATATATAAATGTCCCGCCAATAAGAAGTTAAAACTTCCCGCCTATTTTTTTTTCTCGACACAGCCGGTCGAAAACTGAAGAGCCGGATTGACGCCAGTGAGTGGGGAAATATAGTTGGCATAAAACTGTGGATGTAAGCCACAGTTTTACGTCTGGTTTGACGCGAAAAACTGACCGTCAATGCCGAGCTTAAGGATTATACTCGTAAGACTAGAAGTAAAAAATTGTAAAATAAAAACAAATCTTTTTTTTTCTTTTTTGTTGTGTAGGTTGCGCTAAGCAAGGTTCAGTTCCAAAAGCTCCAATCTTGCAGAGATCGGAATAGTTATACTAAATTGACACACGCTTCCGGGGGCTTCACTTTAATCCAGACTGAGTAGACCGCACTCGCGCACCACTTGCTCCGACGACACCGGGTTGAGGAATACTGTAAAATGAACACAACAAATACGTATAAATAAAGACTTGTCTATCAATTCCCCGCGGAACTAAAGGACATAATAGCATTCATCTTGTATAGGAATTTAGACTTAATTGTATTCATAATAAATGCATTTTTAGATAAAACAATAATACTATTTAACTGCCACTGTGGTCTAACGGTTAAGTCCGTGGATTTAGACTCGGAGGTAGTTCGATTCTTGGTCGGGACACAAAATTTAATTTATTTGTGATATTTCTCGAGTTACGCTGGTGACATCGACGAGCTTGCCACTTGTCATGATTGGCCTATAGTAAAGTTGGCTAAATGTGAATCCGCTTATTTATAAGCGTAGTTTCTGACCACCCCGAAAGGGAAACGGTCGTAATAATACTTTACTATTTAAGAAGAAAAAACCCTATATTATACTGGTATATCAGGAGGTAATTATCAGAAATAGTCTAGTCCAATTCCTGACAAATTAAAGAATCACCTTATATGCTATTGTTTATGACATAGTTTTCATAATTTTGATTTGACTAATTTTGGAAATTACCTCCTGATAAATGCCTAAAATATCATCATAACCTTTCTAGTACTAGAGCATAACAGCTCTAGTAATTAAGCTAAACTTGATTGATACTAAAACTATATTTTTTTCCAACTAAATTGCACAGTAATATACAGGGTGACTCTGTATGGCCTTACGTTAGATATATATATATTATTCTATTGATAGAAACTAACTTTTCCTAAGAAACAATATGTCGGTAATGACATTTGGCTTGTGCTATACCACGCTTTACCATGGTTAGTGTTCCGAGGAGCTCCATAACCTTATCTCTTCTTTTCTATTCCGCAACTGAATCACACGCACAGGCCAAAATATGCATCCACATACCATACCCACTATCCCTAAACGTACTCATAAAATTGGAGACTCTTATATCTCTTGCAAGCTGAAGATCTGGAATGCTCTCCAAGCCAGTGTGTTTCCGCACTTCTATAACCTGGATTCCTTCAAGCGACGTGTGACAAACAATCTTGTTCAAATCAAATCAAAATAATTTATTTCCATTGGTTCTCTCGAAACAACTTGGATACAGTCAGAACTAATTAAATCAATACATTTTTCACAACATATGTACTAATCAAAGTGGTAATAATGGTTGGACCGTAAACAGGCAATAATCCATATTTATGTATGCTATGCACAACATTATTGCTATAAGCAAGTAAAACTAACTTAGAAACTACTTAAATAAGATCATGGCTGTAAAGAGGCCGTGTCTGTTTACATTCTAAATACTTAATAATTATGATGTGTAGAAATTATATACATATTTATTTATTTATTTATTTATTTATTAGATGCTCATAACAAGATGCAGTCATACCAAAATATAAACAGATACATACAACTAACTAAGATACATATGTCAGATAATTTATAAATGTATAGAACAAAAAAAAAATATAATAATAATAATAAAAAATAAAAAAAAATAAAAAAGACGTCATCTTATAATAATCGTTTTATATGTAGTATATGTATGTACCAAATTAAGTAAGTATTGTGTATTATATTTATTTGCACCCTGCCCATGATTTCTCACTTTCCCAAAGGTCAGTTGTTAGAAAATGCCTAACCGGCATTAAACTCGCCTATGTACACTAATTTTAAGTTTTGTGCAATAAAGTATTTAAATAAATAAATAAATAAATATTAGGCCGGAATACCACGGAGGCAGTTACAATGATAAAAAAGGTAATAGTTAGTAAGGTTTGGCTGTCAGAGAATGTCTTCGGGCATTAAGTCCGCCTTTGTACTTCGTGCAATAAAGTTTTTTAAATAAATAAAAAAAAATAAAAAAATAGTTTTTTAAATACTTTTATTAATAAAACTAATGTTATTCTTACTATACTGTGAAAGTAAGTTATTTGGAAAATAAAATTATAGTTTTTGTATCTTGTCATCAATTAGTCCTGTTTTTCATGAGCCAGTCTTTCCTCATATAGGTCTACGTACAAAATGGACAAACTTCATGCTCATTAACAGTTCCAAACTAACTTTGTACACAAGATCATAAAGAAACAACATCTCTGTGCTGTGGTTGTTAGTACACTAAACCTAGTTACCGCTGCATTTTCAGTTAATGACCAATTAGCGAAAAATATATGTTTTTAAATATTTATATTTTATTTTTATTTAAAAAGATACATTTTCTTGGCATTATACAAATTCCACATCTTTGTATTGAATTTCCCATATTTTGCAAATATAATGTACAGACCGATCAGCTTCAACGCGTTTTTGGGTTTGTAGTAGTGTACAAAGTACAGTCTGCATATAATTAAGCGATAGTATTCGTTATTAAATATTTTTTAACTAGATATTTATTTTTATAGGTACATAGAAAAAGTTATTTTTTTGTGAACATGCTTATTCTCGCTTTCATCCGATAAATCATTTAGGTTAAATATTATTCGTTCTGATAGTATTAAAATTAGCAACAAATAATTATGCTAATATGTTGTCGCAAAAATCTTTCTGTAGGTGACCGAAATACATGAACAATTTTGCCTATCTCTATCATCTATCTCATTCTGGACTTGTATTCACAAATTTATGAAATGTTTACATTACATTAGTTTTTTTTTTTCCTATAACATTTGGCTGTCAAAAAATTACTAGGGGGTATGAACTTGTACTTGTGTAAATAAAGTTTTTAAATAAATAATAACACTTAATAACTAATAAGAAAAGAATAACAAACATATTGGCATGACACTTACAAGAATACGCGACTGATGTGGTATGCGAGGTAAAAAGTGGTCTACGAGTTATTATATTACGGTTGATATTTATTTGCACAACTAACAATAAGGTTGATTTTCCCATGAAATAGTTCGTTTCGACCTTAGGAATATTTTAATTACAAAGGGAGCTTTATTAAAACTGAGATAGGCCACTTTTTTGGTCCACTGTACTTTGTTAGCTAGTGCAATTAATTTTAGTGTCTGTCTGTACTACACTACTACAGACGCAAAAACGTCTTCAAGCAGATTTATCTGTAAATTCAACTTACATTTACTAGGACAACTGGTAAGAAACTCGTTATCTGGTAATATGCTAGCAGCAGCCAGCGCAGCTTCATCCAGTACTATCACCTGAAATGCAAAAACATAATCTGATTCAGAAAATTATGTTTATTTAAAAACCATATTATTTGCCTATTTAACAAAAGGGTTCAGGCCTTTTTCCTTAACTTCAGAACTAGACTAATACACGATTTTGATTTTGGCAGTAATTTGATGGTGACTCATTTTGAACCTATTATGAACTATTCGATTACCATTGAGCCCTAAAAGCTGATATTAGCTTAATTTTTATTGGTAATTCAATAATATGTACATCTGTACAAAAAAAAAAGAAAAAAAAAAGATTTATCCTGAATAGGGTGTTCGCTCTCTATATTGTTTCTTGCCTTTGGCGAGGAGTAATTTGGTGTGGACGGCGAGCAAACTAAATTAATATTCATGAACTACTCAATGTGGTAGTGTACTGTTTATTGTTCTGTATCTAATAATAATAAATAAATATAAGTCCAAACAATGTGCTATTAAACACTCCTATTATGATGTGTCGCAGTTTCAATGCCCTATCAATCAAACAAGCCCAACTAGATCTATTCTATCTGGGTATGTGACATTTTATTAATGTTTTAGCTTGTAGTATGACAATGCCTCATTACAGCAGCTATAATCCTTGGTGTATTTATTGTATAATTGTGTATGTCTTAGTTTATAATATGACAATGCCTATTTACAGCAGCTATAATTTTAAGATTATAATTATGTATATTTGGGTTGTAATCTGCTGCTCCAAATACAAGCTATTTCCCAGAAAATAAGCTTACCGTTATATTAATTAATTTTTTTGACATGTAAAAGCGCAGAATACATTATATTTATTGTCCTATGCCTACTTACAAAATTAATAAAAAATAAAAAAAAAACCCCAAAACATAAAATTAAATTAATTCTACGCATACGAATGTAAATCCCGTCGGCGTGGAATGAAGGCGAGAACACTGGCTGCTTTACCCCGCTGAATTGCAATGCTGATTCTTTGGGCGAAGAAAGAGCCAGCCCTTTTGTCACCTAAAGAAGTACTCCTGAAGAAGCTAATGAAGCTTAAGTAGCCGAACCTAGACCCCTTGGGTTCGTGAGCCACGTGGGCGCTGTTACACCAGTAACGGCGCGGCGGCGCTCAGCACCAAAAGTGCACGAATTAACAGCGTGGTTACCCCCCGCTGAGAT
The DNA here is from genome assembly GCA_910589645.1 of Tinea semifulvella. Taxonomy (NCBI): domain Eukaryota; kingdom Metazoa; phylum Arthropoda; class Insecta; order Lepidoptera; family Tineidae; genus Tinea; species Tinea semifulvella. Next base: position 5,516,194 of record OU342608.1, on the reverse strand, counting down.
CCTGCCAAGGAAAAGGGGGGAATGTCCCAACATCCGGGCCTGGACAACTCCACTGTCTGTCTGATTAAATAAATAATGTCGACTAGAAAAATATTCTCACCTTTGGACATCCAAGAATATGTATTTCCTGGAATGTTTCATCAGTCTTTTCCATTTCGTTCATATACGTTGACTTTCTTGTTGGAAGCAGATCTATGGCGTTAGCTGCTAAAGACCAAAGATGTCCTGCACCCTGAGGAGACCTGGCTCCTTTCCTGAAGTGGGGGTTGATGGACAGATTATGGCGGATAGAGTTCTTCCAGCGCTCATCGTTCGCATTGTAGTACGCAAAACGGTCTCTGTAAAAAATAAGAACAATTATGCCGATATAATTTTATTTTTAATTATTTTACACCATAACTTTTTTTTTTAATCATTTTTTATAAGTGGCTTTGAGCATGTCAGCCCTATCGTAACTTAACCTAAATTAACAAACAATTATTTATCTGCCTAGTCTTTTTTTTTTAAACAAATTTATTATATTTTTCTCTGTCTAAATTGGGCAACTATATGGAAATTATATATATATATATATATATATATATATAAATATATCTAAAATTACATAATTTTATTTCCTAGAAAGTTGTTTTTTTATATTTTATTTTATATACTTTATTGCACTAAAATTGTACATAGGCGGGCTTAATGGCCAGGCATTTTCAAATAACCAACCTTAGGGAGTGTGGAAAAACTATGTATGGGTGCAAATTTATTATGATTAACTACGTACTAATAATACATAAAATAATAAATAAATACATTAATACATACATACAAATATAAAATACTAAAAATAAGCCTACACAGTAATAAATAGTAAATATAAAAAAAAAAATAACAAAAATATATTGATTTAAATTTTATTTACTATATTTGTCAAAAATAAATTCGGACTTTTTAAACATTTTGGATTGTGCGAGTGAGAGGGTTGCACAGCTTAAAACAGCTAAAATTGCAATTCTATAATAAATAATAACATGCATATACCTACCCTCTTCCAAAAAGCTATCAAAAATAATGTTTATATATCCCAGCAAAGCTTGGCCGCGTATAGTATATTTATTGTACATTGGGCCTTATTTATAACGACGTTTGCGTTAAGTTTAATATTAACACGCAATGTACACTGAAAATACTAAGCTGGCCTTTGTTCTTAATGACAGTGGGGCGAGATGAGGTCGTCAGTACCGCACCGTACCAGCCACCACTCACCCTAGCTGCACGATTCTCGCCTCTATTTCAACCCAGACAAGACCACGTGACCATACAAGTGTGGTAACATCGATCCCCTCGTTCAGCTTAGTGGTAACCAACCGGCATTGCACCGATTATGACGAAGTTAGGCAAGGAGGTTGTAGCAGAAATAATGTTGTTATTCATTCGTACCAGTTTGAGTCGTAGATTTCTTTATTTTTTGTGTTTCGTATACCTAAATAACATACAGGATTTCGTTGTCATGCTCTCCTCTACATCTAAAATACGTTAATATATTTTGTTGTCTATTTAAACATTAAGCTGTAAAATATTTTATTTACTATACTATAAAAAAATGTCTATGTATTTATTTATTATTTTATCTATTTTTATAATTTAACGGTTTTATTTACCTCAAAGTCATATTTTTTCCGACGTTTCGGTCAACTTGTATTGACCGTGGTCACTGGCCAGTCCACCCCGAAACCAATAATATATTTCTAAGGTAACTATCTTAATTCGGATCAGTATTCATTTAACTACAACTTAAAACTAACTTTAAATAAAAATCACAGAACTTACGAGGCTTCATGCTACCTACAATTAATGTATATTATCAATATCAATATCACAGCCCATTAAACAAAGAGTCCAAGACCTCTGTTGAATATGAAATGAATCTTCCAGAAATTTGGACTACACGCCACGCTGGCGAGGGTCTGATGTAATTTTTTAATGACAATTTATTAAGGATTCCACAAGTTGGTATTAGTGGAACCAGATCGTCTTAACACTAACTGAACAGACAGACAGACGCGGCAGAGGACTTTGTTTTATAATACTCGTACGTAGTAATGTATACAATATGTTTAAAATATTAACAGTTTTATACTTTTGAAAAAGTTTTTTGATCTTTAATTATAATATTGTTATATACAATAAAATAGGCGATTCATTGAGCTAAACATAGTAAAAAATAATAAAAATAACACTTTAAATTTTTGATTAATGTATTTTGACCGCTGCCTTTCGGCCTATTGGTATCCGTTATCGTCACGCCCTCTTGGTCCGATCAATTCAGTTCCACTAACCGATATGCACCTGATAGGGTAGCGATAGCTTATTATTAAATTATTCTGCCCGGTAATTGTCATGTTTTGTTTACACAATGATTGCCGTAATTTGTTAATATAGTTTGTAATCGTACCAATTATTTTAAAAAAAAAAGTATCATCACTTTTTCATCATTTCGGGGTGGTCAGAAACCATGCTTATAAAGTAGCTGGTTCACATTTAGCCAACTTTACTATAGGCCAATCATGACAAGCTCGTCGATGTCTCCAGCGTACCAAACTCGACAAATATCACTAATCAATTAAATATAAATAAATATTTTTGTGTCACGACCAGGAATCGAACCCGGTACCTCCGAGTCTAAATCCACGGACTTAACCGCTAGACCACGTAGGCAGTCTAATATTATAAATGCGAAGGAAGCTTAATTGCTTTGATTCTATGTCTGTATGTCTTTACCAATTTTGATAAGGCTTGGTTCTTTGGAAGCTCGGCTCGAACATAAGCTGTATGACGTCATGATTGGATCACATGTGCCCCTTTTACCAAAAATACAGTTTCTAAGGAGAGTCACAATCTTTCTCTTCGCTCTGAAAGCAATCAACTTAAGATCCCTCCTCACACTTCCAGCAGCTATTATTATTATTAAATTCTACAAGGCATTTTCTAACATCTAACCTTTCAGATTCTTTCACAATCTCCGATACTCGTGAGTGGAACAAACTTCCTCTGGTCATCTTCTGAGAGAGAGCGCCGTCAATAAATATGTCTAAATCTCCTCATTGCCTATTTCTTCAATAAACAAAACAATCCGACTTCCTAATAACTATTTCTGTCTTGTTTAATTTGTTGTGTAAATTAGATTAAAAGTAAAGTATCATAACGACCGTTTCCCCTTTTGGGTGGTCAGAAACCACACATATTTTTAAATAGCGGATTCACTTTTAGCCAAATTTACAGCAGCAAGCTTTTCGATGTCTCTAGCGTACCAAACTCGAGAAATAACACTAATTATATAAATGTTTTTTTCCGACTATTAATCGAACCCAGTACCTCTGGGTCGAAATCTATAGACTTAGTTACAGTTTATATTATTGTATATGTTATAAATATACTCATATACATACGAATATGTATGATATATAACTGATTTCGTGCGTTCTAGCGGCAAGTCCTGGAGGTACCGGGTTCGATTCCTGTTTGGGACACAATAATATTTATTAATTAAAATAAATAAATAAATAATAATAATATTTAATTTATTTGTGATATTTATCGAGTTTGGTACGCTAGAGACATCGACGAGCTTGCCACTTGTCGATGGGCCTATAAAAAAGTTGGCTAAATGTGAATCCGCTTTTTTATAAGCGTGGTTTCTGACCACCCCATCGTGATAAATGTTTTATAAATTGTCATTTGATACATATTATTACACTTAGCATTAGGCTGTTTTAATGTTATATAGTTCAATTAAGTTTTAAAATAAATTAATATTCTCAGAACTTCTTTCTACTTTTCAGGTGGGAGCTTCACATGTATAAAAACATCATGACGGCAAATTTTTTTAGTCCAACAAGCGTAATAAATTCGGCGATAGATGTGCTGGCTCTAGGGAACAAGGCTTGTCATATTGATCGATAGACCTGGCTTAAGCTGCACTCAGTGCTGTCAGTATTCGGATGGAAACCCTAAGCCGGCTGTCTCGCCCATCATCACAGGAATTCACGCAAAATTTGACAAATAGCTTTGCATTTTGGCATTTATATATGAATAAAAGACAAGTATAATCACGACAAGAATATACTTAACATAAAAAAATAAAGGTGCGCAAAGACCAAAATTTACATCTCCATATGGTAGTACATACCAAATTTTATTAATTTATTTTTTTGTATTTTTTTGTATTGTAGGTATGTAAGTATTTGCGGTTAATGGTAATTACAATTACCTATATATATTACGTATATAATTACATATATATTAAATTCTTCCAGTAAGTCTTGTTTCAACGGTGTTATATTTTATATAAATATCACCATACAATAACTGCCTCCGTGGTCTAGCGGTTAAGTCCGTGGATTTAGATTCGGAGGTACCGGGTTTGATTTCTAGTCGGGACACAATAATATTTATTAATTTAAATTATTTAATTTGTTTGTGATATTTCTTGAGTTTGGTACGCTGGAGACATCGCATGTTTGGCCAATAGTAAAGTTGGCTAAATGTGAATCGGCTTCTATATAAGCGTGGTTTCTGACCACCCTGAAAGGGAAACGGTCGTGATGATACTATCACCATAGGAAGCTTACAACATTAGTTCTCCTTGAACGTAAAAATTTGCACAACATGTGACCGTGCTCCCGCCTGATGGTAAGTGGCGCTTAAGGTTCATGAACGTGAGCAACTGGAATCAGACACTTATGACTGACATCAGGCCGGCTTGACTGGGCATGATGGCAATTCGAGCCTGATCCAAAAACGTGTGGATACACTTTACTGGGTTTATCGGCACGAACAGTGGATACTTCCTCGCACCGGCAAACTCGGTAAATTACGTTTATTAGTCAGCCTACCTATTTGTTGTTCTCGTTGAAGTATGTGCCATTTGCAATGATGTCAAAAGCCAATTTTTACTTTCAAGGAGCACTAATATTATAAGCATGCCATCTTCTTCTTCTTCTTACGGTGCCATCTCCTATCGGAGGTCGGCTATCATTAAGGCGATTTTGATTTTGTTGGCCGCTGTCCGGAACAAGGATCTGGTGCTCATCCCGAACCACTCCCTGAGGTTCTTGAGCCAGGAAGTGCGTCTTCTCCCCGGTCTTCTGGACCCTTGTATCTTGCCTTGCATGACGAGCTGCAGCAAGCTATACTTTTTATTGCGCATGATGTGTCCCAAATACTCCAACTTCCTTCGCTTTACCATTTTCAATAGTTCAACGCCATGCAAAGCATGCTATGGTGATATTTATTTAAAATAACACCGCTTGAAAGAGGGATGTGCAGAAAAAGGACTCCGTTTGAATGCGAGAAAAACCAAGGTACTAGTGTTTGAAAGAAGAAGGATGACAACCGTGACGATAAAGATTGATGATGTAACTCTAGAACAAGTAAATGAAATTATATATCTGGGCAGTGTTTTCACTGCGGATGGGAAGTATGATAGGGATGTTGAAAGAAGAGTGAACGCGGGAAATAGTGTCAACGGTGCCCTGGGGTCACTGATCGCCAGTCGGAATGTCAGTGACAAAGCTCGACTCGCCATACACAATGCCATGCTGGTACCAACACTTATGTATGGAAGCGAGACGTGGATATGTCAGAATACGCATGAGAGTAGAGTTAATGCAGTAAAAATGAGATCGTTGCGTCGGATATGCGGCGTCACTTTGACGGACCGCATACGTAATGACGAAATACGAAAAAGGGTAGGTATGAAAGAAAGCATAGGGACAAAAATAAGGAAAGGCATGCTACGATGGTTCGGGCATGTTGAAAGGATGAATGAAGAGAGATTGACGAACCAGATATATAACGCGAAAGTCGTGGGTAAAAGAGGCCCTGGCAGACCTAGACTCATATTACGACCAAATTAATAAAACAATAGCTGAAGGTGCGTTGAAAAGCCATCGAAACAAAAGGGCATGTATGAAGAGGTTGATGAATGTCGAAGAAGCGAAAGAGGTATGTCGTGACCGTGACAAGTGGCGCTCGATTGTCTCTGCCTACCCCGCAAGGGATTTGGCGTGAAGATATGTATGTACCGCTTGTAACAAGACTTTAGATAAATCAAGATTTATCAAACGTACTTGTGAACTATTAGACAGCCGTAGAATCACATGTTAAACAATAATATAGGCAGTAAAATTCAAGAAATATTACAAACTAATTTGGCTGTGGGTTAGGTCGTGGTCAGACGATGACGGCATATCATCGTCCTCACGGTTTCTGAAACGTACCTCCATTGATGGAGATGGCCTACACTCTCCATACCAGGCGGGTTGAGTCTAAATACAATTTATTAACAATTCCACAAGTTGGTTTCAGTTAAATCAGGACCGACAGCTTAACGTGCTCTCCAAGGCACGGGAACGGCCGTAATGTAAATCTATGACAATTTTACGTAACAGACCTTTATAGGATTAGGATGTTTACTTTCTTTTGCTGTATGAACAAGTACCCTATGTCTGTTCTTGGCTTCCAACATATTTGCTAAATTTCATCAAAAGTAATATAGGCGTGAAAAGACACAAACAGACAAAGCATTAATATTTACAATATTAGTATAGAAGGAAGTGAACGATGGAATATGTAGGTATGAAAGCCATCTAGATTTTATCACCACATGTTCTCTTTTTAATTCAATTCAATAATATATTACTTACGAAATCCATTGGTAGATGCCCGATACGGTCAATTCTCCCCTTTCTCGCAGCGCTCTTTCTATCAGCTCCGGATACGTATAGGGTGGTTTTTTTACTCCAGGGGTCTCCACCACCTTCTCTTTGACAGGAGTCTCTTCATCATGCACATTTATATTCACCATTTCATCCAATCTGAAGCTTAACAACCAGGTCAAACTTCCCCAGTCATCATCATCGGTATCTTGAGATTTAACCGATTTTATTCGTCGCCAACGTGATCGGTCACGCATTTTTATCGTTGTCATGATTGCCAACGTCAGTTTGGCGTATGGCGAGGGAAGAACTAAAATTTGTTTTTCGAACGGTGTGGTTACGGCGTAGTTTTTGGTGCCAGTCTGCGATATCGCCCATTTCAAAAGCCGCAAGCTCCCCGTGCACCGTGAACAGTACTGATAATTTAGAATTGACCTAAAGCAAGGACCGGCTAAGGGCTTATCTATTAAGGGCGGAGACATAAAGACAGGGCAAGAAAAAGCTCGATCAATCGGTACATAATGAATTAGTGTATGACAGTCATTAAAAGTTATGGTCGTCTTCGACGTGCACTTTCAAATTGATTATTTTGGATCTAAACACATTTTTCTTCGACCTCGTTTTACTTTATTTTAGTAAGAAAATGTTCATTAAAATATTCTAGAAGTGCCAAGGTAAAAATATTTTTAATGTAAGTTGAATACAAAATTAATTTATTTTTAATTAATATAAAAACTAAATATTTGATAATCAAGATATTTGTAAGTATTTTGTTTAATTATAAACCTAATTTTATAAAGATATTTGCTACATCAGGTAAATAAAATAAAATAAACTCCGGCGACGTTACCTCGTTTACACAATGATTGCCGTAATTTGTTAATATAGTTTGTAATCGTACTAATATTATTAAAAAAAAAAAATATCATCACGACTGTTTCCCTTTCGGGGTGATCAGAAACCACGCTTATAAGTAAGCCGATTCACATTTAGCCAATTTTACTATAGTCCAATCATGACAAGTGGCAAGCTCGTCGATATCTACAGCTTACCAAACTCTAGAAATATCACAAATAAATTAAATATTAATTAAATGTATTTATTTACATTAATAAATGTTTTCGTGTCCCAACCAGGAATCGAACCCGGTACCTCCGAGTCTAAATCCACGGACTTAACCGCTAGACCACGGAGCTAAACATAGCTAGTTTATATATTTTTACTACTGTACCAGGTATTGTAATCTCGTAGGTACTGATAACTAATTTTAAAAGGTTATTAATTGATCGTTGTGGTGCAGTTCTGTATATGTTTTATTTTGTAAAAGTATCATAATGACCGTTTCCCTTTCGTTTGGCCAGAAACCACGCTTATAAATAAGCGGATTCAGTTTAAGCCAACTTTACTATAAGCCAATCATGACAAGTGGCAAGCTCGTCTATTTTGTAAATCTGATATAGCTGAGTCACTGGACAGGTCACTGGAAGCTGCTGGTCTTCTGCTAACAGCTTACTTATTGGACCACTCTGCTGCTTAGTATTCTACTAGCAGGAGTAGAATCATTCAAAATAATTAAATTAATGACGTTTCATAAATGCCTGTAATACGAGTACGTTTACGTGAATAAAGATATTATGACTTTGACTTTGATTTTTATATTTATATTCTTTATTAGGGTCAACGTCATTGCACAGGTTCTTATCATTTAACAATAATAAGATACATTAGATCATGTAATCCCACCCCGTTAACCACATATTTAAAAATAATGTCCTTGCTAATAATATTATTTGGGAAGGATGTGGGATGACGTATTTTTTTCGTAAAATAAGAATTCGTAGAATCTATTATTATTTGTTAAAATATCTTGTTTTTCTAGAGCTGAAATATTGCTCCGCGCGATGCGAAAATTTGTAGGTGTGGGATAAAAAAATCGAATTATCTTCCGCTGCCGATAGGATACGTCTAGATTGGAAAGGGGATTTTATTTCATTAAAAAATCTGAATAACTTTTCAACTGAAAATAAACTTCATGTAAGCTCTTTTTCTCTTTAGTTAGGCACGAGTTATGATTGCTGAAGTTAAATCCCACAGTTAGTAAAAGTTATGGTCCTGTGAGGCGATTACTTTCCTGCATATCCGCTGACCGTGGTCTAGTGGTAACAAACGTTGCCGTTAACTCGGGAGGTCGTGGGTTCGATTCCCACCGGGGGCAAGTTGTACATTGTATAATTTGTCTCGGTCTGGGTGTTTATATGTATAATATGTATATATTTACAACAAAAAAAAGTATAATATGTAGTTTATCAACCATCTAGTTTCCGTAACACAAGCCTCGTAGCTTACCACGGAAATTAGATGGCGCTGTGTGACCTGTCTGGAAATATTTAGTATTATTATATAGTCGGGCTGTATAAAAAAAAATTGAAACCTGACTTTCTCATAAAAACATTAATTGTGCTTTGTCATTGTTATATGTGTCGAACAAGAATAAAACTAAGATTAACCCGTGTTGAAGGTTTTGATTAACAAGAAAGACAGTGACATTGACTAAACAAATTTTACTCATAAATTTTATAAACTGAGTTCTCCCCTCCTACGTTTAAGTTAAAAATATAATATTTTAAAAATAATGGTGGTTTACGGTTTCTATTAGATCTTCTTATTTCTACAAAATCTGAAGTAGAAAATCTCAGCCACGTTTATCCCGAGCCAAACTTCGTCCAGTCATTACATCCACATTGACTCTAAGCACCAAGTTGTGCATCTATAAGGCATCAGCTCTCGTTTCACATACGCGGATGGTACGCTCTAAGATCAACGGCCCTCAGAGGTCGACTGCAAGCGCAACAAAACCTTGAGCTACGTACCATAGTCGGCGGGTTATATGAGAAACGATGTCAAACTCCCTACGGCTCTCAGAGGTCGACTGCAAGCGCAACAAAACCTTGAGCTACGTACCATAGTCAGCGGGTTATGTGAGAAACGATGTCAAACTCCCTACTGCCCTCAGAGGTCGACTGCAAGCGCAACAAAACCTTGAGCTACGTACCATAGTCGGCGGGTTATGTGAGAAACGATGTCAAACTCCCTACGGCTCTCAGAGGTCGACTGCAAGCGCAACAAAACCTTGAGCTACGTACCATAGTCGGCGGGTTATGTGAGAAACGATGTCAAACTCCCTACGGCCCTCAGAGGTCGACTGCAAGCGCAACAAAACCTTGAGCTACGTACCATAGTCGGCGTGTTATGTGAGAAACGATGTCAAACTCCCTACGGCTCTCAGAGGTCGACTGCAAGCGCAACAAAACCTTGAGCTACGTACCATAGTCGGCGGGTTATGTGAGAAACGATGTCAAACTCCCTAAAATGCGGATGGAAACACTGGAGGAATTCGTGCGTCGTCTGGCTGAAGGAATGTGAAATTTGAAAAATTTGGCACCTCTGCACGCCAGACCTCACGACGCTTCACTCTCCGCCGCGCCCGCTCGTTTATATTAACCTAAAATAAAGGTTTCAGACGTCCTGCATGTTGCTACGTGCAGCGAATGCTCTTTTGTTAGGAGGCCAAAGCCTCGGTACAGATTCCCGTCTTCCCCGTTTCATTCATTCATTCATTCATTCATTCATTTCATTCATTTCATTCATTTCATTCAATTCATTCATTTCATTCATTTCATTCATTTCATTCATTTCATTCATTTCATTCATTTCATTCATTTCATTCATTTCATTCATTTCATTCATTTCATTCATTTCATTCATTTCATTCATTTCATTCATTTCATTCATTTCATTCATTTCATTCATTTCATTCATTTCATTCATTTCATTCATTTCATTCATTTCATTCATTTCATTCATTTCATTCATTTCATTCATTTCATTCATTTCATTCATTTCATTCATTTCATTCATTTCATTCATTTCATTCATTTCATTCATTTCATTCATTTCATTCATTTCATTCATTTCATTCATTTCATTCATTTCATTCATTTCATTCATTTCATTCATTTCATTCATTTCATTCATTTCATTCATTTCATTCATTTCATTCATTTCATTCATTTCATTCATTTCATTCATTTCAAATGGGTTATGTAGGCGCGATTATCCCCCAAACTTTTTACACAAACACATGAACAGGCCTTCTAACACTCCAAACGCTATACACACACAACAACAAAATTCCCTTCGGCTTATAATACCATACTTCCACGGGGCACACAAAATTCAAAATTTATTAAAGGATAGCTTTTCTATCCTTAAGAATAATAATATTACACGAAATCTTTTGGAAACGTGCCCTAGTGTAACGTATAAACAAAATAAAAATTTAAAAGCTATTTTAGCAAAAAATAAAAATACACGGAGTAATAATACATTGTTAGGTACACACAAGTGCAACCAATCTCGTTGCAAAACATGTCCCATAATAAATTCCGATATCAATATACAAACTCATCATAACCCTGTTGTCATCAAAATTCAAAATTTCGCACAATGTACTACTTCTCATTGCGTATATATGCTGGAGTGCAGATTTTGTAACAGTTTTTATGTGGGAGAGACTACGACACCCCTTCGTACTCGCATGAATGGACACAGACATTCAGTAGATTCTCAAATCACTACCTTTAACAATTGTTTCACAGTAAGAGTATTAAAGAGTTTTCCTAAAACTATTCGGTCTATTGATTTAAAAACATGGGAAAGCTCTTTTATATGGCAGCTTGGTGCATACTATAGCCCTGGTCTGCATTAGGTTTTGTCTAACTTGTTTTGTAAATTTATTAATATCGAACCAACAATAGACATAACATACTGATGATGTTTTCCATGATGCGCGAGGTGATGATGATATTTTTCTAAAAAATAAATACAAAACTATATAGTGCATTGCCTTCACCATTGCTAAAAGAAATAAAATTACTTTTTTCAAAATTTATGACAAAGACCTTCAGTCACTGTCACTGATGACGCCGCTCCAAAGAGAGGCGAAATATTTGGCAAAAAATATTTTAAGCTTCAATTTATATATTTTACCAAGTAAGAAACACATCTAACACATTTTATTTGTTGCAGATATTTCATTAATTTCATTAATTTCATTCATTTCATTCATTTCATTCATTTCATTCATTTCATTCATTTCATTCATTTCATTCATTTCATTCATTTCATTCATTTCATTCATTTCATTCATTTCATTCATTTCATTCATTTCATTCATTTCATTCATTTCATTCATTTCATTCATTTCATTCATTTCATTCATTTCATTCATTTCATTCATTTCATTCATTTCATTCATTTCATTCATTTCATTCATTTCATTCATTTCATTCATTTCATTCATTTCATTCATTTCATTCATTTCATTCATTTCATTCATTTCATTCATTTCATTCATTTCATTCATTTCATTCATTTCATTCATTTCATTCATTTCATTCATTTCATTCATTTCATTTCTATTCATTTCTATTCAATTATTTATAGAATCTTCTTCTACTGAAACGTCAGTAAAATGACATTATCGCGCTAATATTTGTTAAATATTATTTTTAGTTAAAGCAATGGTGCGTAATTCCAGCTGGAAAAAGCAACCGGATGGCTCTTGGTATTTGAGTTCCTGAGGAAATTTGGATCCTTTGACAATATGTATAAAAACGTCATCGATGTTTAACATTTTTTATGATTTCATAAAAAAAGCGAGTTGAAAATCGATAATTTTCGCCGCTTTACCCATTAATTTCCTAAAAACCGTCTAGCAGAAACGGATGACTATATTTTTATAGCATTCCTACACAAAAACACCACGTCTTGTCGTCTCCTCCAGGGACAAGGGGCTGGCTCTTTCTTCCCTCAAAGAATCAGTATTGTAGTTCAGCGGAGAAATGCAGCCAGCGTTCTTGCCACTATTCCACGCGGACGGGACTTATATCCATATCCGTAGGTACTATTATAAATTTTATTTTATACTAGCTGACCCAATGTACCCTCGGTCGGTAGGTATGCCCCACAAATCAGCGCTGATGCGCGCCACCTATCGGACAACAGTAGTACTATCTCCGAAACCTTCGTCCATGTTCCCAAAGTTTCATCCCGATCGGTCAAGTAGTCTTGAACATACATACACACAGACATTCATACCTATATAGATTATGTATTTTTTTTTAATTAATGTTACAGAAATTGCACGTATATAAATATAAAGCAAAAATAACATTATTCTTATCAATAATATTGTTTTGTTTTTTATGAATTTCCATTTGTGATTTGTGAACCCCGTTTCAGCCAAGCAAGCGATATGTTCAGTGTAAATATTTTGCATATCTGAAAACAATTATTGTGCGGAAACAACGGATAGCCGAGATGTTTGCTCAGCCGTGTTTTCAATTTCTCCATGTGTGTAACATTGGCTGGAAATATAACAAATATTACGACGTATCAGAAACCGCGCTTGTTTATTTTTTAACGATCGAGTTTAGCATTATGCTTGTACACCAGCTCACCTGGCAAATATTGATGTTCTTTCCGATTGTGGCACGGATAGTACCCTACTATACATCTTTTTTTTTTTTATACTCTACTAAGTTTTAAAAATTTACTTACCTTACACTTTCACAAAAAGCAAGACGAGTCGACATAACCTCTCTAAATTGGTATAATATTGTATGTATTTTATATCAAAAAATCAAAATCAAAATAATTTATTTCCATTGGTTCTCTCAAAACAACTTGGATACAGTCAGAACTAATAAAATCAATATAATTTTCACAACATTATGTACTAATCAAAGTGGTAATAATGGTTGGACCGTAAACAGGCAATAATCCATATTTATGTATGCTATGCACAACATTATTGCTACAAGCAAGTAAAATAACTAACTTAGAAACTACTTAAATAAGATCGTGGCTGTAAAGAGGCCGTGTCAGTTTACATTCTAAATACTTAATAATTATGATGTGTAGAAATTATATACATATGTCAGATAATTTATAAATGTATAATACAAAATAATAATAATAATAATAAAATAATAAAAAAAAAGACGTCATCTTATAATCTAAAACTAATAATGATATGTCAATTAAACATTAGCTCATATATGTAAATGGGCCGTGTCATCTTATATTGTAATAGCATTAATGTTAATTAATATTCGTGGCTGTAAAATGACCGTGTCACCTTACAATCTAAATAAAACATTCTATGTCAAGTAAACTTAAATTTAAATTTAAATTCGTGGAGAATAAATATAAAATTAAATAATTTAAATTTAAATAATAAGAATTATTATTAATTTATCATTAATTTATAATATATATTTATTATGTATTTATAAGTACTTGTGTCATTATACATTTATATATTAGTGTATAAGTATTTCAGCTTTAGTTGCTAGTAATAGTTTAAGATTTTTATTTTTTATTATTAATCTCGATTTTAAATTAATGATTTAATGCACCCACAATCATTGCTCACTATCCCAAAGGTTAGCTGGTAGAAAATGTTACTAGACATTAAGTTCGCCTATGTACATTTAAATGTGTTTTTGTTTATTGTGCAATAAAGAATTTATCTATCTATCTATCTACTAACAGTCACTGAATGGTCAAGCTTGATATAAATTTCTGAACGCACCCATATACATATATTTGACAACCAACATTGTTTGACAGGTACTAAAACCACGAACTTTGTGTATGGGTAAATATTTTTTCTTATATTTATTTTTTTCTTAAATTTTCAAATTTTATTTATTATTTATATTTTATAGTTCTCGAATTATAAGTGTTCTAACAAACCCGACTTTGTTTTATATATTAAGATTTACTTATTATGCAATCTAATATGTCAGAATCCTTCCCTGATGTTCACACAACATATTCCCAAAGTTTCATCCCGATATAGCCTATTTTAAATAATTAAATAAACTTCGTCACATATGCGAGATTGACAAGTAAATGCGACATTGTTTCTTGCACTAGAGATATCTAGCTGGCCACTTTAGTTTACGGGCAACGCCAGGTGCAAAATCTAGTAGTTTTTTTTTACTAGCACGTTATGTGACCTTGCACCTGATGGTAAGTGGCACGCAAGGTCCATGAATATTAGCAACTAGAATCAGACACTCATGTCTGACATCAGTCCCTAACTATGCCGGCTTGACTGGGCATGACGGCAATTCGAAACTGATCCCGAAACGTGTAGATATTACTGGGTTTATCGGTACGAATAGTGGATACTTTTTTTTTAATACTAGAACGACATGTGATCTTGGGCTTATGGTAATTGACGCGCAAGGTCCATGACTGTTAGCAACTAAAGTCAGACACTCATGACTGACATCAGTCCCTAACACAATGCTGGCTTGACTAGATGCTTTTCCACACTTCGGTTGAAGGACTCCAAGTTATAGGAAAGTGGAAACACTGAGGCTGGAAGAGCATTCCACATCTTTATCGTGCGACAGATGTATAAGTCCCCAATTTTATACGTACGCGAAGGGATGGTGACTACGGTATGTGGGTGCATATTCTGACCTGTGCGTGTGGTTCGGTTGCGGAATGGAGAGGGAGGGATTAGGTTATAGAGTTCTTCGGCGCACACACCATAGTATAGCCGGTAGAATACGCTCAGAGAAGCCACATCTCGGCGAAGCTGCAGGGATTCGAGAGTTCCAGATATAGTGGCATCGTCCACAATTCGAACAGCTCGCCTCTGTAGGACATTGAGAGCATCTGTGAGGTACTTGGCGGAACCATCCCAAAGGTGAGACTCTCTGCAGACTGGTCAAATTACCACCTATTAAAATAAACTTTGAAATATAAATAATAATATTATAAAAGCATGCCGGGACGACGTTTTATCAGATGCTAAATCAATCATTTTCCAATTACACGGAAAATCCGGCGAATCCTTTCACAACGGAGCAAATTGGAAAAGTAATTGAATTTACATACTCTGTTTTAAAAAAGGCGACATGGACTCAATTAAGAAAACAAGGCCTGGTAGTACCAAATGCGAATTTTATCGTTAACTTTGATTTAACTTAAAATCAACGCCGATTTGACCCTAGTGCGTCTTATCTTTTAGGGCATATGAATATGCGCGACCGACACGCTAACTTCGTCAAGAAAAAAACATTCGCCCGATTTGTGGTGTTCCACCATTTGAACCTGCAGTCTCTCTTTAAAAATTGTTAACCCTCCCAGACTTATATTCAATTCATTTATCCACCATAACAGCATAGCAAAGAACAGCCATCGTCATTTACCACTTAACACTACAAACAATCAATACCTACCTAGGTGCTGCTGTACAAGGGCGTTGTCACTTAAAATTTAGAAATTAAACTATTTTAAAATTATATAATAAAATAATTTCAAAAAAAACATCATATGAACATATATGGACACAACGTCCTAGACCTCCACTGTTAAAGATCGGCCTTTCAAAACGTACAACTGTAAAATTTGCCCTACACTTGCCGCGATGACCAGACTTTTTTATTTTACATCTTTCTTATTTTAGTCAGATTAAAATAGTAATTTGGGATAGTGGGTATCAGAACTGAAGCGTTCTATAAAGAAATAGTTCCAAGGCTCATTGACGTTTTTGGTAATAATAGGATGACGTACGAGGCAAGCGAATTTCTTCTTACTAATCAATATAGGTACGCCACAGTAGTTATTTATTTATATTAATATACTAATTAGACCATATTATTGATTATTATATATATATTTATAGTCGACCCCAATTAAAAACACCTACAACGCCACAACCCGGCTTCCGTGGCACTGGCTCGCCTACAGCGAAGGTCGGGACGTCACCGTCTACAACCTCATCATCATTGTTAAACAACACACTGTATAATGTGAAATTATCAACAACGGCTGCTTGTAAATATTTTTTCATTTTTTTTTCATTAAATGTTAATAGTAATAATATAATACAAATTTAAAGTGGACAGTCGAGATGTACTAAACTCAGTCAGGCAGCGCCTACATCGCATCGCTTGCAGATATTCAATTACGTGCAGCTATCAGACCAGTGTTCCCTAATTATTGACACTTTATGCTTGAATGCCGGCTATTGATATCCCATAGCATTGTGTCTTGAGATTGCCAAATTGGAGCTATTTACTCGTCTCTTCCACCATGTAAGGCTTAGATTACAAGTCTAAAATAATAATCACCTTTCCTGTTTCATTTATTTATACAATGGGGTGTATCACTAACTTTTTATCACTATAGATGGCGCATGATAGATGGTACCTTCTATAACTGTCAGTTGTATGGAAATCTTGTATTTTTATTACGAAATTTATTATTTTCTGGATATTATGCCGAATTGAAAATTTCCGTTCTATTAATTTATCCTTATTTTAGACGGTTTTCGCTTTCATAATTCGTCTTTTAAGGTAGGTAACCTTAAGTAACATTAAGTTTGACCGCCTCCGTGATCTAGTGGTAACAAACGTTGCCGTGAACTCGGGAGGTTGTGGGTTCGATTCCCACCGGGGGCAAGTTGTACATTGTATAATTTGTCTCGGTCTGGGTGTTTATATGTATAATATATTTACAAAAAAAAAAAGTATAATATGTTGTTTATCAACCATCTAGTTTCCGTAACACAAGCCTCGTAGCTTACCACGGAAATTAGATGGCGCTGTGTGACCTGTCTGGAAATATTTATTTATTATTATTTAGTTAAAATACATATTTCTGTTATAAAAATAAAAAAACTACAAAAACATTATAAAATGATGCGTTATAGGTTTAGAACAAGGTACCATTGCCGCTAGCGACATCTACAAAAAGTTTTGCGTGATACATCCTATTATACAATTTTCGACGCGCCAAAAATAATTACACACCAACCCTGTGTTTGACTTGTTAAGCGCTTTTTTTTTATATTTTGATTTGAAAGTTGTTCGACTTGGCGTGGCTCTATGGTCTTCAGACAATTTAAGCAAAATTAAGTAAAAAAGCTAGCTTTGCTTTCAAGTCGAACACAGCACAATAATGTGAAAGAACGACTTAAATTGGTCAGTCAAAAAAGATAAGTTTTTTTCAGTTGTGTATTTTTTTGTGGTGCGGTGGTGGCTCGGTTGTAAGAACGCAACAAAGTTCGGTTCAAACCCACCCGGCATGTACCAATGCGAAATACACTTTTCTTACGTACATTTTGTCATAGATTTACAACGCCACCGTTTCCGTGAGGAGGAGAGCACGTTAAGCCGTCGGTCCCGGTTCTACTAATACCAACTTGTGGAATCGTTAATAAATTGTCATTAAAAATTTACATCATATCCTCGCCAAGCCGTCTGGCCAGAGCGTGGCGAGTGTAGGCGAAATTGACCAAATATATGTGTTCTGGAAGGCTTAAAACAAGACTTACTGATTAAATGAGTTGATTATAAAAACCACAATTTTTTAATAATCACATAATTTTCACTGCTGAAGATGGGTCTTCCAGAAGGTTTTCCGGATATCGTGGACTACTTTCGCCATGCTGGACAGACAGGTTAGCGAGGTGTACAATGTATAATTTAAAGGAATGTAATATCGTAATATTGTGGCCATAAATCCTCAGACACGTTTAATATGAGCCAATTAATATTACGGTTTGGACAGGGGTCATCGTGAAGTCAAGTCCTACATTTTATTAGTTAAGGCTATCTGCATATTTGAGGTTATTGCTGTAGGCATAGATATAAAGTTACCGCACTCCATACAACTTTTTGATGTTCTTGGAATTTAATTAATTTTTCTTATACTGAGCACATCATGTGCGATCGTGCCCATCTTATAATAAGAACGCAATCAACTGATGCCAGTCATTGACCACCGATATACTCGTATGTATATGTATGCATAAATTCAAAATTCAAATTATTTATTTCCATTTGGTTCACAGGTAACACTCGGATATTGTCAATTTTTACAAATAAAATACAATATTATTTAAATTAATTAAAAATTAAATTATGGATGGACCGAAATAAGTAAGTGACATTGGTGCCATAAACAAGTACTGCAGGTTAACCTAAATTTGTGGCTGTATAAAGGCCGTGTTAACTTATTAAACTAACTAGTAAACTTAATAAAAAATAAAAAAAAAAACAATAACAATTTCGTATATAGGGATAGTGGCTACGGTATCGGGGTGAATATTTTAGCGTGTGCGTGTGGTTTGGTTGCAAAATGGAGAAGAAGGAATGAGGTTGTGGAGCTCTTCAAATCACTGCTTCAGCAAAGCTTGTAGAACACAGAAGAAGTCTCGGCGAAGCTGCAGCGATTGGAGAGTTTTAGACACTCTCTGAATCGCCCGCCTCTACAGAACATTGAGAGCATCTGTCAGGTATTTAGCGGAACCATGTAATGAAGATATTATCCAAAAAATATTGGGTGTTATATGAGTCACATAGGTACCTCCAGGTCGCGCGAATAAAGATCAGTACAACACAGTACACACACTAGTGCAAAGCTATTATATAGTGTTATTTTATATTATACAGAGTGTTATAAAACGCAGTCTACTGTGAGATCCACTATAGAAAAAAATTCAAGTAAAAACAGCCTGTTTATGATTAAAGATTACCATATATACCAATATTGGATTTAACATGAAAGAATTAAAAATAATTACCTCGCAAACCAGTCTGGCCAGCATTTTTTTAATACTTACACGACATGTGACTTTTCTCCCACCTAATGGTAAATAGCGCGCAAGATCCAACTGTAATTCGAGCCTGATCCCGAACCGTGTGGATACACTTTACTGGGTTTATCGGCACGAACGGTGGATATTTCCCCGCCTCGTCAGACTGGCAAAATTACCACCTATTTGATCGCCTACCACTTATTGTTCTTGTTGAAAGTATTTACCAATCTAATAATGTATTTTTTTTTACTTTCAAGGATTTTTTCAAGTTTGCCATAGTGATATTTATATGAAAATAACACCGTTTGAAATAAGACTTAACCACAAAGTGGCGAGCGAAGGCCAAATTATCAAGATTTATGTTCTAAGAGGCCTAACTCCATCAGATATAAATAAATAAATATTTCCAGACAGGTCACACAGCGCCATCTAATTTCTGTGGTAAGCTACGAGGCTTGTGTTACGGAAACTAGATGGTTGATAAACTATACTATTATACTTTTTTTTTGTAAATATATACATATAAACACCAGACCGAGACAAATTATACAATGTAGAACTTGCCCCCGGTGGGAATCGAACCCACGACTTCCCGAGTTCACGACTACGTTTGTTACCACTAGTCGGAGTCGGTCAAATATATGTGTTACGGACTGTTTATTTATTTATTTATTCATTCATTTCCACAGCACATTAAAGAACATAAAGGTTAGTATATAATTGATTTTATAGATTGACCAAATTAGGAAACATACTTTATTACTAATACTTAGGTGTCAAAGAAAAGGAGAATAAACAGAAAAAATACAACCAAAAGATATAGAAATTAAATTTAACAAAAAACAATATAAGCTGGCTGTGATGTGATGTGAATAAAGAATTGTAGTTTTCTACACTGTGTATGTGTGTAGATATACACATATCTGTGGTGTCAAGGAAAAAGGGGATAAGTACATAACTAGAACTTTTCACTAGAGGCAAATTAAGAAAACAACTCAATTTTATAATTAGAAATTTGTAATTTACGTAAGGTTCAATTTCATTAGTTGCATACTTTAGGTACGAGTCGACTCATCTCGCTATGCATAACAGAATTATTGGCGGTAAAAGCGCGATACTGAGATAACTCGATTGAACTTTTTACTTATTTATACATGTTAATGTTACGACTAGCCTCTTTATGTACTATGTACTCTTTATGTATGTATGTAGGGGTGTAAAAATAAACTGTACGGTTTATAGACTCATCTCCTTATTGCATTGACGCATATGAATGTTTTGAACCACTAGATGCAAAAATCTAATTATTATTTTTTTGGACTCATCTCCTTTTTCCTTGACACCACAGAATTATATGTATGTTTATTTCTGTTGTCGTTATTCTTGTTGTATTGACGTAATTCTTATTCTTTCGTAATTCTTGTACTCTTGTATTCATCATTATTTTTAAAATTCTTCTCATTGTATTCTTTGCTAACTTCTATTGTATCTGTCAGCAAACTCTTATTATTGGATTTATCGTATTACTATTTTCTCCTATATATGTATAAATTAGCTGTAAGAATTCCTAAATAAATAAATAAAGTAACTTAGAGTTCATTATCATCATTACAGCCCCTAGAACACAGCGTCCTAGACCTCCACTGTTGAAGATGGGCCTTCCAGAACCGGAGAATTTGGCCTACACTCGCCACGCTGGCCAGACGGCTTGGCGAGGATATGATGTCATTTTTTTATGACAATTTATTAACGATTCTACAAGTTGGTATGAGTGGAACCGGGACCGACGGCTTAACGTGCTCTCCGAGGCACGGGAACGGTGGTGTTGTAAATCTATGACAAATGTACGTAAGAAAAGTGTATTTCTCATTGGTACATGCCGGGTGGGTTTGAACCGACCTTTGTAGGATTAAAGGTACGCGTTCTTACAACCGTGCCACCACCGCGCAACTTAGAGTTATTGCGATATAATGACGATACACGCGACATTAATGCACCAGTTTGTGTTCAAACAAAAGACGTTACAGAAAAATACGCGAAAATCTCGAACGCAATTTTTCAAGTAAAAACGAAATTATCTTTTGACTGAATTAATGTTCAGATTCTGCAAATTAAATAAATACAAATGTCTTCTACTTGGCGATGTGATAGAATAAAAATTTGAACAAATGGCTCGCATTAATACAAGTCTCTGATAGGATCCAGTAATCAATTCTTATTAACGCTGGTGCCAGTATAAATTGTATTAATTTTTTAAACTTATACCTTCATTTGTCTAAATTTAGTCAATTACTTTCATACCAATTTCTATTCCTCTTCATTTATTTATTTAAATACTTTATTGCACTTAAAAACCTAGTAAACGCAACATTCTTCACTAGCTAACCTTAGGGATCATGTAAGGTGATGGGCAGGATGAAGAATATTAAAATAGCTTAAATTTGTAAATAAACATAATTACGCATTTAGGCAGTTAAAAATATATATACGTACACAATATAAAAAACAATACACATACATACTATATTATACATACATACATAAATATACACTATAAATAAATAGATATTATATATATATAAAATGTCACACAACTTCGTTAATTCGAGAGACATACCTACATTCTGTTTCTCAAGAAATAATGTGGTTAGAAGGTTTTTAAATACGTTAACGGACGGTGCACGCCTTATGGCCAGGGGTAGCTTGTTCCACTGACGAGCGGCAGCAACAGTGAAGGAATCTGAATTTCATCACAGCCTTTTTAGAACACAGAGTCAACAATGGAGGTCTACTGTTGGAGATGGGATCTCCAGAAGTTTCTGAAGAACTTAGCCTACACTCACCATGCTGGCCAAACGGGTTGGCGAGGGTCTGATGTCAATTTTAGTGACAATTTATTAACGATTTCACAAGTTGGTATTAGTTGAACCGGTACTGATGGCCTAACGTAAAAAGATATTCTGGATCTCCAACAGTGGACGTCTAGGAGTTTGTCCCTAAGGTTTGGCTGTCAGAGAATGTCTTCGGGCATTAAGTCCGCCTTCGTACTTGGTGCAATAAAGTTTTTTAAATAAATAAAAAATGATTACCTACCTACTAATATTTTTTTAATATATTTATTTCTGTAGTCCATTTATCTGTACTTACGTAATTTTCCACTGTTACTTAGCCTGTAAGCCATTAAAATTTAAATAAAGTAGTACTAGGTGGGTACATTAAGGTAATTTCATTCAAACTGAACAATAAGATCGCTTAGCCATTGTTAAAATAGGTGACGAAGCATCTTTGAACATAGCAGGCTTACTCCAACATAAATATAAAACTTGGAAGTATTCGTGTCTTCAAACCATTTATTTATTTGAAATACTTTATTGCACTAACATTGTGCATTTTTTTATTCATTCATTCATTACAGCCCCTAGAACCCAGCGTCCTAGACCTCCACTGCTGGAGATGGGCCTTCCAGAACATATATCTGGAGAATTTGGCCTACACTCGCCACGCTGGCCAAACGGCTTGGCGAGCATATGATGTCAATTTATTAACGATTCCACACCGGGACCGACGGCTTAACGTGCTCTCCGAGGCACGGGAACGGTGGTGTTGTAAATCTATGACTAATGTACGTAAGAAAAGTGTATTTCTCATTGGTACATGCCGGATGGATTTGAACCGACCTTTGTAGGATTTAAGGAACGCGTTCTTACAAACGAGCCAAGACCGCGCCTTGTGCAAAATTGTGCATAGGCGGGCTTAATGACCATGCACACAACCAAACTTTGGGATTGTGGAAAAACTATATACAGGTGCAAATTTAATATGATAAACTACGTACAAATAAAGAATAAATATATACATAAAAACATAATATATATAACTATAAAATAAGCTTACACACTAATAAACAGTAAATGATAAATCATAAATTAAAAAAACACAAAAAAAAAATTGATTTAAACAATACTATTTTGCTTGTTTAAAAAGTGGTAAGTAAACGTATAAATATGAACAGCCTGTATTCTAAGACGTTTCTGGACTCAAGTATTCCTTCTAGCTGTCAAAAAGTTTCCCCCAAATTTTTATTTTTTAATTGTCTTTAAAGGACATTGTACAGAATACATCAGTCCTAAACACGTAATTTATTTGCATAATATATGTTCATAACAGAGTTCATAACCGAGTTAGGGATCATCAAATTCCAGATGCTGCAGAATTTGATGCTTTACTTGGAGTCACTCGCGACACCATAGCTCAAACACGTCGGGTAAAATATGGGAGTTGAAAGCGCGGGAAAACTGCGAAAAAATCAACTGCAACTTGTGCCCCATATTTAAAGTCCAATTTATCGTTTTCCATAATTATTCACATTGTAGCACATTATTAAACCAAGCAACACCACTTTTGACCAATAATATCCACAGTAAATTAATTTACAAAACAAAAACTTGCACCTGACATGTCCAAGCAAAATGGCGCGAAGAACTCTGTTTCCCCCAAAGTCGGTATTCTTAGTTGTAAACTCTCCAAACCTCAAAAGATAAATGTTGCCATTTTTCAGGTTAGATAAGTTTTGTTTCTGGCAACATTGAAGATTGCATCTACGTATTGTAAATATATATTATACAGAATTACTTCATGCTTTAGCACTTTTGACATTCATAAGTCTCTCTCTTTTTTTTTTCGTTGTTCTACTTTTGCTCGCGAAGGATATTTAAAGTAGATATATTTTTTATTCGAACGAAATAAGGTACAATGATTTAAAAAAATAATAATTAATTATTAGTCTCTCTCTTATATTATCAATATTCATGTATAACGAAAATTATTTATAATTTTGTAACGAAATTGGATTTGGATGCGTTTGTCAATTTGTATTGTAAAAATCCTTAAAAAAAATATTTAATTAAAATTTGTAATTATTAACCAGTAAATAAGAAATACAAGTTAAAATTTTATAAATATTAGCCAAAAACAACGTTCATTTCAAGGAGGTTTAAGGTTCGTCGCAATGTACCTTGAGTTTGACAGTGCTATTTCTCGAGGGCACTGACGTTGTCGTTATTCTAAGAGTGGGGGGGTCAAATATAGATTTGAGTGAAGTAGTCGTTGCAGAAGTACGGGTGTTATAGTCTGATACGCAGAAGAGCGACCTTCACCGATATACGCTAACAAAGGCAACAGTGATAGGTTGCTTAGAAAAACATTTTTTTTTTCATATTTTATTAGAAACTTTTACCCAAATTGAGAATGTCAGCCCCATCGTAACCTTAACCTAACCTAAATCAACAAACAATTATCAGTTTTACATCTACTTATTCTTATTAATAAAAAATACTAACCTAGCCGATTGGGAACAAGGATCAGCTAGCACCGAATTGAAGACATCCTCATTATAAAATAATAATAATAATTTGATTAATAAATAAATAATAAGTAATAAATAAATAAATAAATCCAGACAGGTCACACAGCGCCATCTAGTTCCGTGGTAAGCTACGAGGCTTCTGTTACGGAAACTAGATGGTTGATAAACTACATATTATACATATAAACACCCAGACCGAGACAAATTATACAATGTACAACTTGCCCCCGGTGGGAATCGAACCCACGACCTCCCGAGTTCATGGCAACGTTTATTACCACTAGACCACAGGAGCGACGAATGAACCAGCCCTCTTCCCATTGGATAAATAGTAATATTTATCTCCATAAATGTAAATTTGTGGCTGTAAAAGTTGTGTCACCTTACAACTAAGGTACGCACCCGAATCCATGAGAAATTCCAAATTATTTGACTAAAAATTAATTTCTCCAAATGCCAGAGTAACCACGTTACGATGAACAGAAACTATAGAATAAGTAATTCAGGTTATAAGAAAATTGCTTAACAAAAGAAAATTGTTAAATATTTAACATTGTAATTTAATACAAACACCTACAAATAGACACCTACACCTACTTACTTTATTTAAAAAGGGTTTTTAAAAATCTGGGCTGTTGTCGACAAAACGTGCTATTATTTTCATTATTTGTGAAATAGGGTGGGACTATTCGTCTCCAAGTCACTGCGACCAGTAGTGATCTATTGTGACCTCCCTAAATTATAGTTCGTTCGCTAGCCCTACGGCTTCAAGGAACGTATGGGCTTAGGAGCGAGGCGTCGCACCTCCTCGGGGCTTAAACTGTGAGCACCCAAGATGGTGCTACGCTTGTGATGCAGGGCATAACAGTCGCAAAGGAGATGGACAGGTGTCTCGCGACAGAATCTGCACTTATCTGTTTCTACCAAGCCCATGGTAAACATGTGCTTGTTTAATTTACAGTGACCAGTTAGGGCTCTAGTGAGAGTTCTTAATTTAGGTTTGCATAGCTGAAGAGCTTTAATCGTGTACTTACCTGAGTAGGCCACGATTAGCTCCTTCGAGTGCCTCTGCTTTGGAGTTGCCTGCTAGGCAGATACACATTGTGCGTGTTTCCATTTTTTTATGCTGCGCGGAAAGTGCTTTTCGATAGTCCACAGAAGGGTTCTGGACCCATCAGTGCAGACTCAGCTCCTTTCCTGGCCAGTTCATCGGCTATTTCATTTCCAATGATGCCACTATGCCCAGGTACCAACCCTAGGACCACACGGTTGTACTGGCCCAAAGCCTTGATGCATTCCCAGGTAATTTTGGAGTTAACTCCCGTCAAGTCAAGTGATTTTAAAGCAGCTTGGCTGTCGGATAGTATGTGTATGGTCTTGCCACGGTAGGCCCTATGGAGCTTTTCTTCCGCGCAAGTTATAATAGCGACTACCTCCGCCTAGTAGACGGAGGCATATCTGTCCAGGTTTATAAACCTGTCAGGTTTTGGTTGCACTCCGTGTACCCCAGAGCCTGCCAGATCACCTTTCCTGGTGACATCAGTGTACCATATATGATCCATTGCAACCTTCACCTGATCGGTCCATCTCATCGGAGACCTACCACGCATCCTCTTGCCATCGACTTTCCCCTGGACTACCAAGGGCTCGATTGATGTTTCTCCACGCCGTGACACGTGTCCGAAGAAAGTGAGAATGCGTAATAGTACAGTCGAGGAAAGGCGCTGTCTGATCCCCAGTTCCTCCAGTATGGATTTGTTTGTTCGGAACTCCGTCCATGATATGTCCAGCATTCTCCGCCAACACCACATCTGTAAAATTACCTGCTCTAAAAGTAAAGTATCTACGCAAGCGTAATGCATAGTAGGTCAGAAGCATTTTTTACCCTCAAAGGGTTAGGTAAGGAACTGTGTAAGGAGGTGTCAGGTATACCCTCGTCAAGTGAAGAGTGCTATCAATATACTCTTTACTTAGACGTATAATAGTAATCCGTCCTAAGAGATAGTGTGTGTACTGGCGAAATACTATACTGTTCTTGTACTATAGATATAGTGCATAATGTATTTCCATCGGAATAACTCGGATCTCAATCGGAATACGACGGCACCCAAAGTGTTAATCAATTGTTGTATTAAATGAGAGACATTTTCATACTATGGAACTTTATTATTTAGTGTCAAATGTCAAAATTAAAAATGTTATTGTACTGAGGCTTAATAAGAGGGCACGATAAATACGAACTTTTCCATTAAAATGAAAAGGAAAACCATTATGCACTAAACCGTTAATGTGATGTTAGGCATGACATTAAAAATAAAACTACAGATAATTAAGTGAATGTTAAGTATCTATAAGAAACACAGTGTCGTAGGTCAAAGCCAAAACATGGCTATTACTCTTTATGCGTCTGTTGTCCAAACTCAAAGAGCGTTGCCCAATCCGACAACGAGGCGTCACAGGAATCTTGGGAAGCGGGGTTATCTTCTAAAGCTGACCCCCAGTAGACACAACACCCTGGAACGCACAGGAAATGCATCCATCCATCTCCAAATCCACCACCACTCCAGAAGATACCGGATAGCTAGAGATTAAGCTCCAGAGAAGTGATATTGGGCTTTTTAAAGTCACTAGGTACACCCGTGCGGTAGTCTCAAACAAACTGAAGAAAAGTGAAGAGTTTGACGCATATATAATGGCTCTCGGCTTTCTAATTATGACCGCAGCGCCATCTAGCGCAGTACGGGCGCATAAAATGCGATAATTAATAGTTAGCCTTTTAAATGATCTCAAAAATAAGACTAGTTGGCGGTAGTTCAACAAGTATGTGAAATTTGACAACGACTAGGATATAACTATGTACAAGTATTGTAATTTATTTATAAACTCTTTATTGCACAAAAATAACTTTAAACGTAATGTAGAAGGTAAAACTTAATTCCTTATAGAATTTTATAACAGATAACCCTTTGGACTGTGGCAGAGACTGCGGGTGCATTATGATAAAAACAATTACTTGAAACATAATTTAATACTTACATGATATCTGCTTAAATCCAGTGGGTCTGGTTCACAAATTTAAGGTGACTCAGCGGGCTATGGAGAGAGCTATGCTCGGTATTTCTCTGATGGATAAAGTCCAAAACGAGGTAATCCGTCGGAGAACCAAAGTTGCTGATATAGCCTTCAAAATTAGTAAGCTGAAGTGGCAATGGGCTGTACATGTCTGTCGTAGAACCCATGAACGATGGAGTAGACGAGTTCTAGAGTGGAGACCACGTACGGGAAGACGCAGAGTGGGTCGACCCTCCGCTAGATGGACGGATGACCTGCGGAAGGTCGCTGGTGGGGGTTGGATGAGGGTGGCAGGAGATCGTGTGAAGTGGCGAGCCTTGGGGGAGGCCTATATCCAGCAGTGCAGAGACACAGGCTGATGATGATCTGCTTAAATAATATAATATAATAGATACAATATGCTAAGAAATTAAGGTGGCTCGGTTGTAAGAACGTTTTCCATAACATCCTAAAAAGGTGGATTCAAACCCCGTCATGCACTAATGAGAAATACGTGCATTTGTCATAGATTTAAAATCCCGGTTCCACTAATACCAACTTGTGGAATTTTAAATAAATTGTGGCAAGCGTAGGCCAAATACCCTAGAAATTTACTAGAAGGCACATCTCCAACAGGAGTCAGGTCTGTTCTAGGGTTTGTGATTATGCTAAGAAATAAAAATGAGAATAAATAAATAATCAAATCAAATCAAATCATTTATTTGTTTCAACACAGGTAATCTAGTTAATATATTAACCTAGTTTATAAAAGTGCAGCTGTGTTCTGCCATGAGGCGTACAAATATTGTATATATATGTATATTGTAAAGATACTATTATTGCACAACACAAAAAAAATAATAAAATGTTAATTCACAGTAAAAAAAATTGTATCTAATTCTGGTTGTGCTCAAATTAAAATTAATATTTAGATGTCAATTTGGGTCATTTAAAAATTCTTGCACAGAATAATGTGATTTTTCAATTAGAACTTTCCTCCTCCTTGCGTCGTTATCCTCAATGCTGAGGGTCGTGACCCCCTCCACGGATCACTTTGTCTCGGACAATGCTGCGCCATCCGGGTCTGCACACGGCGGCATGCAGCGCATTGTGGACTGAGGTGTTCAGTATGGTTCGGATCTGGTCAGACCAACGTATCGGGCTTCGGCCACGGGGCCTCGTGCCTTCGATTTTACCCGTGATCACCAGCTTTTCCAGATTGGCCGAAATTTTTCGTGCTATATGACCAAAATACTCAAGGACTCGCTGCAGGCAGATAGAAGAGAGCCTGGTACTTTAGTCAACGTCTTTTTAAACAGACTTTTTATACATAAGAGAAGACAAATTTCTAAGCATTCCACGGATTCACCGTGCGGGTGCCGGGTCCATCGTGTGTGGGTAAGAGATTAGAAGAATGGTGTCTCGGGCTTGCGTCCGACAATTGGCTGGTTTAAGAAAAGGAGGCCTCCTTTTTTTTCTATTGCGCGATAATACGCTCACCATCCACCATTCTACTTCTCTCCCTACCCAACCAAATACTGTATGATTCCGTTAATGCCGTCTTGGAAGCTCGTTCCATAAATGTATTGACGGCAGACCTGCTTAGGCCCAATTCTTTCAGTAAGTGATGCAAAGATTTTGCTGGAACTCCTCTTGCACCAACTTCCACTGCGTAAAGCTGAGTCTTGAACCCGTTCCTGATCATTTCTTATGCATAGGTAATTATTATGAAAAATTAGGAAGAAAGGAGTAAGAAACATAGAAATTTTAATATTGATTGTGTCCCGTCCGTATGTAATATGACTTTGACACTACCTAAGTTTACTCTCACAACAAAATATAACTTCCGCTCCCAAAGACAATCACATATTAAACTTTGCGCTTAATGTACTAGACTAACTTCGTTATTTAATACTTTCACTCTAGGGTAAGGATATAAACCTTTCGGGTATAACACCACCTTTATAAATGTATATACTACAAGTATTTTCAAAAAGAGCAAATATTGTTTTTAGGCTTCAGGTGTCATTGGTCAGATCCCCTTTTTGAAATAAAAAAAGGAACTTAAAAAAAAAAAATCATTATCTGTTCGCGCCGTTCGTTGTAATTTGACTAATTTTGGATGGTTAGGCGTTATTGTGATTCGTCGGTGCATAAACAGACGTCCTAATTTGTTACCCCTATACCCTTGTCGTATCTCTCTCCCACCGCTTCCTTTCTATATTACCCATCCCGCTCACTAGTCCAAAGGCCGGCGCACTGAAGAGAGGCAGTGCCTATATAGATGACCGCGCCGCATGGTGGTCGTAATCGTCGTAATCGTCGAATAGAAATATAGTCGTCGTGGTCGCGCAGTCGTTGTCCTACAGTCGTTATAGAAGACGCTGAAGAAATCGCCGCGATGATTGTTTTCGCCCGCATTCGCCAAACCCGCAAAATTAGTGTAAGAACAATTTATAAGTGCTGGTGCCGAGGACATAAGGTGAGTTCCTTTACCAGTTTCCCTTCTAGTTTGTTTATTGCACCAATTATCATAGTATCGTCTATGTATCTAATTTGAACATTATCGCAAACCCCGCACCTAGATACAGTCCACTAAACCCGCGCCACCATTATCCGAAAAACAAAACACAACTGTATGGTGAATAAGGCCGCGTCTAAAAATCACAATATCTATCGTGGTAAATACCTATAGGCTGGGTAGTGTGACAATGTCACTGTACATAGGTGTGTAAGTATGAAACCGGAATTTGCCCATAGGTGGCGCTAGATGTCGATGCAGTTACCGATACATCACGTCAGCGGTGTCTTGTTATTGTATTGATATCTGACAAAGATTTCCAACTTACAATAACACGAGTTTCATTCAGTAGCATTAGTTTATTAGAGATAAACATGTCGAGTTTTGTGCCAACAAATTACGATTTGCGGACAGCCCTACTTTTCTGTTTTCATCTGAAGAAAACCGCAGCCGAATCGCATCGAATGCTTCTGGAGGCGTTTGGTGAGCATGCGCTCGGTAAAGCACAGTGTTTCGAGTGGTTTAAACGGTTCAAAAGTGGCGATTTTGACGTGAGGAACGAAGAACGTGGAAGACCACCGAAAAAGTTTGAAGACGCTGACCTGCAAGCCTTGTTGAACGAAGACGACGCTCAAACACAACAACAACTGGCGGATCAGTTAAAGGTGACCCGAGAAGCCATCTCCCTTCGGTTAAAAGCCATGGGAAAGATATTAAAGGTGGGGAACCCATTCCACATGAACTTAACGAAAGACAGCAGGAAAACCGCAAAACATCATGCGAAATGCTGCTCGCCAGGTTCAAAAGAAAGTCATTTCTCCATCGAATTGTGACTGGCGATGAAAAGTGGATATATTTCGAGAATCCTACGCGCAAAAAGTCATGTGTAACTCCGGGTGAACCATCAACATCGACGGCAAGACCAAACCGCTACGGACGAAAGACAATGCTGTGTGTTTGGTGGGATCAGAAGGGCGTAATCTACTACGAGCTGCTGAAACCTGGGGAAACTGTCAATACTCAACGCTACCGACAACAAATGACCGATTTGGATCGAGTTTTGCGTGAAAAACGACTAGAATACCAACAAAGACAACACAAGGTGATTTTGCTGCATGACAATGCACCAGCACACAAAGCAAAACAGGTCCAGGAAACGATAGAGTCGTTCCATTGGGAGATTCTTCAGCACGCGCCTTACTCACCGGACCTTGCCCCATCCGATTACTACTTATTTGCATCGATGGGACACGCACTTGCTGAGCAGCGCTTTACTTCTTACGAAGATGTACGAAAATGGCTCGATGACTGGTTTGCCTCAAAAGAGCAACAGTTCTTTTGGCGCGAAATCCACAAATTGCTAGAAAGATGGGAAAAACGTATAGATAGCGATGGACAATAATTTGAATAAGTTACTTTGTATCATATCATTACAATTAACGTGTTTTTTCTGTACAAAAATTCCGGTTTCATACTTACACACCTGGTATATAATAGTGTTAGGGTCTGATGTCAGTCATGAGTGTCTGATTCCAGTTGCTAACATTCATGGACCTCGCGCGCCACATACCATCAGGTGGGCGCAAGGTCACATGTCGTGGTATAATAAAAATAATTACAAAAAAAAAACAGTGGAGTATTAAAGATATGTAAATTTTTTGCCATTTATCGGGAAAATTACGTTGCATTACAAAGCGACGTCACAGATAATAAATTTTATTGTTGAACAGTGCGCCAATTAGGTGGCGTCTAATCGTTTTAGTCAATGATCCTAAAATTAATTAGATGTGGCATTAGCGGCCGTAAAGAGTTCCCACAATTTAATTTTACCAATTTTAAAGCAATAATTTCACAATAAGAAACAATTTAAAAAGTACTGGCAAAGATACCCGACCGATTTATAATACAAATATTGCAACGTAATACTTGAACATTATTCAGTCCTCTGCAATTTTTTATCATAACAATAAAATGTTAAATTAAAAAAGCATTGTTTTTAATACTGAATTTTTATTACAAATATGTATTATCGTATTTATTATTCAGATGTAGCTAATTTATAACTTAAATGTATATATATATATATATTTTATTTAACGAATTTTGGGTTTTCATCTGTAATCCGACAGATTTTATTTATTTATTTATTTACTATAGGTACACAAACAGATCACATTTTCCAGCAATTTCTTAAGTTCTAGATTGCAATCCAAAAGCAGTGTACACAGCATGCTTATTGTGATTTAGCCATGACATTGTCATTTCAATTAAATTATTTCATTTCAGTGAAATATGTCAAAAGAAAATAATAAAAAAAAAAAAAATGGTATGTCAATAAAAAAATAAAAAAAAATAAAAAATGATTAAAATAACATATTTTATTTTTACAGCTGTTTGTTTACATATATTTTTGCTATCGTAAATATATAATATATACGTAGGAGTATAAGCGCTGAGGAACTGAGTAATAATTTAATTAGTACTTAATGCGATATCCATGGATGTAATATCTTGACAAGCTAATAACTTCTCGACGACACTGGCGACTCTCTAGACACTTTCAGTAGTAGATAGATGTCTGAATGCAATTATTGGCCATTAGTGCGGCTTGGCCTGCGAATTATACAAGCACCGAGAAGGGTTAAGAACCATTTCGCACGAACCAACTCGCACTGAAAGTGCGGAATTCTACGTACGTAAGTTGCAAAGAACGAAGCATTAAATAAAATATCAAGCCGAGTCCAATCTGCGTGGGAAACTTTACTCTCGAAGATATGCGAGAATAGGTATACCTAGGACAAACCATTCAGTTGGGCGCAACTAAGTTCTGCAAAGAAGCCGAGGACGCATCCAGGACGCAGCTAGGATGGGCGACATTCGGATAAGTCCGGCATATCCTCTCATTATCCATACCACAATTTCTGAAGAAAAACTAATGCGTTCTCTTCGTAACGTCGTATGGAGTAGAAACGTGGACATTTAGACAATGGGTCTGATGCACAAGCTTAGGGTCGCTGGTATTTCTCTAATGGATAAAATTCGAAACGTTGATTTTGTGTGGTACAATTAGTTTAAGAATGTAAACTGGTACAAGTAAGTAAGTCGTAAAACTGATAAAAATCCTTACCAGAAGAAAGAGACACTTTACTAAAGAGCAATAAATCGTTTTTTTTCGAAGGCAATATCTTTCGATGTGTGCGAATTGATACGTCTGTAATGGCACTTAACCCTAGAAACCTCGTAGTCGCCGCAGCCTACTGTCAGCGAAGTGGCTATCCATTGCAGCAGGCTATTAAGTTCAGACTACTCTCCTACACTGCAAAAATGATTGATTCGATTGGAAATATTATCGGTTCTTTTTTTTATTGTGTTTCTTATTATTTGTGGCCATGTTATATTATAAGCGTGCTAAAAGTACAATGGTGGTAAGATCGAGTAATTATTTATAATCTTAGATTAAAACAAAAGGGAATAACTACATCCGTGGTCTAACGGTTAAGTCCATGGATTAAGATGCCGGGTTACCGGGTTAGATTCCTCCTAGAATGTGCTCCTTCGTGCTCTCTATAAGCGCTCTCTGCACTAGCGCAGTCGGCTCCACTTCCCTTCCTTTCTTTCTACTCCTTTCTCTTTGATAGGTTCCTTACCGTCGAGCTTGCACTTCTCCGCCTCCATCACAAGAACGTATAGTCGCTCCAGCGAAAGAAAGACGTTTTATATCGGCTTTTAAGTTTCTGAAGCCTGCCAGGGCCATCTTCGCTTTAATCAGGCAAGTCTTGACTTTAGTTGTCCGATTGGCAAATTTCGGTTCCGGCAGGCTCTCATGTACCTCTGTAGCTGTTGCTGTGCAGCTCGCCTGCGCTGGGGCCACTCTCGGCCCTGATCCTGATGCGGAGGGCGGGGTAGCTTTACATACTTTTTGAGGTTTTTTAACTGAAGGCCCAGCCGCATATGTTAGGAAGTAACAACCTACATTTTTTACCTCTTCATTCTTCCATAAGATATTCAGATTCTGCAGCTCGTCAATGGAACAGACTACCTTTATTTATCAGACAGGATCCGTCTTTAAATATATTTAAAAACCTATTTTCACACTTCCTTAAAAAACAAAATTAACCCTAATCTCGACATCTTGACATATTAGTATTTATTATATTTATTTATATAAGTATTATATGGATTGTATTTAGGTATATAAGTATTTGTGTAGGTCGAAATTACGTAATATGTATTAAATAAAGTATTTATATTTTTATGTACTTAATTATTTAATTCTAATATATTTACGTTTACTTAAAAAATCTCAGACACCAATCCTATAAATCATTCACTCTCCCAAAGGTTAGCTGGTAGAGAAAACCTTCATGGTAATATGCTCGCCTATGTACATATTTTTATTTTGTATATTTTGTGTGCAATAAAGGTTTTTTTTTTTGTGCAATACTCGTAAATAATTTATAAATAAATAATAATTTAAAAAAACATATGTATTTTAAGATTCATCTTCTTTAGTTTGTTGATGCGAAACATTGAATTTAATTTGAATTGTCTCAGGTGAATAATATCTTAGGTAATTTGTACTCCTAACATAAAGTAATATTATTAGATAATTGGATTTAACATTCATACTACTAATTGTAACAACAATAATCTAATTATTGGTAAGTAACGAATCAACTACTTCGCGCACAATGTAATTTCAATCATCATTAAGGCTGGTAAAGTAATATTTCATCACGTCCGTATCCAAAAATGGTCAAAAACCACGCTATTTAAAGAAGGCGATTCACATTTAGCGAACTTTACTATAGGCCCAACATGACAATTGGCAAGCTCGTCGATGTCTCTGGCGTACCAAACTGGAGAAATATCACAAATAAATTATTGTGTTCCAACCAGGAATCGAACCTCGGCGTCTAAATCCATGGACTACACTACCGAGCCAGTCTCTGTAAATATATCGATTTAATTTCTACTTTACTCTGCCCTCTATCAAAGTCAAAATATCTTTATTCACGTAAACCTATTACAGGCATTTATGAAACGTCATTAATTTAATTATTTTGAATGATTCTACTCCTGCTAGTAGAAGACTAAGCAGCAAAGTGGTCCAATAAGTAAGCTGTTAGCAGAAGACCAGCAGCTTAGCAAATTCCAGTGACCTGTTAATGTTTAATCTGACTGAGAAAGGAATCTGCAAGGAAAACTCAGCTATATCAGATTTACAAAATAAAACATATACAGAACTGTACCACAACGATAAATTAATAACCTTTAATTAAATCTATGAACCGTCTTCACCTACGTATTTGAAAGATCAATTTTCTTTTCTTAGCTCCTTTCATGAGAGAATTCTTCGATCTGCTCATAACTCTCTCCTTGCGATTCCCTTACATCACACAAACTCTGTTTCTGACTCTTTTTCAGTTTTTGCCCCTTAATATCCGTGAAGACCCAAGCAGAGCTATCTTTAAAAAACTGGTTTACAATCACCTTTTACAATTACAATAAGCACTTGTCTGTTTTCTTTAAAGATGTTGTAATGTAGTGTAGTATATGTATGTATGTATGTTGTATATGTAGTTTATATAATAATTTATATATGTAATTTTGTATTGTACCTAGTTGTAAGTAAATATTGTATTATTATTTTTCTTTTCATATTTGTTGTTTATTTGCTAACCTTACCTCTTAAGTTTTCATTGTCCCGAAGGTTGATTGGAAGAGAGTGCCTATAGGCATTATGTCCGCCTTATGTTTGTATAACAATAAAGTTTTTAAATAAAAATAAATAAAAAATAAGCTAAAAATGGTGATGCTTGTATCAGCTGACCTTCAAAATAAAACCGGTACATTCGACGCCATTTTCGCCAAAAAGTAAATGTCCTCCTTACTAATATAGAATAAGCAAACACTATGTTACTAACCCCTATGAATACTATTTCGAAATAAACGCATTTTATTTTTATTTATATATTTATTAAAGCTAGACCAATCAGTACAGAATTTCTGGAAGGCCTATCTCCAACAGTGGAAGTCTAGAACTCGTGTGTTTTATGGGCTGTGATGTTGATCTAACAAACTCGACCAAGGGCAGGCTGAACAATAAATAGATCTAAATATAACATTATTTTATGAGAAAAGTAAAAGTTAATTCTTTTATAAACACTAAGTACATACCGCAAGTAATTAATTAGAAATTCAGGTAACCTACCACATTAATCCCTAATTTTACTGTTTACAATCGACACTATCCATTTGTATTTTGAATGTTAACGCATTAGAATAAAGTAGAATACTGCGCAAAGGTAAGCTAGAAGTGTGGTGAAAATGGAAATAAACGAATTCCTTTCGTCTGTAGACATATAATTAATGACTTGCTCATTTTTTTTTTTTGCGACTATACTTAATTATTATTATTATATATCATGTTCTTTATAACATATGTCATAACAAGTTCGACTGTTTTTTTTTAAACAATATTTTGTATCCATGGTCTCAGTCCGTGGATTTAGACTCAGAGGTTCCGGGTTTGATTCCTGGTCAAGTTACAAAAATATGTATAAATGTAAATACATTTGAAATATTTAATTTATTTGTGATATTTCTCGAGATTGGTACGCTAGAGACATCGACGAGGTTGCCACTTGTCATGATTGGCCTATAGTAAAGTTGGCTAAATGTGAATCCCCTTATTTATAAGCGTGGTTTCTGAGCACCCCGGAAGGGAAACGGTCGTGATGATACTTTACTTTTATATTTTGTATCGTATCTTGAGCAACTCCGTTTGTATTAGAAAAGTGCACCCGCATCTGCATTTTTTCGTGAATCTAGAACAGCAGCTGGTGAGCGTGGTTCCTCAAGGCGTGTAAAGTCGTCAGGCTCTATTCTGTGCTGCTAACCACGTATCCCTACTGCTGCGGGTCTTCGATGGCTCAATTAAAGAGTGTTTAGTGGACTGTATAGGTTTATTGCAAAAGAAGAATTTACAACTAATACTTGAGTGAATTTAGTTTGAAAAAATATGATAAAAATATCGTGTGACCACCCGGTACGCGGATGATTCAACTCTCGTGGGCGCTGCTCGGAGCGCTGGCCAACGATACAAATGCAACGGTGGTATTGGCTGAGCGGCAATAATATCGCTATGATCGCGACTAGGCGACAAATTTATGTTGCAGTTTTTGCATTATCAGCAGGTTTATTTAAATCACATTTACTTGACACCGTCAAAGGTTGGAATTGTAAAACTAGTTATTAAATTTACTTACCAAATGAAATTGCAGCTCTGAACAGCAGCCGCATTTAAGAGGGGTTCACGCATTTAATTAGGTTCGAATAGACAAACCTGTTTTTATGTATGTAGTGTATATCAACATCCATATTCATTGTTGTTTTTAGTTTATTCTTAACATTATTGTTAACTTGTATATATTTAATAAGATACAATACATCGTCTCATGTACACAAGTGGTGGAGGAACATCACACAGTGTAATTCACACTGTTAGGACAGTATGCGCCTGAGCGCTGGCGAGTGTGGACGTGTCCAACCTAGGCCGACTTGGTGTTACAGGGAGCCAGTGTCTATTGTGTAGACAGTAGGTTCTACAATTATGTAGTTATGTATATGGATATATGTAAGTCTATATATAGTTATATTAAGTAGCATATGTATGTATCTGATATTAGATTAAGTGTTAGTTATAGCAGTAGGCGCGGTGGTATCTCGGTTGTAAGAACGCGTACCTTGTATTTTAATACGTAACGGTTACCAATATGAAGGACTCATAACTTTACAAAAAAAATACTCAACTGCACAGGTTTTTGAATTTTGTGCGATTAATCTTGTTTGTGACAATATTGTAATTGTCTGTTTATATAGGACACCATCGTCAAATGCTAAGCAATTCTTAGAAAAATTGGAACTTCTGTTAACGGATTTGACTACAAAGTTTAAAAAAATTATCATATGCGGAGATCTTAATATTAATATTTTATCCCATGACGCATTGTCTCGCGACTTGGAACACTTATTTTTAAGTTTTAATCTTAAACAACAAATTAGACAGATAACAAGGCCCAGTTCTAAAACCTGTATTGATCACATAGCCACAAATATAAGAGCTGGCGAAGCAGAAGTAATTGAGTTAGCAGTATCTGATCATGCTGCTCAAGTTATTACTTTGCCTATAAAAAAGACATGTCTCCTCAAACAATGGCGTGTTACAAAACGTGACTACAATAAAGAGAATCTGACAAAGTTTAATGAATGCATAAAATCATTAACATTTGCTGACGTTCTTAGTCAAAACGATACAAATGAAGCTTATAAGAACTTCATTGATATTATTAATTTATTTTACGACCAGTGCTTTCCAATAAAGGTAATAACAATTAAATCAAAAAAGAAAACAAAATGGATATCTAAAGGTATAAAAAATTGCAGTAAACGAAAACGTGAGTTACTATGGAAATATCGTAAAGCTAAAACAACTGTAAACAAAGAAAAACTCCATGAGTACAGTAAAAAATTTAAAAATATAATTAATCTTACCCAGAAATCACAAAACAACTATTACATCAAAAATTCCCAAAATATATGCAAAGCTAGTTGGCAAGTAATAAACCAAAATAAATATAATTTTCCTACTGAAATAAAGCAAGTCGTCTGTAACGACGAACTTAAAACAAACCCTATTGATATAGCTAATTCCTTTAATAACTACTTTATTGACGAAATAAAAACGACATCGAAATCTAACTTGAACCTCAATAATATGACCCGCGACGCTAAAAATAATTTAATATTTAACAATAATATTGACTTAACAAATAGCTATAAATTATTAAATAATAACATATTGACATCTAATTCTAATATAATCTATTCTAATAATAAAACAATTAATTCTAACATTACCCCTAATAATTTATCCAAACGGACGTCTTATAATAATAGTAATTTGAATTTTGAACCTAATAGTAATAAATTTAATCACATTAAAATTCCGTGCGCATCGGTTTTCCTTGCACCAACCACGCCGCATGAAATTATGCAAATAATAAAATCACTAAAAAATACCAAAAGTACTGGATATG
Organism: Tinea semifulvella; assembly: GCA_910589645.1. Taxonomy (NCBI): domain Eukaryota; kingdom Metazoa; phylum Arthropoda; class Insecta; order Lepidoptera; family Tineidae; genus Tinea; species Tinea semifulvella. The sequence goes on along the minus strand of OU342608.1, from coordinate 5,476,761 downwards.
ATAACATAAGCACTTTAGTAATAAAACTTAACGCTAATGCGCTAGCACCGCCACTTACACACATAATAAATACATCATGAGAAAGTGGTGTATTTCCTGAAGCGCTAAAATTTACAATAGTCAAACCTATATTTAAAAAAGGTGATGCTGAAATGCTTAAAAATTATAGGCCGATTGCTCTCATTCCAATATTTTCTAAAATATTGGAAAGAGTAATTTATAATAGAGTATACCCATTTTTTGAAAATCATAAGTTGTTAGCTAACGAACAAAAGGGATTTCGCAAAGGAAAGTCAACGACTAGAGCCATTTATGATCTACTTAATGAGGTGATACAATGTGTAGACAAAAGGTTAGACATATGCGCCATATTTATGGATATGAGCAAGGCCTTCGACTATGTTGACCACAACATCCTTATTCATAAATTAGAAAACAACGGTGTGCGTGGCGTTGCTTTACAATTATTTAAATCCTACTTAACTAATAGAAAACAAATTACCGAAATAACTAAAATAAATTATAAAACAAAAACGGAGCAAAAATTTTCGTCTGTAAGTAGAATCTCCGAGTATGGTGTACCACAGGGCAGCATCCTAGGACCGTTTCTTTTCTTGGTTTACATAAATGAACTCCCCAAGATCACTAGGTTCCCCATGGTCCTGTTCGCGGACGATAGCACAATGTTGATCAAACGTGAAGACATAAACACATACGAAACTAATATAAATGAAGGACTACAAGAAGTTATTAATTGGTTAACATACAACAACTTACTAATAAATTTAGACAAAACTAAAATAATTCACTTTAGACAAAAAAGACACGCTCCCAATATTACTGTAAGCAACCTGGGGAAGTGTATAGAGTCTGTTAATCACATTAAGTTCTTAGGGGTGACTCTTGATTACACCCTTAACTGGAAAGAACACATTGAAAATATTAGTACAAGAGTAAGTAAATTTGTTTATCCGTTAAGAAGGTTGGTGCTAATTAGTAGCATCGATACTGCCCTCATGGCATATCATGGATATGTTTCATCCGTTCTGCGGTACGGCATCATTTATTGGGGGAATTCGACTAACAAAGAAGCTATCTTTAAAATACAAAAGCGATGCATTCGGGCAATGTGTAGACTAAAATTGACTGACAGTTGTAAACCGTACTTTAAAAAACTAGGGATACTCGTACCTACACTCCCGTGTCTTTATATTTTAGAAGTTGCTAATTTCGTAAAATCTAATCTAGAACTTTTTCCACTCAGCAAAGATAAACGTAATAGAGTACTAAGATATGGAAATAAATTATGCCCTCCAAGATCACGTACGGCGTTAATGTATAAAAGTATAATCTGTATGGGACCAAAAATATTTAATATTATTAACGACGACATTAAACTTTTACCGCATAGTCTGTTTAAAAAGACGTTGACTAAAGTTCTAATTGAAAAATCACATTATTCTGTGCAAGAATTTTTAAATGACCCAAATTGACATCTAAATATTAATTTTAATTTGACCACAACCAGAATTAGATACAATTTTTTTTTTTTTTTACTGTGAATTAACATTTTATTTTATTTTTTTGTGTTGTGTAATAATGTAGTTATATGTATCTTTACAATATACATATATAAACAATATTTGTACGCCTCATGGCAGAACACAGCTGCACTTTTATAAACTAGGTTAATATATTAACTAGATTACCTGTGTTGAAACAAATAAATGATTTGATTGATTAATTGATTGATAAATCCTACAAAGGTCGGTTCAAACCCACCCAGCATGTACCAATGAGAAATAAACTTTTCTTACGTACATTTGTCATAGATTTACAACACCACGTTAAGCCGTCGGTCCCTAGCTGCCACAAGATGGCTAATGCCTATTTGTGGAATCGTTAATAAATTGTCATTAAAAAATGACATCATATCCGGCTTGGAGCGGCTGGCCAGCGTGGCGAATGTAGGCCAAATTCTCCAGTTCTGGAAGGTCCATTTTCAGCAGTGGAGGTCTAGGATGCTGTGTTCTAGGGGCTGTAATGGATGGAATTGCAGTAACTGTTTGTTTTGACTTTTAATTTTGCACCGTCTTATATTTATACTAGTTTTTTTTGTCCCCAAGGTCGACTGTCAGAGAATGCCTGGCATTAGGCTTCCCCTTTTGTACGTTGTGCAATAAAGTTTAAAAAAAAAACCCATGATGATTTCCAGCACCCAAATAGCGTCTGATGCCCAAGAAACACATATACGTCTACGCTCACGTCTATTTCTAACCACATAGAGTTAATATTTGTTGTCGAAACGATCGTATGTGTGGAATATTGATGGGGGAGCCAACCCCGTGACAAGGGTTAACGTGTGCCAACCTGTCTCACACCTTCTTAAGTTCCCGACTTAAACGCGACCCAAGAAACTTAACCAAATTCAAATTACTTGAGTCTAGGTTGAAGAATTAAATGGCAATACGTTTTCAAGACGAGCGATCGTCGGTTTTTGAATGTAGGTATATTAGGCATACGCATAAAACGGTTTAATGTTTTCAAAGTTTTTCTAGGATATAATTTACGATCATTTTGGACATATTATCACTTTCATACTTGTATATCTAATTTTAGATAGAGATAAATACGAAAAACATAAAAACTATTTTCCTCTATTTTACTAAACCAAATATATAAATTATATATTAAAATTCTAAAAATAAAATAGATATTTATTTACACTAGTTATTTATATATAGTTAACATTTAATATTGTTCTTGTCAATTTATTGGAATTATTATATTACAATGTTAATGTCAAAATTTGAATGCTAAAAATTATTTTATTGAGTAAAAACAGTTGTCAATAAGAATTGTCTTTAACTCAATAGTAAAATGTTTTATAGGTAAATAAATAAATAAATAAATATTTCCAGACAGGCCACACAGCGCCATCTAGTAACTGAGGTAAGCTACGAGGCTTGTGTTACGGAAACTAGATGGTTGATAAACTACATATTATACTTTTTTTTTTGTAAATATATACATATTATACATATAAACACCCAGACCGAGACAAATTATACAATGTACAACTTGCCCCCGGTGGGAATCGAACCCACGACCTCCCGATTTCACGGCAACGTTTGTTACCACTAGACCACGGAGGCGGTAACTCTTGTATCTCTCTAGGAATTTTATTATATACTCTAATGCACATTATGATGCAGTTTCTGCTATAATATTCACTTACACATCTTGGGTAGATTAGTCGGGTATAATCTCTAGGTACAAATTTGTTACAAGTATTATATTTTTTAAAGAGATTAGAGACTTTATTGACAAATATTCCTAGTTCAAGGATATATGTACATTGAAGCCAATGTGGCAATATAGAAGCTGGAAGAGCATTCCAGATATTTATTGTGCGACAAATTTCAACATACGTGAAGGGATGGTCACTACGGTATGTGGGTGCATATTTTGACCTGTGCGTGTGGTTTGGTTGTGGAATGGAGTACTCACATATTCCTCCAGTAAGGATATGTTCGTTTGGAACTTCGTCCATGATATGCCCAACATTCTCCGCCAACAACACATCACTAGAGCACCAAATCAATAATCACCCAGGCGACCTCGTCAGGGGCCCCGTCGGGTACCAGTTACGAATTTGCGCCGTTTGTGGCCGAGAGATGGGGACCTTCAGCAAGGCGCTTGGCCAAGGAGTTGTCAAATCTGGCAATTATTTCTGCCAACGTATTAGCCTCGCTATACAGAGGGGAAATGTTGCCAATCTCCTTGGGACTATTTCAGATGGGACGTCTCCAGAGGTCATTTTTTTATTTATAGTTTAGTTTATTTTTAATTTAATCATTTAGGGAGCTTTTAATTTATATTAAATGTACATACAATAATTAGTTGATTTTAAATAAATGAATAACTGTGGTAACGTCAATCAGATATGTTTTCAAATTATATTTGGGCCAATTAATTCGTGTAATAAATTCATGTATATAATCCATTAAGCACCCACTTCATCACTTTATCGGATCAATCATTATTCTGTTACCGCGAACAAACAATGTTGACATTTTGTGAATATTTTTGGTAATTATAGATAAATATATTTTTTAAATTGTCAACCTACATAGCAAGTTGAAGTGGCAATGGGCTGGACACGTCTGTCGCAGAAGCGATGAACGATGGAGTAAACGGGTCCTGCAGTGGAGACCACGTACAGGAAGGTCGCTGGTGATGGGATGGATGAGGGTGGCAGAAGATCGTGTAAAATGGCGAGCCTTGGGGGAGGCCTATATCCAGCAGTGGAGAGACACAGGCTGATGATGATGATGATGATGAACCTACATTGAACAGGTTATGACTAGGGATATATTTCTCAATCAGAGAATGCCTAGCATTAAGTTCGACTTTGTACATAGTGCAATCAAATTTTTAAAGAGTATCATCACGACCGTTTCTCTTTCGGGATGGTCAGAAACTACGCTTATAAATAAGCGGATTCACATTTAGCCAACTTTACTATAGGCCAATCATGACAAGTGGCAAGCTCGTCGATGTCTCTAGCGTACCAAATTCAGGAAATATCACAAATAAATTAAATATTAATTTAATTTATAAATATTATTGTGTCCCAACCAGGAATCGAACCCGGTACATGCGAGTCTAAATCCATGGACATAAACGCTAGACCACGGAGACAGTTAAGTTTTAAATAATTAATAAATAAACATTGTGTTATATATTTAATGTATTTGTGTTTTTATATATTTCCAGATGTTCCAGAGGTACCGGGTTCGATTCCTGGTCGAGACACAAAAATATTTATTAATGTAAATATTTCTCGAGTTTGGTACGCTGGAGACATCGACGAGCTTGCCACTTGTCATAATTGGCCTATAGTAAAGTTGGCTAAATGTGAATCAGCTTATTTATAAGCGTGGTTTCTGACCACCCCGAAAGGGAAACGGTCGTGATGATACTCTTTCCAGATGTTCTATTACTACCTAATTCTATCATCATTATTATTACAGCCACTAGAACTGTTGGAGATGGGCCTTCCAGAACATACACCTACACTCGCCACGCTGGTCAGACGGGTTGGCGAGCATCTGATGTCAATTTTTAATGAGAATTTATTAACGATTCCACAAGTTGGTATTAGTGGAACCGGGAGCTCAAGGTACTATCCGAGGCGCGGCAATGGTGGTATTGTAAATTTATAACAAATGTACGTAAGAAAAGTGTATTTCTCATTGCCGTCGGGGGTTTGGACCGACCTTTTAGGATTTAAAGAAAGCGTCCTTACAATCGAGCCACCACCGCGACCCTAGTTCTACGATATGATTCAATCTTTGGAATTCTCGAAGTCAGCTCTTCCTTAGTTCAGTTTACCCTACCAATAGGACATCAGCCAGAATTAACTGACAAGAATGTAAACTAATTTTAAATTGGTTAAACTTTAGTAATTTATTTCGTCACCTTTAGAGTAAGTACATAGTTTATCAGTCACCAAACACAGTGAAAACATTGACCTATATGTACATATATTGAAGCTGCCTCCGTGGTCTAGCGGTTAAGTCCGTGGATTTAGACCGGGTTCGATTCCTGGTCGGGACACAATAATATTTATAAATTTAATTAATATTTAATTTATTTGTGATATTTCCTGAGTTTGGTACGCTAGAGACATCGACGAGCTTGCCACTTGTCATGATTGGCCTTTAGCTAAATATGAATCCGCTTATTTATAAGCGTAGTTTTGACCACCCCGAAAGGGAAACGGTCGTGATGATACTTTTTAAAAACTTATTTTTACATATAACATATGTCATAACAAGTTCGACTGTTTCTTTTTAAACATTATTTTGTATCCGTGGTCTAAGTCCTTGGATTTAGACTCAGAGGTTCCGGGTTTGATTCCTGGTCAAGTTACAAAAATATGTATTAATGTTAATAAATACATTTAATTAATATTTAATTTAGTTGTGATATTTCTCGAGTTTGGTACGCTAGAGACATCGACGAGCTTGCCACTTGTCATGATTGGCCTTTAGCTAAATATGAATCCGCTTATTTATAAGCGTAGTTTTGACCACCCCGAAAGGGAAACGGTCGTGATGATACTTTTTAAAAACTTATTTTTACATATAACATATGTCATAACAAGTTCGACTGTTTCTTTTTAAACATTATTTTGTATCCGTGGTCTAAGTCCTTGGATTTAGACTCAGAGGTTCCGGGTTTGATTCCTGGTCAAGTTACAAAAATATGTATTAATGTTAATAAATACATTTAATTAATATTTAATTTAGTTGTGATATTTCTCGAGTTTGGTACGCTGGAGACATCGACGAGCTTGCCACTTGTCATGATTGGCTTATAGTAAAGTTGGCTAAATGTGAATACGCTTATTTATAAGCGTGGTTTCTGACCACCCCGAAAGGGAAACGGTCGTGATGATACTTTACTTTTTTTATATGTACATGTATACCACGAGTCCTCGAAGCCGTCTGGCCAGCGTGGCGAGTGTAGGCCACATTCTCCAGTTCTGAAAGGCCCATCTCCAGCAGTGGAGGTCTAGGGGCTGTAATGAATGAATGAATGAATACCACGAGTATTTCTTCGTCTTACTAAACTAGAAATAGGTAAACACCAATTTATTTTCATATGATCATCATTCATCTTCAATGGGGATTTGGACTAAATTGTATATGCCTATACATGCATTTTGAAAAGTTTTCTATGAAGATTACAGTTTAAGTAATTTTACCTTGACTGCCTACGTTCCATAGTCTGGACTTTCCACCCATACCAGTGGAAAATCTCGAACACCACGGACTTTCTTTTGCTAGAAGTGCCGGCCGCATTCCTTGTCACGCGGCTTTTAACGACATCATCCGAATATCACCTTATCACTACTGAATTATGTGCGACCATGAGTGCGGCGGTTTCTACGCCGACCTCGGTACAGGTTACGAATTTGCGCCGTTTGGGGTCGAGACAATGGGCCACATGGGGACACTCAGCCAAGCGTCTGACCAAGGAGTTATCCAATCGGCTAACGGAAAAGTCTGAAGACAGAAATGCTGGCAATTATTTCTGACAACGTATTGCAGTTTCCTTGGGACTAACCCTGAAGAGTCGTCTCAAGAGGACATTTTTTTATTTATAGTTTATTCAATAATAGGTTTAGTTAATATTTATTATTTATTTTTTACTTTTAAAGTATTTTTAATAAATAAATAAATGCAGTACCTATTAAAACATTAAAAACTATTTATGTAACATTTTTTTTTCACATATATCAATAGAAAATTTAAGTAAATTAATTTACTGCGGATATTGTTAATCACAAGTGGTGTTATTTTGTTTATTGGGCTCAAGTTGCAGTTTATTTTTGTGGTTTTCCTGGGCTTTGAACCGCTATATTATACCTGACGTGTTTGGGTTATAATGCCGCGAGTGACTCCAAGAAAAGCATCAATTCTGCAACATCTGGAATTTGATGATAAACTCAATAACTCATAGAAAAGAAAGAAATATTACGTCAGAATTGGCTGTATCCTTCCGTATCACCTAATTTATCATCAATCGAGAGAACAGTTCACATTTCGTAAACATTTCTTATTTTGTATAATTTTAACGGGTCTTTACGCGATTTACCTTAGAGATATATTTCTCCCGACGTTTCAGCCAAGTTGCATTGGCCGTGGTCACGGGTCGACTGGACCTATGCGGTGTAGTCTCGTACATACTGGGCGGTAGATGTAAACCTACCCACTTATCACTTTGTCTTTTGTAACTGTCGTGTGTCGTACATACATACATACATATCTTCACGCCAGATCCCTTGCGGGGTAGGCAGATACAATTGAGCGCCACTTGACACGATCACGACATACCTCTTTCGCTTCTTCGACATTCATCAACCTCTTCATACATGCCCTTTTATTTTGATGGCTTTTTAATGCACCTTCAGCTATTGTTTTATTTATTTGATCGTGATAGGTAAGTCTTGGTCTGCCAGGGCCTCTTTTACCCACAACTTTCGCATTATATATCTGGTTCGTCAATCTCTCTTCACTCATTCTTTCAACATGTCCGAACCATCGGAGCATACCTTTCCTTATTTTTGTCCCTATGCTTTCTTTAATACTTACCCTTTTGCGTATTTCGTCATTACGTATGCGGTCCGTCAAAGTGACGCCGCGTATCCGACGCAAAGACCTCATTTCTACTGCATTAACTCTACTCATACGCATGAGAGTACATATCCACGTTTCGCTTCCATACATAAGTGTTGGTACCAGCATGGCATTGTGAATGGCGAGTCGAGCTTTGTGTGTCGTGATTTCTAAAAACTTTTAAAAGTGATAAGTGGGTAGGTTTACATCTACCGCCCAGTGTATACGAGACTACACCGCATAGCTCCAATCGACCCGTGACCAACTTGGCTGAAACGTCGGGAGAAATATATCTCTAAGGTAAATCGCGTAAAGACCCGTTAACATTATAGAAAACTGTTATGAATGTGCGCGAAAGTTTAATTTATTGTATGGTACCAGTTCTTACATGTAGGTCAATGTGGGGAGGACATTCTATCTCCAAACAAAGGAAGTAGTTGTAAAGTAGCTCACATTCTTCGGTCGCGTTAAATACCTAAATGAAATAGCCTCTAAGCGCCTTTGTTAAGAAATTTAACACCAACCTTCCTTAATGGAGTTCTAAATTACTTTGTACTTTCAAATTACCTATTTCATTTAATATTTTTTTATAAAAATCCAATCGAACTAACTTACGAGTATACTATTTTTATTATTGAAGTAATATACAAACAGTATAAAATAATTACAATATAAATTAAAACTACTTAAAAGTAAAAATTTAATTAAATATGAACTAAACCTAATAAAAAATAACTATAAGTAAAAAATGTTCTCTGGAGACGACCCTTCAGTGATAGTCCCCAATAGACTGGCAACATTTCCCGTCTGTATAGCTAAGCTAATACGTTGACAGAAATAATTGCCAGCTTTCCTTTCTCCAGACTTTTCCGTTAGCCGTTTGGACAACTCCTTGGCTAGACGCATGGCTGAGTATCCCCATGGGCCCATCTTTTATTACTTATATTATATTTTATTTATTTATATAGTATTAGTATGTATATTTATTTACCTATATATAATTTGTCTGTGTATTTTTATTTATTTATTCATTCTCAATAAAAAAAAATACCAATGGTTAATTATGTTCTACGGCATTACTTTCGCCTTTAGTACAGCAATAAAGTATTTAAATATATTTAAAAAAATAACCGTCATTTCTTATTTACAGCAAATATCATTTGCTATTTTTCAAATGTATATATAAACTTTTTTTTTTTTTTCTCTCAATGTATATATTTTAGTGTTGTCTACCAGTAATCAAACTTACACCTCCGCAATTTGTAAGCTACGGTTCACGAAGCAACCAAAGCTTAATAGAAAAAAACCTTTTATCTTTTGTCGTGGTAATAAAAGTTTGTTAAATTGTATTTCTAATGAATAAATAAACGGGATCAAAAGCGTCATGAACAGACAAACTTCGCCTTCTTATTTTTATATATTTTTTTAAAATTTAAACACGACATCGCATCTAATGATAAGCGACGCCACTGACGGCCGATATAAGTCTCTAACAATATACCGGCATATCAATACGCTTTTTCATCACTTCGCTTGGTCTTGGTTATAGGAATGGGGAACTACACTGGCTGGGAGAGCATAACACATTTTCAGTATGCAATATGTACGGTACTAGTGTTTGAAAGAATAAGGATGACAACCGTGACGATAAAGATTGATGATGAAACTCTATAACAAGAAAATGAAATTATAAATCTAGGTAGTGTTTTCACTGCAGATGGGAATGTTGAAGAATATTTAATGCGGGAAATATCGTCATCGGTGCTCTGTGGTCACTGATCGCCAGTCGAAATGTCAGTGACAAAGCTCGGCTCGCCATACACAATGCCATGTTGGTCCCAACACTTATGTATGGAAGGAAGATGTGGATATGTTAGAATACGCATGAGAGAAGGTTAATGCAGTAGAAATGAGATTGTTGCTTCGGATACCGGCGTCCTATGGCGGACCACATACATAGCGTCGAAATACCTAAAAGGGTTGGTATAAAAGAAAGCATAGCGACAAAAATAAGGAAAGGCATGCTATGATGGTTCGGGCATGTTAAAAGGATGGGCAAGAAAGATGCACGAATCATATATATAATGCGATAGTTGTGGGTAAAAGGGGCCTTGGCAGACCAAGACTCACATATCACGATCAAATAAATAAAACACTAGCTGTAGGTGCATGCCTTTCAGAACATATATCTGGAGAATTTGGCCTACACTCACCACGCTGACTAGACGGATTGGCAAGGATTTGATGTCAATATTTAATAACAATTTCTTAACGATTCCACAAGTTAGTATTAGTGGAACCGGTACCGACGACGGCTTAACATGCTCTCAGAGGCACGGGAATGGAGGCGTTGTGAATCTATGACAAATGCACGCTTTTCTGAAGTGTATTTCTTATTGGTACATGCCGAGAGGGTTTGACTGACCTTTGCCTATATATTATTATTTTATTAAAGATGAAAATGTGTTGCCTTTGTATCAAAAGAGCATGTTTCAAGAGGTTAATAAAAGTCGATGAAGCGAAAGAGGTATGTCGTGATCGTGTCAAGTTGCGCTCAATTGTCTCTGCCTACACCGCAAGGGATCTGGCGTGAAGATATGTATGTATAATAGGTACACGTAAGGATAGTTGCTACGGTATTGTGGTTCGGTTGCGGAATAGAGAAAAAGAGATAAGGTTATGGATGGAAAAAAAAACAGTTCCAAATCCCTTAGGACATAAAGTTCTAGCGTATTTTCTGGTGAATAAAGGACTGCGTTCGTAATATACAATTGTTTTTTTTTCACAAAACAATTAGTGGAAATTTAACACAAATAAAACACGGGTTTTGGGGTTAGCATTGCCAGCCGTAACAATAACAAAAGCACTGATCCGAGTAATAACAATAAATTCCAATTTTATCGTCTTAGCCCAGCTAGTCCTAAACACACATCTCATGAAAAAAATATAACGCAATACAAACGTCCGCATTTGAAGGCCCTACTCTGGATGTACGATACTTACAAACCTTAACGACTAACTCTACGTGTACAAATAAATACTGTACTCTTACTGTCTGGTTTCAATTCTTTTGCTGCTTTACTCTATACATCGATGTATATAGATAGGCCCTCACTGATATAAAAACGTTCCCGTAAAACCAATCAAAGTCATGTAGCTGCACCAACAGTCGCGAGATAGCAAGCGTCGAGAACGCCTAATATTAATATTTATATCGAGTAAAACTAGTCTTTTTATGTACATTGTGATACAATTTCCGATGAATAAAGCATGTGGCATTATCCTTGCTTGAGAATTACACCCCAAAGTTGGTAGGTACACAAAGCAAGCGGCACGTTTTTAAGAGTGCGTTTTGTATTGAATAGGCTTATCTATATACATCGATGACTCTATACGACACCGAAATATCTTAAGACCTTTCTTAAGAAGTTATTTTATTTGCATCAACCTTCCACATAAAATTAAACGATATGTACCTAAAGTTCACCGAGTAAGAATGTCTAGCGACATTAGGTCCTCCTGTATGTACATAGTGCAAAAAGTTATTAATAAATTTCAGCGAATATTTTCCATCGCCAGTGGAGCATATTAGACGCATGACCGAACCGCTTATTTTTGTCGAAAAAAATCGTGGATAATTTATTCAACTAATAAAATTTCGTGTGCTTGACTCGCGCCCGTATTAATAATAATATAATAATAATAAAAATGTTTATTTCTCTCATAAAATATATAGTATAGTAGGTACATTAAAAATATCAACAGTTACAATATACATACATACATATCTTCACGCCAGATCCCTTGCGGGGTAGGCAGAGACAATTGAGCGCCATTTGACACGATCACGACATACCTCTTTCGCTTCGTCGACATTCATTAACCTCTTCATACATGCCCTTTGGTTACGAAGACTTTTTAATGCACCTTCAGTCAGTGTTTTATTTATTTGATCGTGATATGTGAGTCTCGGTCTGCCAGGGCCTCTTTTACCCACAACTTTCGCATTATATATCTGGCTCGTCAATCTTTCATCGCTCATCCTTTCAACATGCCCGAACCATCGTAGCATGCTTTTCCTTATTTTTGTCCCTATGCTTTCCTTCATACCAACCCTTTTCCGTATTTCGACGTTACGTATGCGGTCCGCCAAAGTGACGCCACATATCCGCCGCAACGACCGCATTTCTACTGCATTAACCCTACTCTCATGCGTATTCTGACATATCCACGTTTCGCTTCCATACATCAGTGTTGGTACCAACATGGCATTGTGTATGGCGAGCCGAGCTTTGTCACTGACATTTCGACTGCCGATCAGTGACCCCAGGGCACCGTTAACACTATTTCCCGCGTTCACTCTTCTTTCAACGTCCCTATCGTACTTCCCATCCGCAGTGAAAACACTGCCCAGATATATAATTTCATTTACTTGTTCTAGAGTTTCATCATCAATCTTTATCGTCACGGTTGTCATCCTTCTTCTTTCAAACACTAGTACCTTGGTTTTTCTCGCATTCAAACGGAGTCCTTTTTCTGCACATCCCTCCTTCATTCTTGTGACTAGTGATTGCAGTTGTTGTTCGGACGATGCCAAAAGAACAGCATCATCTGCATAAAGCAGGCAGTTCACCACTAGATCACTCATCTTTATCCCACAGTCACTCTCTCTCACTCTTTTTAGGCATTTGTCGAGATATAGAGTGAATAATCTAGGAGAAAGCACACAACCCTGTTTGACGCCCATTTGGGATTCAAAGCAAGGCGACATACCCCCCTCCACCCGCACACAAGCTTTGCAGCCCTTGTACAGGGACTGTATAGCTTGTAGCAGTTTGTCATTCACTCCATACTCCGGCAATATGTCCCAAAGCTTCTTTCTTACATACATACCTATTAGATATTGTACCCAAAAATAAAATGTATATTTTAAACAAATTAACTTACCGAGCATGAGAGCTGGTGCCTGAACGGGGTACCTAGAAGATACCTGTATCTCAGGTCACCAGTTAACACCCCTCGGACTAGCAAGTATTTACATTGATAATAAATAAATAGTTATCTTATTTATAATGAAAGTCAAGCGCTAACATTAACCAGTGTTAATTTATATATTTCAATATCGATTTAATCAGTAAACTTTTAATGCTAATAATAATAGGTCTAACTCTCAAAGAATATAATAGAATATTAAATTTAAAAATGTTGGTTTGAAAGAACATCCATATTTAGACACACAAGAGCAGTATTACGAACGTGGGTCAATTCAAATTCAAAATTCTTTATTGTATAGATTGCTTATTCTAATTACAGTTGTATGTACATGTCATGATGATGCAATCTGCCCATATTATGGGCATACAATATGCCTTTATCAATAGATAATTATTTACAATATTTATTTGTATATAGTTTATATTTAATATTGTTATTGTCAATTTATTGGAATACAATGTTAATGTCAAAATTTGCATTCTATAAATTATTTTATTGAGTAAAAATAGTTGTCAATAAGATTTTTCTTTAACTCAATAGTAAAACGTTTTATAGGTAACTCTCGTATCTCTCTAGGTATTTTATTATATACTCTAATGCACATTATTACACTTAAACGCACAAAGGAGGAAACATTTTTTCAAATTTATTTTAATTTTAATACTTTGTGATTTCGGAGTAGACCCCGAATGGTCGTGTAATACCGGGTTTGAATTTAGTTTATTGTCACCGTAGGGACGACTCCCGTACGGAGGTGAGCTACCAACTGCCGACTCGCACCGACAAGCCACTGCTCTCGGATTCAACTTTATAAAATTATTTAGAAAAACGCGACAGGAACAGTGGTGAGAAGACAAATTTCTAAGCATTCTATGGATTCACGGTGCGGGTGCCGGGTCCATCGTGTGTGGGTAAGAGATGAGAAGAATGGTGTCTCGGGCGTGCGACCGACAATAGGCTGGTTTAAGAAAAGGAGGCCTCCTTTTTTTTATTGCGCGATAATACGCTCACAATCCACCATTCTACTTCTCTCCCTACCCAACCAAATACTGTATGATTCCGTTAATGCCGTCTTGGAAGCTGTAAATCTATGACAAATATACGTAAGAAAAGTGTATTTCTTATTGGCACATGCCGAGGGGATTTGAATCGACCTTTGATTGTAGGATATAAAAAAGCATTCTTACAACCGAGCCATCACTGTGTCTTAGGTAATTTAATAAAGTAAAAAAAAAAGTAAAGTATCATCACGACCGTTTCCCTTTCGGAATGGTCAGAAACCACGCTTATAAAGTAGCGAATTCACATATAGCCAACTTTACTATAGGCCAATTATGACAAGTGGCAAACTCGTCGATGTCTCCAGCGTACCAAACTCGAGAAATATCACGAATAAATTAAATGTATTTATTAATATTTTTGTGTCCTGACCAGGAATCGAACCCAGTACCTCAGAGTCTAAATCCACATACTTATCCGCTAGACCACGGAGACAGTTAAATAATAAAGCATAATTAAGTAAAATATACAATACATATGTTGCCGACCAATTCTAGTAATTTTAGCTGACCATATACTTTTATCTGCCGACAAAACTACAAATATTAGGTAACTAAACTGATACCCATATATATGTGATACAATAAAGTGTTTCTCGGAAAACAGCAATTCTATTACCCGAATATAACACTAACTTGTGATCCACAACGCACCCAATATAAGTAATTTAATTACCACCAAAGCATACATAGCTCAAATTACTAGCCCTCTACCCTCGACCTTAAGACGTAATAAAATCAGCTCCAAAACCCAAAACAACGCGATCTTTGAATACAAATTTCTAGCGTGTGGTCTACTGTCCTGCACATAGACATACATATATATACAGGACTAGCAGTTTGTTTGCTTTGCCTTATTTATTATTTTAATTAAAAACTTTATTGCACTATGTAAGAGGCGGGCTTAATGCCGCAGCCAACCTTTGAGAGCTTCAATATGTAACTTATATTAATATTTAAAAAAAGTATCATCACGTCCGTTTCGTATAATAAGCGGATTCACATTTAGCCAACTTTACTATACGACAAGTGGCAAGCTCGTCGATGTCTCCAGCGTACCAAACTCGAGAAATATCACAAATAAATTAAATGTATTTATTAACGTTAATAAATAGTTTTGTGTCCCGACCAGGAATCGAACCCGGTACCTCCGAGTCTAAATCCACGGACTTTTATAGCTAGACAACGGAGGCAGTCAAATTAATATTTTTTTATTCCAAGGTACAACAATAAAAATGTACGCAGTAATACATATACTGCACACTAAGTATATATATGGAATTTGTTTAAGAGCAAATATTTTAATATTTAAATCTAGAATAAAATTAAAGAACTAGGTACTTTTTTTTTTATTCCTCAGTAATAAAATCCTAAGTTACAACGCAGAGAAGTTTTCCTAAAAATATGGTTACTCATACTGAGCCTAATTAAGTAGGTAGCCAGAGGTCAACGATCGCGCGAACGTTAACTTACTTTATTCTTTCTCTATCTATGTCTCTTGGGTGTGAGCAAGATCAAATAATAATCACACACCCCAGCTTTTAAGTTTTTATCACAATAGATATCGTGTATTTTCATATACGACTTTATTTACTATACAGTAGTATTTGTTTTTGGCCTTTCTTTCATTTCTTGAGATTATGCCTACACTCGCTACGCTGGCCAAACGGGTTGGCAAAGGTCTGACTATCTTTAATGACATATTATTAACAATTCCCAAGTTGGTCTTAATGGATCCGGGACCGACGGAGTAATGTGCTCTCCGAGGAACGGTGGTGTTGTAAATCTATGGCAAATATACTCAAGAAAAGTCAATTCCTCATTGGTACATGCCGGGGCCCGAACGAATATTTGTTATTGTCAGTAAAAAACAAATTTCAAAGTGCACGTCGAATACGATCATAATCGGCAATGCACTATCATAGACTAATAAATTTTGTGCGATTGTCCTACATTTAATAACTTACTGTTTTGGCTTCTTGTCTTATCTTGTTATATATTCAATGGCTCTTTTAGGTTCACATGTGATGTGATGACTATATTATTGTGAACCCCTATATCATCACAGAGAAGAGAGACTGAATGCATCGAAAGCGCACGTGTTGCATCCTTATAGCTCGATAGTTATCTTTCTACTGATCCATGTGCGTCAGTTAGACCTAGTTTGCTAGTTCGATACGTAATGTCTTCATACCGTAACTTCACCTTTTGTTTTATCGTAAGCGTCAATTCTCAGACCAAAGCGTTCTAAGAGTATCCTTCAGAATATGTTCTAGAAGGTTATTTTTCAGCTGCGAAGATCTAGGACCCAGTGTTCTAACAAATAAAATAATAATAATAAAGCCATGGAATTTATTCCTTAATTAATTTACATACCTATACAGTTTTTACATAATCAACACAATTTCTATTAATTAATTCAAATATCAACTAAAAATAACAATAAATTTAGACCAAAAAAGCAAATAAAATACAGGTCCTCAATATTTGGTCTCTGTCCAGAAGGAGCATTTAATCAGGTTAATCTCGTTTGTAGAAATGCCACTAAGACGCGACCTTATTTGCCACAACCTAAACAAAAAACTTTGTTCTCTATAACCCGACTAAATTAAGAGGGTTTAAGGCTTGCGCTTCCCTCTCGCTCGCACAATTCAATATTTTCAAAGATTTTTCAAGCCTGAGCTAACTTTTGAGAAAAGTATTCTATCAACTTTCTAGGAAATTAAATTAGGAAATGATATGACTTTGGGATTACATGTGATTCGATGATGACGTCAAATAGCCATATTCCTTGATCCCAAGAAACATTAAACATTATTACTACTCGTATATTTAGTAATTAGACCTAATTTATATGAAGACTGAAGAATTATGATATGATTTTTCATACTCTTCAGTGATAAATGGTTATGTATAAGAATTGATATTATTGCTTGTGTTGAATCTGACAATTGAATTTTGTCGTGTAACCTTTAATAGTTGTTTGGGTGTAATCAAGAAAGGACGCAAGTTTTATTACAGAAATTAACACGTGCTGAGTCGTGGTCATAGAACTAATGTTGTGGACTCGTTACAAATTTTGTTGCTGTTGAATACTGATCAGTTGGGTAATTTTATTTATTTTTATTTTATTCTGTTAGGGTAACTTACTGCTAATATAATTTAATTAATGAATACATGAATAAATATAAACTAAGTACAAGTTACCACATATAACAAAAATATAACCTAAAAACGTGAATTGTTACAGATATACTATGTGCAACTGCAATAATAAGAATCTTACATTAAATGTTAGAAAATTTGAAACTATTTTGGTCCTCATGGAATAAATACTATCATAAAACAATTGAAAATCTAAATCACGACTTAGAGAGTTGAACAATACCTCTATTCGAAGCATAAAACTAGTCTACATATAATTACTATGGGTATGAGATGAGGTACACTCAGCAGGTCGGACGCAAGCTACCAATAAGCTAAGACCAATCACAATGCCAATAAGACCCAGACATCCGCGCTGACAGCCAAGTAGTCACCATACTCTCCTCTTCCTTCTCTTTAGGACAACGTGCTGGAACTACAATCCAGCTTCAACATACTTGGTGTCAAAATAAGCTCAGATCATTATAGTAGGGACTAATATCGGTCGTCTATACCTGGCGTCAGTTGCTCCTATTATTTGACAACTTACCATCAGGTAAGTCATATAGAAAATTTTTTAAATTTATTTATTTGAATCTTTATTGCACTATGGACACGGGGCTTATCTGACCGCCTCCGTGGTCTAGTGGTAACAAACGTTGCCGTGAACTCGGGAGGTCGTGGGTTCGATTCCCACCGGGGGCAAGTTGTACATTGTATAATTTGTCTCGGTCTGGGTGTTTATATGTATAATATGTATATATTTACAAAAAAAAAGAAGTATAATATGTAGTTTATTAACCATCTAGTTTCCGTAACACAAGCCTCGTAGCTTACCACGGAAACTAGATGGCGTTGTGTGACCTGTCTGGAAATATTTATTATTATTAATGCCGCTAGACATTCTCTGACAGCCAACCTTTAGATGTACATGTGTAGATGATGCTATTACACATGCACACAATTATAATCTTAAGAATACAAGCCATAAGGTTGACATTAGCTTCAGTCATAGTTTATTATACTCGTAATATATATATATATTAACTAAAAAAGTTAAAAAAAAAATGAATCCAATAGTTTGTATGTAAATGTACTTGATGCCCGTTCTATCTTATATATGACTTCAATACAAAAAAACTAGAATATTGGTATACATACAACCTTTACTATGACAAAGTTTCAAATGATTTTGCATTACCATTAACATTGTCCATTATGAGCGAATAGAAAGAAAATGAAGGTAGTTAGTTATTAATTTGCCCGTAGACAATAAGCCGCACAATCCCACATAATAAATGTCTGTTTGAGTAACTTTCTTATACTTTAACGAGGTCCGTACGCACCTGGATCCAATGAGCAAACAACTCCAATATAGCCTAAGAGGCGACATTAAACCAAATTACAATTATTAATGGTGCAAATTTAATAATGTCAAACTTGCGCTTGGATAATTTATTAAATTATTGAATACTTTAATGATAGGTACCACCGCGGTCATGTACTCATATCTAAAGCCAGTAATATTATTATTTTGTATTTTAAATTGACTCGGCCACTATACAACCATGAACTTAATAAAATTTTATTGTAATTAGACATTATATTACAATTATTTGGTTTATAAGTTGACACGGCCCATTTTCAGCCACGAAATTATTTTGTTTTTTACTAGCTGACCCGACGAACTTCGTACCGCGTCAATGAATGTCGTGTTGCTTATTAGCTGATCTAAATTTATGATTTTGGAAGGGATGTCGGCCCAAACATTTACCAGCAATTTTAGTATTCTTTGGATACATACATACATATTTTCACGCCAGATCCCTTGCGGGGTAGGCAGAGACAACTGAGCGCCACTTGATACGATCACATACCTCTTTCGCTTCGTCGACATTCATTAACCTCTTCATACATGCCCTTTTGTTACGAAGGCTTTTTAATGCACCTTTAGCCAGTGTTTTATTTATTTGATCGTGATGTCTGAGTCTCGGTCTGCCAGGGCCTCTTTTACCCACAACTTTCGCATTATATATCTGGTTCGTCAATCTTTCTTCGCTCATTCTTTCGACATTCCCGAACCATCGTAGCATGCCTTTCCTTATTTTTGTCCCATTTTCTTTATTCTTACTTATTTCTCTATTATTATTCTTTCAGTCTATCCATATATATATTATTTTTATAATATTGTAAATTAATTATCACGAGATTGTCAGCTTATTATTTTATTTATTTATTTAATTAGGCAAGTCAACAATATGTTTACAAAATTTATACAATATACAATCTAGAAGGTATCTTATTAGTTTAGTAAACATGTTACTTACAGACCAGCATTGCATTTAAAAGGTAACATCGTTTACTAAAACACAAAACTAAGTAGTACAATTAAATATATATATATATATATGCATGACAAAAACAATAAACTACAGAACAACAAAAAATAATATCGCAAGTACTTACAGATGCAAACAGTATAATCTAAACAGTTTTAGCTTATATAGTGACTATATCCAAATGTTTAAAATGCGCTAACTTGACAGTAAAAAGATGACGCATAGTACTGACTAAGAAATGGCGCCCTCAATAGAAAATGCGGGAAAATTCAAAGAGAATTCATTGCAATATCTAATGCACAGATAAAGCAATCTGTAATCGGTGATTACGTGATTGCCGCGACATAGTAAAGTAGAAAACACTCATAGATAATCTCAAGTTCTTAACAATACAATCTCATGAAAATCATGTATCTAATGCATACGTAACATCGAAATAATAAATTACGGTATAAAAGAAAGCATAGGGACAAAAACAACAAAAGGTATGCTAGCATGGTTTGGGGATGTATATTTATTTCTTAAGGTACGCTAAGAGGTTACAATTAATACATTAAAAAACATTGTTCCAAGGCTCATTGACGTCTCTGGTGACAATAGGGCTGGCAGTTTTTTCTCCCAAAAATTAAATATCATAATTCAAAGGGCAAATGCTGCTAGTGTATTGGGCACCATGCCACAAGACAGCGATTTGGAGGAGCTATTTTTTTTAAAGTATTTAATTTTCATTTTATATATATTATTATTTTAGGTCAAATTTAGATTTTGTTTAATTAATAATTTAGTTTTTTTTTTTAATCATTGCCGCGACATAGTAAAGTAGAAAACACTCATAGATAATCTCAAGTTCTTAACAATACGATCTCATGAAAATCATGTATCTAATGCATACGTAACATCGAAATAATAAATTACGGTATAAAAGAAAGCATAGGGACAAAAACAACAAAAGGTATGCTAGCATGGTTTGGGGATGTATATTTATTTCTTAAGGTACGCTAAGAGGTTACAATTAATACATTAAAAAACATTGTTCCAAGGCTCATTGACGTCTCTGGTGACAATAGGGCTGGCAGTTTTTTCTCCCAAAAATTAAATATCATAATTCAAAGGGCAAATGCTGCTAGTGTATTGGGCACCATGCCACAAGACAGCGATTTGGAGGAGCTATTTTTTTTAAAGTATTTAATTTTCATTTTATATATATTATTATTTTAGGTCAAATTTAGATTTTGTTTAATTAATAATTTAGTTTTTTTTTTTAATCATTGTACCTTCCTTCGAATAAAATTTATGCATTAATACATATCAAGCACTTAATTACAATAATTTATAAGGAATTGCAAACTCTAACACTTTATCTATTTGTGAAAACAGACAGACAGACGCGGCGGAGGACTTTGATTTATAACATGTAGTGCAGTGATGATGATTCTACTCCTGCTAGTGGGAGACTAAGCAGTAAAGTGGTCCTTCGAGTAAGCTGTTATCAGATTCCTAGTTTTTAAATATTTAATATTATTATGATAAAGTGTAAATAGTATTATTATTTGGCTATACTTATTATATAGGTACCTATTATTTTAATGGGTTGGTATGAAGGAAAGCATAGGGACAAAAATAAGGAAAGGCATGCTACGATGGTTCGGGCATGTTGAAAGGATGAGCGAAGAAAGATTGACGAACCAGATATATAATGCGAAAGTGGGTGAAAGAGGCCCTGGCAGACCGAGATTCACATATCACAATCAAATAAATAAAACACTAACTCAAGGTGCATTAAAAAGTCTTCGTAACCAAAGGGCATGTATGAAGAGGTTAATGAATGTCGACGAAGCGAAAGAGGTATGTCGTGCTCGTGTCAATGGCGCTCAATTGTCTTTGCCTACTCTGCAAGGGATCTGGCGTGAAGATATAATAATAATAATAATAATAAAAGTTTATTTCAGAATAAATTCCATATGTGTTAGTAACAATTTTTAAAGCAATCTTATAATATCTAGTGTTAGTAAAAAAAAAAAAAAAAAAAAAAAACAAAATTATAATACAAGATTTTTTTTTTTTTTTTCTTCATTTCTGGGGCCCAGGTCACCTGCTGACATGCAGGCGTATCCAGTGCCCCAAGAACGGAGAGTCCCACCTATCAGCCCACACGGCCAGGATGCTGCTGGGGCTGCCCCTCACGCGGGCGAGGATTGAGGCACAGCGCTTCCTCATAATAGCATGGAATCCATCCACCCGCACCTCTGCTAGCATCCCAGAGGCACTGCAACAACGGGGCAGCCCCATCAGCACCCTGAACGCGTTATTGTACTGGACACGAAGGGCGCTGTATGCCTTCTGCGTATAATTGACCCACAGGCTGCATGTATAGAAGGTTTGGCAAAAGGCTCTAAAGAGAGTGACTTTTACCTCCCCCGCACAACGAGCAAACCTGCGTGCCAACATATTGCATCTAACAGCCAGCGCCCTGCGTTCCCTTTCAACATCTTCCCCATCATTAAGATCTTCGGTGACCCAGTGGCCCAGATACCTAAATTTAGCAACTCTATTTAAAGGAGTCCCGCAAAGTGTGACCTGCGGCAAGTTTGGAAAATAATTTTTACCTGATCTGAAAACCATTAACTCACTCTTCTTTGCATTGTATCTAAGCCCATGGGCCACCGCATATTTTTCACATATATTTAGCAGTGCTCTCAGTGCTCCAATTGATGGGCTCAGCAGCACCATATCATCTGCGTAGCTGAAGTTATTCATGCATACGCCATCAACATGACATCCGATGTTGGCACTGCTGAGCTCAACAATGAGGCTGTTCATGTACAGGTTAAAAAGCCTTGGCGAACTTAATCCGCCCTGCCGGACTCCGCCCTCCAACCTGTACACATCCGAGTGAGAGCCTGCCCATCGCACACTATTATTTTGGTTGCTGTACCAATATTTAAATATTGACACAATCTCAGGAGGTAGGCTTGTCTCAGTTCTCAACTTACTCCACAACATGTCATAAGAAACCAGGTCAAAAGCCTTTGACAGGTCAAGAAAGCATGCAAAAACTGATGTTCTACGAGCCACATAATATTGAACAGTCTCCTTCAGGCACAGGACAGCACTTTCTGTAGACAGACCAGGCCTAAACCCAAACTGGGCGTCGTGCAATAATAATGTATGTATTGTTTTATTAATTTTATTCTGTTTTTTTTTAATCTATGTTTATTTTTTAAGTGGATTTTTTTCTGGATTGTGCACCTTTTCAAATTGTTATAATTATGTTTTAATATCTGTCTGTTTCCTAAATAAATAAAATAAACATAATAAACTGAAGTGACAATGGTCCGCAGAAACGACAAACGTTGGGTCTAGACGACGCAGAGTAGGACGATCCCCTGACGATGGATGAAAGACTTACAGAAGGTCGCTGGCGGAGATTGGATGAAGGTTGCAGAAGAACACGTGCAGTGTGAACCGTCACGGACTTAACAGCTAGACCACGGAGGCAGTCCTTAAGCGTTAGATTGTCAAAATGGGAAATTCCTTTATTCACTGTCAGTTACAGCGCGAGTTTAACCAAAAAGATAAGCATGAAAGCAATGACCTATCTTCACCTAGACGTCAATAAACTTATCAATAAAAAAGTCATACAGATTGATAAAAAATCCACTCAATACAACCATTTTAGTAACACGGCATAAGTATACAAACCCAGTCATGAAGCGGTTATTTATTTGTGTTGTATACATATTGTATACTTTACAAGGAATATTTTGTATAGATCCTTTGGTACTGACTAGCCATGGTTTAGTATTAGGTCAACAAGCCACTGATGGCAATTACTCTATATTTCTTGGGATACCATACGCGAAAGTTGACCCGGCAAATCCATTTGGAGTAAGTGTTTTTGAATATATATAACCCTGCCGACCTGTGTTCTCGTGAAGCCACGCCCTCCGCACTGCTGGCCGTCGCAGAAGCGTGGTTCGGTGGACCGCTCTGGCTTAGCCAGTCGGACCACACTTGGCCCGTACGGAGCATAGATCAATTTAAAAATGACTTACCAGAATTAAAATCTACTGAGGTTGTTTAAAAAAATATTTATTTCCAATAACAATAATTTCGAAGACATTCTCAATAAATTCTCAAATTTTAATCTCCTACAGCGTACTATAGCTTGGTTTTTGAGATTTATATCAACTTTATAATTATTAAATTATTATCTCACAGTTAAGAATAATGTGAGGGTGGGTGAGGGTGGGTATAATCAACATTTATCTTTCCATTTTTTAACAGTTTGACGTCAAAGTTCTCTAAATAAATATTAATGACGGAAAGACATTTATCTACGGTTTGGTACAGAAAAGGTAATAAAAATGTTTGGGCGTGAGTAAAGTAAACTTTTTGACATTACTCAAGGTAATTTTGTTTACCAGACATTTATTTCAATATTAATATAAGTGCCAGTCTTAAATGGGCACTCTGAAATGTTAACATTAAAATGTAGGTAATAGAATTAATGTTTATCTTTCAGGTACCAGTAGATAGCGGCCTCTTTAAAGATGTTTACCGGGCACATGATGATTCCGCTGTTTGTCCTCAAATAAATTTCAAGGATGAAATTATTGGGAAATTAGATTGTCTACATGTTAACTTCTACGTTCCACGTTTAGCTACGTCACGCAATCTCTTACCAGTAATGATATGGATCCACGGAGGCGGCTACAGTAGCGGTAATGCTAACAGACAGTTTTACGGGCCCAAATTTATTGTACAACATAATGTACTTCTTGTCACATTCAATTACAGGCTAAATATATACGGATTCTTGAGTCTGAACACGACAGAAGTACCTGGAAATGCAGGCTTAAGAGACCAGCTAGCTGCGTTAAAATGGATCAAACAGAATATTGTCGCATTTGGAGGCGATCCAAATAACATAACATTGTTCGGCGAAAGTGCCGGAGCATCATCAGTGGAGTTCCACATGCTATCTGGACAATCAGACGGATTATTTCATAAAGTTATTATGCAAAGTGGAACTACATTATCAGATTGGGTTATGGCTGAACCTCAAAAAGATGCATTACAAATCGTAGCAAGCCATATGGGATTCCACACTAATGACGACAAAATTGCATTAGAGTTTCTAGCAGAACAGAATCCACATAATCTTGTAAAAGCAGTTGTAGATCTTAATATGTCATTTAATCCATGTATTGAACACCAGTTCGAAGAATTTGAACCTTTCGTAAGAGACTCGCCAAGTAGATTGCTAAAGTCGGAACTGCGCAAAAGTGTTCCAATTTTGTCGGGTTTCAACAATGTAGAAAGACTAGACACTTACCATTATTATGAACAATCGCAAGATTATTTTGAAACCGCAGGACTAACTTTCGAAGCAAAAGTGGGTGATTACTTAAATATCAGTGAAGAAGAAAGGATGTTAGCAGCGAAATATATGCAGGATTTTTATCTTGGCGATGGGAGGAGTATTAGAAGTTCTGTTAGCGAGATGATAGATTTTAATTCAGATTTTACGTTCATTTATCCATTACAGCATTCGACGACTTTACATTTTAACAAAGGAAGTAATCCTATTTATCAATACATGTTTTCATATTCCGGGCAAAGAAATTTAATGAAACGCATGTTGAATATTACATTGGAAGGAGCAAGCCACGGTGACGAATTAGGATATCTGTTCGAGCAAAACTTTTTGACATTTCCCGAAGACACTGCGGATGAACTTTTAATAGACCGCATTACAACAATGTGGACTAACTTTGCTAAATACACGTAAGTATAATTTATTTGGGTTAAGACGGTAGATTGAGATGTGGAGGTTGAGAACACGAAATAATACTATGTTTCTTATTTGTGACTTTTTTCGAGTCTGTGGACCTAGTCCTTTCCTTCAAGCGCAACCGATAAAATCTAACATCAAAATTACAAATTATTATTAAAATTAACTTGAATTTCTTAATAATTATATAATAATAATAATTATATTATAATAGGTGGGAGGCGGACTGATGGTAGTAATTTGCCCAGTCTGCCGGGGCGAGGAAGTATCCACCGTTCTTGCCAATAAACCCAGTAAAGGGTATCCACACGTTTCAGGATCAGGCTCGAATTGCCGTCATACACAGTCAAGCTGACATAGTGTTAGGGACTGATTTCAGTCATGAATCTCTGATTCTAATTGCTAACATTCATGGACCTCGCACGCCACTTACCATCAGGTGGGTGCAAGGTCACATGTCGTGCTAGTATAATAATAATAATATTTTTTGAGTCTGGTACGCTAGAGACATCGACGATCTTGCCACTTGTCTTAATAGTCTTATTGTTGTTTATACAACGACAGTGTAAATTATATTCTTATGCCGTATAAACTAATTTAGTTAACAAAGTTACATGTGACGGGTTAGGTTATGAATTACGTATGAAATTAATGACGTCTAACTACATAATAAACGCGATCACTGCTTACTTTACCTTAAGGTTCATCATCAGCCTGTGTCTCTCCACTGCTGGATATAGGCCTCCCCCAAGGCTCGCCACTTCACACGATCTCCTGTTCAACTGTTCTACGACAGACATGTCCAGCCCATTGCCTCTCCAACTTACTTATTTTGAAGGCTATATCGGTAACTTTGGTTCTCCGACGGATTTCCTCGTTTCTGACTTTATCCATCAGAGAAATACCAAGCATAGCTCTCTCCATAGCCCGCTGAGCGACCTTAAATTTGTGGACGAGACCCACTATCAGTGTCCACGTTTCTGCTCCGTACGATAGCACTGGAAGAACGCACTGGTTGAATACTCTCGTCCTTACCT
Source organism: Tinea semifulvella (assembly GCA_910589645.1). Lineage (NCBI taxonomy): Eukaryota > Metazoa > Arthropoda > Insecta > Lepidoptera > Tineidae > Tinea > Tinea semifulvella. The sequence continues at coordinate 5,450,202 of OU342608.1, read as the reverse complement.
TAAGGTTACAGGTTTACTTACATTAATCATACCTGTGCGTGTAATTTGTAGTTTGAGTGTGACTATGTAATTCTCTGAATTAAACTTTTAGTTATTTCTGTTTTAAAGATGAGATAAATGTTCATGGTAAGTCCTTGCCAATAGCAATTAAGGAATTTTGGGCATAACTAAGATACTACCTATGTAGATTGTACTGTGATCGGCTTAGACCTGCTATTATTATTTATTTTTTCTTTTATTTTTATTTTTTTATTATGTAGTTGTTGATCACCACGTGTCTGGCAGTGCCGAGTGTAGAGATCACTGTAATATGTTGCGCTTGTAAATTAGTTTTTTTTTTGTCAATAAATATATTTTTCTTTTTTAACTAGTGTCTATTTTTAACAAGAATCTATTTCTCTGACCTCACTGAAAGGTTCTAAATAAACTCGAACGACTTTTCAACTTTTGCATCTGCTATGTATTCAGCTTGCATAAGTATGATCATATTTTTCAATTTCGCAAAGAGTTAAAATGGCTCAATATCCAAAATCGCAGATCTGCACATTCATTTACCTTTCTTAAGGTAAGCTTTTTCGCTCCTCCTCTAATAATCAATTAGAAATCCCGAAACATTCATCCAGCACCTTTTAGATTCTTACACAGTATCAGCAGCTCGCCAGTGGAACCGTCTCCCTCTTCATATTCGTAAAGCACCATCATTATTATGTGTTTTAAAAATTAGCTTACTAAACACTTTTACAAAAAGCAAGACGAGTCTACATAACTTGACTAAGTCCGTATCATTGTAAGTTATCTATGTATTGTATGTATTATATATTTAATATCGTTATTTTTTTAGTTATACGTTTTGTACTTAATAAATCTCTTTATCTCAAATATTAGCGGGCATGCATCTTATAATCCCTGCTCACATCTCCCAAAGGTTAGCTGTTAGAAAATGATTTTAGACATTAAGCACGCCTATGTACTATAAAATGTATTATTTTCTGTGCAATAAAGAATTTGTAAATCTATCTGCCGCCGCAGTACCTATAGTTGTGGAACCGCTAAACAAATTTTAAACGTCTTAGCAATTAAAAAAGTTTAAATCATGTAACTTTGTCGTGAAGCTACGTATCTTGCACTGCATTACCCCAACAGATACAACTTCAGAAAATGTTCCAACGTTTTAACTTTTAAATTGAAATCGCTTTGACCACATCACGATCTTTGGATTCTACTTATTTCCCGTAATATAACATCCAATATTCATATATATATCGATCGGTTCTTGGCGCCGTATCAGACTGGAAAATACTCATGTATACCTTTGAACATCATTATAGGATCCCAGATAAACTAGCTGTATCAACCTATAGGCCAGACATCTTAATGTTTTCTCGGAACTTGAAAAGAGTTATCATTATTGAACTTACCGTTCCATGGGAATTAAATATTCCAAAAGTCCACAACATGTAGTCGAATAAATATTATGATCTCACAGAAGAAATGGTTATAAACGAGTTCAAGACTCAGCTTTGCGCAATGGAAGTTGGTGCGAGAGGAGTTCCAGAAAAATCTTTGCACCACTTATTGAAAGAATTGGGCCTAATCAGGTCTGCCGTCAATACATTTATGAAAAGAGCTTCCAAGACGGCATTAACATAATCATACAGTATTTGGTTGGGTAGGGAGAGGAGTGGAATGGTGGATGATGGGCGTATTATCACGCAATAAAATAAAAGAGGAAGCTTTTTAAACCAGCCTATTGTCGGTCGCAAGCCCGAGACACCATTCTTCTCATCTCTTACTCTTAAACGACAGGACCCGGCACCTGCACGGTGAATCATGCTTAGAAATTTGTCGTCTTTCTCTATATTAGATATCTTCTGTTAACTGATAAATCCATATATATATATCTGTACTATTTTTAATACTAGCACATGTGACCTTGCGCCCACCTGATGGTAAGTGTGGCGCGCGAGCTCCATGAATATTAGCAACTGAAATCAGACACACATGACTGACATCAGTCCCTAACACTGTGCCTGTTTGACTGGGCATGACAGCAATTCGAGCCTGATCCCGAAACGTGAGGATACACTTTACTAGGCTTATCGACACGAACGGTGGATACTTCCCCGCCCCGGCAGACTGGGCAAATTACCACAATCAGTCCGCCTACTACCTATTTGTTGTTCGCGTTAAAAGTATGTGACATTTACAATGATGTCAAATGCTAATTTTTACTTTCAAGGAAAACTAATATTGTATGCTTGCCATTTTTTTATTTATTTATTTATTTAAGGTACAACAAACAGATTACAACCATTGCACGATATATACACACTATTTGACAGCAGTTCTGGATTGCAATCCACAGCAGTGTACACTACAAGACAATACAATAATAATATAATTCAAATGTTCTTACATAACATAATCAATTTCAAATTTCTAACTTATATATAAACTTATTATAAAAGACAACTTAAATATACAATTCATAAAGACAGCACAATCTAACTAATAATAACCTACCTAACTAAATTAAAACAAATTACAACATCAAAAATTAAAATTATCCTAGATTAAACCATCCATGTACATATTTACATATTAATAAGAATAAATATTTGTATAAAGTTTGATAAATAATAATGGAGAAAAATAACAATTATTCAATTTATATTATAACAATATGATTTAAATAAAAACAAAGGACACAAGTTTAGATCGCCCAACGTTAATTGTGTTTTCTATACTATTATTGGTCACATTGATGCATGGTTTTTGGAGGATAGTTTGTCACCCTATGATCTGCGTTAAATTATTGATTTATACCCACTTATTTATAAAATGTAAACTTGAACTTTTTGACTTCGAATAAAGTTATTTTTTTATTATTATTATTATTAAAAAAAATTTTTTTTAAATAATTGTTAGATTAATAATAATAAATTAAATATTAATAAAAATCAATACTGCAATAAATAATAATAATAATAAATATAGTTAAAATAATATCCGTGGTAAAATTAGTGTCATACTATAACGCTTCTAGGTTTGTTATATTTAGCACTTGTTTCTTTGTTTCAACGTCAAGATTGTTTTTGGAAATGTCATTATACAGGCGACACATTCGCACGAGTGGGTTATAGTATGATGTGTTATTTCGGTAAGTGTTCAATACAAAAGTGTCGGTATGATGTCTTAGATTTCTTCTGGTGTTCAACTTAATAAGTGATAACAACCAATGGCAGGTGATATTTATATAAAAATAACGCCGCTTGAAATAAGACTTACTTAAGTTGTTCGTTTCTATCGATAGAATAACATATAAGTCTAGAGGAAGGACATACAAAGTCAACCCGTATATTATTTTTATTAATACCAGATCCTCATTTAAAAAACTGGTCTACTCACATTTTCTAAATAGCTCCAAACAAAATTTGTAAGTTGTATATACATATGTATGTTTATTATTGTGTATGTATTAGTATTTAGAATATATATATTTCTAAGTAGATTATACTCGTACATAAGTAAGTCATTAGGCGCGGTGGTGTCTCGGTTGTAAGAACGCGTTCCTTAAATCCTACAAAGGTCGGTTCAAATCCCCCCGGCATGTACCAATGAGAAATGTTCCCGTGCCTCGGAGAGCACGTTAAGCCGTCGGTCCCGGTTCCACTAATACTAACTTGTGAAATCTTTAATAAATTGTCATTATAAATTGACATCATATCCTCGCCAAGCCGTCTGGCCAGCGTGGCGAGTGTAGGCCAAATTCTCCAGAACCTGGGACGCTGTGTTCTAGGCGCTGTAATCATGAAATGATGAAAAGTATTTATGTATATCTAATTGTTGTGTCACTTATACTTTCATTGCACCTACAGTTGTCCCAAAGGTTTGGCTGTCAGAAAATGTCAACGGACTTTAAGTCTGCCTTTTGTACTTTGTGGGTTAAAGTTTTGAAATAAATAAATAATGTTGTCTAATTTCAGAGACCCAACACCAGTATTAAATGATCTCATCCCAGTGAAATGGGAGCCTAGTGATAAGGATTCACGACGGTTTTTGGTGATTGATAAGGAAATGCATATGTCATATCATCCTTATCACCAGCGGATGGCGTTCTGGCAAGTTTTCTTTCGACTCTACGAAGATAAAATGAAGTGGTAAATACTTTTAAGGAAACAAATATTACGGATTTTTTGTTAATGTATTTTTTTGTTCTGATCAAGACATTCGGCAATATAATTGCCAAGGAACATAAAACAAGAAGAAGCGTATCTCCATAGAAGAAAAATGTGCCAGTTTTAGCAGCGCTACTACGGGTTCCCACCGAACTAGCGTTGGCGGGAAATTTTAAAATTATTTATTTGTTTTTAATTTTTTACTTTTTGTCAATTAGAGCATCCTTAGTAATTGATCAATTTATTAATTTTACTACTATAAAAAAATAAGTACAAATTTGTCAAACAAAATTAAGTAGATCAATTATTAAGAATGGCGGAATTAGTATCGTAACTAAAATCTTGTAACTAAAATAAACACAATTAATATTATCAATTTATTTATTTCTTGGAGTTCTCTTTAATGACTTTTACATACCTATTATTCTTTAAATTCTTGAATTATTAAAATTAAAATACCTACACATAAACTCCATCAAAAACCAAATACATTTAACATTTGAAGCATTTATTGTGTTATATTCTTTGATTACACATATCACACACGATTCTCGATTTAAATATAATATAATAAAACAATTCGGCTTCGCTAGACTCCATTTTGTTTTGGGAATTTCAGGGTTACCAGGATATTTAAAAAAAAACTTTATTATAATAGGTATATTATTAATAATAATATATGTGGATTTCGGATAACAGATCCGTGAAGGTCGCCTACGTATCTTAAACTATATTTATTTTTTAGTTAGTTTTATTGAGGCATTGCATGTTATAGGTATTAGGATTTAATTAATCAAGTCATGTGGGGCTGTTATCTTCAGTCTTCTGCATTTAAATGTTCTATCCATAAGTTTTTAAAATAAATAAAATTGTTTTTGTTTATATACTTTTATTTTTCCGTCCACTGTAAATGCATTCCTGCAACTGGATTCCATTATTGGCGCTCAAGTAACAATTTTATTGCACCGCAAATAATGTGAAGCGATAATTAAGTTATTTCATGGATAGCTCTCTCTACACTCGTTATAATTATGAATTGAAATAAGCGACCCCCTTCATACAGTTTGCGATAATTTAATTCTCGGCAAACAATAATAATAATAACAATCGTCTTGTGACGTGTATTTAAATTAAACCATGGACTTTTTATTTGGGAAATTTACTGTTACATTGCACGTAACAAATTGAATTCGGTAAAAAGGAGAATCGGATTTCCAAATAGTTGCTTTGATCCTTAGACATATATTTAAAGGCCCCAATTCTCGCATTTTTAACATGCATGTCGACTAGACTTATTCGAATAAAACTGATAGTTTTCTATAGATTTCTATTTCACTCGAATATAAATAAACGTTTAAGTCGAAATCGCCAGAATTAGACCTTTGATACAGGCACCTGTTTATCTTATGACAAATTATTAACAATTCCACAAGTTAGTATCACCTCCGATTTTGTTTCATATATATAAATGTATATATAGCGTACTTTTATTCATTATTCATTACAGCCCCTAGAACACAGCGTCCTAGACCTCCACTGCTGGAGATGGGCCTTCCAGAACTGGAGAATTTGGCCTTCACTCGCCACGCTTGCCAGACGGCTTGGCGAGGATATGATGTCATTTTTTTTGTATGACAATTTATTAACGATTCCACAAGTTGGTATTAGTGGAACCGGGACCGACGGCTTAACGTGCTCTCCGAGGCACGGGAACAGTGGTGTTGTAAATCTATGACAAATGTACGCAAGAGAAAAGTGTATTTCTCATTGGTACATGCCGGGTGGGTTTGAACTGGCCTTTGTAGGATTTAAGGTACGTGTTCTTACAACCAAGCCACCAGCCTTAGCGTACTTACTTATTTGTATATGTATTAATAAGTAATATTGTTATGTATGTATTAATAATGTTAGGAATTATTAACTTAATTGATGATCGCACCTACCATCTATACTGTATAAATGTCCTAAAGGGTTTGACTGTCAGAGAATGCCTTTCGGTCTAGGTAGGTAGGTAGCTTTTAGTTAGTGAAGAGTGTGAAAGTGTTAAAAAGGTCGAAAATCATACAAATTATTAGATTAGCATAAGTTTTTGATAGAAGATCTAGTTTCCTGGAAATTGTAAAAAACTCCACCCCTAAAAGTTCAACCCATTTCACCTTCGTTTTTATTTATTTTATTTATTGCTTTTATAAAATGTCGTATCGTGTCAACATTCATTATTTTTTTCTGTCGGTTGCTCTAACTATTTTCATGATATTATTTTATTCATCATATTTCAATCACTTTAATCACTTAACAATAAGTAAATTGTTAATAAATATGCTTGGAGTTTGAGTCAGCGGGGTGATCTGGGAGGATGCCATAAAATATGGTAGAGCAGTTAATTTTCGTGCTCTCTCTTTCTAGCATATGACATATTATACTTAATCCTCGTGCTCGCTGTGTTTATCTTTGCGTAATGAGGATTTTGTCTATGGTTTGCACGAGCTTCTAAATACATGCAATACGCGCTACATGATCCTTTTAGCAGTTGTATTAAACACGAATGCTTCATGTTACTGTGTCTGTAGCTCACCAGTGGAACGAACTGTCCACGTCTTCAAACGCTTGGTTACTGCATCATTCTTAGACAAATAGGAATCAGCATAGAGCTGACAATAAATATTTGGCACACACTCGTATATGAAATGAAAATTAAATGAAATGAAATGAAATAATTTATTTGTCAGAAACATGGTAGGTACAGGGATGTAAATTATTATATGTAATTATATCACATGCTTCGCTATTTTTAGCATACAAATATATATTTAGTCACATGACTCTGTCGAGCTTAGTGTCTAGGTATTCTTTTGTCGAATAAAAACATTTATTAACCAGCATTTGTTTGACTCTTAATTTGAACAGTTTTAGTGGCAGCTCCCTTATAGTAACTGGAAGCTTATTAAATATCTTTGTAGCCATTGCATAACAATTTCGGCTATATTGAGTATTTTTATGAGCTGGAATAATTATTCTACTAATATAACGCGTTTTAAAATTGCAATTATCCCCAAGAGTTTTAAAAAGTTCCGGGTGGCTTTTTACAAATAAACAGCATTCAAGTATATAGATAGAAGGAACAGTCAGTAATTTTAGTTTTATAAATAAAGGACGACAGGAAGTCACAGGAGGTGTGTTACAAATAGCACGAATGCATTGTTTTTGTCCAATAAAGATTCTATTTATTTCCACTGCATTGCCGAATAATATGCCGTACCTTATATTTGACGCAACATATCCATGGTATGCCTGATAGGCGGTTTTTTCGTTAGCTACTTTAGTTAATTGCCACTATACTTGTATAATATATATGTATTTCTTAGTATGTAGTATATTGTTTGTTATTTTATTATTTTATATCAGCTTCATCACATACTCTCCCAAACGTTACATACATACATATCTTTACGCCAAATTCCTTGCTGGGTAGGCAGAGACAATTGAGCGCCACTTGTCACGATCACGACATACCTCTTTCGCTTCTTCGACATTCATCAACCTTCTCATACATGCCCGTTTGTTTCGATGGCTTTTTAATGCACCTTCAGCTATTGTTTTATTTATTTGATCGTCATAGGTCAGTCTTGGTCTGCCAGGGTTTCTTTTACCCACGACATTCGCATTATAGAAAGAAAGAAAGAAAGAAAAAAGTTTATTTGTCACAAAAAAAAAACACAAGCAGATTTATGTTAGATTAGATGTTAGAAAATGCCTTGTAAGCATATTTTTTTGCCTTTGTACATATTTTCGTTTAATAAATAATTAAATAATATTTATTATATTTCTTTTAATGTACCTATCTATATTTTGTACTATGTGTTTAAAATGTATGACAATATAATTTGCATGCATTGGCTTGTCCTTATTATACACATGTCTTTGCTTTGCTCACGTTAGTCGGACATCTCATTTCGTCCATGTGAGCAATACGCTAATGGACTCTGGCTTGCCCAAATAAATTGATTTTGTCCGTAGAAGTTTGGCTATTTGTTTAGTGGTTACCGCAATCAGTTAAATTAATGAACCGATAAAGCTTAAGCAACACTATTAATGAAATGAGAGAAGTGCGGTTTTATTATTTAGTTAGGTATTAATGTTTATTTGTACGTAATATTAACCCGCAAGAACTCGCGCCCTTAAAAGTTACGCGAGCACACACGCATATAGCATTTAGATCACACAGATTATTTTTTATTTTATTATTTATTCTGTTACAACCATTTTTGATAAATTTCGCTGTGGCATCTGCTATTTAAGGAGCACAGTTTTTAAATGGTTATTATACATATGTAAATCTTATACACACCCTCTCACACACACTCACACATATATCACGAACACATAGAGAGGACATACATCATTTATTGTTGTAACATTATAACACGGAAGAGCACCGATATCCCGCACTACAGAGCAACCTCGTGTAGGTATCACAAACACATCACCCTATGTTGTTCACCTATTGTACATCTTTATACTTTTTGTGACAATAAATGATTTTATTATTATTATACATTCCCACCGGAATTCGGTTAAGTCAACATTCGGTATTCAGTCCGAAATGTACTTTATACCTAAAAAGTTGTTCGGGTTTTTATATTATACATATTTATTACAATTATTGTAGATTATAATTTGAATAACAAATTATAGGAACTTTTTGTCTTTTTTAAAATAAACTAAGTAAAAAAAATAATAAATACCTATATAATCGTGCCGTAAGTCTTATTTCAAGCGGTGTTATTTTGTATAAATACACCATGGCAAGCTTACAATATTAGTTCTACTTGAAAGAAAAAAATGGTATTTGACATCATTGCAAATAGCAGATACTTTCAACGAAAACAACTAATACTCGTAGGTGGTAGGCGGACTGATAGTGGTAATTTGCCCAGTATCCACTATTCGTGGCGATAATCCCACTAAAGTGTATCCACACGTTTCGCGATCAGGCTCGAATGCCAGTCAAGCCGGTATAGTGTCAGTGGTGTCTGATTACAGTTGCTAACATTCATGGACCTCGCGTGCCACTTACCATCGGGTGGGCGTAAGGTCACATGTCGTGCTAGTTTAAAAATAAACTAGAATTTATAAATCTTACTTTACCTATTATGTATTTTATATACTTATATTATTTAAATTAATTAAATTATTATTTTTCGTATACACTAGCTTTGCACATATCACATTATAAAACAGCACGTTTGGTACATAAAAAAATAACACTGTTAATTCAGGTTATTTTTGAAAGAAAGTTGGTCCGTACTGGGTAATACGGGTCCAGCCATCGGTCAGGCAGTTCTGCTACTTTGTCTAGAAAATGAGCTAAAGCGAATTGCAAGGATCTGCTAGAACCAACAAGTGGACAAGAAAAAAGGACATACCACGGGAAAAAAGCCAGGTTTTCACTGCGGGCACGCTTTCTTCTCACACTTCACTTTCTCGGAACTGTTTTAGGCACGATTTAGAGTCCAACCCGGCTTGGGAGCTTTCACACTGAAATCGGATTTTCGAACCGCACGGGCCGAGCGTAGATTTTGTACTGGCGCAAACTTGGGCGCCTCTGGTGTTAGATCACGAAACTACTCGCGATCCATAGACGATTCTACCGGGCTTGGTGGTAGGAATTTTGGACTGAATGTGGATGGGATAAATTGGTGTAGGATCCTGTTGGATGGCTTAACAAAAGTATTACATAATAAAAAATACAATACAATATGAAAAAATAAATTCAAAAACTAATTTGTATCCCGCTCGCTGGTGCATCACCCGGGTTTTGATGTGGAGAGGACGAGAGATGTGTAAAACTCAATTACTGACTGACGAGACTTTACAAATACTAGTAACAATGCGAGATTTCAAATTTTTGTGAACAAAATGCTTGTAGCGTGTGTGCTCACGGGTTAAATCATGATTAAACAGACTTATATTTGTGAGCTGGTACATTAAAAGTCTAAAGTCCAAAAATAACTTTATTCAGGTAATCCTAATAAAATCATCTCATAACTATCATTATTTTAATGGAGTAGCTCCTTGGTCCATACATCCATAAAAGTTACTCGGCGGAAATAGTTATGTTTGTTATTTATCTAATGGATAGAATTCGAAACGTTGATATTCGTCAGAGAACGAAAGTTACTAGCAAACGGGTTTTAGAGTGGAGACCACGTACGGGAAGACGCAGAGTGGGACGGTCCCCCACCAGATGGACGGATGACCCGAAGAAGGTCGCTGGTGGCGGTTCGATGATGGTAGCAAAAGATCGCGCCTTGAGTGATGAGTGAGAATAACTCTAATGCGCAGTATGTGAAGTATGAGACATCGTCATGAGGTTCATAGTAACGGAACTACAACTTGGTAGCTCGGCTGTAAGACTAAAACATAACGTAAATAATCTTTTGCATCATAAAGCTACTGAGTCATCATTACTGCCCCTAGAACACAGAGTCCTAGTCACTGCCAGTATCCGTTTAGTAAGTAATGCACAATCAGACACTAAATATTATATAATGGGGTGTATCAGGCAAAGCTTTTTGTAGATGTCGCTAGCGGCAATGGTACCTTGTTTTACACCTATAAAGCATATTTTTTAAATGTTTTTGTAGTTTTTTTATATTTATAACAGAAAAATGTATTTAAAATTAACGTTACCTATCTTAAAAGACGAATTAAGAATGCGCACACCGTCTTTAAAAAGAAAAAAGGTTTTATTAATAGAACGGCAATTTTGAGATCACCATATCTTTGATTTCGCTTAGAAATCTTGATATGTACACTTAAAAGCTGCTCACTTCGGCATAAGATCCAGAAAATAATAAATTTCGAAATAAAAATACAAGTTTTCTATGCAACTGACAGTTATATTAGGTACCATCTATCATGCGCCAACTATCGTGATAAAAAGTTAGTAATACACCCCATTGTGAAAAAATATTTTGCCGGGTTAGTGCGAAAACCAACTATTTTTTTTAGTAAATTCACTTTTTACACCAGTCGTTTAAAAAACTTCTGCTTTTTTATTGATAAAATCAACTAAGCACTGTGATGCTTAGTTATGAAGATAGTGGGTCTTAAAAGCAATTAAACGAACTGATTTAGCCGAAAACTCAAATTATAAAGAAAATAAATGTGCCTAATAATTTTGTGCATATATGGCTAACATAGTTGGTTTTTGTTATAACACGGCGATTTGTCTGTAACGTACGTGTCTTGCTAACACGCCAATATTATTAAACTATAATTTACACCCATATCCTCCTTGCGTCGTGTCTACTCATTGATGAGGGTCGTGACGTCCCGATGAATTGCTGTGCGTCTTGATGATAGCACGCCACCCGTTCCTGTCTTCGGCGGAATACACAGCATCATGGACGCTAGTGTTGGTGGTGGAGCGGATTGACTTCGGCCTCTCGGTCTCTTTCCTTCCACCTTGCAGTAACAAAAAGTTTCTTCAGGTTATCCCCTCCTTTTCTGGCAATGTGTCCGAAGTATTGGAGTATCCGACAAAGACGGTCGATACGAGTATATCTAGTTAGTTTAAAATTGTTACACCCATATAATTAGTAATAAAATAATTTAGGTAACTTTCTCGATTGCGTTGCAGAGGCCGATGCATTATTTCAGTTTCTGCGGAACCATGTGTGCCGCTTGCCATAAGTTAGGCGCGCAATGACGCAGTCCTTATACATAAGTTTATGCATGCTAATGAATCAGTCATTTGTGTCGATTTATTTGTGTATTGTGTTAAACTATTAAAATGAATTATTAAATAATATAATATAAATAGAATAGTTCTACTCCTGCTAGTGGAAGACAAGGCAGCAAAGTGGTCCAAAGAGTAAGCAGCTTAGCAGATTCCAATGACCTGTTAATGTTTAATCTGACTGAGAAACGAATCTACATGAAAATCTCAACTAAGTATAGTCGATTTGCAAATAAAACAAATACCTACGGAAAACAACAATAAGTAAATGAGGTAGTTTCATAAAAGTCTAACAAAAAGTCTTGAAACTGAGAGAGATCTATTCTTATTACGTCGAGGACAATATTGTTCGCATTTTTTCTCCTGAGAGGGGGCGTCGCTTATCGTCTAAGAAAAAATAGGCAGTCGCCAGTTTGCCGGCAGCAATTCATATTCATAATGTCTGGAAAAATAATTAGTTTTCATTATTCACGAGACTTAACCGCGCGGGTCCGACAGATGAGAAACCAAATGAAAATGAATATTTTCTAAACCAAAGACATTTGTATATAGAACAAGTCAAATCAATAGGCCGGAAGTGCCTTAAAAATATTTAGGAAATGTTTTAAAATAAAAAATATTTTTGCCTTGCGTAAATTTAAGGTATTTAACAAATGAGTTCTGAATTTTGTTTGTGAAACTGCGTGGAGTAAACTACTTCCCATTTTTTTTTCTAATTATTAACAAATTTGTCTCTTTTTTTTTAACAGATAAATGGGTTCGTGGGTTTTTTTTATATTTTATTATTATTAATAACATGTGAAACATTGGAAATTAGAGATTAGACCAGATTACATTCTATGAACAGGTTAACACATTTACAGGTTACCTCGATTTTCGAACTACATAAATTAAACCAATGTATTTTTATGTTGAAATGTAAAAATAGCTTGACAAAATCTAGATCTTTTAAAAGCTGTTTTCCCTAACAAATATAGTTGGTACTGGCAAACGAGAATTAACGTAATATAGTTAATTTATGTCAATAAAGATGGATTTTTTTATTTAGAAGTATAAACAAAGCTTATTTGATTTCTCGATAACAAATATAAACAAAACTGTTGTGATGCTGATAATTTAGTGCTTGTAAGGCAACATTTTATATAGGTATAAAAAAATATCGCAATATCAATAAGCCCGTTTACATTTTGAAAAAAATCTGTCTTTATTGATCTATAAAAACTAAACTACGGCAATTCTGGCGAATTTACATTTAGGGCCAGCGATACCAAGTTGTGTCGCGTCACAACACATATTTTATTTTATTTTTATTTTTCATTTTGGAAAACCAACAGTTGACTATTGTATATAGATATTAAACAGTAAATTCCCTAAGAACTATTAAAGGTTTTCACATATAAGTAACGTACTTTGGAGCCAGCGCGTCTGTGTTAAAATTGTGTATTATGTCTATGTTGAAAAAAAACTATTGAATACGCGGTCTTATGCAACTCTTATCCAACCCCCATCAGCCACCTTTTTTAGGTTACCTGTCTATATGGCGGGGGATCGCCTAATACTGCATGTGTCCGGCTCATTGCCAATTGCTTGCAACGAAGAATCACCTAACATCGCTCTCATCATAGGTCGATCATTACTATCAGTACTTCGGGGCCAGTCTGTAATTATTAATTGCATATACGTCTATGTTCTAAACCGACCACAAGACGATGGGTGGTCTGAGAGGAAATGCTGATGTTTCCATTTTTATTACTGAATTACTTTGTATTATGGAAAACAACTTCCTCAATGCAAATGTCATTATTTGTTTATGCCTTATTTTGAGTAATTAGGGTTTTTATAGTAAATTTCGCTCAGTACATTGACCTTTACTTGAAGAATAAGAATAATATACGTTTATTCAAAAAAAAACAAAGCTCACTTGTTAGTTACAAAATCCTTACAACTAATGTTAGTATAGAAATAAAAGAAAAAAAAAAAAATACCGTGCAGTAAACACTCCGCCCCCCACCAATGTGACAGGATGCACCTCACTCCCGCCAGACCTGCAGCCGCACGAAGCAGCCAATGCACGGCCAACCATATCTTTCAGATATCATCTTCAGGATACTGTTAGTGGTTGTCCTCACTCTGTTAAGCAATGATGCAGTGGTTTTGCGTCTTATAGCAAAGAAGTCATCTGTATGGTATAATGTAAGAGATATTTTTTTACGTTTTGCGTATGTGTTCCTTTGTTTTGGCACCTTATAGTAGTAACTTCTTCAATAATTATACAATTATTAATCAATACTAATTAATTGGGGCCAAAGCGTCTGACGGAAAGGTCTGAAGTCAGGAAGGCTGCCAATTATTTCTGCTAACGTATGATATATTATTATTTTATTATTTTCTTATAACCCTCACTATACAAAGGGGAAATATTGCCAGTCTCCTTGGGACTATCTCGGATGGGACGTCTCTAGAGGACATTTTTTATTTATAGTTTAGTTTATATTTAATTTTAGTTTGTTTATTTAAATAGCTTTAATTATTTTTTTAATAATGAATCTATTCGAAATAATATTTACAAAAAATAAAATAATAATTACAAATTACCTAAATAAAACTATAAACTAAACCTAACAAAAAAAAACTATAAATAAAAAATGTCCTCAAGAGACGACCCATCAGATATAGTCTCAAGAAGAGCAGAAACATTTTCCCTCTGTATAGCGAGGCTAATACGTTTGCAGAAATAATTGCCAGCGTTTCTGTCTCCAGATCCGCCTGATCCGCGCGGATTCATATTTAGCCAACTTACTATATCGTTTATAATCGATTCCTGGTCGGGACAGAAAAATATTGATTTATGTAAATATATTTAATTTATTTGTGATATTTCTTGAGTTTGGTACGCTGAAGACATCGACCACTTCTTGTCACGATGGGCCTATAGAAAAGTTGTCTAAATGTTTCTTTAAATATCGCGGATTCTGACCACCCCGTATGAATTACGGTCGTGATGATACATTACAAACAGCTAGGTCGCTATAAAGTTTAAGGATTCTTTGCATTTAACCACAGTTTCCTTATAGGCGGGTTGAGGAAACCACGTAGGTGCTGGCTGATAGCATAGTGCACGTATTGTAAATGTTATCATTATTTTAAAAACAAATGTGTTAAAAATTACAAGGTAAGCTACCATTTTGTTTGTCTATAAAGTGGGTGGTCAGAAACCACGCTTATAACTAAGCGGATTCATATTTAGCCAACTTTACTATAGGCCAATCATAACAAGTGGCAACCTCGTCGATGTCTGCAGCGTACTAAACTCGAGAAATATCACAAATAAATTAAATATTAATTAAATTTTATACAATTTATTCGAAGTTAATTATAGTACATTAAATATAAATTAAAAGCTACCTAAATAATAAAATAAAAAATAATCTAAACTATAAATAAAAAATGTCCTCTAGAGACGTCCCATCCGAGATAGTCCCAAGGAGACTGGCAACATTTCCCCTCTGTATAGCGAGGCTAATACGTTAATATTAATTAAATGTATTTATTTACATTAATAAATATTTTTGTGTCCCGACCAGGAATCGGACCCGGTACCTCCGAGTCTAAATCCACGGACTTAACCGCTAGACCACGGAGGCAGTAAAGTAAACATAAACAATAATGTGTCGTCGCAACTTTTTAAATCATAACGTTTGTTTTTACTAGCTGTTTGACCTGGCTTTGCTTGTTGTCATGCTAGGCGTAACATTCAAATGAAATATATAGAATAAAACAACAAGAAATTAACTACAATATTAAGATCGTTCAACTCTTGTGCTTCCCTCTCGCACGATACACCATTTTTAGAAGAAGAAGACAAATTTCTAAGCATTCCATGGATTCACCGTGCGGGTGCCGGGTCCATAGTGTGTGGGTAAGAGATGAGAAGAATAGTGTATCCGGCTTGGACCGACAATAGGGTTGTTTAAGAAAAGGAGGCCTCCTTTTTTTTATTGCGCTATAATCCCATCCCATCCACCATTCTACTTCTCTCCCTAATATGATTGAAGCCTGATTTACGGAAATTTTAGACATACGAGTATATATTTTATTAGGGATATGGGACGTCTCATAAGGACATTTTTTATTTATATATATATATATATATATACCGCCTCCGTGGTCTAGTGGTAACAAACGTTGCCGTGAACTCGGGAGGTCGTGGGTTCGATTCCCACCGGGGGCAAGTTGTTCATTGTATAATTTGTCTCGGTCTGGGTGTTTATATGTATAATATGTATATATTTACAAAAAAAAAAGTATAATATGTAGTTTATCAACCATCTAGTTTCCGTAACACAAGCCTAGCTTACCACGGAAATTAGATGGCGCTGTGTGACCTGTCTGGAAATATTTATTTATTTTATTTATTTATTTATATATATTATAGTAGTTTAGCCGTAAAAGTGAAACAAACATCCATAAACTCAGACAAAACCTCTTTCACATTTATAACATTAGTATGGTTAATATTATGTAATTCCTAAAGGTATTGCTGAATAAATATTTAAATTACCTTTCACAGTTAGTTAAATTTAATTAATTTAACTGATAACATGTCTGTTGCTTCCGCTATTAAAATAGGTATACTTCTAATCAATTGCTAACTCACACAGTTTCCGAAAGAGTTAATAAATTATATAATATAATAATAATAAATGCGTTTATTGAGGAATAAGGTACACTGGTATGAAAGTATAAAATTGGGATACAATATGTCTAAGGGTCGACTCCCCAACCGTCAAGCAGTGGCGCTCTACACAATTAATAACTGAGAGAATAATGATTATGTTCTCCATTCGGGCTAGCTGTGCTACTCCACCCCACGATTGGAAGGTCAACCCCAAGAAGAATTTGGGTAGGGCGGTATTTATATAGGGCGACTTTATATGGTCTTCTCATTCTCATCTCAATTCTCATTCAGCCCCTAGAAAACTGCGTCCTAGACCTCCACTGCTGGAAGTGGGCCTTCCAGAACTGGAGAATTTTGGAATTCGCCTACACTGGCCACACTATTTTTTTATGACAATTTATTAACGATTTCACAAATTGGCATTAGTGGAACCAGGACCGATGGCTTAACATGCTCTCGGAGGCACGGGAACGGTGGTGTTGTAAATCTATGACAAATTTACGTAAGAAAAGTGTATTTCTCATGCCGGGTGGGTTTGAACCGACCTTTGTAGGATTAAGGGTACGCGTTGAACCAATATTTTATTCTATTGATAGAAACAAACAACTTTTTCTGAGAAACCACATATCGGACAATGACAAAAAAATGCCGTCTTCAAACAAACTGATAATTTTAAAATAGCCAATTTATATGGAAAAGTCAAAAACTATGCATAAAATAGTTTGCAAAAGGGCATATAAAATATCTAGTTCTATTATACTGCGTGAAATTTATTAAAGAGCAAATATTTTTATATTATAATCTAAAATAAAAATAAAAAACTACATATTTTTTATTGTAATTATTCAGAAATAAATTGTTAAGTTACGGTGCTAAAAAGTTTTCCTAAAAATATCGCCACTCATACACACCCTAATCAAGTAGGTAGCGAGACGTCGACGATCACAAGAATGTTAATTTACCTAATTATTTATCTCTCTATTTCGTCTCTCGGCTGTGGGCGAGATCAATTAATAATAACACTCCCCAGCCTTTAGGTATCGGTGGATATCGCGATTTTCAGACGCGGCCTCATTTACCATACAGTAGTGTTTTGTTTTTCGGATAATAATTTTCATCTTTAAAAAAAGTGACCATTTTTTTATTTCAAATAGATGTTCTACTGATGACACCTGAAGCCTGAAAAAAATATTTGCACTTTCGACATTTACACGCGGTATATAATGCATTTTTTAAATACAAATTTATCCACAAAAAAGGCGCTTTACCGAATCGTTTATGAAGCGTTTGTGTGTGTTTTTTTCAATAACCTATTGTAAGTAGAAAATTATAAGCATCGTGCTGGCTACCGTCCAGATATAAAGTCGCTATCAATAACCTTATATAATGGTCTTATGGATATATCAATATCATTGACCTAATATATAGTGACCGGTTAAATATATTTTTTTAATGATATTTGAGACTCCCAAAGAGCCTTTAAAGATAAACAGCTAAAACAACTTACCTACAAATTATAAGACAATTTTATGTGTTTTTATTAAAGACAAAACGATTTTTTTTATTACTTGAAATAAGTATTTAAAAGAACAGTTGTAAGAATGCTTTCTTTAAAATCCTACAAAGGTCGGTTCAAACCCCCCCGACATGTACCAATAAGTAATACACTTTTCTTACGTACATTTATTATAGATTTACAACACCTCTGTTCCCGTTTTTGTTTTTAAAAATTGACATCACATCCTCGCCAACCCGTCTGGTCAACATGGCGAGTGTAGGTCAAATTCTCCAGATATATGTTCTGGAAGGCCCATCTCCAGCAGTAGAGGTCTAGGACTCTGTATTCTAGGGGCTGTAATGATTTAATAAAAAAGTATTTATTAGTTACGGCCTAAAAATAATAATTTCTTTTTTTTTAATTAGCACTTTCCTTTAAAGTGACTTTCTACTATTTAATCCTTATAAGCTGTCTTAGTCACTATCATCTGATACAATAATAAAAAATCCTTTTTTATTTTAAATTAATTATGATGATCTTTATTAAAATCGGCCTTGAGAGCATTTTTTGCTATTCTATGTAGTTTCAGATTTGGCCTTTAAACCTTTAAAACTTTATTCTGTATAATAAATTTTTATACTAAAATAAGGGCTGGTAACTGAATCCTTAATTAGTGGTATTTGTTCACTTAAATGCACAAATTCTGTACAGAAACGCGGATATTTAAGTGAGCGAATGTCACTAAGAAAGGATGCTGCTTTTTTATACTAGTACGACACGTGACCTTGCCCCAACCTAATGATAAATGACGCGCAAGGTCCATAAATGTTAGTAACTGGAATCAGATACTCATGACTGACAGTCCCTAATACTATGCCGGTTTAGTCAAGGCCATGACGGCAATTTAAGCCTGATTCCGAAACCTGTGGATACACTTCTACTGGCTTTATCGGCACGAACGGTGAACTTACCCGCCCCGGCAGACTGGGAAAATTACCACTATCAGTCTGCCCACCACCTGTTATTTTACCGGCCCTAAGAGATAAAATGTCTGGTCTTTAATTTTAAGTGAATAACTGAAACATCTCTTATCAGTGTAACAGACACACCTATCACAAAAATAGAATTTATCGAAAAATCTTTACTGTTTTAGAGAACTTGTGAGAATAACTGCGAAAAATGAAGTCTGTAATAATTCTTTTGGTATATTACTGTACATTAAGATGCTCTGAGTCCATTGATTTGAGAGTGGACCCATTAGTTATAACGTCACGAGGATTAATCAGAGGTTTGAGGGCGAACGATGGGGACTACTCTATGTTTCTTGGAATACCATTCGCAAATGTCGACGCTGAAAATCCTTTTGGAGTGAGTATTTAATTTTTAACTTTTATCTTATTACGAGTGTAAATAAATTAAGAATAAATAATACATAAACGTCTCCAAGCTAATTTATTTGTACTTCCATTATTAACAATTTATCTATGAAGAAAATTACTTATATGCAAAACAATGGCATGAAATAGTACTATTGTGAAACGTCACATAGAACGCTTGCAGTCGTGCTGATGCATTACAAGAAATATTACACACTGTATTTTCCCCGACGCAATTTATTGTGTGGGAAGTTTGCATATGGGTTTTCCTGGAGGTAGAGCGGAGGTAAAACCCGATATATCTTCCTATTATAAATTCCTCTTATGAATTCCAAATGTTAAGAAATAATAATATTCAGATTCTCGTACCCCAAATTGTTCCTAGTGATTTTTATACAAACCTTTCCATCTTTAATATAAATATTGTATTCTGTGGGTTTGTAAAGTATCATCACGACCGTTTCCCTTTCTGGGTGGTCAGAAACAACGCTTATAAATAAGCGGATTCACGTTTATCCAACTTCACTATAGGTCAATAATGACAAGTAGCAAGCTCGTCGATGTCTCCAGCGTACCAAACTCGAGAAATATCACAAGTATGTAAATTAAATATTAATGAAATGTATATAAATACATTAATAAATATTTTTGTGTCCTGACCAGGAATTGAACCCGGTACCTCCCAGTCTAAATCCACGGACTTAACCGCTAGACCACGTGTGACTGAATCAGTTTTTTTTTTAAATCATATATATGAAAAGTGTCTTGTATAACGTTAATCAATCTCTTTATATTCATCTCTTTCCCTACCTAACCAAATGTATGACTTGCCTCAAATAACGTTAATAAATATTTCTTGATGTGATTGTCTAATGTTTATTTTTAGCCATCAACACCGTTCCCGCCTTTCGAGTCTACATTCAACGCTTACGACGACTCCGCTAAATGTCCCCAAGAATTTAATAACACCGCCGTGGGTTCTCTCGACTGTTTACAATTAAACGTTTACGTACCTAATATTGCAAATTCACAAGAAACACTACCAGTTCTTGTATGGATTTACGGAGGTTCATTTGCATACGGCTTTGCTGGAAGATATTATTATGGTCCCAAACATATTGTCAAACATAATGTTATTTTAGTGACAATAAACTACAGAGTCGGTCCCTACGGATTTATGTGCCTAAATACACCAACCGTACCTGGAAACCAGGGTCTCAAAGATCAACTGCTTGGTCTCAAATGGGTTAAAGATAACATTAACACATTCGGTGGAGACTCTAATAAAATAACTCTGGCAGGAGAAAGCGCTGGAGCCGCTTCAGTAGATTTTCACCTACTTTCGCCACATGATAAACTTTACAATAAAGTAATCATGCAAAGTGGCACATCATTAAGTCCCGTAGTCTTCAATGATATAAGTTTAGAAGCACCTATTAAATTGGCAAAACATTTGGGTCTAGAAACTGATGACGTTGATGAAGCATTGTCTTATCTCGCTAGCATGGATCCACATTTAGTAATTGCTGCTTCATCTGCATTGAAACTTGAATTCTATCCATGCGTAGAACAAAAGTTTGCTGATATAGACATATTCATTGAAGACTACCCTATGAATCTAAGAGCTCCAAACAAAATCGCTAACACTCCTATATTGCTAGGATTTAATAGCAACGAAATGCTTTTCCTATACGGAGATAAAAAGGAAGAGTATTTCGAAACCTTAGGTGATGTGTTTAGGGACAGATTGAAACTGTACTTCGACTTCGATAATGATGAAGAATGCTTGAATGAAGCCGCAAGGATTGTGCGAAACTTTTACATAGGTGATGAAGAAATAAGTATTGATGTCAAACAGGATCTGATTGACTTTGATTCAGATCTGTCATTTATTCGTCCAACAGTAACCAGTATTAAGAACTACATGTCACAGCAGTCTGGAGATATCTTCTTATATATGTTTTCCTATAGTGGAAAGCTTAATTTTATTAAGAATGAATTCAATATTACTGCTGAGGGTGCAGCACATGCAGATGAACTTGGCTATTTGTTCGAACAATCTTACAATAATAACATACAGGTGCCACCTGAAGATGAATTAATAATAGACAGAATGACAACTTTATGGACAAATTTCGCTAAAAACAGGTAAATTTCTTAATATTGTTAACTCACATCCCAATATAGCACACAGGTATCTTCTAAGTAAAAGGATAGTAGTCTGTTACTATGGAATATTCCTGATTGAAGGATAACACAGATTACCTTAGGAATTTCCTGACAATGTTTCCTTTTAACGTCCAGTTCCTATAAAGAAAAGTAATATTACCAAATCTATTTTTATTTAAAAACTTTATTGTTAAATAAACAAACAAATGGCGGATTTAATGCATATAGGCACTCTCTTCCAATCAACCTTTGGGACATTGAAACATACAAGGTAAGGTTATGATAAATAAACAACAAATTTTAATATCAAGGAAAAAATATACTTATAATTTAAAATTACATATATAAGTGTGTATATACAATACATATACAACGTACATATAGATACATATATTATTATATTATATAAACTACATATACAACATACATACATATAAGTACTACACTACAATACAACATCTTTGGACGATACAGACAAAGACTTTATTGGGATTTTAAAGTAGCTTTTTGAAGATGGCCCTGGGTTTATGGTTATGATGCTTTGGGTTTGCGGATATTAAGGGGCGAGTTGTTCCAAAGTAATACAGCTACTACAGAAAGAGAATCATAAAAAGATTTTGTGTGGTGTGAAGGAATAGCAAGGATAGAGTTATAAGCAGAACGAAGAATTCTCTCATGAAAGGAGATAAGGAAGGACAATTGATCTTTTAAATATGTAGGTGAAGAGGGTTCATAGAGGACAGAGTAAAGTAGGCAGAGAATTCTTAAATTACGGCGAGATCGTATAGGTAACCACTTAATTCTTGCACGGAACTCAGAAACGTGGTCGTACTTACGCAATCCAAAAATAAATCGAATGCAAGATTTAAGCAACCGATCCAACTTGTTAAGAAGGTCCTCAGTGAGATCCACACAGCACACATCCCGTAATCAAGAAGAGGAAGAAGAAGAGGCATTAGTACTTTTCTTTCCGAATCCTTTTGTTCTTGATGATGCTCATGATGCAGTGCATACTTCTATATATTCTTGCATGTTGCCGAAAACTACGAGATCCTAAGTATGTGTGTTGGATGGTGATAATAATAATTTTAGGTAGTAAAGGCATTTGGTAAACACATCTAAGTTACTTGACTTTTAAAAATTATGTGTAGTTTTTTACTGGCCAGCCAGGATTAGTGGCTTCTGTATTTTTAGTCAGATTTTTTTTGCCTATTTCATACCAGATTAATAATAATAATTATCTTATGTAAAGATAAGAGATTTAATATCAAATCCTATCAAAATAACAGTTGCTTGTTTTATTTCATTATCTCGAAGTCATGATATGCATGTAACTAAATCTCTTGACACTTGTTTTAAGCCGGATTTGTATCAGACGTGTAATGTTGTGACGCGTCAGAATAGTATCCTTTATTTACTGGCTCGTGCAACTAAGTAGATTATTTTAATAAAAAAATAAATAAGAATCACGTACCACATTATCACAGGCTGGGGACTGTGATCTAGGGAACACGTTCGTGTGGTACATGGGGTTCGAAGAATTATTGTTACAACCGAGCCACCATCGCTCACGTACATTTTTTTTTTTCACAAGACTTAAATATATATTTTGCATTAATTATTTGGCTAATAAAAAGTTCAAAAGTCCTGATTTCATGGGTATGTTGATTGATCAACGTGTTGACTAACTTGTAGTAAAAGTACAACATATAACATTCTGACGCAATTCATAAAATAAATGTATATCTGGCTGTACTATTTTCTCAGTAGTTAAAGTTATCAATCTTTACATGCCACTCGTGTTACTATGTTGAAAATAAAATCAACTACAGCTAGATTAGGATTGTATGCAACTAAAAGAAGATCCAATGCATTTTTTAAAGTAACATCTATTTTTGATTTACTGTTACGAATATTCTATACGATTCTAAGCTGTTAAAGTACACGTATATTGATAATGCTTAATATCTATTGTTATGTAATATATCATATGTTTTTTATATTACTTATTTGATATCAGATTTTTTGAAACTTCTTTTAATATTTTTTCATAGTTTGTTTTTATTGTCAATATATTTTTTCATTGCAATCTGTCGAACAGCGAGTTCGTTGATTTAATGATGACTGTGCTTGAATTCGGTCATTATTTCAGAAACTAAGAATCAGTCTTTTTAACATCTTACTATCTAATTTACAAATTAAAATGAATTTATGTTCCATTATCACATCTCCAAGAATACTGAGTACTACACCACCACTACTGGATATGGGCCCTTTAGACCATATTTTCAGAGTATTTGACCTACACAGGCCAAACTTGTTTGTGAGGGTCTGATATTAACGATTCCTCAAGTTGATATTAGTCCGATCCAGTTGCCGCTGTCTCTATCTCCCAGTTAACCATCGATGGCTCAACTGCTGGCTCCTACCCCTCAGGTAGGGTGTGCTGCCATTGAGTAGTTGTGGCATGATACCTTAATGTTGCCTTTATTTGTAGGCGCTATTCGGTCCTATAATAAGTCAGGCATGTGGTTCGATTCCACATCATTAGATGATTTTTCGATTCCGTCTATAAACAAAAAAAAAATTGGATTGTTGAAAAAGGATCGAGCGACGGTTAACGTGGTCTCCGAGGCACGAGAATGCTGATGTAGCTAATTAACATTTCAAATTTTTACACAGCCCTTAGAGAGTCTTCGACCTTAACTGTTGAAGATGGGCATTCCAGAATTTGTTTTAAAGAGGGTTGGCGAGGTACTGATGTATTTTTTATGACAATATTTACGATTCTATAAGATGGCATTATTGGAATCGGGACAGACGGTTTAACGTGCTCTCCGAGGCACGGGAATGGTTGTGTTGTAAATCTTCGATTATGACAAATGTACGTTCGAACCACCTTTTTAGGATGTTAATAAAAGCCTTCTTACAACCGAGCCACCAACCACCCTTACTCTAATTAACATTTATTTTCATTAAATTCCAGCCACCCAACACCAGAAGTCACGGATCTTTTACCAGTAAAATGGCTCCCAGTAACACAGCAATCACTAAATTATCTGAACATACATTCAGAGATGAGACTTCAGAAGCGACCTTTCAAGCAACGCATCGCATTTTGGGAAGTTTTCTACTCAAAATACGAGCGATTTCAAAGAGGATGGGAAGAATAATAATAATAATTTAAGATCAATAAAGACGATGAAATATTTCTTATTAATATTATGTGTATGTCTTGTACTGGTAGTTATGTTTATATGTAGCTCTTGTATGTGCTGAATAAAAATTGGTTCTTGATTTTATGTATTTATTCCTCTGATATCGTAAGTAATATTGCGTAGGAACGGCAGCGGCGAAAGCGAAATAATGTATTAACAAATATTACTTCATTTCACATTTTTGCAGTACATTTCTTTTCTTTTATTATAAACTAGCTGACTCGGCGAATTTGGACAGTCAATAAATATCATTATTAATAATAATACTACTCACACTCACTGGGAGAGGTTGATTAACCGTTGAGCGGTAAATGGTTTGACTTGTCTTTATTTCTGTATTCGACGACAGTCAAGCGCAGAGTCGCAAGAGCAACGACTGAGTAACTATGTATATAATAAAAGCGCTAGGGAGTTTTAGGCTCCCGCTAGGTACCCTCGGTGGGTATGCCCCACAAATCAGCCCTGATGCGCGCCACCTATCGGATAACAGTTGTTCGATATTTCGTTCATTGAATCGTTTGATTTGAATATTTTGATTGATTTGCGGTAACGCCTTTGTGCGCCGGCGCACTTCGCGTCGATGACGTACCTGCGTCTCGACGCCCTCTTGTAGTAACTAGCGGACTATGCTTGGTGCACTTCCTGTTAATGAAGTTTCCGCCGAAAACAACGCTCTCTGTCGGGAGAGTCGAAGCGCGGTCGCCGGTCGAAGCATATCGTTGCTCCCCAAATTAATTCGTAATTATTCGCTGTGATTGTGCCGTGAACCTGTAGTAATTTCGGCTGTGATCCTCATCATCACCATCCATTTTGCGACCCGTCTGCTATCAAAACCACCAAGGAATTCGGTCACCAGTTCGAGACCCGGAATAAAGGTTAGTTGCTGCTAATTTCATTTCTTTCGCTCAATTTCGGAGTATTTTCACCAGCGACTAGTCGTTTCCCGTTCAACAGTAGTACTATGTCAGAAATCTTTGCCGATGTTCACACAACATATTCCCAAAGTTTCATCCCGATCGGTCAAATAGTTTTGAAATGCATAGGAAACATACATACACACAGACATTCATTTATATATATATAGATAAATTTATTAAAAAAATATATAAAGCCTATACAATATAGAGTCTTAGGCCTCCACTGTTGAAAGGCCACGCTGCCCAGAAGGGTTAACCAAATATATTTTTTTTAATCTCAATTTATTTACGATTCTATAAGTATATGTATAGAAGGAACGAAAGCGGGAACAGTGGTGTTGTAAATCTATGACAAATGTACGTAAGAAAAGTGTATTTCTCATGCCAGCTGGGTTTGAACCGACCTTTGTAGGATTTAAGGAACGCGTTCTTACAACCTAGCCACCACCGCGCCCTTTTTACACGCATTTTTTACTTACCTATATCTTATTTTTTATAAGGTTTAGTTTGTATTTAGTTTTTACACTGTAAGTAGTATGTAACCTGTCTGGAAAAAAAAAAATCGAGGAACTAAAGGTATTTATAAAGTAGGCATAGTGAAATCCTATAATATTCATGGCGACATTTATTTGAAAAAAAAAAAAAGGGTGTATCATTGCTAAATCTCTATCTATATTGTGATGAAAATTTAGTTTATCGAACTTTGGGAGAGTAACGTATTGCTCGTAGGTCCAAGAAGAGATACCAAATTAACGGGTTCTAATGTAGTTTAGATTTGTTAGAAAACTTGCACTGCTGTCAAATGACAAAACTGTTTAAACGTTTGTGCATTTCAAACCACGCGGTGCCATTTCAATTTCATCATCGTTTATGTGCTCGGCTAAGCTGGCGCATTTCAAACGATAAAAAAAGTAAAAAAACTTTATTTATTTATTAGGGAATAATAATAATAATAATATTTTTATTGCATAAGTACAACAGTTTGATAATGATATACTTTGTTAATACAGTACTTAAGGCTATTTCTTAGTTGTACAAAGGGTGTATTAAAGTAGTCTTTCTAACTCCACACCAATAGAACTAAACTTTAGCAACTGAGTGTCATTTCTAAGTTATCACAAATAGAAATAGATTAACAGTGTATACAAAAAAAGTCATCCTTAAAGTATTATCACGCCGATTCCCTTTTGGTGTGGTCAGAAACGACGGTTATAAACAAGCGGATTCACATTTAGCCAACTTTACTACAGGGCAATCATGACAAGTGGCAAGCTCGTCGATGTCTCCAGCGTACCAAACTCGAGAAATATCACATACAAATAAATATTAATTTATTATTTTATTTGTAGTGTAGTTTATTTATAATTTTGTGTTTAATTTTATACATATCTTCACGCCAGATCCCTTACGGGGTAGGCAGAGACAATTGAGCTCCACTTGACACGATCACGACATACCTCTTTCGCTTCATCGACATTCATCAACCTTCAGCTAGAGTTTTATTTATTTGATCGTGATACGTGTGTCTCGGTCTGCCAGGGCCTCTTTTACCCACAACTTTCGCATTATATACCTGGTTCGTCAATCTTTCTTCGCTTATCCTTTCAACATGCCCGAACCATCGTAGCATGCTTTTTCTTATTTTTGTGCCTATGCTTTCTTTTATACCTACCATTTTTCGTATTTCGACGTTACGTATGTGGTCCGCCAAAGTGACGCCGCATAACCGACGCAGCGACCTCATTTCTACTGCATTAACCCTACTCTCATGCATATTCTGACATATCCACGTCTCGCTTCCATACATAAGTGTTGGTACCAACATGGAATTGTGTATGGCGAGCCGAGCTTTGTCACTTACATTTCGACTGGCGATCAGTGACCCCATGGCACCGTTAACACTATTTCCCGCGTTCACTCTTCTTTCAACATCCCTATCATACTTCCCATCTGCAGTGAAAACACTGCCCAGATATATAATTTCATTTACTTGTTCTAGAGTTTCATCATCAATCTTTATCGTCACGGTTGTCATCCTTCTCCTTTCAAACACTAGTACCTTGGTTTTTCTCGCATTCAAACGGAGTCCTTTTTCTGCACATCCCTCTTTCATTTCCGTGACTAGTGATTGCAGTTGTTTTATATTATATAAAATTTGTATTTGTTGAGTAAAGTGATTGTGTCAATTGTCTCTGCCTACCCCGTAAGGGATCTGGTGTGAAGATATGTATGTATGTACAATCTTTTAAATGCTGTCTCCTGAATTGCGCAAAATTTTATCACCCGCGTTTATAAAGTTTTTGATTTTTCATGCGTGATAAATTATTTCGTTAACTTGTAATAACAACTATATAACGGATATTCACAGGACTAATAAAATAAACATTTAACAAAATCAACAAATTCAAAGTAGTAAAGTTGGCTAAATGTGAATCCGCTTGTTTATACGCGTGGTTTCTCACCACCCCGAAAGGGAAACAAACGGTCGTGATTATACTTACTTTATCAATAAATGCCATATTACGTGGGCAGAATTGACCCAATATCGATGGTTCGAAAATGGTTTGGTTTGCTGAGTTTTGCCATGTGTGATCGGAACATGTCTTTAGAAGGCAGTATTTCTTAGTTATGTCCAACACCCAGCAGTGTGTTCGAGTAAACATTATAAGTTATGTAGTATACGAAGCATTTCTTACTAGTCTGCCTATTCTGTTACTTAAGCGCAAACGTTATATAGTGGAATCCATTAACTATTAATCAAATTAGTTTATTTCCATTGGTTCTCTTAAAACAACTTGGATACAGTCAGAACTAATAAAATCAATACAATTAATAAAACATATGTACTAATCAAAGTGGTAATAATGGTTTGACCGTAAACAGGCAATAATCCATATTTATATATGTTATGCACAACATTATTGCTACAAGCAAGTAAAACTAACTAACTTAGAAACTACTTAAATAAGATCGTGGCTGTAAAGAGGCCGTGTCAATTTACATTCTAAATACTTAATAATTATGATGTACATAAAATATGTTAGATAATTTATAAATTTATAAAAATAAATAAAAAATAATAATAATAAAAAAAGGACGTGTCATCTTATAATCTAAATAATAATAATGATATGTCAATTAAACATAAATTCATAGCTATAAATAATATATATATATATATATATATATATATATATATATATATATATATATATATATATATATATATATATATATATATAACGCTATTAAAGTTGATATTTGCGCGGCCGTTGTCGAAGACGAATGCTTATAAGAATTGAGTAATATTTTGTAATTATAACGCAATATCTGACGTAAATAAAGAAATCCACTAATAATGTTTGCGTCTTCGTAATAGAATAGGGCTATAAGAAATGTTATTAGGGGAAAGTCGGTTCAGCTCAGGATGGAGGTTAATTCAACATTTTTTTTATAAACTATACGTGTTGCGTAGTTAAGTTAAGGCGGTATAATAAAATATGCAAATTTAAAATAATATTTATATTAATATGTTAATATCATCGATGTATATAGATAAGCCTATTCAATACAAAACGCACTCTTAAAAACGTGCCGCTTGCTTTGTGTACCTACCAACTTTGGGGGGCAATTCTCAAGCAAGGATAATGCCACATGCTTTATTCGTCGGAAATTATATCACAATGCATACAAAAAGACTAGTTTTACTCGATATAAATATTAATATTAGGCGCTCTCGACGCTTGCTATCTCGCGACTGTTGGTGCAGCTACATGACTTCTATTGGTTTTACGGGAACGTTTTTATATCAGTGAGGGCCTATCTACGAGTATATACATCGATGGTTAATATATTTAATTCATATCCCTTTCAGCACGGACAATACCAGGCGTGCGTTGTTACAAAAAATATATCTAACGGTCGCCAAATTCTGTTTAGACGCTCCGAAACAGCCTCGATAGATCGTCACTCATCTAGCTACCTAGCGATTATCTTTATTAAATTGTTAGGCTAGTCCTTAGTCCTAGTTCTTTTTTAAGAAAAAAACATAGGTATAATAGTGATTTTTATTACCATTATATTAAGAGTACCCAACGCACAAAGGTGGGCTAGCACATTAGAAAACAACAACGTACTAATATGCGGAGGGAGTTTTGTGGAATTCGCTAATGGAGTTTTTTTTACAATTTTTATGAGATATTTTAATATCTAAAATATCTTTTATCGTGCTGAAAGCGATATTTAAATTATATGGTAATAAATTACATATAAATTTAACGAACTTTGTAGTTAACAGTTATATCCATTTGTTCTGTTATTCAAATCTAAATCATCCGCAACCTATTTAATTAGAAAAAACATCATCATCATCATCATCATCAACAGCCTGTGTCTCTCCACTGCTGGATGTAGGCCTCCCCCAAGGCTCGCCACTTCACACGATCTTCTGCCACTCTCATCCATCCCCCACCAGCGAACTTCCCCAGGTCATCTGTCCATCTGGCGGAGGGTCGTCCCACTCTGCGTCTTCCAGTACGTGGTCTCCACTCCAGAACCCGTCTACTCCATCGTTCATCGGTTCTGCGGCATATGTGTCCAGCCCATTGCCACTTCAGCTTGCTAATTTTAAAAGCTATATCGGTAACTTTGGTTCTTTGACGGATGTCAACGTTTCTGACTTTATCTTTTAGTGAAATCCCGAGCATAGCTCTCTCCATAGCTCGCTGAGCGACCTTGAACTTGTGGACCATACCTACCGTCAGTGTCCACGTTTCTGCACCATACGACATTACTGGAAGAACGCACTGGTTGAAAACTTTTGTCTTCAAACACTGTCCAAGGTAGACGTATTTTTGCACAACCTCGAGAGTAGCGTTTCCCACGCAGATTGGTCTCGCTATAACATGCTCGTTGAACATGACTTTCGTCTTGTCCAAGTTCATACCGAGACCAACCTGCTGGGATGCCACATTTAAACCGTTCAGC
The DNA here is from genome assembly GCA_910589645.1 of Tinea semifulvella. Taxonomy (NCBI): domain Eukaryota; kingdom Metazoa; phylum Arthropoda; class Insecta; order Lepidoptera; family Tineidae; genus Tinea; species Tinea semifulvella. The sequence continues at coordinate 5,419,438 of OU342608.1, read as the reverse complement.
ATTCTGCTAAGATCCTCCAGCGAGCTAGCCATTATGACTATGTCATCTGCGAATCGGAGGTGCGAGATGTATTCTCCGTTGACTTTAATGCCACAGGTTCTCCAGTCCAGCATTTTAAAGACATCTTCCAACGCGTTTGTAAACAGTTTCGGCGATATTACGTTGCCCTGTCGTACTCCTCTGCGCTAGAAAAAACATTAGGTGTTTCAATTATTAACCTACTTCAACCCCGCTGTGGCGCTGCACCGTCTTTAAACCAGTTGCAACGAGACTCGTTTTCGCTACTAGTTACGGCAAACGGTTACGCTTCATTTTCAAAAAAATCGACAACTACCCACCACAAGTAGCGTTTTATTTAATGATCATTGTTACAGCCCCTAGAAGTGTCCTAGATAATCCAAAATATGTTTAAATAAGGCTAAATGCTTTATTGCATAAACACTTAATGCTTTGAGGCATTTTCCACTATCTAAGTCAAAGTCAAAAAATCTTTATTCACGTAAACCTATTACAGGCATTTATGAAACGTCATTAATTTAATTATTTTGAATGATTCTACTCCTGCTAGTAGAAGACTAAGCAGCAAAGTGGTCCAATAATTAAGCTGTTAGCAGAAGACCAGCAGCTTAGCAAATTTCAGTGACCTGTTAATGTTTAATCTGACTGAGAAAGGAATCTCAGCTATATCAGATTAACAAAATAAAACATATACAGAACTGCACCACAACGATCAATTAATAACCTTTTAAATTTTGTTATCAGTACCTATGAGATTACAATACCTGGTACAGCAGTAACCTACCAGGCAAGTCAGAATTAAGGTATACTACATGCCTATGTGCAACCCGAAAGTCGACAAAACGCAAAAACCTCTGTTAATTTAAGAACAATAAATTGAACGTGTTTGGCCTCGGTCCCAGGTAGCAGCACCCGATCACGGACATAACGCATGTGCCAGCCATCCCCCCGCTCAACCAGGCCCTTAGGGTGCGGACCGGGACCCGACACACGTGCCACCACTGCAATGACCTTCTAAGGAAGGGGCGACCACCGGACACGCCACACCATGAGAACCTGAACACTAAGAATGACTTTCGAGACACACACAAGCATAAACATAACAATTACTTCCTAAGTACCCAAATGTTGCCGTGCAATTCCGTTAACAAACTTATATATTAGTGTGGGACGCCACGTGCGTTGACACCCTTGCCGCGTCGCATCTCAGGGGGACAGCGCATAAAGCGGGAGCCGCGGCGGAAAATGCGGAGTCCAGCAAGCGGCGCAAGTATGTAAGTATATTAAAAGATTACATATTTGTGCCGTTTGCTGTAGAAACTCTGGGCCCATGGAGTCCAAGCGCAAAAAAGTTTTTAAAAGACATAACACCGCGTCTTGTTGTCTCCTCCGGTGACAAGAGGGCTGGCTCTTTCTTCGCCCAGAGAATTAGTATTGCAATTCAGCGGGGAAATGCAGCCAGCGTTCTTGCCACCATTCCACGCGGACGGGACTTTATATGTTGTAAATATTTTTTCGAATAAATGTATATATATACAACGTTGACTAATATTGTAATTAATATGTGGACTTATAAATACATAATAGTAACTAAATGTTACATAAAAATAATTATATTATAATAATAAGGTAATAAAAAATATTACTGTATCACAATAAACATATTTACTAATTAGTCAATAATGTATTAGTAACTAACTGTTACATTTAAAATATTTCTACATAATAACTGTAAAGTTAATCAAAGATAAAAATAGATTATTAAAAATACTTTGGGAGATGTGAAAGGCACTGCCAATCTAATATTTAAGAAAACCACCTTTTGAGGATGTTAAGGAAAGCACAGCACAGCTTATTTTTGGAAACCAAAAAATCGTATTTATCTGGACTAGGTTTTGGGCACCCCACACATAAATTTTGCGTCATAGATACCCGTCTTCCGGTTTCGCCATCAGGGAACGACACATCTCTACTTAGTCGCTTACCACAGCCATCAGATTCACGAGTTCGAGTTCTATAATAACCTCACAAATTTAAAATGTCATCTCTTTTGTAGTGTAATAATAATAAAATTGGTATCATTATTTACCCGCGTTCTGTGGCGGAGTTGAAAGTCTATTACTTTCTAGAACATCTCGTTTATTCTCGGAATTAGACGTGTGTACAGGGTGACACGTTATTATAGCGAATCTAATTTAAATTCAAATCTCTATTGCATTATAATGTGCATATACTCGTACAGGGTGTATTTTTAGGGACAAAGATTGATGAATTTTATTCTATTTGCAAATTCAAAATTTCTGGAATAACTGTTTTGTTACCTACCTATTGAATGCAATGCTGGTCTGTAAGTAACATGTTTACTAAACTAATAAGATACATTCTAGATTATATATTATATAAACATGTTGTTACTGTCTGTTGTGTGCAAGTGTTGGATGTTATATTTAACCTCGTTGGTATAAAGTAGTGATTAATCGGAAGAATTATTAAACAAAATGGAACGTCTGCACAACGCATGTATTCGATTTATTTTTTGTCTTAGGAAATACGACCACATCACACCTTCTCGAAACGAATTAAAATCGTTGCCTATTCGTTACCGAAGGAACCGCCGAGTTCTGTGCATGCTGTATTCCATACTTAACGAGCCGTCTACACCCAATTTTTGAAAGATTATTTTACGTATCTTGGTGTCACACATGAGAGGACTCTTCGATCTTCTTCTAATGATAAGCTCTCAATACCCCCTCACCATACTACCTTTGTATCCAAATCGTTCGCAGTTGTGGCTACTAACCTTTGGAATCAGCTGCCAGTTAAAATTCGCCAAGCTCCGAATAGATGTATTTTTAAAAAACTAGTGTATACATGCAAGACCGAGGTTCGTAATTTTCCATGTTCCTCCTTTTGTTTTAGCTTAGTCTTAATCAGACTGTGATTTATCATTAGTAGGTATACTATTGTGTATATATTATATTGTATTGTTAATATTTTATTTATGTAGGTTATATGTATGTATTAGTATGTAATTATTAATAAGTATGTATATGTTATCTGCAATAAAACTACTCAAGTTTATTTAGTATTGCACCTACCTTATGTACTTACTGCTCTCGTTGTCCCGAAGGTTTGACCGTCATAGAATGTCTAGCGGCATTAGGTCCGCCTTTGTACTTTGTGCAATTAAGTTTAAATAAATAAATAAATAATTTGTTACTAACAAATATGACACAGTTTAGAAGATATTCGCAATTGTTTTTTGTTAGGTATATGTTTTTTTATTTTTATACATTGCTTGCTCTCTTTATAAGTTCGGCCAAAACACATAATTCAACGTGACACTAAATAAATAAAACAATCTCCTTTTTTACAAAACCACTGGCTCCTAAAAGATAAAGATCAAGAGACAATGCTTTTCGCAAATAATGATTACTCGCGTTTCCTTAACTTGTTTAATCACAAAAACAAGCCCCTTTCTCTTATAAAGGGAATGGAGAAAATTCTTAAGGGAGTTATCTTGGAGAATAGCATAGACAAATATAATAAATACTGGACAACCCATATATACTGTTAATGCCGCCATGTTCCGCATTAAAATTTATTATGTGTGTTTTAGAAAGTAAAGTAAAGTATCATTACGACCGCTTCCCTTTCGTGGTGGTCAGAAACCACGCTTATAAATAAGCGGATTTACATTTAGCCAACTTTACTATAGGCCAATCATGACAAGTGGCAAGCTCCTCGATGTATCCAGCGATGTACCAAACTCAAGAAAATTCACAATTAAATTAAATATTTATTAAATGTATTTATTTACATTTTTAAATATTTTTTGTCCCGACAGGAATCGTACCCGGTATCTCCGAGTCTAAATCCACAGCCTTAACCGCTAGACTACGGAGGCAGTTGTGTGTTTTAATCGTAAAATTATGTCAATAGTGTAGGTTGACAAACATTCCTCAGGTCATCTGTCCATCCGGCGAGGGGTAGTCCCACTCTGAGTATTCCAGTGGTCTCTACTCTAGAACCCGTCTACTCCACCAAACATCGGTTTTGAGACAGAGGTGTACAGCCCATTGCCACTTCAGCTTGCTAATTTTAAAAGCTATGTTGGTAACTTTCGGTTCTTAACGACAACGTTTCTGACTTTATCCTTTAGAGGAATCCCGACCATAGCTCGCTGAGTGACCTTGATTTTGTGGACCAGACCTCCACGTCAGAGTCCACGTTTCTGCACCATACGACATTACCGGAGGAACGCACTGGGTGAAAACTTCAAACACTGTGGTATGTTCGATAGGAAGATATGACCCGAATGCTGCCAATCGTAGCTGAATGCGTCTGTCGGCTTCTTTGCTGAAATTAGCTACTCCTAATTGCATAGTCTGTCCAAGTAAGAATACCTATCACGATTACGTTTTGGCTGAAAAGAAATGGTTGAAGAATGTCGACGAAGCGAAAGAGGTTTGTCGTGATCGTGTGAAATAACGCTCAGTTGTCTTTACCTATTGGCGTGATACCTAAGTCTAACTGTACCTTTCAAATAACAGAACTGTTCTTCACGTATATGTCTATGACAAGAATGGTTCAAAGGAGCCGGTGAGCACGCGCCATGTCATTATCAGGATGACACACAAACCCTTAAGATGAATTGTCTGTCAGAAAGCATTTTTTATCAGCGGTGTTACGACGCCCGCTTTCACTAGGTAGTAGTTTTTTTACTGTGAATTATTTTATCTTCAAAATCTCATACAACTGAATTTTGACATCACAATACTGTGATGTGATATAACTAGTTTTGGTTAATGCTTAACCTTTAAAGGATAATGATTTCAGAACTGAAAAACATATTTTACAAGAGAATCCCATCACGACAATAACACTTGCGGGGTACTTAGAAACGTTTATAAAGAAAGAAATTATAAAGACAGTTGTGGGTAAAAGAGGCCCTGGCAGACCAAGACACACGTATCACGATCAAATAAATAAAACACTAGCTGAAGGAGAATTAAAAAGCCTTCGTAACAAAAGGGCATGTATGAAGAGGTTGATGAATGTCGATGAAGCGAAAGAGGTATGTCGTGATCGTGTCAAGTGGCGCTCAATTGTCTCTGCCTACCCCGTAAGGGATCTGGCGTGAAGATATGTATGTATGTATGTATGTTTATAAAGAAGCACAAACGTTCATACAGACAACTTTACATCCATCGATGTCTCTAGCGTACCAAATCGAGAAAAAACTAAAAAAAAATATTCAAATCTACGGACATAACCGCTAAATCAAATAAATGTTACATCAGTTTAGTATTTAATACTTAAAATTAATTGTAATAAATAAAGGGAACAAATTAAATAATAATAAAATTTACTTAATACGATTGTTTAAATCATTTATTTTAAGTTTTTCGGTACAATGAGTAAAAAACCCCAAATTATTAATTAAACTAAACTTTTAAATCATATAAATTTATTTTAATAAAAAAAAAGTACTTAATAATTAAAAATACAACTAAATATTAAAATAAAAATAAAACAAAGGAAAATCAAAAAATAAAAAAAATACTTTTTTTTTTAAATAAAAATTATATACATAAAAATAATCCTCCAAATCGCTACCAATAGGCAAAGTGCCACGTTGAATGGGAATGCTGATCTTTTGACCCAAATATTGCCCAGACCTGTTGTCTCCCGAGGTGTTGACGAGCTGTTTTGACAACGCCTTGAAAAATACCTGTGCACTTGGTCCCCACGGCCCGAGAATTTCAACTCCAAACGGCGCAAAAACACATCTCACATTAAACTGAGTGTATGGGTAATGCAGAAGCGACTGGGTTATTGAGAGGTCGAGGGCAAGTTGGAAGATATTCTTTTATGTTCTCGACCACAAATCCAAATATATTTTTTTTAATTTATGGATTCCACGGAGGAAATCAGTAAGCATAACAATAACTATACAAATTACTAACACAATTTAAATATTATGTTTGTTCCTAATAACATCGTCTCATTTTACAGTACAAATAATACTTAAATAATATTATTTAAATTGTATAGCCATTGTTTTTGAGACAAAAGAAACAACAGTATTATTGGAGACGATCTTAATTCAATGCCATTGAGTTAAACCGAGGGACATAGCTTTCAATAACAACTTATAGGTCTAAATTGTCTTCAACACTTTTAATGTGCGTAAAATACTCAAGAATAGTCTATATTCAGAATTTTCCTGCCCCCATACACTAACCACTCATCAACGCTCATTTTTAAACATGATTGCTGAAACCAATTTGGTGATGAAAATAGTAATACCTTATTCATTGGTGTAACCTATTTATAACTTATTTCTATTCTAATTCACCACACCCGGCACCCGGTCAAAAAAGCGAGTAATTTTTTTTAAAGTTATTTTACGTGTGTTTCCCTTATTCTGAATCGTGCTACGTAGTACATCTCTATCCCCTCATTCCGAATCAAGCTCTGCGCTTAGAATGAATATGATACTTACCCCTCGTTCCGAGACACGATAATAGTAACCTAAGCACGCTTAAAGGTGTTCCGAGACTTGTATAATCTGTTTTGCCAAAGCTATGTGACGTCACAAATGACATTTTAGATAGTCTAGTTATAACCATATAAATTAAATTTGATAAGAAGTTGTGATTTATGAACTCTCCCCCTTAGTCGGAATCGTGACTCCGTCGTAGTCCATCCACTAGCCGTTTCCAGTGGCTGCGGTCCTCGGTGCAGCAGATGGCTTGGTGTACTGGGATGTTTAGGTGGTCAGTCTGACTAAACCATTGTTTGGAGCTTCTTCCTCTGATTCTTTTACCGTCTACTTTTCCCATTCATTAATTCATTCATTACAGCCCCTAGAACACAGCGTCCTAGACCTCCACTGCTGGAGATGGGCCTTCCAGAACTGTAGAATTTGGCCTACACTCGCCACGCTGGCCAGGCGACTTGGCGGGATAACTTTGATGATATATATAATATAATAGCTTTTCCCGTTACTAAGAGTTTTTTCCAGATGGTCGGCACCTCTTTTAGCAACCAATATTGCAGAATTCGGGTTAAGCAGATGACAGAAAGTATCTGTCCCTTGAACTAAATAATGTTTATTCTAAAACAAATTATAATCCTTCTAGTTTTATAGCAATAAAGGTCTGAATCCGAACCACAAGTAACTATTGCAGATGTCAATGCCAGGTAATCTCCTCATTGCCCATTTCTTAAATAAACAAAATAATCCGATTTTTCCTTTATTTTGTTATGTATTCTTACATAAATTTAGTTAAATGTATATATTATTATTATATATTTTTATTTGTATTTGTGTATTAGTATGTTAATTATTATTATGTATGTTTGAGTATTTGTTTTTATTTCTAATGCACCCGTAATCGTCTACCACATTCCCAAAGGTTAGCTAGTATAAAATGCCGAGAGGCATAAGTTCGCCCTTGTACTCAACTGTTAAGTTTTAAGTGTAATAAAGAATTTATAAATAAATTAATATAAATATGTATTCACCTGTTTAGATTATTGTAAATAAAATACTTGTCTATATTAACGTTTTAGCCATCTCCTATTAACATCTAACTGATCACCGGAGGCAGTATCAACATAACTGACACAGACTGTCTGTGCAAGTCCACTTCGCTGGCTAATGTACAAATAGTATAAATCAATATAATTTTATAGTCCTGTCTCTCATTAATTTAATTTATTTTTTTATTATTTATTGTAACAATTGTGTAAACAATTATAAATTTTCACCTAATTATTATTATTTTACTTACGCTAGTCACAGTTCTATTGCACTATTAATTTAAATCTATTTACTATATTTTATAGCTATTTCTGTTTTAATTGTATTGTCTAAATTATATAAATTTTCTTCGGCTTGTGTTCCACTATTTCTACTTTGTTTATATGTTTACAAAAGATGTCATTCCTTTTCAAACGCCTGGCGTATATAAAGTGAACTGCAGCTGTGGGAGTTCATATATTGGCGAAACTAAGCGCACAATAGCCGAGAGGGTCAAGGAACATATAGCAGCTGTAAAAAACTGCCAATTAAACAAGTCAGCAATAGCAGAACACCTAATGGATAGTGGCACAAACCATTGGATTGAGCTGCATGACCCAAAGATACTTTCCACCGATCGTCACTATTACCCTAGAATAGTACGTGAAGCGATAGAAATAAAGAAACACAAAAATTTCAATCGAGAGGGGGGTTATAAGCTATCTTCATCGTGGAATCCAGTAATCAATAGGTTTCGACGCCGGGAAAAATCGCCCGGTGTCGCCAAGGATATTGTAAGTGTCGTGTGTCGTGATTTCTAAAAACTTTTAAAGTGATAAGTGGGTAGGTTTACATCTGCCGCCTAGTATGTACGAGACTACACCGCATAGCTTCAGTCGACCCGTGACCACGGCCAATGCAACTTGGCTGAAACGTCGGGATAAATATGTCTCTAAGGTAAATCGCGTAAAGACCCGTTAAAATTATAAAAATCTATTTAATATAATAAGCTGTGATTTTTTTAAAAACAAATTTTAGATATTTTATATTAATAATTATAGAATTTAAAGGAACGCTTGCCTTAAAATCCCACAGAGGTCGGTTCAAACCTCCCCGGCATGTACCAATGAGAAATCAAATTTTCTTACGTACATTTGTCATACATTTACAACACCACCGTTCCCGTGCCCCGGAGAGCACGTTAAGCTTTCGGTCCTGGTTCCACTAATACCAACTTGTGAAATCGTTAATAAATTGTCATGAAAGAATTTGACATTAGATCCTCGCCAACCCGTCTGGTCAGCGTGGCGAGCATAGGCCATATTCTCCAGAAATATGTCTGGAAGGCCCATCTCCAACTCCATCATGATGATGATGATGACACACAAATGAGACTGATACAAAAAAGAATTCCAGGCTTTCCAGTATGTCAAGTTATATGTTAGGATTGACACCGCAAAACAACATTATTTACGAATACAATGCCTAATTTGTAATAAATGACCAGTCAGTACTAAGTCAACAATTACAACTTTTTCATTTAGTTTAGGCATAACATTGATAATAATTTGTCTTAATTGAGGTAACTAAAGTTCTTTAAAACTTTATGGATTAGGCTTGTCAGATTATTTACATTTATATGCCCTTTTATGAACTGCCTCCGTTGTCTAGCGGTTAAGTCCGTGGATTTAGACTCGGAGGTACCGGGTTCGATTCCTGGTCGGGACACAAAAATATTTATTAATGTAAATAAATATATTTAATTAATATTTAATTTAATTGTGATATTTCCCGAGTTTGGTACTCTGGAGACATCGACAAGCTTGCCACTTGTCATGATTAATGTAAATGCCTATAGTAAAGTTGGCTAAATGTGAATCCGCTTATTTATAAATGCGGTTTCTGACTACCCCGAAAGGGAAACGGTCGTGATGATACTTTTTTTTACTTTTTATCTTGACCAAATGGTAATAGGAAGCGGACGAAAAATGTAGGGGTCGTCGCTCATTTACTCAAAGGTCGAGGCGCGGGCGTACTCTGAACACGACATGTGACATCGCGCCCATCTGATGGTAAACGGTACGCTAGGTCCAAGAATGGGAGCAACTGATGCCAACCACTAACGACCGGCATCAGTCCCTGCTACTATGCCGGCCTAACAAGATGTTTTTTTTACATTTCGCTTGAAGGACTCCAGGCTAGGAGTGGGGAAACGCAGTGGCTCGAAGAGCATTCCACATGTTCAGCGTGCGACAGATGTAAGAGTCTCCAAATTTATGAGTACGCGTAGGGATAGTGAGTATGGTATGTGGATGCATATGTTGACCTGTGCGTGTGGTTTGGTTGCGGAATAGAGAAGAAGGGATAAGATTATGGAGCTCCTCAGGACACTCACCGTGTTATAGCATATATAACACACTCAGAGAGGCAACGTCACGGCGAAGCTGCATTGATTCAGTTTTAGACACTGTCGTCCACTATCCCAAATGCCCACCCCATACCCACATCTGCAGGGCAATGAGAGCATGGAGCCATCCCAGAGGTGAGAACAGAATCCCACTCATGACCTTATCTGTGCTTTATAATAATATATGTAATTTAACAGATAATTACAATCCATTTTTGTTAGTATACCTATCACTATGTTAGTAACAATGGCTTACATTAAAGTTAGTAAACTAAAATTTTATGTTAGTGCCTTGTTAATACTTATTTGTACACGTGTCAATTTGTGTGAATCTTAATAAAGTGATACTGTATTGGACAGTCCACTTTATCCGATATGACCTTAAGCATATTGTTGGTGCTGCCTCTAATTCTATTGACTAGAGATGCAAAGCGTTTACGCATGATAGCAGAAAAACTATCAACACGATTCTCTGCAAACATTCCGGACGCACAGCAATAACGTGGCAGCCCCAACAATACCCTGAAACCAATATTATACTGGACTCGTAAAAAGCTTATGCTTAGTCTTGTGCATAATGCTCCTTTACAGCTGTTATCCACTATTGAAATAAAAGAAGAAGAAGACAAATTTCTAAGCATTCCATGGATTCACCGTGCGGGTGCCGGGTCCATCGTGTGTGGGTAAGAGATGAGAAGAATGGTGTCTCGGGCTTGCGACCGACAATTGGCTGGTTTAAGAAAAGGAGGCCTCCTTTTTTTCTATTGCGCGATAATACGCTCACCATCCACCATTCTACTTCTCTCCCTACCCAACCAAATACTGTATGATTCCGTTAATGCCGTCTTGGAAGCTCGTTCCATAAATGTATTGACGGCAGACCTGCTTAGGCCCAATTCTTTCAGTAAGTGATGCAAAGATTTTGCTGGAACTCCTCTTGCACCAACTTCCACTGCGTAAAGCTGAGTCTTGAACCCGTTCCTGATCATTTATTATTCTCAGGCACTATGCCGTAATTAGCAGACTGTTCCTTGGTAACAGCCAGCTATTCGAGCCATTTTATTTTTTTATTTATTTAATATTAATATCAAATAATAAAAATAGAAATTTGACGAATCTAAGTTTTAATCTAAGTTTACCTAAGGATAACAAATAAACAATATACGCCATAATATCTCCCTATTAACATAAGTTAAGCTCTACTAGATCTTCGTTCAAAAAACTCGTCTAATTACACCTTCTATATAGGTCCAAATAATGTTAATAAGTGTATATGTGTATCTTTATTTTTGTTTTTATGTATGTATTTGTATGACGCGGTGGTGGCTCGGTTGTAAGAACGCTTTCCTTGTTAATCCTAAAAATGTCGGTTCAAACCTTAATTTAATATTAATTTCATCGCACCTATAAATGTTCTAATTTGTCCCCAAGGTTTGGCTGTCAGAAAATGTTTACTTTATGCAATAAAGTTTTTAAATAATAGTACATTACTGCCGCGGTCTATAATGACTAATACTATCTCGGCCTTTACAACGAGGACAGCAAGGGCTGCAATGATGGCCAAGCTGGAAGGCCTAGAGCGTAGCTAGGCTAGCTCGAGGCAATCATAGCGTGACCAGCGAAGCAGTCATAGTGGGCCAAGGCTTGTATAGTGCTTTACTCAACAATGCAAGTACCTAATCTAAATAAAACCAGCAAGTAATTTAAATAAAATATATATTAAAACGTTGAAACGTCAAAATAGCAGCCGGCAATGTTTTGCCGGTCTGTTAGAGCGACCAGCAAAACTTTGACGGCCGCTCCTTGAAAGAGAACGGCAAGGTCGACTTTGCTCAAACAAGGTTGTCAAAATAATGACCACATTACATGCATTTTTCAGTAAATAAATAATATTTATTTATTTATTTAAGGACAACCAGTGGTCAGTTACATTATTTCTTACTTAAAAACTAGGACATAGATTCAACGATAAATGTACCACCTTTAGGTGCCACAACATGCACCAAATACAAGTGGTTTTTTTAATAATGAATAATTAAAAAAATATAAAATCAAATTAAATTCTAAGTTTAAACATACAAAAAGCTAAATTAATAATAAAAAATATGAAACACGTCTAAAAAACATAAAATAAAATATTGTACTTAGTCTAATTTAATATTAATATAGGAACAATGTATCTTAACATTTAATTTAAATTTGGGCTTATAGTAAAGTTGTTTAATCAAAATCTCCGAATATACGGTCATGGTGATAATACTGTCAAATATACCTATTACTATTATTATACTGCCTCCGTGGTCTAGCGGTTAAGTCCGTGGATTTAGACTCGGAGGTACCGGGTTCGATTCCTGGTCAATAATATACGAGTATATTAAATAAACTAAAAGATAAACCTAATTAATATAAAAAATTGATTATAATCTACATGTCATCGAATCCAGGAGAAGATGAACCCAATGTTCCGAGGACTCCGGCGACGTTGCCTCGTTGGATGGCAACACTGATCCTCTGAATAAGATATTCCCTACTCAAAGGATCTCCTGTTGACACTCGGATGGCAACACTTATGTCGCGTATTAACGTATTTAACTTTACTATAAGCCCATTATGACAAGTGATAAGTTCGTCGATGTCAATGTCAAAAAGTCAAAGTCAAAATATCTTTATTCACGTAAAGAATTATCTGCAACAAATAAAGTGTGTTAGATGTGTTTCTTACTTGGTAAAATATATAAATTGAAGCTATAAAATGTTACTGCCAAATATTTCGCCTCTCTTTGGAGCGGCGTCATCAGTGACAGTGACTGAAGGTCTTTGCCATAAATTTTGAAAAAGTAATTTTATTTATTTTAGCAATGATAAAGGTAATGCACTATACAGTTTTGTATTTATTTTTTAGAAAAATATCATAATCACCTAGCGCATCATGGTAAACATCATCAGCATGTTATGTCCATTGTTGGTTCGATATTAATAAATTTACAAAACAAGTTAGACAAAACCTAATGCATTACATTCAGACCAGTATGCACCAAGCTGCCATATACAAGAGCTTTCCCATGTTTTTAAATCAATAGACCTATTATTCACGTAAACCTATTTAAATTTTGAAAGCGAATCGTTGAACATATATACAATATACAATAATTGTCGGTTTATAAGTGTAGCTTACTAATGAATATTATGAAACCAAAAACGCACCTTATTTACTGATATCTCGAATATTCGTTCTAAACAGAATGATTAATTATTTAGTACTTGGCGTCTTTTCGTTTTAATGGAAGAAGATAGTCATTTAAAATTAATGGGAGTCATCCGGTTTCTCATCAAGACGGGCCGTTAAATAAACGTAGGCATTGTTTTGGAACGGGATAAACTCGGGGAAATGTCTTCAGACGTTATAGGGAAATATTACAAGTATCTTTACGACTGTATAGTTGAAGCAGTGGTGCGTAATTTCAGTCTGCAAAATCAACCGTTTCATAACCAAAAATGGAATTGAAGAAAAATGGGGGAGAGGAAAAATTGTAATAAAAAATGTTTAGTAACCGAATGGAAAGGCGGTAGCATTAAAGTACGCGTACGTATTTGAGCGAACGGATTTTTTTTTTAATTGAGAAAAAATCGTGTAGCAACCGGTTGCGTCTTTGTGGTAAATTCTTGTTTTTGTGTAGTGATGCTATAAAAAAAATGTCATCCGTTTCTGCTGAACGGTTTTTGAGAAATTTATGGTTATATATATATATAATATATATATATATATATTATATATAATATATATATATATATATATAGTGGCAAAAACTATCACTGATTACTCGTTTTTTTTTCAAATATCATTAAAAAAGGATGACTATCCTATGGCTACCAATTTGTTCGTAAAAATTTTTTTTTTTCAGCTCACTCTTTTCTCCGGTTCCGTCCGTTTTGGGTTAAGAGGACTATCCAAAAAAGTTTCCAAATTGTCTCAGAAACTTAAATACCAAAAGTCATAATTTTTCCAGACAGAAATTATGCACCATTGCCTTATAGTAAGGTTGAAATCGATAAATCATTCAGTATTTAAGCTATAACTAGCTTAACTTGAAGAGATGGGGGAAGAGTTCCATTCAATTCTGGAGAATTTTGCCTACACTCGCCACGTTGGCAAGACGGGTTAGGGAGGATCTGGTGTCATTTTTTAATGACAATTTATTAATGTTTCCACAAGTTGGTATTAGTGGAACTGGGACCGAGTGCTCTCTGAGCTAATCTATGATAAATGTACGTAAGAAAAGTGTTTTTCTCATTGGTACATGCCGGGTTGAACCGACCTTTATAGGATTTTAAGAAAAGCGTTACAAATACCAAAAATCGAACCTGAACCGCCGCGTCATGCACTATTCAGTTACTTAATTTTCAATCTCAAATAATTATTATTTTATTAACGAATAAGGTCGAAACTAACTAATGGCGACTGTTGATTTATCGAATTAAAGACTTGACACAGTAAATTCTAAACATAACTTGCTGGGGAAACAGCATCAACATCAACACAAAATTTACTTAAATACGAAGACAACAAGATTTTTAGCTGACACGTTCTTTTTATTATAACAATATAATTATTAATGCACACAAAATAAAAAATAATGTACAGTTCTCCCAAAGTGATAATGCGCATAGAAATCTTCGTCACTGTTCGGCTACGGTCGTATTCCCCGAGCGTTGGAAGACGATATGTATATAGAGTGGTTAAGTGCATTTTCTTCATGCATAATTTAGCAGAATTATGTGTTTTGTGCTAAAAGAGATAAATATTGATTTATCAGTAACAAAATTTGATTCGATAATTCCATGTAAGTAAATAGCGAGGAAAACCACACGATTGAGAATATGCTACAATCTTTGTTGGATTGATTTACTTCGAAAATTTTATAGTACTGTAGTGACCTCCTTTAAATATAAAATCTCTGCCTGTGTCAGACAGACAAGCAATTGTCAAATAAACTATTTAAATAAGATAATTAAAGTTGAAATTAAATTTACCTTTGAAAACAAAACCAAGAAGGGTGTGTGTGTAATAGCAGCTCTATATAATTCCACACAGAGAGAACACGTGCAGTCACCGCCAAAAAAAACAAAAACAAAAAAACGACTGCCTGAATTGTTTTCGATTGTGTACTCATGATATTGACTTCTATTTCTGTGGAACAAGGTGCAAAATGCAAGTGCATTGTTTAGGGCTCTTACGATTCAATGATTCGGGTGTTTCCGGGAATACGACAATTAGCGAAGATCTGTATGTGCATTATTAATTTGGGAATACTGTACATAGGCGAGCATAATAACGTGTGTTATTCTCTACCAGCTGACCTTTGGGATTAGTGAGAAAATATTATATACGAGACTAGCGATAGCAAAAGAAAATAAAACTTCATAATTCAAAATTATGACGGGTGTCAAATTGGTTTTGACAATTATTGATATTAGGATTATTGGTTAAAGTTATGTTATTATTTTATTAAAAAACATTTATTTACAAATATCCGCAGAATCATTTATTAAAAAAGCTAAGACGCTTTATTGGTGACCCCGAAACATGAATAATGAAAGCAGTATTCCGTTACAATCGGACGAAACTTTAAACAAAATGTCAATAAAACTTCCAGTATTTTCGAAAAAAGATTTTTTTTCGGCAAATTGAGTCACAGTTCATCTTAGCTGGCATTGTTCAAGATATAACTAAATACCATTTACATATAAATCTTCACGCCAGTTTCCTTGCGGGGTAGGCAGAGACAATTGAGCACCACTTGACACGAACACGTCATACCTCCTTCGCTTTGTCGACATTTATCAACCTCTTCAGCTCTTTTATTACGAAGGCTTTTTAATGCCAGCCAGCGTTTTATTTATTTGATCATGATATGTGAGTCTCGGTTTGCCAGGCGCTCTGTTACCCATAATAATTGTCAATCTTTCTTCGCTCATACAACATCCCCGAACCATCTTCCGCCTTTCCTTATTTTTGTCCCTATGCTTTCTTTATTTATTTATTTTATTTATTTATTCGGAAAATCAACAGCTTTAAATACATATATTTTTTAAAGTAGTGATAATGAGTACAGCCAATTAAAGATTTCCACAAAAGATGAATGAATGTAACAAAAAAAAAAAAAAAACAGAAAAATGACCTTTATCAACAAATACATAACCAGATAATAAACTCAAAGCAATGCAAAAAGAAAGTAACTGAATAGACATACTTAAATTTAGTATAAATATAAATTATATCACTATTTATTTATTTTATGATGAACTATTGTAAACGCAGCGATAAGGCGACCGAATGTTTAAACGATCTCTTTGAACCAACAAAGAGATCAATATCAGAAAAGATTTTGTTATATGTGTGTGCAATTCGGGTTAGAGGTGAGTTTTTCCCATAATTAGTGCGATGCCATGGTACGAGCAAAAGATCTGTAGAGCGGGTACGACGTTTCGATGCCTACCCTTTTCGGTATTTTGAAAAGTTCGCCATATCCGACGCAACGATCTATTTCTACTGCATTAACCCTACTTTCCTGCGTATTTTGACATATCCACATCTCGCTTCCATACATCAGTTGTTGGTGTTGATATTAACATGGCATTGTGTATGGCGAGCCAAGCTTTGTCTGCCGATGAGTGACCCCAGGGCACCGTTAACACTATTTCCCGCGTTCACTCTTCTTTCAACATCCCTATCATACTTCCCATCCGCAGTGAAATCATATATAATTTAATTTACTTGTTCTAGAGTTTCATCATCAATCTTTATATAGAACGCTTTCAGTTCTAATCCAGAATTATATTTATATTTTTTTTGTTTTATCTTCCAAGAATCGAACCCAGCACCTCCGCGAGTCAATCTACAGCCTTAACCGGCCTTATACGCTTAGTTGTATCCACAAACTCCCTTCCTGTCTATAAAGTTAAAAGTTATTAGTTAAATGTTTTTTTTTTTACTTATTTACTTACGGTATAGATTCAGTTGCACTTGCTACTAACAATTTATTTTAGTTTTGATAATAATTTTGATTAAATTTAATATTATTTTAATATTAAAAAAGTTTTAAAAAGACAACACCGCGTCTTGTCGTCTCCTCCGGTGACAAGAGGGCTGGCTCTTTCTTCGCCCAGAGAATCAGTATTGCAATTCAGCGGGGAAATGCAGCCAACGTTCTTGCCACCATTCCACGCGGACGGGACTTATATCCTTAATATTAATATATTTTTTTGATTTGACTTAATTTAATTTGATGTTAGTTTTGGCTTAATTTTAAATTAAGTGCTGTCAATAAAATAAAAAATAAATATGTATTAATTTAATGCTGTGGTTTTTGTAAAACCCATAAATAAATAGACCACGTGGGCAGCAAATTTGATTTCTATTCTAATACAAAAAGAAAGCAACAACAGCGCGTCTATAGCTCTACGTACCTGTAAAGATAGTACTGCGTCAAATTCGCTCTAAATGCAAGCGGTTGCCCTGAATTTAAGTCAGTAATTAGGCAAATCTAGAGTCTTGTTGGAAGCGCCCTTGCTTTGTGAACAATGCCTTTAATTAGTAGATTACTAGTCGGAACGGTTTAGTCTACAATTGCTTTCAGCGACATATACCAAATCTTTGTTCTGTTTTCGCATAGACATACAGAATGAATTGTTCAATTGGGCATGGATGGCTATTTACTAAACTACGAGAAAATTCGTAAAATACTGAAAGGAGTCGTGCAGGCGATTTTAATAAAAACTAAAAGTGGATTAAATTTAATTTATTTATTTAGGAATTCTTACAGCTAATTTATACATATATAGGAGAAAATAGTAATACGATAAAGCCAATAATAAGAGTTCGCTGACAGATACAATAAAAATAAGAAAACAATGATAATAAATTTAAAAATAAAAATGAATACAATAGTACAAGAATTACGAAGGAATAGGCATTACATCAATAACAGAATAACTACAACAGAAATAAACATACATATATACACACACACACACACACATACACATATGCATACATAACGTCATGATCGTAGAACAGTGACAGATCTGCTATATTTAAAATTTTCATGGCGGCCATTCAACTGTCATTTCGACTGTTTTTTTGTCACTTTTTAAGTCTCATAATAAGTGCAAACCTTCTAGATTTCATTTTGGAACCCTTTCTAATATTTGCACTATAAATTACAGACCACAAACAATATAAAACTATATATAAATAGAAATGCAAAATTATGGGTATTTTTTTAAATCCGACACTGTTCTACGATCATGACGATAAACTTGAAAATATAAAACTAATGGGATTATTTTACTTTTTAAAAAAAGAACACTTTCTTTAATATTATCCATCGTGTGCGGAAATTGTTTGTAGGCTATATAATAGGTTTAGGAGAGAACCCCTTTTTTATTGCACAATGATACAATCCCCATAGAATTTCTCTCTCACAGGCTGTCGCTGCTTAAATTAATCCTGATATGTTATAGTATATGAAGTGATTTTATATGGTGTATTTCTCATTGGTACATGCCGTGGGGGTTTGAACTGACCTTGTAGGATTTAAGAATTTTTTTTACAGAAATAAAATTTATATTACGCATACGGATATGCGTAAAAAAATTATTTTATTTATTTATTTTATTTTATTTTGGAAACATACAGTCACATAAAGTAAAAATACATGAAACAGATTAAACCAAAATTAGACCTAGAGTTCCAATAATTAACAATTTTGCTAACACATCGACTCCACCAAACCATTAGAAAAAATAAAAATATATATATATATGTAAATCAAGAAATATATTGATAGTAAGGATGGAGAAGATACGAAAGCGATATTATAAATAATATTTATAATATTAAAAAAAATACAGATATAATAATGGTAAGAACTATGGCTGCATCTATTGCTGAATTGCAGTATTTGTAGTCATTGCAGTGATTTATTTAAATTTAATTGCACAAAATACAAATGCGGACCTAATGCCGCTAGGCATTCTATGACGGTCAAACCTTCGGGACAACGAGAGCAGTAAATACTACTACGTACTAAATAAACTTGAAGAGTTTTAATGCAGATGACATATACACACTTATTAATAATTACATACTAATACATACATATAACCTACATAAATCAAATATTAACAATATAATATATACACAATACTATATCTACTAATGATAAATCGCAGACTGACTAATACTAAGTTAGATAGGAGGAACATAGAAAATTACGAACCTCGGTCTTGCATGTAGTAAGCATACACTAGTTTTTTTTTAATACCTCTATTCGTAGCTTGGTGGATTTGTGCTGATAGCTGATTTCAAAGGTTAGCAGTCACAACTGCGAACGTTTTGGACACAAAGTTAGTATGGTGAGTGGGAATAGAGAGCGTATCAATAGAAGATGATCGAAGAGTCTTCTCATATGTGGCACCAAGATACGTAAAATAATCCTTCAAATAATTGATTTTTAATGATTATTTAAGCGAAGAAAAAGCCACCCCTCTTGTCACTGGAGGAGACGACAAAACTTGGTGTTATTTCTTTTATAATCGTTCCATAATATAAATTGTTCATATGGTCCTTAAAATCCTGTAATAATATTGTCTCTGTTCTTCAACCTAAATCTGCGTTAGTTGTCAAGTTCAAACAGCTCTGTGATAGATCTGAATTAGAAATTCAGATGGCGTAGGGCAATTAGTGTTTGCTTTATTTCTCTTGTAGAATTTTAGGGCCTGCTCAACTAACTATATTGAACAAAACACGTATATAACTATAATTATATGACCTTAAAAAACCTAAAAAGATGGGTTCGAACCCATGAATGCATGTACCAATGAGAAATACACTTTTCTTACGCACATTTTTAAATTTTATTTATTAGGGAAAAAAACAATTGCACAAATAAGACTTATTACAAAATAAAAATAACATGTGAATTTAGTACAATCAGCATCAATTTCCAAATATTACAAATATGATTTATAAGAAGTATTTATATGTAGGTTAACATATAAATAAAACTAAAAACATATCTTAAGGTAGCAACAATAAAGAAAACAATAATTTACATAATTAATACCTAGTATACAACATGTGCAACAAATACAAATAAACAGTCAATCAATCAAGTATTATTCATTGCCATCGAGCCAACCCCTAACCCTAACCAAACACTTATATCCTGCCCTTTGTGTAGGAAAAAGACCAAACATGTATAACTTAGTGTTATGTGTATCAACATTTGTCATAGATTTACAACACCACCATTCCCGTGTCTCAGAGAGCACGCTAAGCAAAGTTTAATTGTCATGGTAATTGACATCAGACCCTCGCCAACTCGTCTGGCCACTCTGGTGACTGCAGGCAAAAGTCTCAATAGATATACATACTCTAAATTATGCTTCGACAGTCAGTTGCTATTTTTGTTGTCAGTTCCTCCTTTTTATTATTATTAAAATACTTTATTGCATTTTACTTAAAAGTATGTACAAAGGCAAACTTAAAGCCATTTCGGCTTTCTTTACCAGCTAACCTTTGGGAGAGTGAGACAGTATAATATGTGGGGTGCAATTTTAACCTTATTTTAAATTTGAATAAACTACATAAATAGTATGTATACATAGACTAACTAAATACTTATTAATATATAGTAGATATATATGTAGATAATATAATATTATTAAGAAGAAATATTTAAATTTAAAATATACTGTTCTGCTTGTTTAAAAAGAAAGTATTAAGTTGTTTTTTGAAGATGTGAATTGAAGGAGCTTGTCTGATGGTCAGTGGAAGCTTGTTCCACTGACGAGCAGCCGATACAGTAAAAGAATCTGAATATCTGCTGGAAGTGTGGGATGGGATTTTAAGTTGGTTGTTATGAGAAGAACGAAGAGGGCGGTCGTGCGAATCACAAAGAAATTCAAAGTGTGTTTTAAGATATGATGGAGCTATAGGGTATTAGTTTGTAAAAATAATAATAAAAATGCATAAGTTGTGGGTTAAAGAGGCCCTGTAAATATTACACGAAACAAAATTACATCTATGAAAAGGTTGATGAATCGAAAGAGGTTGACCGTGACAAATGGCGCTGATTGACTGTGTCTACCCTGTAAGGAAGCTGGCTTGAAAATGAGTATAAATGTTATATAAAAAAATCAGGGTTAATAACATAATTGATTACTAATTATATTCATTTAAAATCTATAAAGATTTTTACAAAAGCCTTTAATCTGAGTCTCTACTTACTTTAGTGTAGTTTAGAAGGTAAGATAAAAAAAGTATCGTTACGAGCAGAGACATTAAATATATAACGAGACTATTAATAGAGAGAAAAATAAACTAAAAAAAACGTGAGTTTGAATGTGATAAAACCAAACTAGTGTTTAAAAGATGAAGTGACGATAAAGATTGATAATAAAACTCAAGAACAAGTAAATTAAATAATATATCTGTGCAGTGTTTTTGCAGAGTGAACGCGGAAAATAGTGTCCTGGGGTCACTGAACGGCAGTCGAAATGTCGGTGTCAAAACTCGGCTCGCCATACACAATGCCATGTGTACCAACACAGATGTATGGAAGTGAGACGTTGATTTGTCAAAATATGCATAAGAGGAGGGTTAATGCAGTAGGTCGTTGCGTAGGATATACGACGTCACTTTGACGAACCGCAACGTAACGTCGAAATACGAAAAAGGTTTGATACGAGTATATGAGAAAGCATTGGGATTACTTTATTCTTGATTTTAAATAAAAATCATAAATATTGTCTTTAATTTTCATTACTCATTTTGTTGTCATCGTCTGCGTTCTTCATTCAAAGTGATTCTGTCATAAAATAATGTCGTCTAAAGTAATCAATCAGAAAGGAGGTCAAGACCCGTCCAAAGAGGTTGCAAAAAGGCGCAACAAGTATATATTGACGTCTAATATTCTGTATTAGTTTTGATAGCACCTGCCTTATCTTGTCGTAACTGATTTAGATGTCCCAAAGGTTTGACCAGTATAGAATGTCTAGAGGCATTAGGTTCGCCTTTGTACTTTTAATAATGTTTATGATAAATAAATAAATATGTTTGTCTCTTTCTCAGACTTGAAACATCTTTATCTTAAAGTATTATTTCATATAACTTTTACGATTTAAGAATCGGTTTTTTTTCAGGTATCGAACCCCAACTTCCACGTAAAAATTAATGTTCTTAACCGCTAGACATTAGAGGTATTTAGTAAAGTTCTGATTAAAATTCTTCAAAACAACTCTGCCTGGTGTCCCGGAGGAAAGTTGGCAGTACCTGGGTTCGATTTCCGGTGCGAAGATTGTTTTCAAACTTTCAACTGGGAAATTTTAAAGCTTGTCCTTAATACTTTCTATAGGAAATTGGTAATTAGTATTTAGGTGAAATATATTTAAGACTAGCAGTTTTATCCGGCTTTTCCCGTGTAAACGGCGACACGAAATTAACTTAGTTGTGCATTATTTTGATTTTGCTATATCTCCTAAGATATTCATTTGCATATTGTATATGTGTATATTACTTGGTAAAATATATAAATTAAAGCTTAAAAATTTTATTGCCAAATATTTCGCCTCTCTTTGGAGCGGCGTCATCAGTTTTTTTATGTGGGAGAGACTACGACACCCCTTCGTACTCGCATGAATGGACACAGACATTCAGTAGATTCTCAAATTAATAATATTTTACCTGTGCCCACCCATGCGCGTATACATAACACTACCTTTAACAATTGTTTCACAGTAAGAGTATTAAAGAGTTTTCCTAAAACTATTCGGTCTATTGATTTAAAAACATGGGAAAGCTCTTTTATATGGCAGCTTGGTGCATACTATAGCCCTGGTCTGAATGTAATGCATTAGGTTTTGTCTAACTTGTTTTGTAAATTTATTAATATCGAACCAACAATGGACATAACATACTGATGATGTTTTCCATGATGCGCGAGGTGATGATGATATTTTTCTAAAAAATAAATACAAAACTTTATAGTGCTTTATAGGCGAAATATTTGGCAATAAAATTTTTAAGCTTCAATTTATATATTTTACCAAGTAAGAAACACATCTAACACATTTTATTTGTTGCAGATAATATGTGTATATTATATATTGTAAAGGGAAAAAAATATTTTCATGAAATGCTTTAGCCAAATAACGTTTTAAAATGAAAAGGATTAAACCGTATTAGGCGATTATATTTTCTCTAAAAAAAAAATGATTACAACATATAAAATAAAATTAATATTAGGGATAGGGATATAAGTCGTGGAATAGTGGCAAGAACGCTGGCTGCATTTCCGCGCTGAATTGCAAAACTGATTCTCTGGGCGAAGAAAGAGCCAGCGCTCCTGTCACCGGAGGAGACGACAAGACGCGGTGTTATGTCTTTTAAAAACTTTTTTGCGCTTGGACTCCATGGGCCCAGAGTTTCTACAGCAAACGGCACAAATATGTAATCTTTTAATATACTTACATACTTGCGTCGCGACTACGACGACGACGCGGCGAGAGTATCGACGCACGTGGCGTCCCACACCAGAGCACGTCCCCGTTCCTAGGGGACCAACGTCATACCATCGGGTCTCTTGCCATCATCTCGGATAACTCAAAAAAAAATCTTGAAGAGCTGGAACCTCGATGGTGGCTAGTGCCCTTTTCATAGTATCATTAAGGGAGCCGTGGTGGGAAAATCTGCCCGCACTTTTGAAACAGGAGAGCCCATGAACTCCAAGACAATCGACCTCCTTTCCACACGGACAAATTACAAAATAGATATATAAACAATTACAATACAACAACAATTAAATAATAAATACTCATATAATGTATACTACTGATTCATAATATACATACATATATAGAATAATTACTATGTCAGTGATTAGTGAGTATGTTAAGGTATTCTATTTTTTTCTAGCACGGGTTGGCGAGAATTCTGATCTTATTATTTTTGATAAATTTTCTACGCAAAATGAAATGCAAAAAAAATAAAATATTGTTTATTATATTTATATATTATACGCGTAGACAGTTTATAATAATAATAATCTTTACTTTCAGGCAACAAAATGAATATACATAAATGAATATACAAAAGGCCCATAGATATATACCTTAAAAACTAAAATATATATAATATAAATATACACTACACTACAGCTTCCGCATCTTCATCTTATTGTGGTCAAAGTAGTACCCATTGGGTACGGCGACCACCTTCTGACGAAAGCTGACTGCTGCAGTGGGGGTCGGCGCCGGGGTCCTCTTAGGTGGTTCACGAGGGTTCGGTGCTGCGGTAGGCCTTGTCGCATCTTCCGTGGTGCATTTCGTAGACCCAAATGAACCTATGTATCGACGAAACACAACGCCTTGCGGCCAGAAATCTTTTTTCAAGATTTTTTTTACTTTATCCGACCGCACAAGAATGCGATAGGCCTTAAAATTTGTGTCTCGCCATTCCGAGCCCAGCTTGGTGATTTCCATAACGGATTCGGACTCTTCTCGTCCACGTATTATATACCTACAAGCCAAAAAGTGACTATTCAGAGAATAAATTATATCTTATAGTTATGTTCTCGTCTAAATTTACGTTGCTGTCTACAGAAAGAGGCTTTTATTTTATAAATGTAGAATTTTCCCCCTGAGGTTGAGAAAATCGCACTTTACATTACAAAAATGACATAAAGACTCCGTGATGAATAGACAGCGTCAGTGTTTTTATTTTATACACCCGCAAATAATGACCAGGCCATTAATAATATTTATTTTTTCCTTTTAGATAAGACAAATAATCTTTTTTTTTTTCAAATAGGCAGTAGGCAGACTGATGGTGGTAATTTGCCTAGTCTGCCGGTGCGGGGAAGTATCCACCGTTCGTGCCGATAAACCCTGTAAGGTGTATTCACACGTTTCGGGATCGGGCTCGAATTGCCGTCACGCTCAGTAGTGTTAGGGACTGATGTCAGTCATGAGTGTCTGATTCCAGTTGCTAACATTCATGGACATCGCGCGCTTACCATCAGGTGGGCGCAGGGTCACATGTCGTGCTGATAAAAAAAATATATAATAATGACATTAGTAGGTACTATAGATTGACATATTGTTTGTGCGGCAGTCGGTCGGTCGTAAGAACGCTCTTCTTAAAATTAAAATAGGTATGCGGTTCGATCCGCGGCATGTATCAATGAGATTTTTTGAGTATTTTTTTGAGTATTTTATCTTATTTATTTATCTTCCTTATTTTATATTTACTAATGTTAATAATTGATTTGCATTTTTGCGTGAAATGTACAAGTTTTACTGTGTGTATTGTATATAAACGATTTCAATTTGTATATTTATATTTATGTTTTATGTAGATAAGTATTCGTATTGTTGTATGTAAGTATATACTTGTTATTTATTATTTATTTAAAAATATATATTTAATTTTATTGGGTACTAGCGGAAGAACAGCGTCGCGGATTCAACTATGTAATTCGCGACACATGCTGAGCTTAGGGCCCGTTCATCGCTGCAGAAATTACGGTTTGAATTGTAGTGCAGCGCTCCTCGATGGCTGCCTGGTGGTGCTCGGGATGTGGCAGTGGGTGTGGGGGCGGCCAATTCCATATTTTAATATCAAATCATGGTCCGTGCCACCCCATATCCTATGCACGGCTATATCCTGGAGTACTGTTGGGTGCCTGTCGGGGCGCGTTGTGCTGCATATCTTAATATCTTAATTGTGTAAGTTCTATCTGTTTTGCGATGAATAAACTTATTTCTTTCTTTCTATTTATATTAACCATGCCTCAAAAAGCACGTTAAGCCGTGTCGCGTCGGTCACGGTTTTACTTATATCAACTTGTGAAAACATTAAAATAAAAAAAATAAAAAACTTGCCAACGTCGCAAGAGTGCGTTAAATTTTCCAGTGATATACCCTGGAAGGCCATCGTCAGCACTGGAGGCAAATTCAGTTGATGCTAATCTATTTAACACATTTCACACATTCTTTTGCCACCCTCATCCAACCAGCTATCTTTTTCAGGTCATCCGTACATCTGGCGGGCTTCCCACTCTACACGAGGAATGCTCCTGTACGAGGTCTCCGCTCTAGAACCAGTCTACTCCATCTGTCATCGGCTCTGCGAGAAGTGCCTATTGTCACTTCAACTTACTAATTTTGAAGGTTATGTCAGTAACTTTTCTGACGGATATCAACGTTTCGGACCCTGTCCATCAGAGAAATGCCGAGCATAGCTCTCTCCATGTATACTTGTGGACCAGATCCACTGTCAGTATTCACGTTTCTGCTCCCTACGACAATATTGGAAGAACGCAACTTTCGTTTTTAAACACTGTGGTCTTTGATAACAAGATGTGTCGTAACTTCCCGGCTGCAGCCCATCATAAAAAATTAAAGTATTATCACAACCGTTTCCCTTTCGGGGTGGTCAGAAACCACGCTTATAAATAATCAGATTTATCCAACTTCACTATAGGCCAATCATGACAAGTGGCAAACTCGTCGATGTCTCCAGCGTACCAAACCCGAGATATATCACAAATAAATTAAATATTAATTAAATGTATTTATTTACATTAATATATAGCCCGGCCAGGAATAGAACCCAGTACCTCTGAGTCTAAATCCACAGACTTAACCGCTAGACCACGGAGGCAGTCAAGTTAGAAAAGTTGATCATTAGTATCACCCTGCCGGGGTACGAACTGTGACAATACACTAAAATAATAATTTATTAATAACCGTTCTTTGACTATTAGTCAACAATTTATCAACTAAAACTACACCCTTCACAAATTCAATGGACATTCAGACATTTTACGAGTGATTTTTAAAAAGCTTCTGTGGTTTTTTCGTCCGCAACCAAAACGAATTCGAGTTTTCAAAGTGTTTTCGCCGATTTTGGTTAATGAATTCGAAACCAGTAGGTACATCACTAATTTTAATTTGTCTTTTGTTTTTTTTTATTACAGCCCCTAGAACACAGCGTCCTAGACCTTCACTGTTGGAGATGGGCCTTTCGGAACTTATATCTGGAGAATATGGCCTACACTCGCCACGCAGCCGCGCTGGCCAGGCGAGTTGGCGAGGATCTAATGCCAATTTTTAATAACAATTTGTTAACAATTCCCCAAGTTGGTATTAGTGGAACCGGGACCGACGGCTTAACGTGCACTCCGAGGCACGGGAATGGTATTGTAAATCTATGACAAATATATGTAAGAAAATTTTCTCATTGGTATATGCCGGGGGGGGTTCGAACAGACCTTTGTAGAATTTTATGGAAAGCGTTCTTTCAATCGAGTAACCATCTATTTTAAAATTATTAAATAATATATTTATATAATGTTTATTGCAATAGTTTACCCTAATATGTAATGGTAAAGTATTATCACAACATTTCGGGGTGATCAGAAACCATGCTTTTCTTAACTAAGCAGATTCACATTTAGCCAACTTTACTATAGGCCCAGAATGACAAGTGGGATGCTCGTCGATATATCTAGCATACGGAAATCAAGGAATATCATATCCTCACCCTGTGTCTCTCCACTGCAGGATATTTATTTATTTATTTAAAACTATTGCACGTTATACAAGGGACGGACTTAATGCCGCTAGACATTATCTGACAGCCAACCTTAGGGACAATGTGGACCATTTCACATGTAAGGTAGATGCAAATATTTATCTATCTATCTATATACATATAAATACAATTATATTACTAAAATACATACTAATAACTATGATATATTAAATACTACTCGTACATATGATACCATTACATAACTTATGAACCATTTAAATAATGCGATAACACCATTTTTTAAAATCATTTTTGAGTTGGATGCTTGTCGGATTTCTAGCGGTAGTTCATTCCACAGGATATAGGCCTCCCCTAAGGCTCGCTTGTACACCATTTCTCTTGCCATTCCCCACCAACAACCTTCCTCAGGATATCTGCTATAAGTTAAAAAAAACATGTCATGGTAATGAAAGATGTCTATATCATTATTATTCTTATTATGTTGTTTAAGTCTTAATTGTATATATTATTCATTATCCTTAGGATATCTCATTACATTCTGTCATCAAATAATAATTTAAATTTAACCTAATAGTATACCTAATTATCTCATCGATCTTAAGCTATGCATATCTTTCCGTTGTTTTCTATTTTTTTCTATATAATATAATGATTAACTGATTTTCACTCACTAATATCATAATAATCCTATGCTACTTGTAGATAGCTATATGTAAATATTTTATTTAAATTTTTATTTTACTAAAGTTTAATATTTTTAATTTTATATTTGTATTTTTTTTTTAGTATTTAACCCACTATTTTGGAGGAATGAACTGTACAAATAATATAAAATCTTTCTGGCTTAAGATCTAATAATTTATAATATTGTAATTTTGATGTCCTAGTTATAAGCTGTGATTTTTCTGAAAATATATAAATAAAAAATTTTCATGTTTATTATTTGATACCTATCAATATTAAGTCAATATACCTACAAAAAAATGGCTAAAATAGCTGGCTGTTGTTAGCAAGGAGCAGTCTGCTAATAAGGGCATAGTGCCTGAGAATTGTTAGATTTTATATTATTATATATAAACTCCTTTCTAATGATAAGCACTTTTGCTTTTCTATTATCCTTGTTTTGTAATGTCAAAACTGTCTTTTACAAACTTAATTCTAATAGTGGATAGCAGCTGTAAATGGGCATCGTCTTATTTACCTACGCTAAAATAAAGCTAAATATTAAATGTCTAATAATTAAAATGATTATGTCAATCCTATAATAAATTAATAAATAAAATAATTACTTTTACTTTCATTAATAAATAAAATAATTAAAATGATAATGTGAATCCTATAATAAATTAATAAATAAAATAATTACTTTCAATATAATTTAGTCTGTATAAAAATATAGCGAAACTAAATCTGTATCGTTGCAGGATTCATTTAGCGAGCATAGTTGGCTCCGCAGCAAGTGCTGTATAAATATTTGACGCGCATCTTTGACTAATATATGTAGGTATGTAACTGGGCATTACTATAATTTATTATGTCCCGACGAGAATAGTATCACTATGTTATTAGATGAAAACAAGATGCTGCACTATTTTGTAATAAAAAAATAATAATGTAATTTAATAGGATCTGAACGACAAATGCTAAAGTTAGCTATAGGGGCGTCGCGTCTCTGCTTGCATGAACGCGGCGAACGAGTGCGTTCACTCCGTAGTCACGACTCAGACTTAGCTGTTAAGGCACGCAGGGCCAACAGTGAAAGACGGTTTATAGGGTTTTAGTCCGTAGGCGCCTTGTGGTCTCCTTAGGAGACCTCACGGTGAGTCGGGCATGCGTCCTCCCGCGGTGGCCCTTCAGGCTGGGGTCGTGTCATTAATGATTTATCGATTCACCGTCTTAAAAAAAAAAAAAACTTGTACACTCAATAGTCGAGTCGCGGGAGCCTAAGAGGGGTTAACGCTTTTGCATGTCTCCGTAATAGCGTTAAACGCTCATAGCCTTAGGCATGGGCAGCACCTACTCGTATCTAGGCTTCTGTTTTTTTTTTTTTTTAAATTTAACTTTACTATTGTGATTTTAAAGTGACAACTTTATTGCGCGCGCTTGTTTAGGGACCTATTTAATTGAACGTACGTCCGTACGTCAGAACAGCGCTCAAGGGGAAACAGCACGGCGGGGAAGGGGAAGAGAGGCAGATAGGCGCGCGCCGCGCGTATAGCCGATGCCTCTCTCGCTCTCTCTCGTTCCTTCCTTCTCTTTCGTTCTTTACGCGTCTACAACTATGCGTGCGCACGCAGCCACGCGCATTCATACCAACTACGAAATCAATAATCTGCAAGTTTATTTCTCACTACGTACGTACGTCCCGCGACGCACCCGTTATTTTATAGCTATTATTATTTTTACTCCACACTCCCAAAGGTTAGTTGTTAGAAATTGCCTGGCCATTAATGCCTATGTACAATTTTAGTGCAATAAAGTATTTAAAACAAATAATTAAACACCATGTTCTAAACTATTTTGTCATATTTCATTGTTTTATATTTATTTTATATTTTCATTAATCTTAATTTTTGTGACTAATAAAAACTGATTTTATTTATATACTTTATTTATTTAAGCGCTGCGCCGCATCTAGTTTTTCTTTGGCAATACATGGCAGTACAATCATAATAAACAATGAACATTGTCTAGGCGCGTCGCGGTGTCGCTGCAACACCGCCGCCATATTGTCATTTCGTTTCGGGTGTAGCCACGTTAAGGCGTATTGGAGTGACAGTCACATGCCTTGACTCTACACAAACACAAATCAAGACCGCATCTCGACGCCGCAAGACGCCACGCCACGCTTCAACCTTTGTCTTAGAGATGCAGATAGATAAATAAGACGCTAGCGAGTCAACACGGCAAATATTTGCAGATGAAAAAGAGGCGAAATAGATAAAGTGGTATAGTGGTAGGTAGATTTCAGTTGGCCCAATGCCCACCCTAATATTAAGTCAAAGCCACGTTAATTGAAATCCGAAAGCGGAATCGAAACTATGTAAAATAATTGAACGCTTCCGAAACACTTAAAATTATTTAAAATACTAACAAATTGGACATAGAAAAGCTCTAACAATGAATTTGTATTAAACAAAAATATCACTTTTTAAACTGGCGATGTGGTGAATTTTACTATATTAATTTATGAAATCAATTACGTGCTGTTGCGACTGCACAAACCTTATATTAAGGTCTTTACACACAAATCTTTACACTGAAATTTAACAAATTTTTCACTTGTTTTAAAATGATCTCCAGAGTTAGTTTCAATTACTTATATATTATTATATTTATTTAATATTATTATTTGATTATATTTAATTAAATTATATTATTAGGAGTCCAAGCCCAAAAAAGTTTTTAAAAGACATAACACCGCGTCTTGTTGTCTCCTCCGGTGACAAGAGCGCTGGCTCTTTCTTCGCCCAGAGAATTAGTATTGCAATTCAGCGGGGAAATGCAGCCAGCGTTCTTGCCACCATTCCACGCGGACGGGACTTATATCCCTATCCTTAATATTAATTTTATTTTATATGTTGTAAATATTTTTTCGAATAAATGTATATATTATTGTCATTATGTAAATAGATCCTTCATTAATGTACAAGATAAATAAAAACATATAAGTTTAATTATTATTTTTAATTATTATTTAATTTATAGTTTATTTACTTTGCAGTTTTTAGTTTTAAAATTTATTTAATAAGCATTGTTATATTTAGCTGAAACCAAACCTCGCCAACCTGTCTGGCCAGCGTGGCGAGTGTATGCCAAATTCTCCAATTATGTGTTCTGGAACAGTGGAGGTCCAGGAGGCTGTGTTCTAGGGACTGTGATAAATGAATGAAAAATGCGAGGTGCATCCCGGTTTCTGGATTACGCTACACTAACGTACTTATGTGTGCTAGGGTCTATTTATTCTCTTCCAAGTGTGGCTATTATTCACTTTATATCTGTGGGGCTATTTCGTATTTCATGGACGATCGGCATTTATTATCCAGTGCGTCTGTATTCGACATTCAGCATAAGATAGTATGTGACTCTTTACTTAACCTTGGCCATGATATTTATTATTAGGTGTGCAAACAGATTCTAGTCTAGCAGATTTGAGTTCAGTTACTTTATTTGTGAGTTAGACTGGAATCAAAAGAATAATATACAATTTTAAAAATATATTGAAAAACAAATAAGCGGTGGTGACTCGGTTTTAAGAACGATTTCAATCCTATAGAACAATCCTACAAAGGTCGGTTTAAACCAACCCGGCATATCATCATCATCATCATCATCATCGGCCTGTGTCTCTCCACTGCTGAATATAGGCCTCCCCCAAGGCTCGCCATTTTACACGATCTTCTGCCACCCTCATCCATCCCCCACCAGCGACCTTTCTCAGGTCATCAGTCCATCTGGCGGGGGGTCGTCCCACACTGCGTCTTCCAGTACGTGGTCTCCACTGCAGGACCCGTTTACTCCATCGTTCATCGCTTCTGCGGCATATGTGTCCAGCCCATTGCCACTTCAGCTTGCTAATTTTGAAAGCTATGTCGGTAACTTTGGTTCTTTGACGGATGTCAACGTTTCTGACTTTATCTTTCAGAGAAATCCCGAGCATAGCTCTCTCCATAGCTCGCTGAGCGACCTTAAATTTATGTATCAGACCCAACATATACCAATGAGAAATACACTTTTCTTACGTACATTTGTCATAGATATAATGTACTTGTATGTATTTTTTTTTACTTCAGGAAATCCCTACCGGATACCTTGTGTTGAATCGGCAGACGGCAGGAAGCAATATACAAACGACCACCGCCCGCGTTTAGGTATAATGTGTAGTATATTAAAATTAATTAAGTAATTAACTGTATCATTAAAATTTCTTTTTTTTTTATCCTGCCTATCACCTTACTCGATCCCCAAGGTTAGCTGGTAAAGAATGCCTACTGGCATTATAGCTCGCCTCTGTACTATTTTAAAGTGCATTAAAGAATTTAAATAAATAGATTTACAACACCACCGTTCCCGTGCCTCGGAGAGCACATTAAGCCGTCGGTCCCGGTTCCACTAATACTAACTTGTGGAATTGTTAATTCTTTATTCTTCTTTATTTCTTACAACGAAGCCACCACTGCGCCTTTAAAATTAATATGTATCAATGTCAATTAATAAAATTAATGATTCTTCGATCCATATTTTATTTAAATATCCCCCAAATTTAAAAAAACCTAATTTCTATTTAGACTGCCTTCGTAGTCTAGCGGTTAAGTCCGTGGATTTGGACTCGGAGGTACCGGGTTCGATTCCTGGTCGGGACACGAAAATATTTATTAATGTAAATAAATACATTTAATTAATATTTAATTTATTTGTAATATTTCTCGAGTTTGGTATGCTGGAGACATCGACGAGCTTGCCGCTTGTCATGATTGGCCTATAGTAAAGTTGGCTAAATGTGAATCCGCTTATTTATAAGCGTGGTTTCTGACCACCCTGAAAGAGAAACGGTCGTGATGATATTTTACTAATTTCTATTTGTAAAATCGTTTTAATTTTGTCTCTTTCTAGATCATATCATCGTGGCATTGATTTTTGAGCACTGAAATATTTATATTATTTATTTATTTAATTATTATTATTGTGGTTGATCGTTGATCTGATACACAATAGACCTACTGGATAGTAGAGCAATTCTCACGCATAACGGAAAAGGAAGTTAGGGAAAGGATATACGAGTCTAGTTCTCATTTACGACAATATTCTTGTCATTGAAAATCATTGAATTAAATTTGACCGGGCCTAATATTATATTTTTTTATCACTTGATTTTAAAGCATTTTGCTTACGACTTATTACGACTATTTATTGTAAATGTTTTCGAGAAAGACTTTTTTTGTACATCACTAGTCCTGCCAATAACATCAGCAGGAGGTTATAACCGTTTGTACACCGCCGACGTCACTGGAACATCACCCGCACAAGATTATTTCTGGTCGAGTTTTGGTTGCTCTCGTAATCGGCGTCCTTACAATAGAAGTCATTCGGCTGGTCTAGTTTTTCTCAGGCTATCTATAAAAAATCTAAAAAGCTCCTATAATTGTTAATAAAAAGTAAATTATCATCACGACCGTTTCCCTTTCGGGGTGGTCCGAAACCACGCTTATAAATAAGCGGATTCACATTTAGCCAACTTTACTATAGGCCAATCATGACAAGTGGCAAGCTCGTCGATGTCTCCAGCGTACCAAACTCAAGAAATATCACAAATAAATTAAATATTAATTTAATGTTTTATACATTAATAAATATTTTTGTGTCCCGACCAGGAATCGAGTCTAAATTGTAAATAATTTTTATGATACTAGACTAAATATATTAAACTTCAAAAAAAATATTTATGACAGCCCCTAGCACACAGCGTTCTAGACTTCCACTGTTGGAGATGGCACTCCCAGAGCATGAATATTTTTGAAGAATTTGGTCTACACTCGCCACGCCTGGCCAGACGGGTTGACTAGAATCTGATGACAATGTACATACATACATATCTTCACGCCAGATCCCTTACGGGGTAGGCAGAGACAATTGAGCGCCACTTGACACGATCACGACATACCTCTATCGCTTCATCGACATTCATCAACCTCTTCATACATGCCCTTTTGTTACGAAGGCTTTTTAATTCTCCTTCAGCTAGTGTTTTATTTATTTGATCG
Source organism: Tinea semifulvella (assembly GCA_910589645.1). Classification (NCBI taxonomy): domain Eukaryota; kingdom Metazoa; phylum Arthropoda; class Insecta; order Lepidoptera; family Tineidae; genus Tinea; species Tinea semifulvella. The sequence goes on along the minus strand of OU342608.1, from coordinate 5,385,101 downwards.
TGATACGTGTGTCTTGGTCTGCCAGGGCCTCTTTTACCCACAACTTTCGCATTATATACCTGGTTCATCAATCTTTCTTCGCTCATCCTTTCAACATGCCCGAACCATCGTAGCATGCTTTTCCTTATTTTTGTGCCTATGCTTTCTTTTATACCTACCATTTTTCGTATTTCGACGTTACGTATGACAATGTATTATACAAAAACGAAAAGGGACTCTAATGATGATAAATAAGCCTACAGTCAAAACTTATTTTTAACGAGAGCATCAAGAGAACTCAACCGCCTAGCTGAGGTCATGGATATTGACATGTTCTGTACATCGGGCGATGTCTGGAGCATTTTTTACAGTATAACACAGCAGGCGTATTCTAATGGTGTACATTGCAGGATTTACATCTATCTGATTTATAGATTTAGTTGCCTACTTATATTTGTTTTTAAAGTTATTGTGGTTTATTATTATTATTTATATGCTTCTGTTTAAGTTATTTTTTAGTTGTATAAGAAATTTGTGAGACTTTTAATTGTCATTTATTTTAATATATTTAATATTTATATAAATTTTTTATTTGTCTTATTTATTTATAAATAATCATAGATGCACCATCCGGGGGCCATGTCCATCGTGTGTGGGTAAAAGATAAGAATGGTGTCTCGGTGTAACGACCGTCACTCCTTTTTTATTTTATTGTGCAATAAGACGCTCATCATCCACCACTCTACTCCTCTCCACTATTACCCAACCAAATACTTTATGATGCTGTAAATTCCGTCTTGGAAGCTCTTTCCATAAACGTATTGACAGCAGACTGCCTTTACACCCTACTTGTATTATTAGTTGATTTATCATAATATTATTTATTTATTATATTCTCATTTGTTAAACATATATGTATACTGTACATTTAGTGCTCCTTCCGATTTAGTAAATGGTACTGTATATCTCTGCGACCCGTGACTCATCCAACATAAGGCATCAGCTGAAAATCAGCGCTGCAGCCTCGGCTGTAGCATATGCTGAGCTGACCACCTATTTATCACCACATCTGTATGTATGTATGTATATAGAATAGGCTTACATTTATACATTTATTCCTTGCATATATATTCTTTGTAACCATTGTAATGGCCGCCTCCGTGGTCTAGTGATAACAAACGGTGCCGTGAACTCGGGAGGTCGTTGGTTCGATTCCCACCGGGGGCAAAGTTGTACATTGTATAATTTGTCTCGGTCTGGGTGTTTATATGTATATATTTACAAAAAAAAAGTATAATATGTAGTTTATCAACCATCTAGTTTCAGTAACACAAGCCTCGTAGCTTACCACGGAAATTAGATGGTGCTGTGTGACCTGTCTGGAAATATAAAAAAAAAAATGTTGCGATAAATAAAATATTTTCTTTCTTTCTTTCTTTTACAGCACTACACAATGTACATTTCTTTTCCGTAGCCTTTCCCCACATCATATTACCTACTCTGGTCCGGGAGGGAGATTTGAAAAAAAAATAGTTAGAATTTCAGTAACGCCGGATACCAATCGTACATTATCTAGCGCCACTTCAGGGCTGGAGAGATCCTGAAATCGCCGGAAGTTAGCCAGTCATTTTGAACTTCTAAAGTCATACTCTGTATTCATGCTCTTCATCTTTCCTGAAGAAGGATTTGATAAACTCTTTGTCACATTTATTTCTTCACTAAATCCGTAAATGAAAGAATCGAAATTAATATTTCTATTAAACTGGGGATAATTTTTGGTAGAAGTCGAAGTGGGGGATGTCTATACCACTGTACGTGAAGTTATTAATTGTTCCAGCTAATAGGAAACTGTCAAAAACCGGCGGTCCTTAATTTAGCACACCATTAGTTTCAACCAAATCGTAAGAGAGTGCCTTGTGATCGGATATTATTTTATTCTGATAAAAACGTATAGTTACGACTGTAATCGATTATAAGATAATAAATAAAAATAATTTTATTGACATAAAAAAATAAAAAATACAAATTAGGTTGCACGACATGTAACCTTGCATCTACCTGATGGTAAGTAGCGCGTGAGGTCGAGAATCTTAGCAACTGGAATCAAACACTCAAGACTGATATCAGTCCCTAAAACTATGCCGGCTTGACGGCAATTCGAGACTGATCCCGAAACGTGTGGATACACTTTACTGGGTTTTTCGGCACGAACGGTGAATACTTCCCCGCCCCGACAGACTGGCCAAATTACCAACATCAGTCCGCCTACCACCTATTTGTTGTTCTCGTTGAAATTATATGCCATTTGCAATGCTGTCAAATGCCAATATTATAAGAACTAATATTAATAAATTTAATTATATTTAATTATATTTCGCTAGTTTGGTACGCTGGAGACATCGACGATTAAATATTATTCATATTTATTAATTTAAAGTAATTAATATTATTGTGTCTGGATCGGGAATTGAACCCGGTAACTCCGAGTCTAAATACACGGACTTAACCGCTAGACCACGGAGGCAGTTATAAAAAACAATAATAATTAAGTAAATATGATATACAATTTTTATAAATATGTTATTAAATTTATTATAAATGCGCTGCGGACTATGTTGAATTTAAGTATTCCCAATGATTTCAAAGTTGCAACCCCATGAGTTACTTTTGAATTAATGGAAAAAGTTATTTTGACGTGAGTTCGGCTATGATCAGCAAAACGCGGACTAAAAGTGACAGTAAAAAACTGGGGTAAATATATTAATATAGTATATGTATTATTGTGTACATATCTGTATGTATGTGTATTTATATTAATATGTATTGTATGTATCCGGTTCATTTATTGTTATTGAATACAGTGCTAAGCTAAAGTAGCTACCGATTCGTTGTCGCAGAAATCTTAGAATAATTTGTCTTCAGTTTTGATACCTCAAGAACAATGTCGCCTATCTCTCTTCTTTCCATGATAAATCTCTTTGCTTTTTTCACAACTCTCTTCTATCTGTTCCCTTACATCACACTACACACAGACATATGTCTCTATCTCTTTCGTAGTTGTTGTTACTAATTTATGGAACGATCTAAGTGTCAACATACGGCAAGCAAATTTTAAATAAAATACACCAGTGTTTATTCACACTTCTTAAATAGCTCCTGAGAGCGTTAGTAAGTAGTATATATGCATGTTTATGTATAATATAGTGTAACAAGCATATATTAATTATGTTAAAATTGTAATTAATATAGTATTTGTAATTATAGTATTATTATATAGATTGCACCTATAATTGTTCAAAAGAGATTATCCATAATTTGGCCCCAACTTTTTTGCAGCGTGCCTTTAATTTAATTTAATTACAACATCTCTTTTACCCCAGCATTAACATATAATTTAATTAAATAGTCAATGGCTTTTTATTGTACCGGCAGCTATTGTTTTATTTATTTGATCGTGATAAGTGAGTCTTGGTCTGCCAGGGCCTCTTTCACCCACAACTTTCGCATTATATATCTGGTTCGTCAATCTCTCTCCAGTCATCCTTTCAACATGCCCGAACCATCGAAGCATGCCTTTCCTTATTTTTGTCCCTATGCTTTCTTTCATACCCACCTTTTTGCGTATTTCGTCATTACGTATGCGGTCCGTTAAAGTAACACCGCATATCCGACGCAACGACCTCATTTCCACTGCATTAACTCTACTCTCATGCGTGCTCTGACATATCCACGTCTCACTTCCATACATAAGTGTTGGTACCAGCATGGCATTGTGTATGGCGAGTCGGGCTTTGTCACTGACATTTCGACTGGCGATCAGTGACCCCAGGGCACCGTTAACACTATTTCCCGCGTTCACTCTTCTTTCAACATCCCTATCATACTTCCCATCCGCAGTGAAAGCACTGCCCAGATATATAATTTCATTTACTTGTTCTAGAGTTTCATCATCAATCTTTATCGTCACGGTTGTCGTCCTTCTTCTTTCAAACACTAGTACCTTGGTTTTTCTCGCATTCAAACGGAGTCCTTTTTCTGCACATCCCTCTTTTATTTCCGTGACTAGTGATTGCAGTTGTTGTTCGGACGATGCCATTAGAACAGCATCATCTGCATAAAGCAGGCAGTTCATCACTAGAATACTCATCTTTATCCCACAGTCATGGGCATGTATGAAGAGGTTGATAAATGTCGAAGAAGCGAAAGAGGTATGTCGAGATCGTGACAAATGGCGGTCAATTGTCTTTGCCTACCCCGCAATGGACCTGGCGTGAAGATATGTATGTATGTATGTAAATAGTCAATTTGTTAATTTTTTTGTATGAAATGGATACAAAGCACTATTTATACGATTAGGTTCTTTATTATAGATAAAACACTAGGATAAAATAAATAAAATTAAATACAGATTATGAAAACACAATATATTTCCTATCAAATAAAAGAAATCATTATGGCAAGAGAACATTTTATTGAGCCCATTTCTCTAAGAAAAATGGGCATTCCCATTTGTCCCCAAGGTTTGGCTGTCATAGAATGTATTCGGTCATTAAGTCTGCCTTTATAGTTTGCGCAATAAAGATTTTTAAATAAATATTGGTGTAGATTAAATTTATTTATTTTGCAACGTTTGACTGTAATGCTATCTATTCTTGCGTAGTTTAGTGCAATAAAGTTTTTAATAAGTAAATAAATAATAAAATCTTCTATTTTGACGATGTTTGCACTTAAGCAATGAAATACAGCGCTGGCACGAATCTACACGAACAATTTAAGTAGATGTCACGCAGAGACTAAGGATTACCCTTTGCAACTCGTATCAATGGTTTATGGACACTTAACGAATTGAGCCTATTAGGTCATTGAGAATGCTTCTACAAGGTCCAAACGAAAAAGGCATAAGTCACAAAAAAAATTTATTTATTTATTTATAACCTTTATTGCACAAAGTACAAAGGCGGACTTAATGCCCGAAGACATTCTCTGACGGCCAAAACTTGGGGTAAAATTTGATCAAATGTAGGTGCAATCATAAAGATAATACGAGAAATAAATAACTATTTAAATTAACAGCTAATTAATATATACTTACTTACTTTTATATGGAATAAATATTATAATATCGATAAACTAAATACTAATACATACATATTATTATACATAAACATACATATATATACTACTTACTAACGCTGTATGGAGCTATTTAGAAAGTGTAAAAACACCAGGTTTTTGAATAATGTTCTGATAGTTGCTTGCCGTATATTAACAGGTAGATTATTAAATAAAAATAATTTTACTTATGCATTAAGTCCTATGTATGTATATGCTTAATAATCGTGTGTGGGTAAGAGATGAGAAGAATGCTGGTTTAAGTAAAGGAGGCCTCTCTTTTTTATTTTATTGCGCGAGAAGCTCACCATCCACCATTTTATTCCTCTCCCTAACCAACCAAATACTATATGATTCCGTAGAGAAGACAAATTTCTAAGCATTCCATGGATTCACCGTGCGGGTGCCGGGTCCATCGTGTGTGGGTAGGAGATGAGAAGAATGGTGTCTCGGGCTTGCGAACGACAATAGGCTGGTTTAAGAAAAGGAGGCCTCCTTTTTTTTATTGCGCGATAATACGTCACCATCCACCATTCTACTTCTCTCCCTACCCAACCAAATACTGTATGATTCCGTTAATGCCGTCTTGGAAGCTCGTTCCATAAATGTATTGACGGCAGACCTGCTTAGGCCCAATTCGTTCAGTAAGTGATGCAAAGATTTTTCTGGAACTCCTCTTGCACTAACTTCCACTGCGTAAACATCATAATATCTGCGTAAAGATCATAATATTTATTCGACTTTATGTTGTGGTCTTTTGGAATATTTGATTCCCACGGAACGGTAAGTTCAATAAGGATAACTTTTTTCAAGTTCCGAGAAAACACTAAGATGTCTGGCCTATAGGCTGATACAGCTAGTTGATCTGGGATCCTATAATGGTGTTCAAATGTATCCATGAGAATTTTCCAGTCTAATGCGGCGCCAAGGATCGAGATAAAGATCGATGTATTTGTTCATATAGCCCGTAAAATAGCTGCAGCCAGATTATGTTTCTTCAGGCGCAAATACGATGATATATTTAATACATCAGGGGGCTAATTCTGGCCCTTGCGATTTACGTTTAAAATAAGTCTTGTGTCAAGCGGTCTTATTTTTATATAAATATCACCATGCCAAGCTTACAATATTAGTTTTTTCTTATAAGTAAAAATTGGCATTTAACATCATTGCAAATTGTACATACATACTTTCAACCAGAACAACAAATAGGTGGTAGGCGGACTGATGGTGGTATATTGTCCAGTCTGCCGGGGCGGGGGAGTATCCACCGTACATACATACATATCTTCACGCCAAATCCCTTGCGGGGTAGGCAGAGACAATTGAGCGCCACTTGACACGATCACGACATACCTCTTTCGCTTCTTCGACATTCATCAACCTCTTCATACATGCCCTTTTATTTTGGTGGCTTTTTAATGCACCTTCAGCTATTGTTTTATTTATTTGATCGTGATAGGTAAGTCTTGGTCTGCCAGGGCCTCTTTTACCCACAACTTTCGCATTATATATCTGGTTCGTCAATCTCTCTTCACTCATTCTTTCAACATGTCCGAACCATCGGAGCATACCTTTCCTTATTTTGTGTCGATAAACCAAGTAAAGTATACCCACACGTTTCGGGATCTGGCTCGAATTGCCGTCATGCCCAGTCAAGCCGGCATAGTGTTAGGGACAGATGTAAGTCATGAGTGTCTGATACCAGTTACTAACATTCATGGACCTCGCGCGCCACTTCTCACATGTGCTAGTATTAAAAATTTGACTACTTCATACATACTGTTGCTTTTAAAATAGCCTTTTCTTGACACATACCACATATGTTTTCTTAGAAAACGTTGTTTGGTTTTATCCATTTTCACAGAGTCTCCACTGTTGGAGATTGTCATTCAGACATTTCTGAAAAATTTGGCCTACACTTCCCACGCTGTGGCCACCCGCCTGACAAGGGTTACTAGCTACACTGGGTGTTTAACGTTGAAATCCAATTGTATTGATGGCAAAGCTCGACTCGCCATACACAATGCCATGGTGGTACCAACACTTATGTATGGAAGCGAGACGTAGATATGTCAGAATACGCACGAGAGTAGAGTTAATGCAGTAAAAATGAGGTCGTTGCGTCGGATATGCGGCGTCACTTAGACGGACCGCATACGTAATGACGAAATACGCAAAAGTTATGACAGAAAGTATAGGCACACAAATAAGAAAAAGCATGCTCTGATGGAGCATGTTGAAAAGATAAATGAAGAGAGATTGACGAACCAGATATATAGTGCGTTAAGTAGTGTGTATAAGAACAAACCAAGACTCACATATAATAAATAATGATGTATCACCGCCCTCTTCGTTCTTCTCATAACAATCAACTTAAAATCCCATCCCACACTTCCAGTAGATATTCAGATTCATTTACTGTATCAGCTGCTCGTCAGTGGAACAAGCTTTCACTGACCATCAGATAAGTTCCTTCAATTCGCATCTTTAAAAAACAACTTAATACTTTATTTTAAAACAAGCAGAACAGTTTATTTGAAATTTCTTCTTATTAATATTATATTATCTTCATATATATCTACTATTTTTTTACTACTATTTATTCAAATTTAAAATAAGGTTAAAATTGCACCCCACATATTATACTGTCTCACTCTGTCAAAGGTTAGCTGGTAGACAAGCCGAAATGGCTTTAAGTACGCGTTTGAACATACTTTTACGTTAAAGTGCAATAAAGTATTTAAATAATAATAAATACTAAATACAGAGACCTTGCAATAGAGCTTAAATCCCAACTCAAATTAGAAAAAGTAACAACTGTACCCATATTAGTATCTACAACTGGAGTATAACCCAAAACATTACATGACAGCCTCAAAACTATTAAGACAATTGCACATATACAGACAATTGCAAAAAGCTACAATCCCTAATATTTGCCGTATAGTCAGAAAGTTTGGAGGCCCGTAAACATCGTTAGGTTAACCGGTTAAATACCGAGATTCTTTAAGAATACACATTACATAATAATAATAATATGAAGAGGTTGATGAATGTTGAAGAAGCGTAAGGAAATGGCGATTTGGCGTGAAGATGTATGCATCAAATTGTAAAATCCGTCCTTTTAAATATCCTCGTATACATCTATGTACACACAAACAATACTCACCTAAATAAACTCATTAAGCTTAACTTAACAAAAACATGGCCTTGAAATTAATTTAAATTCAATAGGTTGAAAAAAATATGACTTCGACTTGTACCAGTTTTAACTCGGAGACTTCCGCACGATACGAATTCAAGTTAGTCTTTTACGTACAGTGGCTTAGTAAACATGGACTTATATAAATAAACTAATTTAATTGCTATTATTAAAATATGTATAAAACCTAAACATAAGAACCGGATAAAATAATTTAATTTATTTGCGATGTGGCTTGAAGTATAGTATATAATAAGTTATATATAAGACGAAACAATTTATTTGTTAATATGAATATTTAAAAACAAAAGAAAGTGAAGTAATCAATGTGAAAAAAGTTAAAACTGTGTCATTTGTATTGTAAACCAAGCATTTGTGTTATAAGTGGACTATTCAGAATCGTTTCATTAAACCAGTGGGGTGAGGCAGAATACACAATCGTCCGCAAACGAATCGTCTAAGATCTATAAGTCTGAGCGGAATGCTCAATATTTAGACATTTCTGACAGATGTAATCGATCTTAGACTATACGTTTCCGACGATTGTGCACTCCGCCTTATTCCGCGATCACTATGAAGAATGTTAATAGATATGCAAAATGGATTCTCACAGTAGACCTTGTAAATCAAAAGTAATACATTTTAGGAATTGGAACAAAAATTACTTAGGGGGCAAAAATATAATTATTTAATCCCAGTTTAGGCTAAGGTAAGTTTAGTGAAGCATCTCTGAATAGCTTTCCAAACAAAGTTTGCCCTTTCTTTATTTATATATCATTCTAATATTACCAAAAAAAAAAATTTAATCTTCACTAAATACTCGGAAATATATTATAAAAAAATAAAATATTTGTTTCTGATTTGCATAAAATCGACCAAAAACACACGGTTTATTACCCGACTGCGCAACGCAAGGATATGTTTATCAGCCAATGTTTCCTCCTATATGGCACACTGGAGACCAAATGCGTTAACCGATTTAGATGATTCTCACGTCAATCAATTCGTCTCCATCACGCGAGTGTCACTGAATATATGACATTAATCAAACTTTATTATTTATCAGTACTATTGACGTAAACTTAAACACACGGCAATCGAACTTAATGCGGCTCGTGATTATGCAAAGTGCACAATGATAAAATACTTTAATAATATTATACGATATTTATTGTGTTTTCATAATTGTAATAAGCAAAACTAAGGTCCGGATTAATAGTCGTTGCTCCGTCAGCGCTTAGCACGAGCTATTAGTCAGAAGTTTTTACTCCAAAAAACTGTCACTTTGACAGTTCTGAGCAATGGCTCGTGCTAAACACTGGCGGAGCAACGACTATTAATCCGGACGTTAAACTGTTAAAGTCAATCCGGTTTTATTATCAACATAATTATTATTATTATTGACCAGGTTCTTATATTTAGGTCTATAAAGAATAAAAACAATGAGATAGCAAAAAAAAGTGTCTATAAAGTATGACGTTAATTTCAATAAAAGTGAAAACTAATTTATTACAATTGTAATAATGAGTGAAGAGAAAAAAAATGAAAATGTGCAACTGGACGATATTTTGGAACAATTGGGAACCTTTGGAAGACATCAGGCGGTTACGATTTTGTTGACCAGCTTTGCCTTCATAGTGAATTCTATATATTGTGTTAATTTTTTATTTTCAGCTGAAGATGTCCCTTACAGGTACATAACCAAAGTCTATTTGCTGAGAGTTAATAAAAAAATATGCAACGTCTCGAAAAAACGGGCTTCGCTTATGGCCGCGCGTACTGAGTATCGTGGTACGAGGCACGCAGGTGTTGCCGAGTGCAGCACCAAGCGGACAAGCGGCATCGGTAAAAAATTGCGGGTCGAAATTTCTAACGATTTAAGTACCTCTGATTTTTAGCTCTCGGCGAACAGACTTTATATAAAAATAATTTTATGCGTTAAGTAATTAGAAAACATGATATTGAATAACAGAAAAAGGACTCATGCAAGAAAAACCCAAGGTGTGTTTGAAAGGAGAAGAATGACAACTGTGACGATATAAATATTGATTATGAAACTCTTAAACAAGTAAATTAAATTATATAACTGGGCAGTGTTTTTACTGGAGATGGGAAGTATGATAGGGATGTGAACGCGGAAAATAGTGTTAATGGTGTTGAGGTTGCGTTTTTTTATTATATTATGTATTTTATAAAAACATAATGTCATAAATGTTTAAAGTTAAATAAAATGAATTTAGAGGAGAAAAAGGAGCATATTAGGAGCAAAAAGGGTTGCTATATATGCCTAAAATTAGGTCATCCAGCAAAAACGTGCAAGTCATTCCCTAAATGCTTGCTGTGTTCTAAGCGAAACAGCATAGTTATGTGTCCGCAATTACCTGACAAAGCTGAAGGCAGTATATCATCAAACTGCGATAATCAACCGTCAAATAATGAAGCGTTACTGTGCCAAAGTGTAACGTTATTACAAACTATTATTTTACATGTTAAATGCAACAATAATGTAATGAAGGTACGCGCACCTGATTGACTTATGATTAGATTATTAATGTATGTATTATTTTTAATTTTTTCATTGATATTTTAGTTTTAATTTGTTTGTTTTCAATTTGTGTTTAAAATAATATGTACTAGATGTCTCCTTTTATCATTTTTTTTTTCTTGTTATACTTATGTGACTAATGTTTTATTTTTGTATGACATGTGTTTTTAATTTCTTCTTTCTCTTTTCTTTTAGTTGGGAGGATGTTAAGGTTGCGTTTTGTTATTATATTATGTATGTTATAAAAACATAATGTCATTTTTTCTTTTATGAAGAATAAAATATGTTTGTCACTTTTATGTCAAATCTTGCATAAGCAATTCAGTATTTTCTATTGTGTTTAAAATATAGTTAATTTTCCTGTTTAAATGGTATCCTGGAGTCACTAATGGGCAGTCGAAATGTCAGTGATAAAGCTCGGCTCGCTATACACATTGCCATTTTGCTACCAACTCTTTTGTAATACACATGAGAGTAGAGTTAATGCAGTAGAAATAAGGTCGTTGCGTCGGATATGCGGCGCCGCATAAAAGATATAAGGACAACAAAAAGTATTAGAAACAAAAGGGCATACTCATATAATGAAGAGGTTAATGAATGTCGAGGAAGCGAAAGAGGTATGTCGTGACCGTATCAAGTGGCGATCAATTGTCTCTGCCTAACCCGCAAGAGAACTAGCGTGAGGATATTTATGTACTAAATTATAGTTTAATTCGCTTAATTTTGATAATCATCATTAACCTATCTCTCCACTGCTGGATATAGGCCTTACTCAATACTAGCTATTTCACACGATCTTCTACCACCCTCATTCAGCCTTCTATTCGACGACTTTCTTCATCTTATGGTTATCAGTCCATTTAGCGGGGCTCACTCAACTCTTACCGTAAGTGACCTCTACTCCAGAACCCGTCTGCTCCTATAGTCATCAGTTCTGCGACAGATGTGTCCGGCCTATAGCCACTTCAGCCTATTTATTTTGAAGTATATTGGTAATGAACCCACATTGACGGATTTCAACCTTTCGAACGCTCTCTATATATAGCACGCTCAGCGACCTTAAAGACTTTGTAGACTAGACCCAATGCCAATGTCTGCTTCATACAACAATACTGTAAGTATATTACAAAGAAAGAGAATAAATGACTGCATCCGCAGCGTAGCAGCTAAGTTCGAGGATTTAGATTAGACACAATAATTTATTCAATTTATTTCGTGGTATTTCTCGAGTTTGGTAAGCCAGAGACGTCGACGAGCTTGCCACTTGTCATGCCTATAGTAAAGTTGGCTAAATGTGAACTCGCTCCTCACAAAAGCATGGTTTCCGACCTCCCCATAATGAATACGATTGTGATGATATTTAACTTTTCACTCTATATTATGTTTATTGTTCAAGTGGTTTTTAATATAATTGAAACAAAATATCATAAACTATCTCCAGCAGTGTAGATCTAAAACTTTGTGTTCTAGGAGCTGTGATAAAACTGTAGTTGTAATTCATTTCCAGGTGTGAGATTGAACAATGCGAATCACCTGGAAATGTTACGTTTGAAGCGGACTGGTATAACTTCACTGCACCATCTGATGAATATAGAAAATGTCATCGATATATGCCTTTATCAAATTCCACATGTTCGCCTGAGTATTTTGACCATTCCCAAATAACGGACTGTGAACATTGGATCTACGCTAAGGATGACAGCTTTATGTCTGAGGTAAATATCTGAATATAGGCCCAATTTTTCGCAACTGAACCACATACGCACAGGCTAAATATGCACCCACATATGATAGCCACTTGAATTTATGGACCAGACCCATTGTCAGTGCCCACGTCTTTGCTGCGTATGACATTACCGGGAGTTATAGGTATACGTATTGTTTTTACTACTTCAGATGATCATTAAAGATGACTTTTGTATTGTCCAAGTTCATTCCAAGACTAGCCCGCTGAGAATCCATGTTTAAGCTATTTAACATTTAGCTAAGTTCCTTGAGCTAGCTGGCCATAATCACTATGTCAACTGAAGGTGTGAGATGGATTCTCCATTGACGTTATGCCACTATGTCTACACGAACATGATAAATTAGAAGACTGTTACATTTCTGAACACACTGAAGATGTCGAATGCTCTCTCAGCTTGTGTGTTTCCCCATTCCTATAATCTGGATTCCTTAAAGCAAAATGTGAAAAAAGTAAAGGAAATGTAGATAATAAATGTTGGGTCGTCGAGGATGATGAGTGGGTCTGGGAATAGGGACATTTACCCGTTACTAGAATATCAGCACCCGTTGGGCGCACAAACTCTGGGTGTCTAGGTTCGAACACTTGAGCTGGGAGCCTGTGCGCAAGACAGAGCAATGATCTGAAAATGCTTGAAGTTTCCGTTGTTAGCCTGATATGAGTATAAGTCTAGTGAGGCAGACGACAAACTCCTTAATAGTAGCAACTTTTAGACCTCGAGCTGTGACGGAATTATGCACAAACCACGGCGCTCGCGGGAGCCCACTCTGAGCGATATGTTCTGATGACTTTAAATCTTGTCCCTTTTGGTCTTGGCCATTAGGTGGTGCCAGGCTAGCGTATAAAATATTTATTTATGATCGCCTGACTATTCGTACATCGTTTAAATTATGGGCTGTAACTGTTGGATCTACGCCAAGAATGACAGCCTTATGTCTGAGGTATGGTTATGTAAATATCTAAAACATATTCCCTACTATGATAATAAAGTCTGTCTATCAAATCTGCTGACATAATACAAAAGCTTGTAACAAATACATAAGAAACAAAACAATAAATATAGTAGAGCAGACCTTTTTAAAAATGTTCTCAAAACTTGACTTATAAAACAAAGATAAAAATGTGTGATCAAAAATTTCGATTAACCGAGACTGTCGGATAATCGAAATAAAAAAATATCTGTAACAGTAAGCGAATATGATATTAAAATTCCGTATAATTTCATGGAGGAGTCTAAATGATACACGTTATGACAGGTTTTTGATTTTGCCCGGCTGAGTCTAGCCATATCCATTTGCATTTTCCAATACCAATTACTTCAAAATCTTACATCCAAAACTAAAACTATCCGAAAGTAACGGATAATCCGAAATAATTTTAAATCCGGAACCGTATCTGAATCCGAAAAATTGTTGTTCGTATATCCATTCATAACCATATCCAAAAGGATTTGATGTCGTAAGAGCAAGCCTCTACTATGAGAGGATGAGTACTCGCCAAAGTAAAGTAGTGTTGGGATGCTATTCTCAGCCATTTGGCGATGGACTCGATGTTAAAGTCATGGTAGAGGTTGACGTTCCGCACGAACCAGGGGGCGTCCGCCGCCTGATGCAGGAACCAGTTCTAATAATAATAACAACCAATGCCCACTTTATCTTATATATGATCTCTTTGCTGTTGTTATTCGCTTACTAGATTTTAAGATGTGACAGCCGATATGTGATGGTTTATAGCTGTATCACTATAATATTCACTCTATTAAGTATTCATCTTTATTTTTATGATACTCATGCTGACTTACATGACAGAACTGGTCATTTTTTTCTTACAAATTTTCAAAACAAAGGAATGTCGCTAGTGGGGGTTGCAAAAGATCGCAAGCACTGGCGAGTGGCGAGACTTGGGAAGGCCTAGATCCAGCAGTAAGGACACAGGCTGATGATGATAATGATAATGAATTAAATTATATTTATCTTAATGCACCGCAATCCTCTGTCACACTCCCGAAAGTTACATACATACATACATATCTTCACGCCAAATCTCTTGCGGGGTAGGCAGAGACAATTGAGCGCCACTTGTCACGATCACGACATACCTCTTTCGCTTCTTCAACATTCATCAACCTCTTTTGTTTCGATGGCTTTTTAATGCACCTTCAGCTATTGTTTTATTTATCTGATCGTGATATCTGTCTTGGTCTGCCAGGACCTCTTTTACCCACAACTTTCGCATTATATACCTGGTTCATCAATCTCTCTTCGCTCATCCTTTCAACATGCCCGAACCATCGGAGCATGCCTTTCCTTATTTTTGTCCCTATGCTTTCTTTCATATCTACCAAAAGTTAGCTGTTATAAAATGCCTTCCGACATTAAATTCGCCTTTGTACTTTACCTTTAAAGTTATTTTGTGCAATAAAGAGTTCATAAATAAATAAAATTTAATAAGGAATGCTCGTTCCTTGTACTTAGTCAACGGATATTTATTTTTGTTAAGCATAATTTTTTTATTATGATTTGAAGATGCTTTTAGACTCCTGAATCTCCTCTCTGGCCTCGCATAGTAATAATAATAATTTTGTTTATATCTTTATTGCATTAAATAAAAGAGAGATTTAGGTAATACTTAATTCGTCACTTAACTTATAGACTAGAGATCGTATTAATAAATTGATCCTAAGATCCGATATTCACTCATGTACGAGTAGGTCATGTCTGTTTTTTTATTGTTTCTTGATTTTACATTTGGTGAAAAGAGACAAGTTGTACTTGAGTGAATATACGATCTTGAGATTGATTATCATAAATTGATTATTTTATGTATTCGCTGCGCCTTGCAAATAAATCTCAATAAATACTAATACTCAAGATGCAATGGACGTGTAAAACTGACTCAGTCGATTATCGATAAGTTATGATATATATGTTTGTTTCAGTTCGGACTTTCTTGTCAAGATTGGAAAAGAACTATGGTTGGAACTATTCGAAGCGTCGGACTCATGATTGGCCTCCTAATTCAAGGACAGTTATCAGACAGGTGCGTAATTTTATTAACTAATGTGTTAGTAGGAAAGTAGAAGGCCTTCTTAAAAAATAATTGGAAGAAAGTGGCGCCATCTACAAATGGGTCTGATAAATACGGCTGTATGGGCGTTGTCCTCTTTGCCTTTCCTAAATAAAAAAAAAACAAATATTTGTCAGACCAGACAGGTTGATTTTATAATAAACTTTAATTTAAAAATAAATAGCTAAAGTGACCATGTTTTCATATTATTTTTCTCAACGATATTAGACTGTGATTTTTCAAAATAAAAACAATAATACCTATATCAGCAGTTTTATTCCTTAAATAAAATTAACCGTTACACAATGGCAAAATGATTCTTTAAAAATATATGCAATTAATTTGCGACTTACGAACGCCATCTATGCAATGGTCCAGGCGTAAACTCGGACAAATGCAGCTTTATTTTTTGTTATTTATAAAAATACTTTATTGCACTTATAGGTACACTTAGTACATAGACATATATTAAATTGCTAAAACACAATTACTTATTTGTAGCACACAAATGTACAGCTTTAAAAAATGAGTATGTCACTTTGTATTAGAGGTATAGTAATATGTATGTTGAGCGGTAGTGAATAGGTTCTAATTTCCTTAAAACCCTAAAAAGCTCGGTTTGAACCCCGTCATGTACCGATGAGAAATACACTTTTCGTACGTACATTTGATATAGATGTCTACACCACCGTGTCCGTGCCTCAAAAAGCATGTGTTAAGCCGTCAGTCTTGGCAAATGAAAGTAAAGTATCATCGGGAGTCCTTCGCGCCATTTTGCGTGGACATGTCAAGTGCAAGTTTTTGTTTTGTAAATTAATTTACTGTGGATATTATTGGTCAAAAGTGGTGTTGTTTTGTTTAATAATGTGCTACAATGTGAATAATTATGGAAAACGATAAATTGGACTTTGAATATGGGGCACAAGTTGCAGTTTATTTTTTGCGGTTTTCCCGCGCTGTCAACTCCCATATTTTACTCGACGTGTTTGAGCAGTGGATGGTACCGCGAGTGACTCCAAGAAAAGCATCAAATTCTGCAGCATCTGGAATTTGATGATGACCTCATTAACTCATGAAAAAGAAAGATAAATTACATCAGACTTGGCTGTATGGGCTTAGACCCTTTGCCTTCCCTATCACCTCATTCCTCATCCATCGGGAGAAGAAAACTAAAAAAAAAAAGTAAAGTATCATCACGACCGTTTCCCTTTCGGGATGGTCAGAAACCACGCTTATAAAGAAGCGGATTCACATTTAGCCAACTTTACTATAGGCTAATCATGACAAGCTCGTCGATGTCTCCAGCGTACCGGCAAATGAAATCATTATTATTTGACATTACAATTAACATTAGACTCTCGCTAACCCGTCTGGCTAGAGCATGGCAAATGTAGTGCATATTGTCCAGAAATACGTTCTGGAAGGCCCATCTCTAATAGTGGAGGTTTAGGAATTTGTGTTCAATATAGGGGCTGTAATGATTTTTTATATATTTTTTTATACTAGCACGGCTTGTGACCTTGCCTCCACATGGTAAGTGACGCTCAAGGTCCATGTAAATAGCAACTGGAATCAGACACTCATGACTGACATTAGTCCCTAACACTATGTCGGCTTGACTTAGAATGACGGCGATTCGAGCCTGATCCCGAAACGTGGATACACGTTTGCGTATCCTACTAACTACTCCTAAACGTATGCTTGCGTTTATCGGCACGAACGGCGGATACTTCCCCGCTCCGGCAGATTGGGCAAATTGCCACCACAGTCCTCCTTTCACCTAGTAAATTGATATAGAATACCATCTATTAGAGATTTTTTAAATATATTTAAAAATATATTATTTACACACTTTCTTAAAAAACAAAATGAAACCTAATCTCCATTTCTTGACATGTAGTATATTAGTATATTTAGAGGACATTTTTTACTTATAGTTTATTTTTTATAAGGTTTAGTTTATATTTATTTTATTTTTTTTATACTGTTTGTATATTACTTCAAGAAACTTGAATAAATATATGTATTTATTCATAAAAGTATTTATTTATATAAGTATGTATTATATATATATATAATATGGACTGTGGCAATTTGTCCAATCTGCCGGGGCGGGGAAGTATCCGCCGTTAGTGCCATAGTATTTAGGCAATTTGCCCAATCTGCCGGGGCGGGGAAGTATTCGCCATTCGTGCCATAGTATTTAATCATATATATTTGTAAATTATTACTTTTTCATAAAATTCTCTGACTCTGCAACCATCTTATAAATCTCTCACTCTCCCAAAGGTTAGCTGGTAGAGAATACCTTCATGGTATTATGCGCGCCTAATTTTATTTTGTATATTTTGTGTGCAATAAAGAATTTTATTATTATTATTATCACTTAATTATTTTTGAAAACACACCCGTGTTTTTATTATGCAACAGTTTCATAAAACTATTATTATCTATAATTGTAGAATTGGGAGAAAAGCAGCTATTTGCATCGCAGGTATCACAGGGGGTGTCCTCGGTTTGGCCAAGAGTTATACAACAACGTACTCTTTGTTTATCTTTCTGGAGTTCCTTGAGGCGGCGTTTGGAGATATTTGTTCTCCAAGTTTCATTCTAAGTGAGTTAGGCTAAATGTTTTACCTTTTACTTGTGTTGTTATAGCTATACTATACCAATTTATATAATAATAAATAAATAATAAATATTTCCAGACAGGTCACACAGCGCCATCTAGTTTCCGTGGTAAGCTACGAGGCTTGTGTTACGGAAATTAGATGGTTGATAAACTACATATTATACTTTTTTTTTTGTAAATACACACATCAAAAGTGTCTAGGGATCAACATATATTTTTGCAATAACTTTTCTCCTGATTGATATTCATTAAAATTTTCTTTAAGGATTGATCAAATAAAATGTTTTCGTTTGTCTACAGTAACGATAAACCAAGTCACCTTTGCATTAGTAAAAAAAATTGCCATTTTCCTAATATAGGGATTTTTGACATTTGAACCACTAACATTAAAGTTCGAAAAAAAGACTGAAATAACAGTTTTTTTTTTAATTTTATTGGGTAACTTAAACAATTAATAATCCGTGTTTCTACCGCGAACACTAACAACACAAGAACATCGGTTTGGCATACTCAAAATGAGTTCATCCAAATCACGCTGTGGAATGGCCGCCCATGTTCGTTGCAACAACAAAAAAAGGTCTTCTTGCGACTGGATACCCTCCATATTCGGCAGAGCTCTTCTCTGAAGAATATCCCATGCATGCTCAATCGGGTTCAAGTCTGGCGACTGAGCAGGCCAGGGCAGGACATTGATGTTAGCTGCGGCGAGAGTCTGTCTTACAACTCTTGCGGTGTGCGGTCGTGCATTATCATGCATTAACTGAAATAAGGGACCGATATGCACTTGTAGAGGAACGATGACGTCTGATACAACCGTCTCAGCATAAATTTGAGCGTTGAGGTTGCCTCTGATCCAAATCAACTCAGTTCTTCCGCCGATCGAAATACCCGCCCATACCATGATGGTTCCACCACTATAAGGATGGACTTCCTGGCAGGATTTTAATCGCTGTTGGCGTCCAGGGGTTCTCCAGTGTCGTATACGTCTTGTATCCGGCCTCATACCAAAACGAGACTCATCAGAAAAGCACACGAAACGCCATTGTTCTTCTGTCCAATTTCTGTGTTCAAGAGCCCATTGATATCGAGTCCTACGATTGTGCATTGCTATAGGTGGTACCCGTAGCGGTCTTCGGGAATGAAGGTTCACTTCATGCAAGCGGTTTCTGACTGTTTGGTCGCTAATTAAGTTCCCTGAAGAGCGATGAAGGCTCACTGCTAACATCATGGCGGTTATTGTTGGAGTTCTTCGAGCTGTGATTTGAATGTATCGGTCTTGTCTCCGTGTGGTGCAGCGATACCGTCCTCCATGGCGCTCAGCCACGGTACCAGTGGTTCGGTAACGTGTCCAAAGTCGACTGATAACACTCTGACTTGTATTCAGAGCTAAAGCCACAGTACGTTGCCGGGAACCAGCTTCTATCATTCCCACGGCTCTGATCATTTCTTCCCTGCTTAAATGACGTCGCCGCTCCATAATAACGTTGGTTTTAATCAGTAGTAGGGAAACAGTAGCACTAATAATGTCTTCAATGCGTCTTATGTTTTTATAGGGAAAATATTGACAGCTGATTTTCATCTTTTACTCGAATTTGATTGACAGTTCCTGTTTTAAATTATGAAATGCACCAAAAAGGATCCATATAAATTTATAAAATCATAAATTTATTACAAAGCCACATCTCAATCACAAGAAATCCGCATAAACATGCTTGATCCCTAGACTTTTTTGATGTGTGTATATACATATTATACATATAAACACCCAGACTGAGACAAATTACACAATGTACAACTTGCCCCCGGTAGGAATCGAACCCACGTTCACGGCAACGTTTGTTACCACTAGACCACGGAGGTATACCAAACTATTGTTCATAATTTATTTATGATACGAGAAAAGTCAATACCATGTACCTGTAACCTGCCTTTGCAGTCACAAATATTATACAATGCTTGCGGTTGGATGAAGCTTTTATTAGAAACGGAGAGGATACTATGGAACTCTTTTGTATTAGAAAACACATAAAACTTTTATATTTTCGATAGATCGATCGACATTTACAAAAAAACGAAACCCTTTCCTACGCGGGAAACTTTAACGCAATTTACTCTAGCTGGTATTATATTTAGTAATTCTAATACTTATAAAAGTACTCTCCGTCGACCTCTCTCTCGATTCTCTCTTTCTTACAAAACAAAATTCTTCGACTATGTCATTGTCGTATACATGACAAGACTATTCTCCATTAAAACTCAAATACAACTCCGTAACCTCCATGTTAAACGTAGCGTCCCAGCAGGTTGGCCTCGGTATGAACTTGGACAAGACAAAAGTCATGTATAACGACCATGTCGTACCGAGATCAATCTTCGTTGATAATGCCACTCTAGAAGTTGTGCAAAAATACATCTACCTTGGACAGACTATACAATTAGGCATAGCCAACTTCAGCAAAGAAGCCGACAGACGCATTCAGCTAGGATGGGCGGCATTCGGGAAGCTGCGCCACATCTTCCTATCAAACATACCCCAGTCTTTGAAGACGAGAGTTTTCAACCAGTGCGTTCTTCCAGTGCTGTCGTACGGAGCAGAAACGTGGACACTAACAGTGGGTCTGGTCCACAAATTTAAGGTCGCTCAGCGGGCTATGGAGAGAGCTATGCTCGGTATTTCTCTGATGGATAAAGTCCGTAACGAGGAAATCCGTCGGAGAACCAAAGTTACTGATATAGCCTTTAAAATTTGTAAGCTGAAGTGGCAATGGGCTGGACATGTCTGTCGTAGAACCGATGAACGATGAAGTAGACGAGTTCTAGAGTGGAGACCACGCACGGGAGGACGCAGAGTGGGTCGACCCCCCGCTAGATGGACGGATGACCTGAGGAAGGTCGCTGGTGGGGGTTGGATGAGGGTGGCAGGAGATCGTGTGAAGTGGCGAGCCTTGGGGGAGGCCTATATCCAGCAGTGGAGAGACACAGGCTGATGATGATGATGATGAACCACCATGTACCAGTTACAGTACCTAACTATTAGATTCTAGTACAACATACTCGTAAATATCTCATTTTAGAATTCAAAAGAAACGCAATATCTTAGAAACTATTTTTAATTATTATTTTAAATTCATGAAATTCATAATCTACAACTTTGACTAATTTATTTTTACGATAAAACTTACAGTTTACCAGAAACAATTGACCAACCATTTTCTTTTATCCTATGATCTTGAATAACTTTATTTTGATGATGGTGGAATCGGTGGGGACTTTTAGTATATTATTTCTATTAATGTCTCCAAGGTCTGTACCAACTTTCAGCTCTATGCGAATTATTGTAAACCTACCATAGTTTTATTCGTAAATCGTAAAACAGTAGGTAATGTAACAAAAAATAAAACAGACAAAATAAATTATTAAATTGAACTACAAATATTTTACAAAAAATCTTAAACTAAAGATATTAACAATATCACAATTGGTAGTACAGTATAAAATACTTTGCGTACGTTCGCAGTGTACTTGAGTATTGTTCGACAATTTGGAACCCCCAATACATCACATATGACCATGAGATAGAGCGTATACAATCAAAGTTTGTCAAATATCTCAACTTTAAGAGTGGAATCTCTTTAAATGACTACGACGCCTCTTTGCACAGACAGGATGAAAACTCTTAAGGGCAGACGCACACTAACAGAGATGCTGTTCTTGCACGACATTTGCAGTGGAACTATCGACAGTCCGCCCTTGGTTGCTAGCGTACTGAGACTCTCCACGCCAGTTCGCAATACGAGACATCCTGATGTGTTCGTTATTTCTAACTCACGCACAAATTATGCGTCCAACTGTCTGACGAAGAGGATACCAAAGAAATACAACAGGTTGTTTTTGCATGTTGATATATTCAATCTGTCAAAAATACAACTTAAATCTAAAATATTGGACTCTATACAATAGTGCACATACATTTTCTACACCAACATACTTCTACACACATCATTCCAAATCAGTACATTTTTATTTTATATTTAGAGTGAGCCTTTTGTTTTAATAATGTTTTTTTTTATAAGTTTAGTAAGGAAAAGGTAATTTCGTAAATGGCTATGTGTTTAGATATAAGTTTAACTGTTTATATAAGATAGTCAATAATGCTGTGAAATAAAAATAAATAAATAAAAATGAGAAAGTACATATAAATGCAGATAATAATAAAGTTCAAAACAAGAAACATAGATGAATATTCATTTATTTAAACGTAAATACAAAACATCCTTTCAAATGCGTTAATATTTTCCACTGCAGCATTATCTTACAAGTCTGTGGCGAGCTTAAAATAAATATATTTATCGTAACATTTCAGGTATCGAGTCAGTGCACAGTAAGGACCGACTTATGTATCAGGCTGTACTGTCTATATTCTATAGTTTGGGAGGAATTATCATGGCGGCTGTGGCCTGGGCATTGCCTTATTGGAGACATTATCTAAGAGCAATCTACGGTCCATCTTTACTCTTCATATTCTATATATTCTTCTTAAATGAAAGTGTACGCTGGCTTCTAAGCAAAGGAAGAAAAGATGAAGCGGTAAAGATTCTAATGAACGCAGCTAAGAAGAGTAAAATTGTATTGAACGAAAAAATGCTTACGGATTTAAACTGTGAAATGGAAGTCGAAGTGAAATCTCCGTTGTTACAGACATTCCGATCGAAAATTGTAGTTAAAAGATTTTTGATCTGTATTATTTGGTGGACGACTTGTTCGTTCGTTTTCTTCGGATTGATGATAAACTCTGTGTTGTTACAAGGAAATAAGTATTTGAACTTTGCCTTATTGTCGTTGCCAGATATACCGGCCAGCTTTCTCACAGTTTATATACTGAAGTACTTTAGGAGGAAAAAGCCGTTGTTTTTGTCATTCATCATCGCCGGTTTACTTTGCGTGGCTCAGAGTTTTGTTCCCAAAGGTAAATATATTTTTAGTGTCCGTCATGATGGAGCAGGCAGTGGTTACAAAAAAATATATATGTAAGAAATAAATCTAAATGTATAAATGTAAGCCTATTTATTCTATATACCGAAACATACATACAGGTGTGGTGATAAATAGATGGTCAGCACAGCATATGCTACAGCCGAGGCTGCAGCGCTGATTTTCAGCTGATGCCTTATGTTGGGTGAGTCACGGGTCGCAGAGATGTACAGTACCATTTACTCGTATGTTTAACAAATGAGAATAGAATAAATAAATAATATGATGATAAATAAACTAATAATATAAGTGATAGTCAAGAAAAATCAATAGTATATTAATAAATAGAATAAGGTTAGGTAAGTGGCTGTAAAGTCTTTTGTAATATTAACATATGCTTTTTGAGTGCCGATCTGAAACCTATTAATTCATTCATCAGCCCCTGAACACAGCGTCCTAGACCCCACTGTTGGAGATGGGCCTTCCAGACATATACGAGTATCTGGAGAATTTGGCCTACACTGGCCACGCTGGTCAGATGGGTTGGCGAAGATATAATGTCAATTTTTAATGACAATTTATTAACGATTCCACAAGTTGGTAATATACATAGTGGAACCGAGACCGACAGCTTAACGTGATCTCCGAGGCACGAGAACAATGGTGTTATAAATCTAAATGTGATATTATAATACATAAACTAATAAACTGAAATGTAAGGATATTATAGAAGTAACGAAATATATAAATCCTAATCAAACACAATTTTTAACACTATTTACTAATCGATATTCTAACCCCGGCATGTACCAATGAGAAACACTTTTCTTACGCATATTTCACATGGATTGACCACGTCACCAGCGTTCCCATCCGGAGAGCACGTAAAGCCATCGTCGGTCCCGATTTCACTTGTTAATAAAATTGTTATTGAATTGTCATAAAAATTACATGATGGCTGGCTGCAGCGTGGCCAGTGTAGGCCAAATTCTCTAAAAATATGTTCTGGATGGCCCAGCAGTAGAGGTTTAGGACTATATGGGCTGTGATAATATATATTAGTGGAAATATTTTAATAGACAATTTAATAGTGACGTTTCATTTAAATCGTTCGTAAATGTCGTTGTCGAGTAACTACACAGATAACTATCAGAAGTCTATGCGGCTCTAAAAACGAAGACGGCTCTAGCCAGGATAGCGATAGAAAGCTCAAACCCAATTCTAGCAGTCTAGACCTCTGTATTGTCCCTTGACGGTGATAATGTGATTATTTTAACCAAATTTGTATTATTTTCAGATCATTCATGGCTGATATTAACACTATATTTTGTTGGTAAAGTTGTTACTACAATCACTTTTTCTACGGTATACATTTACACATCGGAATTATTTCCTACCTATACGCGGAACTCTATGCACGCTTTATGCTCCTCGATTGGACGAATTGGATCTATATTAGCTCCAATGACACCTTTACTTGTAAGTATTTGAACATAGATTATATATTTGACAAATTTCGTTATCAAGTCGAGATTGAATCTTGTAAAAAATAAACAAAAACAAACACACTCATAGATTTCGACGTCGGTCGAATCACTAAATCCTATTTTATTCCTGAGTATAGACTAACTACGAGTAGAGGTACTACTACTAATTGAGCAAAACAAAATCGTTTTATTTTTCAGACACAATATATGGAAAACCTGCCTACAATACTGTTTGGTGTGTGTGCACTAGCAGCTGGACTGATCACCCTCTTGGCACCGGATATTGCTGACGAAGCATTGCCAGACAACGTCAAACAAGCCGAGGTCATCGGCAAAACTACAAAGAAAGCTGAAACAAAAGACAATTGTGATCTTAAAGATATTAAAAATTTAGAAATTTAAAATTTTTGAATTATTTTTTATAAATTAAATTAAGCCAGTGAAAATTTAACTAAATAATTACTTAAACGAATTAAATATAATATTAAAAAATATGACACTTTGTCTCAGGTTTGCGAACGATTAAGTGCTGGTTTTGATAATATATGTATTATTTTATTTATTTTATTTTATTTTATTTTATTTTATTTTATTTTATTTTATTTTATTTTATTTTATTTTATTTTATTTTATTTTATTTTATTTTATTTTATTTTATTTTATTTTATTTTATTTTATTTTATTTTATTTTATTTTATTTTATTTTATTTTATTTTATTTTATTTTATTTTATTTTATTTTATTTTATTTTATTTTATTTTATTTTATTTTATTTTATTTTATTTTATTTTATTTTATTTTATTTTATTTTATTTTATTTTGACAGAAAACAGTCATTTACATAATATTACAAACATAATTACCAGTAACAAGACCTTGAGTGTCTAGAATTTACACAAAATACAATAAACGAAAACAAAAACAAGCACAGCAGATTAATAATTAAGCAAAATAAAATTATTAACATCAAAATTGAATTAAGATAGTAAGTTACGAGTATATGATAGCAGAAACAATATTACTAATACTACATATATAAACAGCTACTCATTAGAAATGTTATATTATTTTAATTTGGAGAACATATGTAGTATAAGGTCGCTTTTAAATTTATTAACACTAGAGTTAAATAAGTCAAGATGAGACAATTCCTTATCGTAGTAGTCGAGAGAGCGACAAAAGTATCTATTAGCCGTATACCTAGTAGATGAATTAGAAATAACAAATAAGTTGTTGCTGCGAGTGCTACGAACCGTCTTTGTTTAAACCAGTATTTCTGAAAGTGGGCGATAACGCCCTCTTGTGGACGCCGCGCTGGACGCCTAGAGGGGGGCGGTAAGAGAACCAAAAAGAAATAGGAGGCGTTGGCAAGCTTTAGGAGGCGATATTATATTATAAAATTCACTAAAATTTAAACCTACATGTTATATGTATTGCGTAATAATACGCTTGCCATTTAACGATAACTTTTACTGGTTAACTGCAATAGCTAAAATAAAATTATAATCATATAATTGACGCAGCGTTCACAATTCTTACGAGAGGGTATAATAAATTACATTTAAGTCTCGCATTTCTAACAATGAGGCAGGTGTACAGGCCGGATCGTTTAATATCCTACGTAATTAATTATTTTTCTTCTGTCCTTGCTCTTATATAAAAGAGTCAAAGACATACAATAAAAAGGACTGGCCTAAAATAAACTATTTAAAATTTTCACAAATTAAGGAGTGAAGCTTTTTTTATGAATTATAGACACGACATGTGAATTCACATATAGCACATCCAGAACAACACTGCACTAAGTCAAAAAAGCCACAATTCCAGAATCAACTAAAAACCGTTATGTCAAAGTTATAGCAAATGTTTTTCATGTAATAAATTCTATCAGTATTTAAACTATGTATTACTAATACGCGTATATTTTTTGGCTATTCAAATTACAAGGTGACTTTGTATGGTCTTACGTTAGACTAATATCCGAGTCTATTGATAAGAACAAAAAACTTTTTCCAAGAAACCATAGGCCGGCAAAAAAAAGGCTTCTCTATACAAATTGTCTATTTAGAAATTGATTTTATTTCCGATATATTGATTCTTAGGAAATGTTGTTTGTTTCTATCAATAGAATAATATATTATTCTAACGTACAAAGTCAACCAGTATATAAAAATGGATATTGAATCTTTGGACATAATACAGTGTTGTTTTGGGTGTGCGATATCAATATATAAAAACAACTATGTCGGGTTGTAACTTATTTTCATTTGTTTTTACTTTTGGCAGACTAATTAAATAAATAAATAATAAATAAATAAATATTTCCAGACAGGTCACACAGCGCCATCTAGTTTCCGTGGTAAGCTACGAGGCTTGTGTTACGGAAACTAGATGGTTGATAAACTACTTACATATTATACTTTTTTTTTTGTAAATATATACATATTATACATATAAACACCCAGACCGAGACAAATTATACAATGTACAACTTGCCCCCGGTGGGAATCGAACCCACGACCTCCCGAGTTCACGGCAACGTTTGTTACCACTAGACCACGGAGGCGGTCAATATAAAAATGGATATTGAATCTTTGGACATAATACAGTGTTGTTTTGGGTGTGCGATATCAATATATAAAAACAACTATTTCGGCTTGTAACTTATTTTCAGTTGTTTTTACTTTTGGCAGACTAATTAAATAAATAAATAATAAATAAATAAATATTTCCAGACAGGTCACACAGCGCCATCTAGTTTCCGTGGTAAGCTACGAGGCTTGTGTTACGGAAACTAGATGGTTGATAAACTACTTACATATTATACTTTTTTTTTTGTAAATATATACATATTATACATATAAACACCCAGACCGAGACAAATTATACAATGTACAACTTGCCCCCGGTGGGAATCGAACCCACGACCTCCCGAGTTCACGGCAGCGTTTGTTACCACTAGACCACGGAGGCGGTCAGAATTAATTAGTTTATGTATACAAAAGCTTGTTTTCGTAATAAATTCATGAATACAGATATTGGTTACGTTTACTCGTAGGTGACGTTTTATATATATGTCAAAATTAAAATAAACGAATAAAAATGTATAAGTTGACATTTTGTGTTTTAAATAGAAAAGGCCCATCTCCATCAGTGGAGGTCTAGGACTGTGTTCTTGTCATGTTGAGCATGTGATGATGATGGTAGAACACCAGAGAAATAGCATTACTTACATAAGGTTATTGGGCAAAATAATGTTATTCGTAGACCGGCCCTTATACGATATCTACGTCCATGAGTAAGTTAAGTAGCTTTGCCTTATTCATGAAAGTGCATAACTCCATACAGAATTAAAAACAAAAGAGAAAACATGAATTATTATTGTGCCAGTATTTTTTGTTTTGTGCGATTTTCTGGCAAAATAAACACAGTTTTTTAGTACCTTTTTGAGTGCATTGGTCGTCAACAATTTAACAAAAATACATAAATATACAAGTAGTAGCACTTCAATAGGCATAACTTAGTAAGACACCGTTTCAACTCATAATAATAATAATAATAAAATTATTTATTGCATATAATTTACAAATGTAGTGTACATGGGCGAACTTAATGCCGAAGGCATTCTCTACCAGTTAACCTTTGTGATGGTAAAAAGTGAGGTAATAGGTTACGAACCGTCTTTGTTTAAACCAGTATTTCTGAAAGTGGGCGATAACGCCCTCTTGTGGACGCTGCGCTGGAGGCCTAGAGGGGGCGGAAAGAAATAGGAGGCGTTAGCAAGATTTAGGGGGGCGACATTATATTTTAAAATTCACTAAAAATAAAACCTACCAATTATACAACATCGATTATTTAATTATATATGGGCGGCAGACGAAATAAGTTTGAGAATCTCTGGCTTAAACGAAAGCGTGTTCCTACTATGACGGACCATCTATTAAAACGGAAGACGGCGCGCCGGCGCCTGGACGACAAAATTATAGTAGTTAAACACAGAAAACATTGGATACAACCAATGCTACGAGAAAGATTTTCAGCAAGGAAATTTGTAACATTAATGGGTGGAGCAAACAACTTTAGCAATGAAGACAATCCAGTTAGAATCGTCGTTCATACCACAATATTTAAAGAAGGTCTTCAACTAGTGCGTCCTCTCGGTGATGTCGTACGGAGCAGACACGGGGACACTGACAGTGGGTCTGCTCATAAGTTATGCTTGGTATCTACGAGTATTTGATAAATAGAATTAAAAATAATAAAATAAACCACTAAAAAGTTTTCACAGACAGAAACAACAGAGACGGCACATTATAAGTATTTTCTTTAAGAAATAGTCTATAGTATAGAAACATATTTTTAAAAATATTATAAAACAATAAACAGAACAATAAAGCAATTATTTACAGTCGTGTAGTTACAGCAAAATAATAATAATAGAAAGTCAAGGTAGCGACATATTAAAGTACTTTGAACTCAGTGCTCGCCTAGCCGCCTTATAGCTTGTACAAAACAGGTCTCAATCAAAATCACGCAACAGCTCATCAAATCTACTG
Organism: Tinea semifulvella; assembly: GCA_910589645.1. Taxonomy (NCBI): domain Eukaryota; kingdom Metazoa; phylum Arthropoda; class Insecta; order Lepidoptera; family Tineidae; genus Tinea; species Tinea semifulvella. Next base: position 5,355,804 of record OU342608.1, on the reverse strand, counting down.
CAGGTCCTCGAAATGAATACGACCACATCTCTGACTATCGTGCTAAGTTGAAGTGGCTGCCTATTTGTTGTCGCAGGAATCTCAGAGCCCTCTGTCTCCTATTGTCTGTACTGAATAAGCCTGAGACACCGAAATACCTCAGGGACAACTTTGCATATCTCTCTTCCTTCCACGACAAATCTCTTCGCTCCTCTCACAACTCGCTTCTTTTTGTCCCCTCACACCATACTGGATTTGTTTCCAGTTCCTTTGTAGTCGCTGCAATAAACCTATTGAACAATCTCCCGACCTACATAAGGCAAGCTAATACCAGGTCGTCTTTTAAAAAGCTAGTATATTCGCATTTTATAGATAGCTCCAAACCACGGTAGTAGGTTTTATATATATGTATGTTTATGTATAATATTGTGTAAATATTTGCATTTATTATTGTGTGTTGATATTATAATATATATAAAGGTATATAAGTAGTTATATAACATTTTTAAATTATCCTATAATTATATTATTGTTACTGTCACTTTCATTGCACCTTGTTCAAATTTGTCCCTAAGGTTTGGCTGTCAGAGAATGTCTACGGGCATTAAGTCCGCCTTTGTACTTTGTGCAATAAAGTTTTTAAATAAATAAAAATAAATAAATAAAATGAATGAGTTCCGATGAGCTCGTATCTGCTGATGGTAGTAAGCCGAATTGATGTGGAGATGCCCCTATCTCCAATAAATAATATCTCATTCAATTAATATCAATAATAATTCGAGCTGAATGTTGATTAAATATGAAAGAAAATATATCGCGTATACTAATGTAACTGAAATCCTTTATTTCGGATGCTCCTGTAATAAGATTTATAACCTGTCAGTACCAATTATAACCAGTACCTATTTTATTTTAATTTATAAACTTTATAGCATAAAAGTATAATAGGCTAACTATGAATGACCGTACTTGGGCCCAAGCTTCACTGCCGATTCGGTTCGGAGGTCTGGGAACTCGCAAAATTTCTAGTGTAGCACTGCCAGCGTTTCTGTCGTCTGTACATAGTACTGTCGAGCTCTACGGGAAAATCACAAACCCATCCTTGGGTTCCGTTGAGCCGTCGTACTTGTCAGATGCCAGAGATGCCTGGTCAGTAACATGCCCCAATAAATCTGTTCCAAATTTAACAAAATTTCAACGACTATGAGACGAGCCGCTCTGCAAACTGATACTGGACGATATTTTATCTTCCAGTAACACGAGAGAGCGGGCTCGCCTCATGGCCGTTTCCACTATGGAGTCGGGTCTCTGGTTGCAGGCTTTTCCCTCAGCATCGGTTGGCACACTCCTTGATCGAAATACACTGACCATGGGGCGGTGTGCCTTCGTCTCGGAGCCCGGATTGTCCACCCACACCAGTGTCGGTGTGGAGAGCCTTACTCACCTGATCTAGCCCCAAGCGAATTCTTTTTGTTCCCTCAGCTAAAAATTGCGCTCGGAGGACAGAGATTTTCGTCAAAGGAGGAGGCTATCACCTTCGTGAACAATTATTTTGCAGAGAAGAATGCCGAGCACTATTTGGACGGGTTAAAGAGATGGTAGCATCGCTGGGAGAACTGTGTAGAGTTACTTATTTATTGTGAACCTTATGGACAATAAGAACGTTTTAGTGACAGGAGCAGCTCAAAAAATAAATAAATAAATGATCGAAATATTCTTACATCTACGAGTGCTACCTTAATCCTAAGACCATTTTATTTTTTAAATTCTAGAATGACATGTGACCCTGCTTTCACCTGATGGTAAGTGGCGCGCAAGGGACATGCATTTTAGGAACTGGAATCAGACACTTATGACTGACATCAGTCCCCAAAACTGTGCCGGCTTGACCAGATGCTTTTTCACACTTCGCATTAAGGTCTCCAAGTATTTCACATCTTTATCGTGCGACAAATGTATGAGTCCCCCAATATATGTAATATACTTAAATATCATTAAAATAAACATACATACAAATACTATATAATTGTTATATATTAAAAATGCAAAACTACACAATGACACTATCTCTAAGAATAAAATAAATACTTAGTTGGAAATGAAATTCTTATAAAATAGTGCTTAGAATAATTTGATCAGTATAAAATTCTTATCACGTCCGTTTCCGATAGGATTGAAACCGATTGATATTAAATTGTGGGAAATCCCGCCTCTAACCAACATTGTGCGGATTTGCGGAATAAAAATGCAGGTTATGGCAGATAGATTTGTAATCCTATATTTAATAGTCCTTTTTACGTTTATTAATGTTGTCGTCTATCAAGTGATTAAACAGGATTCCTTCGCGCCATTTTGCGTGGACATGTCAAGTGCAAGTTCTTGTTTTGTAAATTTATTTACTGTGGATATTATTGGTCAAAAGTGGTGTTGTTTTGTTTAATAATGTTCTACAATGTGAATAATTATGGAAAACAATAAATTGGACTTTAAATATGGAGCACAAGTTGCAGTTTATTTTTTGCGGTTTTCCCGCGCTGTCAACTCCCATATTTTACCCGACGTGTTTGAGCTATGGTGCCGCGAGTGACTCCAAGAAAAGCATCATATTCTGCAGCATCTGGAATTTGATGATGACCTCATTAATTCATTAAAAAGAAAGATATATTACTTCAGACTTGGCTGTATGGGCTAGACCCTTTGCCTTCCCTATCATCTCATTCATCGTCCATCGGGAGAATAGAAAAAAAAAAGTGATTAAACATTTCAAAAGAAACTGTTCTGAGTAATTGAAGTTTGAGGTTTTAAAAAGCATCGATTATTTAATCTTTTATGAAATGTTTATTGCACAAAAAATTACATTGTATATAATTTACATAATGTATACATTATAATATTTACCAGTAATTAAAACTAAAACATAATATAAATAAAATACATATTTCCAGACAGGTCACACAGCGCCATCTAGTTTCTGTGGTAAGCTACGAGGCTTGTGTTACGGAAACTAGATGGTTGATAAACTACATATTATACTTTTTTTTTGTAAATATATACATATTATACATATAAACACCCAGACCGAGACAAATTATACAATGTACAACTTGCCCCCGGTGGGAATCGAACCACTAGACCACGGAGGCGGTCAACTCATATCAGTTGAACAACTCAATAATTGGTAATGGATTTAAAACTACAGTAGAAACCGGCTCGTCAAATTATAAGTAATCTATTTATGGAAATAATAATAAATATGGGCCCGTGGGGATCGGAACTGAAAGCATTTTATAAAGAAATTGTTCCAAGGCTCATTGACGTCTCTGGTGACAATAGGACTGGCAGTTCTTTCTCCCAAAAATTAAGTATCATAATTCAATGGGGAAATGCTGCTAGTGTATTTGACACCATGCCACAAGACAGCGATTTAGAGGAGCTATTTTTTTTTGTAAGTTTTTTTTTTTTTTATTCTATGTAATATTATTATTTTTTTTTTTTTGGTTAAATATAGATTTTGTTGCAATATAGTTTATTTAATTTAAGGTTCTGTATGAAATAAATAAATTTTCATCATCACGACCGTTTTCCCTTTCGGGGTGGTCAGAAACCACGCTTATAAGTAAGCGGATTCACATTTAGCCAACTTTACTATAGGCCAATCATGACAAGTGGCAAGCTCGTCGATGTCTCCAGCGTACCAAACTCGAGAAATATCACAAATAAATTAAATATTAATTAAATGTATTTATTAACATTAATAAATATTTTTTGTGTCCCGACCAGGAATCGAACCCGGTACCTCCGAGTCTAAATCCACAGACTTAACCGCTAGACCACGGAGGCAGTTATAGATAAACAGAACAATAACGCAATTATTCACAGTCGTGTAGTTACAGCAGAATGATTATAATGGAAAGTCAAGGTAGCGATATATTAAAGTACTTTGAATTGAGTGCTCACCTTATAGCTTGTACAAAATAGGTCAAAATGAAAATCACGCAAAAGCTCATCTATTTATTGAAATAAGCAGCTGTAAATTGGCATTGTCATACTTAATATTCCCTCACGCAATATCATCCAGGTAAGTTGTGTCTGCAATATTACGACGCGCAAGTGGCAGCAAATGATGACGCTTGCATCGTTGCCGTATGGAATAAGCTACGTGATTAAAGTTGTAAAATATCAAACATCGAACAGAGTTAAGAGTCACGCGCCATAGTTTATCTTAGGAACGCCATTCGAGTATAGCGACATTGAGGCCGATTTTGTAAGTATTTGTCTGATGTGTTGTGTCGTGACGCGTTTGAAAGACCCGACTGCGCGACTCAAGTAAGGGTTTTTTTATGGGAGCTCGGCTATACACAATGCCATGTTCGTATCAACACTGATGTTTGGAATCGAGACGTAGATATGTCAGAATATGCATGAGAGTGGTGTTAATGCAGTAGAAATGAGGTCGTTGCATCGGATATGCGGCGTCACTTTGGCGGGCATCGAAATACCGAAAAGGGTAGGCAAAAAGGAAAGGATGAGCAAAGAAAGATTGACGAACCAGGTATATAATGCGAAAGTTGTGGGTAAAAGGTGCCCTCGCCGACCAAGACTTACATATCACGATCAAATAAAAAAACACTGAAGGGCATGTATGAAGAGGTTGATTTATGTCGACGAAGCGAAAGAGGTATGTCGTGATCGTGACAAGTAGCTCTCAATTGTCTCTGCCTACCCCGCAAGGGATCTGGTGTGAATATATGTATGTATGTATGTTTTTTTTATCAGCCTATGTATATATTTACTTTGTGGCACACTCTTCTGATGATTGTCACGTCAATCGATTCGTCTTAATCATTCGAGTGTCTCTGAAGATATGACATAAATCAAATTTCAGTAAGGCGACAACCAGACGCCATATTATGGAAAAGAAAAAAAATTTAGTCGTATATCTATTTAATTTTTATCGGGTGTGCAAACAGATTCCAGTCGGTTGCACATTTGAGTGCTGTTAATTTATACATGGACTAGACTGGAATCCAAAGCAATATACAAATTATAATTATTTTAGAAATAGGAAGACATAAATTAAATTTAAATAAAATCAAAATTAAATAATATCAACTCAAACACCGAAACTACATTGACAGCATCACCAAAACAGCGTCCAAAAAATCTGCGGATACTAAACAAGATAAAACGTTTTTTTCCGCCCTCACTCCGACTTATGCTTTATAAATCACAAATAAGGTCATGCGTGGAATACTGTTCTCACCTCTGGGATGGTTCTTACAGATGCCCTCAATGTCCTACAGAGGCGGGCGATTCGAATAGTGGACGATACTACAGTGTCTAAAACTCGCTGCAGCTTGGCCGAGATGTGGCCTCCCTGAGCTTGTTCTACAAGCTATGGTGAATGTCCTTAAGAGCTCCAGAACCTTATCCCCTCTTCTCTATACCGCAACTGAACCACTCCATACCGTAGCCACTATCACTACGCGTATATATAAATTTGGAGACTCTTACATCTGTCGCACGCTAAAGATGTGGAATGTTATCCCAGCCAGTGTGTTTCCATATTCCTATAACATGGAGTCCTTCAAACGAAGTGTGAAAAAGCATCTTTATAGGCCGGCATAGTGGTAGAGACTGATGTCGGTCGTCTGAGGCTGGCGTCAGTTGTTCCCATTCTTGGACCTCGCGTACCGCTTACCATCAGGTGGGCACGGTGTCACATGTCGTGCTAAGATTTGAAAAAATAAATCAATTAAATAGTTCTTTATACAAATTCAATTTTTAACTAAATATACATTTACAACATAGGTACAGGTAACATAACAATGTTTTGAGTCAAATAAGGCAAAGGAGATCTGTGGTAATGGACTTGTTATAGGCTGCAAAACCACTGTCAAAAACATCAATATGAGGCCGCAAGCTAACCACGCTATCGTAGGTACGACATATTTACATATGAGTGGTGTATTTGCAAATCATGTTGAGAAATCACTAATAATTTGTCATTTCGAGTATCCATTAAGAATTTATAACGATTTAAAGTTAGTTATATTTTTTGGACGAACAGGAATCAGCATCGGGGTCACAATAAATATTTGGGAAATATATTTATAAATATATAATGTGTATGCATTTCTTAGTATGTAGTATATTGTTTGTTATTTTATTATTTTGCATCGGCACTACTCTTTATCTCATACTCACCCAAAGGTTAGATGTGAAATATCACAAATAAATTAAATATTAATTAAATGCATTTATTTACATTAATAAAAATTTTTTTTGTGTCCCGATCAGGAATCGAACCCGGTACCTCCGACTCTATATCCACGGACTTAACCGCTAGACCACGGAGCCAGTTTATTATATAAAAATCATAATTTATTATATATAAAGTAGAATTAATTTCGATAATCGGTGAAGGTAGCTTTTCTACGTAGCTTAGACTATAACGCTTGCTTCAGAAGTACACATTTCACAACACGTTCGCGTCGCCACGCCTGTTATAGAAAAACTTGTAACAAGCAACTTGGAAATACTTGGATTGTAACTGTTTGCGACAGTTTCATATTTAGAGATAAAACTAGGAATGGATTCAAGATTCAGCTTTACGCATTGGAAGTTGGTGCAAGAGGAATTGCTGCAAAATCTTTGCATCACTTACTGAAAGAATTGAGCCAAAGTAGTAAAGGATTTGATTGGGTAAGGAGAGGAGCAAAATGGTGGAAAGTGAGCGTCTTGTAGCGCAATAAAACGACTTTGTAAACCAGCCTATAGTCAGTTGCAAGCCCGAGACAACATTCTTCTCCTCTCTCTTTTCCATACACAAAGAACCCGCAATCCACACACGAATCCATGGAATGCAAATAAATGTGTCTTCTTTAAATTTAAGTTAAAACAAGTTTATTCGAAATAATATACAAACAATATAAAATAATTACAATATTAAATACACTATATTACAACAAAATCTAAATTTAACCTAAAAAAATAATAATAATACATAGAAAATAAAAATACATACTTACAAAAAAAAAATAGCTCCTCAGAATCGCTGTCTTGTGGCATGGTTCCCAATACACTAGCAGCATTTCCCCTTTGAATAATGATACTTAATTTTTGAGTAAAAAACTGCCAGCCCTATTGTCACCGGAGACGTCAATGAGCCTTGGAACAATGTCTTTATAAAATGCTTTAAGTTCCGATCCGCACGGGCCCATCGTTTCTACAGCAAAAAAAGGTAACTATTTCAAATCGTTTCATATTTTCGTCATTTAATTTAATGTCTTTGAAGCTCACTGATAATAAATAACAAGTAAAAATAATGAGATCATTAAATATACGTGTAGTACACGATGAGTGGGATAGTAAAAGAGTAGTTTATAATGATTTATTTATAAAAAAACTTTATGCACTATGTACAAAGGCGGACCTAATGCCGCTAGACATTCTTACTCGGTCAACCTTAGGGACATTACGAACATTGTATGTGGGAGGTAGGTGCAAATATTTAAACAGGAAAATAGGTAATTAAAATTCTACTAAATCTAATACTAATACTATACAATTATAAATAATATATATAATATAATAATAATAATAAGTAAATTCAAATAAATAATAATACATACATACATACAATATTACTTACAGTTGTTAGGAACTATTCAGGAAGTGTGTGAAGACCATTCTTTTAAACAGCATTCTGTTGGGCGCTTGTAGGATATTTAAGGGCAGGTTGTTCCACAGATTTGCGGCAACAACTGCAAATGAGTCGGACATAAAACTAGGGTGGTGAGATGGTATAGCAAGTACAGCGTTATGCGATGACCGCAACGACCTGTCGTGGAGAGAAGAGAGGAAGGAGAATTTGTTCTTGAGGTATTTCGGTGTCGCAGGTTCATTTAATACAGAAAAAAGCAGACAAAGAATTCGAAGGTTTCTGCGACAACGAATTGGTAGCCACTTCAACTTAGCTCGATACTCAGAGATGTGATCGTATTTGCGCAAACCGTAGATAAAACGTATGCACGAGTTAAGCAAGCGATCCATTTTATTGAGCAACACCTCTGAGAGATCAACGCTACACACGTCGCCATAGTCGAGTAGGGGTAGGAGAAGGCTTTGGGCAAGGGTTATTTTAGCTTTTAACGGCAAAAAGTTTTTAAGTTTATTGAGAGAGTCATCATCATCATCATCAGCCTGTATCTCTCCACTGCTGGATGTAGGCCTCCCCTAAGGCTCGCCACTTAACGCGATCTTTCGCTACCCTCATCCAACCCCCACCAGCGACCTTCTTTAGGTCATCTGTCCATCTGGCGGGGGGTCGTCCCACTCTGCGTCTTCCCGTACGTGGTCTCCATTGAGAGAGTGCAAGGAAGAAAATAATTTACGACTTGTGTTAGTAACCTGAGCGGTCCATTATTCCTTTTAATTAGAAAAACTAACTACTTTAATGAAAATTAAATATTGACGGCTTTTCTCTACAATTTTTACTACATGTCGCATTTTATTTATTTTCTTCAGGATAAAAGGAGATCTTAAAACATATTTTTTAATAATATTATAGATCAGATCAAATATAAGATAAAGTTTTTATAAGTTTATGAGATTATCATCAAATTCCAGATGTTGCATTTGATGCAATTTCATGGTGTCAATCGCGGCATTATAGCCCAATCATGTCGGGTAAAATATGGGATCACAGTGCGGGAAAACCGCAAAAAAATTAACTGCAATTTGTGCCCCATATTTAAAGTCCAATTTATCGTTTTCCATGATTATTTACATTGTAGCACATTATTAAACAAAACAACACCACTTTTGACCAAATAATATCCACAGTAAATTAATTTACAAAACAAAAACATGTACTGGACAAGTCCGCGCAAAAATGGCGCCTTGGGATGCGACATGTGCTCTTGCTCTTTTAATTTAAATTTATTTACCTTAAATGAAAAAAAAAACTCTGTCTTAAATGAGAATGCTCATTTTTCTTAGAGAAATGGGTCCAAAAAAAATGTTCTCGTGTCATAATGATTTATTTTTATTTCATAGTTAATATATTGTGATTTCATAATCTGTAATTAATTTTATTTATTTTACCCTAGCATAACGACAATTGACAAATACTTTTATTTACCTTATTAATTACATAGTTTCTATGCCGTCAATTTGAAATCCAATGATTTATCTGTAATAAAGTACCTGGTCATAATAAAGAACGTAATCGTGTAAATAGTGTTTTGTAACTATTTTAATACGAGTTAACCAATTAACTATTTAATTAATTTATGTTTTAATGCTGGGGTAAATAAAATGTTAAAATTAAATTTTTAAAAAATCTTTAAAAAATATGATTATTGAATTTTATTTTGTTGAGGCACGCTCCAAAAAAGTTGGGGCCTGGTTTTGGGCAATGTCTTTTATTTAAATTAATAAAGATTATTGTGTCCCGACCAGGAATCGAATCCGGTACCTCCGAGTCTAAATCCACGAGCTTAACCGCTAAACCATGGAGGCAGTCAACATTCCTTATCAAATCGTATAAAATCAATACTTTAAAATAAACAGTCCCAATATTGGTAGAAACACCGCAAAATTGGTAGGTTGGCTGCAGGCTGCGGTCGCACGGACATCAGTCGGTCGAATTTCAGTCAGCACTGTTGACAAAAGGGAAAGAAATGGAGTGAATTTTTAAATATATATTGGCGGTTACCGGAGAGAACATTACGTGAGGACCTTGACATAATATTTAGGAGCGGTCAAAGTATATAAAAAGTCTTGACAAAGTTTAGGGCCAAACTAAGACTGTCTTCTGCTAAGAGCTTACTCTTTGGACCACTTCGATGCTTAGTCTCCCACTAGTAGGAGTCGAATCAATCATACAAAATAATTTAAATAATGACGTGTTACAAAAGCCTGTAGGTAATAGGTTTAGGTGACTATGCAAATCTAAAGAAAGAAAATATAGAAGCCAAATCTAAGAAGTTCTAAACTGATCGTGGCCAGGATCTAATCTAGATTTGCCATTTCGTTCCATATCAATGTGATGGAATATACTTCCACTGTTGGAGATGGGCCTTACATTTTTTTCTGGAGAATTTGGACACTCGTCACGATGGCTAGGCAGATTGGCGAGGGGAGAAACACTATAAAGCAAAACAGTAAACTATGGTAAAAAAAAAAACTAGGGACGTCCAATCTGAGCTAATACGTATGCAGAAAAAAATGCCAGATAACCTGTATATAAATGTGTAAATGAATAAAATTACAAACTAAAATTATAATTGTCAATAGTGTACCAAGGACACTCGCTGTGTTCCCCCGTTGATTGGCGAGACTGACTCTTTGAACAAAATATTAAATACCAGAGCCTCCTCGGACTACGGGCTCATCGTTTCGAACGCCAATGGGAGGAAGTGGTCATTTATGATAATATCCGCATACTTGTTGCGTTTAAGGCGTGTTGCTGACTGCAGCAGCTCCTGATTTCTTATGGCTGTATGTCACATGTGACGTACAGAGTACGTTAACATATGTGGCATCCCAAACCAGTGCACGGTCTCGTTTTTATGGAATCCATTACATCCCATCCGGACGCCTACCATTAGACGTAACTATCCTCGATGGTTCGAGGTTTACAGAAAATTTAAGCGGATATAAGTTATTTAATTGCGCCATTTGGGGTCGAGACGATGGGCCTATGGGGACCTTCCAAAGCGGCTGACGGAAAGGTCTGGAGACAGGAAGGCTGGCAATTATTTCTGCCAGCGTATTTGCCCCACTATACAGTCTTGCTGTATAGTCCTTTGGACTATCTCGGATAGGACGTCTCTAGAGGACATTTTTTATTTATAGTTTAGTTTATTTTAAATACGAAACATTTATTCGAAAAAAATATTTACAAAATAAAAAATAAAATTATTATTAACACTAAGGATAGGGATATAAGTCCCGTCTGCGTGGAATGGTGGCAAGAACGCTGGCTGCATTTCCCCGCTGAATTGCAATACTGATTCTTTGGGCGAAGAAAGAGCCAGCCCTCTTGTCACCGGAGGAGACGACAAGACGCGGTGTTATGTCTTTTAAAAAAAAAATGACAAATACAACACACATGCAGAAAAGTGTATTTTGTATGGCTCCTAAAATATATAACAAAATAAGTGATGACATTAAATTACTTCCAAATCATAAATTTAAAAAACAACTTACTGACATGCTGATAGACAAGTGCTACTATTCAGTGCGGGACTTTCTAGAAGATAAATCGCTTGCTATAACAAATTCTTAAAATTATAATTTCCAAATTTGACATTAATATTATTGTATATTTAAGTTAGTATTTAAAAATTTATGTACATAGATATTAATATAATTATTATTATTATATTGTACCGTATTGATAGACCGTTGTACTTGTTACCTAATAATTATACGCCCTCCGGCAAAACATAGAGTACAACACTAACTACACTGTATTTATTTATTTATTTAAAAACTTTATTGCACAAAGTACAAAGGCAGACTTAATGCCCGTAGACATTCTCTGACAGCCAAACCTTAGGGACAAATTTGAACAAATATAGGTGCAATGAAAGTGAAAGTAACGATAATATTATTATAAATAATTAATAGATAATTTAAAAATATTATATAACATACTTATATATTTTCATATATATTATAATATCAATACACAATAATAAATGCACATATTTACACAATATTATACATAAACATATAAAACTTACTACCGTGGTTTGGAGCTGTCTATAAAATGCGAATACACTAGTTTTTTAAAAGACGACCTGATGTTAGCTTGCCTTATGTTGGTCGGGAGATTGTTCCAAAGGTTTGTTGCAGCGACTACGAAGGAACTGGAAACAAATCCAGTATGGTGTGAGGGGACAGAAAGAAGCGAGTTGTGAGAGGAGCGAAGAGATTTGTCGTGGAAAGAAGAGAGATAGGCAAAGTTGTCCTTGAGGTATTTCGGTGTCGCAGGCTCATTCAGCACAGAAAATAGGAGACAAAGTATAACATCACAGAAATGTAAAACCTATTGTTTATAAGAAATAAGTGAAATATGAATTTAAAAAAAAAATACTAATGCCCTGGTAAAAATACATAGGTCTTGGTCGTAAGGTATATTAATATTGCATGAGCAGTCGCCACTGTACGCCACTGCATTGGCACCGACCGAATAACCAATTTCAGAAATGGTCACTCGAGTTTCTTTTAAAACTAACCCTAATATTTAGTTTTATTTTGTATTAAAGTTAAGCAACATAATCCCGTACGCTCGGAATTCCCGGGGTCTTATAGAAACTCGCTACGTACATTCAGCATTAAGTGCGCTGTTGCCCTGTTCTCTTTTGTTATTTTCAAATATTTTTATTTATTTTTAATAAATACTTGTTTGCACTTTATACAGAATGTCCCAAAAATCAACGTCAAGCCGAAAACGGTTGATAGGCCAGGTGGTGACAGTTATCAGGCAAAATAATAAAAAAAAAACTAAGTCAAAAAAAAATTGAGAAAAATGTCATCCTGTGATGATCTTTTAAGTACTGTGACCACAAATCTTTACTTTTCATATTTTTTTTTGTGAGTGGTGTGACCCTCAATAACCCTTCTGTAAACTACAGTCTAAAATTAAAACACAACTGCCTCAGTTTTAAAGAAAACATCACTTTTTTACCGCACCATGTACTAAAAATTATTACATCGACCAACTGTCTGTAGTTTACAGAAGGGTTATTGAGTGTTACACCACTCACAAAAAAATATATGAAAAGTAAAGATTTGTAGTCACATACTTAAAAGATCATCACAGGGTGTCAATTTTCTCAATTTTTTTTTAATGTCAATAATTTGAAAAGTACTTAACTTAGATTTTTTTTATTATTTTTCTGATAACTGTCACCAGCTGGCCTATCAACCGTTTTCGGCTTGACGTTGATTTTTGGGACATCCTGTATATACGAGTAGCTGAGTAGTCTAGCGGTTAAGTCCGTGGATTTAGACTCGTAGGTAAAGGGTTTGATTGAATGTATTTGTGATATTTCTCGAGTTTGATATGCTAGAGACCTCGACGAGCTTGGCCTATAGTAAAGTTGTCTAAATGTGGATCAGCTTAGTTAAAAAAAGAAATAGCGTGATTACTGACCACCCCGGAAGGGATACAGGGGTGCAATTAAATTATTGTTGTGTAATACAATTTATTATTATAGTTTATACTATACATATAAAACTACTAAACTAGATACTTATAACTATAATATATAATACATTTAATTGAAGTAAAATTTAAAAACTAAATAAATTCAAAACGACTAATTAAAAATACAACTAAAATCAAAAACAAAAAAAAAACTTGCTTCATATCGCTACCAATGGTCAAAGTGCTAAGCATATTGGCACCATTGAAATGAAATGAAATAATTTATTTGTCAGAAACATGCTAGGTAAATTATTATATGTAATTATATCACATGCTTCGCTATTTCTAGCATACAAATATTTATTTAGTCACATGACTTTGTCGAGCTTAGTGTCTAGGTATTCTTTTGTCGAATAAAAACATTTATTAACCAGCATTTGTTTGACTCTTAATTTGAACAGTTTTAGTGGCAGCTCCCTTATAGTAACTGGAAGCTTATTAAATATCTTTGTTGCCATTGCATAACAATTTCGGCTATATTGAGTACGTTTATGCGCTGGAATAATTATTCTACTAGGATAACGCGTTTTAAAATTGCAATTATCCCCAAGAGTTTTAAAAAGTTACGGGTGGCTTTTTACAAATAAATAGCATTCAAGTATATAGATAGAAGGAACAGTCAGTAATTTTAGTTTTATAAATAAAGGACGTCAGGAAGTCATTGGAGGTGTGTTACAAATAGCACGAATGTATTGTTTTTGTCCAATAAAGATTCTATTTATTTCCACTGCATTGCCCCACAATAATATGCTGTACCTTATATTTGACGCAACATATCCATGGTATGCCTGAAGGGCGGTTTTTTCGTTAGCTACCTTAGTCAATTGCCACGTTGAATAGCAATACGGATCCTTTGGTCCAAATATTATCCAGCGCTCTTGTCTCCCGAGGTGTTGACGAGTTGTTTTGACAACGCCTTATATTAAATACTAATAATACATACACTGCATACAATATATACATATATATATACTTACATAAGTTATTGTGACCTATTTAAATACTGTGAGAATACCATTTTTAAAACAGTTTACGGTGGGATGCTTTTCGGATTTCTACTGGCAGTTCGTTCCACAGGTGCCCTGCGACAACAATGAACGAGTTGTACAGAAATCAAGAAAGGTAAGAAGATATACTGTTGCGGCCTCGCATGGTAGCAGGTTCAATTCCCAGTAAAAACGTATTTAAAACGTTTGCGACTAACGTCACGAGCTACGAGCCAATGACAATCAAGTTGCCATATCAGTTGCAATTTTCCAACCGCACCGACTCATGCCTCGCGTGTGTTTTTATTAATTTTAAATCATAATTCGTTAGCTTTTGGTGAATATTAGTGATCTAAACTATATGTGCGTGTCTAATAAAGCTTGTGGGGCATAGACTATAAAATTGAACAAGAAATCTAGAGATAATAATAATAAAATAATAATAATGGAAATTGGGGCTGGTCCTTGCCATACTGTATCATCATATCTGGCCAGGTATTTTGTTTAGCGTTGTTATTAAGAAAAATTGACTTAACCGAGTGTTCCGATAGGATCCTATGGCGATAAATATATAAATAAAAAAAAAAATAATAATCACACGTAGATACGTAGATAGGTTTGGGGTGAGTACTGTTTTCCATATGAATAGGTCACTAACCATCTGATTCTGTGTTCTTGATTTATGTCTTAAAATTATTTTAACATTTTTAGCACAATTATCGATAATATCAGCGTAAGCCCTCGCGCAGGTCTGTTCATATACAAAGAAATTGACAAAGAGAAGATAACTCTATAATAATAATAATAATAACGTTTATTGGCGTAAAAAAATACACTTACATATAACATTTAAAATACTGCAGAAAGAAAAATAAAACAAAGTTGATCGCCCTGGGCCGGCACCTGTCATTAAACTGTATCACCAAGCTCAGGTCACTCAGCCATTTGTTAAGACATTTTTAAAACTAGAACATAAACACTTTTTAAGAAATAAAAACTTAATTTTAACAAAATATTAAACACAAATAAATGATAAGCAAAGAACGTAATTTTAATTTAGTGACAAAAAGTGAGGGTGATACAAAAATACTTTTGGCCTATAGCGATGCATGGAGTAGTCTGTTATCATTCGTGTAATTAATAGTTTTACACTAAGACCAATACTTGATCTTTGGTTTTACAGAATTCCGCAATCAACCAGTACATTTTGGAATAGGTGGAACTCTGTTTATGAGAAGAGTGGAGAGTCTTGTCGTGAAATTTGTCCTTGAGATAAAAAATAGTAAGCAAATTCCTCGGATATTCCTGCGACCACGAATGCACCACTTCAACTTCGTTTGAAATTCAGAGCCAGACCAAGATTTTTATTTTAGTTCTAGCTTTTTGTTCCAAGTTAATAAGAGCAAACCAGGATCAAATAGCTAGCAAGTATTAAATACTAGCTGACCCGGTGAACTTCGTACCACCTGACAGTCATTGAATGGTCAAGCTCATAGACATATGATTGTCGCGTCGTCGCTTATCTATATCTATGGTCAAGCTTAATATAAATTTCTGAACGCACCCATATATATTTGACAACCAACATTGTTTGACAGGTACGAAACCCACGAACTTTTTGTATAGGAAAATGATTTTTCTTTTATTTTATTTTTTTCTTCAATTTTCCAATTTTATTTATAGTTATTCTGCTATTCGGGACGGAGACAAATTCAACAAATGAAAAACCGAGAAAATCTGTCCAGCCGTTCTCGAGTTATAAGTGTTCTAACAAACTCGACTCTGTTTTATACATTAAGATTTACTTATTATGCAATCTAATATGTCAGAAACCTTCCCCGATGTTCACACAACATATTCCCAAAGTTTCATCCCGATAACACACACACACACACACCTTTATATATATAGATTTTTCTCTAGCTATAAATGGCATGACAACGAAACTATTTTATTACTAAAGAAATAGAAATGGTTTCATATACTTCACATTCTTGTAGTCATATTGTGCTCAACAAGCTCGAATATTTTTATTAATACCATAGACATAATAGATACAAGGACCGTCTTAAATTAAATTATTTTACCTAAACTATTGTTTTTTATTTATATCACATTTTTTTTTTTATTATTATTTTTTTATTCTGAGCACGACATGTGACACCGCGCCCACCTTATGGTAAGCGGTACGCGAGGTCCAATAATGGGAGCAACTGACGCCAGCCTCAGACGACCGACATCAGTCCCTACCACTATGCCGGCCTATAAAACAAACTTAATGAAGAAGGGCTTTTCCGCCATTATATAACAGCTATCTAACTAACAGCTTCGGGAGTGTGGTAGAGAATTGCGGGTGCATTAAGATACATAAATTCTTTATGTATCTTAATGCACGTAATTTACTTTAAAATAATTAAATACTATTACATAAATCCTACAGAGGTCGGTTCAAACCCACCCGGCATGTACCAATGAGAAATACACTTTTCTTACGTACATTTGTCATAGATTTACAACACCACCGTTCCCATGCCTCCGAGAGCACGTTATGCCGTCGGTCCCGGTTGCACTATAACCAACTTATGGAATCGTTAATGAATTGTCATTAAAAATTGATATCATATTCTCGCCAACAACAACACCACCGTTCCCGTGCCTCGGTGAGCACGTTAAGCCGTCGGTCTCGGCCGGTTCCACTAATACCTACTTATTAATAAATTGTCATTAAAAATTGACATCATATTCTCGTCAAGCTGTCTGGCCAGCGTGGCGAGTGTAGGCCAAATTCTCCAGATATATGTTCTGAAAGGCCCATCTCCAACAGTGAAGGTCTAGGACGCTGTGTTCTAGGGGCTGTAATGATAAATGATAATGATGATTACACAAATACTTACATAATATTGATTTAAAATAACGTATCTAATAAACATAACTGATAAATAGGTATAATATATGATTATATACAATACGCTAAGAAATAATATTAAAAAAGATAAATAAAATAATAAATTTTTACTCGTATAATCCTATATGTTAGTTACAAGGTATTCATTTATCGACCATTAGTTACCTGATAACAAATTCAGTACAGCCAACACAGCGTCCTACACCTACATCTTCCAATATCTGGAGAATTTGGCTTTGGTTAGCGAGGATCTATATTTTTGAAATGACAATTTATTAATTTAATAAAATTAAATAAATTTGTGCTAAAATTAAAAATAAACTAAACAAAACCTTAAATTAAATAAACTAAAAGATAAACCGAATTAATATAAAAACTAAATACTTACAAATATCTTGATTATAATCTACATGTCATCGAATCCAGGAGAAGATGAACCCAATGTTCCGAGGACTCCGGCGACGTTGCATCGTTGAAAGGCAACACTGATCCTCTGAATAAGATATTCCCTACTCAGAGGATCACCTGTTGACGCTCGGATGGCAACGCTTATGTCGCGTATTAAAGATTTAGCGTCCTCAGACCAAGGGCCCATCGTCTCTACGGCAAATGGCACAAAATGGTAACGGTTTGCCAACTCTATGTACTTATTACGTTTACCATTTGCAGCCAATTCAGCCGCTGCACCTGCTCGTTCTCGTGTCGCGCCAACACGACTAGCACAAAGGGTGTCAGTACACGTCGCATCCCAAACCAAAGACTTATTTATTAATGATTCCAAACCATTCCAACGGTGTTGTTGTAAATCTATGACAAATGTACATAAGAAGACTGTATTTCTCATTGGTACATGCCGGGGGGGTTTGAACAGACCTTTGCAGTATTTCAAGGAAAGTGTTCTTACAACCGAGCCACCACCGCGCCAAAAATAATTTATTATTATTTTTATTAAGTATGCATGTTTAAGGTAGATAGGCAATGTTAGCGATTCACGCATAGGAAAAAAACTACACGTATATGTCTATGGCCAATCCATATTCCCTCATAAAGTAGCACAAAATACAGTAACGATATCGCTATCTGAATACACCTATAATGGTTCCCCATCGCTGAATATTAAAAAGGTGGAGCTCTGCAATTCTGACATCCAGTATTCAGTTTACACCGCGCCGCAGATGGCAATACACAGGGAAACACGCCAATGTTAGGCCGTACACACATCTTTACAAAAATCCTGTATTGTAACGTGTTATATGCTGTATTTTTTTAAAATAATTTAGAAGCTATATAATTCTGTCTCACCTACACAAAATTTGCAAGGACATGACAATCTCTATAAGAACGAAATCCAGACTCGTTTGGTCACTGGTTTTTCTATTATTATTATTAAATACTTTATTGCACAAAAAAAAATTGTACAAAGGCGAAGATTAATGCCTACAAGGCATTTTCTAACATCTAATCTTTGGGAGAGTATGAGATGGGGTAGTGCTGATATAAAAAAAAATATATATATATATATATATATATATATATATATATATATATATATATTAAGATAACAAACAATATAGGTACTACATACTAAGACATACACTACATACTAATAAATACATATTATAAAAGTATATATTTGCCAAATATTTATTGTGAGCCCGATGCTTGTTTATCTAAAAATATTTCAGTAACCAAGCTTTTGAAGACGTGGACTGATGGTACATACTCGTACATACATATCCAAATCCCTTGCGGGGTAGGCAGAGACAATTGAGCGCCACTTGTCACGGTCACGACATACCTTTTTCGCTTCTTCGACATTCATCAACCTCTTCATACATGCCCTCTTGTTTCGATGGCTTTTTAATTCATCTTTAGCTAATGTTTTATTTATTTGATCATGATAGGCAAGTCTTGGTCTGCCAGGGCCTCTTTTACCCACAACTTTCGCATTATATATCTGGTTCGTCAATCTCTCTTCGCTCATCCTTTCGACATGCCCGAACCATCGGAGCATGCCTTTCTTTATTTTTGTACCTATGCTTTCTTTTATACCTACCCTTTTGCGTATTTCGTTATTACGTATACGGTCCATCAAAGTTACGCCGCATATCCGACGTAAAGACCTCATTTCTACTGCATTAACTCTACTCTCATGCGTATTCTGACATATCCACGTCTCGCTTCCATACATAAGTGTTGGTATTAGCATGGCATTGTGTATGGCGAGTCGAGTTTTATCACTGACATTTCGACTCCCAGGGCCCCATTAACACTATTTTCCGCGTTCACTCTTCTTTTAACATCCCTATCATACTTCCCATCCGCAGTGAAAACACTGCCCAGATATATAATTTCATTTACCTGTTCTAGCGTTTCATGATCAATCTTTATCGTCAAGGTTGTCATCCTTCTTCTTTCAAACACTAGTACCTTGGTTTTTCTCGCATTTAAACTGACTGATGACTGATGGTGCGTGTCTAATAGCCAGTGGCAGTATAAGCTATGAGCTGACCAAAAGCGCATTGACGCCTTCGAGATGTGGTGTTGGCGGAAAATGCTGGAAATATCTTGAACGGAGCATCGAACCAACGTGTCGATTTTAAAACAACTCCAAATATCGACTAGGCTTTCCACCATATATTGTCTTCATAAGAAAACTCGGATACGTTGCCTGAATGGGAGAAGATAATCTAGAAAAACTCCTTGCAAGGAAAGAGAGGTCGAAGCCCGGTACGGTGGTGCGAACGCTCCACCACGAACACTAGCGTCCATGCTGCATGCTGCCGAAGATAGGAACGGGTGGCGCAGTATCATGAAGACGCACATCAATTCATCAGGAGGTCACCTTCAGTGATGAAGAAATACGACGCAAGGAGGAGGATATAATTCTGATATTCATTTAGTTTACGAAGCACTGGGAAATACGCCAATGTTAGGCCGTATAATAACTTTACAACAAACCTGTAACGTAACATCTCTTCTAGACTTTTTTAAATGTTATTTTATATTTATCTGCGATTCTAACAAACACGCAATGTTCAAAAGGTACTTTTCTTATTTAATGATTAATTAAACAGAATGCCGCCACACCGGGCCTACGGTCTTTTGTTTCTCCGTTCTGGATTTGTTATCCACGCACGCAGGCCACAGTGCTTGGGCCTGTATTTTGCCCTGCGGTGTGGATAGACGACCAGGGCGACTTAGTGCATGGCACTATTTGATGAAGAACGGAGTTAGGGGCTGAGGACCGAGAACTAGTCCAGGAGCCGCTCGTGAGCGAGTCCGGCGGCTGCGGTGCAGCTTCCCGCTATGCCGGTCTCACGGAACACTTGACCTGCGGCCACAGGAGCCGCTAGTTCCTGGGCCACAATAATCAGGGCAGTGCTTATGTACCTATAGGCTCAAGAGAAAGAAATGTGAACTATCCTCGCTAGGCTTAATATCGAAACCATACCTTGAGAACTTATTAGTTATTTTCATCCTAGCGTGTTTAATTTTTTTTACTATTATTTTTTAATTATAATTTCTTAATAACAAATTGTCTAGAGTTTAATAAATTGTTTTTTTTTTTTATCTACATTCCTTTTTGATGACGTTAGGTTACAACGTCTAACTACCTAGAGATTATACCCGACTAATCTACCCACCCACCAATGATGATGATGATGATAATCTACCCAAGATGTGTAAGTGAATATTACAGCAGAAACTGCCACATAATATGCATTAGAGTATATAATAAAATTCCTAGAAAGATACGACAGTTACCTATTAAACGTTTTACTATTGAGTTAAAGAAAATTCCTATTGACAACTGTTTTTACTTAATAAAATATTTTTTAGCATGCAAATTTTGACATTACCATTGTATTCCAATAAATTGACAAGAACAATATTAAATGTTAACTATATACAAATATATATTGTAAATAAATATCTATTGACATAAACATATTGTAATTAATAAGCAATCTATACAATAAAGAATTTTGAATTTGACTAAATTCTAATAGAAAAAGCAAAAAATGATGCATTATAAAAAGTTGTACCAGTGTGTGTATAACTTTACCCGCGAGCAATAACGCCAACGATGCCCCACTATTCAACTGTTTTATAAGACACTGTACGAACTTTTATTTTGCGTTTTTCTTATTTTATTCTTTGACTTGCGACACCTTTACCTATATTTATTCATCTTGTGATACGTGTCGTATATTCTTGTTCTATTTGTTCTCTGAATATAGATGGTTCTTTATTTTTATTTTATTTTAAATTCTTTATTCCACCAATACTTAAAATTAGGTACATAGGCGAGTTTAATGCCTGTTAGGCATTCTCTGACAACTAACCTTTGGGATGGTGAGAGATTATGGGCAGGGTGCAACAATCCAATAATATTAGTCTAATTTATAAATACACTACATACCAAGAAATTACATAAAGTACATGCAAGTATTATAAACATATATATCCATATATATATATATATATATATATACAAATAGACATACACAAACATATTGCGTGCCAATTATTTAATGTGTACTAGATGCAGTGTGCTCCTGCTTATCAAGAAACAAGTTAGTGACCAATTGTTTAAAAACATTGACAGCTGGTGCCCGTCTAATGGCCAGTGGTAGTTTGTTCCACTGGCGGGCTGCAGACACAGTGAAGGAATCTGAATATCTGCTAGAGGAGTGGGATGGGATTTTGAGTTGATTGTTGAAAGCAAAGCAGTTCTTCAGGTAGAAGTTTAAAAATGCCACTGTTTCGGAAACGGAATAATGTCAAGTAAAGAAAATCGCTTTACCCTGAGACTAATAAGTGGTATTAAGACGGTCTTACATCACTATCATCATCATCAGCCTATGTCTCTTCACTGTTGGATGTAGGCCTCCCAAGGCTTGCCATATCACACGATCTTCTGCCACCCTCATCCATTAAAAATGCAATTAAGTTTTATTTTTATATACTAAGATGCCACAAATTTATGGAACAATCTCCCTGTAAACATAAGGCAAGCGTCTACCAGATCCTCGTTCAAAAAACTCGTCTATCTACACTTTCTAAATAGCTCCCAAAAATGTTAATAAGTGTATATATGTAATTTATGTATATTTTTGTGTATGTATTAGTATTTAGTATATTGATATTACAGTATATGTTAAAGTATATTATGTAAGTATATATAATTATGTTGAATTTATCCTACTATTAATATTTATTTCATTGCACCTATAAATGTTCTAATTTGTCCCCAAGGTTTGGCTGTCAGAAAATGTCTACGGGAATTAAGTCCGCCTTTGTACTTTGTGCAATAAAGTTTTTAATCAATAATAAATAAATAAACAAGTGGCAAGCAAGGGCCATGAATGTTAGCAACTGGAATCAGACACTCACATGACTGACATCAGTCAGTGTTCCTAACAGAATGCCGGCTTGACTGAGCCTGATCCCGAAACGTGTGGATACACTTTACTGAGTTTAATGGTATGAACAGTGAATACTTCCCCGCCCCGGCAGACTCGGAAAATTACCACAATTCGATGGATTCAAGTCCATCCTGCCCAAGAGAGAAAAACAATATTAGTGTCTCAGGCTTCCGACCACCATGGGTTTGTTGTATAAAAACAATTTCACACAAACTATCATTATTCCTCACAATAAATGAAAAAGAAAAGGTTTACACCACTGTTAACACCACCCTTGCTGTGCCGTGGAGATTAATTAATCCGTCTGTCCAGTTTAGCAAGATAAGCAAAATTCTTCAGAAATATTGTCTGTCAAATCACTAATAGGCGTCACTAATTTTTAAATGTGTTTAATAATTTTTTTTTAACACAAAATTTAAACGTGTCAGTTGGGCTGACTGCAGCGCCCTCTCCTGTGTTGAGCGCCATCTAGTGAGTTTACTATGAAGTTGTACAATTAGTAGAGAATGATTGAATATCGCTATATGGCGTTGTTCCTTACATGTAGCGTGTGCGTTAGTATAAACATAATTTAATTAATAATAACATAAATATAATGTATAGCATTTTAAAAGGTTAAAGCTCATTCAAAATGATCTCAATTGGTCTCAATACACTCCTTTAAATGTTGTGGCCATTTATCGATTGCAACACGCACTTTCTGCATTAGAATACATATTCATTTCCCTAGATAAAATCTTTTGCTATCGGACAGGATTAATTCAAATTCTTTTCTCACTGCTTTGATCGCCTTTTTAGTACGAATATTACGTGGATGACTAGATCTTTTTCTATCACAAACAGAGTACGTAAAATGATAGTTTTTTTTTTTAAAGTAATAGTATTTATGGACAGACTATAAAGACCATCTTTTAAATGGTGCTCTATTACTGATTCGACCGACGATATATTCTGGAAAGCCGATCTTCAACTGTTAAGGTATATAGTACTCCTTGTTCTAGACGCTGCAAATAGTAATTGAATGCCTGGTACAAACATTAAAGTCATTGAAACTGAGACTTAATTACCGTACCTAATAAACGATGTAATCCGATGCTGAGAGGAACTTCAACAGCTTACAAAACTTATTTATACACCACTAAAGAACGCGAAGAACGAATTTATCTTTGCCATTATTTACATTGTTATTTTGCTTTGAATTTACAATTATTAATCCTTGTAATAACGTTTAAATAGTTTTTTGATAAATACATATCGTGTGTATTTCATAACTATTTTACTGATTCAAAAACTTTATTGCACTATGTACAAGAGGCAGGCTTAATGCCGCTAGCCATTATCTAGCAACCAACCTTTGGGACAATGAAACCATTTATGTTCTGAGGTAGGTGCAACCATTATAAATATCTTTATATGTACACAATATATACAACATATACTACATACTATAAATATATTATATAAACTACATATAATACCTACTAAGGAACTGTTTAAATAATGGGAGTGTATCATCTTTTTGAAAAATGATCTGTTAGGCACTTATCTACCGGCAAATTCTAGAGATTTCTGGCCACTGGTGCAAATGAGTTAGACTGAAAGCCAGAGTCAGAGAGGATAAATAAAACATAATTATGTGACGAACAGAGAGATTTGTTATGAAATGCGGAAAGATCTAAATCTGCTTCTCCAAAAAAGAAAAAAATCTGTGGCTTCTGATGGCAAGGAATACGGTCGTACTATACTTTTTTTTGACGTTAATGCCAAGTTTGGAACCTCTTACAGATGGCCTTTTAAAACATATTGGAGATTTTATTTCTTTTCCTGACAAGGAGGGTAGTTGTATAATAATTGTATTTGTAAAGCATATGTTGTGGATCAAAGCTCTAGTCGGGAGCGTATTCAATTATTTTGCCGCTCGTGTGTGAGTTTTTGGAGCCCGCAAAATGTTGGTCACGCTTGTTTTCATTTCACTCCATTGTGGTGTTTATTTCAAATATAACGTCCTTCTGTTTGCCTCAAACACAATTTACTTTTCCAATATTTGAAATCTATGTTTTACTTTTAAAACCACAGCACAAAACATTGTTCGAATACATGATAATTTCATCATCATCAACCATTATAGTACAATATTAAGTAACTCTTGTTTCAAGCGGTGTTATTTTTATATTAATATTACCATTGCAAGCTTCTTATTAGTTGTTTTTGAAAGTAAAAAATTGACATCATTGCAAATAGCACATACTTTTCACGAGAACTTTGCCCAGTAGTGGAAGTAACGACCGCCTCCGTGGTCTAGTGGTAACAAACGATGCCGTGAACTCGGGAGGTCGTGGGTTCGATTCCCACCGGGGGCAAGTTGTACATTGTATAATTTGTCTCGGTCTGGGTGTTTATATATATAATATGTATATATTTACAAAAAAAAAAAGTATAATATGTAGTTTATCAGCCATCTAGTTTCCGCAACACAAGCCTCGTAGCTTACCACGGAAATTAGATGGCGCTGTGTAACCTGTCTGGAAATATTTATTTATTATCCACCGTTCCACAAGTTCACATTTCACAAGTATGTGGTCGCAACGTGGGGTAGATGACAAATCTAATCTTTGATAAATGTACGTAATAAATGTATTTCTCATTTATGCCGGCATTTAAACTGCATTGTTTTATTGGATTTTAAGAAAAGCATTCTTATAACCGAGCCACTATTATATATTTATTATATATTTTTTTATATCATAACTAGCTGTTTTACCCGGATTTGGCCGTGTAAACGGAAAAACGAAATTAATTACCTTGCGCATTATTTTGATTTTGCTATATCTCCTAAGGTATTCATTTAATTTACATTTTTGAAGTATTAAAAAGTACTTACCATATGTGAAAGGAGTAACGGATAAAATTGGTACAGCATTCAAAAAGTTATCTATCAATGCTGTGTACACCCCATTCTCCAAAGTAGCAAAACACGTACGCACCCCAAAGGATGTCATTCCTTTCCAAACACCTGGCGTGTATAAAGTGGACTGCAGCTGTGGGAGTTCATATATTGGCCAAACTAAGCGCACAATAGCCGAGAGGGTCAAGGAATATATAGCAGCTGTAAAAAACTGCCAATTAAACAAGTCAGCAATAGCAGAACACCTAATGGATAGTGGCACAAACCATTGAATTGAGCTGCATAACCCAAAGATACTTTCCACCGATCGTCACTATTACCCTAGAATAGTACGTGAAGCGATAGAAATAAAGAAACACAAAAAATTCAATCGAGAGGGGGGTTATAAGCTATCTTCATCGTGGAATCCAGTAATCAATAGGTTTCGACGCCGGGAAAAATCGCCCGGTGTCGCCAAGGATATTGTAAGTGTCGTGTGTCGTGATTTCTAAAAACTTTAAAAGTGATAAGTGGGTAGGTTTACATCTGCCGCCCAGTATGTACGAGACTACACCGCATAGCTTCAGTCGACCCGTGACCACGGCCAATGCAACTTGGCTGAAACGTCGGGAGAAATATGTCTCTAAGGTAAATCGCGTACAGACCCGTTAAAATTATAAAAAAACTATTATTAAAAAGTATATAGATACTTCTATGTCCACACCAATGTGTGTTTAAATGTCAATATAATTCTGTGGTGTCAAGGAAAAAGGGGATAAGTACAAAACTTGAACTTTTCACTAGAGGCAAATTAAGAAAACAACTTATTTTATAATTAGAAAATTGTAATTTACGTAATGTTCAATTTCATAAGTCGTACGAGTGCACTCATCTCACTATGCAAAACTGAATTATTGGCGGTAAAAGCGCAATACTGAAATAACTCGATTGAACTCTTTTTACTTATTTATACATTTTAATGTTACGACTAGCCTCTTTATGTACTTAGGGGTGTAAAAATAAACTGTACGGTTTATAGACTCATCTCCTTATTGCATTGACGCATATGAATGTTTTAAACCAATAGGTGCAAAAATCTAATTTTTAAATTTTTCGACTCATCTCCTTTTTCCTTGACACCACAGAATTATGGCACCTATTAAAAACGTATATTTTAAAATATTTCGATAATTGCATTATTATTGTGATTTATTATCGTTATTTACTGTATTATGCAATATTAATCATTTTTCCAAACGAAGCAAATACGATTTTCGTAGTAAAAAGCCATGCCTTCCGGAAATGCATATTATTCAACGGTTCAGTGAAACGTTGAAAATGGATGGAAATTAACAATTCATATTTATTTGAGAAGAGATAATTTTCGATAACGTGGACACTGGACGTGTCCTTAGGCTACGATTCATGTATCTATGTTTTAGTATTATTTTATATAATTATTCTTTATAAAGCTAATTAGAGCGGTAGCTAGAGTGGTTCTTGAGAAAGGTTATAGTATAACTAGTTAGTAGTATAGTAACTGACAACGCTCTTTTACAGCAGCATCTACATTTAGGGAGTGTATAATTTACATAGTTTTAATTTGGTAATGACGATGGCTGTTCTTTGCACTAATGATCGATCTTTTGCTATCCTTCCATGATATGTAAATTGTTAATTGTATAACTGACAAAACCAAGTGTACGTCATGTATCTTATGGTGAATAAATTAATTGAATTGAATATGTTTTTGTATACATTTGTTGGGGGTGTCGAAAAAAAAAAGCCGTCTGGAATATTTCAACGAAAACGCTGCCTAAACCCTTTGAGATATAACAAAATAATATATGCTAGAATTGTGTACATTATATAAGTCTAAAGAAAAGTATAACTATATATATCTATCTCTTAAGGATAACATACTATATCCATTTTAATACTTTTAAAGCGGTAATTGGA
Source organism: Tinea semifulvella (assembly GCA_910589645.1). Classification (NCBI taxonomy): domain Eukaryota; kingdom Metazoa; phylum Arthropoda; class Insecta; order Lepidoptera; family Tineidae; genus Tinea; species Tinea semifulvella. Next base: position 5,328,434 of record OU342608.1, on the reverse strand, counting down.
AAGCTATTCCACAACACCACAGCATCTAGAACATAGTTCTAGGGAATTTGGTCTACGTGCGCAGTTTTCTTGTTAAACCCAATTTTTTTTTGTTATATTCCTAAATAATCCACACAAAAAAAACTAAATAAAATTCTATGTGGAAAAAAAAAACTGCATCAGTGGTTGTTGCCTCTAAGTTATCAGTATGTTGAAGACCTATTAAAAATCATAACCTAATTTGTTGGCTATTATTACCGTAGTGTCTATTAAATGACTAATTTTAAATTACATTACATCATCTTTCATTGAATAAATATATAAAATATATTTTGCTATACGTTTATTTACCTAGTATAATATCATATCTATTAATTATAACATATCTTATCATATCACATCATATATGTGTCATATCATATCTTACTTTATTATATATTATCATATCATTTCTTATCTTACCATAGGTTTGCAGAATATGAAAATTGTTGGCAGGATGGATACTGCAGTGGATGACACCCAGCGACTACATTAAATTCCATGCAACTTTCTCACATCATATTATTGACTGACCCCTGTAGTTCAGGTTCACCTAGTTTAGGGGTCTTAGTACTTTATATTTTGTTTTATTTTTGTTTGCTGTACTGTTATTTGCCAAATTAATATGTTTCATTCCAGTGCATTGTGTTTATGTTGTTCAATAAATGTTTATTCATTTTTTTTTTCATTTCATTTCAATTTAATTTTGAGACGAGACTAAAACTGTTACGGGAACAATGGTGGTATAAAGTAAGGGAAATAAGAAAAGTTATCATTGGTAATGCGGGGTTTTGTTCCAGCAGCGCTATTCTGGTACCTAGTCGCAAACGTTATTAATGGATTACGTTATTCATGTCAGAGCTTGCGTCATAATTACAAAATAACATTCAATTCTCTGGTGACCTACGGGCCGGCAGCTTCCTCGCTGAAAAGATTAGTATCGAAATTCAACGAGGAAATGCTGCCAGTGTTTTGGGCACCATGCCACTGGACAATGGCCTGGAGGAAATTTTTATATTCAAATTCAAATTCAAATGATTTATTAGCAATGTAAGATTTTACAATATATGTTAGCAAACAATCGTGGAATATTATTACAGGATTTGCAAAATGTATTTTGGTGATGGTGGCAGTTAAGCCTGACATGTGGGTCCCAATCTAAGATTACCAACTTAGAGATAAAGAAAAGTAGCAAAAATTATAGGAAATAAATAATTACATACATATATATTATATATATAGGAGTATACAATAATTAAAACAACGGGTTGTGGATCAATAAATTAATTCTGTGAAGTGTTCAGTGAGCATACTAAGCGATAGGTCTCATAAATTGTTCAGTTTCATAGTAGTTCCAGTCTAGTAGGAGCCTTGCAACTCTAATCCGTGCCTCTTTAAGTGTATTTTTAAGTATATTGTAAGGTTTGAGACATTAGGATGCTTAAATTTTTATTATATTTAATTTGTTATTTAGATTTAGTTTATTTTTCTAGGTTAATTAATAATATTGCAATTATTTTATATTATTTGTATATTACTTCTAATAAATTATTTGATTCATTCTCAACTCTGTAGCGCTCGACCTTGCCAGCAGCCGTACAAATATCAACTTTAATAATAATATAATAATAATATATATTTATTGACACCAATTTTTAACATCCTATATACATAAATTACTAACTGTGAAATTATATCATTTATTTATTTATAATACATTGAGTTAGGACAGGCTAACAGAACTGCTAGTAAGTGCACTGGTTTCTGCACTAGATAATTCTGTCAAGGCACAGAAACCAGATTGATCAGGGAAGGTGTAGTTTCTTGATCCTAGTTTTGCAACACTAGAATGTGGTTGTTAAATTAAAATAAATTAATAGCATGATATACTCGTATATATAGTTAACGAATTCCATTATATAACGTTTGCGCTTAAGTAAGCATAGGGCTGCAGGTCTTAAGTTGGTTGCCTGGACGCGGGGTACAAAGTATACACGATCGTAAAAGACTCACGTCCATGTGGTTTGGACCTCTCTATTCTTTCTCCCAAAGACTCCAGCGGCGCCACTTCTTCTTTCCTGATGTTACTTAACACAACACCAGGAATAGGGTTTAGCATAAAACAATATATTACGGAGGGGATTTCTACATGGATATCTATAGACTACAGCGTTCAGCGTTAAAATCTAATCAGGAACTGCCAAAAAAACAATGGCCCAACTGACACACAGTCCCTTCGTTCCGATACGCGATAATAGTAACCTAAACACGCTTAAAGGTGTTCCGATATGCGCTTAAACTGTTTTGCCAAGCTGTGTGACGTCACAAACGACATTTCTCGCGCTTAGACTGCTCACGATATCGAGGTAGATCGCTCTGAGCGCTGTCAGTATTTTGTCATTATGTCGCGCGTCATTTTCAAGTTTATTTAAATTAAGTTTTCTTTTAAATTATTTAATCTTGTAATTCGTTTATACTGTTTCTATATTACTTCTAAAACAAATCTATAATCAATATTTAAGTAGGAAGTGAAAAAAAAATGTCTGTAACACGGCAAGTTATTTTAAATTACCAAAATAAACTTTACACATATAAATATGAATAAACCGAGAGATGTATATTTGTTAGTATTTATACTCAAAGATGTGGAATCCGCAATTTATCTTCCATGCATTTAAAAAAAAACTAACATTTTATGAATGAAAATGTGATTTAGACCGTTCCGAATTGATATCACGCTCTGAGCATCCAAATCGCGATATTTGATTCGGAACGACGCGGTCAGTGTCATAATCGTTCTAAGCGCTCTGAGCGCGATTCGGAATGAGGGAGTATGAAGTGTTGCCAGGTTTAAAAGTTTTCCTTTAAAATTGGGAAAATACAGTTAAAACTAAATACCCGTACATTGGACTTTAAAGTTAGTGCTAATGAATGTCGGTCGCATAGATTGGCGTTTATTAAAATTCTTTATCGGCAACTCGGTTGTAAAGTCCGAACTTTGAAATTGTATGAATAAAATTTTGCAATCAGGGCGTTCTTTAAAATAATGTTATTCCACTCAAGTAATCAAATTAAATACTCAAATTTATTTTCGCAAGTTTCCTCTCTGTTCTAATTATTGTGTTTACAAATTCCAACTTGTTTATTTGTCGTAATTATTAAGATGGTTATTTTTTTTACATCTAAATGCAAAATGTCCTACTTTATTATGTAATCATTTCGTACCTATTCTAATATACCGCGTGATTTTGTATGGTTTTTCATCATATTTCAGCACCGTGTACACATCGTTCTAGACATCCACTTTTGAAAAGAAAGAAAAAAATAAAAAAAAATAAAGAAAATACTTTATTTATCGCAACAATTTAAATCGTTACAAAAAAAATATTTATGCAAGGAATAAATCTTTTGGAGATGGGTCTTCCAGAACATATATATATATATATATTTATTCATTTTGGAAAACCAACAGTTGACAATATTATAGTAAATATTATACAGTAAATTCTAAATAGTACAGTACAGTAAATTTCTATTTGTGGTAACTTTCAATTGACCTTTTATGTTTCCATTTTTTTTTTGTCTTTATGTGTTTATTAGTCGTTAGTTATCCTGTAATGAATAAATAAATAAATTCACTAAGAACTATTAAAGGTTTTCACATATAAATTCAAAGTTAAGTAATAAAGAGCAAGAGAACCATGAGTAAGTTGGTAATGAAAAACAAATCACTCATTAGGAATAGCTGCCGGTCGGTCGTCTGAGGCTGGCGTCAGTTGTTCCCGTTCTTGGACCTCGCGTACCGCTTACCATCAGGTGGGCGCGGTGTCACATGTCGTGCTCAGTATAAAAAAAAAAAAAAAAAAAAAAAAAAAAAACAGACGCGGCAGCTAACTTTGTTTTATAATATGTAGTGAGTGATAGTGATGTCTCTAAAACTCGAATTTCCTTATAAGAGTGGAGTAAAAGCCTTAGCAAAACAGGTGTATAAAATTCTAGTTTTAGCAACAAAAATAATATTAAAATATACCTACATTCCTGGTTATTATACAACACGCTCTCCCTGCGGTAAACCTTTTTTTTCGACACACAATACCACAGAGTATAGAATCTACTAAAGTTGGCATTTAAATAAATAACGTCATTCGTTTCAGGCTATTTTTGTACTACATGCGCTGTGTACAATGATAAAACAAATTAAACAGTAATTTCAATAATTTTATTGACCTGACCACCTCTTTATCACCACACCTGTATGTCTGTTTCGGTATATACTCGTAGAATAGGCTTACATTTAGATTTATTCCTTGCATATATATTTTTTTGTAACCATTGTAATTGTTGCGATAAATAAAGTATTTTTTTTCTCTCCTTTAATGAGACTAATGTTATTTTAATTATATATTACTGTGCAATTAAGTTATTTGGAAAATAAAATATGTAGTTTTCGTATTAATGAAGTCCTTAGTAGAGATGTCATGATGGTTTTTCACACCTAAACTTTAATATATACATATAATATAGCGTGTTTTCTTGGTCCGTACTGGGTGATAATAATAATAAAATACTTTATTGCACAAAATTACAAAAGTAGTGTACAAGGGCGAACTTAATGTCGTAGGCATTCTCTTACAGCTAACCTTTGTGTAAGATAAATGATGTCCTTTATTTTGAAACTCATTTACCGCTTTTTATAAACTTGCAAGGGAGCTGCTATATGCTGCGTATTTGATGCACTCAGCAATGTTGGTTTGTATGTCACATTGTTTAAGAAAGCGTACACAATCTTTAAAGAGAAAAAAAAAAATATAGAACGGCAATTTTGAGATTACCATATATTTCATTTCGCTTGGAAATCTCGATTCGTACACTTAAAAGCTGCTCACTTCGGCATAATATCCAGAATAATAAATTTCGTAATAAAAATACATGTTTTCTATGCAACTGACAGTTATATTAGATGCCATCTAGAATGCGCCATCTACCGTGATAAAAAGTTAGTGATACACCCCATTCTAGTACAATTCGTGTTCTATGAACAACATATATTCTTATTTTTACCGTCGAGAGATTTGCATAAAAACTTTCCCCGTGACTGCTTACAAAGGTCGTACAAATGTTTTTATCTCACAAAGCAAATTAACCAGCATCCTTTATAAGTCTGAGGATTTCAGATAATCTTCAACGGCTGTTTGTTTAGCTTGACTACAGTTTTCGCATAAGCCATACATATTCGTCTTTATCATTAAAGGCCCCTAGAGTCCAAGTCCTCTACTACTGCAGATGGGCCTTTCAGAACATATTTCTGGATGATTTAGCCTTTTCTTGCCACGCTAGCAAGACGCTAGAGTCTGATGTAGTCGTAATCATAATAACAGCATCGCCGCTCGGCCAATACCACCGTTGGATCGTTGGACAGCGCTCCGAGCGGCGCCCTTCAAAGTTAAATTATCCGCACACTGGGCATGGTCACACGATATTTTTCTCACACTTTTCAACGTAAATTAATATTATTAATAATTATTATTATTATTATCGGCTGCGGACTTGCTGAAAAGGCCAAATGTCGTAAACACCAGTCTGTTCCTAATGGTTACGTGTTTGTGCCTTTTGGTCTTTAGACAATGAGACCGTGGGGGCCAAGCGCTAAGAAGTTCATTAAAGAACTGTCTAAGCGGCTGGTTAACGCTGTATGTGACAAGAGGGCTGGCAGTTTTTTCGAGCGGCAAATCAGCATCGCTGTGCAGCGGGGGAATGCTGCGAGTGTTCTTGGCACACTGCCACATCATCAAGTGATGGGTGAATAATTTTATATATAGTTTAGATTTTAGTTATATTTTTAATTTAGTTTTTTAGAATAATCACAATGAATAAATGATCTAAAATATATATTATATTTTAAAAAAGTAATTATTTGTAAAAAATGATAAATGAGATGGTAGGGAAGGTAAAGTCTCTAGCCCATACAGCCAAGTCTGAAGTAATATATCTTTATTTTAATGGGTTAATGAGATTATTATATCTAATTTCATTATTTTTGCAGAATTTGATGCTTTCTTGGAGTCGATCGCGACATTATCGCCTAAACAAATCAAATCAATCAAATCAAAATAATTTATTTCCATTGGATCTCTCAAAACAGTGAGAACTAATAAAATCAATACAATAATCAAGATATATGTAGGTACTAATCAAAGTGGTAATCCATATTTATGTATGCTATGCACAACATTATTGCTATAAGCTTGTAAAACTGACTAACTTAGAAACTACTTAAATAAGATCGTGGCTGTAAAGAGGCCGTGTCAGTTTACATTCTAAATACTTAAAAATTATGATGTACAGAAATTATATGCACGTCGGGTATGGGAGTTCACAGCGGGGGAAATCCGCAAAAAATATTCTGCAACTTGTGCCTCATATTTTGTGACTAACAATATCCACAGTAAAGAAATTTACAAAACAATAACTTGCACTTGACATGCAAAATAGCGGGAAGGACTCCTAAAACATTTTATTTTTGCTTTCGAGTTGATCGATACTAGTGCAGTTACCTTATTTCGAAATACGAATTAATTACGGTTTAGTTTTAACTACGAGTGAAAGACTAACTATTATTACAATAGACACCATCATCACAAATGCATGGTACCCGCTGGACTAGTTTCTTTGTATGGTAAATAATAATTTATGCATAGTACAAAGGGTTAATATTTTCAATTCTGTAGTCATTGACAAATACATTAAAGGACCGGCCAATCATTACATTTTATTACCAAAAAATAAGTAATTTATTAATATTTAATTTATTTGTGATATTTCCCGAATTTGGTAGGCTGGAGTCATCGACGAGCTTGCCACTTGTCATGATTGGCCTATAGTAAAGTTGGCTAAATGTGAATCCGCTTATTTACAAGCGTGGTTTCTGACCACGCCGAAAGGGAAACGGTCGTGATGATACTTTACTTTCTTCTAAGTAATTTATGGCCAACGTTATTAACACTGAAAATGTTCAGCTTAGCAATCTGGAAAGGCTGGTAATCACGGGAAAAAAAATCCAAAACTTTAATGCACATAGGTAGAACAAAAGGCGGACTTAATGTCCGTAGACATTTTCTGACAGCCAAACCTTTGGGACTAATTAGAAGAACTGTAGGTGCAATGAAAGTAACACATAACAATTAGATAGAAATAATAATGTTACAACTAAAGATTAAACATATACTTAGATAACAAACTAACTTATATTTTTATGAATACAAATATACGAAATACTAATAATTACACACTAATAAACATACATATCCGAATATACAACTTAAAATTTTTTTTTGGAGCTATTTAGAAAATTTGACTACCTCTGTGGTCTAGCGGTTAAGTCCGTGAATTTAGACTCGAAGGTACCGGGTTCGATTCCTGGTCGGGACACAAAAATATTTATTTATGTATATAAATACAATAAATTATTATTAAATTATATTTGTGACATTTTTGGAGTTTGGTACGCTGGAGACATCGACGAGCTTGCCACTTGTCATGATTGGCCTATAGTAAAGTTGGCTAAATGTGAATCCGCTTATTTATATGCGTAGTTTCTGACAACCCCGACAGGGAAACGGTCGTGATGATACTTTACTTTTTTAGAAAATGTGAGTAGACCTGTTTTTTAAATGATAATAGAGAGATTGATCCACAAATTTGTAGCAACAACCGCAACGGAACTCGAAAAAAATCCAGAATGATGAGAAGTGAATGATTGAAGTGAGTTGTAAGAGAGATTTATCATGAAAAGAACAGAGATAAGTGAATTTGTCCTTGAGGGAGAGAAGACAAATTTCTAAGCATTCCATGTATTCACCGTGCGGGTGCCGGGTCCATCGTGTGTGGGTAGGAGATGAGAAGAATGGTGTCTCGGGCTTGCGACCGACAATAGGCTGGTTTAAAAAAAGGAGGCCTCCTTTTTTTTTTTATTGCGCGATAATACGCTCACCATCCACCATTCTACTTCTCTCCCTACCCAACCAAATACTGTATGATTCCGTTAATGCCGTCTTGGAAGCTCGTTCCATAAATTTTGGTGTCCAAAAATATACGTAAAACGGGCTGGTATTTATATTTATATACGTCTGTCTGTAATCTAATTCTTGATTTGTTTGCGGGCGAAAAGTTTTGGGTTTAAGCGGCCTCAGGGCGGCTTTCTGTATGAATGGTGACAAAGGTTCTAAGAAGCGGTTGCTGTCATGATAGCGTGTCTTGTAAACACTCGGCTGGAAAGTTGCTTTGCTTCTACATTTTAATTTAAAATTTATTTATTTAAAATCGTGATTATTATTTTCGTCTTAATTTATTTTTTGTAATTTCTAATTGTTCACGCTTCGGATTCTGTCATGTACTAATGAAAAACATACTTTTCTTGCGTTGATTTGTCATAGATTTACAAAGCGTTCACGTTCCACTTTTTTTTATTTTTTTTTTATTTAATCCACCAGTATTTGTAAAACCCTGCAATTCTATACTAATTCATTAATATTTGCAAGGACACTGTCAATTTTAATCGATACTGGAGTTGAGATTTATTTTGTTACTTTGACCTAAATAAAGGAAACAGGTAATAGCTAAATAAAGGTAACATTTGCGCTTATCGTCATTATCGTCTTCATCATCATCAGCCTGTGTCTCTTCACTGCTGGATATAGGCCTCCCCCAAAGCTCGCCATTTCATACCATCTCATGCCGCCCTCATCCATCTCCCACCAGCGACCTTCCTCAGGTCATCTGTCCATCTAGCGGGAGGTTGTCCCACTCTGCGTCTACTATTACGTGGTCTCCACTCCAGAAACCGTCTACTCGTATGTTTATTAGTTCTGCGACATACGTGTTTGGCCCATTGACACTTTAGCTTGCTAATTTCGAAAGTCGGTAACTTTTGGACGAAAACCACTGTTAGTGTCCACGTTTCTGCTTCATACAACATTACTGGAAGAGCGTCCTGGTCAAATACTTAGTTCTTCAAACATTGTGGTATGATCGATAGAAACATGTTACGTAACTTCCTAAATGCTGCCCATCCTAGCTGAACAAATATATATTTAGTTGACACGGCCTATTTACAGCCACGATCTTATATTAAGTAGTTATTAAGTTACAATTACCTTGCTTATGACAATAATGCTATTATAACACACATAAATCTGGATTATTACATGTTACGGTCAAACCATGATTACCTTAACAATATGCAAGTTGTTACAACATAACTAAGGGAAATAAATGATTTCTTAAAAAAAAATGGGTCTATTCTTATACGTTGCCAAAGTTGGGTTATTAGATGTTCTGCCCAAAGTAGGCGTATTTCTCTTAGAGAGTGGCGTTTCCCACGCAGATTGGTCTTGGCATGGCATGCGCTTGTTAAGAATGACTTATGTATACTTCTTCTTCTTCTTAGTCGCTACACTCTTGGCAGAGTGGTCGTGGTCGTCACTTGAGTGTCAGTGGCATGCTTAACAAGCCGTCGCCACTCGTCTGGAACTGCAGCCTTCCTGGAGCACTCATGTAGGGGTGATCCATTGCTGCTTTAACCTGGTCAGTCCATCTCATCGGAGACCTACCACGCATCCTCTTGCCATCGACTTTTCCCTGAACTACAAGGCATTCAATTGATGTATCTCCACGCCGCGACACGTGTCCAAAGAAATTGAGAATACGTGATTGTACGATTGAGGAAAGGCGCTGTCCTATCTCTAGTTCCTCCAGGATGGATTTGTTGGTCCGGAACTCCGTCCAAGATATGCCCAACATTCTCCGCCAACACCACATTTCTAGAGCATTAATCCGTTTTATTTCTGTTTCGCGCAGCATGTATACTTAATGTCTTGTAAAAGTTCTTACTGAGAACAATCCGCTAGGATGTCACATTTAAGCCGTTTAGTGTTTCGCTAAGATCCTCCAGCGAGCTGGCTATTAAGACTTTGTCATCCCCGGATCGAAGGTGCGAGATGTATTTTCTATTTAAATTAAATGTTATTTTAATGACAGATCTTAAAACATAATTATAAGAATTCTAAAAGTTACACAATACATCATAGTTTCCACTTAAATATTAAACATAGATTTAGCAACAAAAAATAATAATATTGGTTCTTAAAATTAATTCAGTTCTCTAAGCATTCCAATTAGGATTCTTACTTTGATAATTAAATGTTAATATCTTTTTTCAACCTAGCAACACTAACACTGAACAAATCAATTTTACTGATTTTTTTTTATTGTAGTTTAGGATTGATCTTAGAACAAAGGATTTTCAATTATTTTGTTCCAGCAATTCTGATATTAAGTTTATTTTACTTAATAGATACGACGAGCTAATTTATAATAAATAAATTTCAATTTATTAGCTTATACAAGAAATGGATGTCTCTTACAATGCGTCTATTTTCGAGGGAGATGAAAGAGGGTTTTCTGTAACACAGTTCTCTATATTTAAGCTATTTAATAAATCTGGTAGAAATAGCCGAAATGGATTTAAGTTCTCATTTGTACATACTTTTAAGTAAAGTGCAATAAAGTATTTATTATTAATAATAAGCTGTTCTAGCGGTTAAGTCCGTGGATTTAGACTTGGAGGTACCGGGTTCGATTACTGGTCGGGACACTAAAATATTTATAAATGTAAACAAAAATACATTTATTTATTATTTAATTTATTTGTGATATTTCTCGAGTTTGGTACGCTGGAGTCATCGACGAGCTTGCCACTTGTCATGATTGGCCTATAGTAAAGTTGGCTAAATGTGAATCCGCCTATTCATAAGCGTGGTTTCTGATCACCCCGAAAGGGAAACGGTCGTGATGATACTACTGTTCTAAATAGTCTTAAAATGTCCAACGTAGACCATATACACACGGTTCCAAAACGCAGGCGAATTCAATGTGACTCCTGACAAAGTCGTTATAAAGAATTTTAAGTGTATGCACTTTCTTAAAACTTCAAAAAACCGCAGTTTCTCTAGTCATTTTAGATCGCGTTAGTAAACAGTTTTGGTATATTTAGGTACTGTTATAATTATTGTGTTTCAATGTCGTGGGCTGAATGCAATCCGCTTGAGCCTCGTAACATTTTCAACTGAAAAACACTGTCAACCCCAGCCTCTCATTTCTCATGCAAATTTCCACCCCGTTAACAATGATCTTGAAATTAAGTAGATGTATGTATTAGCTGGCAAAAAAAGTATTTACAAAGTAAAAACACGCTTTTTTTATAAATGCATGAAATGGAATCACCAGAGGCTTCTATCAGAAGATAAAAATAAAGATCAGCAATGAGTTAGGTTATTGATAAAATATTTATATGACGTATATTTATGTACAGTGATCACGTTCACACGTAAGACAAAAACAATTACCTATCCATATTCAATCGACAGCAAAATTATTCAAAGGTCCAGTCTGGTCCGGGATTTGGGAATTACTTGGGATTCCAAACTTATTTTCGCGGAACACTTAGACATAATTATAAATAAAGCATACCGAATGTTTGGCTTTATCACTCGAATCACCAAACCGTTTAAAAACCTGGCATGTTTAAAATCATTATATTTTGCTTACGTTAGAAGCAATCTTGAGTACGCTTGTAGTGTTTGGTCACCACAATATGAGGTTTACAATACAAAAGAGGTTTGTGAAATTGTTAAACTTTAGAAGCTACAAAAGCTTCGAAAACTACACGTCTGCCTGCCAGCACTATCGTCTGTCGACGCTGGAGGATCGGCGTAGGCAACACGACATGTTGTTACTACATGCAATACTAACAGGGCGTGTCGACTGCCCAGAACTGTTAACGTCCTTACACTTTTCGGTACCTAAACGTCGCTCTAGACACCCCCAACTGTTTAATGTGCCCTCAACTCATACTAGATTTGCAGAAAATTCTGTTCTTCATAGAATAGTCCGCACCTACAATAAGAACTACTCCGATATAGATATGTTTAATGTCTCAAGGGATGGTTTGAAGAGATATGTTGTGCTGACCCAGAATAATTTGATTAACGCCATAACGCCATAAGCTCCAACACATAAAATAATAGTAGTGCAAAAACTTAATACCTATACACATTGATCACATATAGGTACACACCCACACGCATACACACATACACACATACACGCATACACTCATACACGCATACACACTCACGCGCTCATACATACACACTTTATTTACAGTCCTTCAACCAATTTATTGTTTATGTTACAGTTTACGATAGATAGCTTTGGTGTCTGTAGCTGATGGGTAGGAATGAATACATATTTTCTTCCGTCTTGTTGTATGTTATTATTTTCTTTGCGTTTTTGTTGTATTTTGTAAATTTCCTTAATTTTATGCACTATTTGTTTTTGTTGATTTCTTAATCTGTCTTCACAGTGGATTTATATTTTTGTGTATAATTTGTGAACCCATTCATGGCCTTATTTATTGTGTAAAATTTTATAATATTGTATTTTTGGTTATGCTGTTGGAGTTCCAGATAAATAAATAAATAAATAAATAAGTATATATTAATTAGCTGTTAATTTTCATTAATTATATTATTATTACCTTTATGATTGCACCTATATATTATTATATTTAAATTGGTCCCTAAGGTTTGGCTGTCAGAGAATGCCTTCAGGCATTAAGTCCGCCTTTGTACTTTATACAATAAAGTTTTTAAATAAATAAATATAAATGGCATTTAACCCTCACTACTACACCTAACAGATTATTTTATAAATTAATATACACTGTAGGTATTTTATTTATGGTGGAATGTAAACAAATATTAAGGTACCGAGTTTTAAATATTATTTTACCAAATGCGGTATCTGTGGGCTTGCAAGATCTTTGTCCCCCAGCCCCATTACCGAACCACAGCTTAGCTCTTAATGCAATTATTACAATTGGAGTTGTAATATGCAAACGAGAGAATACGTTGGAACTTTGGAGAGAAAAAAAATGTGCCATCCTCTGATTGGACAGTTTGGCCTGCGTGTGAGGAATGGTTTGTAATTTCAAACTGTTTTGTGCATTAATGGCCAAGACAAACCAGATCTACTGGCCGAATTAAAACTGACATTGTAAAAAACCCATAGCTGTTTGACCCGGCTTTTATCGTGTAATACACTTGGTCGGGAAAAAAACCAGTTGGTGGTGGTTACTTGTTTTACTCTGAAAGTGATTTCGCTGCTGGATTAAGGAATATTTGTAGCAAATGTTTGATGACATCAATTCAGTGGAACATCTCGGACACTACGGGCTTTCTTGTGCTAGAAGTGCCGGCCGGCGCAGCTTGAGGTTCGCCGCACTCTCGGCGCTGGACGAGATTGCCTGGATGTGAGATAGAGCTAATGTGTCTACACATGTCGCATCCCACACCAGGGACCTGCCAAGTTTCCACGGCCCAACGGTCATGCCGCCGGGCCAGAGAGTTCTAGGTTTCCGATGAAAATACATTATGCACTATATCTGTATGTATTCTACCAAATTATTGTTTTGCATGTCGCTAGGTATTCTGTAATTTATATTATAATCTGTAAACAAACCGGCTTGTCTTTTAGAATTCACATCACGTGCTGATAATCAGCCAAGTTTGTCATCTTCTTAGGTCGATGTCGGGCACGTGACTTTAACTACACTTGAAACCAAATAAAACGGGTCGCGGTGTATTTGACTACACTTTAGAGCAAAGAATAAGGGTCACGGTGACCTAATAATAATAATAATCTATAATCCTTAATACATGCTATATAGTCAGAAAAATATATGAGAGAGGGATAAGACAAATTTCAAAGCATTCCATGTATTCACCGTGCGGGTGCCGGTTCTAACTCTCAACGAAGCACCTTTATTTCAAAAAGGAGTTCGTCCGTGACTCTTCTGCATTCTAATGAGTTATACGAGATGTCCAGATTCGTATACTGCCGTCTGTCCACGTTTTTAGGCACTTGGTCATTGCTCTATTTCTCGACGAACAGGAGTCGTCGTCAGGCTAAAAATTAACATTTACTTAAAGAAGACAAATTTCTAAGCATTCCATGGATTCACCGTGCGGGTGCCGGGTCCATCGTGTGTGGGTAAGAGATGAGAAGAATGGTGTCTTGGGCTTGCGACCGACATAGGCTGGTTTAAGAAGAGGAGGCCTCCTTTTTTTTCTATTGCGCGATAATACGCTCACCATCCACCATTCTACTTCTCTCCCTACCCAACCAAATACTGTATGATTCCGTTAATGCCGTCCTGGAAGCTCGTTCCATAAATGTATTGACGGCAGACCTGCTTAGGTCTAATTCTTTCAGTATGTGATGCAAAGATTTTGCTGGAACTCCTCTTGCACCAACTTCCACTGCGTAAAGCTGAGTCTTGAACCCGTTCCTGATCATTTCTTCTGTGAGATCATAGTATTTATTCGACTTCATGTTGTGGTCTTTTGGAATATTTGATTCCCACGGAACGGTAAGTTCAATAAGGATAAGTTTTTCAAGTTCCGAGAAAACACTAAGATGTCTGGCCTATAGGCTGATACAGCTGGGATCCTATAATGGTGTTCAAATGTATCCATGAGAATTTTCCAGTCTGATGCGGCGCCAAGGATCGAGGTGGGCTTGCATTTAGTTTTCGTGCTTTGCCCTTCCTTTACAAATGTGGTCAAAGTTTTATTTATATATAATATTTGTAAGTATTTGTGTAATTTATGTTTCTCACTCTCCCAAAGGGGAAATGTTAGAAAATATTAGCCTTAATTTGTGCAATAATGAATTTAATAATGATAACCGGCGGGTAAATACGGGTGAAGCTAAAGTCAATACATATTTAATATAATTGAGAATGTTCTAGTTACCGTGAGAAGGAACAAGTTATTCCATATGGATAATGGCATATGGGTCCGAGTGCCAAAACTTTGCCCGACAGACAAACTAGATTTCAAGTGTCGACATTACGCTTTCAGTGACGGCAGTTTGAGTGCAAATGTTAGAATGACAAAATGGTGAATTCCGATATTAACTGTCAGTTTTAGCGAAATATTCTCGTCTGGAACAAGCTACCCCTGGCTATAAGGCGCGCATCGTCCGTCAAAGTATTTAAAAACCTTCTAACAACATTATTTCTTGAGAAACAGAATGAATGTCTCTCGAATTAACTAAGTTATTTGACATTTTATTTATATATATATCTCTATTTATTTATGCTGTATGTTTATATATGTATGTATTATATAGTATGAATGCTAAGAGTATGTACTTTTTAAACAAGGTTGATTAAGATATTTAGTTATACCGATCTATCTTCATATATGTAAATCTACTATAATAGTATATTATATTATTAACTATTTATGTTGTTTATTGGTTAGAATTGCACCCTACATATTAATACTATCCCAAAGGTAGAAAAAGCCGAAATGGGTTTAAGTTCGCGTTTGTACATACTTGTAAAATACAATAAAGTATTTAATAATAATAATATATTTACACACTGCTCTCAATGACATCAATCTAATGGTTGTTGTCACTGCTGGATTGCCCGCTATCCTTCTAGAATTTTGAGGACAGATGGCATGACCGTTGGGCCGTAGAAACTTGGCAGGTCTCTGTGGATGTGTAGACCCCATTAACCCCATCACACATCAGGCGACCTCGTCAAGCGCGGTATTTTTTTTTTAAGACGGTGAATCGATAAATTATCAATGGCCTGAAGGGCCAACGCGGGTGAGGGTCGCATGCCCGACTTATCCGTGAAGCCTCCTAAGGAGGCCCCAGGGCGCCTACGGACTAAAACCCTACAAACCGTCTCTCTATCACTGTTGGCCCTGCGTGCCTTTACAGCTAAGTCTGAGTCGTGGCTACGGAATGAAGGCACTTGTTCGCCGCATAACTGAAAGACCGTCTCTAGAGGTCATTTTTTATTAGGTTTAGTTTATATTTAATTTTAAAGTAGATCTTAATTATTTAAAAATAAATAATATTTAATTTAGTTATGTAGTGTAGATTATTAAAATAGAACTGTATTTAGAATAGTATGTAGAAGTCATACTAGCGTAACATCCACAACATTGATATGCAGCGCGGATCTAAATCTGTTTCCCGTGGAGTAATTAATATATCCCAGAACTAACATGCTCGTAATTACTTGCACTAAATCGTTGATTTAATATGTAACTGGGCTTTATTCAATATATTATATATATATTATATGCTTACGCCAATATTTAACTTATATTTGTAATAGTTAAATCGGTTAATAATAAGCAATCCAAAATCCCTCCATTTCCAATAACCCAAGTATACTCAAAAACAGACACGGGCGCGGGGCGGGCTCCTTTTCTACGGACTTGAACATTCACTTATCGATCCCTCTTGACTACCACAACAGCATATTCCAAGCGAAATGTGTAGGCATCCTACAAGCAGCGCAAGCTGTACCAAGGAAAGATATTAAAAACTTTAACATCCGCATTCTTTCAGATAGTATGGCCGTCCTTCTGGCCCTCAAAAGCAATTACATCAGCTCTGCACTGATTCTTGACTGCCACCTAGCCCTGGACGCAGTGTGCAGAGACAATAAAATTACGTTACAGTGGATAAAGGGCCACAGTGGTTCACTGGGTAATGATGCGGCTGATGAACTGGCCAGAAGAGGGTCATCCACAATACCGATAGGCCCAGGACCAACAATCCCACTACCGTTCCAATTCATGCGAAGCTGGCTTCGCCAAAGAACCGATAAACTGCACTAGCAGATGTGGACATCGACCACAGACTGTAGACAGTCCAGGGAGGCCCTTCCCAACCCAGCAGACGCCTCACACGACGCCTCCTGGGCCTTGACAGAGCCAGGCTACGAATTGTGGTGGGAGTCTTGACACTGTGCCTTTAACCAACATCTCTATATTCTGAACATTACAGATAGCCCACTGTGTAGAGGATGCATGGCGGAGGAGGAGACGGCTGCGCATATGCTCTTGGAGTGCGACAGTGTGGCTGCGCCTAGACTGAGGTTCCTCCAGACTGCGAGGACTCTTCCGGAGATCTGCAGGAACGTAACGGGTCTCCTGGCCTTCCTGGAGAAGATCGGAGTGAAGGTCACGCACAATGGTCCAACTAAGTGCGGAAAAATCACAATCAACCCAAGTATGCCACCACTAGATGGCGCCACGTTACTTCAAATTTGCAGTATTTGAATGTTTATTAAATATATTCGCAACGAGAAGTACCCACTTGTGGACTTGCAGAAATTAGTTTTCTTTATAAGCTTCATTGCTTGAAAACGTCAATCGCACGTCGCGCCCCGACCCAGTGAGAAGTCTATGATCTACCGTGATCCCGCTCTTCTGGAAGACTCGCCGCTGTGTTCTCCGCGGACAGCTGTTCTAACGAAAGAACTTATAATCGTGAAGTGATTGAGTTTTGGCGAATATCCTGCCCAGGATAGGTGATAGTAAAGCTGTGAAAAGGTACGTGGCATACTTTCCTTATATAAGTGACCCATCCTACTCTGTTTCCGATATCGTCCCTCTGTGTCTGGATTGCTCGTTATAAGCCGTTTTGCTATTATAAAAAAATCAAATGCAGTCTTTTTTGAAGGCCTTTGTTCGCATTTGGTGCGGGCTTTTGGCATAAGCATAGTTAGCTGAAAGGTTCTAGATCAGGCGCGAACATTATATATATTCGTTTGTTAACAGAATTGTACAGCGACTTTTTTTTTTAATTAAAACTTAATTGCACTATGTACAAAGGCGGACTTAATGCCTTTAGACATTATCTGACAGAGAAACCTTTAGGATATTTAGACAGTATCAATATCAATTTGTATGATATATGTAGGTATGTATATATAAGACATAACAACAATTACATTCTAATACATATACAAATTCATAAAAGAGCTGGGTAAACGAATTTTTCAAGAGTGTGGCGATCCCAAATGCCATAACTACCTAAAACAGAATATGTCCATAATAATTCAACGAGGAAATCCGGCGAGCGTTTTAGGTACCCTCCCTTAGTTTATTTTGTAGAATAGTTTTAATTTCATAGGTATTTTTAGTTTAGTTTTTTTTTATAATTTGTTTTTTAATCTTTTTTATTTTAATATTTTTGTATCTACTTCGAATAAATATATTTATTAGTACATAAATAAGTTATTTATTATTAAAACCTAGATACATCAATCAGTAAATACGGGGATCCCTGTACTATGTCCCAGAAGGTCTGTGATCTTGCTTACAAAGGCATTCGTGATTAACATGCATTAACAATATTTTTATAAAGAGAGTTTTTTTTAAAAGAAATAATAATAAAAAATCACACAAAATTAAATCAAACAACTACAGTAGGAAAAATAACAAAAAAGTGTTTTAAAAAAACTAATTATTGCATAAATCAAGTATGAATAAACAAATATAATATTTAATTTAATTTAATCTTTTAAATGACATACCAATATTATGTTTATCCACGAGTAGGTATTTGTTAAGTTAGCTTAAGTTTGGGTATTAAAGTTACCGCTAATTTCGTTATATACTTATATATATTTTAATTTTAGTTTAGTAGTAGAAATTATTATTTTGTTTTGACATAATTACACCATATTATTATTACCATGACAACGCCCTTTTACAGCAGCATCTATTGGTGTAGGTAGTACTTATCTGGTAACGACGAAGGCTGTTCTTTGCTGATATTCATTCGCTATCATGATTAGTAAAATAATTAATTTGTTATCTGACGAAACCGAGTGTAACAAATGTATGAAATGGTGAATAAATAAATGAAATAAAATACAACAAAAAAAAAATACATATGATAATAATACAATAGATTAAATAAAATATAGTATATATCTAAGAAATATAATATATAAGAAAGAAAGTTCAGTATATAATTAACAAGTTAAGTTTAGTTTATTTATTTTGTAAGTAGGCATAGGACAATAAATATAATGTATTCTGCGCTTTTACATGTCAAAAAATTAATTAATATAACGAAAAGCTTATTTTCTGGGAAATAGCTTGTATTTGGAGCAGCACATTACAACCCAAATATACATAATTATAATCTTAAAATTATATATATATATAGCTGCTGTAAATAGGCATTGTCATATTATAAACTAAGACATACACAATTATAAAATGAATACATCAAGGATTATAGCTGCTGTAAAGTGGCATTGTCATACTATGAGCTAAAACAAAAACAGTTTAAGGTGTCACGTCACACAAATCTATGTCTATCTTCTGTGTATATAATATATACTACTGAATCATAATATACATACATATATAAAATAATTACTATATCAGAGCGTGATTGAGACATTTTGCTTTTTAAGAAATTGACTGAAGACCAAGTTTTAAAAGATGGAGATTCTATCTTTGATAATATATTGAGACTTGTGTTATGTACAAAAAAATCGAAGTGCCACTTTAAACCGAGAGGTCTGTACTTTTGGACAATAAAATTGGCGGATCGTAAATTCAAATACACTTTTTTAGAATGCCATTTTGTATGGAATATATTATACTTTTTATTTGTTAAAAAATAATAGTTTTTAACCCGACTGACATTGTTAAATTGGAACTCATGCAGCCTGGAGAGAAAAAAAAAGTTACACATAAAACGATTAAATGCCTTGACACACCGGAGGGCACATACATACCGCGTGTCATTGTCAAAAGAGCAAATATTTTTTTTAGGCTTCAGGTGTCATTAGTAGAACCTGTATTTGAAATAAAAAAGGTCACTTTTTTAAGATAAAAATAATTATCCGAAAAACAAAACATTACTGCATGGTGAATAACACCGCGTCTGAAAATCGCGATATCCATCGTGATAAATACCTACACCTAAGTCTCTCGCCCACAGCCGAGAGACGAAATAGAGAGAGAAAAAATTACGTAAGTCAACGTTCGCGCGATCGTCGACCTCTCACTACCTACTTGATTAGGCTCTGTATGAGTGGCGATATTTTTATGAAAACTTCTATGCAATGTAACTTAATAAATAGTAAAGTATAGTAAAGTATCATCACGACCGTTTCCCTTTCGGGGTGGTCAGAAACCACGCTTATGAATAAGCAGATTCACATTTAGCCAACTTTACTATAGGCCAATCATGACAAGTGACAAGCTCGTCGATGTCTCCAGCGTACCAAACTCAAGAAATATCACAAATAAATTAAATGTTTATTAAATGTATTCATTTACATTAATAAATATTTTTGTGTCCCGACCAGGAATCGAACCCGGTACCTCTGAGTCTAAATCCACGGACTTAACCGCTAGACCACGGAGGCAGTTTACCCAATAAATAATCTAAAAATTAGTACTTTTTTCGTTTAATTTTAGATTATAATCTAAAAAACATTTGTTCTTTAATAAATTCCACACAGGCGTGAATGTGTAACTCTTATTTATCTAGTGTTCTGTGCTCTATACAGACTACACACCAACAGAAGTCTTCTGTCCTTCTGTCTCATTTTTATTTTTTTTTCATTACAGCCCCTAGAACACAGCGTCCTAGTCCTCCACTGCTGGAGATGGGCCTTCCAGAACTGGAGAATTCGGCCTACATTCGCCACTCTGGCCAGACGGCTTGGCGAGGATATGATGTCATTTTTTTATGACAATTTATTGTTATATTATTATATTACAAATGTACGTAAGAAAAGTGTATTTCTCATTGGTACATGCCGGGTGGGTTTGAACCGACCTTTGTAGGATTTAAAGCACGCGTTCTTACAACTGAGCCACCACCGCGCCGCTTCTGTCTATTTCATTTTATTTATTTATTAGTTGTGCAAACAGATTCTAGTCGGTTACAAATTTGTGTTCAGTTCATTTATACATTTTTCAAATATTTATGTATATTACAAGTATTAATATATCTGTTTAGTATTTGCAAGGACCCGAATAAGGCTTAGGTTTTATTACTAGTAACACAGACACATTTTATTTATATGCATGTATTCTATCTATGGTACCGGGTTAACAATAATGTGGCAACACTGACAATTTGGATTTGCGCGCCTTTGGTCGAAGCTAAAAAGCTTGGCGTGAAATTTAACTTTTATTGTACTAAAAGTGGTGGAAGATCAGCTCCCAGGAGTAGTTTGCGGTCTCCTGAGGGGGTGTGAATATTTGTTCGTGTTTGAAGAGCCGGGCCCGGCGGATGAGCGACATAGATTTCGCAAGACATTTCTTGGCGCTTGCAGCTTTTGGTGAGTGCATTCCGTATTTGTTTTGTGGAACCACGGGGGTGTTGCTTGGGTCTATCTCATTATATATTAGTATATCTTTATTCACACCGGAGCCTTGTGATCCTAGTTTCCACACCTCTTATTCTTGCACATTACGTTGGATCTCTTTTCCCGCCAAATTGCCCGAAGAAAAAAACAATATCATTCCGCTGTTTCTATTTTACTTCAACGTTTGTTGTTTCCATATTTGGTGGCATTAGGTTACATGCGTTTTCGAATGTTTAAAATTTGATTTAAATTAGTAAATTAACTAATTAGGAAACATTACGGCTCAGTGATCCAATTGGTAGATTAATATTATTAACCACAAATGTAACATTTATATTCATCTAATAAACCGCTAACTAAATTATGTTTGGACATTAGTATGTACCGTAAATATAGGGTGTCCCTACAAGAGCACCAGATTTGATTTTAAAGAAAATATTGGCTTGATTTCTTGCACTAATTGAACCTTGTTCGCGTGCCAATGCAGATCTTTTACCAAAATTAGTTGCATAGTGATTTTGGAAATGTTTAATTCTTGACCACGATGCCGAATAAAAGTTTCAGATTCCCTTACTGCGTCTATATCGAGTGACCAACAAGGACGACGATGATCTTCTGATCCAACAACAGAAATTTGGTCTTTGATTTTAAATTAAACTGTAGATTTATTTGGCGAATTATTGTGACCGAAAATTTGACGTAAATGGCTAACGGTTTTCGCAAAACTTTCACTATTTTTGTAATGTGTTTTTACAATCATTAAACGTTGTTGGTTTGAATACTAAAATAAAATTATACATTTTTTCTCTTTTTTAATAGAACTAATAGGGAACCATAAAAATTGCACAAATTTGGTACCTTAAAAAACGAAAACAAAACACTTGTTAAATAAATTATAAGCTACTCATACTCGTTTATTTGAAATGTTCGAGAACATTTTTTTTTAATATATTGTAACTGTCATGAAATTTGTCTATATCATTATTGGCACTGCAGAGGATGCTGCCTTCACTCCGTAGCCACGACTCAGACTTAGCTCTAAAAGCAAACAGGGCCAACAGTGCAAGAGGGACAGATGGTTTATACAGTTTTAGTCCGTAGGCGCCTTGGGGTCATAAGGAGGCCTCACGGTGATTCGGGCATGCGACCTCCCGCGGTGGCACTTCAGGCTGCGGTCGTCAGGCGATTTTGCGAACTTCCGTCTTTAGAAAAACAAAAACAATCCAGCCACTACAGCTCAATATGTGTTCGACTTGAAATAAAAATATTTTTATGCTCTATTTTTATAGTGAAGCATCTATCTAGATTGCTAAGTGATTTGATTCCCGTCACGTAGTTGGCACGCCACGACCGGTCACTGATCAAACGCTTAGATTTCACCATCCCCACAGATAAAACACAAAGCATTTCCTGCAGCGGTCGACGACAGATTTTATAATGTGCAAATTACAACGTGAAATGATTACGTGTTTTTTTATTCTTTCACAACGATTTAAAAACCTTTATATTTCGTTTCATTTAAAATCACATAAAGTTTAAAAGTAAGGTCAAATCTATTTTATTATATAAAAGATATTACCAACTTAAAATGGAAAGTATATTCACAACCGTTTCCCTGTCGGGGTGGTCAGAAACCACGCTTATAAAGAAGCGGATTCTTAGCCAACTTTCATCACTAAGCATCATTACACACAGCCCCTAGAACGTCCTAGACCTCCACTGCTGGAGATGGGCCTTCCAGAACATATATCTGAAGAATTTGGCCTACACAACGCCATGCTGGCCAGACGGGTTGGTGAGGAACCAACTTTACTATAGTGGCAAGCTCGTCGATGTCTCCAGCATACCAAACTCGAGAAATATCACAAATAAATTAAATATTATTTAAATGTATTTATTTTCATTCATAAATATTATTGTGTCCCGACTAGGAATCGAACCTGGTACCTCCGAGTCTAAATCCACGGACTTAACCGCTAGACGACGGAGGCAGTGCAACTTAAGGATGCACTAATAGTACCATTGCATAGAATTTATTTTTCACAAAAGATTTTAAGCTAGACACGGCCATTTTTTTTTTTTTTCCAGACAGTTCACACAGCGCCATCTAGTTTCCGTGGTAAGCTACGAGGCTTGTGTTACAGAAACTAGATGGTTGATAAACTACATATTATACTTTTTTTTTTGTAAATATATACATATTATAGGTACATATAAACACCCAGACCGAGACAAATTATACAATGTACGACTTGCCCCCGGTGGGAATCGAACCCACGACCTCCCGAGTTCACGGCAACGTTTGTTACCGCTAGACCACGGAGGCGAAGATTTTACAGCCACGAATTTAGTATAGTTTAACATTCTTAATTTAATTATTTTAGTTTGTAAGCTGACACGGCACTTTTATAGCCACGAATATGTATTAAGTTGACATACCAATTATAACAATTATTATTATTTAGTTCGTAAGATAACACGGCCCCCTTACAGCTACGAATTTACATTTATTGACATACTATCTTAATATCTATTTATTAACTATAATACTATTTTTAGATTGTAAGCTGACACAGCCTCTTTAGAGCCACGAATTAATTATTAACTTGACATGCGTAATTTATTTTAGTCTATATGCTGACACGGCTGACACTTGTAGTCAGTCCCTTTCTGGCAATAGAAAGTCTTACTGCTTCACGGATAACCGACTTGCCATGTCGGCGCAAGTAATAGCCCTTTTAAGAAAGAAAGAAAGAAAGAAAGAAAATACTTTATTTATCACAACAATTAGAATGGTTACAAAAAAATAAAAATATGCAAGGAATAAATGTAAATGTAAGCCTATTCTATATACCGAAACATACATACAGGTGTGGCGATAAATAGGAGGTCAGCTCAGCATATGCTACAGCCGAGGCTGCAGCGCTGATTTTCAGCTGATGCCTTATGTTGGGTGAGTCACGGGTCGCAGAGATGTACAGTACCATTTACTAAATCGGAAGGAACACTAAATGTACAGTTTACATATATGTTTAACAAATTACAATAGAATAAATAAATAATATTATGATAAATAATATAAGTCATAGTCAAGAAAAAAAAAACAATTGTATATTAATTAATAAATAGAATAAGATTTTCTTTTTACTTACTTTTCTAGAGTAATGCACCCTACAATGGTGTCTAGCAGTTCCTATGCCAGCACCAAACAATCTACATTCTTTTCCGTAGCTTTTCCCAACAATAAATAAATTTTCAAAACAATAAACTTGCACTTGACATATCCGTGTAAAATAGTGAGAACGGAACGACTCAGTTTTTTTTTTTAGTAAAAGTATCGCGTTGTAATTACGAGAATGCAAAAGTAATTTCAATTCACTTAGTACCAGGTGCACATAGGAATTAGGCTAAATGAAAAATGTTCCACCCTCTACCAACAAAAGCCGTGGATTTTTTTTTACTACAACATACACAAACTAAAGTAAAACCACGCTTTTTAAGGGCGGGTTCACATTTAGCTAACTTTATTTTTATTTTTTTAAATATTGCACAAAGTACAAAGGCGGACTTAATGCCCGTAGACATTCTCTGACAGCCAAACCTTAGGGACAAATTTGAACGTAATAGGTGCAATGAAAGTAACAGTTACAACCATCATATCATCACGACCGTTTTCCTTTCGGGGTGGTCAGAAACCACGCTTATAAATAAGCGGATTCACATTTAGCTAACTTTACTATAGACCAATCATGACAAGTGGCAAGCTCGTCGATGTCTCTAGCGTACCAAATTCGAGAAATATCACAAATAAATTATTATGACCCGACCAGTAATCGAACCCGGTACCAATAATTGATAACATAATTAAAAATAATTAAAATGCGTTTATTTTGGAATAATATACATAATTAAATACCAAATTACATTAAATATAATACGAGAGAAGGAGAAATTCTCAAGAATTGTGGAAAATGCCTTAAATGTCAAATGCTCATCTCGGAAAGCACATTTTTATCATGTAACTTCCCAACTTTGCCATTTAAATTCCAAAACATACACAACTCACTTAAAATTCTTGTAAACTTGCCGAATCTTAAGTATTGCCAACTAAAAGGTTTATTCTTAAATCAAATACGAATTCGATTTGATTTAAACACATTCATTTAATGACGTCATTTATTTTAGACAATTTTTGTACTACTTGATTGATAAGACGAATGTTATTAAGCTATTGCATAGCTTTTATCGCGGGCTTTGAGCGCGGTGACCGAATCAAGAAATTCCGTAACGAAAATAAACCTAACAGCCCCCACTCCGACTCCGACCAGCACAGCGGTCGTTGAAAGCCGTGCATCGTCTTACGTCGTTTCAGTTCGGCAGACTTCGGCACGGTGTTTGTGTGCGTGCGACTAGACGTATGCGCGTAGACTAGCTGCTAATTATTCATAACTGATTCTATCTCTTTTAGACACAATGCTATGGTGAGACAGCATGCTTTTTGGCCGCGTCCACGAGTAATATAAAAAACTTGAGTTAATATCAAAGAAAAAAAAATACTACATAAATAAAATAAATAAATAATTATAATTGCATAAGTTGATATAAAATGTTATGCAATAGCTTTACCGCGGCAGTCCCCGAGTGCCACACGTATTTTTTTACTATATCATCATCATCAGCTTGTGTCTCTCCACTGCCTCCCGCAAGGCTCACCACTTTACACGATCTTTTGCCACCCTCATCCACCCCCCACCAGCGACCTTCCTCAGGTCATTCGTCCCACTCGGTCATTCGTGCCGTTTGCAAGGATGTCATGTGCTTTTTTTTTCTTACATTCATAAAATACATGAGGTAGAATAGTTATTCAAAGATAAACTTTTATTACACATAATAGATGATCTCAGGCAAAATATTCACATTTGGGGAGCTTTGCGACATCTCACTCTCCTTTGCTGAATGTTGTCTTTTGCACGCTGATCTGTTGATATTATAAATTTGGAATTCGAACGAATCAAGAATCGAGTAGTTGTTTGAGCTGAATATAAACGTCAAAGTGGATTCCCCGCACGCGCAAGTAATCAGCAAAGTTTGTCAGTTGACGAGAGGCCCGCGGGGCAAATTTATCTAATGCGAGACGTGATGGCACAACAAGCAACGAACCAGATAGAGACTTAGCCTAGAATTACATACCATCATTATTAAGATTAGACTTTTGACCGGACATTTTTTAATGTCATAAAATTTAATAAAACATAATCAGTGTTTTGTCTTTACTAAGGCTTATGTTGTATAAAGCGCAGATAAGGCGTGGAATAACTCTGTTCTCACATCAGGGATGGTTATTTGATTGTTGCTTGATTGAAGCTTTATTGCACGAAGTACAATGGCAGAATGCCCGTAGATATTTTCTGACAGCAAAATCTTGGGGACATAATAAAAATAATAGGAACAATGAAAGAAATATTAAAAGTTAGGAAGAAAATTAACAGTTACAATTACACTTACATATTATACTGAATATACAATATATTTATTTATTTAAAAACTTTATTGCACAAAGGCGGACTTAATGCCCGTAGACATTCTCTGACAGCCAAACCTTAGGGACAAATTTGAACAAATATACGTTCAATGAAAGTAACAGTAATATACAATTATAGGATAATTCAACAAACATTAGGTATATACCTACTTATATATTGTTATATATGTATTATAATATCAATATACTAAATACTAATACATACACAAATATAACTTACTAATATGGTTTAGAGCTATTCATAAAGTGTGAATAGACCAGTTTTTTAAACGAAAATCTGTTAGTTGCCTGCTAAATTTTTTTTTTTTTTTTGTTGAGGGTCCCCAGGACCAATCGTCTCGACCACAAATGGCGCAAATTCGTAACCGGAACAAGGTTGGCTTATTTGCGCAACTTAAGGTTCTCAGCAGAAAAATACGCACTTCCCGCACCTGATGTCACCTTACAGATGTGTCTACAGACGTCGCATCCCACATCAGAGATCTGTTTCCACGGCCCAACAGTCATTCCGTCAAGTCTCTTGCCATCGCGCCATATATTCAAATGTAAGTACGCACACCAAGGATAATAGATATCCCAGTTTTGTTGAAGAGAATTCGTTTACGGGCTACCGTACGCATGTTGGTTTTAAAATACGCCATCATGTCGATAGATGGCGCTACGGTCGACAGAGGGTCGAATTTTAACCCCACCGCGTTGATGCCTGGTATAGTGCCATTATTGTGTTTTGGACGACCATTCGCGAACGTCGCCAGTGTCCACCACGTGTGTCCGCGCCGCGCATAATCACCGCAACCGCTTAATGTAAGAAACTAATTTATTTATTTATTCGAAGAGAAAGAACAGAGACAGGCAGTATAAGAACAATTAAGAAACGATACAGTAGGAGTCATTAGAATTATACCCGCCACCAAAATCTTTCCCACTGTGGACAATAGTGCACCAATTATATTTTTAAATACGTTAGTACTACATATGTATACCTTGGCCAGGTATAATGGATAATACAATTGCAGTGTTCGAATTTATGGAACTATTAATGAACTCCGAAGCAAACCCCACCCAGCGAGCTAAACCGACAACAACAGCTTCTTCATTTTGGGCTTAAGTGCGGCGCGAGAATTGCTAAATATATTGTCATTCATTCATTCACCGCATCTGAATCGTCACAGCTGACCAGAAGGCACATGATCGACATTTAGAGTTCCACATCTTCGCTAGCTAAAGTGGATTTTCTACTAATAATTCTGAGTTAGGAGTGACTTCGTCTACTTGTGACGCGTCCAGGTTATCCCAATGCTGGTGCAATCGAAGGCTGAACCAGCATCCAATTTCCTAAAACCGCCCAACCGTATTTTTTATGAGTACCTTTTCAAAGTAAGCCCAAAATCGTTTCGTTCGGAAGACAAACCTTCAGTAGTAGCACGCAAATTTGCTTTCGCGAAAAACTTTTCACTGGAAATTACCTATTCAAACCTGAAGTTGGGTGATCCCACCTTGATCCGTCATCCACGAGTAGATTATTTAAATTAGCAGATTATCGTAGACCCAGATTTATGATATGATCCCTTCAACACTGCTGCACAGGGGCGACCCTAGGGCTTCGATCGATGAAAAACTAAATAATTTAAACTTAAAATAAACCCCTACTAAAATATAATATTTTACTGACTGAAAAATAAATAGCATTATTGGATTTGTAATAATTTTCCAACCACCTCGATTTATGGCGCCGCAGTAGACTAGAATATTCTCATACGAGTATGTACATCATTATAGGATTCCAGATGAACTAGCTGTATTAGCTTATAGACTAGATATCTTATTGTTTTCTCAGAACTTGAAAAAAGTTATTCTTATTGAACTTACCGTTCCGTAGATATTAAATATTCCAAAAGACATGAAGTTAAAAAATAATATGAACTCACAGAAGAAATGATCAGAAACGGATTTAAAACTCTTTTTCAGCTTTACATTACATATTACACCGCGTCTTGTCGTCTCTTCCGATGATAAGAGGGCTGGCTCTTTCTTCCCCAAAGAATCAGTATTAAAATTATCTTTTTATATTATATTTAAATAATATTTTTTTGGGAAAATATTGTTAATATTTTCCCAAACGAGTTCTAAGAGCGTTTAAACTTGCTAGGGCAGCCCCTGTTTATCCTAACGTAATGGATCCCGTTCGAGGAAGATTTTTATGCGAGATCACGAGGACCAGATTTTAATGGATTATCTGCAAATAGAGCGGAATAATAATAAGACACTCTTCTCTTCGTTAGTGTTTACAAATGTTAAACCAAGCTCATACATCTAAATCAGT
The DNA here is from genome assembly GCA_910589645.1 of Tinea semifulvella. NCBI lineage: Eukaryota > Metazoa > Arthropoda > Insecta > Lepidoptera > Tineidae > Tinea > Tinea semifulvella. The sequence goes on along the minus strand of OU342608.1, from coordinate 5,299,271 downwards.
GGTACTATTAAAAATTAAACTAAAAAAAATATATCTAGAAATAGAAAAGAAACTGGTAATGTCCTATCCGGGATAGTAAAAAAAGTATCATCACGACCGTTTCCCTTTCGGGATGGTCAGAAACCACGTTTATAAATAAGCGGATTCACATTACTATAGGCCAATCATGACAAGTGGCAAGCTCGTCGATGTCTCCAGCGTACCAAACTCGAGAAATATCACAAATTAAATGTATTTATATACATTAATTAATATTTTTGTGTCCCGACCAGAAATCGAACCCGGTACCTCCGAGTCTAAATCCACGGACTTAACCGCTAGACTACGGAGCAGTTATATTGGTTATAGTGGGATAGTAATATTGGCTAATACGTTGGCGGGAAATAATTGCCATCATTCCTGCCCCCAAATCCTACAAGGTCGGTTCGACCCCTCCCCCGTATGTTCCAATGACAAATACAATTTCTTACTGTCTCTATGGTATATTTAAGTTATGTATGTATGTATATTATATATAATAAGTATGGTTTAAACTACTATTATAATTTCTTACTCTGCACCCATGATAATGTCTCACTCTCCCAAAGGTCAGCTGGTAGAGATAATACCATACGTTATTATGCTCGCCTACGTACATTATTTTATATTTTGCGTGCAATAAAGAATTATATTATTATTATGACTATATTCTCAGCAGAAACCACAGCACTCCCCACAATGGACGAGGAATTGACTTATGGTTTTATGTTCGAAATAAAAAAACGAAATAAAATAATATAAATAATAAAAAAATAAAAAAAAATAAAAAAAAAAGTTAATATTAATAAATTGCATAAAGAAACAGAACACAAATTTCTTTGGAATTCATGAGTTTGCCTTGCACCCGGTTCCATCGTGTGTGAGAAAGAAAAGAATGAAAATGAGAGAGAGAGAGTGGCAGTGAAGGTCTAGAACTGTGAGTTCATCATTTATAACGAGAGATATTGGTACTTAAAACTATCTTTTAAAATATAAAGGGTCTAGTTGTCCATTAAAGAGTAATTGTGCCATGATGTAGGTATCGGCACGTAGACTGGGTGTACGAGAGGGTGAAGAATGTCGACGTATGTTTAAAAACAGACCAACAATAATATTTCTGAATTAAATCTAAATAATTTGTCAGACCTACTATAGGTACATATATAAAACTAGCTGACTAAATGTCGTGTTACTTTTAGCTGAATTAAATTTATGATAATACTATGAATATAAAATAAATATTATGTTAAGTTCATTATTAAGATAGTAACACAATAAAAATATAAATGTACTAAAATCAACAATATCAATCGGTTTAATTCTCTTCATTGAATCAGCAGTATTGGGAAACAGTAAACATTTTTTTTTTTAAACAAATTAGACAATTTCGTGTAAAAACTAGTGTATGTTCACTAGATGCAAGACCAAGGTTCCTAATTATCCATGTTCCTCCATTGCTTAGTCCTAAACAAACTGTGATTTATCATTAGTAGATATAGTATTGTGTTTATTTATTTATTTATTTAAATACTTTATTGCACAAAACTTAAAATTAGTGTACATAGGCGAGTTTAATGCCGGTTAGGCATTTTCTAACAACTGACCTTTGGGAAAGTGAGAAATCATGGGCAGGGTGCAAATAACTATAATACACAATACTTACTTAATTTGGTACATACATATACTACATATAAAACGAACTCCATATACTACACACGTTAAATATTATATACTACACACACAAAATATAATTATGCCAAAATATCTATATTATCATCTTGATGAGGTTATTTCCTGTTTATTTAAAAATAATGTCGTTACTTGACTTTTAAAAACATTGGCAGATGGTGCTTGTCTGATAGCTAGCGGTAACGTGTTCCACTGGCGGGCCGCCGACACAGTGAAGGAATCTGAATATCTGCTAGAGGAGTGGGAAGGGATTTTAAGTTGGTTATTAAAAGTAGAACGAAGGGTAAGGCTGTGTGTGTCGCACAAGTACTCGAAGCGTGATTTTAGATATAGAGGAGTTTTGGGATTGTTTAGGATACCATACAGGGAAACCAGGACATGAACAGATCTGCGAAAGCGAATACTGAGCCATTTTAACTGAGTGCGAAAATGAGAGACATGATCATACTTACGCAAGCCGAAAACGTAGCGGATGCATAATTATATTATATTGTATTGTTAATATTTTATTTATGTAGGTTATATGTATGTAATTATGTAATTATTAATAAGTATGTATATGTTATCTGCAATAAAACTCTTCAAGTTTATTTAGTATTGCACCTACCTTATGTACTTACTGCTCTCGTTGTCCCGAAGGTTTGACCGTCATAGAATGTCTAGCGGCATTAGGTCCGTCTTTGTACTTTGTGCAATTAAGTTTAAATAAATAAATAGATAGTTTGCGACGCACGTTTAATTTTGCTATTCCTGACTAACTCCCAACAGTCCTTGTAAATTCTTGTCTACGTTAGGGGGATGTTGGGATTAATATTGCAGGAACATCCCGCAGGTGGCATGCCGGGCTAAATTGAAAATCGCTTCCGACCACAACGGTTACATACAAACACACACTCCGTTGAACTTACGATTGTTATAGAACATTTAAATAATATTATTTAAATAACAGAAGCGAGCAACCAAACTTTCACACTGCTTAAGGAAAAAGTATGACCAGAGACTTAAATATTTAAAGCTGAGAAGGCTCAGCGAGATCAGAATGAGGAGAGATATAATTAGGAGACATTTAAAATTCAAAGTCAAGTATAACTGAAGTATTTGTAGGGCAATGTATACGTATTTTCAACAGAATTCCAGATGAGGTAACAACCCTACCACTAAATGTATTTAAATCATATGTTAAGGAAAAACTGATTTTAAAGGGCTATTATACCATCAGCGAGTATTTTGATGACAAGCGTGCTTGGTCATAATTTATTTCAAATGTTATTGTGTGTTTTAGTTTATAGTATAACAATGCCTCTTTACAGCAGCTATAATTTAAGTGACACCTTAAACTGTTTTTGTTTTAGCTAAAGTATGACAATGCCTTTTTACAGCAGCTATAATTTATGTGACATCTTAATAATGTTTTAGCTTATAGTATGACAATGCCACTTTACAGCAGCTATAATTTTAAGATTATAATTATGTATATTTGGGTTGTAATGTGCTGCTCCAAATACAAGCTATTTCCCAGAAAATAAGCTTTTCGTTATATTAATTAATTTTTTGACATTTAAAAGCGCAGAATACATTATATTTATTGTCATATGCCTACTTACAAAATAAATAAACTAAACTAAACTACCGCAAAATGTTTAGGTTTAATACAATTAAATTTCCACATCGTGATCAATGAATAAAACTAATGAGAAAATCCAGCAATACAAATATGAGATATCACTTCATGAATAATAGGAACTGCCAGAAGACGTATTGAAGTGCTCAACTGTAAACAGTTTTAATAACAAACTGGACAAGTGGCTAGTGACAATAGAAATAGACTATGGTGATAACTGTCAATTTTATAAACTTTACACCAGTGCTTAATATAGGCATATCAGCTGCATGCCTACTAATTAACAATAATAATATTAACGATATATTATTATTTATTATAAATATAACTTATTGCTATATTATTTATTATTGCTATTTAATTTATTTATTTTATTAGGCTTAGTTTATAGTTATTTAAATTATATATATTGTAAATTTAATATATTATTAAAACCTATATTATATTTTTACATTTTTTTTTTTATTCTCCTTTAGTCATATTTTTCTGTTTTTACTAATTGTTGTTTAACTTCACTAGGTATCTGACGTACCTATTTATATAATCTGTGGTTTGCGTCATTGGTAACATACTTAACATAATTTGTTTATTTAAATGTAATTATATATATCAGCGGCTGAATTGGCTGCAAATGGTAAACGTAATAAGTACATAGAGTTGGCAAACCGTTACCATTTTGTGCCATTTGCCGTAGAGACGATGGGCCCTTGGTCTGAGGACGCTAAATCTTTAATACGCGACACAAGCGTTGCCATCCGAGCGTCAACAGGTGATCCTCTGAGTAGGGAATATCTTATTCAGAGGATCAGTGTTGCCATTCAACGAGGCAACGTCGCCGGAGTCCTCGGAACATTGGGTTCATCTTCTCCTGGATTCGATGACATGTAGATTATAATCAAGATATTTGTAAGTATTAAATTTTATTATTAATTAGGTTATATATATAGGTATATATATATATATAATAGATAAAATATATATATATATATATACTGTTTGTAAACCTAAATAAATAAAAAATAAAAAAATACAATCGAAGTATATAAGTATATAAAATAGAATACAGAAAACAAAATCTAAATATAAATACTGGGACGATTATAGTCACGTCATAGTTGGTGTCCAACCTATTTTCAATCTCAAATAACAATGTAAGATTAAGTTGTATCTTTCATTCTTTCTCGATTTGACATTTAAAGAGCCATCATGATTTCAAGTTCGACATCGATCTTAATCTAATTATTAATACGGTTCTTAGTTCACGAATGGTAGTTCTTCCCCATTAACATTTTAGCATAATTTTGTGATTTTTAGATTATATTTAATAAAGCTATTATTTATTATTGCTGCAACACATGCCATATGTGTGGGGTTCAACCGCGTCTGAGCTCGGAATGTCAACGCTGATATTCGAATACCTTATGAAGCATATCTGTAATATCGTTTCGATGCAAAGATCTTTTAACTTTAGATACCACATCAACTAGAAGAAAACGAAGGTAAATTTCTAAGCACCATGCCGGTGCCGGGTAGATCATGTGTGGGGTAAAGAGATGAGATGAACAGGCTGGTTTACAAAGGAGATCTCCTTTTTATGTTATTGCGCAACAAGAAGCTTACCATCCACCATTTTGCTCCTCCCCCTACCAAACCAAATACTGTATGATACCGTTAATCACGTCTTTGAAGCTCGTTCCATAAATGTATTGACAGCGGACCTGCTTAGGTCTTACTTTCAGTAAGTGGTGTAAAGATTTTGCTGGAATTCCGAAGTCGTATTATTTAAGTAGTATTAATCATTTCACGGATTATTTTTGTAAACTAAAATAAATTAGTTAAGTAATATTTTTTCTCTTCTATTTTATATAAGAAATTGAATTTTTTGTTGTCATTAAGTTAACTTAGTTTAAGAAGTATTTGCATGCCGCAGCCGGTTTTTTTGAGAACACAATGCTAATAAGACCTTCTTGTATAAAACCTGCGAATAAATATATTTGAATTGGTAATTTTATTAGAATGGGCGGCATTCGGGAAACTTCGACACATCCTACCATCATCCATACCACAATGATTTAAGACGAAAGTCGGACCACAGATGTGGACACTGACAGTGAGGGATGGATAATGAAAGGAACCACGTGCAATGGCGAGCATTGGGGCAGGTCTACATGCAGTAGAGACCCTCAGGATCAGCCTGTGGGTCTCTGTGGGATAAAGCATTCTAAACACGAAATTCCAATTGCCAGTTAAAAATAATTGTTTTTAAAATCAGATACGTTCTAAAATAATCAAAGTATAAAGGTGCTTATTTGTGGACATTTTCCGTCCGCTAACGCCACATCTACAAAATTACAAGATCATTGCTTATGTTGGATATTTGTAACATCATCGCATCGTTCCGATGGTTGAAATTGATGAAATTTAATTAAGCAAAGAGCAGCGGTTACTTGGCGGTTAGGTAACCATTTTCTATTCATAAATGGCGGTTTGAAATCCCTAATTATGTAAATCTAGCGGTCAACATACATACATATCTTCACGCCAAATCTCTTGCGGGTTAGGCAAAGACAATTAATGACACTAGTCACGATTATGACATACCACTTTCGCTTCTTCGACATTTATCAACGTCTTCATACATGCCTTTTGTTTAGATGGCTTTTTAATGCACCTTCAGCTATTGTTTTATATATTTGATCGTGATAATTAAGTCTTGGTCTTCCAGGGCCTCTTTTACCCACGACTTTCGCATCCTTTCAACATTTCTGCAGTGCCAATAATGATATAGACCGCCTCCGTGGTCCAGTGGTAACAAACGTTGCCGTGAACTCGGGAGGTCGTGGGTTCGATTCCCACCGGGGGCAAGTTGTACATTGTATAATTTGTCTCGGTCTGGGTGTTTATATGTATAATATGTATATATTTACAAAAAAAAAGTATAATATGTAATTTATCAACCATCTAGTTTCCGTAACACAAGCCTCGCAGCTTAGCACGGAAATTAGATGGCGCTGTGTGACCTGTCTGGAAATATTTATTATTATTTATTATTTATTATTATTATATAGACATATTTCATGACCGTTACAATGTATTCAGAAAAAATGTTCTCAAACATTTCAAACCATCAATATATGAGTAGCTTATAATTTATTTATCAAGTGTTTTGTTTTCGTTTTTAAGGTACCAAATTTATGTAATTTTTATGTTTACTTTATAGTTGGGGGCAAGTTGTACATTGTATAATTTGTCTCGGTCTGGGTGTTTATATGTATAATATGTATATATTTACAAAAAAAAAGTATAATATGTAGTTTATCAACCATCTAGTTTCCGTAACACAAGCCTCATAGCTTACCACAGAAATTAGATTGCGCTGTGTGACCTGTCTGGAAAAAAAAAAAACATAAAAAATAAAAATTGGTAGTTCTATTAAAAAAAAATAGTATAATTTTATAAAATAAGATTTTTATGTTATATTTTGTAAAAGAGATTGCCCAAAACCAGGCCCCAAAGCACTATTTATACGATTAGGTTCTTTATTATGACCAGGTACTTTATTATAGATAAAAAATTGGATTTCAAATCGGCGGGATCAAAACTATGTAATTATTAACGTAAAAAAAAGTGTTTGCCAATTGTCGTTATGCTAGGGTAAAATAAATAAAATTAATTACAGATTATGAAAACACAATATATTAAATATGAAATAAAAAATAAATCATTTTGGCACATTTTATTGGGCCCATTTTTCTAAGAAAAATGGGCATTCTCATTTCTGGTCGAGACATATATATATATTTTTTTATACTAGCTCGACATGTTAGCAACTGGAATCTTATTATGAATGACATCAGTCCCTAACACTATGCCGGCTTGACTGGGCATGTCGGCAATTCGAGCCTGATCCCGAAACGTGGATACTTCCCGGCACCGGCGGACTGGACAAATTACTACCATCAGTCCGCCTACCACCTATTTATTGTTGTCGTTGATAGTATGTGCCATTTGCAATGATGTCAAATGCCAATTTTTACTTTCAAGGAGAAATAATATTGTAAGCTTGCCATGGTGATATCTACGAGCTTGCCACTTGTCATGCTGGGTCTATAGTACAGTTGACTAATAGTGAACCCGTTGCTTTTAAAAAAAGCATTGTTCTTATTATTATTTTACACTAGCACGACATGTGACTTGCGCCCACCTGTTGGTAAGTGGCGCGCATGTTCCATGAATGTTAGCAACTGGAATCAGACACTCATGTCCGACATCAGTCCCTAACACTATGCCGGCTTGACTAGATGCCTTTTCATACTTCGCTTGAAGGATTCCAGGTTATAGGAAAGTGGAAACACAGAGGTTGGAAGAGCATTCTTTATTGTGCGACAGATGTATGAGTCCCCAAATTTATAGGTACGCGAAGGGATGGTGACTACGGTATGTGGGTGCATATTCTAACCTGTGCGTGTGGTTCGGTTGGGGAATGGAGAGGAAGAAATTAGGTAATAGAGCTCTTTAGAGCACTCACCATAGTATAAACGGTAGAACACGCTCAGAGAAGCCACATCTCGGCGAAGCTGCAGGGATTCGTGTATTCCAGATATAATGGCATCATCCACAATTCGAACAGCTCGCCTCTATAGGACATTGAGAGCATCTGTGAGGTACTTAGCGGAACCATCCCAAAGGTATGATTAGTATTCTCAGCGATTCTGACCATCCCGCAAGGGATACGGTCGTAAAAATACTATTACATTATTTTCTGTCAGTTGCGAGCGCAATACTGCTAGCCAGTACAATTTTGATAATAACACGTGGCGAAAATAAAATTTGCAGCTTCATGTAAAATTATTATAATATTCACGTGTGCTGCTCTGAGGAAACTTTTTCTAAAACTGTACTAGCATCAGATACCAGACACTCAAATAAGTAAAAACATTTGCACATCGCATTTTCCGTGAAGCAAGCGCGCTATTCTTGAATTTGTTTAAGAATTAAATTAAAAAATGTTTATATTTGCCAGAATGCATAAAAACAAGTTTTTTTTTCATTCATTACAGCCCCTAGAAAACAGCGTCCTAGACCTCCACTGCTGAAGATAGGCCTTCCCGAAAAAGAGAATTTGGTCTACACACGCCACGCTGGCCAGACGGCTTGGCGAGGATATGATGTCAATTTTTTATGACAATTAATTAATTAAAATACTTTATTGCACTCTATCTTAAAAGTATGTACAAAGGCGAATTTAAAGCCATTTCGGCTTTTTCTACCAGCTAACCTTTGGGAGAGTGAGACAGTATAATATGTTGGGTGCAATTTTAGCCTTATTTTATATTTGAATAAACTACATAAATAGTATGTATACTCGTACATAGACTACTTAAATACTTATTAACATATAGTAGATATATATGATTATAATATTATTATTAATAAAATATACTGTTCTGCTTGTTTAAAAATAAAGTATTAAGTTGTTTTTTAAAGATGTGAATTGAAGGAGCTTGTCTGATGGTCAGTGGAAGCTTGTTCCACTGACGAGCAGCCGATACAGTAAATGAATCTGAATATCTGCTGGAAGTTTGGGATGGCATATCAAGTTGGTTGGTATGAGAAGAACGAAGAGGGAAAATTCATTAACGATTCCACAAGTTGGCATTAGTGGGACTGGGACTGACGGCTTAACGTGCTCTCCGAGGCACGGGAACAGTGGTATTGTAAATCTATGACAAGTGTACGTGTATTTCTCATTGGTACATGCTGGGTGAGTTTGAACCGACCTTTGTAGGATTTAAGGTACGCGTTCTTACAACCGAGCCACCACCTCCGCTATAAATACAAGTATAAGAAGAAAAAACAAGGATGCCAACCGTGACGATAAAGAATAAAAAAAACCGCGGATGAGAAGTATGATAGGGAGGTTGAAAGAAGAGTGACGCGAGAAATATTTTCAACGGTGCCCTGGGGTCACTGATCCCAGTTGAAATGTCAGTGACAAAGCTCGGCTCGCCATACACAATGCCATGCTAGTACCAACACTTATGTACGAGTATACGAGACGTGGATATGATTGATACGCATAAGAGTAGAGTAAATGCAGTAGAAATGAAGTGGTTGCGTCGGATATGCGGAGTTACTTTGTCGGACCACTATGTGGTCGTAATGACGAAATACGCAAAAGGGTAGGTATGAAAGATAGCATAGGGGCAAAAATAAGGAAAGGCTTGTTGAAAGGATGAATAAAGAGAAATTGACGAACCAGATATACAAATGCGAAAGTTGTGGGTAAAAGAGGCCCTGGCTGACGGCTGACCAAGACTCACATTTTACAATTAAATAAGTAAAACAATAGCTGAAGGTGCCTTAAAAAGCCATCAAAATAAAAGGGCATGTATGAAGATGTTGATGAATGTCGAAGAAGCGAATGAGGTATGTCGTGACTGGCAAGTGGTACTTAATTGTGTATTTTTTTTTTCTTTTTATACTAGCACGACATGTGACCCTGCACCCACCTGATGGTAAGTGGCGCGCAGGGCCCATGAATGTTAGCAACTGGAATCAGACCCTTATGTCCGACATCAGTCCCTAACACTATGCCGGCTTGACTAAATGCTTTTTCTCACTTCGCTTGAAGGACTCCAGGTTATAGGAAAGTGGAAACACAGAGGCTGGAAGAGCATTCCACATCTTTATTGTGCGACAGATGTATGAGTCACCATATTTATAGGTACGCGAAGGGATAGTGACTACGGTATGTGGGAGCATATTCTAACCTGTGCGTGTGGTTCGGTTGCGGAACGGAGAGGAAGGAATTAGGTTATAGAGCTCTTCAGAGCACTCATCATAGTATAGCCGGTAGAACACGCTCAGAGAAGCTACATCTCGGTATGCCTATGTAGTATTCTGAACTTTGATATTTCTATAGCAACTAATTGTTTATATTATTATGTCACTTAATAAATACATTACGACAACTGCAAACATGCATTTTTAATATATAACATATTGGCGACGAGGATGGGATAAATAATAATGAATCCTGAACAGTTTGCTCAATTTATGAGCCAGCAACATACACAACAACAACATATGCTTGAACTGCTTACAAAACAACATGCAACCGTAAGTAACAGGAACAACGTTCCAACGACATCAAATAACCACGAAAACCATACAATAATTAACAAATACGATATAATAAGGAATTTTAATTGTACAATATTTGATCCAGAATCATCAAATCCAGAAACTTTCATCGATTACTTTGAAGTTAAATGTAAACTATGGGGCGAGTCTGTTCAGCCTATTCAAAAGGAATTACTTTTTTCCTGTTTAACGCCAGATACTTACCGAAATTTAAAAATAGCTTTTCAAAACATCACTCCTACTTTCGAAGACCAAAGCTATGATAACATAAAACAAAAATTTCTAAATTTGCACCGGACTAAAAGAACTCGTTTCAAAGCCCTTGCTGATTTCTGGAACTGCACGCGGGAACAAAATCAAACGATGGAAAACTATTCAAATAAATTAAAAGAGATAAGCCGAGATTGCGGTTATGAAGGCGAATATTTGGATAGACAACTTCGAGATCGCTTTGCAACGGGGCTTAACCATAAGCAACTTGAAATAGATTTAAAACAACGATGGCCGGACCTTTTGGAGATCACACCCGACGGACAGTGGAAAGAAACAACATACGCTCAACTATTCGCAGTAGCCCAATCAAGAGAGCTTGCTGAAAATGACACTCTGATCGACACGCAGCATAATATCAAACGCATTTCAAACAATAATCAACAACGCAAACTGCAATCCAAACAATGTCGACGATGTGGCAAGAAAGAGAAGCATGGTTTTAATGTTTGTAAAGCTCGGGACCATACATGCGAGGAATGTGGTGTAGTTGGTCATTATGGCAGCTGCTGCATTAAAACCGGAAAGGCATATTTATCAGCATCTCCAACTAATAACAAATTGAACCTGAAACAAAAAAAACAATATAAAAAACTACAAAAACTACAATTTGATAATGACAGTGAAAGTGACAGCGATGACTTTGAAGACAAACATAATTACACCGATGATAGTGAAGATGAAAGTGAAGATGAGTTAATTGGACATGTAAAATCAAGGATGAATTGCAAACGCATTGACGTTCATATTGATGGTATACTATGTACAATGGACTGGGACCCAGGATCTGCCTATTCAATCATTAGTAGTAGTTTTTGGAAAACAATTGGATCTCCAACATTATCTAAAGGACCTAATTTAAAGGCTTACGGCGATTTTAAACTAAAACCGAAGGGATTAACGAGAGTCACAGTAAATTTACAAGGTGAGAGTAAACAGCTAGACGCTGTAGTAATTAAAGGCGCGGAGCCTATGCTTTTTGGGCTATATTGGAGTGAACATTTTAACATGAAATTTCCTGACTATGTATATTCAATTAAAAATTCAAACAATCTAAGAATTGATGACATACTTAAAAATCATGAGGAATTGTTTGATGATAAATTGGGAAAAGTTAAAAATTTTAAAGTAAATGTATATTTAAAACAAGATGCGAAACCAGTTCATATTTCTGCACGTCCTATTAAATTTGGCTTGCAAAAGAATGTTGAAGCAGAGTTAAAAAGGTTAGTTCAAGAACATATAATTTCTCCGGTTGATCCTAACTCTACACCAGTTGAGTGGGCAACACCAACAGTTAATATTTTGAAGTCAAATGGTAAAATGAGAATATGTGGTGACTTTCGATCAACTATAAATCCAGTTCTAATTGAGCAAAACTATCCTGTACCACTTTTTGATCAATTGCGTAAGAAACTATCTGGTGGAGAAAAATTTACTAAATTAGATTTAAAGGATGCTTACCTTCAATTTGAAATAGCACCAGAGTCCCAAAAGTATTTAGTTATTTCGACACATAAAGGATATTTCAAATATAATCGCATGCCCTTTGGCATTTCCACAGCACCTAGTATATTTCAGCGCGCTCTAGAACTTCTTTTAGAAGACATTGATTCAGTGGCTGTATATTTTGATGACATTGCCATTACAGGAAAGAATGATGCTGAACATTTATTAAATTTAAACACAGTCTTAACCAAACTAAAACAAGCAGGATATAAGGTAAACTTACAAAAATGTACATTTTTACAATCATCGATTGAATATTTGGGACACAAAATTGATAGAAATGGAGTACATCCTACTGAAGCCAAATTAAAAGCTATTGCAAATTGTGCTGAACCTAATAATGTCAAAGAATTAAAATCATTCTTGGGATTAATTAATTTTTACGAGAGATTTGTACCTCATCTTCATGGGATTTGTTCAGATCTACATACACTCACGGCAAAAAACCATAGATGGAAATGGACGGAACATGAACAAATAATTTTTAACAAAATTAAACAAAATATAATTTTAGCTAAACCATTAGTGGCGTTTGATGAAACAAAAAAGTTATTTTTAGCTTGTGATGCTTCAGAAAAGGGTGTCGGAGCGGTATTATTTCACAAAAATAAATCAAATTTTGAAAAACCAATTGCGTTTGCATCAAGAAAACTAAAACCTGCCGAAATGAAGTATTCTGTAATTGATAGAGAAGCTCTAGCAATTTTTTATGCTATCAAGAAATTTGATCAATATATCAGAGGCCATAGATTTACTTTAATAACAGACCATAAGCCTCTAGTTCATTTACTTGGTGTCAAGAGAAATTTACCGAAACTCGTTAACAATCGTTTAACTAGATGGGCTCTAAATATTGGATCTTATAATTATGATATAGAATATAGAAAAGGTGAAAATAATATAGTTGCTGATTGTCTATCTCGCTTACCAGATCAAGAAGAAACAGAGTCAAATTTAGAAAGAATAATATGTAAAATTTCTGAAGAGGAAAGAAATACAAAAATTTATGACTTACTATTATCTGAGGAAATTATCAAAGAAAAATCAAAGGAAGATATTGTATTAAAAAAGGTAATTGAACTTATAAAATTAGATTGGAAAAGTAGCGATTCTAGTGCCGCTGATGTTAGGCCATATTTAAAAAAAAAAGATGACTTATCTGTTGAAAACAAAATTTTAATGTGGCAGGGTAGATTAATTATTCCAAGCTCTTTAAGAAGTACAGTTTTAAAATACTTACATTTGGGACATCCTGGAATTTCATCTATGAAAGCCTTATCTAGATTTTATGTATGGTGGCCAGCTATTGATGAAGATATTGATTTATTTGTCAAGGCATGTCAACATTGTCAAGAAAACAGGAATCACAATACTGAACTACCCATTTTTTCCTGGTCTATTCCTGATAAAGTTTGGGAAAGATTGCATCTAGATTTTGCAGGTCCTTTCGAGGGTAAATATTGGCTTGTTCTTGTTGATGCATTGTCAAAATGGATAGAAGTTAAACCACTTGATAAGATTACAGCCAAAACACTTTGCAATAGTTTAGAGGAGATATTTGCAACTTTTGGAATTCCAGAGATAATAGTTTCAGACAACGGAAGTCAATTCACGTCGCAAGAATTTAAAGATTTTTGCCAGAGCAAGGCTATAAAAAATATTACTTCCTCACCATATCATCCACGAACTAACGGTCTGGCAGAACGATTAGTGAGAACTTTTAAATCAAGGATGGCTGCTAGTAAAAATAGTGATGAATCGCAAAAGCAAAGACTTCTTAACTTTCTTTTTACATACAGAAATACACCTCATACAACTACTGGAAAATCACCAGCACAAATGATTTTTGGACATCAGCTACCGACTATTTTGGATAATGTTCGACCTAACATTAAAAGAAATTTAAAATACAGACATGTTAAAGCAAATATAGAAAATGACGAAACAATACCCATTTTTCGAACTAATGACAAAGTTTATATTCGAACACGTTTGGATAAGACATGGAAGCCTGCAACCATTTTGGAACGCACTAACAGATACTCATATAAGGTTAGAGGAATAGATGGTGTACTAAGACGTCGTCATGCTGATCATATTCGTACAGCAGTAGGATTCGATGATGGGGAAAAGGAAGAAATAGATATCAGAAGAAAAAATAATTCTTCACCACATACGAGTATTCCGATTCAGGTTCCATGTAATACTGATATGAGTGAAACTAGTACTAGTACTGAACGTCCTATCTTATTTAGTGAAGTAAGTCATGCTGAACTATCTGACGATAATTTGCCAGTTCGATCTGCACCGTTAGACTTTCCTGGAGGTATATTAAGACGTAGCGCTCGAAACCGTATACCTCCAAAACGTCTTATTGAAGAATGTTAAATCTTATGATCGGAGGAATGTAGTATTCTGAACTTTGATATTTCTATAGCAACTAATTGTTTATATTATTATGTCACTTAATAAATACATTACGACAACTGCAAACATGCATTTTTAATATATAACAGCCTACCACGCAAGGCAATTGGCGTGATGATGTGTGTAAGTACAAGATGTTAGATGTTGTTCTTGGTTGGAGCCAGCTAGTGATGCCTGCCGGGGCGGCGTACTTAAGTCGTAAGCGGACTTTTGAATTGATTTCTAAACTCGATAAGACAAGAATAGTCCCATGTAACGTCTCTGCCAACTGCATCCAGTAACGACATGTGCTCAAAGCTAGTGCTCAAAGGAATTTAACCTCCTTTATTAGAAAGGCTTCGACACCGAATACCGAATAAGGACAGGCCAAATATATTTAACACTTTATTTTATTACTTGGAAAAAAACAGTAACTACGAATTGCCAGTTCACAGACGATATGTGAATTATATAGCCTATATATAACAAAAAAAACATCGTACACCATGTTTAATTCCAAAATTCTTTATTGCACTATAAAATGTACATGTACAGAGGTAACAACGACGGGTGCAATTTATCATAATAGACTTACAAACTAATATTATACATACTATTATATATAATATATAATATTATATTATACATGGAATATTATGAATATAATAATATAAATATACTGCGTGTAATTTATTAAAGAGCACATATTTTTATATTATAATGTAGAATAAAAATAAAGTACTACGTATTTTAATTGTAATTATTCAGTAATCAAATTTTAAGTTACGGTGCAGAAAAGTGTTCCTAAAAATATCGCAACTCATACTCAGCCTAATCAAGTAGGTAGCGAGAGGTCGACGATCGCGCGAACGTTGACTTACGTAATTCTTTCTCTCTCTATTTCGTCTCTTGCCTATGGGTAAGATCATCACCATGCAGTTTAAAAACATTATTCACCATGCAAAACACTACTTCATGATGAATAAGGCTGCGCCTGAAAATTGCTATAAACATCGTGATAAATTCCAAAAGGCTGGGGAGTGTTATTATTAATTTCAAAAGACGAAATAGATAGAGAAAGAATTACGTAAGTCAATGTTCGCGCGCTCGTCGACCTCTAATTTGTAGATCTTGGTTAGGTTCTGTATGAGTGGCGATATTTTCAGGATAACTTCTCTGCACCATAACTGGAGATTTTATTACTGAATAATGAATATAAAAAATAGGTAATTCTTTATTTTTATTCTAGATTATAATATGAACATATTTGCTCTTTGATAAATACCACGCAGTAAGTATATAATATATAATCACTATTATTATATGATTTCACAGCTAAAAAAAATGATTTATTTCTTTCTTCTTAACGTCCGCGCTCAAATAAACAGACTAGGCCCGCTTTGTAACAATATGTAAATTCTTGCAAATATATGGACCGAGTTACGCATTTAATAATAATTTGTAAACATCATAACAATTCTGTGTGCCCCAGTCTGTCAACAACATTTCACTAAATGGGCCCGAAAATTGCCCGAGAAGGCTCATTAATGCTTTAATATTAATGTAATTTGCAGATTGTTAATTATTGCAAAAAGCGCGGCAAAATGTTGTTCTTGTGACGGTTTAGTTGATAGGAAAACCAATGGGAGATGTTAATTTTATTTATTTAAAAACTTTATTGCACAAAGTACAAAGGCGGACTTAATGCCCGTAGACATTCTCTGACAGCCAAACCTTAGGGACAAATTTGAACAAATATAGGTGCAATGAAAGTAACAGTAATTTACAATTATAGGATAATTCAACAAATATTATATACCTACTTATATATTCTTATAATAACAATATACTAAATACTAATACATACACAAAATTGTACATAAACATACACAAATACAACTTACTAACGTGGTTTAGAGCTATTCATAAAGTGTGAATAGACCAGTTTTTTAAACGACAATCTGTTATTTGCCTGCCTTATGTTTACTGGAAGATCATTCCATAATTTTGTGGCAGCTACTACGAAGGAGTTGGAGACAAATCCAGAGTGATGTAAGGGAACAGAAAGAAGAGAGTTGTGAGAAGAACGTAAAGAATTATCGTGGATAGGCAAAATTGTCCTTGAGGTATTTCGGAGTCGCAGGCTCATTTAAAACAGAGAATAGGAGACAGAGAACTGTAAGATTTATATATTCATATGTATGCATAATCATCTGAAACACAGTAAAACTTGCATATACGAGGTGGGGAAATTAAGTGTTGAGATTGGCAGCGTAGCGTTCGATACGGCAATACTGGAAGCACGTGATTTGAAGGGGCGACAGTCGACAGGGGGACATACGATAGGCCTGAGTTTGAGTTTGATCCAAGTCATTACGTTGTGCATAGTCATTGCTCTTGTAAAACTGTATTTATAATGCGTTCTAAAAATGAGTACCATTAATTTTGAGAAATGGTGTGCTATCAGGCTTGGACAACAAAAACTTTTGCAAAACTACAGCAGGCCTACGGAGACGGTTTTTTGTTAAGGATCCAGGGTTTTTTCGATGGTGGCATGAAACCGATGAAAATGTAAACAAAATCCGGGAACTTGCGCGTTTAGATCACCAGTTGACGATCAGAATGACCGGGGAACAGTTGAATTTGAGTCACATCACCGCTCATCAGATTTTGACCAATGAATTGTGGATGAGAAAGATCTGCTAGAAAATGGTTCTAAAAACATTTCCCAGGCTCAAAAGGATTCTGCTGAGAACTTCAAGCTACGCTAATCGCCAATCTCGGTAGAGGTTACGAATCGCCGTTTGGAGTCAAGACGATGGGCCTATGGGGACACTCTTGTCGACTTTCGGGTTGCACATAGGCATGTAGTTTACCTTAATTCTGACTTGCCTGGCGGGTTACTGCTGTACCAGGTATTGTATTCTCATAGGTACTGATAACTTAATTTAAAAGGTTATTAATTGATCGTTGTGGTGCAGTTTTGTATATGTTTTATTTTGTAAATCTGATATGGCTGAGTTTTCCTTGCAGATTCCTTTCTCAGTCAGATTAAACATTAACAGGTCACTGGAATTTGCTAAGCTGCTGGTCTTCTGCTAACAGCTTACTTATTGGACCACTTTGCTGCTTAGTCTTCTACTAGCATTCAAAATAATTAAATTAATGACGTTTCATAAATGCCTGTAATAGGTTTACGTGATTAACTGACATTTATATTTTTATAATTGTGTCTGTCTTAGCTTATAGAGTGACAACGTCTATCTACAGCAGCTATAATGTTAAGCGTTATTCTGTATTTATAATTTTGTTATTTTTATTATTATTTTGTTTCTCTTCCCAAATGATGGTTATTATGTACTGCTCCAGATTCACCAATATGTACTATAAAATGATATTGTTTTATATCAATATTGTAAAAATTCACGTGTAAAAGTGCAGTAAAAGTTACATCTCTTTTTGTCCTATGCCTACTTGCAAAATAAACGAAGTAAATTGAATTATTACATATTTACGTAAATAAAGATATTTTGACTTACGACTTTGACTACAAAGAGAAGTTACATTTGTACCTGCTTAGTAAATGTTTAGCATTTACTAAGCAACGACAATAAATCTCTGCCTAAGTTATCACCCGCTTTATATGTAGGTATAAAATATTATTCAAAGTGAGGTTTTACATAATTTAACATACCTACACTGCAGAGAATCTTATTCCAGGAGCTGTCAAAACTTTTCGTTTGCATTCGTAAGATGTGCCTCCTACGGGCTAAAGCATTTTGTACTCAGCAGTAAAATTGTACGGGGATAAAGTATATTGTAAAATAATACATACATACATACATTCTTCACCCCAAATTCCTTGCAGGGTAGGCAATAGACAATTGAGCGTCACTTGTCACTATCACGACATAAATCTTTCGATTCTTCTAAACTCATTAACCTTATATTATACATGCCCATTTGTTTCGATAGCTTTTTTTGCACCTTCAGCTATTGTTTTAATTATTTGATCATGGTGAGTCTTGGTCTCTTTTATAAGACAACTTTCGCATTATATATCTGGTTCGTCATAACTCATCCTTTCAACATGCCCGAACCATGCCTTTTTTATTTTTGTACCTATACTTTCTTCAATACCTACCCTTTTGCGTTTTTCCTTATTACGTATGCGGTCCGTCAAAGTAAAATAATATTATTGTAGGTTTTTTTTTGCCCACCTGATAGAATAGGAGTCATCACAATAAGCTTTAACGCGAAGTTCAGCTAATAAACTCTGTGTAACAAATTTCGCCTCCAATATGCAATTAATGTAATGAAGGGAGCATGGGGCCCTCAACCAAGCGTCTGACCAAGGAGTTGGCGGAGAAATCTGGAGATAGGAAGGCTGGCAATTATTTCTGCCAACGTTATACAGAGGGGATTTTTTTTTTCGTCTTTTTGGGACTATCTCTGATTCGACGTCTATTGGGGTATTTTTTTTTATTAGGCTTAAAGTAAAGTATCATCACGACCGTTTGCCTTTCTGGGTGGTCAGAAACCACGCTTATAAATAAGCGGATTCACATTTTGCCAACTTTACTATAGGCCAATCATGACAAGTGGCAAGCTCGTCGATGTCTCAAGCGTACCAAACTCGACAAATATCACATATAAATTAAATATTTATATTGACATTAATAAATATTTTTGTGTCCTGACCAGGAATCGAACCCGGTACCTCCGAGTCTAAATCCACGGATTTAACCGCTAGACTGCAAAGGCAGTTAATTTTTAGATTATTAGGCTTAGTTTATAGTTATTTAATTTTATTAAAGTAGTTTGTAATTATTATTCTATATTTTAAAAATATGATTTATCGAAATGTTCATTAATAATATATATATATATATATTTTATATATATATTAACGTAATTTATTCAATTTTAAATATGAATTTCCACTTAAATCAAATCAAATCATTTATTTCCTTTGGTTGTCCCAAACAACACTTGGAAATTGTCAATACATTTTTTCACCATAGTTTATTATCATGTAGAATATAAAATAACCAGCAGCTACTATGGGTGGACCCATCATATCAGCTATACCATCATCTTTGACTAAAACACTGTTGCCATAAATAAGTTTTTGCTTAAAACTAGGTAGTTAATATTAATTCGTGGCTGTAAAAAGGCCGTGTCAGCTTATAGACTAAAATAAATTACACATGTCAGCTTAATAAATTAATTCGTAGCTCTAAAGAGGCTGTGTCAGCTTACAATCTAAAAATACATAAAAATTATATTAAACTACAATATTTATGTCAATAAATGCAAATTCGTGGCTGTAAGGGGGCCGTGTCAGTCGTGTTAAGAATATTTAAATCATTATCTCGACCATTTCCCTTTTTGGGTGGTCAGAAATCAAATTTTTTTAAAAAAGATGATTTATTTTAGCCAACATTACTAAAGGCCCATCTAGACTAGTAGCAAGCTCGTCGATGTGTCTAGCGTATCAAACTCTAGAAATATTAAGTCAAAGTCAAAGTCAAAATATCTTTATTCACAGGCATTTATGAAACGTCATTAATTTAATTATTTTGAATGCTAGTAGAAGACTAAGCAGCAAAGTGGTCAAATAAGTAAGCTGTTAGCAGAAGACCAGCAGCTTAGCAAATTCCAGTGACCTGCTAATGTTTAATCTGACTGAGAAAGGAATCTGCAAGGAAAACTCAGCTATATCAGATTTACAAAATAAAACATATACAGAACTACACAACAACGATCAATTAATAACCTTTTAAATTTAGTTATCAGTACCTATGAGATTACAATACCTGGTACAGCAGTAACCCACCAGACAAGTCAGAATTAAGATAGACTACATGCCTATGTGCAATCCGAAAGTCGATAAAACGCAAAAACTAAATTATGTAACTGTTAGTGTGGGATGCCACTTGTGTGGGATGCCACTTGTGTCGACACTTTGGCTTAGCGCTAAAAGCGGAAGCCGCAGCTGAAAGCGCAAAGTCTGGCAAGCGGCGCAAATACGTATCTATAATCAAATACTACGTGTTTGTGCCGTTTGCTGTAGAGAATTAAGGCCCGTGGGGTCCAAGCGCTAAAACATTTTTTTTAAATCACTCTTCGTCTAATGAGGTGTATCAGGCAAAGTTTTTGTAGATGTCGCTAGCGGCAATGGTACCTTGTTTTACACCTATGTCGCATATTTTGTAAGTGTCTCTGTAGTTTTTTTTATTTTTATAACAGAAAAATGTATTTTAACTTAACGTTACCTACCTTTAAAAAAGAATTAAGAAACCGCACACCGTCTTTAAAAAGAAAAAAGGTTTAATTAATAGAACGGTAATTTAGAGATCGCCATATCTTTGATTTTGCTTGGAAATCTCGATTAGTACACTTTAAAGCTACTCACTTCGGCATAATATCCAGGCAATAAAAAAAATCGTAATAAAAATACAAGTTTTCCATGCAACTGACAGTTATATTGGGTACCATCTATCTTGCGCCATCTATCGTGATAAAAAGTTAGTGATACATCCCATTGTCTGCTCTAATGACAAGAGGGCTGGTTCTTTCCTCGCCCAGAGAATCAGCATAGCGATTCAGCAAGGAAATGCGGGGAGCGTTCTTGCCATCATGCGGCGCGGATACGATTTATATTTAAATTAGGTTTTGTAAGTAGGTTTTTTTTGTTTTTTATTTATTTATTTATTGAGAGTCCAACAGCGTTTCAACTTTTAAAAATTAAGTACTTACAAATTAACAATTTTAGGCCACTAACAAGATTCCACATATAATATTAAAAACTGTGATAAGTGATACAAAATAAAAGAAGTAAAAATTTAAAAGTTAAAAATACATTTAAAAATGTAAAATTGATTGCATAAAATTTGAGAAAAATAAAAACTAAATCCAAAATTTCAGTTGAATAGTTATAATAATATAATGTTATAATTACTCCTACACTTGTTATTATTATTTTTAATTATGGTGGATACATGTTTGTGTAAGTATGAGGGTGAGTGCATGTGTTTTTTTTTTATTTAAATAATATGTGCTTAGGTTAAATCATTTATTAAATAAACTGGTACGAATTTTAATTCTATTTTTATTGAGATTTTCATTGTCATGAAAATAACAATGACATAGTGACGGATTATTGTTATTGAAAAAAAAAAAAAAGAACCGGGAGCTCGAACCGAGAGGTTGATAGAGAGAGTATCTTTATAAGAATTAGGATTACAAACATAATATATTATTAGTGATAGAGTCCATCGCGTGAATGTGTCCCGCGTAGTAAAGTCTTTAGACTTTAATAATAAATAAATAAATATTTCCAGACAGGTTACACAGCGCCATTTAGTTTCCGTGGTAAGCTACGAGGCTTGTGTTACGGAAACTAGATCGTTGATAAAGTACATATTGTACTTTTTTTTTGTAAATATATACATATTATACATATAAACACCCAGACTGAGACAAATTATACAATGTACAACTTGCCCCCGGTGGAAATCGAACCCACGACCTCCCGAGTTCACGGCGACGTTCATTACCACTAGACCACGGAGGCGGCAAATAATATGTAATTTATGTCGAAAATTACAAATAAAAAATATACAAAGGAGTTCCGTAGCATTCTCTCCGCAATAACAGCAAGTAAATCCAACCGCAGTCATTGGATAGTCCTTATGACAGTACTTAAACTAAGTAACAAATCATATTAGCAAAATAATTCAACTGTAATCACCATTAGCTTTAAACAAAAGACTAACAAAAGTTCAGCGAAAAAAGTAAGAGCATCCGTGCCAAAATTTGTGGTAATACATCCAATTTGAAATGCGTATTTCCTCCTATACATTGGCACCGCGCGGGGCTTGTTTTCTGATCTGCATGCGTAATTAACTACGTTTAATTGCCATCGCAATTAGACCCAGAGCGGCGAGATCTTCAATTAAGTGCTCATTAGTAAAAGCAGCTGTAATTATAGGTTAATATGCCATCGATGTGTGTGTGTGAAATCCGCTTTATTATAAATTAGATTAGCACGGTTAATATGTTTAAGGAAATGATATAAGCTTATGGCGCCTAGTAATTTGTTGACAGATAAAATATGAGACTAGTTTAATGTTTATTTAATTAAAACTATTTAAAAATTAAAAATAAATTAAAAATAAACTTAACCTAATGAAAAATAAAATATAGTAAATAATGTCATGGGAACGGTGGTGTTGTAAATCTTAATTGGTACATGCCGGGTGGGTTTGAACCGAGCTTTGTAGGATTTAAGGAGCGCGTTCTTACAACCGAGCCACCACAGCACCAAGGCAAAAATAACCAGCAGCAAATCCTAACTCCAGACTTTTCCGTCAGCTGTTTGGACAACTCCTTATCCAGACGCTTGGCTGAGTGTACCCATGGACCTATCGTCTCGACCCCAAACGGCGCAAATTCGTAACCTTCCCGCGCTTGACTAGGTCGCATGGATGTGAGATGGGCTAATGTGACTAAACATGTCGCATCTCACACCAGGGACCTGCCAAGTTTCCACGGCCCAACGGAAAAACCGCAGTTCGAGAGGAATGGCGACAGCTTGAAAGTGTGTGAGTAACAGCAGATCCCAATCATGCTTGAATTGATTCAGGTAACAATTGGTGTCAGTAAGAGTACAACAATCTTTGTAACAGTTTACGTAACCAGCGTTGGAGGCTAACTCAAAAAATATCAAAGTAACAAGTCCACTCGAGGCACAATCAACAAGCGTTCTCGACCAAACTAAAGTAGGTGATCGTCACGATGTCTATACCAGTAGGACAAAATCAAATTTCATCAGCGGGGTGAGGCGGAGTGCACAATCGTCCGAAAACGCATCGTCTAATATCGATAACATCTGTCAGAAATGTCAAAATCTTAGGCATTCCGCGAAAGTCCTTCGCGTCATTTTTCGCGGACATGTCAAGTGAATATTGTTGGTCAAAAGTGGTGTTGTTTCATTTAATAATGTTCTACAATGTGAATAGTTATGGAAAACGTTAATATGGACTTTGAATGTGGGACACAAGTTGCAGTTTATTTTTTGCGGTTTTCCCGCGCTGTGGTCTCCTATATTTTACTCGACATGTTTGGGCTATAATGCCGCAAGTGACTCCAAGAAAAGCATCAAATTCTAAAAGATATTACGTCAGACTTGGCTGTATGGGCTAGACCCTTTGCCTTCCCCATCACCTCATTCATCATCCATCGGGAGAAAAAACAAAAAAAAAGAGGCATTACGCCTAGCTTTTGACATTTCTGACAGTTGTATTGATCTTAGACAATGCGTTTTTGGACGATTGTGCCTCCGCCTCACCCTACTGTAGATACCGACTTTATTCAATAAAAATAAGGTTTTTTTTAAAAAACATTACATGTAAAACTAGACTAAAGAGCCCAGAGAGCTTACCTCCTATAGCCTACCTAAAGTCATGTACTTTAGGTAGGTTATACAGTTCAGGTTCTCCACCAGCGAGCTTTTGAAACTGTGTAGTTTCCTTACCGTAAGATAAGTACAAATGTTGGTACAAGCACTATGTATAAAACAACATACAATTAAAACTAACAATGTCCCAAATAAAATCCACAAAAGAAAAATACTACCTTTAAATGAAATATACAAAACAAAATTTAGTTAAACACAGTCCACTTTTCTTCAAATTCAAATTCAAAAACTCTTTATTGCACTAAAAAAATATGGTACATAGGCGGGCTTAATGACTAGGCATTTGAAATATATGACAAATCTACGTAAGAAAAGCCTTTCTCATTGGTACATGCCGGAATTCGAACTGCAGGTTTTTTTCTTGGATTTGCGGGAACGGTGGTGTTGTAAAGTGTATTTCTCATTAGCATATGCCGGGGATTTGAACCGACCTTTGTACGATTTTAGGTAAGCGATCTTACAACTGAGCCACTACCACTTAGTTAAGGCCGCGTTCGTTTTAAGAAATGTTAGCATGAAAATTTTAGCACAAATCGTTCGTTTAATGAAAATTCTAACATTTAATGCTTATTTCGTATGTCAGTACCGTGTTGAAAGGTTGATGTTACTTTTTGACAGATGTCATTTAACATAAAAAATGGTTTGTTTACATTGTTGTATATAGTTTATATTATATTTGTTTAAAATGTATTTTAAACGATTCTATATAATAAATTCAAAGACCATAATACATTGTCAATTGATTTGTTATTATTTGTTACCTGTCATATTTGTCAAAAAGTAGCCTCACCGCTCGTTTTTTTTAAGAAATGTTAGCATTGTTATAAAAGTGGTATTTCTTACCAAAAACGACATTTTACGCTGGTTTATGAAGTTGCTACGAAATGTTGGAAATTCTATAAAACGAACGCGACCTAAGTGCTACATGGTTTACCAAATAAAATAAAAAGTGCTAGTCCCGCCACGGTGACGCAAACAATAGTGGTGCTTCTCTTGCACTTGTACTGCATTTGTTCGAGGCCTTTCTCCTAGTTTATTTGAAGGCCTTGTGAACTTTTCTCATAACGAACCCACGCTTTTCTTCATTACCTTGTTAGTTATTAAAATATTTTCATTTTATTTCTTTTAACTAATTTATTTATACAAGTATAGACTATAGCGAAGTCGCACACCAAGAGTACATGCGCGACAATCATCTATTTATTTATTTATTTCAAAACTTTAATGCACAAAGTACAAAAGGCGGACTTAATGCCCGTAGACATTCTCTGACAGCCAAACCTTTGGTACTAATTAGAACAACTGTAGGTGCAAGGAAAGTATAAGTGACACATCAATTAGATATAAATACTTAGATAATAAACTTACTTATATATAATCTACTTATAAATATAAATATACTAAATACTAATATATACACAATAATAAACATACATATAAAACTTACAAATTTTGTTAGGAGCTATTTAGAAAATGTGAGTAGACCAGCTTTATAAATGATGATCTGGTAGATGCCTGCCTTATGGTAATAGGTAGATTGTTCCACAGATTTGTAGCAACAACCGCAAAGGAATTCGAAACAAATCCGGAATGATGAGATGGAACGGAAAGAAGTGAGTTGTGAGAAGATCGAAGAGATTTATCATGAAAAGAAGAGAGATAAGCGAATTTGTCCTTGAGGTATTTCGGTGTCGCAGGCTCATTTAAAACAGAGTAAAGGAGACAGAGGACTCTAAGATTCCTGCGACAGCGAATTGGCAGCCACTTCAACCTAGCACGATACTCGTTGGATCTACACATTGGGCTATCTGTAATGTTCAGATTACAGATATAAGTTCGTTCTTGTTATTCGCTACACCAGAGTGGTCGTGGTCGCCATTTCAGTGCTAGTGGGACGCCTAACAAGCAAACGCCACTTCTCTCGGACCGCAGCTTTCCTGGTGCACTAATGTAGGGTATGATCCAACGCAGCCTTCATCTGGTCAGTCCATCTGTGACCTACCCCGCATCTTGCCATCGACTTTACCCTGGACTACCAGGCGCTCGATGAATGTTTGTCCACGCCGTGAGACGTGCCCGAAAAAAGTAAAAATTCCAGATTGTGCAGTCGAGGAAAGGCGTTGTTCTATCCCCAGTTTCTCCAGTATGGATTTGTTTGTTCGGAATTCCGTCAATGATATGCCCAACATTCTCCGCAAACACCACATCTCTAGAGCATTAATTCGTTTTTTTTTAGTTTCGGATAGGGTCTACGTCTCCGCAGCATACAGAAAAATACGGTACACAAGAGTTTTAGTGGCTTTCTGTTCCTCCATATCTTCTTTAGCTTGTCCATAGCAGATCTTGTCAATGCAATTCGACGCTTGATTTCATTCTCGCATCCATAGTTATTAGCTACTAGTGTGTACCTATAGATGTTTTTTTTATTAATTTTTTTGTGTTTTTATATTTTGCCATGCCTAAACTTCGATTTCTTGTCCCGAAGGTTGATGGTAAGAAAATGCCAAGCGGCATTACATACGCCTTTTGTCTTAAATAAAAACTAGAAATGTGGTGTTGGCGGAGAATGTTGGGCATATCGTGGACGGAGTTCCGAACCAACAAATCCATCCTGGAGGAACTGGAGATAGGACAACGCCCTTCCTCAATCGTGCAATCACGCATTCTCACTTTCTTTGGACACGTATCACGGCGTGGAGATACATCCATTGAGCGCCTTGTAGTGCAGGGAAAAGTCGATGGCAAGAGAATGCGTGGTAGGTCTCCGATGAGATGGACTGACCAGGTTAAAGCAGCAATGGATCACCCCCTACATGAGTGCTCCAGGAAGGCTGCAGTTCGAGACGAGTGGTGACGACTTGTTAAGTGTGCCACTGACACTCAAGTGACGACCACGACCACTCTGCCAAGAGTGTAGCGACTAAGAAGAAGAAGAATTAAACAATAAGATTTTTAATAAATATATAAATAAAATGATTGTTAAAAGCACAGTGTCCCGTCAAAACCCCCACCATTACGCGAAGCATAGCTCTCTTAAGGCTCAGCAGGTGTCACGTGAGGCGCTTGTCCTGCAAGGGACTGGACTGCCTGCAGTATGTGGTCGTTGTGATCATCAGCTCGTGCAGTTTATTAGCCTCGTATTAATTGGGGCGATATTTTGTATATTTGCATATTTCACCTATATAACAATCGTTATATTTTGGTAATTCAGTTAACAAATTTTAAAATAATAACAATAATGCTATTAACACCATGCATCGTAGACAAAGGAGCATTAGGAACACAATACAGTAGAAGGGATAAGACCACAAAACTATACAACTATTTAAACGAATTTTCCGTCAAAGACATGTCAATAAATTTTGACAGGTTATTTTGGAAAAAGAATTTCAATTTTGTTGGTAGTTTATTGTATAATGTAATTTTCAACGGCAAACCATGTTTAAACGTTTTTCTCAACCTGGTTTGCCTTATTTAGATATAGGGATGATTGGTCCTGTGCCAATAGGTGTTGTGGATGACCCCCTTCTGGCTAGTTCATCAGCCGCAGTGAACCACTGTGACCCTTTATCCACTGTAGCGTGACTTTGTCTCTACACACTACCTCCAGGGCTAGGCGGCAGTCGAGAATCAATGCAGAGCTGATGTAATTGCTTTTGAGGACCAGAACCTTTGGATTTAAAGAAGGTATCTGGTGAGGTTTGGATGAGCGTTACAAAAGACAGTGCAGAAGCGAGCCTTGGAGGAAGCAAATGTGAATCATGTTTTTTTTTCCTTCCACTTTTTTTGGTAAAAAAGCTGCCTTAGTGTTTATACATAATGTGATGCTCATTACATTATTTCTTTACTGATATTACGCACTTATTCTGTTTTTCTTTTGCTCACGTTCATACACAAAATCTAAATTAAAGCCACAAGTACCCTATTTTAGTAATTGTATCCACCTTTCATTTTCATAACGATTTCATATTTTACGTAAAGTTGCAATTTTCTTCAAGATCCATGTTTATAACAAAAAAATACTAACAGTTATCGTGCACTGGTTTGGGATGCCACATGTCTTGACACACTCTGTCCGTCACATGTGATATCCAGCCATAAGAAATCCGGGGCCACTGCAGAGTCAGCCGCGCGCCTTAAACGCAACAAGTTACGATAGGTCTGTGGTCCGAGGAGGCTCTGGCGTTCTCTCGTTAGCTTGGGGAACATCTCCGCTTGGCGACGGATGACCCTTGAAGTAGATAATATTTGATCAAAGCTTAATAAACAGTATAAGTCGACAAAACTTACTATATACAAACTGAGTATCGAACAAAATTAAAGTGGCTACCAATTCGCTGTCGCAGGAATCTCCGAATTCTCTGCTTACTATTTTCTATACTCAACGAGCCCGTGACATAGAAATACCTCAAGAGTAAATTTGCCTATCTCTCTTCATTCTATGATAAGTCTCTCCGCTCTTCTCATAACTCTGTTCTCTCCATTCCCTCTCACCATACTGGATTTATGGCCAACTATTTGCTGTTGTCACCGCAAACCTGTGGAAGGAACTACCAGTAGGAATCCGACAAGCATCCAACCGAAAAATGATTAAAAAAATGGTGTCATCACATTATTTAAATGGTTAATAAGTTATGTAATGGTATCATATGTAGTATATGTATTATTAGTATTTAATATATCATAGTTATATAGACTTATTTATTATTATTATTATAACATTTACCATAAGTTGGTATTAAATATTTGCACCTAGCGGCATTAAGTCCAATAATTATTAATTAATCCAATAAAATAACGTGCAATAAAGTTATAAATAAAAATAAATACAAGTATATGTATGTCTCAATGATATAAGGAATTA
This sequence comes from Tinea semifulvella, assembly GCA_910589645.1. Taxonomy (NCBI): domain Eukaryota; kingdom Metazoa; phylum Arthropoda; class Insecta; order Lepidoptera; family Tineidae; genus Tinea; species Tinea semifulvella. Next base: position 5,270,264 of record OU342608.1, on the reverse strand, counting down.
AATTTACAAAAACTTTAGGACTTACCATTATTGGTATAAAACACCTATAAACATTTCCCTCACAATGCACTTAGTGATCAACATCGCGCCTGGCCTCAGTAAAAAAGGAATCCGGACCCTGGTTACACGCACTGTCTTTTTGAGCAGCGCAGTTTACTGGAAGGTAGGGAACTTCAAAATCCGTATTCTTTTTTCCGTCCTTCTGGCCTTCATAAGCATCTGCATCAACTCTGGGCTGAATTCTGAATAAAGGGCCATAGAGATTCACTGGGCAATGATGCGGCCGATAGTACATCTGCCAGAAGTGGGGCATCTATTATACCAACAGGCCCAGTACCAATAATCCAAGTGTGTATTTTATTTATGGTAATAAATTTGTTTAAATTAAAAATATTCCGCGATAACTTTTGTATTGCAGTTTTAAGTCACAAAGGTTAGTTGGTGGAAAGTTACTATTACCGCTGCTAGCCTGAAACAACAGACTTGCATTTTAAACAATTGTTTAAAATGCAAGTCTACACAAAACTGGAAGCCCATAAAAGCTAGCTTTTAGCTAGATAAATGGATTGACACTAAAATAGAGCAAACATTAATTCAGAAAGGTCAATACATCGGAATCTGAGCGCGACAGCACTTGACCTAATGTATGACCAGGGCTTTTCAACAATTATTCTCCAAAATAGAAAATACTACAACAATAGCTAAAGGTGCATTAAAAAGCCATCGAAACAAACGGGCATGTATGAGAAGGTTGATGAATGTCGAAGAAGCGAAAGATGTATGTCGTAACCGTGACAAGTGGCGCTCAATTGTCTCTGCCTACCCCGCAAGGGATTTGGCGTGAAGATATGTATGTTTGTAGTCTCTTATTTTTGTATTAGTTCAATATTATTATATTTATAAATAGTTTCTTTGATCCTATTCCAAATTTTTCGAATCCCTTTTATTTAACCCGTCTTTTCCTAACATTGGCACTGGCAAATTGTTACTTATGCCAAAACGGAAAAAAAAGGTATTTGTTTTGCTTCAGCCTTTTATTGTGGCTGTGGTGGCGTGCAAATCTTATCAATCGCTAAGCTATCAGTTGCAGCAGTCGTACTTAAACGCGCCCTGCAGCAGCTTTCAGTACAGCCTTTTGCACGATCATCGCTATAAAATGTTTTTTTTTTATCAACTCAACCTTGCACGCCACCGCGGCTTAAGGCTTATCGAGTTTAACGTACCTACGTACAACCACCGTGGTTAAATGACTATTAGTGGCTTCTTTCTTTCGTTCTTTCTTTCTTTATCATAATTTAAATGAAAAAAGTCTCATTCCACCGACTATTTTCGTGATCCTTTACGAGCCAGATCTTTTACGGACTATATGGCCAAAATACTCAAGAACCGTGCGCATATTAAAGACAACCTAGTTGAGACTTTGAGCTCGGAGAGTACTTTAAGCCGTCGGTCCCGGTTCCACTAATACCTACTTGTGGAATCGTTAATAAATGGACATAATATTCTCGCCAACCCGTCTGGTCAGAGTGACGAGTGTAGGTCAAATTCTCCAGATATATGTTCTGGAAGGCCCATGTCCAGCAGTGGAGGTCTAGGACACTGTATTCTACGGACTGTAATGATGATGATAATAGAGAATATATGGAGAATGCCTTATGCTGAGCTGACCTCCTATTTATCGCCACACCTGTATGTATGTTCGGTATATAGAATAGGCTTACATTTATACATTTGGATTTATTCGTTGCGATAAATAAAGTATTTTCTTTTCTTTCCTTAGTAATTAGTAATTCCCCGGCAATATTAGGTCAATGTTAGCATATCACTGAACTAACAACCAAACTCAATATGGTACTGTTCAGTTACTTACACATGCGTGTATAGTTAGGCCTCCAGCCAATCTGCCGGAATGATTTCGCGGGCAATAGCGAGCCCTCAAGCGACCTCTTATTTCCTCAACGTAAAACGAGGTCGTCCGTAAAACGCCTTTTTTGGTGTGACAAAGAAGTAAAGTTATTAGGCTTGAAAATTATATTTACACGCCGAAATACATTTATTTATTTTTTAAATATTTATTTATTTTATTTATTTAAAAAACTTTATTGCACAAAGTACAATGGCGGACTTAATGCCCGAAGACATAAAAGTTAATTTAATGGGATTGATATATACTTACATCATATATCTTCATATATATCATAATATCAATATACTACATACTAATAATACACATTATTATACATAAACATACATATATACTACTTACTAACGCTGTCAGAAGCTATTTAAGAAGTCTGAATACACCAGTTTTTTAAAAGATGACCTGGTAGTTGATTGCCGTATGATGACAGGAAGATCGTTCCATAAATTAGTAGCAACTACTACGAAAGAGTTGGAGACAAATGCAGTGTGATGTGAGGGAACAGATAGAAGGGAGTTGTAAAAAGAGCGAAGAGATTTGTTATGGAAAGAAGAGAGATAGGCGAAATAATCACAGCTTATTATATTAAACATATAAACAAAGTAGCAATAGTAGAACACAAGCCAAAGAGATTTTATATTATTAGGACAATACAATTAAAACAGAAATAAGAGTAAAATATACATACCGTAGTCATCCCTTCGCGTACGTATAAATTTGAGGACTCATACATCTGTCGCACAATAAAGATGTGGAATGCTCTTCCAGCCTCTGTGTTTCCACTTTTCTATAACCTGGAGTCATTCAAGCGAAGTGTGAAAAGGCATCTCAAGCAGGCATAGTGTTTAAATTCAAATTCAAAATTCTTTATTGTATAGATTGCTTATTCTAATTACAGTTGTATGTACATGTCATGATGATGCAATCTGCCCATATTATGTCAATAGATAAGTAGTTTAGAGTAATAAATAATAACTGACATTTACATTTATATTTTTATTTTTATAATTGTGTCTGTCTTAGCTTATAGTATGACAATACCTATATATAGCAGCTATTATCTTAACTGACATTGACATTTATATTCTTATAATTGTGTCTGTCTTAGCTTATAGTGTGACAATGCCTATCTACAGCAGCTATGATGTTAAGCGTTATTCTGTATTTATAAATTTGTTATTTTATTATTTTATTATTTCTCTTTCCAAATGATGGTTATCATGTACTGCTCCAGATTCACCAATATGTACAAAATTACATCGTTTTATATCAATATTGTAAAAAATTACTTGTAAAAGTACAGAATACATATCTTTTTGTCCTATGCCTACTTGCAAAAATAAACGAATTGAATTGAATTGAATATGTAGTAATTAATGGTTATATATAATATATTAATGGGTATAGATACAAAAAAAAATGGTTTGTTTAATTTTTTTGTTTTCCTGTTGACTGTATAGTTATTCTTTTTAAAATCAACATATAACACAAAATATATTTTGTATATTATAGGGCCAACAAAAAATAATATTATATTATATCTATGTCCCTGATAACTCGTGAGAAATTTCCGTTTAACTTCGGGATATTCGAGATCTCTATCGGTCATTGTTTTTTTTTGTTTTTTTTCCCACCAAATTGAATTATGTACTGCGTTTTTGCGAATTGAGTTGTTGGTGGCTACGACCTGTTATTTGGAATCGGGATTGTTTCAGATGTTTGTATTTAATAATAGACTAGGTCATTGCGTTATGCGTCTACACACAATTTTTCCTCTACTTTTAATGTAGATTGATGATTATGATAGAACGATTCATAAATGTATGGGCTTAAAAGAATAACTCATACGGAAGTACGCCTACGGGAGCTTTAGGTATGCTGCTACAAAGTTATGGAGCAAGGTGTGCATTTAGCAGTTGCTTTTAAAAACTCGAGAAATAAATAAATAAATTATCCAGGAATACATGTCAAGCCGAGGCCAATCTGCGTAGGAAACGATACTCTCGAAGTTGTGCAAAATTACGTCTACCTCGGGCAGACTATCCAATTAGGAGCAGCCAACTTCAGCAAAGAAGCCGACAGACGCATTCTAACAGTGGGTCTGGTCCATAAATTCAAGGTCGCTCAGCGATCCATAGAAATAACTAATGTTGGTATATCTCTAATGGATAGAATTCGAAACGTTGATATTCGTCAGAGAATGAAAGTTACTGACATAGCTTTTAAAATTAGCAAGCTGAAGTGGCAATGGGCCGGACATATTTGCCGCAGAACCGACGAACGATGGGACAAACGGGTTCTAGAGTGGAGACCACGTACGGGAAGACGCAGAGTGGGACGTCTCCCCGCCAGATGGACAGATGACCTAAAGAAGTCGCTGGTGGGGGTTGGATGAGGGTAGCGAAAGATCGCGTCAAGTGGCGAGCCTTGGGGGAGGCCTACATCCTGCAGTGGAGAGATAGAGGCTGATGATGATGATGATGACATACCTCCGATTCTAAATCCACGGACTTAACCGCTAGTTAAGTTCTATTAATAAGAGTGGTTATCATTGATTAACATAAAGCTTTTGGGAGGGTCCACGGTGACTAATCTTAGATAGATAAATTATTTATTTCAAAATAAACAAAAACACATTTAAATGTACATAGGCGAACTTAATGTCTAGTTACATTTTCTACCAGCTAACCTTTGGGATAGTGAGCAATGATTGTGGGTGGATTAATCCCTAATTTAAAATCGGGATTCAAATTCATATATATATATCTTAAACTATTACTTGCAACTTAAGCTCAAATACTTATACACTAATATATAAATATAAAATCACACAATTACATATAATACATGATAAATATACATGTATATAAAATACATACAATATTATACCAATTTAGAGAGGTTATGTCGACTCGTCTTGCTTTTTGTAAAGGTGTAAGGTAAGTAAATTTTACAACACGGGCTGGCGGGCTGCTAATACTGTAAAAGGATCTGAACATCTGCTGGAAGAATTTGTCGGAATTTTTAATTGATTGTTCTTTCCTTTGTTAGGGTAGTGTGTACGCAGCATTATAAATAAGAACAATTGAAAACAATTTTCCATTAAGTTTACCGCGCACTATTATGAAATATAATAAACTAGAGAGAACATGTTTATTTTCTAACAATAACTCACGCAGCGTTCCTAGAAATGCGCCAACAATGGCATATATTTCAGAATAACATCCAGCTTTCATAATTCATACACAAATGTATAAAACTAACTGTTAAATGTGTTCACTGTAAATGGGAAGTATGATAGGGATGTTGAAAGAAGAGTAGTAGTACTCGTAGTTCTTCATTGCCATTGGCGGAACGCTTCAGGGTTAACGCTATTTAGCGGGCATTAATTTTGGCGGGCGTTCGCGGGTTTTACCCCGGATTGATGCGGGAAAGGGGGTATGTGGCACCTGGGAGGTATTCACTATTTGTAGGGTATATCACGCTGTGTGTGGGAGAAGAGTAATTATGACGACGACTGCGGGTTACGCCTCGGGCCCCAGGATCTCCAGGGTCAGGTGGCGTCTATCCGGTGGCAGTGCGTGGAGAGGTGCGATGCCCCGAAGTTGGTCGAAGTGGAGAACGGTGTTGCTCACGAACCACGGAGCGCCGACGACGGTCGCGCGCAAGGAGATATACTGTTGGGCCTGGATTGCGGCCCAATTGCTGCCACGCTCGCTGGTGCGGCGTAGTTCAGGCGCGAGCGGACGAACATCTTATTGATATTGACTTTCACACGGGGTGGTAACAACGAATGCAGCAAGGGACTCGGCTGGGCCCAGGCTGCTTTCGCGCGGTTTATTGTGTGGCGTGCCATGGGGCCCATGCGGAGGCCGCGGTCGATATCACAAATAAAATAAATAAATTATTGTGTCCAGACTTAACCGATAGACCACGGATGCAGTTTTAATATTTAAATATATGTCTATGTAACATTTTTCTGCATTAAAATGTAAAATAGTTAAAAATACATAGATGATTCTGGTGTCGGACTTTCCCGCGCTTTCGCTGAGCTGGCACTCTATTTTCCATCTTGCGCCTCTAAAATTCGTTGCTACCGAAATATTTAATGCACAGGACTATTCTGTGAAATGGAGGCGTTAAATATACAAAAGAAACGATATAAAGTGATACAGTCTTTGACTTATGCGTGGAGCCTGGGGCTTTTTAAATAACTGTTTGATATGACGACATTCGCGTGAATAAATATATATATATATTTTTTTTTAAAGGTAAAGTATCATCACGACCGTTTCACTTTCGGGGTGGTTAGAAACTGAATTCAAAAAAATTAATTCACATTTAGCCAATTGAACTATTGGCCAATCATGTAGTCAGTTGATGTCAATCAAACTCGAGAAATATCACAAATATATTTTTAAATATTAATTAAATGTATTTATTTACAATAATAAGTATTATTGTGTCCCGACCGGGAATCGAACCCGGTACTGTAACCTGCCCTTTGCAGTTACTTGAATTATCCAACGCCTACGGTTGGATGTAGTTGCTTTTAATTATAACGGAGAGGATTCTACGGAACTCCTTTTTTTTATTAAAAATGCATAAAACTTTTTTATACTTTATATTATAGAAATAATTACATATCTAGAAAAACTAAACACTTATTTACGAGGGACACTATTACGCGGTAGACTTTAACTAATAATTATTTTAATCCTAATATTTATAAAAATACTCGCTCTGTCGACCTCTCGGTCCGAGCTCCCCCGATCTTCTTTTCTTTTCTTCTTTAAAACAAAAACCCATCAACCCTGTCATTGTCGTATATTGACAATACTATTATTTCTTAATATGCCAATAAAACTCTGTAACCTACATGTACCCGTTACAGTACCTCCGAGTCTAAATCCACGGACTTAACCGCCAGACCACAGAGGCAGTTACAAAAAAAATATTTCGCAAAGTTTACAAAAGTATTGTACAAGGGCGAGATTAATACCGTAGGTATTTTCTAACAGTTAACCTCTGTGATGTCGATAAGAGAGCTACTACTAGTGGTGCAGATAAAAGAAAAATTACAAAATTGATATATATATATATTAATCGCAGCCCCTTGATCACAGAGTCCTAGACCTTCACTATTGCAGATGGGCCTTCCAGAATTCCATGAGAATTTGGCCTACGATCGCCTCGCTAAATAATAAACGCTTTGACGTAGTAATTAATATATATAAATATATATATACCAATTTTGTTTTTAAAGAAAGTGACTAAAGTACATTTTTTAAAGATGGAGAAAGAAGGACCGTGTCTGATCACCAGCCGAGACAGTGAGAGAATCTGAATATCTGCTGGAAGTGTGTATAGGGATAGTTAGTTGATTGCTTTGAGAAGAGCGAAGTGGACGACTGTGCGAATCGCACAGAAATTGGAAACGCTCTTTTAGGTAAGGGGGTGCCATTGGATTAAATAGGACATTGTAAAGAAAGGTAAGTGAATGTGCAGACCTGCGATTTCGGATATTGAGCCACTTTAACTCTTTGCGAAATTGAGAAATATGATCATACTTACGCAAGCCGAATACATAGCGGATGCATAAGTTGAGAAGTCGATCGAGTTTATTTAGAAGCTCTTCGGTGAGGTTGAAAATTGACATCGGATCCTCGCGAACCTGTCTGGGCAGTTTTCCCCAGAATTTTCTGAAAGACCCATCTCCAACAGTGGAGGTCAAGGGTGTGCTAGAGGCTGCCATGACAATGATGGAAAGGTAGTTTAATATAATTAATATAAAAAAATAATGACCGTTCCTTAAATATAAGTCAATCGAGACCTTCCTCTATTCGGAGCCCACTTTATGGGGCCCTCGTAAAAATGTTATGACCCCAGGTACAAACGCCCGGTTAAGGGTCCCGAAAACCAATAAAACAAAGAAAGAATATAAGCTTTTTATTAGATCATAGCATCATATTTCAGGTGCTATTTGATAAATAAAATATACGTTTTAGGGTCTGACAATTTTCGCGTCTTTTACATACTTCCTAAAATGTAATCGATAAATCTTCATACACCGACGCAAGTCTGAAAACGAAGGTATCGTCAAACAATGAAATTGTGACAACAATAAATATATATTTATTTAATTTTTCTCTTTTATTTTTTTAAATTTATCTCTCCAATCTTTACAGGTTATGATTGTATAGTTGTTTTGTATAAATCAGACCAGGTATATTTTTATATGAAAAACAGATAAGATAGATAGATAGATAAATTCTTTATTGCACAGAAAATAAAACATTTTACAGTACATAGGCGAGCTTAATGTCTAAAAACATTATCTAACAGTTAACCTTTAGGAGAAGTGAGCAGGGATTGTCGGTGCATGACCACTAATGTTTGACAATGAGTTTTATTGAGAAAACGACTTATAACTAAAAGAAATATATATGAATATAAATAATGAAGCTATGGTACTTATCTACCGATATATACATAAATAACACATAATTATACTTACTATATACTATATAATAAATAAATTATATATAATACAATATACGAACTCAGTAAAGTTATTTAGATTCGTCTTGCTTTTTTTGAAAGTGTTTGGTAAACAAATTTTTCAAACTAATGATTATTATTATTATTAAATTCTTTATTGCACAAAATAAATGTACAAAGGCGAAGATTAATGCCTACAAGGCATTTTCTAACATCTAACCTTTGGGAGAGTGTGAGATTAAGGGTAGTGCCGATATGAAGTTTAACAATATAGAATATACTACACACATTACATACTAATAGATACTTACACTGTTACATAAATTACACATATACCTATAAATAAACGTATATACACATATATATTATGCCAAATATATATTTTTAGCCTGATGACGACTCCTGTTTGTCTAGAAATAAAGCAGTGACCAAGCGCTTAAAAACGTGGACAGACGGCGCGTGTCTAATAGCGAGTGGTAGCTTGTTCCACTGGCGGGCTGCAGACACAGTATACGAATCTGAATATCTGCTAGAGGAGTGGGATGGGATTTTAAGTTGGTTGTTATGTAAAGAGCGAAGTGGAAGGTTGTGAGTATCACACATGTATTCAAAACGGGATTTAAGATATGATAATGATTGATGGTGCTTTACGAATGTAAAGAGGTAGTCGGTTCCATTAGCGAGCTGCTGATACTGTATAAGAATCTGAACATCTGCTGGAAGAATGTGGAGGAATTTAAAGTTGATTATTGGAAGAGGATCGAAGAGAATTTTTAAAGACGGTTACCGAAAAAATCGCCGGACGATACGACCCAGCCGGGCCCCAGAAGGCCCCTATAAACCGCAAACAGCTAAGTCTGATTCGTGAAGGCAAATTAAGGACATTTTTTATTAAATTCTTTGATATTTTTCTCTGTATAAAACTAGTGTCCCTAATTTTATTTCCTAGTAAGTGCATAGAGTACATTTTTCAAAACTAAACTAAGTCTTGAAACATAATTGTATATATTAGATTGTACGTGCGAGAGGGTTGCAAAATCGTGAAAAATTGAAAATCTATGACTAATGTACGAAGTGCAACCTTTTTTTGGATTTTAATGGATTTTTTCTTACAACTGAGTCACCATGAGCTGCTCTATAAAATTATTTCAATATCTGTTTTATTTTGGGAATAAACAAATTGACGAAAACATGATACGGTCGATGTATGTTTTAATTAAAACACAAAAAGGATGCTTGATAAATTATGCTTTATATTTAGACTACATATTTGGTTCCCATAAAATACCCAATGGAATAAACAAACAGGTAATATAAAATGAAAAAAAAAACATGGTTCACATGCAACGAGGTAAAATATAATATTGTTCAGGACTTATGTATTCTGTACCATGTCCTTAAATAAATTAAAAAAAAGGTCAAATATAAAATAGAGCGCGAAGAAATGAGGAGTCCTTCGCGCCATTTTGCGTGGACATATCAAGTGCAAGTTTTTGTTTTGTAAATTAATTTACTGTAAATATTATTGGTTAAAAGTGGTGTTGTTTTGTTTAATAATGTGCTACAATGTACGGGAGACATACAGATCCTATCCCAACCGTCTGCATGTTTCAATTACTAGCATCATAATTTATTAATCTTATATAGCACAGAACCAGAGTACAGATCCCGATCGCCAACAAAGCCAATGCGGCCCTACCGATTCCACAGGGGCGTAGTGTAGGATGTGTGTGAGTAATGTGGTGTTCATCAGCACAATATTACTTTATTGTTGTCTTTGTAGCTAAGTCACGAATTGCAGTGACTTTGGCTGTATTTTTTGAGGTGCAGAATATATCCACATCTGCAAAGTTAGTATTATAGTTTTTTAGTATTCCACATATGACAGAATTTTCGCCGTGCCTCGTACGTGTAACAGGTGGACAAAGAAGAGGAGGAGTGCGCCTTTGCCGCCTTTTAGGGGGCGTCAACATTAAAGAGTTTGATACTAGATGTGTGCAATCGATTTTATTGTAAAAGATGTCATGCTGATAACATGAAATCGGCTAATTGACGTCTGCTGATGAGGGTGAGTAGTGTTGTTTTTCGGATAATGATATTTCTCTTTAGAAAAAGTGACTTTTTCTATTTCAAATGGAGGTTTTACTAATGACACCTGAAGCCTAAAGGAATATATGCTCTTGACTATTATACGCGGTATATCTAATGTATCTGTTCAGAGGTAACACTCAGATTGCCAGCGAAATTGTTATCCCCAACGAGGCTAGTACTTACCCAAATGCTAAACATGACGTCATCAGTGCAATTCACCACACAGCTCACTTATTATTTGATTATAAATCACAATAGCAGAGCAGATTTCATATGACATAGACATAGAGAAGGTTTTCTCATTGGTTTTAAAATATAAAAAAAACACACCAAGCATCGTCGTCCTCAAACGCCTAATGGTAGCTGATTATTCGAATGAAATCAGCTACTAACAAAAGCGGCGTTGATTGCCTAACGAATAATGTGGATGGCTCAGTAGCCAATTGTAATTAGTTAAGTAACTTAATTTATTAACCTGACATGTGTAATTTATTTTAGTCTATAAGCTGACACGGCCTTTTTACAGCCACGAATTAATTTTAACTACCTAGTTTTAAGCAAAAACTTATTTATGGCAACAGTGTTTTAGTCGAAGATGATGGTATAGCTGATATGATGGGTCCACCCATAGTAGGTGCTGGATATTTTATATTCTACATGATAATAGACTATGGTGAAAAAATGTATTGACAATATCCAAGTGTTGTTTGGGATAACCAAAGGAAATAAATGATTTGATTTGATAATAACTATATGGTTAAAATTTAGTTTTTTTTTCCATCCTACCTATCACCTTACTCGATCCCCAAGGTTAGCTGGTAAAGAATGCCTACTGGTATTATAGCTCGCTTCGGTACTATTTTTAAGTGCATTAAAAAAATTAAATAAATACATCTCATAAGACCACTCAGAGTTGAAAAATCTAAATTATTGGATTGTGCGAGCGACAGGGATGCAAAAACCCCCATTAAGTATTAACGTAACATTAAATAGTTCACAATAGCACACTCATCTCTTATTAAAGCTACTATGTTTGAATATAGAAAGAAAAGAAAGAAAGAAATACGTTTATTCATCGCAATACAGATACAATTTACACAATTAAGATTAGGATATGCAGCACAACGCGCCCCGACAGGCACCCAACAGTACTCCAGGATATAGCCACGCATAGGATATGGGGTGGCACGGACCATGAATTCATATTAAAATATGGAATTCGCCGCCCCCACATCCACTGCCACATCCCGAGCACCACCAGGCAACCATCGAGGCGCGCTGCACTACAATTCACACCGTAATTCCTGCAGCGATGAACGGGCCCTAAGCTCAGCATGTGTCGCGAGTCACAATAGTTGTATCCGCGACGCTGTTCTTCCGCTAGTACCCAATAAAATAAAATATATATTTTTAAATAAATAATAAATAAATAATAAATAACAAATATATACTTACATATAACCATACGAATAGTTATCTACATAAAACATAAATACAAAAATACAATATACGTCTATGATAATGTTGGTTTAACTGCGATTTGAAAACGAAGCCAAGCAGACTAGATAAACAGTCGCTTTTAATTACGACTGAGCTCAAAGATCAGATAGCGTGTTATTATCACGTAATAACTCTTAAATACTGTATCGGCATGAATTATGAGCTCTAGGGCTTAATGTCGCGGTTCTTCTGATGTCATCGACAGACTAATCTACAGATAGTCAAGCTCATTACTAAGCATTTTTTTTTGCTATGAGATCATATTTTGACATGGAATCTATTGGATTATTATATAAAGCAATGGTGCGTAATTTGTCTGAAAAAAGCAACCGGATGACTCTTGGTGCTTGAGTTTCTGAGGCAATTTGTAAACTTTTTAGTATAAGTGAAAAATGTAAAAAATATATATTTAAAAACCAAATAGAATTACTCACCATTGTTTAAAAATTGTCATTCATATGGACGGACATTTCAAATCGAAAACAAATTGTGTAGCAACCGGTTGTGCCTTTGAGGAAAATTTATGTTTAACTATAAAAAAATGTCATCCGTTTCTGCTCGACGGCTCCTTGAACTCATGTCAAAGCGAATTTAGTAAAAAACGTGCTCAGAGCGCCAAGTCGAACACGGGGTAAAGCAGAGTTTTAAAAAAATAGTCCAACTGTCAGTGTCAAATACTTTCAATAGTCAAGAGCCTGCTGATTTTATTTTATGTATGGAGTCACATGGAGACATGTCAAGTGCAAGTTTTTGTTTTGTAATTTACTGTGAATATTGTTGGTCAAAAGTGGTGTTGTTTTATTTAATAATGTTCTACAATGTGAATAGTTATGGAAAAGGATAAATTTGACTTTGAATATGGGGCACAAGTTGTTATAAGGTTAGTATTAGTAATTAAAGATATAAAACGATTACGGAATAAGGGATTATAGGATTATAGTATCATAGGATTACAGGGTTAGTAGTGATTAAGGATATAAGACGATTACGGAATAAGGGATTATAGGTTTACAGGGTTAGTTTTAGTGATTAAGGTTATAAGACGATTACGGAATAAAGGATTATAGGATTACATAATTATAGGATCATAGAATTATAGGATTACAGAGTTAGTAGTGATTAAGGATATAAGACGATTACGAAATAAGTGATTATAGGATTATAGGGTTAGGGATTAAGGATATAAGACGATTACGGAATAAGGGATTCATTAAGTCATAAAAAATAAAGATATATTACGTTAGACTTGGCTGTATGGGCTAAGACCCTTTTCCTTCCCTATCACCTCATTCATCATCCATCGGGAGAAGAGAACACAACAAAACAAACAATTATTTTATGTGTGTTATCTTCTCTTGATGGATGATGTTTTTAATAAGAATGCTGATGGGACTGCACTGCTGCGTCGGGCATTTTTGCGGAGGCTTGTGTGGATGGATTTCCGGCTCTAATCTGCAATAAGGCAGCGTCGATACTGCATGGAATAAGAGGTAGTTTTGACAGCGCTTTTGTTAAGTGCTGGATTGGAGTTGTAACTGGGAACGTGTAAATCTGTACAGCATTTGCGTTACCCAATGTTATTGCTATAGTATACACGAGGGGCAAGCCATTTTTTTTTATTGTTACGTTGTTTTGATTTTTAATTAATGTGTATAACATAGTTCCAAGGTGGACAAGACCGCCGCCATCCTGACGTCTCGCCGGCGCCTGCCCGACCCGCTGCTGTTTCGTGGAAGGGAAGTGAGCTAGACGAACACTGTCACGTCCTTGGGGTGCGTGATCGACCGCGGCCTGCGTATGGGCCCTATGGCACGCCACACAATCAACCGCGCGAAAGCCGCTCGGGCCCAACTGAGGCCGCTGCTGCATTCGTCGTTACCACCCAGGGTAAAACTAAACATCTATAAGACGTTCGTCCGCTCGCGCCTTACCTACGCCGGGCCGCCATGGCACCACCTGGTGTCGCCATCCATAGCGGCTAGAATCCAAGCACAGCAAAACATCTCCTTGCGCGCGACAGTCGGAGCTCCGTGGTTCGTGCGCAACACAGTCCTCCACGATGACCTGAAGATGGAGACCATCGAGCAGTTCGTGGCCAGGCTCTCGAAATCCATGTTCGATCGAGCCGACCACAGCCGCTGCGACCATCTTCGGGGCATCGCACCTCTCCACGCACGGCCACCGGAGGGCCGTCGCCTGTCCCGTGAGATCTTGGGGGCCGAGGCGTAACCAGCACAGACTGGCAAAACTGTATAAAGATTTCTCAACAGAAACTGTCCTACAGGTGCCACAGATCCATCAGTGGCCTTCTCCCCAGCGGCTCTCGCCGTCGAGGTAAAACATGCAACCGGGCGGGTTGTTGCCCGCCGTGATTAACGCACGCTGAATGGGGATCACCCCGGAGCGGTCCGCCCCAGGGCGAAGATAACAACTACTACTAACATAGTTCCAAATTAAAATTGTTACTAACATTATGTATATAGGTCGAATCTGAAATAAATGAATTATTAATAATATTATAATTTACCTCCCACAGCCAACGCTTTGGGTTCTCTCTCAATGTCCATATCGTTCTTCGGGTCTTTTGTAACCATAAGGCCCAAATATTTAAAAGACTACAACCTGCAGCTCAGTACCATCTAATACAACCGGCGGTACATCTTGTAGCCCCAACTTACCTGCCTTAAATATTAACATCTCGCTCTTTTTGGAGTTGTAACTAAAGTTGTTCTATCTATACATTTGGTAAGGAGTTATTGTCAATTCATCGACGATATTATTTTATAGTCTTCTATTGACTGCAACGAAAACTCATCTCGTGCAAATCCCGACAATGGACGATTTACACTTCATGACGTTATATGACAGCAGTATATATCTTGTTGACTTTGTCACTGGTTTGTATTTGAAAGTTGTCACTCTTTTTAACAAAACGTTTCTAACTTGATATAAGATTCGTAATTGAAATAGTTTTATGTATTTAATTAAGAAAATTATTGACAAAATCCAACAACAAATAGAACTAAACGGAGTGTCATTTATAAATTTTCACAAGTAGAAATAGTGTAAAAAAAAAAACGTCAGCCTATGCCATGACAAGGATCAAAAACATACAGACTACCATATAAACACTACACTACACAATATACTGTTAGGTTTCTGGTTTTGTCTTTGTACCAGAATAGGTACTTTGAAAATATTATGGTACAATTATTAAAATAATCACTCCTTTATTCCAGAGATCGGGTGTTTTTCACCTGAGTTTAAGCACTGCAAACAAAATAAAAATTTGGATCTATTCCTTTTCCTACTACAATTTAAGTTTATTTTATTTATATATGTTATTACATTGTAGTTTTTTTACATGTGTCGATACTGAGTAAAAGAAAAATATAGGCAAACTGTCGCACCTAATCTAATTTTATTAAATTGTAGGATTCATGGGGCTCAGTGCAAATAAATATTTTCTTTCTTTATTTCTTTCTTTCTTTCTTTTTTTTTCTTTCTTTCTTTCTTTCTTTCTATTATTCTTTCTTGCTTTCTTTCTTTCTTTCTTTATAATAATAATAATAAATTCTTTATTGTACAGAACCAAAAATAGTGTGGGTACAAAGGCGAGCTTAATGCTATAAATGCATTTTCTACCAACCAACCTTTGTGAATGGGGAGCAATTATAAGCTAGGATTCATGGGGCTCAGTGCAGATAAATATTTTCTTTCTCTGTATCTTTCTTTCTTTCTTTCTTGCTTTTTTTCTTTCTTTCTGTCTACTAAATTACAAATAAAAGTTTTCCTAAATATATCAAGTTGCTGCACGCGGATCATTGAATCAGTTTTTTCAATCTAAACGTTATAAAGGGTGGCTATTTTAGATTGGCCTCAGATGTTACAGAGATTCGCAGAAGATTGGTGAGAGACAGTAGTATGTTGTTTAAATCCACTCCCATCTCCCAGACGAGATGAGATCCACTCAACTACAGTAGGGGACTGAGATCTTTGTGACTGCCAACAAGAGACTTTTAATCTAGTATTACACAAATATAATATTAAATATCCAACTGGTTGGACATGTGGCAGGCTGTATATGGCAAGAGATGAACCTAAAATGCTTTATTTAATGACAAATGTACTAATAATATGTGAACATTAAAGTAATTGCCATAGGAATATACTATAAAAATGGGAATCAATTAAACAGCAAAATTATTATTATTTTTTATTTTTTTTTCTTGTATGGGCAGAAAATTGTAGGTATTTTGTCAGCCAAATATTTGGTAGGAAACCTATGGTAAGCAAACATTTCTAAATCAATCAGCAATTAATGTCATGTCTTGACTGCTCAAGTTATTTTTGGTTAGCCAATTATATGTTTAGGCGACATTTAGTGATCCCTGTTTTATAAAATTTTAGTAAGCATACTACTAGCGAAAACATTACACAGAAAATACCTAAAGTGTAGAAAACAAAACTATTGGGCCAGCGGTGGTGGGACTGTTGTTGTCCTTCAGTGGCTGGTGTCGGTTGCTCTCATTCTTAGAGCCCACATAGCTCAGCCCATCGGGTGAGTTCGTTGCCACTTGTTGTGGCCTGATTACAACATAATTACCTACTTGTCACTCATAAAAAGTGCCTAGCACAGTAGTTATTACTCTGTTATAGTCATGACATACTCTTTCATCTGACCATTTAATTATTTTGCTTTACATATTATTAAGATTGTTTGCAGACCAGAGGTTGCCCGCCTGATTTTTTATTTATTTTTTATTGTAAGTCAAGTTTTATTGGATGACCAACTAATTTAACAGCTGATTTTTGTTGCTACCCAAATCTGATTGTGGCTGATTGTTGAATTGCTTCCCCCTAATAAACTAGCGATGATTTTTTCTTTTGTTTTTATTAACACTTCAGGATGGAGGGCATGTGTGCCTTTGCTTAGCAATGAAGCTGTTTTTGTTTCTGCACAAGCATTGTATGTAAGGCTATTGTTGGCACAGGCACTGTGGACTTCGGGGTGGCAATCGTATCACATCACACATGATTAATTGGCAATTGCCTAATATTTATCTGTAAATCACACTTGATATAGCTACCAAAATGAGCAAGAACCATGATAACAGTACACTTCTTATCGCGTTATCATATTGTTATCTCCTTATCATCATGTAACAATCACAGATGTAATAATTAATTAATAACGCCAACAGAGGGCTCGCGTTCATTGTTGATTGCTCGCATATTATGTTATTTTTAAAGCGTGTACATTGCGTGTTTTAATAACAAATAAAGAAGGAACAAAGAATTTCAAATAATGAACAAATAATCAAAAGATACTTAATTTCTATGAAATTAAATATAAACTAAACCTAATATAAAAATTTAAACATATTATATTTTATAAAATTAAAACGTAATGTACGTCGCTGAGACAATGTTCTTGAGCCAGCTGTCACGTGTTTCTTTTTATTTTTTAAATTTGTTGGTGCATTGACATGGATTTTACATATATTTTTTATATTTAATTCAGTTATATACGATACTCGTATATATGTTTCCTACTAATAAAATACAAGTCAATGCTCCTCTAATGTTATTTTGATTACTTTATGTCACAAATCCGTTAACCGGCAGGAAATGCAGTATTATTGCAGTATTATTATTATTGTTAGGCATAGTTAAGATTTTATTATTATTAAGTAATAATTTATTATTTAATTATTCTATTTGCATATATACATATTATATTATATTTTATATATAGGTACTTACAAATAAAAAACTGGATTTGAATAGTGAAGATGATTCATTTTATTCTATTACAAGTAGCACTTCTGGTGATTCTTTTTATGATGCTGAAGGCTTAGATATCTTACTAAATAAGGAATTTTCTCTGTATAAAAAGTATCTTAACATATGTCATATTAATGCACAAAGCGTGCCCTCTTCTTACTCTGATCTTCTTTCTACCTTCACCTCTCCCAGTGTAATTGATGCCATTCTTATATCTGAGTCCTGGCTTAAACCTTCCTTATCCTCAACCTCTTATTCTCTTGCCGGGTATATCTTGATCAGAAACGACCGTATAGGCGCAACTGGGGGGGGTGTAGCAATATACTTACGTGCTGATCTGCCATATAAAGTAATCAGTTCCTCACCAAGCCCTTACTCTGCTTCGGCTGAATTTCTATTTATAGAAGTACAATTTTTAGGGTGTCAAGTGCTAGTTGGTGTAGTGTATTGTCCTCCCTCCATAAACTATTTTTCTTATTTGGAAAGCGTTCTTGAGGAAGTGGTACCGCTTTATACACACAACGTCATCATGGGCGATTTCAACACCTGTCTCCTGGATGATCGTCGGGCTGGCAAAACAAGGGCGTCTAAACTCCTTAACGTCACTTCATCAGTAAATTTGTCTCTTCTGCCGTCTGGCCCAACTCATCATTTAGCGACAACGTCCACTCTTCTTGATCTTATTTTTACTTCACGCCCTGATGTTGTTGCCAGTCACGGCCAGCTCCTTGCTCCCTTCTCCCACCACGATCTCGTTTTCGCCTCGTATAAAGTAAGACCGCCAAGGTACCGCCCGCCTACCATAGTGATGCGTCATTATTCCCGTATGGATATCGATAAACTACGTGGTGATGCAGCTAGCATCGATTGGAGTACTTTACTAACAGCAAACAATATAGAAGACATGGTTGATATATTCAATCATGAGCTGATTAAATTATATGACTCGCATGCTCCACTCCGAGCTACAAAAGTTAAGAGGGCCCCAGCACCATGGATTAATGAGAATGTACGAATCGCTATGAGGAAACGAGATCGTGCGTATCGAAAATATCGGCGTAATCGCTGTGATGATAATCTGTCTGCATTTAGGTCTGCGAGGAATCGTTGCAACCAGGTGTGCAGGATTGCCAAACGTCATTATTTCCTAGACAACGTAACCAACAAATCATCATCAAAAATTTGGCAGTTCTTTAACTCATTGGGTCTTGGGCGATGTCGTGAACAGGTAAATCCTGGCTCCGTGACACCTGATCAGCTTAACACTCACTTCTCTGCGGCTCCGGTGCTGGATAGTGTTATAAAAACTAATACTTTGGCAGAGATAGCTGAGCTACCGGTGTCTGCTGATGTGGAACCATTTTTCCTGACAGAGGTTGCTAATGATGTAGTTTTCAAGACGATAAATTCAATAACTTCTAAAGCAGTAGGATGTGATTCCATCAGTCGTGTTATGATCATTACCATAATTGACCTTCTTTTACCCATCATTTCTCACATCATTAATTTTTCCCTTACCTCCGGTCAATTTCCCTCCCAATGGCGCAAGGCTTATATCATTCCATTACCAAAAATTCCTACACCTATACTTCCTACCCACTTTCGTCCTATATCTATATTACCATTTTTATCCAAGGTCCTTGAGTCCATTGTACATAAACAACTTTCCCTTTTTATAGATAATAATGATATATTAAACCCCTACCAGTCCGGATTCCGCCCTGGTCATAGCATAACTTCAGCTTTACTTAAGGTAACTGAAGACATCAGAAGAGGCATGGATGAAACTAAGGTCACAGTACTTGTACTGATTGATTTCACAAATGCCTTTAACACAGTTGATCCTGATTTGCTTATCGCTATGTTGTCTCGTCTTGGAATTTCATCGGAGGCTCTGTCATGGTTTTCACAATATCTTCATGGCCGTCAGCAGCAGGTACAGGTTGATCAGGTGTCGTCGGAGTGGCGCGATTTGGCTACGGGCGTTCCACAAGGTGGTATTCTGTCCCCTTTATTGTTTTCGTTGTTTATCAATGCCATCACCTCCCTTCTACACTGTCACTATCACCTGTATGCAGACGACTTGCAGCTTTATGTGCAGACGGATATCAATACCCTCAATAGTGCAATAGCTTGGCTTAACTCTGATCTTTCTAATATAAGTTCGTGGTCGGAACGTTTTGGGATCGTTGTCAATCCGAGCAAGTGTCAGGCAATTGTAATAGGAAGCTCCCGACAATTATGCAAAATTGACCTTAACGATATCGACTTGGTTCGGTTTGACAACGTTCCTATTCCATATAGTAGTGAGGTAAAGAATTTGGGAATTCACTTAGATTCCAATCTAAGTTGGACAGTCCAGGTTACGAACACGAGCCGTAAATTTTTTTCTTCTCTGCACTTTCTTAATAAACTTAAACATTTTCTGCCTATTAAAGCTAAAATAACCCTTGTCCAAAGCCTTCTCCTTCCACTTCTCGATTATGGTGACGTGTGCAGCGTTGATCTCTCGGAGATATTGCTCAATAAGATGGACCGGCTACTTAACGCATGTATCCGGTTCATCTATTGTTTGCGTAAATATGATCATATTTCCGAGTATCGCGCTAAGTTGAAGTGGCTGCCAATTCGGTGTCGCAGGAACCTTAGAATTCTTTGCTTGCTTTTTTCTGTTCTGAATGAGCCTGCGACACCGAAATACCTCAAGGACAATTTCGCCTATTTGTCTTCGTTTCACGATAAATCCCTCCGTTCCTCTCATAATTCTCTTTTGTCTATTCCCTCTCATAGTTCTAGTTTCGTTTCGAACTCATTTGTAGTTGTTGCCACGAACCTGTGGAACAATTTGCCCCTTAGCATAAGGCAAGTAACCACCAGATCTCTATTTAAAAAAATGGTCTATTCACACTTTCTATCACAAAAAAAGTAAGTATTATCTATGTATGTGTATGTAGTTACTATAACTTATTTATTAGAATTTAGTATATTGTTGTCATTGATATATAATATGTAGTGTATGTAATAATATGTATGGGTATATGTAGTATATGTATTTTTATATATATTTATTAGTATATAGTTAAACCGTAGAATTTAATACAATTTTGCACCTACCTTTCAATATAATACTCAAGTTGTCCCAATGGTTGGCTAGGATAGAATGTCTAGCGGCATTATAAGCCCGCCTTTGTCTTTGTGCAATAAAGATTTAAATAAATAAATAAATAAATAAATTAACGTGATAGTGAAGTGACTGTTACGCAAGTTCGATGCTTTGGACGAACTGGACTCGAGAAATGTCAGAAACAAATCATTGTGTCATCGACACTTTATATCACCGACTCGGTTCACGTATATTTTCGACAGCTCAAAGTATACGATTTGTTTTAAAATGTTAGTTAGTTTTAAGTTTATACAAATAGTGGCTATTTTAGTCCTGGACCTGGAGTCCTTCAAGCGAAGTGTGAAAAGGCATCTAGTCAAGCCGGCATAGTGTTAGGGACTGATGTGGGACATAAGTCTCTGATTCCAGTTGCTAACATTCATGGACCATGCGCGCCACTTACCATCAGGTGGGCGCAAGGTAACATCTAGTATAAAAAAAAGTCAGATGTTGCAGAATTTTAGAAGATTGTTGCGAGACAGTAGTATGTCGTTTAATCCTACTCCAGACGACATGAGATCCACTTCAGAGGGGGACTGATATAAATTAAATTAATATTTTATTTTATTTATTCGAAGAGAAAGGTCAGAGACAGGCAACATAAGAATATAAAAGATAGCAACAGAGTAGAAGCAAATAAAATTATACCCGCCACCAGAATATTTCTCACTGTGAACAATAGTGCACTCTTTGTGCGATACAAAATTCGGAAAATATCACCTTGGCCAGGTATAAAGAAAACAACTGCATTGTGTTTGAATGCATTAAAACTGTTAGGCAAACTCCGAAGCAAACTGCCCACACTTTGCGAGCTAAACCGAAAGTAGCAGCTTCTTGATTTTGGCTTTGAAGGCGGCGCGGGAGTTACTGAATATATCCACGTCCGATACACGCCTGTTGTACGTGTCGCACATCCGACGTACAGGTGTACTGTAATAGTCAAGTAACTTACGTTTAGTTCATGATGAGACGCAAGTTCGATGTCTGTGACGTATTGTAGCCCTATTCTGTTACTTAGTCGCAAACGTTATTAGTGGATTTCGTAATTTGCGTCAGAGGTTATTCAATTCTCAACTCTAAGCGCCAGATTCCATTGTATAAATAACGTTTGCGCTTAAGGAACAGAATAGGGCTACTATATACTTCGCTCTGCTAATAACAATCAGCTCAAAATCCCTACCCATTCTTCCAGCAGATATTCAGATTCTTTTACAGTTTCCGCTGCTCGTGAGTGGAACAAACTTCCTCTGGTTATCAGACGGGCGCCGTCTATTAATATATTTAAAAATCTACTTATCGCTCACTTTCTAAACAAACAACATAGATCATCCTAGTACCTATATCTATCATACTATTTTTATTGTGTGTAAACAGTACTATATACTTGCTTGGTTTCGTATTTGTGTATATATATATATATATTTATTTATGTATTTAAGTAGTAGTATGTAACGATTATTATGTATTGTATGTAAATTGTATATTTATAATAATGCACCCCGCAAATCCTCTACCACACTCCCAAAGGTTAGCTGTTATAAAATGCCGAAAGGCATTAAGTTCGCCCTTGTACATTACTTTTAAGTTTTTTTGTGCAATAAAGAGTTTATAAAATAAATAAATAAATAAAGTCGAAACGATATTGAAATTACAAGCGGCGCTATCATAAAGTAGTAACATTTTTAAATTGATGTTATGTGACCAAAACAACTAATTTGATGTTAACATGAGGCGTTCAATTGAAAAGAAAAACATTAATATAAAAAAATAACAATAACAGTGCTACGGTAGGTGGTTTACTTATTACACTAATGTACAAATGTCAAATTTTTGATGTTCGCATTGTTAATGCTGACGCAACCTCATACGGAACCCGTACCTGGGGAAGCATCTCCCAAACCCATTCACACGAGAAACACCGTAAATACGACAGGGCAGCAGAAGATCTCAGAGCTTCATTTACGCTGTTGGTTATCTCGTGTGATGGCTCATTAGGTGCTGAGTACGCGGCTTTTGTCAAAAAGACCGCTTCACGGCTTTCTGAAAAATGGCAGAAGCCATTCTCACAAGTTGCAGGCTGGCTAAAAACAAAAATACAAATTTCTGTAATAAGGGCTATAAGCTTAAGGATCAGAGGAACCAGAAAGCGAGTGAGATGGATAGGATGTGAGGATGGAGCAGGTATGTTTGAAGGAACGAATGAATGATTGAATGTGAATGAATGTTAGATTTATTTTTTATATTTAGTTTTATGTTTGTTTTAGTTATTATTGTTATTTTGTTAAAACAAATGTCAAATTTAAGCGTAGTTTGGTTGTTTTGCTTTTTTACTTGTCTATGTCAAAAAATATCAAATAATTTAAATTAAATGGTTGGTGGCGCTAGTTTTATAATGTTATCATGTGAATTTATAATTTATTTACAAAATCATATGTACAGTCGACAAAAAAGTGGTCTATCACTACGAGTATAGTGTAAGAGTAATAGTGGTTGAGATTTATTTGCAATAAGGTTGATTTTCCCCTGAAAATAGTAACATCATTCGAATACTCGACCTTAGCAATATTTTAATTATAAAGAAAGCTTTGTCAAAACTGATAGACTACTTTCTTGATTGACTGTACATATGTATAACAGATTTACATCCAAATAATCCAATTAAAAATAAGTAATGGATAATAATATAATAATAAATAATAAATATTTCCAGACAGGTAACACAGCGCCATCTAGTTTCCGTGGTAAGCTACGAGGCTTGTGTTACGGAAACTAGATGGTTATAAATAATAAACTACATATTATACTTTTTTTTTCGTAAATATATACATATTATACATATAAACACCCAGACAGAGACAAATTATACAATGTACAACTTGGGAATCGAACCCACGACCTCCCGAGTTCACGGCAACGTTTGTTACCACTAGACCACGGAGGCGGTCAAATAAATTATAATGGATCCAATCCTTAATACAACCTCTTTGCTTTCTAAGTCTGATGCGAAAACTTCAAACCTCTCATTAGACTGCGCGATCTTGTTTAATAAAACGATTGCACGGGGGACGGGGGCACTCTGGAGTAAGTGCGTATGAGTACTCTCCTCTGTGAATAGTCGATGGCCGCTGGTGCGCAGTTGTTAGCGCAGTTTATAACTGCAACGCGTCATATGTCATCGACGCTTTAATTCACCATCCATTCCATGGTCCATGGTAAAACCCTTTCAGCACGGACAGAACCAAGCGTGCGATATTACAAAAAAAACGGTGGCCAAATTCTGTTTTGCCGCTTCGAAACGCCCTCGATGGTTCGTCCACTCATCTAGCTACTTAGTAATTATATTTTATTAAATTCTTAGGAATAGTAAAGAAAAATACAAGCATAAGTGGAATATACTCGTATTTCCACTATATTACCCAGCGCAGTCACAGTAGAAGACGACAACGCACGAATATGCGGAGGGGGTTTTGTGGAATTCGCTAGTAAAGGATTTTTTTCAATATTTTTATGAGAAATTTTAGGCTACATGGACCTCATAGTTATCAATAAACCTTTTCTATATCCATAATATTTTTGTCGTGCTGAAAGGGTTTAAAATTCAATGGAGTCAATTTTGTCAATTTTAAGCCAAAGTGATACAAAGAGTAGCTATTTTACATTGGTCTCAGATGTTGCAGAGATTCGTATAAGATTGTTGCGAGGCAGTAGTATGTCGTTTAAATCCACTCCCATCTCCCAGACGAAATGAGATCCACTCAACTACAGTGCAGGGCTGATCCCAATTACTACCATAATCACGATTACGTAGGTACGTAATGGTCTATCAGTATATTTTTTTTACCACGACATAAAAATTAATTGACCTATTTTCAATAAATAAAAGTCTATTTTAGTGATATATTAATAGAGCGATAATTCAAATTTGTTTATTTTACAATGAGAATGCCCATTTTTCTTAGAGAAATGGGCCCAATAAATAAATAAATAAATATTTCCAGACAATCACACAGCGCCATCTAATTTCCGTGGTAAGCTGCGAGGCTTGTGTTACGGAAACTAGATGGTTGATAAACTACATATTATACTTTTTTTTTTTTTGTAAATATATACATATTATACATATAAACACCCAGACCGAGACAAATTATACAATGTACAACTTGCCCCCGGTGGGAATCGAACCCATGACCTCCCGAGTTTACGGCAACGTTTGTTACCACTAGACCACGGAGGCGGTCAATAAAATGTTCTCGTGTCATAATGATTTCTTTTTTATTTGATAGTTAATATATTGTGTTTTCATAATCTGTAATTAATTTTATTTCTTTTACCCTAGAATAACGACAATTGACAAAAAACATATTTACCTTAATAATTACATAGTTTCGATCCCGCCGATTTGAAATCCAATGTTTTATCTATAATAAAGTACCTGATCATAATAAAGAACCTAATCGAATAAATAGTGCTTTGCGAAGATTTGATACATAAATTTTAACCAAGGGGGTGTATCAGGCAAAGCTTTTTGTAGATGTCGCTAGCGGCACTGGTACCTTGTTTACAGCTATGACGGATCATTTTTTAAATGTTTTTGTAGTTATTTTATTTTTACAACAAAAAAAATAATTTTAACTTAACGTTACCTACTTTAAAAGACGAATTAGGAAAGCGAACACCTTCTTTAAAAAGAAAAAAGGTATAATTAATAGAACGGCAATTTTGAGATCACCATATTTTTGATTTTGCTTGGAAATCTCGATTTGTACACTTAAAAGCTGCTCGCTTCGTCAATTTGATCAATAAATAATAAATTTCGTAATAAAAATACAAGTTTTATATGCAACTGACAGTTCTATTGGGTACCGTCTATCATGCGCCATCTATCGTGATAAAAAGTTAGTGATACACCCCATTGACTATTTAATTAAATTATACAAGTATTTTAATGCTGGGATAAAACAATCTAATTAAATTTAAAAAAAACACAATTAATTGTTATGATTACTGAATTATATTTTGTTAAGGCACGCTGCAAAAATGTTGGGACCTGGTTTAGGACAATCTCTTTTACAATAAGAATAATTATTCTATATATAATATTTGATAAGAGCGGTGGTGGCTCGCCTAAATTGGTCGGTTTGAACCCCGGCATGTACCAATGAGAAATAGACTTTTCTTACGTACATTTGTCATTAACAACACCACCGTTCCCGTGCCTCGGAGAGCACGTTAAGCCATCGGTCCCGGTTTCACTTACACCAACTTGGTGACAATAGGGCTGGCAGTTTTTTCTCCCAAAAATTAACTAAATTACTAATTCAAAGGGGAAATGCTGCTAGTGTATTGGGCACCATGCCACAAGACAGCGATTTGGAGGAGCTATTTTTTTGTAAGTATGTATTTTTATTTTCTATGTATTATTATTATTATTTTTTAGGTTAAATTTAGATTTTGTTGTAATATAGTTTATTTAATATTGTAATTATTTTATATTGTTTGTATATTACTTCGAATAAAGTGACAACAGAACCTCGCCAACCCGTCTGGCTTAGCATGGCCAGTTTAGGCCAAATTCTCCAGAATATCATAGAAGTCCCATATCCAACAGTGGAGTTCTAGAACTTTCCGTTCTAGTGGCTGTGATGATGATGATATTAGATCTAAGGACGGATAATTATTAAACAACAAAAACCTGTTAAAAGTAAGAATACAAACCAGTTACTGCCTCCGTGGTCTAGCGGTTAAGTCCGTGGATTTAGACTCGGAGGTACCGGGTTCGATTCCTGGCTGGGACACAAAAATATTTATTAATGTATATAAATACATTTAATTAATATTTAATTTATTTGTTATATTTCTCGAGTTTGGTGGCTGGCTGGAGACATCGACGAGCTTGCCGCTTGTCATGATTGGCCAATAGTAAAGTTGGCTAAATGTGAATCCGCTTATTTATAAGCGTGGTTTCTGACAACCCCGAAAGGGAAACGGTCGTGATGATACTTTACTTTTACAAATCCAAAAATAGAAGAAAAAAAAAACAGGGATGGTATGCTTGTTTTTTTATGCATATGATTATGTGATGTAGTATATACGAATATATAGTATATATATACATATATACAAACCTACTACATAATACAAGCACACATTACACCTTTATTTATATATTTAATTCCTAACAATAAGAGAAGACAATTACAATTACAAACATAAAGATATATGTATAGGAGATAAGTATGTTGGTTGAATAGTAAATATATAAATATAAATATAAATAAATATAAATATTTCCAGACAGGTCACACAGCGCCATCTAGTTTCCGTGGTAAGCAATGAGGCTTGGTTACGGAAACTAGATGGTTGATAAACTACATATTATACTTATTTTTTTGTAAATATATACATATTATACATATAAACACCCAGACCGAGACAAATTATACAATGTACAACTTGCCCCCGGTGGGAATCGAACCCACGACCTCCTGAGTTCACGGCAACGTTTGTTACCACTAGACCACGGAGGCGGTAAATTACCCTGTAATAATTTTGTTTTTATTAATAATTTTCGTATTACAAATTCGGCATTACAATTGGTCGAATTTCAATTCGTATTCACTCACACATGTTGTAATTTTAAATATTTATTCTGTACAAATTTAAATAAGCATTTTTCATCAGAACATCTATCCATATGCAAAAAAAAATTTGGAAGTCAATTTCGGATAGCTGTCGACACCTGCTGCTATTGACCTCTGCCTACCCCGACGATGGGTACAGATGGGCTTGAATATTAATAAAACAACTTAATATTGGTTTTAGCAGCGGCATTCTATTTCTATATACGAAAACGATAGATTCTCAAAATAGTGCTTTCCTTTCATAACTGTCAGTTTTAGCGCGAGTTGCAGTTTTAATGCGGTGACATTGCTTATGAGGCACGTAAAGAGTAAGCAAGTGGCAAGCTTGTCGATGTCTCTTGCGTACCAAACTCGAGAAATATCACAAATATTAAATAAATTTGTATCCTGACCAGTAATCGAACCCGATACCTCAGAGTCCAAATCCTCAGACTTAACGGCTAGACCACAGATGCAGTAGACACGACATTGCCCGAAATAACCAAAGTGGTAAACTATCTACCAATCACGTGGCGTTTCTTAAAATTCGACGCCATTTTCAACTTGTATCGTTACGTTTACAGACACTTTAGTTTGGTGCAACTAAGCCTGAGTTAGCAGTTGATATTGACAGTGTCCGTTAGTAACAATATCCCTTTATATCTATAACGTTTACGCTTAAATAAACAGAATCTCGCTGCAGGACTAAAAAGTTCTCAGAAAACAGTATAATTTGTAGCTTATTTACCTCTGCTGGAGTTTGGCCTTCCAGAATATATTTCTAGAGAATTAATACTCTACTATAACTTTTTAAATTTATACGTTTATATGTATGCTTTTTATTTGATGGTCAGCGGGATGACATATAAGATCAAGACATAACTTGTGAAATGACTTCCTACGGCATACTACGTACCTTTCGTAAGTACTTAAGTATTTAAGCAAAACGTGACTTTTTGCTCTTAACGTATAAAAAAACATGACATAATTTCAACTTGGTCGCAAAATAAAAAGGTTTGGCATAAAAATGCGGGATCATCCTTCTGAGCCACAGATCTTTAAACAATGGATACCGCTTCAAGTATAAAATAAACATACATAAATTACAACGCCGTTACTTGACGCTTAAAAGCACCTAAATGTGCATTTGTTTATACTGCGTGGAATTTGTTAAAGAGCAAATGTTTTTATATTATAATCTAGAATAAAAATAAAGAAATACCTACTTTTATTTTTATTATTAAGTAATAAAATTTTAAGTTACGGTGCAGAGAAGTTTTCCTAAAAATATCGCCACTCATACAGAGCCTAATCAATTAGGTAGCGAACAATCGAGTGAAAGTTTGCCTCTGTCCTGCACGCGTTGGAAAAAAGAAGGATTCTTGCGAATAATCGCCGGAAAGCCGTCGGTACGGGATTTAGCAAACATTCCAGACGCGCTGCAGAAGCGCGGCAACCGTAGCAGCATCCTGAACACGTTGTTATACTGTAGCGCACTGGCGGGTGTATTTCGTCCACAGACTGCTCGAGTAAAAACTTTGACAATATGCCTTAAACATTAAACAGTGATATTTAACATAAGTCCAGCATATTTCCTCTGACCGCCAGCGCCCTGCGCTCTCTCTCCATGTCCGTATCATCGGACATGTCGTCTAATGCTACATCTACATAATTTCAAGATCATTTATCAGTTCTAAGCACTGCACAAATGAAAAACGAACCGAAAATTTAATTAACAAACATCCCTTTCACAAATTCTTCTCTTGGAACGTCAGAATTTATTGGAAAGTTGTAAAAAGTTTCCCATTGATTGGGAGTTTGTGCATATTTTACCCTTCACCCGGGTCTTTATTAAAATTATTTCAGCCGGCAATATGAATTCTTACAAGTTAAGGTGCGGCGATAAGCCCTTTATGAATTCCTAAAATTCTCAGAAGACAAATTAATTCCTTTATAGATGTTAAGACCGCGCAATTTATAAAGGAAAATTTAAGTAGAGCCCAAAATAACGTACACATGACAAAATAATGTAACAAATAAGTATAATCACGACAAACTAGTTTTTTTTTCGCGAGGTCCATGACTGTTAACAACTCCAATCAGACACTCATGACTAACATCAGTCCCTAACACTATGCCGACTTCACTGGGCATGACGGCAAAAGTCTTGACAGAGTAGTATAACTGTAAATCTTGTTTCATCTGTCAGTCTTGTTCTAAGCAATGTTACTTTTATATAAATAGCACTATGGCAAGCTTACAATATTAGTTCTGATACATAGTGTCAACAAGAAAAACCAATGGGTGGTAGGCGGACTGATCATGGTAAACCTAGGCCCCCAAGGCCAAAGCCGGCAATGTTAGAGACTGATGTTTTTTTTGTATATATAGTAGCACATGTTTAGTGGCGAGCGAGGTCCATGAATGTTAGTAACTGGAATCAGACACTCATGACTGTCATGGCCGGCTTGACTGTGCATGACGGCAATTCTGATACTGATCACGAAACGTGTCGATACACTTACTGAGTTTATCGGCACAAACGGTGGATACTTCCCCGCCCCGACAGACTGGGCAATTTACCACCTATTATTATTATTTTATTGATGTCAAATTTTTTAACGAATGTGACAGGTCAATGCGGCGAATATTCCGAATTATATACAGAAATCATCCATTGAGCTTCTAATAATAAAATAAATTCTTCTGGGGCCTTATGAGAAAATAAAACATAAAAATCTAAATCATTATCGAAATAGATGCTTAAAATTTTATCAGTTAAAAGTTAATGTTAAATGTTATTTAAAAGTTAAAACAAATCCTAAAAATAATAATATAAAACTAAAAATATTATTATTATTTACAATATATTCCAAACAGTCTGAGCACAAATTGAAACCAACAACAAAGCTAGTAAATTGCTCTATTGGCATATGAAATGGCAGTAAAACATTGACGCATACAAAATGGGTTCACCTTCACTTGTTTCCGACATCCATACATCGGATATTGTGGGCCAATACATCCGACAATGTCATTGACTTAATATAAGAACTAGGCTTTCACATCCTCTCGTAACACTATGTTTATAGAAGAAGGTCTTTAACTAGTGCGTCTTCTCGGTAATGTCGTACGAAGCAGAGACGTGGGCACTGACAGTAAGTTTGGTCCATAAATTCAAGGTCGCTCAGCGAGCTATGAATCTGAAACGTTGATATTTGTAATGGGCCGGACATATGCCTGAAGGAAAATGTTTGAATTTATATTTTGTTTAATTTTTCGGTTTGTTTTTTTTTTATCTCAATTTTTTTTAAATGTATAATTTTATTTTAGAAGTCATATTTTTATGTTATATTTTGTAAATTTGTTAGTTCTTGTTAAATTTGTTTTAAAAGTAATTGGTGAATGCTGTGACACCTAATTGGTACATATATGATAATATATGTACTGCTGTGTGTACTATATAAATAAATAAATAATTAATAATAACTTTTAAAAAAGTATATACCTAAGTGAGGGTCGACTTTTGTAGTTCAGAACTAACAGAACAAAACACAAAACAATAAAAATAGGAAAATAGGCAAGATCATAGATAATAATATATTAACTGTTAGATAAAACCTGTCCGCTGCGTCGGAAACTTAAAATAAAATAAATGCCCTGTCTCATACCAAAGTCAATGTTCAAAGCTCGCATTGGGTTCTGATTGCGAACGGAATTGGCAAAACAAGTCTTTTGAACTGCTATACCTTTCAATTGTCAAAGTACACGCCACTTCTCTAGACATCAACAGGATTTTGAAGACAAATATCTTCTAAGAGAACTTTTTTTTTTAAACAGAATTTAAGGTCTTTTTTCCGTTCAACATTCTCGCAGCTGCACATTGTAATATCTACATCTATAGACACCTCTATTTTTGAGGCATATGTTTAGCTTATAGCAACAATGTTAAATTTTAAATTTATGTAAACACTTTATTGTTATAGTATAAACAAAAGGCGGGCATAATACCTATAGACACTCACTTCCAATCAACCTTCGGGACAATAAAAACATAAGAGGTAAGGTTAGCAAACAAACAACAAATATAAAAAGAGGTAGGGGTAGGTAGGATCACCACGATCGTTTTCCTTCCATGGTGGTCAGAATCCACGCTTCTTTTTTTATAGAAGCAAATTCACATTTAGCGAACTTTACTATAGGCTAATCAGACAAGTGGCAAGCTCGTCGATGTCTCTAGCGTACCAAACTCGAGAAATATCACAAATAAATTATTTTGTCCCGACCAGGAATTGACCCCGGAACCTCCGAGTCTAAAATCACGGACTTAACCGTTAGTATACAATAATATATTTGAACAGACCTGCGCGAGGGCATACGCTGATATTATCGATAATTGTGCTAAAAATTGTAGAAAAATGATAAAATAAATTTAGGAAATAAATGAAGAACACAGACTCAGATGGTTTAAGAGTTATTGACCTTCTCATATGGAAAACAGGACTCACCCCAAAGCAATCCACGTATCCACGTGTGTGATGGCCATCCACCTCGATTAAACCCTAGATTTCTTGTCCAATTTTATAGTCTGTGCACCACAAGCTTTATTAGACACGCACATATAGTTTAGATCACTAATATTCACCAAAAGCAATCGAATTATGATTTAAAATTAATAAAAACACACGCGAGGCATGAGTCGGTGCGGTTGGAAAATTGCAACTAATATGGTAACTTGATCGTCATTGGCCCGTAGCTCGTGCGTGACGTCAGTTGCAAACGTTTTGGATGCGTTTTTACTGGGAATTGAACCTGCTACCATGCGAGGCCGCAACAATAATAATAGTCAGCCACTGCAGAAATATTAGGTAATATCTGAAGAAAAGAAAAGATGATATGAAAAGAAAAATTTAAATATAATCATTAATTACAACTACAATATAAAATTACATATATAAATGGGTATATACAATACATATACATACATATATAAATTATTATATAAACAACATACATACATGTATATACTTCACTACATTCATTGATGTATATAGATAGGCCTATTCAATACAAAACGCACTCTAAAAACGTGCCGCTTGCCACGTGTCCCTACCAACTTTGGGGGCCAATTTTCAAGCAATGAATGTCGTGGCTACGGAGTGAAGTGTATAGTCATAAGTTACCTAAATGCGAAAACATGTTACTGGTCTGTGTAGATATATGCTTGATTTTCTAATTAGTGTTTGTTTTCCAATAAAATAAAATAATAAATAACAATGATATTTTCTTAAGACATCGTTTTTTTCTAATACCATAAATGACCGTTTTTTGGTTGAAATGTAAAACAGTGTCATTTTTTTTATATACTAGCACTACATGTGACCTTGCTCGCACCTGATGGTAAGTGGAGCGCAAGGTCCATGAGTGTTAGCAGCTGGAATCAGCCGCTCATGCCGGGCGGGGAAGTATCCACCGTTCTTGCCGATAAACCCAGTAAAGTGTATCCACACGTTTTGGGATCAGGCTCGAATTGCCGTCATGCCCAGTGAAGCCGGCATAGTGTTAGGGACTGATGCCAGTCATAAGTGTATGAATCCAGTTGATATTATTCATGGATCTTGCTCGCACTTACCATAGAAAGAAAATACCGAATTTATCGCAACAATTACAATAGTTACCAAAAAAGTATCCGCAATCTTAGAACCATCTGGGATTGTGCGGAGCGATGGCAAGAGACCCGACGGAATGACTGTTGGGCCGTGGAAACTTGGCAGATCTCTGGTGTGGGATGCGACGTGTGTAGACACATTAGCTCCTTCTCACATCCAGGCGACCTCGTCAGGCGCGGGGAAAGCGGCGTTTTCTGCGGAGAACCTAAAATTACGCAAATACGCCAACCTTGGTATCGGTTACGAATTTGCGCCGTTTGGGGTCGAGACGATGGGCCCATGGGGACCGTCAGCGAGGCGCTTAGCCAAGGAGTTGTCAAAGCGGCTGACAGAAAGGTCTGGAGACAGGAAGGCTGGCAATTATTTTTGCCAACGTATTAGCCTCGCTATACAGAGGGGAAATGTTGCCAGTCTCTTTGGGACTATCTCGGATGGGACGTCTCTAGAGGACATTTTTTATTTATAGGTTAGTTTATTTTTAATTTAATTATTTAGGTAGTTTTTAATTTATATGTAATGTACTTGTAATGTTATTAATTACAAAAAAATAAATATGCAAGGAATAAAAATAAATGTATAAATGTAGGCCTATTTTATATACCGAAACATACATACAGGTGTGACGATAAAAAGGTGGTCAGCTCAGCATATGCTACAGCCGAGGCTGCAGCGCAAATTTTCAGCTGATGCCTTATGTTGGGTGAGTCACGGGTCGCAGAGATGTACAGTACCATTTACTAAATCGGAAGGAACACTAAATGTACAGTTTACATATATGTTTAACAAATGAGAATAGAATACATAAATAATATTATGATAAATAATATAAGTCATACTTAGTCAAGAAAAACAATAGTATATTAATAAATATATCGTGAAAGTATATAAAAATAAAAAAATAGATAAAATGCTTGCCAAGGCAACAACAAGAAAAACATGAATAACATGTAGGTAGTGCAATTTTCATGATAATTAAGATTCTGCTATTTAAACAGCTGCTTCCAAACTCATCAACCTAAAATCAACAGAGGCGTACCAACCACAAATAGGTAGATTCTGTCACATACTCTCAAATTCACAAATATATTTTAACCCTTACTGCTGCGTACATAAGACTTCGAATTCCGTGGATTAAACAATACGTATAGCTGAGTAATTTACTATTGGTACGTGTAAAAATAAAGGGTGGGAAAGATATTGGTCTTTCTATTTTTACTAGAGAACGCTGAAGGCAAAGTAGCTCTTTGACCCGGGATTGTCCGTGTAAAAGCGAAAAATCCTTCAGACGGCCGTTGGGTTACAAGTCGTGCTCAGGTGATGACGTCAAACACCATTATTTAATAAGGCAATATTATGGTAGAAAAATATACTACAAAAAAAATGTTTTTTGGATTTTTTCAAAAATGATTTTTTTTTATTGTTTTATTTTTATTTTATGGTTTTTTCAAAAAAATCCTGTCGTAAGTATGTAGTGAAAACCTTTATATGGGACTACGAATTTTGCTAAGTTTATTCTCGTAACAATAAGACACATTTTTATTGCTATTACAAGTCAAGAGAAAAAACAGCTGTTTTCGCTGAATGGACTCTGGGGCAGTGACCCTAATTTTCATCAAAAAAACATCGTCGGCATTTCTGGATGAATGGGTACGTGACCAAAAAAAATTGTCGAATTTGGGACGATACCAATTCACATGAGATCTAAGAGCATCCTGAATAAGTCAATGTTTGGGGTAGATAAGCACCTCTATGTACATATACAAAACAGACAGGCTTCTAGTTCTTAGGCCGGCAGTCTTTAGACCAATTCTACTAAAAAGTTCGGGAGAGTCCACCCGCCTATTCAGAATGTTAATCAGGTATGTGACGTCTGAAATATCCCTGCGACATGAAGTGGCAAAAATCTTAATACATTGCTGATTGTATGATAGGTTCAACTGCTGAGTTCTAAAACAAATATATCTTAAGAAACGCTTTTGTCCCTCAATCCTAGATCCGTGCACATCGTACCTGGGGTTCCAAACCTGCGACGCGTACTCTAATAGGCTGTGAACAAAAGCGCAGTATAATATTATTAATGTTTTGACATTTTTGAAAGAAGAAATGCGAATGACGAAATCTATCTTTGCAGCTCTGGTGACGATGTTACAATACGAGTACAATATAATAACGCCTTCAGGATGATGATGGGGCTCCCTCGTTGGTGCAGTGCATCAGGGATGTTTGCGTACGTGCACACAGATGATTTCTACTCAGTATTGCGGAAACGAGTCGCGTCGTGTATGTGCCCAGTGCCTCAGGAGGGCAAGGCAAATATAAAAAATAACTTTCTTCTTTTTACTTATATGGAATAAGCAAACACTATGTTACTAACCCCTATAGTTATTATATATATATATATTATAGTTATTATAGTTGTTATATATACAATTCTGAAATAAACGCATTTTATTAATTTTTTACTAACGTGGCTATGAAACAGAAGTTTGAAGTCGTGAAGAACACCCAGATCTCTGACCTCATCCGAGCCAAACAACTCAGTACCTTTTACGAGTGAATGAGAATAATATATACCTATGTTATTCTGTTGATAGAAACAAAATACTTTTCCTTAGAAACCATACATCGGAAGTGACATTTATTTTTAGCTTCACCATACAAACTGTCAATTCTAAAATAGCCTATTTGTGTATAGAGAAGTCAAAAATTTTAACAAATTGGTCAAAAGTGAGAGCGTCATCCCGTATATGTCTGCAATGCACAGACAAACGTCATGGTCTATTCAGGTAGGATTTATGATATATTACAGAGGCTATATCAGTTAACAATTGTTGCATATATCCTGGGGCTAATAACAATAGCACTGAATTATAGTTATTGTGATAACGCATGAATAGTTCAACTAAAGACAATGTAACGGATTATTAGACGAATATTAGATTACTATAGATGCCTGAAGGAAGCTAATCAAGAATACTATGTACTCCTATTAATATCTACTATATTATCACCATATCGGTGAGAGTAAATATTAAACATATTCCAAGACGAACATCCGTGATAACGCCTGTCCAACTAGGCTTGACCAACTTCATTAAGGTAGCTGACAAGCGCTTTCAACTAGGATGAGCTGCATTCGGGAAGTTACTCCACATAAAGTCTTCAACCAATGCGTTCTTCCAGTATTGTCGTACGGAGCAGAAACGTGAACACTGACAGTGGGTCTGATCCACAAGTTTAAGGTCGCTCAGCGATCTATGGAGGGAGCTCAGGATTTTTTTTGATGGATAGAGTCCGAAACGTTGACATTCGTCAGAAAACTAAAATTACTGACGTAGCCTTCAAAATTTTTGTCGCAGAACCGATGACCGATGGAGTAGACGGGTTCTGGTAGGAGATCACGTACGGGAAAACGCAGAGTAGGAAGACGGGTGACCTAAAAATCTGGTGGGGGTTGGATGAGGGTGGAAAAAGATCGTGTGAAATGGCGAGCCTTGGAGGCTTACATCCAGCAGTGGAGATACATAGGCATGATGATGAATAAGGAAACGCTAAGTACTAAGTATACCCGATCATGTCGTCCCGACTCTAAACCCGACCAAGACCCGATGATCCGTCTTCATGAGGTATATTATGCATAGGTACAATTTGACGTACAGCTGTTTTTTTCCGCGAAAAGTATTTATTTCTCAAGTGTCGGGAAGTTTATAGTTGAGCAAGTAAGTTAGCTGAGCTCGCTAAAACATTAGTTATACATTAGGTAGCTAAAGAACGGTCTTACATAAAATGTCGTTATCAAACTCACGGTCTCCGCGGAGCTTCGCTGTGTGTCCTCTATTCGGCATATGCAGTCTCTATTTGACGATACAATTTTGACTCTTTTTTAGACTATCATTATTTTTATTATGTGAGCTATACACAACTATCTTAGGTCCTCCTCAACCCTAATATTTACTACTACTTTGTTCTGATATATTTATTACTCCTTACTTTTATTCTATGTATGATAGAGACATCGACAGAGCTTCCTACATTTCATGTTGGGCCTATAGTAAAGTAGGCTAAATGTAAACCTGTCACCTTAAAAGCGTGGTTTCTAACCACCTGATTATGGCTGTTATGATTCTTTTATACTAATAATAAACCAAAAATTCGAACCGCTGTCTTGTACACTGGCCGTAATTGGAGGTATTACTGATGTGCTATCACTATATCCGCTTGTCATAAATGCAAAAGAGTGTTGTGTGTTTTAAAAATTATTGTAGGTCATGGCAAAATCAATTTTAGTAACATTTCCTCGCAACAGCCATTTTATATCACTGGGATAGCTTTTTCTAAAGTATTATATATATATAAGTATGTCAACTTGAATTAAAAGGTCCATGTTCATCTCTTAACGCATTCGTGAATAGAGACGAAGAGAGAACTCATAAAATTTACAAATTTAAAAGTACAAAAAAATGTTTTGTTTG
The DNA here is from genome assembly GCA_910589645.1 of Tinea semifulvella. NCBI lineage: Eukaryota > Metazoa > Arthropoda > Insecta > Lepidoptera > Tineidae > Tinea > Tinea semifulvella. Next base: position 5,232,540 of record OU342608.1, on the reverse strand, counting down.
AATTTACGTACCTCATAGAAAGGCGTAGACATACGCCGGGTTAAGCCAATTTACTAATGCGCTAAGAGACAACCTTTTAAACCAACCTGACATACTCGTAAAATAGAGCGGGCATTGGTTGTTATTTTCATACAAAATAATAGTTACATTGTTTTTTACGCCATCTATTATTTCTCCTTCTTTTGTCGAAGAACAACGTATTTTACACTTCCTTAGCATGCAGGTCGGCATATTTTCAGTGAAACGATTATTCTAAAAGGGCACGTCATAACCGCCAAAGCACTGTCATAGACTAATATTTTTTCAGAGTATTGCACTGGTTATAATTCACATACCGTTTGGCTTCTTGTTATATATTTAATGTATTTGCATACTTTCATAATATTCACAATATCTGCGCGACATCAATGTTTAAGTGTGTGATTAGTGGTCCTGTCATACTCAGTAGAAATTTATTAAACAGTTTTAGCACTGGAAGATAAATTTAAGTAAAATATTAATCAAGTAAAATATTAACTAAGAAAAACTCAACTGATATGGCAACTTGATCGTCATTGGCCCGTAGCTCGTGACGTCAGTCGCAAACGTTTTGGATGCGTTTTTACTGGGAATTGAACCTGCTACCATACGAGGCCTTATACAACTTGCCCCCTCATCATCATCATCATCACAGCCCCTAGAACACAAAGTCTTAGAACTCCACTGTTGGAGAAGGGCCTTCCAGAAAATTCTGGAGAATTTGGCCTACACTCGCCACGGGTTGGCGAAGTTCTGTTCACTTTTCTAATGTAAATTTATTAACGATTGCACAAGTAGGTATAAGTGGTACCGGAACATGCTCTCCGAGGCACGGGAACGGTAATTTTATAAATAAATGACAAATGTACGTAAGCAAAGTGTATTTCTCATTGGTACATGCCGTGGTTTGAACTGACCTATTCTAAGATTTTTCAAGTATTCTCACACACGTAAGAACGCTAGGTAGCAACCACAGCTCCAATTAAAGGTACAAAGGTCAAAAAGGTGCAAGGGTCAAAAATTGACGGTGCAATAGCGACGGCCTACAACACGTCTTGTCTAACTTGCCTAATTCTATTTACACATGCCCGGTGCCTTCAGACCCGGAGTTTTAGTTTAGAGTTACACTGTAGGTACTTACTTCTTAGCGCTAACAAATATTTATCTATCGGGTTTATATCAACAAACTCAACATCAACAAATGCTTGGAATATTAAATACGATGCTAGTTGTAGTCCGAGACATTAAAATAATATAGCGAGGCCATGAAAAAAAAAAAGAGAGTTCTCCGCGCCATTTTACGTGGACATGTCAAGTGCAAGTTTTTGTTTTGTAAATGAATTTACTGTGGATATTATTGGTCAAAAGTGGTGTTGTTTTGTTTAATAATGTGCTACAATGTGAATAATTATGGAAAACGATAAATTGGACTTTAAATATGGGGCACAAGTTGCAGTTTATTTTTCGGTTTTCCCGCGCTGTGAACTCCCATATTTTACCCGACGTGTATGAGCAGTGGATGGTTCCGCGAGTAACTCCTCCAAGAAAAGCATCAATTCTGCAGCATCTGGAATTTGATGATGACCTCGTTAATTCATAAAAAAGAAAGATATATTACGTCAGACTTGGCTGTATGGGCTAGACCCTTTGCCTTCCCTATCATCTCATTCATTATCCAAAGGGAGAAGAGAACCAAAAAAAAAAAAGGAGTTCTTCGCGCCATTTTGCGTGGACATGTCAAGTGCAAGTTTTTGTATAATTATGGAAAACGATAAATTGTACTTTAAATATGGGGCACAAGTTGCAGTTTATTTTTTGCGGTTTTCCCGCTCTGTCACATCCCATATTTTACCCGACGTGTTTGAGCAGTGGATGGTTCCGCGAGTGACTCCAAGAAAAGCATCAAATTCTGCAGCATCTAGAATTTGATGATGACCTCATTAATTCATGAAACAGTGGACGAGTACCTTGAAGACCAAAACTCTTGGGCAATATACTCGCATATATTATCTTCACGCCAGATCCCTTGCGAGGTAGGCAAAAACAATTGAGCGCTACTTGACACGATCACGACATATTTTTTCGTATAACGTTTTCATACATGCCCTTTTGTTACGAAGCCTTTTTAATGCACCTTTATCCAGTGTTTTATTTATTTGATCGAGATATGTGAGTCTCGGTCTGCCAGGGCCTCTTTTACCCACAAGTTTCACATTATATACCTGGTTCGTTAATCTTTTTTTCCTTATTTTTAACCCCATGCTTTCTCTTATACCTACCCTTTTCCGTATTTCGATGTTACGTATGCGGTCCGCCTAAGTGACGCCGCATATCCGACACAACGACCTCATTTCCACTACATTAACTCTACTCTTATGAGTATTCTGACATATTCACGTTTCGCTTCCATACATCAGTGTTGGTACCAACATTGCATTGTGTATGGCGAGCCGAGCTTTGTCGCTGACATTTCGACTGCCGATCAGTGACCCCAGGGCACCGTTAACACTATTTCCCCCATTCACTTCATTATTATAATAATTGACATTTATTTTGTAATTTAAAAATCAATATTAATCACGACAACATGCTTTTACAGCTGCTAAGCTTTTGACTGCCTTACGTATACGCTTTACGCTTGCCTTATGTTTACAGGGAAATTGTTCCATAATTATTGACCAGGGATCGAACTCTGTACCTCTGAGTTTAATTTCACGGACTTAACCGCTAGACCACGGCGGCAGTCCGCAAGATATGAAATGATCATAATGTTACAACAGGACTAAAACAAGACTTGTCCGCAGGCTCGTATATTCCATATTCCTATATGATGCTGAAACCTGGACCCTCAGAGCCGATGATAGTAGCCACGTCAACGCCTTTGAGATGAAGGCATATGTTGAGCATTCCGTGAACAGCGCGAAGAACCAACGTATCAATACTTTTGACCGCCTCCGTGGTTTAGTGGTAACAAACGTTGCCGTAAACTCGGGAGGTCGTGGGTTCGATTCCCACAGGGGGCAAGTTGTACATTGTATAATTTGTCTCGTCTCGGTCTGGGTGTTTATATGTATAATATGTATATATGTACAAAAAACGCTGTACGCTGGAGACATCGACGAGCTTGCCACTTGTCATGATTGGCCTATAGTAAAGTTGGCTAAATGTGAATCTGCTTATTTATAAGCGTGGTTTCTGACCACCCCTAAAGGGAAACGGTCGTGATGATACTTTATGTACAAAAAAAGTATAATATGTAGTTTATTAATCATCTAGTTTCCGTAACACAAGCCTCGTAGCTTACCACGGAAACTAGATGGCGCTGTGTAACCTGTCTAAAAAAAAATACTCAAGGAGCTCAAAATCACTACAAGACTCTCCTCGGTCTGTCTACAACGAGTCCTTGAGTATTTTGGTCATATAGCACAGAATAGTTTGGCTAATCTTATTTATTTATTTATTCATGAAAATGTACATAACAGATTATACGTCTAAACAATACATATTTCATAACAACATTAAAACACGAGTGACTAGATGTGCGAATTAATATGGCTCCAAGTACTTTAGGACAATGTTTTTACTTTCCACGTCCGTTGATGTGAACACATCAAAATTCTCATTGGACTGCACGATTTTGTTCAATAAAACGATTGCACGGGGAACGGGGGCACTCTGGAGTAGATGTGTACGAGCACTCTCCTCAGCAAATAGCCGATGGCCGCGCGCGCGCAGGTACTTGTTAGGTACAAACAATGAAATTAATTTTAATATAGTAGGTAGATATATTTTACCTCTAAGAATATTTAATATATATAAGACTAGTGCTTTATTGCGTCTAACTTCTAAGGAGTTATAACGCAGCATACCTAATATAAATAATGTGGGGTACAGAAAGGGGTAGTAACCATATGTCTTCTTGTACATGGCTCTGAGAAATAGTTTCTGCACCTTTTCCACCATTAGTGTGTATGTACTTTCTCTTGGATTCCAAACTATGGCGTTGAATTCAAGAGAACTGCGGACATATGAATTATACAACACTGCCAGTGTACTCGGGTCAGTAAAGTCTCGCGCTTGTCGCATCACCCATCCTAAGTTTCTTCTAGCTCTTCCACACATTTTAATCATATGCGCATGGAAGGTCAGGTCACTGCTAAATAGTACTCCTAGATCTCTCACCTCATCACGGACACGTGTTAGCAAAGCATCAGTTAGTGTGTACTGGTGACAAATAGGACTATGTGATCTGGAAAATGTCATTACAGAACACTTGTCAATGTTCAGGTCCAGACAGTTTTCGACACTCCATTTATATATCTGATCAATGCTATGCTGAAACGTGTAACAATCTTGCTGGGTCTCGATTGACTTCGCCAGCTTCACGTCATCAGCAAATAATAGAATTTGACAATCTTTGGCTATGACATTGGGTAGGTCATTTATGAAGATCAGGAACTCCAAAGGTCCCAAATTTGATCCTTGACTTATTCCAGATCTGGTGTAGAAAGGTTCAGACTTAGATTTACCATACTGAACATACTGCGTTCGATCTGAGAAATAGTTGGCAAACAAACGAAGAAGTTGCGGTGTGAAGCCCGCTAGCGCCATTTTCCGGAGCAGTATGTCATTATCTACTCGGTCAAAAGCCTTCCTGAAGTCAAAATATGCCACATCCACTTGTTTACGAGCATCGACCTCCGTGGTAGCATAACTGAGAAAGGTCAATAGATTGGTGGTTGTAGACCTTTTAGGCAGAAACCCATGTTGAGCATCTGTGAACCAAGGATAAAGTTGTGCACTGATGCCATTATATAAAATACTTTCAAATAGTTTACCAAACGGGGATTGTATGGCAATTGGTCTATAATTGCTCACAAGTGACCGCTCGCCAGATTTGAAAACTGGAATTACCCTTGAAACCTTCCAGCATGCCGGATACACACCAATCTTTATAATTAAATTGTAAATATACAATAGGGGAGGTACGAACGCCATCCGACAATCACGTACAATAATTGGCGGAATGCCATCCGGACCACACGAAAATTTTGGCTTTAGGCTCTTAAATGCCAATTTGAGGTCTTTATAAGAGACCGAATCAACTGAGATGCCGTTAAGTCCACTGGTACCCCGGTCTTGTCTGAGAATACTATCAACATTTAGTTTCGGTTCCCAGTCTAGATAGACACTCTTAAAGTGGTTGGCAAAATCATTGACAACTTCACAGTCCGAGACTGAGAAGTCACTTTCATTAAGACTTTTTTGCCTTTCCTTAATGTAAGTCCAAAATATGTTATTTTCTTTTTTTATAGATTTTTCCATATTATGTATATAATTATTGAAAGCGTATTTAATGTTTTTTTTTCACTGATTTTCTTAGCGCAGAAAATGTAGTATAATAAAAATCCTGCTTGTAAGTTTTATACAGTTTGAAATAGTAGTATTTACTTTTAATATCCCGAATTATTTCAGCATTATACCACACCGGGTACTGGTATCTGTGGTCATTACTAGACTTCTTCTTTTTAGGAACACTCACTTGAAGACAGGCGTTTATTTTACTATAAAAAAAGGAAACAGCCGTCTCACAATCCATAATATTGAACAGCTCAGACCAGTCAGTATTCAATATATTATCATAAAGTAATGGAAAATTGGCTTTTCTAAAGTTCCATTCTCCTGACGGACTATCTTCGCGAACATTATTATTACTACAATCAGTAACAAGTCGGCGTGCGCGCGCGACAGTCGCGTCTATCCACAGAGGAGGGTGGTAATCACTTGAAGTAGAAAGGCAATCGCCAGCCGCACGCACATTTACTGAACAAGATGGCAGATTACTTAATACTAGGTCTAAGTAACGTCCCATACTATTGGGAATAACATTATACTGAGCCAACTCACAGTATGTCGTAAAGTACTCGTAACCATTATTCACATCACCTGATGCAGAATACAAATTAAAATCTCCTAATATAATAATTTTACAATGATACATACTTAAAACACTATCAATGTAGTCGTAAAAAGCGAAATAAATAGTTTCACTTAGACGCGGTGGTAAATATACCACACAACAAATTAGTTTAGTAAATTTATAAGTAAGTAAAGCACACACAAATTCAATGTTTTGGTAGTCCTTCACTTTGAAAGGCTGATGATCACGGGCAAAATAAAAGGCAAGAGACCCCGTGGTTGAAGCCTGATACGATGGTCTTACCAGATCCGCACCACACTCAACACCCCAGTTCACAATGCACTGCATGCCGCCGTGTGCAACAGCGGCGATATTCTCGGCAAAACGGGCGCTCCGGGGCCGGCCACTCTTGGCAACGTCTCGTGTGGTCCCATACTCTTCATTGTTGGTGGCCAAACGGCGCAGTGTTTGCGCAGTCGGTGTCGGACGGCCGGGAAATCGGCGATGGAATTCGCGCTGCACACAGACGAATTGTTACGCAAAAAAATTGACACGATTATTCCGCGTTCTTGGGGAGTGTATCGCTTCATGGCTTGTTCACTTGTATTCTGCATCTGTCTAGTCCACAAATGTCATAACAGATTTGACATTGGCGGTTATTTGCAAAAATGACAGCATCTTCCAATAGGGTGATTTCTTTTGGCCCACCTTGTATGTCCGATAAGCGCTGGCTTCTAATAAATGAAATGAAATAAAAATTATTTGTATGGAATATGGTAAATAGGTACATGGTTTTGGAATAGCTCACATACTCCGCCATTTCTGGCACACAAATTTATACTAACTTAATTAATTACTAATTTATACACTGAAAATAATTTATGTAATAAATAAAATGTCATGAATTTAAGAAATCTCTGATTTGACTGAGATTTTGGTCAGTTGATTAATACAATTTATTACAATTTCTAAATTTGTATGAATAAAACTCGCTTAACGAATAAAAAAAATTCTAATTTTCAGAAGGTACCTCAAGCATTATTAATTTTCATGCATTTATTAGTATTCACTCATAAAGGTATTCGTTCAATTCATTAATTCACTTTGATAAGTGTTCGTTGCGAATGTCCTCTTTCTCCGTTTGATGTATTCTGCTTCTTTTATACGTTGTTTATCCGCTTCAAGTCATTTCATTTACAATTATTGAATATAGAATTTCTAAAAATAATTTTACTTGTAGGGGCCCGTAAAAGTCTATTGTCTACTGGACAAATAATATTAATTAAAAAAATATAGACTACAAAATTAACAAGTCGCACTTTGACCGCCTCCGTGGTCTAGTGGTAACAAACGTTGCCGTGAACTCCGGAGGTCGTGGGTTCGATTCCCATTGTATAGTTTGTCTCGGTCTGGGTGTTTATATGTATATATTTTCAAAAAAAAATATGAATAATATGTAGTTTATCAACCATCTAGTTTCCGTAACACAAGCCTCGTAGCTTACCACGGAAACTAGATGGCGCTGTGTGACCTGTCTGGAAATATTTATTTATTTATTTATTTACTGTTAGTAATTCTCCTCCCTCCTACCTAATCAGTAACCACATTTTTTAAAGAAGCGGATTTACATTTAGCCGACATTACTATAGGCCAATCATGACAAGTGGCAAGCTCGTCGATGTCTCCAGCGTCAACGAAACTTGACAAATATCACAAATTAATTAAATAATATTTAAATGTACATATTTATTTTAATAAATATTTTTGCGTCCCGACCAGGAATCGAACCCGGTACCTCCGAGTCTAAATCCACGGATTTGACCGATAGACCACGGAGGCAGTTAAGTAAGAAATAAAGTAAAATTTTAAGATAAGGTTAAAATTGCACCCTACATATTATACTGTCTCACTCTCCCAAAGGTTAGCTGGTAGAAATAGCCGAAATTGCTTTGAGTTCGCCTTTGTACATACTTTTAAGTTAAGTGCAATAAAGAATTTTAATAATAAGAAATAGTATGAGTATTAACTAATTAGTCAATAATTTAGTAGTAGTAGTAGTGATTCTTCGCCATTGGCGAAACGCTTCAAGGTTAACCCTATTTAGCGGGCATTAATCTCGCCGGGCGACGACCCGCTGGTTTCTTGCTATACCCCGGATTGATGCGGGGAAGGGGCCACTGAGGGTATATCACGCTGCGTGTGGGAGAAGAGTAGTTATGACAACGACTGCGGGTTACGCTTCGGGCCCCAGGATCTCCCGGGGCAGCGGCGTCCATCCGGTGGCCGTGCGTGGAGAGGTGCGATGCCCCGAAGATGGTCGAAGCGGCTGCGGTCGGCTCGATCGAACATGGAATGTATTAGTAACTTACAATATCGCTTATTCATTTTGATAAGTGTTTATTGCGAATGTCCTCTCTCTGTTTGATTTATTTAGTCTCTATTATACTCTGTTTATCCGCTTCAAGTCATTTTACTAGCAATTATTAAAAGAAAATTTATTCCTTTGGCAATAATATTTGTAGGGGCCCGTAATACTCTGTTCTAATATAAATATATTAAACTGGTAGATTATTATTCGAAATAAGATACAACAATATTATAAGTAAAGTATAATCACGACCGTTTCCCTTTCGGGGTGGTCAGAAACCACGCTTATAAATAAGCGGATTCACATTTAGCCAACTTTACTATAGGCCAATCATTACAAGTGGCAAGCTCGTCGATGTCTCCAGCGTACCAAACTCGAGAAATATCACAAATAAATTTAATAATAATTAAATGTATTTATTTACATTAATAAATATTTTTGTGTCCCAACCAGGAATCGGACCCGGTACCTCCGGGTATAGGCCAATGATTACAAGTGGCAAGCTCGTCGATGTCTCCAGCGTACCAAACTCGAGAAATATCACAAATAAATTTAATAATAATTAAATGTATTTATTTACATTAATAAATATTTTTGTGTCCCAACCAGGAATCGGACCCGGTACCTCCGGGTATAGGCCAATGATTACAAGTGGCAAGCTCGCCGATGTCTCCAGCGTACCAAACTCGAGAAATATCACAAATAAATTTAATAATAATAATTTAATAATAAAATCCACGGACTTAACCACTAGACCACGGAGGCAAATACAAAAACATTAAAATAAAATAAAACTAATCCAAAAATACCTATGATATTAAAATTATTCAACAAAATAAACTAACCTACCCTGGTACCTGGGAAGATACCTAAAACGCTCGCCGCATTTCCTCCTTGAATAATAATGGTAATATATTGTTTTAGGTAGTTATGGCATTTGAGGTTAAGATTTAAGATTTTATATTATTTAAAATATTTATATAAAGAATAGGTAGCGAACTTATAATTGTTTGTTCATTTTGGTTAGGCTTCGATGGAGCTGTCATGCTCAATTTGGATAACCTCTAATAAAATTTGAAAAAGGAATATAATCTCGTGTATATAAAGTTTTAACAGTTGTAAGTATAAGTTTCCGTTAGGAAGTTAGACAAACTTGTGCTTGATATATTATTGTACAGGGAAAGTTTTCTGGATATGTTAAACGAAGTGATATCAATTCAATTATGAAAGAACTTGTGAAGAAGGGATTGTTCGAAACATCGAGTGAAGGGAAGAGTTTGGCGTGTAAATTGAATAGTAAATCTTTCTAATAATATTATGTGTCTGACGCCGTGGTCTGGTTAAGTCTGATATTTATCTTTTATTTTTTTATATACTAGCACGACATGTGACTTTGCGCCCAGTGCGCGCGAGGCCCATGAATGTTAGCAACTGGAATCAGACATTCAAGACTGATATCAGTGTTTAAAAAAAGAAGGATGACAAACTTGACGATAAAGATTGATGATGAAATTCTAATTCTAGAATAAGAAAATGAAATTTTATATCTGGGCAGTGTTTTCACTGCGGATGGTAAGTATGACAGGGATGTTGAAAGAAGAGTGAACGCGGGAAATGGTGTTAACGGTGCCATGGGGTCACTGATCGTCAGCCGAAATGTCAGTGACTAAGCTCGGCTCGCCATACACAATGCCATGTTAGTACCAACACTGATGCATGGAAGCGAGACGTGGATATGTCAGAATACGTATGAGACTAGCGTTAATGCAGTAGAAATGAGGTCGTTGCGTCGGATATGCGGCGTCACTTTGGCGGACCGCATACATAACGTCGAAATACGGAAAATGGTGGGTATAAAAGAAAGCATAGGGACAAAAATAAGGAAAGGCATGCTACGATGGTTCGGGCATGTTGAAAGATTGACGAACGAGATATATAATGCGAAAGTTGTGGGTGAAAGAGGCCCTGGCAGACCGAGACTCACATATCACGATCAAATAAATAAAACACTGGCTGAAGGTACATTAAAAAGCTTTCGTAACAAAAGGGCATGTATGAAGAGGTTGACGAAGCGAAAGATGTATGTCGTGATCGTGTCTGTGCCTACCCCGCAAGGGATCTGGCGTGAAGATATGTATGTATGTAAGACTGATATCAGTCTCTAACACTATACCGGCTTGACTGAGCATGATGGCAATTCGAGACTGATCCCGAAACGTGTGGATACACTTTACTAGGTTTATCGGCAGCAGACTGGGCCAATTACGACCATTAGCCCGCCTACCACCTATTTGTCGTTCTCGTTGAATGTATGTGCATTTGCAATGATGTCAAATGCCACAAGAATTACGGAAAAAGGAAGACAGTTTTTTAAGCATTTCAAAGATTCACCGTGCTGGTCTCCCGGTCTATCGTGTGTGGGAAAGAGAGAAGAGAAGAATGGTGTTTTGGACTTGCGACGAGGCTGGTTAACCCCCTTTTTTTTGGTGGATAGTGAGCGAAGTCCATCTACTCACTATTTACCATTCTGCTCCTCTGCCTACCCAACCAAATACTGTATAGAATAAAGTATCATCACGACCGTAACCCTTTCGGGGTGGACATACACCACGTTTTAAAGAAGCGGATTCACATTTAGTCAAATTTAATATATGCCAAGTGGCAGGCTCGTAGATGTCTCTAGCGCACCAAACTAAAGAAATACCACAATATTTATTTTTTGTGTCCCGACCAGGAATCGTACTAGCCACGGAGGCCAAATACTGTATGATTTATTAATGTCGTACTTTTAATATTATTTTGAATTCAGTGTCATCATTTTTTCATCATTACAGCCCCTAGAACGCAGCGTCCTAGACCTCGACTGCTGGAGATGGGCCTTCCAGAACATATATCTGAAGAATTTGGCCTACACTCGCCACGATGGCCAGACGGCTTGGCGAGGATTTGATGTCAATTTTTATGACAATTTATTAACGATTCCACAAGTTGGTATTAGTGGAACCGGGACCGACGGCTTAACGTGCTCTACGAGGCACGGAACCGGTGGTGTTGTAAATCTATGACAAATGTACTTAAGAAAAGTGTATTTCTCATTGGTACATGTCAGGTGGGTTTGAACCGACCTTTGTAGGATTTAAGGAACGCGTTCATTCATCCGAGCCACCACCGCGCCGAAATTCGCCACCGAATTTAGTGTATAAACCCTAAATTTGAGTTATGAAATACTTTGAAAATCTTTCATCTTATATCAGGTGGTCGTGGTATCACATGTACTCTTAATACTCAGATTTTTTTAAAAACCTTTTGGATGAGTGTTGACCGCGGTTTGCCTAATCAAGCAAGGTTTTAATTCGTTTATTGCAGGCTAAATAACAAATTATTCCAAATTTGTTCGAAAGCAATTTAAAATATAAATTCTGGTAAAAAGATCAAACGCCATGAAATTAGTCCTTTGTAACTCAATTGTGGAGTGAAATTGAAAAAGTATATTTAATTATGTACCTATGTGCATAAAAATAATATTAATTAATACGTTTTCATTTGGGTCACTATTTATCGAATGTCTTATTTGTTTTTAAATTATATTCTACCATGGCTATCAAACTGCCTTCGTGGTCTAGCGGTTAAGTCCGTGGATTCCTGGTCGGGACACAAAAATAAAAAATAAATACATTTATTTATTTATTCGGAAAATCAACAGCTTTTAATACATATATTTTTTTAAAGTAGTGATAATGAGTACAGCTAATTAAAGATTTCCATAAAAGATGAATGAATGTAACAAAAAAAAACAGAAAAAATACCTTTATCAACAAATACTTAACCCAATAATAATCTCAAAGCAAAGCAAAAAGACAGTGACTGAATAGACATACTTAAATTTAGTATTAATATAAATTATATCACTATTTATTTATTTTATGATGAACTATTGTAAACGCAGCGATAAGGCGACCGAATGTTTGTTGAAAGAGATCAATATTTAATTATTATTTAATTTATTTGCGATATTTCTCGAGTTTGGTACGCTGGAGACATCGAAGAGCTTGCTACTTATCATGATTGGCCTATAGTAAAGTTTGGCTAAATGTGAATCCGCTTCTTTATAAGCGTGGTTTCTGACCACCCCGAAAGGGAAACGGTCGTGATGATACTATGATACCATGACCGTGTGCCTTCGTCTCGAAGCCCGGACCGTCCACACACACACAACTGGTGTGGAGAACCAGTGGAACATCTCAGACACCACTGGCTTTTTTGTGGTAGAAGTATCGGCCGCATTCCTCGTCAGCGGCTCTTAAATGGGATAGGACCCGACGGCATGAGCATCGGCCGTGAAGACTTGGCAAATCTTTGGTAAGGATTGCGACATGTGTGGTTATGAGTTTGCGCCAATTAGGACGATGGGACCAGGGGGTGAAAAGTTGTTCCAAGCAATTGATAGATTTCGGTTGACATAGAAAGTGGCGCCGCCTAGTGGTCGGTAGGGGTACTAAATTTAAAGTCTGTGGTTTGAACATAATACTCGTAAGTTTTCATTCTATAATTCAATCAATTGGTTCAATTGATTCAACATGTCAGCCATTGTAGTCAACAAACGAACTAAACAACCATTTACCGCGTCGCCCGTAAAATTTAATTTATATATTTTTATGCATACGATACAAACGTGAAGTTGGCATAAATGCCTCATCAGCGATTGCCATTTATTTTTAAAAAAGAAGAAGAAGCAGAACTAAACAACCTTAGTAAAAAAAGTGAAATTTAAATGTATTGTGTAACTTTTATGTACCGTATGGTAAACTAGTAAAAAAATACACAATATTTTTCAATATTTACCGTTAATTTGTTAAAAATAAATATATATAAACAAACTATAAAATATTAGTTAGAAAATGCTTAGTCATGAAGTCCGCCTATGTACATTTTTTTAATAGAATAAATATTTTTTTGAATTTTAATTTGAATTGTGGCGAGTGAAAGCCAAATTCTCGAAAAATATGTTCTGGAAGGCCCATATCCAGTGGAGGTTCTTCCGTTTCCCGTTCTAGGGGTTGTAATGATACTATATGAAAAATTACATATGTAATCGTTACTACACATACTCGTACACCGAGCCGGGCGGCGACCCGCAAGGGAGCTGTCTCTCGCCTCTACGCTACGCCAGATTCACCGACGACATACCCTTGGCGGAGGGGGTCGAGCTCGCGCTATTTCCCGACGATGCCGCGTACTATACTTTATCTCGGAATAAGAAGTACGCGGTGACGAAGATGCAGCGCTGTCTCGATCTGCTCCTCGAATGGCTAGACAAGTGGAGGTTGTCGATGAATGTAGGCAAAACACAAGCAATCATACTCAATGTAGAGAAGCGAGTGACAGCTCTCTCAGAATCCAGTCTTCAGCTGTATGGCGAAAGGCTACCGTGGGCCTCGAAGGTCAAGTACCTAGGGCCTTAGCATAAGCGACCACGTAAATGTCACCGTAAACGCCGCACGTTTGGCCCGAGCCAAACTCCTTCCAGTATTTGCATCCTCATTGGATCTACACACGAAGTTGCTTATTTACAAAGCCTACATCCGCTCTCGTCTCACATGCGCCGCTCCGGCATTGTGCGGTCTAACGTCCAAGGCCCAAAGAGGTCGACTACAAGCGCAACAGAACCTCACGAATGACGTCATCCTCCGCGACTTGCGGATGGAAACATTGGACAAGTTCGTGCAGAGAGGTCAAATTTCCCACTCGTGAGACTGCACGTTAGACCTCCCGAGGTTCCACGGCGCATGGCGAGCGATTTGACATACTGATCACGTTGATATTCCGCGGCCTCCGCCGCGCCCGCTCGTATTAAATTTAATCTTTAATAAAGGTTCACACGACCTGCCCGTAGTTACGTGCAGCAAATGCTACTTTTGTTAGGAGGCCAACACCTCGTTACAAATTCCCGTCTTCCCCCGGAAGGGTCTGAGATGACTAGTTGTATGTACTCGTACACTCTCTCTACACGACACTCGTTGCAGCGATACTAAAATTTTATTTGGTTAAACAATAAAATCAATTGCATTATAAACAGGCAGTAACAAGTCCATCTTGTAGTATTTGCGTACACATAAACAGCGCTCAAGTTTCCGCTCGGAATCCCCGCGCCATAAACTCCGATCGTCAAGCTACAGTTCAGGACTGAAAAAAGTTATTAGAACCAAGTGACAACAAGATTTATTTATTTATTTAATACTTTATTGCACAAAGACAAAGGCGGGCATTAATGCCGCTAGACATTTTATTATAGCCAACCATTGGGACAACTTTAAACACTACTGATGCGGTACCAAAATAAGCTAATAAATAATACAGATTGCCAAAACAACAACGTGTAATGTAATAAACAAACTGTATGTCTCCAAAAGTATATAACAAAATAAATTAGTCTTGTTTTAGGCTTGAGGGTGATATTTCGATTCTTCCATATTCCTTTTAACTGGCTCATAGCATTTTGAGCCATGCCAATTCTTCTTCGAACTTCTGTTTCACATGAGCTGGTGTTGGAGATGCTGGAGCCCAGGTATATGAAATCTGTGACGCATTCTAGGTTAAGCGCTTCAGTGAGATCCAATTCTTTAAGGCGAACCATTTTCTTCGTTGTCTGCTTGTTGACTTTCAGACCCAGTTTTTTGCTAATTCTCTCCATTCGATCGAACAGCCTAAGCACTTCAGATGCAACCAGCGTGCGTATATAATGTACTCCCCATGTGCGTTAAAGAGAAAAAGGGACAACGATGCAGTACTTGGCGACGCTTTGACTCTTGCTATTCAATGCCTTAAGAAGCGCGACGAAATGTTGAGATAATTTAATAATGACGTGCTACAGCTGCCTCATAGGATTACGTGAACAAATGTGTTCAACCTTGCTTTTAAGGTGCGAATTATACAGAAACGGTGCAAGGTGAAGGCGCGGCGTAGGCATCTTGCCGCTTTAAAACGTTTTAATACAAAATGTAGGTAGGCTACACGTTGTGAATTTTACACAAGCGGCGCGGTCACCTGTTCTGCGTCGCCAGCAGTCGCCACTGGAGTGGCGCGCAAGCAGCACGTCGTTTCTTATACAGTAGGATCAGAAAAATGCGTGGCATTATTGAATTTAATGTACAATTATGCATGATAATTGAACAATATTCAGTTCTTTACGACCATACTAAGCAGTAATAAAAATGTACAAGATAAAATATGGAGAGAAATAGGATTAAAAGTCGGTGCATTTTTTAATTTAATAGTCAAATAAATGCTATCACGATAAAGTCACCCTGTATAATGACTCGTTGTGACGTGTCTTCGTTTCTTTAATATAATTTAAATCGCGTCCGTGCCTTATCTGTTCTGTGCTCTGCGCCTTTACCTTACGCCGTTTCTGTATAATTCGCGCCTAAGACATATACATAGACAAGTGAAATAGATATATTTAACTGTACCTTTTCAATGTTTAAACATCACTTACACAAACTGAACCAATAAATATGCTGATTTTATTGTTTGATTTAATGTTATAAAGAATACTATTATATTATTATTGTTTTTGGGTTTATACAAATATATATAATTTTAGTTATATATGCCAAATTGTTATTTTTATTTTTAAATTTAGATATTAATGGCTTTCTGTATTTCATTCTTAATATTGTTTACTGCATGCTGTGTACAAATGTTAGGCTGGCAAACTTACTACTTATTTATATCACTGTATTTTGAGTATTATGATTTCGTTGAGAGCCGCGTGACGAGGAATGCGACCAGCACTTCTAGCACAAGAAAACCCGTGGTGTCCGAGATGATCGACTGGTTCTCCGCATCGACACTGGTGCGGGTGGACAGTGCGGGCTCCGAGACGAAGGCACACCGCCATGGTCAGTGTATTTCGATCAAGGAGTGTGCCAACCGATGCTGAGGGAAAAGCCTGCAACCAAAGACCGTATTTTGTTAAATGTTTTGTCTGTTAACTGTTTTCTGTACCTTAACAAATAAATAAATAAATAAAATAAAGAATAATTGTCAGCAGTCAACGGACTGCCTCGGTCCCGCACTGTAGGAGGTAGTGGGGCGAGCAAGCCGGCTTCCAGTTGGGCCGATGTATCAACTTTTGCTGATACCTGCAAATTAATGTTACAACTTCCTCGACAAAGTTCGGGCGACTTAGACAGGATTTAGACTACCGCAGAATTTGGTAACTAAGTTTGTGATGTTCGCTCGCTTGTTCCGATGGAGCGGTTGGTTGGCTTCATTTCACAAATAAACATATCATCGTCATCATCATTATCAACATTTAACTATTTAATTTAAAAAATGTGGATTAAGTCTGGGAGGTACCGGGTTCGATTCCTGGCCGGGACACAAAAATATTTATTAATATAAATAAATATTACATTTATTTGTGATATTTCTCGAGTTTGGTACGCTGGAGACATCGACGAGCTTGCCACTTGTCATGATTGGCCTATAGTAAAGTTTGGCTAAATGTGAATCCGCTTCTTTATAAGCGTGGTTTATGACCACCCCGAAAGGAGTTTTCCTTCGGTCGTGATGATGATAATTTAAAAACTTAATTGCACTATGTACAAAGGTGGACTTAACGCCGCTAAGCATTCTCTGACCAGCCAAACCTGGGTCTGTAAGTCAATAAGCAGAAGACGAAGATAATGGTTAAGAAAGAACTGGATCTCACTGGAGCGCTTAACCTAGAATGCGTCTCATACTTCATATACCTGGGCTCCAGCATCTCCAACACCAGCTCCTGTGAGACAGAAGTTCGAAGAAGAATTGGCATGGCTAAAAATGCTATGAGCCAGTTAAAAGGAATATGGAAGGATCGAAATATCACCCTCAAGACTAATTTATTTAGTTATATATTTTTGGAGCACATTTAGACAGTATAGATGGTATTTGCGATCATCAATTAACTTATTCTTAACAGTATTTTTATTTTTTTATTTTTATATTTATATATAATTAACAAAGTAAATGTGTTTTTTTTTAATTGTCTTTAAAGGACATTGTACAGTATACAGAGTTCATAACCGAGTCGGGGATCATCAAATTCCAGATGCTGCAGAATTTGATGCTTTTCTTGGAGTGACTCGCGGCACCAAAGCTCAAACACGTCGGGTAAAATATGGGAGTTGACAGCGCGGGAAAACCGCAAAAAATAAACTTTAACTTGTGCCCCATAATTAAAGTCCAGTTTATTGTTTTTCATAATTATTCACATTGTAAAGTGTGATTTGGCCTGCTCATAATTACCATTGAGTATAAATTTAAAACTAGGCATGCAATAGATAATAATTTACCTACCTAACAGTTAAATCTATTAAATTAAATTATAATTAATAAAACTAATACCTACTTAATTACCTAAATAAATATCTGAATATTACAAATATAATAATAATGAAAAATAAAAAAAAACAGTTTTAAGAAAAAAATACAAACAATAACGATATTACACACTAATACATATATAAATACATAAATACGCAATATAAAGTACATCATAAATAAACAATAATATCATTTCTCGTGTTTGATACGCTAGAGATATCGACGAGCTTGCCACTTGTCATGATGGCCTATAGTAAAGTTGGCAAAATGTGAATCCGCTTCTTTAATAATATAATAATAATAATAATAATATTTCCAGACAGGTCACACAGCGCCATCTAATTTCCGTGGTAAGCTACGAGGCTTGTGTTACGGAAACTAGATGGTTGATAAACTACATATTATACTTTTTTTTTTTGTAAATATATACATATTATACATATAAACACCCAGACCGAGACAAATTATACAATGTACAACTTGCACCCGGTGGGAATCGAACCCACGACCTCCCGAGTTCACAGCAACGTTTGTTACCACTAGACCACGGAGGCGGTCATTAAAAAGTGTGGTTACTGAACACCCCGCAAAGGATACGGTTGTGATGATACTTTTTTACCTTTAACGTGTTCCTAATGGGCACACAAAGCCCCACTGATTCGAGAAACCAATATAGGTTTTCACCCAATATTAATGTAATATGATTCCGTTCAAATATCAGTCGAGTAGCGCAATCGGATCACCAGTGAGGAAGACTGACATCTATAAAGCGTGTTTAGAGATATTCAAATTAAAATCCTTTATTGCATAAAAACATCTTAACCTAATATGTTACAACAGTAATAAATTAATATTAACATTTTTATATATTATATATATATAGGCTTTATGATAATGTCTTACTGAGCTTCAGCATGCAATGTAGGTATGACTTGATATCAGCACCATATATGAGTACATTAAAGTTTCGGGATCAGGCTCGAATTGCCGTCATGTGACTGGGCATCCGCCGGTTTATTGTTAGAGACTGATGTCAGTCATGAGTGTCTGATTCCAGTTGCTATAAAATAATAAAAAATAATATATAAAAACTATAACAAATATTTGATTATTGTATACTTTAACATTTATTCGAAAAAAATATTTACAACATATAAAATAAAATTAATATTAAGGATAGGGATATAGGTCCTGTCCGCGTGAAATGGTGGCAAGAACGCTGGCTGCATTTCCCCGCTGAATTGCAATACTGATTCTCTGGGCGAAGAAAGAGCCAGCCCTCTTGTCACTGGAGGAGACGACAAGACGCGGTGTTATGTCTTTTAAAAACTTTTTTGCGCTTGGACTCCATGTGCCCAGAGTTTCTACAGCAAACGGCACAAATGTGTAATCAATATACTTACATACTTGCGCCGATTGCTGGACTCCGCATTTTCCGCCGCGGTTCCCGCTTTATGCGCTGTCCCCCTGAGATGCGACGCGGGATCTTCCCAGGGGTCCAACGTCATACCATCGGGTGCCATCATCTCGGATAACTCCAACAGGCTCTAGAAGAGCTGGAACCTCGATGGTGGCTACAGCCTTTTTAATAGTATCATTAAGGTAAAATCTGCCCGCACTTTTGGAACAGGAGAGCCCATGAACTCCAAGACAGTCGACCTCCTTTCCATACGGACCTTTGATTATGATTATCAACAAAATGTCTCTCACCAGTACCTTTTGCGGTACTGTGGTACAATGATGAGCGTTTCCGATTATCGTACAGGATCCATTTTTCGTTACATATAACAATACGATTCAAAATTCACTCGTTATTGTGACGGTTAAGTAATGGGACGCAACACTTAATGCGTGTTTGTTGGTGTGCTTCACTCAATTCATGCGGTACCCATTTCTCGAGCTTTTTCTCTTTTCCAATTTGTTTCTTGTGAATTAAAATTATTTTAATTACCGCCGCTAACTCTGGTGTGGTTTGCGATGGATCTGCTTCCATGATCACATTTAATTCTTCATTGTTAACTAGAGTCACCGGTCGTCCACGGGGTTTCTTCTGTAGGTCAAAAATACCAAAACGAAAACGTTGAAACTAAAAATTTGTGTTTTCATTTACAGTAGCTTCCCTAACACATCAATAATCCTTTGAGCTGTTTCTGCAGCGTTGGAGTCAAGGTAAAACAGAAGAAAATATAATGGCGTGAAAACAGATAAATCACTAAATTCAAATAACAAGCCTAAATTTAAAATAGATATAGATATTTCAGATCAAATCGGCCAGATCGACAAAACGACAATTTCATATGTAATGACCTAATATATAGAAAGTGACAATGTAAAGGTTAAGAACGCTTTATCGATGTCAAACCAAAAGTGCAAAGACTAGAAAACGCAGAATTAAATTCCACTCACGTTTTGCGCCGAGGCAAATAGAATGCTGGAGATATCCAATTCTGCTGTTATACCGAAAACTAATATCAACACTCGGGTAAACCTTAAAGACGCGTTGTTTAACATTCAAGTCGGCATAGTGGTAGGTATTGAAAGACTGAGTTAAATTAACTTAGTCTTATAGGTTGGATTTTTAAGAAGCCACGAATGACTGAAAGATAAAATGGCTGAAGCGGATTCGCATTTATCCAACTCTATGCCTAATTACAAAAAAACAAAGGAATTGAATTGAATTGACACAATTTCTTGAAGATCAATTGGCAAGGAATAAGTCGTGATAAGGCTAAATCTTTAAAACAAAATTCAGCCTGTTTTGCTTACATCAATACGTATAAGTTTGGATCAAAAAAGTCAATTCAGGTTCGTACATCGGCGATTCCCGTCACGTCGAATCCGCGGCGAATTGAAAACCAAGAAATATTGAATTAAACCCCGTATGGTATCCGAAAAAGATTGGCAAAAGGATTACGTTCCCTTAACGATATCTATAGCCAAAATACTAAAAATATTTTCACGTCGAATGTCATATTTAGGGGTTGGGCACACCACATAATGTGCTCTACAGAACTCTTTTAAAAGACAACCAGCGAGTTTCTCGAACGTATTTTGGTACTTAATTATTACTTAAGTAAAAATTTACAGGTTTTGCAAGAAATGAGTTTCACAAACATATCTTAAGAAATAATTAAGATGGGATCTGTCATTTACACAAATGTAAGGGAAGTTGTCAAATTTGCGTTTCACAAAGCAATAACAAATAATTAAGTAATTTTTGACATCTGTTTTCTTAAGTAGCCGAAGAAGGTCCATTAACTGTTTAAATTTAATGAATTAAAGAATGATACCTTAGCTAGGAAATAATTAAGTATTGTTTCCGGCTGAAAGAAGTAAGATAAAAAAATAAAATAGAATGAAAACTAATAATATTAGTTAAACTAAAAAAACTAAACTAAAAATACATATAAAATTAAAGCTATACAAAATAGACGTTCACCAGCCACCATTCTGCTCCTCACACACAACCCAATACTGTAAGATTCCGTTAATGTGTAGCGATTATAATCGACAATGGCCAAGGATGAACGTTTACGGTTGCAAACGACATCCTTTGCCTCACATCATTTTTAAGAAAACAACTGTCAAACGGATTCACTTTTTTTTTCTTCACGCTGCTTGCTTCTACCTGCTTCGTGCGAAGCCTTGTTTAATAATTACTATCAGCTTTAATTAAAAATATTTATATCTTCACTTTTCTCTTCTGCCAGATATTGTCACCCCCTGAGCTTGAGTAAGTATTGAATAGAAAATAGTACGCGGTCACTTCATCAACACCGCTGCCATCTCACCATCTATCTGGTATCTTGTCTTGGTGCAGACTGAAGTGGGGGTGGATTTGGAGATGGAACGTAACGCGTGTTCCCCGTGCGTTCCAGGGTTCTATGTCTGGACTTTAGAGCTTGGGTCCAGCTTGAGAAGACAACCCCGCTGCCCAGGATCCCCGTGACGCCTCGTTGTCCGCTTGGGATCGCCAGCGCTCTCCGGGTCCCCGTCTTCAGGCTCTCCGAGGGAAGGTGCCCCTACGTACAGTCAACGGATGCATAAAGAGTGATAGTTCTAAGTTTTGGCTTACGACGCTTCCTTATATAATTGTAGATTCTCTGCTCTTTCTGCTCTGTTAACTGCAACGACATCTAGATGTCACGTTAGGCGGGACATTAAAATAAAACAAAAGAATTTAAGCAAAGGAAGTTAATATATAATGGAAAATGATAATCGTTCCATAAATGTATTGCAACAGTCCTACTTAGGCTCAATTCTTTCAGTAAGTGAAGCAATGACTTTGCTGGAACTCCTCTGGTACCAACTTCCACTGCGTAAAGCTGAGTCTTGAACCCGTTACTATTTTCTTTTTTAAAATCTTATCACCGCTATTACTGAATAAAACTTAATAGTTATTTTGTTCGTTATAGTTAAAAAACTGATGTTTATTTTGTGAAATTACAAGGCACCGTAGCGCAAAATCTTTGTGGCATTTAGACACGCTTAAAGGGCGGTTTAGACTTCCCCGCTCCGGCAGACTGGGCAGTCCGTATTTGTTGTTCTTGTTAAAAGTATGTGCCATTTATATTTATTTATCCCTTTCAGCACGAACGATACCAAGCGTGCGTTAATACACAAAAAAACTAGCCGTGTCGCCAAATTCTGTTTTGCCACTCTGAAACGGCCACGATACGAATAATTCGTGCATCAACCTAGTAATTATGTCTATTAAATTATTACGACTAGTTAAGAAAAAAACATACACATTTATTACCATTGTATTACCCAATGCGCTAGAATGTTAGAAAACCACAACGCGCGAATATGCTTATATGGTTTTGTGGAATTTATTTATTTATTTAGTACACACAGCAGTACATATATTATCACACACATAACATAGTATAATTATAGCTTATCTAATATATGTACCAATTAGGTGTCACAGCATTCACCAATATAAAAAGAAGAAGAAATTTAGAAAACTTATTACTGTTAAAACAAAAAAATAAATTAACAAAAACTATCAAATTTACAAAATAAAAATATGACTTCTAAAATAAAATTATACATTTTTTTTTTTTACTAGAACTAATAAGGAAACATAAAAATTGCACAAATTTGGTACCTTAAAAAAACGAAAACAAAACACTTGTTAAATAAAATATAAGCTACTCATATATTGATGGTTTGAAATGTTCGAGAACATTTTTTCTGAATACATTGTAACGGTCATGAATTCGCTTTGGGAGGATTTTTTTCACTATTTTGATGAGATATTTCAGACCTATCCAAAATATTTTTTGGCGTGCTGGATTATAATGTTTATTGAACAAAAGTACAAAGGCTAACATAATGTCGTTAGACATTCTCTGCCTGTTGACCTTACGGACAATAAGAGAGCTTTAGAGACAGGAGTAGGTGCACAAAAATTAAGATAATAAAAAAGAATAATATTGAAATATTCTTACATCTACGAGTACTATATTAATCCTAGGTCCTAATATGTAATATATACATACAAATACTATATAATAAATACATACTAATAATAAAATAAATACACAATGTAACTGCCTCCGTGGTCTAGCGGTTAAGTCCGTGAATTTAGACTCTGTACGGGTTCGATTTCTGGTCGGGACACAAAAATATTTATTAATGTAAATAAATACATTTAACTAATATTTATTTTATTGCGATATTTCTCGAGTTTGGTACGCTAGAGACATCGACGAACTTGCCACTTGTCATGATTGGCCTATAGTGTTGGCTAAATGTGAATCCCCTTATTTATAAGCGTGGTTTCTGACCACCCCGAAAGGGAAACGGTCGTGATGATACTTTACTTTTTACTTCTATTATAGGATTAATAAATTGGCATTAGTGGCATACGTGATGCTGGCGATAAAATAGTTAAGACTTAGCTTGAATTTGTCTGCAGTTATAAATTAGCCTTAAATCAGCGGCAGAGGAGGGGCAGACTTAATTTGAGACACTGGGCCCAGAGGAGCAAGATTGCCAGTAAAAACAGCGTCAAACGACGACTCTGATTATTCATGCAAATTACAACTACGCTTATTTTTAAATGCTAATTAAGAAGTGAGAATTTAAATTATCCAAATTATATTGTGTTTAAATTCTCTCTAAAATAATAACCCTATAGAGATTGTTACAAAAAAAAATCTAATGGTCGCCAAATTCTGTTTAGACGTTTCGAAACAGCCTCGATAGATCGTCACTCATCTAGCTACCTAGCGATTATCTTTATTAAATTGTGAGGCTAGTTTGTAAATTAATTTACTGTGGATATTATTGGTCAAAAGTGGTGTTATTTGGTTTAATAATGTGCTACAATGTGAATAATTATGAAAAAAAGGATAAATTGAATTTTAAATATGAGGCACAAGTTGCAGTTTATTTTTTGCGGTTTTCCCGCGCTTCCAACACCCATATTTTACCCGACGTGTTTGAGCTATGGTGTCGCGTCTAAAAAAAGCATCAAATTGTGCAGCATCTGGAATTTGATGATGACCTCATTAACTCATTAAGAAGAAAGATATATTACGTCAGACTTGGCTGTATGGGCTAGACCCTTTACCTTCCCTATCATCTCATTCATCATCATCGGGAGAAGAGAAACAAAAAAAAAAACACTGCTTCATTTTTTTAAAATATCGTAAATGGGCCAATATACTTAAGTGAAAATCCATTTACCCATAATTTACCTCTTGATTTTCAACTGTAATATTCGCTTTAATTTTAAGGCTTCACTAAAAAATAATATGCCAATTTTTTATTACTACCTTCGTGGTCTAACAGTAAAGACCGAGGTTCGATTGTTTGTCGAGAACACAAAAAAAACATATAATTATTTAACAGTGAAAACACGTTGCCAACCTACGATGGGATGTCTCTGGAGGATTTATTTTATTAATAGATAGTGTTTACGCCAATATTTAGCTTATATTTGTAATAGTTGAATAGGTCAATTATAAGCAATCCATAATTACCTCCATTTTTAATAACCAAATTTGCTACCACTAGATGGCGCTACGTTACTTCAAATTTGCAATATTTGTTAATTAAATTCGCAACGAGAAGTACCCACTTGTGGATTTGCAGAAAATAGTTTTCTTTATAAGCTTCATTGCTTAAATCGTCAATCGTGAATGATCTACCGCGATCCCGTTCTTCTGGAAGACGCGCCGGTTTTGTTCTACTGCGGACTACTATGCTAACGAAAGAACTAAGTAATCGTGTAGTGATTTAATTTGGCGAATATCCAGGACAGGACAGGTGATTGTGAAGCTTTGACAAGGCACGTAGCATACTTTCCTTATATAAGTGACCCATTCGTTTCTCTGTTTCTTAAATCATACCTCTGTCTCCGGAATCCTCGTTACCAGCCGTTTTGCTATTATAAAAAAAACACATACAGTCCACTGAGGCCTGAACTAAATATTAACAAACACCAACTGTAAAATGTGTCCAAAATATAATCATAATGTTTAGCTGACCAAACATGCCTTGTGTTTTCGTGTCTAGGCCGCAGCCATCATGATTGTGGAGAGAGCAAATATTACGACAAATGTATTTGAATGTAGTAATATTAATGTATCTGTGTGCTGTCGGTGTATGTGTAACATTACGTTGTTTGTCTCATGTCCTACACGTTGCCCAAGACACCTTTGCGTGCTACCTCTTCTAGGTACGATCTTGTGAGCCTGCTCGATCGAACATGTATCCACCACCTTGAATCCCTGCCCGACCTCTGTTAGGATCCATCACGTTGGTCAAGACACCTAGCCACCTGCCTCCTCTAGGCACAGTCGCGTGAGCCTGCGCGCTTGGACGTGAATACCATCTTCCCCATTCCCTCGCTGCCTTAGGGTATTACACCGGCAGTGAGACTCCTATCTTTACACTACCACTATAATTTATATATTGTTAGGTTTATATATTTCGCTCAGAGCTTGGACTTAGGTGTTAGGCCCTCTGCATTTAGCGTCCACGCTCTGACAAATACTATGGCGTAGGTATCTATCTTTTGAGTACTAAATTGAAGTAATTAAACGTTTTTTGAGTTGAGTTTGTAAAAGAATTTTTCAATAGTACTGAGGAAAAAAGCAACGCTTAAAACTAATCGCCATGTGTTTGTATTGTGACATAGATTTCTTGCTCGATTAGTACTAAAAATTCATTTTTTTATCTAACTGACGACAGCCACTGACGAACGACATTAGTTCATTTCTACCATAATGCAGGCCTATCAAGGTGTGTTTTTCACACTTCGCTTGAGGAACTCTAGATTATAGGAATGCGATTTTTTACCTAACTGACGCCATCCACTGACGATCGATATTAGTCCCTCCCTACTTATATGCCAAACTACTAAGGAAATTAAAGGAACGAGCATTCCGCCTCTTCAACATGCGACAGATTTCTCTATCTTAATAATAATAATAATAAAAATTATTTATTGCACAAAGTTAAATAACTTAAAACTAAGCGTATAGGCGAGCTTTATGCCTTAAGGCATCTTCTACCAGCTAACCTGTGTGAAATGTAACCAATTACAGGCAGAGTGCCAAAAAATATATAAATGATAGATAATGAGAAATATTATAAAATATTAATTTATACTAATACTTACAAATATTATTATAATATTGATACAATAAACTACATAAACAACAATACATACATAATACACTACACATAATACTTACTGAAAGGGTAATATTTACATAGAATACATACACTTGATGTTTTTTTTTTCACAATACGGAATAGGAATGAGTTCAACTACGAATATTTTGTATGGATAAAAAGTGAGAGTATAGATTATTTTTGTAGGAGGCTGCAGTTTGAAGATTGCGAAGGGAAAGGGGAAGGGAGTTCCAGAGTGGTGCTGCAGTAACAGTAAAAGAATTTATATCATGTCGATGTCTCCAAATTAAGTAATACAAACACGCGGCTCTCAACGACATCATCCAAAGGGTTCTTGTCACTACACTGGTGTACCCGCAATCTTAGAACCATTTGGGATTGTGCGGAGCGATGGCAAGAGACCCGACGGAATGACTGTTGGGCCGTGGAAACTTGGCAGGTCTCTGGTGTGGGATGCGACGTGTGTAGACACATTAGCTCCATCTCACATCCAGGCGACCTCGTCAAGCTTTTTCTGCGGAGAACCACAAATTGCGCAAATACGCCAACCTTGGTGCCGGTTACTAATTTGCGCCGTTTGGGGTCGAGACGATGGGCCCATGGGGACCGTCAGCGAGGCGCTTGGCCAAGGAGTTGTCAAAGCGGCTGACAGAAAGGTCTGGAGACAGGTAGGCTGGTTATTATTTCTGCCAAAGTATTAGCCTCGCTATACAGAGGGGAAATGTTGCCAGTCTCCTTGGGACTATCTCGGATGGGACGTCTCTAGAGGACATTTTTTATTTATAGTTTAGTTTATTTTAATTTTATTATTTGGGTAGCTTTTAATTTATATTTAAAGTAATACAAATTGTAAAATGAAATTTACAGCGGGGTAATGACAATATTACCTTGTTTATATCCTAGTCTTATTGAGACTATCTCTGATGGGTCTCTTGAGGACATTTTTTAGTTATAGTTAATTTTTTATTATGTTTATTTTATAGTTATAATTTTAATTTATTTAAGTAGTTTGTAATTATTATTTTATATTTTGTAAATATTATTTTTCGAATAAACGTACGAATTAAAAATATATATATAATCGCAAATCATAATTTTAAAGCGTTCTGAAACGTACTAATATACTACGTGTAATTTATTAAATAGCAAATAATTTCATATTATATTCTAGAATAAAAATAAAGTATGACGTATTTTTTTATTTTAATATTCAGGAATATAATCGTAAGTTACGGTGCAGAGAAGTGTTCCTAAAAATATCACCACTCATACTGAGCCTGATCAAGTAAGGTCGACGATAACGCGAATAACTCCCCAGTGATAGATACATATATATAGATATCGTGATTTTCAGACGCGGCCTTATTAACCATACAGTAGTGTTTTGTTTTTCGGTGATATTATTTTTAAAAAAACTTTTTCATTTCTTAAACCAATGATACATGTCAATTACACGCGGTATAACTATGTAGGTACTAAAAATAAAACATGATTCTCACTAGAAGATATTTTTTTTAAATCTCGGGTGCAAGGTTAATAATATATATATATATGTGAAAGAGCAACAAACATCCATACATCTATCCATCCTCCCGACCTTTAGCGTTAATCATAACAGGTTTTTTTTTTAATTTTTTTTTTTTTTTTTTAATAATATTATTATTATTTTTTTTATTTAATAATATAAATTGTTAATAATATATATATATATATATGTATATAGATGGATAATCCTGCTCTGTGTGTTACGCTGATGAGCTATATGAATGAGCTATAATAACTGTAGAGTTTCATTAAAATCCGTTAAGTAGTTTTTATGTGAAAGAGCACCAAACATCCATACATCTATCCATCCTCCCGACCTTTAGCGTTAATCATAACAGGTTTTTTTTTTTAAATAAGTAAATCATGGTTACTGTAAAATGCGATGATCCATAACCGCACAGCCGGTGCATTTTTCGTTAAAATATTTACACCCGTTTAAAAATTCGTTGGCAATTTCTCTACCTTTATTGCGGAATCCAAAAAAACCTACAAAGCTACTGAAATATGTGCTTTTATTATATTTTACGAACGATATTGAACTTTTAATAAAATTGCTTAAATAATTTTAAATTCAAACGTAATTTATTTATTTATTTATTTAATCAGGATCACCAACAGAGTACACATTGAATCCAATTCTATCAATAGAAGCAAACAGTAAAAAAAACATTAGTGAATTGACCCCAGTAACAGGTGACAACAACATGTCAAACTACATTAAATTATGATACATTATATGTTTATGAAATTTAAATAATAATAGTAACAATATAACGTAACGTAAGTGTTAAACGATTGAATTATTAGAACGCCTAGAACACAGATTCCTATACCTCCACTACTAAAGATGGGCCATCCAGAACACGTTTTTGGAGAATTTGACCTACACTTCTCAGGCTGGCCAGACGGGTTGTCGATCTGATATCAATTTTAGTGATAATGAATTAGTAGGAGAAAAATATAAGCATAAAAAAGACACTGCCTCCGTGGTCTAGCGGTTAAGTCCGTGGATTTAGACTCGGAGGTACCGGGTTCGATTCCTGGTCGGGACACAAAAATATTTATTAATGTAAATAAATAAATTAATATTTAATTTATTTGTGATATTTCTCGAGTTTGGTACGCTGGAGACATCGACGAGCTTGCCACTTGTCATGATTGGCCTATAGTAAAGTTGGCTAAATGCAAATCCGCTTATTTATAAGCGTGGTTTCTGACCACCTCAAAAGGGAAACGGTCGTGATGATTCTTTCCTTTTATAAAAAAGACAGGAGTAGACTGATGTCTCGGGCTTGCGACCAACAATAGGCTGGTTTATTTTATCGCACAAAAAGACGCCCATTATCCACCATTCTACTCCTCTCCCTACCCAACCAGATACGGTATGATTTCGTTAATGCCGTCTTGGAAGCACTTTCTATAAATCTATTGATGGCAGACCTGCTTAGGCACAATTCTTTCATTATTGATGCTAAAATTTTGCTGGAACTCCTCTCGAACCAACTTCCACTGCGTAAAGCTGAGTCTTGAACCCGTTCCTAATCAATTCTTCTGTGAGATCATAATATTTGTTCGACTTCATGTTGTGGTCTTTTGGAATATTTGATTCCCACGGAATGGTGAGTTCAATAAGAATAACTTTTTTCAATTCCGAGAAAACACTAAGATGTCTAGCCTATAGGCTAATACAGCTAGTTTAACTTCTAATAACTACTATTAATATAATTTTCGAATCAATTAGTAATAGGTAATTTGATCGTTATTAGAGCCAATCGCCACCACTATGCCGGCCCATAAAAAGGTAATAAAAAGTAACTTTATCATAGACTTTGGCGGATAATATCCATAAACTTCGTCATAAAGACAAGTTGGTAACCTAGCATATTAAATTATTGATGCCTGTACAGTCGACAAAACCCAACAAGTTAATAAATGACATTGATTTATTCATTAAAAGAAACAACAAAACGCGAAAATCTACTAGTACAAAGCTCAGAGGTACTCAGAAGTACCTACCGGGTTCGATTCCTGGTCCCCACCAATATTTAGTAATGTAAATAAATGCATTTAATTAATATTTAATTTATTTGTGATATTTCTCGAGTCATGATTGGCCTATAGTATAGCTTCTGATCACCCCGAAAGGGAAACGGTCGTGATGATACTATATATGTACGTAGAGGAGCGACCTTCACCGATCTTATGTTCAAATTAATTTATTCATCAAAAGGGTTAGTAAGTACAACGTAAAAAAATTACATAATGAAAAAGCCAAGTACAAGGTGTTAGTAACAACAATAAATCTCTGGTCTGCACACTAGGACATCCTGTCAAGTAAGGACTAGCTTTAGTAAAGATGACTTTTTTGTATTAATTATATCTGTTGTATAATTGTTTCGAATGAATTCCACTTTTTACATAATTATTATTTTTTCATTACAGCCCCTAGAACACAACTGGAGATGGGCCTTCCAGAACTGGAGAATTTGGCCTACATTCGCCACGTTGGCCAGACGGCTTGGCGAGGATATGATGTCATTTTTTTATGACAATTTATTAACGATTTCACAAGTTGGCATTAGTGGAACCGGGATCGGTGGTGTTGTAAATCTATGACAAATGTACGTAAGAAAAGTGTATTTCTCATTGGTACATGCCGGGTGGGTTTGAACCGACCTTTGTAGGATTTAAGGTACGCGTTCTTACAACCGAGCCACCACCGCGCATACAAACCTACATAATTAAATACGCTAACAAAAATTGCCTTACGAAATATGGTCAACGCTATACAGAGTGAATTTTTGAAGTGGGCATCTACTGTCTAAACTAAATATTTGAAAAATGCGGACACTCACGGGCATATATTGTTAAAGAATTGATTAATTTCAATTCTTTAATGCACAGAAAAATAGTACAGAGGCAAGCTATAATGACAGTAGGCATTCTTTACCAGCTAACCTTGGGGATCGAGTGATAGGCAGGATGGAAACATATGAATTTTTCATTATACAGTTAATAACTATATTAACTAATTATAATATACTACACATTATACCTACACACATTTATTTATTTAAAAACTTAATTGCACTATGTACAAAGGCGGACTTATAGGCATTCTCTGACAGCCAAGCCTTTAGGATATTAGGACAGTTTTAATGGTAAGTACTCGTAGGTACAATAATAGATAGTAAATAACAATTTATAAAACAAAAACATAAAAATAATACTTACTATTACATAAATATACATACAAGTATATCATATAGATTATAACTTAAATTAATACACAGTTATTTAAATAATGTTTATTCTGTTTCTCCAGGAACGATGTGGTTATCAAACGTTTAAAGATGCTGATAGACGGTGCACGTCTAATGGCCAAGCCAAGCTTATTCCACTGGCAAACCGACTCCCTTTTCATATTCGTAAAGCACCATCACTTATATGTTTTAAAAAAAATATCACTAATTACTTTCACAAAAGCAATACGTCTACATAACTTGACTAAATCGGAATATTATTGTATATATAAATATAGTATGTAACCAGTATATGTATGTGTGTTATCTATGTATTGTATGTATTTATATTATAGATTTATTATCGTTCTTTTTTAGTCATAAGTTATTTAGTCAATAAATCTCTTTATCTCAAATATTAGCGGTCATGCACCTTACAATCCCTGCTCACATCTCCCAAAGGTTAGCTGTTAGAAAATGTTTTTAGACATTAATCTCGCCTATGTACTGTAAAATGTATTATTTTCTGTGCAATAAAGTAAAAAAGTAAAGTATCATCACGACCGTTTCCCTTTCGGGGTGGTCTGAAACCACGCTTATAAATAATCGGATTTACATTTAGCCAACTTTACTATAGGCCAATCATGACAAGTGGCAAGCTCGTCGATGTCTCCAGCGTACCAAACTCGAGAAATATCACAAATAAATTAAATACTTTTAATTAATTAATATTGTTGTGTCCCGACCAGAAATCGAACCCGGTACCTCCGAGTCTAAATCCACAGACTTAACCGCTAGATCACGGAGGCAGTGCAATAAATAATTTATTTAATTTATCTAAGTATCTTATTATTGTATTAATATGTATATATAATTATTTATTATTATTATATATAAATATTTGCACCTACCTTACATTTGAAATGGTCCACATTGTCCCTAAGGTTGGCTGTCAGATAATGTCTAGCGGCATTAAGTCCGCCCCTTGTATAACGTGCAAAAAAGTTTTAAACGATTATATATATCTATATTGCCAGTGTATTGGGCTCCATGCCACAGGATTTGAAGGAGCTATTTTTAATACTTTATTTTACTTAATGTAAGCTTTTCTTTTTAATATTGACCTCTAAGGACCCAGGCGCTGTTGCATTACAAGCAGAGAACCTCAAGCGGCGGAAATATTATTAGGTTTATTTATATTAATAGTACTTTATGTTTTAAGATGTAAGTTTTTAGTTTAATTAATATTTTATTATTTTTTTTAATCATTGTACCTTAATTCCTTCGAATAACCCCCTCACTCGAATGTGTAGGCAATACAATGATTTATGTTTACAGGGAGACGCTCCTGATTTATTTCAATTCGCCAATATTTATAAAATTAACTTGTGCAAGATACTCGTATTAGGGAATAAAAAAATAAAATAAAAAAAAAAAAAGAATTATCCTAACTAGGTGTTCGCTTTCTACAGCGGATTATTTCTGGCCTTTGGGAAGGAGTAATTTGCTGTGGACGGCGAGCAGACTGAAACTAAATTAATATTTATGAACTATACTGCGGGTATTGTATTGTTATTTTAATTTTTAAATATATGTAATTGTTTCATAATTGCATGCTGTGTGCACATGCTTTTGGAGATGGTACTGGAACTGTATTGTAAAGATTTAAAATTTTAAAAATGTTTTGTATCCATTTCTGTTGTGTGTACCTAAAATAGGACAAATTGTTATAAATGATTCGAATTTGAATCTTTGTATTTTGGTTGTTTATTTACATTTTCTCTCAGGGCTCGACGGGGAGACACTTTACTATTAAAATTTGTCGACTGTACCTGAAGTTTCAAGTTTCCAGTAAACTGCAGTTTCCTAGGGAATTATAGGGAAATCTAACCTCCGCGTCTCCGAGACGTCGTTTCGCCAAGGCTACTCAATCTTGTATCTTGTTGCTTGTTAGGGACTTCTATGATCCTGCCGAGAACAGAAATAACTAGAATATTCTTTGGCCAATAAAATAGTTTTCTTAAAGAAACAGGATAGCGATTTGGAACAGCTATTTTTTTTAGTTTTTAATGTAGTAGGTGGTGGCTCGGTTGTAAAAACACCTTTCCTTAATATACTTAAAAGATAGGTCTGCAACCCGGCATGTACCAGTGAAAAATACACTTTTCTTACGTACATTTGTCATGGATTTACAGGAGTTCCAGCAAAATCTTTGCATTACTTACTGAAAGAATTGGGCCTAAGCAGTTCTGCCGTTAATACATTTATGGAACGAGCTTCCAAGACGGCATTAACAGAATCATACAATATTTGGTTGGGTAGGGAGAGAAGTAGAATGGTGGATGGTGAGCGTATTATCGCGCAATTAAATAAAAAAAGGAGGCCTTTTCTTAAACCAGCCTATTGTCGGTCGCAAGCCCGAGACACCATTCTTCTCATCTCTTACCCACACACGATGGGCCCGGCACCCGCACGGTGAATCCATGGAATGCTAGAAATATTAACGTCACTCAATTTAACGATAAACTCCCTAAAGCGTCGAAATCAATTGGCTTTAGTTGGTTTAGCTCGTCTTCCATAGAATGATTCATCTCCATTTAACGACAAATCTCTATAACGCCATAAAATGCACAGTCTCAAAAAGCAAGACGACATAACCTCTCTAAATTGGTATAATATTGTATGTATTTTATATATATTTATTATGTATTTATATGTACTTACTATATGTATCCTACTCCAGAGTGCCACCGTTCCCCGTGCAATCGTTTTATTGAACAAAATCGTGCAGTCCGATGAGAATTTTGATGTGTTCGCATCAATGGATGTGGAAAGTAAAAACATTGTCCTAAAGTACTTGGAGCCATATTAATTCACACATCTAGTCACTCGTGTTTTAATGTTGTTATGAAATATGTATTGTTTAGATGTATAATCTGTTATGTACATTTTCATGGAAATAAATAAATTAGTGTATAAGTATTTTAGCTTTTAGCTAGTAATAGTTTAAGATTTTTATTTTTTATTATTAATCTCGATTTTAAATTAGTAATTTAATGTACCCACAATCATTACTCACTATCATAAAGTTTACCTGGTAGAAAATGTCACTAGACATTAAGTTCGCCTATGTACATTTAAATGGGTTTTTGTTTATTGTGCAATAAATAATTTATCTATCCCTTCAGTGTCGTTATATAGAGTTTACACTGTATGTGCCATTTGATTTTAAATGGCAATTTTTTACTTTTAGGGAGAGCTAATATTGTAAGCTTGCCATGGTGATATTTAAACAAAAATAACACTGCTTCAAACAAGACTATATTACAGAATATATTTTTTTTCCTATCCCAGTGCCATGGATGGAATGAATATCGAATTATTTAAATGTTGCCTATCTGCCATTCACGGTACATGAATCCGGACAGAATTATCTTAACACAAAAATATTGAAATGAAGCTTTGGAAAAATGTGGCAATTTATTCTACTTTGTTCATTCGTGAGATATTTTTAAGTTCAAAGTACCTATATCTTTTTACAAAAAAAATATTAGAAAAATATAAAATAAAAATGATATTAAGATTACTAAGGATAGTGATATAAGTCCCGTCCGCGTGGAATGGTGGTAAGAACGCTGGCTGCATTTTCCCGCTGAATTCCAATACTTATTCTTTGGGCGAAGAAAGATCCAGCCCTCTTTTTACCGGAGGAGACGACAAGACGCGTTGTTATGTCTTTCAAAAACTTTTTTGCGCTTGGGCTCCATGGGCCCAGACTTTCTACAGCAAACTTGCGCTGCTTGCCGGACTCGGCATTTTCCGCCGCGGCCCCCGCTTTATGCGCTGTCCCCTGAGATGCGATGCGGCGAGGGTGTCGACGCACGTGGCGTCCCACACCAGAGCACGTCCTCGTCTCTTTTTATACTTTTCATCTCTATTCATCATTATATTTTAGGAAGTATTATTAAACGCAGAATAATATCCTGTCAAGTGCGCTTACATCTGCTAATATCCCCTTGCATCCTCGAACCATCGGGGATAGTTAGGTCTGATAGTAGGCGTACGGATCGTTGATTACATACACAGGAGGTCGTGCACTGGTTTGGGATGCCACATGTGTTGACACACTCTGTCCGTCACATGTAACATCCAGCCATAAGACACCCGGGGCCGCTGCAGAGTCAGTTAAACGCAACAAGTACGCGAAGATCATTGTATCATCCCATTTGCAGTCGAAACGATGGATCCGTGGTCCTAGGAGGCTCTGGCGTTCTCTCGTGAGCTTGGGAAAAAACTCAGCTTGGCGACGAGTGACCCTTTGAGTAGAGAATATTTTGCTCGTTCTCGTTCAACGGGGCAACGCAGCGAGTGTCTTCGGCACTAGACCCTTCGCCTTCCCTACCACCTCATTAATCATCCATCGGGAGAAGAGAATACAAACAAAAAAAATATATAAGTCGTGGTTTTATTGTATTTGTTATTTTCTATACAAAACTGATTGAGTATCTAAGCCAGGCCTTTTCGTTAATAGGTCTCAAGGGAGGCCTCTAAAAGAATATTTCCTTGGCCTCAGTTTGCTGTTTATTTACGATACATTTGGGTCACTATTTCTTTTTGTAATGTACTCTTACATTTAACGTGAGAAATATAGTCTTAAATGTTTTATTCGAAGTAATATACAAACAATATAAAAGAATTACAATATTAAATAAACTATATTAAAACAAAATCTAAATTTAAACAAAAAATAATAATAATAATAAGGTACCGGGTTCGATTCCTGGTCGGGACACAAAAATATTTATTAATGTATATAAATACATTTAATTAATATTTAATTTATTTGTGTTAATTCTCGAGTTTGGTACGCTGGAGACACCGACGAGCTTGCCACTTGTCATGATTGGCCTATAGTAAAGTTGGCTAAATGTGAATCTGCTTATTTATAAGCGTGGTTTCTGACCACCCCGAAAGGGAAACGGTCGTGATGATAATAATAATACATAGGAAATAAAAATACATACTTACAAAAAAAATAGCTCCTCCAAATCGCTGTCTTGTGGGTGCCCAATATACTAGCAGCATTTCCCCTTTGAATTAGGATACTAAATTTTTGGGAGAAAAAACTGCCAGCCCTATTGTCACCGGAGACGTCAATGAGCCTTGGAACAATTTCTTTATAAAAGGCTTTAAGTTCCGATCCCCACGGGCCCATCGTTTCTACAGCAAACGTCGAAAAAAAGTAACTATTGCAAATAGTTTCATATTTTCGACGCTTGCTGATCTGCGCTTGTCTTAAATCTTCATGTAAAACTTTGTTTGCCCTAGGTTCATGCATTAATACAATAAATATTTATATGAGAATGACATAAAATTTCACCTAAGGTTGACCAAGTCTATAATTCCATTATATTATACGTGTACTACATATACAGGTACACTGATTCCCTTTCGGGGTGGTCAGAAACCACGCTTATAAATTAGCGGATTCACATTTAGCCAACTTTACTATAGGCCAATCATGACAAGTGGCAAGCTCGCCGATGTCAACAGAAATATCACAAATAATATAAAAAATCATTAAAAGCATTTTATTTACATTAATAAATATTTTTGTGTCCCGACCAGGAATCGAACCCGGTACCTTTGAGTCTAAATCCACAGATTTAACCGCTAGACCACAGAGGAAGTTGTAGTATAGTTGGTGTATCTATAAAACTAGACAGAAGAAGCAAAATATTTGTTTTTTTCTTAATTTATACACTAAACAGTATTTGTATTCCACAGAAGCTTATTTGTCCTCTAGAAGTGCCGGGTTCGATTCCTGGTCAGGACACAAAAATATTTATTAATGTAAATAAATATATTTAATTAATATTTAATTTATTTGTGATATTTCTCGAGTTTGGTACGCTGGAGACATCGACGAGCTTGCCACTTGTCATGATTGGCCTATATTAAAGTTGGCTAAACGTGAATCCGCTTATTTATAAGCGTGGTTTGTGATGATACTTTATACTTTACTTCTGGAAGTGCCTAATAGTTTTGATCATCGGTTAGTCTGTCAGTGAGAGAGTGACAAAACTAAAGAAGTTATAAATCCTGAACTACTGGTTCAAATTAAATAAAATTTGAAATATACTGTGTATTATAACAATCCCTGCTTGGTTACTGAAAATTCAGGCTTTTAGTTTTATCCACAACGAAGTTATAGGGGCGTCGAAAATGGCCTGAACTGTTTCGCGAAACGGATGGTACGACGATGGTATTCTTACATTAGCAGAGGTTTTGCGTTTTGTCAGCTTTCGGGTTGCATACAGGCAAGTCCTAATTCTAACATACCTGGTGGTACCACTGTACCAGGTTTTATAATCTCATGGGTGAATTTGAAAGATATTTATTTATTGTTGTTGTGTAATTCTGTATTTGTTTCATTTGTAAATCTGCTATAGCTGAGTTTTCCTTGCAGATTCCTTTTTCAGTCAGATTAAACATTAACAGGTCACTGGAATTTGCTAAGCTGTTAGTCTTCTGCTAACAGCTTACTCCTTGGACCACTTCGCTGCTTAGTCTTCCACTAACAGGAGTAGAATCATTCTAAATAATTTAAATAATGACGTGTCACAAATGCCTGTAAATAAAGATATTTTAACTTTGATTTTGACCGTGCCCCCAGATAAAAAAAAATATGTTTAATGCATTATCATCATCAGCCTGTGTCTCTCCACTGCTGGATATAGGCCTCCCCCAAGGCTCGCCACTTCACACGATCTCCTGCCACCCTCATCCAACCCCCACCAGCGACCTTCCTCAAGTCATCCGTCCATCTAGCGGGGGGTCGACCCACTCTGCGTCCTCCCGTATGTGGTCTCCACTCTAGAACTCGTCTACTCCATCGTTCATCGGTTCTACGACAGACATGTCCAGCCCATTGCCACTTCAACTGTTTAATGCATAGTAAGAGTATTTATGGCCAGACTTGCTTTTGTTCTTCATTTGCTGGTTACGCATAACTTTAGGTATAGACGGATTCGTGTTTAAAGCTGATCGCAATAAAACGAATTCTCTCGTTTAGTGTTTTTTACATTCAGTCGGAATCAAAGAGAAAAACGAGTACAAAGGCTTAATTGGATTTAGTTGTTTGTTTGAGAATAAAAAAACAAATGTTAGCTACAAACATTTCCGATTACCGATACACAGTTACCGAGTTCAAATCCTGCAACCGAATTTCTTGAATTATCTTTAAAGTGTTGCATTGTGTGGGCGGAAGGAACATTAAACGCCATTAAAGAAAACATTCTTACAACCGAGTCACCACCGTGAGTCATTGCCAGTGAAAAAATATAGTTAACCAAATATTTGGCTGTACATTGTTTATCTGTGCCTACGATTCAAATACATATGGGTTCGTTCAGAAATTTATATCAAGC
The DNA here is from genome assembly GCA_910589645.1 of Tinea semifulvella. Classification (NCBI taxonomy): domain Eukaryota; kingdom Metazoa; phylum Arthropoda; class Insecta; order Lepidoptera; family Tineidae; genus Tinea; species Tinea semifulvella. The sequence continues at coordinate 5,193,993 of OU342608.1, read as the reverse complement.
TCCTTAAATATAAAAAATATAAATAAAAAAACAACCTGTCAAATCAAATGGTCTCACTTTTACGTCGCGAAATTGTCTGTGATTCGTTTTGAAAATTGTTTTGTGTAAGTATTATTATTAATAATAATACCGCGACCAAGGAGACCTTTAAACCTCTAATCTTTACCCAACGGAGCCGTAATGCAATTAGGCCACGGAATATTGCGAATCAATTAACTGAAGTCATCAGTCTCATGATCAGTTGTACTTGGCATGTTCACGTGTCGGTAAACCATTCGCTCTATTTGTTCTGTTCTTGCGCCTATAAAAAACAACAAAAATGTCGTATATAACAAGGCATCAATGAAGAAAATTGAACCGATTGATAAAGTTAATTTTTGTACTTTAATATATTTTTTTTGTGTTCCTATCGTAACATAATATTTATTTTATATTCATTGTATTACTTCCATAAAATCATAAATTTAGTTCAGCTAATAAGTAACACAATAATCATTGAATGTCATGCGGTACGAAGTCCGCCAGGTCACAGCTAGTTAATAATAATAAAAGATACAATAAAACAAAATCTTTAAGCGAATCTAATTATTTTAATTACCTATTTCTCATTCCGAGTTCTGTGAAGAAAATCGATGACGTTTTAGCAAATCTGCTGAAACGCGGTTACTCTGAATACTCGAAGAATCTAAATTAGGACTTGAGAGACGTAAACTTGTTCCATTGTCTTTTCCATTCCATTGTCTTTTTTTTGTTCTCTTCTCCCGATGGATGATGAATGAGGTGATAGGGAAGGCAAAGTGTCTAGCCCATACAGCCAAGTCTGACGTAATATATCTTTTTTTTCATGAGTGAATGAGGTCATCATCAAATTCCAGATGCTGCAGAATTTGATGCTTTGCTTGGAGTCACTCGCGGCACTATAGCTCAAACACGGTGGGTAAAATATGGGAGTTGACAGCTAAGGTAACCGCAATAAATAAACTGCAACTTGTGCCCCATATTTAAAGTCCAATTTATCGTTTTCCATAATTATTCACATTGTAGCACATTATTAAACAAAACAACACCACTTTTGACCAATAATATCCACAGCAAATCAATTTACAAAACAAAAATTTACACCTGACATGTCCACGCAAAATGGCGCGAAGAACTCCCTATTGTATTTTATGTTCATGAATAGGAACATCTGACAGCGCCACTAATAATAATAATAATATATTTTATTTAAAAGATAATTACAATCCATTTTTATTAGTATACCTATCACTATGTTAGTAACAATGGCTTACATTAAAGTTAGTAAACTAAAATTTTATGTTAGTGCCTTATATATCGACATTAATCTCTGATGGGAAAGTCCTTCGCGCCATTTTGCGCAGCCATGTCAAGTGCAAGGTTTTGTTTTGTAAATTAATTTGCTGGAGATATTGTTAGTGGTATTGTTTTGTTTAATAATGTACTACAATGTGAATAATTATGGAAAACGATAAATTGGACTTTATATGGGGTACAATTTGGAGTTTATTTTTTGCGGTTTTCCCGCGCTGTGAACACCCATATTTTACCCGAAGAAAAACATCAAATTCTGCCACATCTAAAATTTGATGAAAACCTCTTTAACTCATAAAAAAGAATCGCCAATGGAACAGACTGCCATTGTTTATCAGACAGGCACCTACTTTAAACATATTACATCAGAGATTGATGACATTATTATTTTATTTAATCTTTTAAATGACATACCAATATTATGTTTATGCACGAGTAGGTATTTGTTAAGTTAGCTTAAGTTTGGGTATTAAAGTTACCGCTAATTTCGTTATATACTTATATATATTTTAATTTTAGTTTAGTAGTAGAAATTATTATTTTGTTTTGACATAATTACACCATATTATTATTACCATGACAACGCCATTTACAGCAGCATCTATTGGTGTAGGTAGTACTTATCTGGTAACGACGAAGGCTGTTCTTTGCTGATATTCATTCGCTATCATGTATAGTAAAATAATTAATTTGTTATCTGACGAAACCGAGTGTACTAAATGTATGAAACGGTGAATAAATGAAATGAAATGAAAAAAAAAATGTAATGAAATTTAAACATCTTTTATCTTCTTACTTTCTTAAAAAGCAAAATTATATTTAATTTATATACATGACATGGTTATTATTATTAGTGTATGTGTTTATATTTAGTGTAAAGGGAAATAATAATCTTCATGAAATGCTCAAGCCAACTAACTTATTTAAAAATGATAAGGATTAATACCTTAATTGTGTAAATAGCTTTCCAATTACCGCTTTATATTGCCCATTGTTTTAAGTATTAAAATGGATATAGTATTCTTAAGAAATAGATCATGGACAAATGGCATTTCAGCACTTTTCCGTAGACCTTTATAAGATACACAATTCCATCTTATAATATTATGTTATATCTCAAAGGGTTTCAACAGCGTTTTCGTTATAAGCTCCCAGACTGCCTTTTTTTCCGACACCTCCAACAAATATGTATACAAAATATTAAAAAAATATATACTAACACCTTCCTCCAGAACCAGTCTGTCCATTGGTAAAAACAGTATGAAAATCGGTGTAGTAGTTTTTAGAAGAAAGACTTTGTTTTACAATATGTAGTGAGGTGATAGTGATTACCAACAAGACCTACCTATGCATAATTTTTGTTTTATGAATATTTAAGTATTTTCTCTTTGAATGAATAATTGATTAATCATCAATTTTTCTTTTAAAAACTGAAATTAATTAACTAATTATCTTCGTATTTGTTCCGTTAAGAGTGGGCGTTCTGTTTCGACTTTTTGCCGCATTGTTCGCATCGGCGGACAAAAAACGCAATTCCATTAATCTGCACAGAATCGTTTCATTAGTGAGCTAACTCTAAAGTGAATTTTAATGTATCTTTTCTGTTCTTCAGAGAAAACCTCTCGTAAGCAAAAAGTTACTTTGCGAGACTTTTTTCTACCGGCATTCATTCATGATTGCTCTAAGAGGCGGCACGTCATTATAAAATTTGATTGGATGTTTCTTTTATTGGATTACATTTACCTTTTTAGGATTTACTATATCTGTCGTGGCATTTGCTATATAAGGAGCACATATTTAATCACTAAAACTTTAATTAGGGAAACGGTTTTTCCCGACCTCATTCAGACTTATGCTTAATTAAGTGCAATATTTTTTTTAAATTTATGGTACCAAATTTATGCAATTTTTATGTTTCCTTATTAGTTCTATTAAAAAAAAATGTATATAATATTTTATAATTTGTTGGTTTTTGTTAAATTTATTTTTTTGTTTTAACAGTAATAAGTTTCTAATTTCTTCTTCTTTTATATTGGTGAATGCTGTGACACCTAATTGGTACATATATTAGATAAGTTATAATTATACTATGTTATGTGTGTGATAATATATGTACTGCTGTGTGTACTATATAAATGAAAAAGTTCTCACCTCTGGGATAGTTCCGCTAAGTACTATAGAGGAGGGTGATTCAGATAGTGGACACCAGAATGTCTAAAACTCTTGAATCTTTGAATTGAAATCCCTGTGCGTGTTCTACGGTGAGTGTTCTGAAGATCTGCACAACGTTATCCTCTCTTTACTATTCCGCAATTGAACCACACGCCCTGTGCAAAATATGCACCCTCTTATCGTAGCCACTATCCCTACGTGTACAAATTAGTTTGGAGATTCTTACATCAGTCGCACGCCGACGCCGAAAAAAGAAAGAAAGAAATAAATAAAAGGGTTACAAAAAATATGAGAAAGAGTTCTTACAGTCTGATCACCACCGATATCTTTATGTTAATAATTAAACAATATTGTAATAAACGATTTACATATGTTACTTTATAAAAAACTAATTACAAAATATAAACTAAAATTAATATTAATACTACGGATAGGGATATAAGTCCCGTCCGCGTTGAATGGTGGCAAGAACGCTGGCTGCATTTCTCCGCTGAATTGCAATACTGATTATTTGAGCCAGCCCGATTATCACCGCGGAGACGACAAGACGCGGTGTTATGTCTTTTTGCGCTTGGACTCCATGGGCCCAGAGTTTCTACAGCCGCTTGACGGACTCCGCATTTTCCGCCGCGGCCCCCCGCATTATACGGCGCGGTGAGGGTGTCGACGCACGTGGCATCCCACACCAGAGCACTGTATTATTGTGTATTAGAAAAGTTTTATTTTTAAGGATACGTTAAAATGAGGATAAACAAATATTTTAACAGAGTATCCACTAATAAAGGCATAAATAATTTGTAATTAATAAATATTTTGAAATTGTTTATAATATACTATAGGCAGGTACTTAACCGCAGTTTAATATTAAGCTAAATATTCTAAAATAGCACTTCGTTATTAAATGAAATCCGATATTAATTTAAAATTTAAAACCGCATCAAATTAAATTTCAAAATACCATACCATCCGTACAAAAGTACTGGGAGCGCAGAACATATATTGGCATATTGACAGACTGTATATTGGTTTGGTCATAGACATAATATAGAAGAGCCAGTCTTTTTTTTGTGTTCTCTTCTCCCGATGGATGATGAATGAGGTGATAGAAAAGGCAAAGGGTCAAGACCATACAGCCAAATCTGACGTAATATATGTATGACTTTCTTTTTTATGGGTTAATGAGGTTATCATTAAATTCCAGAAGTTTATTTATTTATAATAGGGTAGCCAACAGTGCTAACATCACACACTTATTTGTACTTAACACTAAATCAGAAGTTAGATGTTGCACCTATTATAGGCGACCACCACATTACCACAGTAGCCTTTATTGCTTATAAAAATAACAATATTGTAAAATTTTCAATAAGTATACAATAACTAAATATTATTTTAAAAACTAAAGCTGAAACAATTTTTTAAAATATATTTATATAAAAAACATACAATTCCTTTTAGAAATAAAAAAAAGTAATGAATTTGTTGCAGAATTTGATGCTTTTTTTGGAGCCACTCACGACTTTATAGCCCAAACACGTCGGATAAAATATGGGAGCTCACAGCGCAGAAAAACCGCAAAAATAACCTGCAACTTGTGGCCCATATTTAAAGTCCAATTTATCGCCAACGCTTTTGTTTTCTTTTTTATTATTTTTATATTACAATAGTAGTATAATAAGGGTCACGGTTAGAGTCATGGTTAGAATCCCGATCGAGCATTTAAGCCGTCAGTCTCGGTTCCAATAATACCAACTTGTGAAATCGTTAATAAATTATCATTAAATAGTTTTAATCAGCACAGACCCTCGCTAACCCGTTTGGCCAGAGTGGCGAGTGTAGGCCATTTATTTAAATAGTAGTTACAATAATAAATACTTAATAAATATTTTTTTTACTGGCACACATGTGACTCACCTGATGTTATGTTGCGCGCAAGGTCTATGAATATTATAGATGAATATGAATATTAGCAACTGGAATCAGACACTCATGACTGACATCAGTCCTTAACACTATGCCGGCTTGACTGGGCATGACGGCAATTCGAGCCTGATCCCGAAACGTGTGGATAATAATTTTATCGGCACGAACGGTGGATATTTCCCCGCCCCGGCAGACTATGTAATTATACCACCATCAGTCCGCCTACCACCTATTTGTCATTCTCGATGAAGGTATGTGCCATTTGAAATGATGTCAAATTCAAATTTTTACTTTTAAGGAGAACTAATATTGAAAGCTTGCCATTGTGATATTTATATGAAAATATCATCACTTAAAAGACTGCCTCCGTGGTCTAGCGGTTAAGTCCGTGGATTTAGACTCGGAGGTACCGGGTTCGATTCCTGGTCTGGACACAAAAATATTTATTATTGTTTCTGACCACCCCGAAAGGGAAACGGTCGTGATGATACTTTACTTTACTTTTTTACTTGAAAGACGACTAACGGAAAACAAAACATATCGTATATTTTTTTTTTATTTTGCTTGTCTGGTATTGTATATTTACGTCTATGACATTGGTATTAAGCCCGGTGTTACAGCCGTCTATATCCAGACTGGTTGTCAAACCACTGACACTGTTTCCTTTTTAACCCTTGAAAATCCAAAAACCAATATAAAGCCGCGATACACGGCAATAACTGAACGAAAAGCTGTATCTTAAAATAACCCGGCAAAACAACATTTCCGTTTAATGACATTTCTGTCGCACAGATATCAAATAACATTTGATATCACGTAATCCGTTTTCAAAAAACGCGGGAAGTAAAAACCAAGATGGCGTAAATTCCATCACCCACATTAAAATAACAGCCAATTATTTTATAATATAATAAAATATATTGCCAGTACCTATATCTCATATAGTGATTCATACCTACGTAATATATATGTAAAATATAATACTTATTGATTACTTCGGTCTTCGCATTGCAGTCCTTGCAATTCCCTCTCAAGTTTTTATCGTGATAGCATCATCACTCTGGAACGATCTTCCGGTCTCCATCTGACATGCAAGAAATAGACTTGCCTTCAAGAGACAAGTTTATAATATAGTAAAGTATAATCACGACCGTATCCCTTTCGGGGTAGTCAGAAACCACGCTTATTAAGAATTTACCAAACTTTACTATAGGCCAATCATGACAGTGGCAAGTTCGTCGATAATAAATAAACATTAATTAAATTGATTTATTTTAATTAATAAATAGAATTGTGACCCAACCAGGAATCGAGCCCGGTACCTCCGAATCAAAATTGATGATAATGATGAAACGTTTTAAGGCGTTCCAGCGGGTTAGGCGGAGTGCACAATCGTCCGAAAACGAATCGTATAAAATGTCTGTCAGAAATGTCAAAATGCTGTCATCGAATGAACGTTAGTCGATACGATAGTGAAAACGAATGTGCTCCGCCTTACCCCGCAGGGGTTGTTATTAGTTGCCTGTTCGAATAGCAATATGTAAAATTAGACAAACATTCTCGCAATGTTCCTTCCCTATCATGTAAGCTGGCATATCAATTTGAAATGGAAGCGGTGAACATATGCAATTGAAATACTGTCTTGTTAGCTAATTCCGAGTAGAATTAGTTCTAGAAATTCGCAGAATAGTTTATCCTTCTGCATAGTATACATACGTGAGTGAAGGCATGAAAATTAATCAATTTGGCGGGAAATTAATGCTTAAAGAAGATTTACAGACACTTTCTCGAACATTTTTTTGGTACTTAAGTAAAAATTATCTTAATAAATACTTAAGAAATAATTAAGAACGGAACTGTCATTTACACATATGTATAGTAGTAAAAATCTCAATTTTGCGTTTCACAAAGCAATAACAAATAGAGTCCTTCGCGCCATTTTGCGCTAATTAAGTTAATGAGGTCATCATCAAATTCCAGATGCTGCAGAATTTGATGTTTTTCTTGGAGTCACTCGTGGCATCATAGCTCAAACACGTCGGGTAAAATGCGGGAAAACCGCAAAAAATAAACTGCAACTTGTGCCCCATATTTGAAGTCCAATTTATCGTTTTCCATAATTATTCACATTGTAACACATTATTAAACAAAACAACACCACTTTAAATTAATTTACAAAACAAGAACTTGCACTTGACATGTCCACGCAAAATGGCGCGAAGAACTCCTGTCAAATAAAGGATTTGGAACGAACCTGTTCTCCGTTTCGTTTCATGCCAAAAGCCCTTATCTCTACAACATGTTTACATTTTCAAATATTATATTCGTCGATCTATTTATACGTTTCTTACAAATGTACCATAAATTAACCCACATTCTATTATTTTAAACAAAAATATATGTGTAATTTTACTAAATATAAATATTACCTTATTTGTCATCAAAAACGGAACGTCACAATTCTTAAAAGTAAAATATTAACTAAAAAAAACTTAGGTTTTGTGAGTTTTTCGTGAAACCCGATTCGATTTAAGAAAAACTTAAAGATAATGATTCTAGAAATGATAATGATAGCTAGGAAATAATTAAGTAGAGCTTCGAGAAAGTGGCTGTTAATCTTATTAGCTTGCACAGCCTATTGCACCATTATTATCGCAGCCCCTAGACCTTTTGTTGAAGCCTTTCAAAACATCATTCATCATTACGAATTTGCCTCTTGTTATGAAGAGTCTATAGCAAAGTTAACTAAATGTGAATCCGCTTCTTTAAAAGCGTGGTTTTACACCACCTCGAAAGGAATACGGTCGTGATGATACTATTACAACTTTTTGTATCATTTAGGGTTGTATTACATTCATATATTCGTAAATAAATATTTCTTGACTGTAATAAGCTGGTCAGATAGGAACGTCGATATCCGTAGTTCTATTGAAGCTATTGCTTATAAACGTTCAATTTTTTGATTTCATAAACGAAACGAAACCTTTGGCCGTGTTATCGGATTCCGATTTACATATTTCCCGAATGTTTCGGGTCAAATGTTCTAAGCATAGACAGGTATGTAGATTTATACAACCGCCAGCACAAAATTTGTTTTTTTTTGTATTTTATAACTGGCTCTAACATCCAACTGACTGGATCAAACATCCGGCGAGCTTTGAAAGAAAGAAAGAAAATACTTTTTTTATCGCAACAATTGGTTACAAAAAAATATGAAAAATAAATCTTAAGGCCCTGTTTTTTTCATCAAACAATCAAACCAAACAAATTTTGACATCTTGACTTAATTTTGACGCGGTTATATTTAAATGTTACTCCTTTTCTCAATAAAAATAAGCGGTTAAAAATGAGCGCACGCAGAACGGTACAGCTAGCGTGTCTGCTTTTTGGCGTAATTAAACTTAATTCCCCAACGTACCTCTTCAATAAGCTGAAATGGCCACAAAACCCCAGGCGATATGGTGCGCGTTTTAGTCGTAAGCTACTATGTCTTCCCCGGTGTAAGACTTCCGCGTTCCGTGGGAGTTTTAGGTATGCTGCTACAAAGATTTGGAACAACTTGCCTCCACCTCTGCACGACGTACAGTCGGTGGTGGCTTTTAAAAATAAATATAAAATGTATTTCTTGGCATCTCAACTGCTACTGTAGCAGCATATCTACTCAAAATTTTATGGTTAATTATTTTTTATGTGATTTGTTATATTCGTTTGTATGGATGTGTGTACAGTATTCCCAAATTAATAATGCACATACAGATCTTCGCTAATTGTCGTATTCCCGGAAACACCCGAATCATTGAATCGTAAGAGCCTAAACATTGCACTTACATTTTGCACCTTGTTCGAAAGAAATAGAAGTCAATATCATGTGTACACAATCGAAAACAATTCGGGCGGTCGGTGACTGCATGTGTTCTCTCTGAGTGAAATTATATAGAGTTCACCGAGTTACACCGTTCTTGGTTTTGTTTTCAAAGGTGAATTTAATTTCAACTTTAATTATCTTATTCAACTTTAAATAGTTTATTAATTTATTAGTTTATTTATTAGTTTTTATTAGTTTATTACACATAATTCTACTAAATTATGCATGAAGAAAATGCACTTAACCACTCTATATACATATCGTCTTCCGACGCTCGGGGAATACGACCGTTGCCGAACAGTGACGAAGATTTCTATGCGCATTATCACTTTGGGAGAACTGTACATGTATATATTTATGTGTATATATATATGATATATATTATGCTACGTTATTGTGTCATTCATAAATATGCATTTATTATGATTGTTTATTATTTATTTGTGTAATATATATAATAAATTATATATTATTTACTATTGTAGTTCTGCACTAGAGCCTCGACACATTTATGCTTGTATATTAAGGGATTAGCTGAAAATCAGCGCTGTGACTCTCAAAGCGTCGCAGCTCAATGCTGAGCTGGTTCCCTATTTGTCAGCACACACTTTTAATTTTAAGTTTACTTTTTTTTTGTTTGTTAATGTGACAAATCTTTAATTGGGAAAAATGTAATTAGTATTTTTTTATTGCTGCGGTTCTTTTGTTTTTGTACATGTATCTAATGGTTTGATTATGTTTTCCACAATATCGGCGTATACCGATAAACTGATATGATTACATTACGTAACAAAAGTGTACTTCTCATTGGTACATGCCGGGGTGCCTTTTTTGGATTTTAATGACAGCGTTCTTAAAACCGAGCCACCACCGCCAAAACTATACTTTAGTTAATTTTATGCTCCTTGGTTTAGTACTATACAACGTCCGTGCATGACAACGAATGAGATTATGTTTGACAAACATCGCCGTACACGTTCAAACGTGTTTGTTGAACACGACGTCACCAGACTTTCATCAAATTCATCAAACTCGTAGATTGTTTGACAAACACTTCAATCGAGGCCAACAATCACGTAAAGTTAGTCAAACTTGTTTGATCGGCTATAGGGCCCTTAAATGTATAAATAAATATTTCCAGACAGGTCACACAGCGCCATCTAGTTTCCGTGGTAAACTACGAGGCTTGTGTTACGGAAACTAGATGGTTGATAAACTACATATTATACTTTTTTCTTTTTTTTGTAAATATATACATATTATACATATAAACACCCAGACCGAGACAAATTATACAATGTACAACTTGCCCCCGGTGGGAATCGAAACCACGACCTCCCGAGTTCACGGCAACGTTTGTTACCACTAGACCACGGAGGCGGTAACAATGTGAGCCTATTCTATATAGGTAATTTGTTTGTTGCACCATAATAAATAAATAAATGTATTAAAAGTTTGGATGTCAGAGAATGCCTAGTAGCATTAAGTCTGCCTTTGTACATAGTGCAATTAAGTTTTTAAATAAATATAAAATCATTGGATCGTTACTAACACTATGGATATTTATAAATATTATTTTTTTATTTATAATTGGGCAGGTCCTTTAATATTGTATGTCTCTGGTGTAAGTAAATGTACTTCTTTGGAAAGATTTGCCTCAAATTCGATTACTGCCGAAAAATATCAATTCTAAGAATAGGTATTGTCTCCATTCTTTAGGGATACTTTTTTTGTATTATCATTTTATGCTGTCGTGGCTTGTTCGGTTGGTTATTTAAAAATTCTTGTATTAGCTTAGTTCCTCTGGGAATTGGATTATTAAAGTATACAAAATTGGAAATGCCAATAATAGCTATAGGAGCTTTTTAATTTTAGGCCGTGGACACTTGGCCGGCCTTTAGCAGTTCAGATTTGCAGGTGTGGGGTGCAACATATTAACCCCATCTCACACACAGGCGACTTCGACCAGCGCAGGAAGTTCATCAGTTTCTGCTGAGAACTTTAAGCTTCTATATTACATCCGAGGTACGGCACCCCCAGAAACGTGCCAGCTGAAAGCCGCTACACCGATGACATCTCATATGACGAAACCAGGATGTCCTTGACCACATACGCGTACGAGAAGAATCCGAATCGGTTTAGGAAATTAAGCTGGTCTGGCAATTGCGCGACACACATTTTAAGGAATATCGCATTTTTGTGCGGTGAGACAAATTAAACAAAATATTGATAAAATATTTCTTTCGTCGGTACATAGGTTCATTTGGGCCTACGAAATGCACCACGGAAGATGCGACGAGGCCTACCGTGAACCACCTAAGAGGACCCCATCACCGACCCCCACTGCAGCAGTCCGCAGAAGTTGTCCGCCGTACCCAATGGGTATTACTTTAACCACAATAATATGAAGATGCGGAAGTATATATTTAAATTTTATATATTTTAGTTTTTAAGGTATGTATATTCATTTTGTAAGTAAATATCATCACGACCGACCGGAGCGGAAAGGAAGCGGATTCACATTTAGCCAACGTTACTATAGGCCAATCATGCCATATTCCAACAAGTGGCAAGCTCGTCGATATCTCCAGCGTACCAAACTCGAGAAATATATCAAATAAATTAAATATTAATTAAATGTATTTATGCTGTTTGACCAATTTTGATCCTTGGAATTGTGTTGCTTGATTGTGGTTGTATCATGTTCTTTTGTTTTTGCTTAGATTTACTTAGTTGTTGCTGTAATTGTATTGTGTTTTTATTTTGGCTACTCAAAGGCCCAATTAATGGATACTGTAATAGCATGTGGTGGTTGCCTGTAATTGGTGCAGCATCTGTTTTCTGTCTTAGTTGTAAGTAAAAATCGATGTATGTTTAGTTGCTGTCACTGTTGGCGACCCTAATAAATAAATAAATATACATTAATAAATATATTTGTGTCCCAACCAGAAATCGAACCCGGTACCTCCGAGTCTAAATCCACGAACTTAACCGCTAGACCACGGAGGCAGTTATACGAGGGGCGTTCAAAATATTCTCGGTATGTGGATAAAAACAAACAAGTACGAAAAGTTTGATATTTTTATTTTTCAATATACTCCCCCCCTATGTTCATACACTTATAAGATCGATCAATTATTTTTTTTAATCCCTCATAAAAATATTTTTTATCTTTGGTGTAAAAATGCTCCTCCACGGCCGTCTTCAACGCTTCATCGTCAGAAAATTTATTTCCACGCAGATCCTTTTTAAGATTGGGAAACAAAAAGAAGTCGCTTGGAGCTAAGTCCGGACTATAGGGTGGATGAGTAACAGTTTCAAACCCACATTCAAAAATAGCTGCCTTGGCAATATGAGCAGTATGGACAGGGGCGTTGTCATGCAGAAGCAGAACACCTTTGGTTAACTTTCCTCGCCTCTTTTCTTTGATCGCATCTCTTAATTGACGTATAACGTTAGCGTAGTACTGCCCTGTGATATTTACACCTTTTTCTTTATAATCGATAAGCAAAACTCCTTCACAATCCCAAAATATTGTGGCCATGACCTTGCCAGCTGACGGGATTACCTTGAACTTCTTGGGATGAGCTGAACCCTTAATGTGCCACTGCATGGACTCCTGTTTGCTCTCTGGGTCATAATGATGAACCCAGGTTTCATCTCCAGTAACTATTTTTTGCAGCACCTCATCGGGATTTTCACCACACAGGTCGATAAAATCTGAACAGCAAGCCACACGCATATCCTTTTGAAGAAGCGTCAGCATTCGCGGAACCCATCTTGCACTTACTTTTGACATATTAAGATGGTCATGTATAATGTCATGTACGGTACCAATAGAGAGATTGGTTACTTGAGCTATAGATTTTACCTTCACTCGGCCGTCTTCCAATATAAGTTTTTCCACTTTATCGATATTTTCTTGTGAGGTAGCCACTACAGGCCGGCCAGGTCTAGGGTCATCTTCAATACTCTCCCTTCCACGCTTAAATTCGCTTGACCATTTTTGAATAGTAGATAAAGAAGGAGCAGACTCACGGTAAACACAATCCATTTCCTCTTTTATGGTTTTTTGATTTTTACCCTGTTTTGTCAAGAATTTTATGACGGATCGGTGCTCTAATTTCGTTAAAATTGTTAATTCGCTCATGGTGTTCATGTTTGTTCGGCAATTGCAGAAAAACAAAAGAACATCTCGGTTCCAATTTTACTTTTTTTTAATGTCAATGGATGAATCTTAGCGGCCAGTAACAAATATATATATAAAAGAGGTTGTAACGTATCAATACCGAGAATATTTTGAACGCCCCTCGTATAGTATATTCATTTTGATGCCTAAAAATAATAATTTATTATTTATTTATATATACATAGTTTTTTTTTGTTAGGTTTAGTTTATAAGCAATTTTATTTTTATTATAAAATTAATCATTTTTACTGTTTCATTCCGTTTAATAATTAAAACATTCACTTGCACGATTAAAAATAATACGAACCCCCATTCTATTAGTCTATTAGTTATCTACAAAAGTTTTGCTAGTGGACATTTGGTGGCGTAACAATTTTGTATTAAAACTCCAACCAATTCCTCTCTTATCTTAATAGATCTCGTAGGAGCTGGCAATATTTTGGACAAATGATCAGCATTGCCATTCAACGCGGTAAAACTGCCCGTATCCTTGACATTTTGCCCATTGGTAGTGATTTAGAGCAAGTTTTTTTTTTCTTTTTTTTTGAAGTAACGCATCATCACGACCTTCCGGGGTGGTCAGAAACCACGCTTATGAATAAGCGGATTCACATTTAGCCAACTTTACTATAGGCTAATCATGACAAGAATGGCAAGCTAGTCGATGTCTCCAGTGAAGTCCAGTGTACCAAAAAATAATTTAAATATTAATTAAATTTATTTATTTAAATTAATGAATATTATTGTGTTCCTCGCCAAGCCGTCTGGCCAGCGTGGCGAGTGTAGGCCAAATTCTCCAGTTCTGGAAGGCCCATCTCCAGCTGTGGTTGTCTAGGACGCTATGTTCTAGGGGCTGTAATAAATATAATTAAAAAAAAAAATATTGTGTCCCGACCAGGAATCGAACCCGGTACCTCCGAATCTAAATCCACGGACTTAACCCCTAGACCACTGAGGCAGTTATTATTAATTATTTTTTTAGTTTTAAATTTAATTGTTTGTAATTTTTTATTAATCAGAATATCACAAATTAGCAATAATATAGCAAGCAACAAACGTGAAGAGTTAATCCAGAAAAAAAACACCGAATATAGATTGTCACCTGCCCCAGCTTTGAACGTCTGCCAACTGTGCACAGCCGAGCCGAATCCCACTCTCAAATTAGGAGCCATACTTTGATTTATTACTTAGGTTTGGGCAAAGAATATATCAATATGATTTAAGCCCGTATATAGATCGATGTCAAACTTCACATCTAGTTGTCCCTATCATTCTTTCTTAATTTGACGTTTGGTAAAAAGAGACAACTTGATCTCTAGTTTGATATCGATCTTGAGATGTATTTATTAATACGGATATTAAATCTCAGATGCGGTAGACTTAAGTAGGGTAAACCACCAAAGGACTTGCTATATAACTTTATTGAATAAAATAGTATAAATTGTACAGTCAATGAATTTAATTTCTAATCCACCTAAGGTTCAATATCGTATAACAAACTGTCAGCTAGCTAGAGCATGACATTACTTTGACATATAATAATAAGCATAGAAAAAGGATTATATAGATAGAATATCTGACAGCTTAGCTACCTGAGATAGAGCTAGGGTTTCAGCTAGGAATTTTTTTTCCCGAAACTACTATTATTTCCTTAAAGCAAGGAAATTTTGATAAGGAGCGATCACTGCGTCATTACATTCTCTGTCTACGATAATAAGTAAGTGACACATAATACGTATTGACATTTCAATACTATTACTGACATATGATTTTGTTTTAGAGATGTTATAAAGTTTTGTTTTGTACCCACTTTAAATTTGCATTACCTACTCTTATATCGTAAGATGCGAATTACAAACTTCAAAACGAATTTATATTGACATACTTTATAAACATACTGCTGAAATTTAAAAATACAATCACATTATAACACTTTTTCTCTAACAAAATAATGTTATATTTCATTTTAACAATAGAATCATACATATTATATAACACTTATTTTTTTAAAGGCAAAGGTTCTATTACAAAAAAGTTTTGATTCCAATTTTTACTTGTCTATGGCAGCGCCCGCCATAGCGCGTGCGCGGTCATAAGCTAGGTTTTGGCGCCATTTCATTGTTTAGGACTTATGTATTCTGTACCATGGTCATTTAAAAAAATTATAGAGAATTTTGATAACCGTTTAACTACACCATTGATATAATTTTGTATATTTTATTACATAGCTACTTTAGCAATCAGGACCCAGTCAGAGTCTGACCGCCTCCGTGGTCTAGTGGTAACAAACGTTGCCGTAAACTCGGGAGGTCGTGGGTTCGATTCCCACCGGGGGCAAGTTGTACATGGTATAATTTGTCTCGGTCTGGGTGTTTATATGTATAATATGTATATATTTACAAAAAAAAAAGTATAATATGTAGTTTATCAACCATCTAGTTTCCGTAACACAAGCCTCGTAGCTTACCACGGAAACTAGATGGCGCTGTGTGACCTGTCTGGAAATATTTATTTATTATTTATTATTTATTTATTAAACGCCGAGACAGGTTCAAATTCTCCCAACAATAGGTCCCGACTGTTAAAGTTGCTATGTAAGAAAATATATAAAATTATACACGATTTATAATGATAATTGAAAGCCCTATATTGAATATCTATCTATCTATTTATCTACACGATTTATAAACAAATCAATTTAATTATTATCTAATTTCATCGACGTGCGCGGTACTTGTCATGATTGGCTTGTAGTAAAGTTAAATGTGAATTTATAAGCGTCGTTTTTGACCACCTCAGAACGGTAATGTACCTTACTATTATATTGTCAAGAATATGCATATTAAATGCCCAGTTTATACATAATTCTATGAACCCGTGACAAAAAACGTAGACGGTCTGATTAGGTAAAGACTAAAAGAAATACCTGCATTTCAAACGCTTTTAAAACGTTATGTTGAAAAAGTGAATGATACTATTAGCTATTTTTTAAACTTAATTCACTTGAATCGGCATAAGTTTATAGCCCTGGCATTATTTTTAAAGGTAATTTATAGCTTCTCGTGGCGACTTCCATACTTGTATATTTTTTTATGATTAACAAATGCTACCTATGCAATGATTTAGGATTTTAATTAACATTGGTATCATCATCAGCCTGTGTATCTCCACTGCTGGATATAGGCCTCCCCCAAGGCTCGCCATTTCACATCTTCACATCTTCCGCCACCCTCATCCAGCACCCTCCGCGACCTTTTTCAGGTTATCCGTCCATCTGACGGGGAGTCCTCCCACTTGGCGTCTTCCCGTACGTGGTGTCCACTCCAGAACCCGTTTACTCCAACCGTCATCGGTTCTGCGATAGACGTGTCCAGCCCATGTTGCCACTTCAGCTTACTAATCTTAAAGGCTATGTCGGTAACTTTGGTTCTCTGATGGATGTCCACGTTCCGGACTTTATCCATTAAAGAAATAACGAGCATAGCTCTCTTCATAGCTCGCTGAGTACCAAACCCACTGTCAGTGTCCACGTCTCTGGTCCGTAAGACAATACTGGAAGAACGCATTGGTTGAAAACTTTCGTCTTTAAACACTGTGGTATGTCTGATGAGAAGATGTGGTGCAACTTCTCAGTCCTTTCGGGGGTGACGGGAACTTGTGTCGAGGTGTTGGCCATTCGCTGCACGTGACTACGGGCAGGGCGTGTGGAACCTTTATTTTAGGATAAATTTACGAGCAGGCGCGGCGGATGCATGGAAAATTTATTTATTTATATTAATGTAATATACAAACAGTATAAAAGAATTACAATATAAATTAAAACTACTTAAAAGTAAAAAATAAATATAAACTAAACCTAATAAGAAATAAACTATAAGTAAAAAATTGTCCTCTAGAGACGACCCTTCAGTGATAGTTCCAATAAGACTGGCAATATTTCCCCTCTGTATAGCTAAGCTAATACGTTGGCAGAAATAATTGCCAGCTTTCCTGTCTCCAGACTTTTCCGTTGGCCGTTTGGACAACTCCTGATTGAATTAACTATATAGGTACATATTGAACATACTAATGCACCAATAAAATTTTACTAACTCAATTCCTCGAGTAACAATTAACTTTGCGGTAATGGCACAAAAGATTTCTTTAGAATCGGGCCGCGT
This sequence comes from Tinea semifulvella, assembly GCA_910589645.1. Classification (NCBI taxonomy): domain Eukaryota; kingdom Metazoa; phylum Arthropoda; class Insecta; order Lepidoptera; family Tineidae; genus Tinea; species Tinea semifulvella. The sequence continues at coordinate 5,176,352 of OU342608.1, read as the reverse complement.
AGTTGGCTGGTTGCCCAAACGCGGCCATTTTGATCAAGGATAACCTGTAACGATTAATTGACTTTCAAATGTTAAACGCTTACTTAAATGCTTAATGACCTCACAAATTTTACCCTCGTAAACTTAACTTGTGGTTTGTGGTAATATAATTTGCTATTATTTTATTTAATTAAAACTTTATTGCACTATGTACAAGGGGCGGGCTTAATGCCGCTAGACATTATCTGACAGCCAATCTTAGGGACAGAAAGCATTTAAAGTGAACCGTGGGTGCAAGTAGAAATTAAATATATAATAACTAAACGATCACATTGTAAGCAATAAACAATATATAAATTATATACACACATACACACAATAATACATACAATACAATACAATATATATATACATACACTAAGTAGGTATCTTGTTAGGAGCCATTTAAGAAATGCAAATAGACCATCTTTATAATTGAGCTCGATTTGATGCTTGTCTTATATTTAAGGGCAGGTTGTTCCACAATTTCGCAGCAACAACTGCGAAAGAATTTGACACAAAGGAAGATTACCTATATCTTATTATTAAATACTTTATAGCACTTTACTTAAAAGTATGTACAAACGCGAACTTAAAGCTAACCTTTGTGAGAGTAAGACAGTATAATAATGTGGTGTTATTCTAACCAATAAACTAAATAAATAGTAGGTATACATTCTTCTTCTTCTCAGTCGCTACACTCTTGGCAGAGTGGTCGTGGTCGTCACTTGAGTGTCAGTGGCACGCTTAACAAGTCGTCGCCACTCGTCTCGAACTGCAGCCTTCCTGGAGCACTCATGTAGGGGGTGATCCATTGCTGCTTTAACCTGGTCAGTCCATCTCATCGGAGACCTACCACGCATTCTCTTGCCATCGACTTTTCCCTGAACTACAAGGCGCTCAATGGATGTATCTCCACGCCGTGATACGTGTCCAAAGAAAGTGAGAATGCGTGATTGCACGATTGAGGAAAGGCGTTGTCCTATCTCCAGTTCCTCCAGGATGGATTTGTTGGTTCGGAACTCCGTCCACGATATGCCCAACATTCTCCGCCAACACCACATTTCTAGAGCATTAATATACATACATATAATATGTATACATACATATATGAATATACGCATAGGGTTAGTGGCTACGATTGCGGTTTACGGTTGCGGAATAGAAAAGACGGTTGTAGATCTCTGCTTGTAGAACACGCTCAGGGAGCGAACATCTCGGCGAAGCTGCAGCCATTCGAGAATTTTAGACACTGTTGTGTCGTCCACCATCCGAATCGACCACCTCTGCAGGACATTGAGAGCATCTGTAAGGTGAACAGTATTCCACGTATGGCCTTATTATTTATTTAAAAATATATTTGTTATATTGTTTAAATATATTGTTTTTTGGACGCTATTTTGGTGATGCTGTCAATGTGTTTCGGTGGTTCAGACCTGAGTGTATTTTAACCGTTATCCTAACACAACGATTATAATTTATTTATTGTTAGGTTAATATTTTTCCCAGAGCTTGCGAGTTAGGCGTCTAGTGTACTAGGGGCTTCTCGGGCTCTCGTGGCGCGCGTATTAAGTCACCATTAAAAATGAAAAGTGGGTAGTTTTAAATCTACCCAATTAATATTATTAACACACCACGGTTGTTTCAACTTGACCGAAATGTCCTGAGAAATATGTTTCTAAGTTACATCCCGTTTAACGTGCCCTTGCGCCCACCTGATGGTATATGGCACACGAGGTCCATGAATGTTAGCAACTGGGATCAGACACTCATGACAGACATAAGTCCCTAACACTATGCCGGCTTGACTGGGTATGACGGCAATTCGAGGAGGATCAGCCTGAAACGTGTTGATACATTTACTGGGTTTCTCGGTGTGTGTGTCGCTACAATCGGCACTAACGGTGGATACCTTCCCGCCCCCGCAGACTGTGCAAATTATGTATTTATTTATTTAATAAGTATAGTAGTCAAATGAAACTTCGCCTTTTTAATCTTCGGCTTTTCAGAATAACCGCCTTGGTTCTGAAACTTAATCATGTATGCTAAAAAACTCAAAGGAACTTGTTATCAAGCGATGTAGAAAAGCTTGTCTTAACTTTGTTAAAGCCACTCATTCGCAGTAGTGGCAGCAAATTTGTGGAACGCCTTGCCAGTTGAAATTCGCCAAGCTCCCAACAAAACACTATTTAAAAAGATGGTTTACTCTCATTTCTTAAAGAGCTCCTTATAGCGTATGTAAGTAAATGTTGTATGTAGTGTATATATAGTGTGTAGTATATGTATTAATTTTTATTCTTTTATTTATTATTTAAATGTATGTGTATTTGTAGTTGTATGTATTATTGTATATATAAGAACGATTGTATTTATTTTGTAAATGTTTCATATTGCCAGTTGCACCTTTCAACTTAAATGCTCTGTATTGTCCCAAAGGTTGGCTGCTAGGGAATGCCTAGCGGCATTAAGCCCGCCTCTTGTACATAGTGCAATAAAGTTTTAAATAAATAAATAATATCAGCTATAATATGAAATAAAATATTAATTAGTAAGCCAAAGTCACTCAACTAGTGTTCTTTTACAAAGAGTTTAATATTATAAAATCTTACTGAAGCATTTGAAAGCTTACGTTGGCAACAATGGATATATAGCGAATTCTAGTATTCAATAATGTCACGTTAAGCGGGACATTGGAATAAAACAAAGAAAGTTAATATATTAAGTAAAGTGAAGTTAACAGAAAGAGAGCAATGAGTTTAAAATTATATAAGGGAGGGTCGTAAGCCAAAACTTAGCCATATCACTCTTTATGCATCCGTTGACCGTACGTAGGGGTAACTTCCCTCGGAGAGCCTGAAGACGGGGACCCGGAGAGCGCTGCCGATCCCAAGCGGAGAACGAGGCGTCACGGGGATCCTGGGCAGCGGGGTTGTCTTCTCAAGCTGGGTCCCAGCTCTATAGTCCTACTGGAAAAAAAAACCCCAAGCTAAGGGGGCGACAATATCCAGTAGATTTATATATATAATTATTAAGTAATATATGATCTTGTGGTGAACTGCCTGCTTTATGCAGATGATGCTGTTCTTATGGCATCGTCCGAACAACAATTGCAATCACTAGTCACAGAAATGAAAGAGGGATGTGCAGAAAAAGGACTCCGTTTAAATGCGAGAAAAACCAAGGTACTAGTGTTTGAAAGAAGAAGGATGACAACCTTGACGATAAAGATTGATGATGAAACGCTAGAACAGGTAAATGAAATTATATATCTGGGCAGTGTTTTCACTGCGGATGGGAAGTATGATAGGGATGTTGAAAGAAGAGTGAACGCGGGAAATAGTGTTAATGGGGCCCTGGGGTCACTGATCGCCAGTCGGAATGTCAGTGATAAAGCTCGACTCGCCATACACAATGCCATGCTAATACCAACACTTATGTATGGAAGCGAGACGTGGATATGTCAGAATACGCATGAGAGTAGAGTTAATGCAGTAGAAATGAGGTCTTTACGTCGGATATGCGGCGTAACTTTGATGGACCGTATACGTAATAACGAAATACGCAAAAGGGTAGGTATAAAAGAAAGCATAGGTACAAAAATAAAGAAAGGCATGCTCCGATGGTTCGGGCATGTCGAAAGGATGAGCGAAGAGAGATTGACGAACCAGATATATAATGCGAAAGTTGTGGGTAAAAGAGGCCCTGGCAGACCAAGACTTGCCTATCATGATCAAATAAATAAAACATTAGCTGAAGGTGAATTAAAAAGCCATCGAAACAAGAGGGCATGTATGAAGAGGTTGATGAATGTCGAAGAAGCGAAAGAGGTATGTCGTGATCGTGACAAGTGGCGCTCAATTGTCTCTGCCTACCCCGCAAGGGACTTGGCGTGAAGATATGTATGTATGTATGTATGTATATGATTCTAGTAAAACTATTTATTATAAATTAAAGGAGCAGCAAGCAATGGCTCGCAGTTGTTTTTTTTTTTTTTTTTGGTTCTATTCTCCCGATGGATGATGAATGAGATGATAGGGAAGGCAAAGGGTCTAGCCCATACAGCCAAGTCTGACGTAATATATCTTTCCTTTTAATGGGTTAATGAGGTCATCATCAAATTCCAGATGCTGCAGAATTTGATGCTTTTCTTGGAGTCACTCGCGGAACCATCCACTGCTCAAACACGTCGAGTAAAATATGGGAGTTGACAGCGCGGGAAAGCCGCAAAAAATAAACTGCAACTTTGTGCCCCATATTTAAAGTCCAATTTATTGTTTTCCATAATTATTCACATTGTAGCACATTATTAAACAAAACAACACCACTTTTGACCAATAATATCCACAGTAAATTAATTTACAAAACAAAAACTTGCACTTGACATGTTCACGCAAAATAGCGCGAAGAACTCCCGCTCGCAGTTGTTTTTAAAAAGTCGAGTGTGTCAAAATCTATACTGACAGATGGCGTCTTAAATAAACGCAAGGCAAAGGATGTCGATTGCAGCCAACAATATTTATTTCTTGGCCGCATGTAATACAATCGTTACAATAAGAACAAACAGTGTTGTATCAAGAAAACGATTATTCGAACATGGATATTGGACTGTTCCTCCCATTCAGCGCGTTGTTTAAATGCAGTTGTAGGCGCCGACAAAGGGGATTGGTTATTCAAGATTAGCTCGAACAACAAGCAACACAACCGAACACGTTCCTTGCAAATGTTGCTTTATGATAAAACTAGCTGTTTAGATTTTGCTATATCTGCTAAGGTTTTCATTTAATTTGCATGGTGTAAAGGGAAAAAATAATCTTCATAAAATGTTTAAGCCAACTAACGTATTTAAAAAAATTAAGCTGCTGGTCACCTGCTAACAGCTTACTTATTGGACCACTTTGCTGCTAAGTCTTCTACTAGCAGGAGTAGAATCATTCAAAAGAACTAAATTAATGACGTTTCATAAATGCCTGTAATAGGTTTACGTGAATAAAGATATTTTGACTTTGACTTTGAAAATGATAATAATTAATACGTATTTGTGCAAATAGATTTCCAAATGCCCATTTTTTTTAGTATTAAAATGGATATAGTGTGTTATCCGTAAAAGATAAACATATGCCATCGCGGACTTCTCTGTAGACCTTTATAAAATACAAAATTCCACTATTAAAATTGCACTATTTTGTTATATCTCAAAGGATTTTCGTTGAAAGCTCCCAGATGCCTAATTTTTCCCGACACCACTAAACAAATTTCATCATGTATACAAAAACTTAACAAATTATATAGGTACTAAAACGCATTGGTGAAAACAGCAAGAAAGTCGGTACAGTAGTTTTTGAGTTTATCGCGAACAGACAACGGGATAGGTTTTTTTTAAAATTCGGGTGAACAACAAGCAATACTAACACGTTCCTTGTGGATGTTGCTTTACGACAAAATGTCTAAGTGGGTTGCGGTGATCTTAATATCAAAGTATCATCTGCCTAATTAAAAAAGAAACTGAAATATCAAAGATGAAGTTTTCAAACCTGGAATAGAGTGGATTATGCATAATCCCGTAGTCAGGTCACGAGTGAAGTTGGCGCGGATCGCGGCGGCAATTGATTCCAGTGGCTGGGCACGGTTTATTTGTTACCATCGTTAGCACAACGTGTCTACCTAAGCTAAGCATAATTTCTCATTTTATCGGCACTGCAGTTACCGCAACAAGCCTTTCTTGCGTTTTGCAACAAAAAAAGTGTTTTTTTTTTATTACGTAAACGTAATTAAAATTGATTTGACTGCCTTGTGAACTAGCAATGGCTGTAGTACAGATGTAGTTTCTTTGAGTGTTACCGAAACTACCTTAACTGTTATTCATACTTAATTTATTTCCTTACAACTTACTTTATAATTTAATAATAATAATAAATATTTCCAGACAGGTCACACGTTGCCGTGAACTCGGGAGGTCGTGGGTTCGATTCCCACCGGGAACAAGTTGTACATTGTATAATTTGTCTCGGTCTGGGTGTTTATATGTATAATATGTATATATTTACGAAAAAATAATAATATGTAGTTTATCAACCATCTAGTTTCCGTAACACAAGCCTCGTAGCTTACCACGGAAACTAGAGCGCGACCTCCCGAGTTCACGGCAACGTTTGTTACCACTAGACCACGGAGGCGGTCAAATAAAAAATAAAAAAAAATTTAAATGTTAGCTTGTAGTCGCGATCACAGCGACATTATCGCCGCTCGGCCAATACCACCGTTGGATCGTTGGCCAGCGCTCCGAGCGGCGCCCACGAGAGTGGAATCAATCCGCGTACTGAGCAGTCACACGTTCTTTCTCTCACAACTTTCATAGCCTTTTTACTCAAGTATTTAACTGAAATTTCTACTTCTGCAATAAACCATATACAGTCCGCTAAACAATCTTTAATTGCGCCATCGAAGACCCGCAGCAGTATCCCTACATGGTTAGCAGCACAGAATAGGGACTGACGATTTGACAGCTTGTTTTCATAGTTTCCTATATGTGAAAACAAATTAATGGTCTATAGATATATGCTTGATTTTGTAATTAGTTATTAAGTAATGTTTGTTTCCAATAAAATAAAATTAAAATAATCGCGCCAAGAAACAAAGTACGCGCACAATAAGCGATGCAAGTTTTTTTATTATTATTTTTTTAACTAAACTAGGTTACTGTACAACTCGTGTCAGTCTTAAAGTCAAATAATACGGTTTTTGTACAGTTAATGTGTGTATAATAAATAAATAAAAAATAGGAGGTCATTCGCGCCATTTTGCGTGGACATGTCAAGTGCAAACTTTTTGTTTTGTAAATTAATTTACTGTGGATATTATTGGCCAAAAGTGGTGTTGTTTTGTTTAATAATGTGCTACAATGTGAATAATTATGGAAAACGATAAATTGGACTTTAAATATGGGGAACAAGTTGCAGTTTATTTTTTGCGGTTTTCCCGCGCTGTCTACTCCCATATTTTACCCGACGTGTTTGAGCTATGGTGCCGCGAGTGACTCCAAGATAAGCATCAAATTCTGCAGCATCTGGAATTTGATGATGACCTCATTAACTCATTAATAAGAAAATATATTACGTCAGACTTGGCTGTATGGGCTAGACCCTTTGCCTTCCCTATCATCTAATTCATCATCCATCGGGAGAAGAAAACCAAAAAAAAATATATATATATAATAATTTAAAAAAAAACTCCACCAAATCGCTGTCCTGCGGCATGGAACCCAATACACTGACAACATTTCCCCTCTAAATTAAAATACTTATTTATGAGAAAAAAACTTTGAATTTTATGAATACACTACAAATTATTCCCTCGGCATGCATTATAATGAAATAAACAACAATCAAAGTTTAAAACTGGGACATATATTTTAAAAACTAAATTAAACCGCATCAAATTAGAGTAAAAAATTGTAGAGTAATTTGGTAGTTTAAAAACTTTGTTGCGTAACATTATTCACGGTTAAAATATTAACGAATTGCACCGGAGAGGTTCTCTTTACAACTGAAAAATATTATCATTTGGATTAATGAAATTCACATACCGTAGACACTATTCTTACGCGAACCTTAAATTTATTTATTCTGAGTCTTTTTTTAGACCTTGCGCACACCTGATGGTAAGTGGGACACGAAGTCCATGAATCAGACACTCATGACTAACATTAGTCCTTGACTTGACTGGGCATGACGGCAATTCGAGCCTGATCCCGAAACGTGTGGATACACTTTACTGGGTTTATCGGCACGAACGGTGGATACTACCCCGCCCCGGCAGACTGGGCAAATTATCACCATCAGACCGCCTACCTATTTAAATCTAAATTGGGGTTGCAGCTATTACACACGATTAAATACAACATTTCGTCCAATAGCCGGAACTGTAGAGTCCGTCTCTCCCGCAAGGTGAATCCATGGATTGTTAGGTATTCTTTTAGTTTAGTAATATTTTTTCTTTTCCTGCCTCTTAGACCGAGGTTCTTTATCGCGCACGTACTTTACGTGGCTTCTTACTTGATGTGGGAATGTGTAGGCCTTTCCACAAAAGAAAGAACATTTTGATATGTTTTGCTACTCAACAGATTTGTATATTTTGGGACAGAGGTGCCAGCAGGCCTGTTGTAAGTGGTGGTCTTCCGGGGGATATACAGATTTGTGGGAGACGAGTAACATTTCCCACAGATCTGACAATTGAACGGCTTGTGACCAGTGTACCTGTTCTGGTGATAGCGATACATACTTTTGTTCTTGAATGTGGCTCCACACTGGTCACAGTAGGTAGTACTACTGCTCCGGGGTGCGGCCTCGATGGGTGATTGTGTGTGTGATTACGGTGGCTTTTCCGCACTTAGTCTCTATTGGACCATTATGCGTGACCTTTACTCCTTCAGTGGAGCCATCAGATCTCCTCCAGGAAGGCCAGAAGACCCGTTACGTTCCTGCAGACCTCCGGAAGAATCTTTGCAGTCTGGAGGAACCTCAGTCTAAGCGCAGCCACACTGTCGCACTCCAAGAGTACTTGCGCGGCCGTCTCCTCCTCCGCCATGCATCCAATACACAGTGGGCTATCTGTAATGTTTAGAATAGAGACCCTCGATGGGTACGGTGGGGTGCGCCGCCATCATGTGCTTGTTGTACTCACTTTTGGAAGGAAGCTGCATACCACACCGTTTGCAGTATTATAAGTTGCGTGGCGCGCAAGGTCCATGAATGTTAGGAACTGAAATCAGACACTTATCACTGACATCAGTACAGGAGCTATTCACTTCCATACATTGCACTTGTTCCCAAATTTGGGAATGGGAAATATCGAGGGTTGCCATTTTTTTATATATAACACAATTTTGTTTTTTATATTTATGATTACATCAATATTATTTAATATTTAGTCCTATCTCTATTTAAATTATTAGGATTTTTATATAGTTTTATACTCTGTGCTTTAATAATTTATTATAATAATAATATATTTTAATAAAGTATTTTTAAAGATACCTATACGCACAGAGTTAAGTTAAGTTAAGTTCCCTATCTCTGTGCCTATACGTAACCCTAAATTGTCAAAACCAAATCGAAACAAAATGGAGTCTTGATGGCTGTTGCTAAGCCGATTTGATATTTATTGTCTGTTTACGGGAATTGAAAGTTAAAATTATGTTTTAAATTGTGCAACGTAAATCGAGAAACGTGTGTGATATGTGTGTGTGATGTTTATGGTATATTTAATGGAGTTTATGTGATTTTTTTTTTTATTAAATCAAGACTTTTAAGAATTATAGGTATAAAATTTAAAATATTTTTTTAGGTTTATTTTAGTTACGATACCTATCCGCCATTTTTAATATTTGATTTTTATATCTATTAGTCTTTTTTTATTGAAATATTTTTTTAAACATTATTTGCTGTTATCTGTAGTGGAAACCATTATACGGGAATACCAGTTTTCATAGATTTTTACACTGACAGTTTCTGCCGTCACGGATTGAATCGCGGCGGCAGTACTGGGTACAGCTGCAGCAAAATGTTATGGTTGTGGAATAAAATAAAGATTATTGTAGCTATAAAAGTAATTATCATTTATATCAGTGTGCGGCTGAATATCCAATCGTGGTTGAAATTTATAACAACGCCGTGTGAACCCCGAATATTGCCATTATGCGGATATAAAACGAAGCCATGTGCTGTCATTACAAAACTACAATTAGGATCATCATTCGATGTTCAGCAGCTTTGTTTCCGCAAACATTATTATTAATCAAAATCAAAATCAAAATATCTTTATTTTCCAGAATACTGTACAAAATAATAATGTGGTCTTATGCATAATTTCTGAAGCATTCTACCGCTAGCGGCATGACAATATTAAACATGTATGTTATAAATCTAATATTACATATACATTTATATACATGCACATATACATACACACACACATACATACACATATATTTATTAATAACAACTATATAAAATTACTATTATTATTTTATTGATTCATTATAGCCCCTAGAACACAGCGTCCTAGACATCCACTGTTGGAGATGGGCTTTCCAGAATTTTCTGAAGAATTTGGCCTACACTCGC